>BTRK01000002.1:2901963-5301963 GCA_036245805.1 Pristionchus mayeri | reverse complement strand
CGGTATCACTTGAGCGCTTTCTCCAAGATGAGGCGGACGCTTATTATTGAATGGTAAATGTTGTGTTTCATTTGTAAATAATATTTTGAAATGATTTCATTTACAGATATGAGTACCGATGAAAACCCACATCTTCCCATTGAGCTCCTACGGAATGTAATAGCTTTTATATTCGTAACCTGAGGAATCATATACGTATGGAAAAACGACCGTTTGAACAATTTTTCGAAAATCGAAATTTTCAAAAATCGAAAATTTCTGAAATTTTGAAAAGGGAAGAGGTGTGTACTTTTGTGTAAAGTTTATACACCAAATTACGAAAACATTATTAACAGCAATATCTAATCAGAATTCTCAAAATTAACTCCCAAAATGAATTTAAATATTTTCGGGGACAATCTTACACCCATATTCGGACGTCAATAACTACAGTCCCGATATATTGGAGGAGGACTGTTCCACCCATTTTCACTCATGTCGAGGCATGTTACAACTTGGCTACAGCTAATTCGTCAATCGGACTTGAATTGCTGAGTTGGCAACGTGCAAATTTGAGAAATTGTGAAGTGAAAAAAATTAATTTTTGAAGTCGTAAGTCATGTTTATTGGAGAGAACACCATCTCATTATGCATAAAAAGATGAAGTATAGTATTGAGAACATTTCCTAATTGGTAAAATTTTGAAATCGCAAATGTACAAGATTTCAGAAATTCAGTGATTCACCATACTTCCCTTTTCAGAATTTCGGGAAATATCATTGTCCCGCGAATTTATGAGTGACAATTTGGTTATAGGGGTCACTTTTCACGGAGAATCCAATGAACATGCTTAAAATTACACCCCGGAATATATGTTTTCACAATAAAAATTTTAAAATTTCAAATGGCCATAACTTTTTTCACAGATGAGCTAGATTTTCACTTCCAACAGTGAAAATACTTATCTCGTCGAGATCTTTCAGGATTACTATAAATGTAAGGGGTTTGGATGTGCCGTTCAAAAGTTATTAAAACCGACCGCTCAAGTTCACAGCATAACAAGAAATGAGGGGTGAGAGATACGGCTTCCTAAGGTCGATTTTCAAACTCTACGTGAAAAGTTACCCCTAGGACCACATTTATATGAACTTTCATTTTTTGCTGTACATAGGTAGAATAGCTCAATTCTCTCAGATAGTCACTCATATGTAATGTTTCACAATCTTGATTGTGTATTGCAGGAATTCGAATTCGAGGTTAATATTAAAGTCAGAAATGTGTTTAGCTTTTCGCTTAAAGTGTTGGAGAAACTCGGATTCATATTTATCGATGCAGACGCCAAGTTTGTGAGTTATGCTCTTTATCCACTCTTTACCAGTGCTGTAAGATGTGTAGTGAGTATTCATTATGCTATATTTTTAAAATGAATCAAAAAAACGTTAACCCATTATTTTAGTATGAAATGTGCCTGGTCGTTACTGAGGACCTTCTATCGGAGAAAGGAATGTTCTGTGGAATCAAGAGCGTAAATAAAGTTACAATTCATGACTTGGCACAATCAGCATGTTTAAGTGCACTCTTTGGAAATCTTAGAGCCGAATATATTTGCGTATATTCTGACATGCCTCTCAAGTAAGTTATCCACTAGTTCTAGATATATTTTAATAAAATTACAGTAGCGATATTATAAAACTTATTCGTCAATGGGAAGCAACCAAAGTACATCTTAAAATTTGATATGACGTAGCTCTATCTGGTAAGCAATCATTTTCGAATTGCTGTCATAGCTAACCGAATATTTTAGACGAGTTTCTTCTCGAGATTGCGGATTCAGTGGATACACTGCACATTGGGAAGGCAAGACGGGCAAATCGCTTCAAAACGCCCCGCCAAACATTCGAGGACAATAATTGGACAGCTCCTCATATGATTATCGAAATGCTTAAGAAACGAGTTAGCAAACTGAAAGTGGAAAACGTGAAGAGCTTGGAAATAAGTATTTCGAAAATCATTGACGCATTTAAGTTAAGAAATAACTTTCGTTATACTTAAGAACACATCGGATTGCATCAATGATGTTGTATAGCCTACGTACCGGAGTTAAAGACTCCGGTACGACTCCGGTTTAAGGCAATATCTAGCGTTGAAGAACAAATAATCTAACAAAATCTAACATTGTCCCACACTACACGGTTAATAATTGTTGAATTTTCAGTCCTCAAAGGTAGGCTGGATATGCGAAAAGCAACTTTGGCTGGAATGTGCAGCATTCTACTCCCGCAATGACAAAGTAGCTCGAGGTCATCAGTAAAACCAGAAGCAACGGGATGTTTAAAGGTGAATACATTTGTTGTATTTTTTTTAAATTTCCGACTTATGTGGATTGCTTTTACAACAATGTATTAGATTTCGAAAATTGTACCAATATCTCTTCATTCCGTACACGTCTCACCAATCGACCGGAATGAAGATAGTATCAAAGTCTAGTATGAATGTACATTTTTAGCAATTCTTAATGCGGATATGACGGGATGCCTTGTCTCGATCAAAGGAGTTGACAGAATCGATGAGAAATTTTGAAATTTGAAGTATTATTTGCGACCGAAAAAATCGAATTTAAGTTGCTTATAATTTATTAATGACATATAGATTCCCTGTTTCTATCTCACCTCTTCACAAATTTGAATATGTGATATATCGCATAATTGTAATTATCTTTGTGTTAATCCCGAAAAAAAGACTTCTTCTTCTTGTGAGCGCACTTTTATGTTGTTATTTGCGGAATACTTGCTCTGTCCATAACCTTTTATCGAATAAGATATGCATATTTTATGAACGTTATACAGATAAAGTTACAGTAGCATTTTTCATAGGGCTTGGTCAGAGAGTTTTTATATGGCGAAAGATGGTCTACAATTGACTCTCGGCCAATTTCTTCGCCAATCTCTCCGCAATTCCCGTGTGAGCCTTCTTCTGGGCACGCTCCAGAAGCACAGTCCTGATAAAAAATTATAATAGTAGCCGGTAGTAGAGTTCGAGAAATGGAACCGCGGTCTCATAATTCTACACACTCTCTCGCCATTCCACTAGTCGAAAGAGAGTGTGTAGAATGAAGAGACCGTGGTGTATTTCCGAGTCTAGAACTCTAGTAGGAGAGACTGATCGCGGCAATGTAGCTATGCATCACTAATTATTTTTGCAAAATGTGAAACTTCACTTCATTTTAAACTGTCAGTGAACTGAAGCTGAATGTTTCATGGTCAACACAAGCAATATCAGGTGAATTGATTGATCAACCATTTTTGGTATTATCAAATTCAGCATCTCACCTTGCAAACTCCTTGTGCTCCGTTTCTCCGGTTTTCAAGCATGCATGGACGAGCGTCTGTGTGAATACGTCATTCTGTAAATGCAAATCATTGCTGATAGAGGCGCCAAATGAGGGGTTTTGGTCCCTGGTTACAGAGGTAGGTACCAAAAAAGGAAGTTGAGCAAAAAAGTAGCGAACCTGTGCATGACTGCCGGCTATCCGATGGATTCCTGCCCGCACGGGCATTATACAGGAGACGGCCTGCAATATATGGCACTTTTTGAAGTGTTTTATTCCATAATTCTCTTCTTCATCATTTTTTACCTCAATGTGCACTTTTTGCTTGTTCTCTCACATAAAATGTGTGAAAGAAATAAAAAGACACGATATTCACCTTAGCGTAGTCTCCCTCACAATAGGCGAGCATTCCCTCGCACAGCGATTGCCCGACCTCCTCGGCCACCCGACGACTGTTGTTCGAGGGACCGGATCTGCGGAATTTATTTTATCATCGAAAATCATCCTTTCGAACTTTGTCAGACTTTGCAAGATCGCAATATCACGTTGAGTTTCACATTTTCTTCAAACCACTAAGAGATCACTTCAACCAATGTTCCTTTCATTGCATTGTTAAATATAAAGCTTACCTCACAAATCCCTGTAGCGATCTGACCAACTCGTGTGCGTCCTTATCCTTGCCTGCCTGAAATTATCCATGATTGGCACATCTTTAGAGTTCATAATTCCAGCGATCGTCGCTTCATTTCCCACATTAGCTCATCACTCTACCGACTCAGAAACTGTAAAATGGAACCAGATTTTTTTAGCTCTACTCAGCAGTGCGATCCGGAACCGGAAAGAGTGTTGCTTTCGATCGGATGGTTCTCCTTAGTAAATTATTGCTTTCTTCACTTTGCGCTGTTTCTAGCCGTTAAGAACATTGCGAGATCATGTTGTCATGGACAATGAATATTATCATCTCTTGCGAATTCATAACTACACTCAACGTTCTCTCTACTACTTCTACGATGACTTCGCAGACAATCTTTATTTTGCATTGGTTCTAGCCGGAAAGAAAATTGAGATAGCACATCGAGTTTATATTCATTTCTTACGAAGTCATTCCAACACTGTAGAGTTCGAGAAGCGATGCCATTCTCTCTACATTCGACGTACTATCTAGAACGGCGAGAGAATGCATAGAGTGCATAGAGCGTGGCATCGCTTCACGAACTCTACTACACTCAACGTACCCTCTGAAGGGCGAAAACGTAATGGGCGTCGTTGAAGGAGAGGAAGTGGTCGTGGATGTGACGAGAGAGATCGGGCAGATCGCTCCATCTGAAGGAGAAGATCAGCAGTTGTTACAGCGATACAGGATTCTCACGATCATATAATTGTTACTAAATTATCCTCTAACATTCTAGTGAATGATTTAGCATGAAAATAAACAATTTTAACGTTAGCGAAATCTAGACCGAACCGTTTGCCCACATCAACTCCCTCCAGTTCGAGTCGCCACAAGATGGAGGCAGCATCGACAATATCTAGACAGCCCTCAGAACGACGCGCTCGGCGACCAATTTCACTGAAATTCGAAATATTTTTATATTTACGCACATGTATTTATAGTCATGCCTATTAAAGATGACCAATCGGCGCGTTCTGTCCTCGTCTCGCATAATTTCTCATGAAATGATCAGAGCACATGCCAATGTTAATGTATATTATAAGTTTTCGATACCAGGACGAATGCATAATTGTACATTGTTATATCTGTCGGTGAGTATTGGTTTTCTTTAATGTTCCACTACGTTCACGATCAACATCAGCAGCAGTCAGATTCGCTTCATTTCTGTGATTCGTGAAACATATTTTTCGCAGTGGTCGATGCGAACGATATATATTTTTGCGCGGGTGAATCGAACTATAACAGTACACATAGCCAGAGTCGTATCAATAGAAAGACTTCAAGGATGCTATCGAAATCTAATTTTTTTTACATCACTGTTTTATTAGTCTTCTTGTGAATCTCATTATTGCTCAGAATTGTTTGTGAGATAAAAAGAAAAGAATGCGCAAAATTTACTTGTCGAACAGCTGCAGCGGAACCTCGTACTGTCCCTCCTCGATGTAGTTGAGTGCGTTGTGCCAGTGGTTGTGGCAAGCGAGCATCCAACCAGGCTGCAAGGAAACGGTAAAGATGCCTTAGAAGGAGTAATGGTCTCGCTCTCTCCAAATTGCACTCTCTCTCATCGGTTAGAGAGACGAGATAGCATGTAAATCGAGGAGAGTCAGACCGTTACTCCTTAGAAGAAATGAAATGAAAATTTTGCGAATCATATGAGTTTCACATTCCATTCTTGAGCTGAACAGTTGGTCGTGAAAGTTTGCACAACCCACGTAGAACAACTAACAAAAATCTGCTAAATCAACAAGCTACGAGGTTTCAATTTCCTTCGTGTTAAAGCAATCTCACACCTAGTGCGGATGTATCTTAAACTCGTTCTTTGGTTCTGTTCCATTTGTATTTAACGAGCATTTTGGCTGAGTTTCATTATCTGTTCTTGAATTGAATGAGTTGATAAGAAGCAGTTTGCACTGCCTACGTAGAACTACAGTAAAAATAATTCTCTGAATGAGGTCAATGTGTAATCTCCTTTTTTACATTTGATTCATTTGCATTCCACCGAGTGAGCAAACGATTGAATTCTTGCTTTGGTTGAGTTTCACAATATTTTCAAGTATTGAGAGAAAATGATGCTACAATGGTTAAAACCGACGTAGGGCTACAAACAAAGTTCATAAGCGATGACCCATAAAACCGTTGCTCATTCACGTGACCTGATTTTTCATCTAAAGTATTTCTGGGCAATACTATCTTCTTTCCATCTGATATCTCTTCTAGCAGCATGAAGATATACAGCGCATAGGGAGGAGGCCCTTTCCCACCTAAACTCTTCTTCTCACCTCCCAATCCTGCACGGTTCCCTCCAGAAATTTCATCGTACCCTCACCAAGAGCTCACTCACTAAGGACAACACAACACAAATCTGAGTTAATGACTGTAAATCATCGCTGTCATCTCTCTACCTGCTTCTCACCTCCCAATCATGTTTTCACTCTAAGCCTTAGCCTAAGCCTATCCCTGCCCCTCACCTCCCAATCCTGCAGAGTTTCATCCAGGAACTCCCTCTTCTCACAATATATTAAGTAATGCTTCTTCATTCCGAGCGATCTCTCAACTTCTCACCTACCAGAGCAACCAGAGCGCATGCAGAATGAAAAGAGTAATTTCTCCCCCTCATCTCTCACATCTCTCTACATGCCTCGTACCTCCCAATCATTTTCACTCTAAGCCTTCGCCTGTGCCTATTCATACATCTCACCTCCCAATCCTGCACAGTTCCCTCCAGGAACTCCCTCGATTCGCTCGATCGCCCCTGCATTTCCATGACGTGCGCGCGAGCGTGAGTCGCCCAGCAGTCCTCGCGACGGAGGGAAAGCGCCTGCAATGGATATTTTATTTATTTTAAATATCGTATTAGCATATTTCGAAATAAAAATAATTAATAAATCGTTATTCAGGTTCATCGAGTGACAGAAAATTAGAGATCGAGAAATCTCCTGTCATTCACACGGACTCTCTCTCTTCTTTCAATGCACACTATCGCCATTCGACCGGTGTAGAGAGTAAAATCGTTTTGTCCGGGCCATTTCAAAACATGCCTTTAAACTCATCTTCTTATCGACGATTTTATTCTTATAAAATATGGAGTTTATCGCCAAATATCATCACTCTTTGACATCCCGTTATTTCTTCAATCCCACTTTTTAGATTCCGATTACCCCACTGGCAGAGCCTGTACAGTTGCAGTGGATGTGTCAGTCGCTAGCTACTCCCGTGAATCTGTAGCGGCATTCCCTCTAGCAGTGCTTGCATAGTCTTGGTTGGATGCTTTTCCGGCCCATCCGCCTTGCTCGTACATACAAGTCGTCCTGTCCCAGCTGTTCACTTTTCGATACATTTCTTAACACCCGCCATCGTTTAAATACAACACTGCTTATATAATACTGTATGGTTCATTATGTACCATCTCGCGTTGTATGACCATCATAGTTTCTAGCTTCTGACGCGTAATGTAATCAAAACAAATCACTTGAGCTTCCAAGAGCCTCCCTTCCTACCCTCTGACATAATTCGCAAGGTTATCGCCCACGCCACTCATACTAATCATTCGATTCCGGAGATGCGAATTGTAAGTCTCGATGGCACTAGATCGGATGAGAACTATGACGACATGCATCCTTTGATATTTCAAAGGCGGTATGACGTAATAGTTGTCATCGGACGTTGAGCCGTCTCGATATACTGAACATTTGCTCGTAATGTTTCTCATATTTAAGGTGTCCTCGCTGTGGAGAGACATCGTCGATGAGGAGTTCCACCGGCTCTCCGACCTCCCACCAATCGACGAGACGGAGGTAACTGCATCAGCCGTTAGTAAATTTGCACATTTTTAATAGCGAATTCAAATTCGGGGGCATTGGGTAGTCAACAGGTGGATAGTCCACCGTCTCATGCGAACCCTAGAGAGAACACCTCGCATTGCTACATATAACTAATTTTTCAGGTCTACTTCGCTGGTCATGGTTCGTGCCTGCAGGTTGATTTGAAGATGAGCGAAGGGTTCGGAAAAGGCCTTCGCTATCTGGTCAACTTCGGCTTCAGTCAGATCGAATCGAGTGTTGAGGGAGTGAGTTATACATGGCAAATTATGCTTAACGTTTTCGTTCAAATTGGCCCGGAAGAGGACTTGGATACTGGCTTAATGTAAAACCCTGGTAGTTTTTATCTTCAAAAAAATAATCGATGTCTTTGTCCCCTGCGATAGGGATGATCAACAACGTAATCGTCATGCGCAAGCAAATTCGTATCGAGGAGATTCAAGAGAGGAGAGTGAAGGCACTGGCAGTGCTGGGACAGATCAATCGCGTCGTTCTGAAAGAGATATCCAGCAGAATCAGCTACTTGCCAACGATCTTCAGAAGCGTGAGAACAGAGGAGATCTGCTTCGAAGAGAAAGTGATCAGCGAAGAGTGCAGGTTAGTAGTTGGATAAAATCATGGATTGGAGTGTACCAATTTAGATCTGATAATTTTAGAACTCTACAGAGGTTGAAAAATAAAGCGTTCCAAATTCATCATTGAGCTCAAAATCAATAAGTTCTGAAACCAGTTACACTCCCTAATGGATTCAAGAAAGAGAGCGAGATGCAGCTTGCCAAGTCTATTAGGGAATCTTCCTAATGTTCTCATAAAATATCTGTGAAAACATAGCGGACAAATCGACGGACATCCGTTTCTTGCACACTCTCGTGTTATTCTTACACCTGACCCTCACGGAATAAATGAATGAATGAATGAATGAATGAATGAATGAATGAATGAAATGCTTATGAATAGATCTCTCATCTCTAGAATAGGATCTCGAGGGCATTTCTCGAATACTGCCTCAAAACCAGTTAATAAATTCTCCGGCATATCTATTGCATGCATTGCAGTCAGTCCATGATCAACGTCGTACGGCTTTTGAAGCCAAGCAAGGTTCATCTAACACTCGACAACCAGTTAATAGTTTCGGAGAGTGAGTGAAGTTACCTATGTCATAGATCGTTGTTCAACGACATATGCAATTAATATTGACCATGCTTAAGAGGCAGCTGTGATTCAATCAATTATTGGTCTTTCTAGAGGCATTTTTGCTTTCCCTCGCGGAGTCCGTGGATTTCTTGCACATCAAGCAAGTTTGTGCCCGACGCCCCATATTCATCCGTGGCATGGATTAGCGCGTAATGCGGGAGGTAGATGAGCTCACTTTTTAGGGTTTTTTTGGTGATTTTGTTGTCAGCATGTTTAAACTGAGCTAAAAAGATCATCAACTCGCAACAAATATATAAACACTACGCAAATATGAACTGACATCTGGTGATCTTGAGAGCCTTGACGTATCACCACTCAGTTTGGGCTCTTTTCGACCTGGTTGAAAATATGCTGATGATCGTTGTGAGTTTAAAAAGTTATAGTTATTTGATACGTTTTTTAAGGTGTTGCATAATGAGAGGATTCACTGCCTCATCGGCAATTCGACTCTTCAGACGCTGTTCGAAATGTTCGGAAAACGTGTGAGCAAAATCAAGGTGATGTATCTATATTTTATGAATAGAAAATTGAGATGATGAAGATGATTCGTCGTGACACTATGCCGTTTGAGAGCGGAATATCACTTGAACTATAGTACCTTTGGAATAAGCTAATTTGTTCCAGTAATTTATGATAAAAAAATAATATTTAGATCGAGCACAGCAACCGCGTTATTAAGGCTGTCGAAGACAACCTCATCGAATTCCTACAGGTATTCATTTAAAATATATGTAGCACATTTGTCTTTACCTAAAATCGATCCTCCATCGTACGAATTTCTTTCTTAAATTACTTAGGCATAGGCTTATCGTCTATTGATTTACAGAAAGTCAGCGAGTACGAGGACAAGAAGCCGTGGCTGGAGATCAACGCATTTTATGGCGTCGATCCGAACCAGATGGCCAACTACCAAGCGATAATGCGAAACTACAGACAGCTGAGAGCGGCTGGAGCAGCTCTTCCGCCCTACCCTATGCCCTCTCCTTTCTCCATGAGAAGAAGATCCAAAGACATGATCTTGAAGGGTAAGTATTAGCTAGGGACTCGCCTACTAGCGGGGTGCTCAGAATTTCGCAAAACTGCGCCGAGAAATGTCAGACAATTTAGGCGATCAAGTTCGCTTTGAATTTATATAATTTCATAACAAATATTTGCAGTGATCCCGGATACCAACACTCCAACGTGCATCATCTCACTGAAACATGCAACGAGAGACGCAGAGAAGCTCGACGACTTTGAAGCTCCGCCCCTCGACTAATGCTATACGCCGCATCCCGCCCAATATGCACTACAATAAACGTTTTTATAAAATTTTAACCGATTGAGCATACGTTTGATTGAAACTCCAGAACTACACGGCTCAAACTTCACACCGTGTTGTTCAATTTGAACTTCGTTCTAATTTCGATAAAACTTTTTCGATTAAACGCTGATCAAACACATTTTCGAAACGGCACCTTCCAATTCGAAAATACTGTTATACTCGAGCTCAAGGATCGAATTACTCACTATTTTCCGTAAACTGTTAATCCGTAACCATCCTTGATCCTTCGGCATTAGCAGTACTTAACCATCCTAAACGTTAATCCCAGTACGGCTTTAACCTAAGCCTTAACCTTAATATACCCCTAACTACTCACCACCAGCGCGTTTCTCTCCGCCTCCTCGTACTGCCCGCACTCCTCCAGTCCGAAGGCGAGCATGCCGTGCAGGTAACTGAAGATTGATATTTTTATCTTTGATCTTTCGAGTTTGGCCTCTGTCGTGCTCGACCTTGACTAGCATCTATTGGTTTCTCGATTTTGACGCTACCAGGTTTTTGGTAAACATAGAGACTAGAAAACTTGAACATTTTTAAATTTTTAGATTAACATATTTAAATTACCTCCGACAGGGTTCGTCCTTGCGCCAGTGCGGTAGCACGCGAGCGACGCTGTCCTATGATAAATAAAATTATATTTGACATATCTAGATATTCTGCTGCTGTAGCAGCCAGTATTTGTGCGCTATTTTTTTGCGAATCTACTCAAAAAAATGAGTTTCAGATAAAAAAATTCGCAAAATAAGTTTCACAAGGAAGCTCTTTACCCCATTCGCGCTAACATTTCCAATGGAAGCCTGGTAAATAGTCTAACCAAATAAATACATATCTAAAAAATCGAAGCTTGAATAGTTGATATCTCACCCGCTTCCCTTGCGCATTTCCCGAGAAGAAGTAGGAATCGTGTGCAAATTTCACTGCGATCAGATCATTTGGGTACTCAGCTAGAATTTCCTCCCACGTGTCCTGCGCCTCGGGTAAGTACCTGCCAGAGTGATCTTTGATCAAATATGAAGTATGCATTTGCAAAGAGTCATAATTATATAATAGTTATATTATTGTAAATATTTTGAGCTTTATTGTAGGTTTATTGTGTTCAAATTAGCTTATGAAACCCAACCGAAAATACAACACTAATTTTCAGATGATGTATGTCATTCCTTTTCCGTATTATTTCTACTTGAAGTATCATAATATCAAGAGAATTTGAGTGCAGAATTAAGCCGTGAAAAATGAAATTACTAACCCTCTTGCCCACAGCGAAGCCGCCATCAAATGCAGTCGTTCTCTCGCGTTGATTGAGGGAGATCTGGCGAGCGCCTCGTTACGCTCAACGAGTTTTCTGAAAATGTTCAACTATGCTTGACTGTTCAAATTGCTGCAGTTAGTATACTTGCCTCTGATGATCAATGAATAGTGTTTACTATGCAAAAAGCAGCAATAATCACTCGAACTAAATCTACTCTGATTTGTAATAGATCTGAAACTCATTAGTCGCTTGATCCTATTCAATGATCTTTGAATGAGTGTTGACTAGGGTTCTCTTATTGGTAAATTTTTGTTTAATTTTCGTGTAAATTTCATTTCCACTATAAAACCAAACGGTCATCGGATTTATATTTCCCTGAAGCATGAAAAAAAAATTTTTCCCATAACAGAACTCTAGAGTTGACCCACCTGAACTCCGGATTGATCTCAACCGAGGTGCCGGTGCCGAATGCCTCCATGTTGAGTAGCAGTGCAGAGGCAAGGGCTGCAAGAAAAATTCGTAGAAAATTTTTGAGAACGATTAACTAATCCTCACATAGACAAGATAAGTTTTACGTGGTTGGTTTAATGACGAGCCCTGCCTATTTTATTCAGAAGTACAAAGAACACAAAAAGAATTTCATTCGTTTTGAATTTTGTTACTCTAATCCGAAGGCATATTTCAAGATGAACATTTGCATTTTATGCGAAGACATTCCTTACTCTCCACAATATGTTTCGCCTGTTGGATGGGTGGGAGAGCATGCTAATGAGGGATTTCGAGGAATGCTGCCACGGTTGTTTCATTCTATGCGCGCTCTCGAAACTCAGCATGTCAAAGATTAATTCTCACCGGCATCCGGCTCTGCTTCTTTCAGCCGCTCGAACGTCTTTGATATTCCATCTAGTAGATCACAATCCCTGAAATTGCAATTATTGATTGCGTATGCGTTTTTTATATCGATGAAAATGAACAATTCAGAGCTACGTATATTCCGCGAAGATTAGCGGGTCGTTTTTGGTAGCCATAATGTAATATGTTCTTAATATACCCACCTCCACGAGACGATCTGTCTGATAGAGCCATCCAATAATCGGGCAGCCTCGTTGGAAGAGCAAGAGAGGGAGAGGTTCGATGCCTCCCAGCCCTGGAATAGTTTCAAATAACGAAAATATGACTGTCGGGCAATGGTTAACGATTGGTTCGGAAGCGAACCACCATGAAACTATACATTCATTGGCCTCATTCATTGAGTTATACTAAACACAAATAATCAGCTCTGCAATAATAGTAAAATTCAAATTAAATTAAGGTTGCTAACCGCGAGATCCCGTAAGTTATCTGCGCACCAGGCGGCCATGATTCTGTAAAGTTTAAATTTTTTTTTAAAGTTTGAAATGTCGCATCTCTATGACCAACGAGAGTTTAGAGAGAGATAGAGATAGAGAGCAGAGAATAATCTTAACAAGGCGATATCAAGGACATTGCGACTATGTCCTTAGGAAAGGTCGAGAGAGCACCGCAATGATCTCTTAAGTTCGTGGATGCTATTCGAGTGTATGATAGTGCACTGAATGGAAACGTGCTAAGAAAGAAAATGTGCGTGTCTTTCAAAAGTGAAATATGGTCTGAATCATTCGATGCAGAAGCGAAGACGAGGGTGGTGAAATAGGAGAGGGAGAAGTGGCACGTTTGACCGCCGGAAAGATGGCTAGAGAAGGAAAGACAAAGTAAACAAGCACGTGTCGAACGAAGACCAATCACATGTTCAGCGAAGGAGCGGGCAGTGGTCATCATTCTTCATTATCTCTCCCACTTCAGAAGAGAGAGTGCACGAATTGAGGAGAGTAACGTGGTACTGTGAGAACAGAAACCGTAAATTGCGTTTCTCGCTTAACCTAACCTGCGAAAGAGCATGCGGGATCGAGAGAGTCAGTCCCATCATTGTAGCACTAGGTCGGGTGATACTGTGAGAACAGAAAGCGTAATCCGTCGTGTGGTGGTAAGATTTATTGCATTTTAATGTTAAATATACGCAGAACGTTGAACATTATTGGCGTTACGCGTATATTTAGAATCAAATGTAATAAATCTCGCCACTGCGCCACGGACTACGCTTTCTGTTCTCACAGTAGTAGGAATTGATTCACAAGACCGTCCCATCGCTTTGCCGCATCTCTTGCCAATCATACGTCAGACACAAAATGAAAGGGCGCGCAATGAATAGGTTCAATAACGATTCTGCAGTACAGAGAGCAATGCGAGAGAAGTGAAGAGAGAGGGAGAGAGAGTGTGAGAGGTGAGAACATTGTTCTTCCGCACGTTTTGACCCTCTTATCACTATTTGCATTGCGCCTGAGATCGAAGACTACAATCCATCTCTCTCGCCAGTTCAGTTCCGTATTTTCTCATTCCCTTTGCATAATTCAACTTTAATTTGTTCTCACAGACTAAACAGCGTAAAACAGACAAGAATGGACAAAATTGTGGAAAAATCGGAAATTGTTAGCAGACAACAAAACGACTGAAAGTCAGGCCATAAGCAGTACGTAATGGTGGTCAAGATAAGGTCACCTGTCGTCGAAACGACGCCGATTTATAGTGATAAAGGAAAGCGTTGGGGCCCTTTCATTTTCGAAAATGCACGGACACAGCGAGTGAGAACCGGGAAGATTCGGGCAAAACAAACAAGGATAAAAGCAAAAACAGAGCGCTATTTTCGATGGGCCGTAATGAGAAGAGTAACAAAGAAGGGGTGTGAAGGAGGGGAGAAAGGAGAGGGGATGGGGGGGACAAGAGAAGGGAGCACAAGAGAAACAATGTGATTGATAGGAGGGACACGTGTGTTCGGTTCGAATAAAGGAAGAAAGTGAGAAAGGGAAAGGTGCAATGCGCCCCGAGGCACAACTTCTCATTAGTGTTGACAATTTAGCGCGAACTCTGATTGAGCTCTTGGCACGTGGATAGTTGGGAGGGAAGTGGGCCAACTATCCAAGAAGAGGCGAACTCTTTCTCTCTATGTAGAGTTCTCTGTAGAGTTCGAAATTCGGATAATTGGCTCTTCTTCTGACGATCTCACTACTCGACCGGTCGAGAGAACCTATAGAATCAAGATTCGATTTCTCGTAATTTGAACGTTATCTCTCACCAGTAGTAGAAAAGAAGGAGGATGAACATACTAAGCCTGCAAACCTACAACCTATTTTTCGCTACAAAGCATTCAGCCCCGACAGAAAGTGGAGCTAAATCGAACTTCAACCAGCAAACTTGAAATACTACTGGAATATGAAATCGCCGTCCTCAAATCTCCATCTCGATGAACGGATCTGGCCAGGCGGATTGGTGTTTCACTCCTAATATGATATGAAAATGTCATCAGAATGAATTGGGGTAATTGTGTTATATTTCAGAGTGTTTTCAAATAGGGAAGCGCATTCAAATAGCCGATACCCGCATTTTGCAGTCCATGTTTTACCGGGAACAATTCAAAATCTTTATCTCTTTGTCTACCCATTTCTGGAGAGAACAAAGGGGGAACGGTGTGGCTGAGCTCGTAGGATATCACTGCTAGCACAGACAGGATTGAGTGAGAAAGGAAATTGCTAGAAGGTGTCATTGTATTCATTCAGGGAACCGACTAACCAAACTAACCAAAAAAATCTCCTGAATTGCACGACACGAACATGCTTTTGTGATGGCAATTTGGGTCAATTCGTGTCCAATTTTTGCCTGCTAGCTGCCATAGAATTTTGAATTCGACGTTGTTTTCTCCCTTCGACACTCTCGAACAGGCAACGATGCACGAGAAAATGTGCAAATTAAATTCCAATATGCTTATTATATTTATAATTCAGCATTGACAAGAGATCTATGATACTTCTAGATCTAAAATATCTAAAATCTAAAATCTAAACTCCGAGATCTAAAATGAATATGAATATTTCAGTCCACTCCCAAGTGCGTCTTGTGCGAGGTGTGCTTCTACATAGATTTATCATGAACACCTGCTGGAACCTTCAGATTACTGCATTATGGTTACTTTGAGCTTTGATTCGTTCCTTTGTTTTATCAGAATGCTTCATCTTGGAAGAAACACAACAATAAACTCATTTGCCATAAAAAGGGAAAAACGGTATGATCACATTACAAAGGCAAACAGATCACATGTACATTTATACAATATAATTCTGGTGAACTCATTGTAGATGAATTAAAATCATAATTGAATCTCATCACAATAAAATCGGGTAATTGAGCAACGGGTGTCGATAATATTCTCAGAAAATCAAAATTGCCTATAGGAGATAATATCCGATAACACAAAGCCTACTTCTTACAGTAATCTTCAGATCTATGTTTAAACAATGCTCTAAAAATAAGATCCGAATAAAAAATGACTAGAGTTCGTTAAAATAACCCCTTTAAAAAGCGAAACAATGAGAATGGGCAGTGAAGGAGAGAGTCGAGGCTCCGATGAGCTTTGACATTTGGTCTCTTGACTCATTTCAGCTTCATCCTGACCAATCCCTTCATCATGTCGAATGTATTCCCATCATCAGCAACGGAGTACAGCTACAATTAATTCTGTTTCTGACGTGACGTGTATCAGCAGTTACATTGCATCGGCAAATTCGAGAATGCCATAACATCTTCCCGCAACCATAAGTCACCACGCAGGAACATTTTAAAAATCTTAAATAATATTGAATATGTATAGTCAATAATCCATATCGAACCTATTTACCTATTTATTCAGAAGGTTCACTTGAAAACTTGAAATCCATCAGAAACACAAACCTTGCTGGGCATCTTTCTGCTTCTACACTCGAGGAATCCAAGCTTGTCCAATCCTCGGATCACAACTTTCTCGTTTTCCTCACCCAGTGTGACCTCCTCGCGACTGAAATATCGATTGCTTACTGTTGCATTACTGTGAGTTGATTGAACTACGGACTGTGTAAGTTCACGACATATTCAATCGATGGGGTAGGTCACTCACGAGTGCAGCCAGTACTTGTAGTAATGCTCGAGGAAGGCAGCCTGACCCTTGATTTCGTAGACCTTCACGAAGTCTGCAAAAAATAGAAATTTGTATGTTGGAGGATCTGTGTTTCGAAAAGTTCGCAAAGGGCTCTGGAATGCAGGGCATGTAATTTACGAACGATGGATAATTCAAATATACGAATTAATAAATTCCCTGATTTTGAACACGGAGAATTGAGTTTCGGCGTGATTTCGAAAAATATGTTTAACTATGGTTTCCAATTCAGTACGCTTATCTCAGAAAAACACCTCACGTTCAAACTTGTTGAGCGTCATGGCGACGACTTCCTCAATGGAGAAATTGGCGGACTCGGACGAATTATCCGGTAGCATGTCGTTGAGACACGTCGTGGGCAGGGAGTTGGACACGTTTATACCGATACCTGAGAGAGAAAGATGATACCGTAACCGGGAAATGGAAACTGCAAGCCTATTGTAGCGCTGGGGTCTGTACTTTGCTCATAACAAAAGGGCAGCAATCATCTATAGAACCCTCGCTGATCTGGTTCACCTACTCTGCTCAACCACCGAAAACGCAAACTGATTGCAATGCCGTTTCCTGAGATTTTGGACTAGCATACTCATCGATCTACCATACTATTAGGTGCCTACAGTAATCTCCCTCTCCCCTACCGTACTCACCGACTGAGAATTCGATGGCGTCGTCTCGGGACTTGGCACTCACTAGCAATCCGCCGATCTTGTGCGACCGATTGAAGTAGAAATCATTCGGCCATTTGACACGCAGAGGGAAATCCGGCGAATATAGATATTATTATGTAGAACGGTATACCGTTCAATACCTTGATGTTATTAACAAAAAGCGTAAGCTCTAGTCTACATGCGCGAGATGGAACGCGGATTCAACAAGCGATGATAATTGAGAATATCCAGCAGAGACACGCGACTAACTGCCAGGAGCCATTACCAACCGCTATTGTCAGCACCATGAAACCAATGTGTGCTTGGAATCAATCTACCAACAGCAAAAACATTATCTAAAAAATTTGCTCAATTACATATCCCCTTGCCATCAAGGTACATCCTCGTTCCCTCCTCACCTCCATTCCACTCAATTCGTGCACTCCCGCAGCCACAGCTACACACGCGACATGCTGGATGAACGAGGGACACCTGGATGGATTAGTGAGAATTCATTTTAGTTTTATTGTTTCATCTGAAATGTAACGATTATTGAACACGGCGATTCATCCTGTGTATGAATACTTGAAGCAACCCTAACCCAACGAGCATTACAATTTTCATTTCGAGGTCGTTTAACACTCGATTAAAGTAACAATAACGCAATTTTATTATGAATTAGTATGTAAATCAATAATTTATAAATAATTTCACACTTTGCGAGTGCTGCAGAGGTCGGAAGAGAGTAGGAAAAGTTGAACATGGCCACGCCCACCGGAGAAATGAACTCAGAAGACCTGCAGAGAAAGAGATTACGGTAGGAAAATGGAATCTTGATCGGATCAATGTCCTACAGACACCTTGTGAATTTCCTTGGCTATAGCAATAGAGCACAGTATCATTTAAATCGATAACATGTTCAATCCGTACCTTGTCCCTTCAATTGCTGCCTCGCGACGACACACATTCCATCGTAGCCGGGAAGAGCCTCACTCAGACTGAAAACAAACAATATTTGGACTGACCAGTTTGAGTTTCATTACATATTCATACGAGATCAATTCTATCAAAATGCAACCGCGAAGCAGTTTCCATTTGAACAACAACAATACGGTCTATCACGACCAACCGGATCTCTTATACGGACCACTTTAATTGCTATCCTACTGTACCCCTCATACCGTATCTCCCCCTCTACCGTACCTCCTGCACACTTCGATGGTCGTGGCTGCGACAGGCACAAAGAGGACATTCCTTCCCAGGCAGATGGTAGAGAGACGAGAGTAGTACTTCTTAGTGTCGAAGGAGCAAGTGGAGGAGGCCTCGTCACTGAAATATCTTCAAATCACACTCGTACTCTCTGATCTGCGCGTGAGTAGTAAAAATAAAAGCCACAAAATATATAATTTGCTTCTAAATTGTTCCTTAAAGTTACCGGACGAGGACGAAACCCTGATCTGACCCTGATCTGGTCGAGTGTACGAGAGAGTATGCAAAAGCGAGAGAGCGCGGGATTACGGTGATCATTTCCGGCTTTCCCTTGAGGCTATTATTGAATTCAGCATTTTTGCATATTCATTCTCAACTAATTCAGCCATCGGCTATTCGATGGAGGACAAAAAAAATAGGGGGTCAATTTTGTCCTCGTCCGGTAACTTTAAGATATCATCGAGGATGGCAGCTTAAGCGATCTCTTCAGTTACAAGAAAAGCCAGAGACCACCAGGTAAAAGTGGAAATATTCTAATTTTTTTATTTTTTATTTTAGCAATATAACAACATAAAAAGTGCAATAATTTAAAAGTGTAATTTTGATATTATCCTCTGCTAAAGACGTTATCCAGAAACAACCGAGGTATAAATACAAGATCTTTTTAGAGAAAAAATGCACCAGATTTTTTTCGTCGAGTCATATTTTACACTAACGAAGATCGAATACATTAGATCGCGAGTTATCTTTTAGAAAAAAAAACAATTCTCTGCCAACTCACCGTGTGAGCACTTGTATGGGCAGAAGAGTAGGTGATGGAACGGGCAACGGATGCTCGGCGATCAGGTCCCGTCTGGAATTGATCATGAATTGACTGTAGCAACAATCAATCTTCCATACGATGTTATCGAATAAGTTAAACGAAAATCCACTCCCGTCAAAAGTCTACTGTCATTCCAATCGATAATATTTATAAGAATTACTGTAGACCCAATAGACAACGGACTACCGTGCCTTCGCATGAACAGCTTAGGCGAATCGCCAATCTCGGCGCCGTAGCGGAGGCTCTGCAAGGAATTAGAATTAATTTAAAAGAATAAAAACAGGAAATTTGCACATTCGCGTTTCACACTTTGATTACCTCAGCACGGATTCAAAAAAAAATTGATCTGGACTTGGTTTTTATTCTTATTCTTATTCTTTATTCACCAACACTTCTTGGGACGGGAATGGCGTGATGAAGCGTTAAGGTGGTATTTTGGCTCAGGCGAGCTCTGTGTTACATTTTAATTGAGACAAACTGCATTGTAAAAGATGGCAGAGATCGAAAAGTCATGCTGCGCAAATAGTTTAAAAACTTTAAGAATGTTATTTTTGAGAAAAACGTGCCGCTTTTTCATGATTCTGATTATTCTCGACGTCCTCTATTCAACGGTGTATCACTTTTTACCTTGTGCTCATCGCTGGGTAAAATAAACATTCCCGAGAATCATAACGTGAAAATCGGTTTTTGAGACTGCGGTAGGTTTTTCTCAGCTGCGACACGTTTTCCCAGAACGGAACCATGTTTTTATTTATTCATTCAATGGGGCCGATAATGTGATGAAGAAAGTTCGATGTGTTTGCTAATGGAGGGTACGTTTTTTGATATGTCGATATCTACATACTTTTCGATCTATGAAAGATGGAGTTGTTTTTATGAGGTGTCGGTAAGGGGATCAGGGAATGGTTACTACTGAGTGGGGAATCGTGTTCCAGAGCGTTAGGGAACGCATGGCACAAGATGAGACTGAACTAGGCATAACATACGGTACGGTACGGCAACATACGGTTGGTTAATCGGAGTAACTATCAAAACCAATTCTAACATAGTGCCTTCCAAAACTGTGCTTCACGTTCCGATAACCTCCGAACGAAATCGGTTAGGGCAATGTTTTTGAGTGAACCGAGCGAAAAAAATTAAGGGAATGCAATTCAAATGGCTTTTCTTGCAACTTCTTTTTCACATTTACAACGTGACTCCCTCACCTTGCACTCACTGAGGAACTGCTCGTCAGAGATGAAGTAACCAACAGACAACGAGGGAATCTTCACTCCATCCTCGATCTGAAGGAAGAGAGATCAAATATCATATCGATATACAGTAACTAGTAAAACACCAATCGGTCTTTAAGGGAATTTCACAAAAGCATAAGACCCAGAAGCGATCGATTTGCGCCGGGTAACGGTATCAATCATTATCTGTTTGCGACTCACCATAATTCCGATTCTGGCCAGGGAATCCGCGACTATGCGACTGCCGGGAGCAAGCAGTTGGTCTGGAAGTGGAAAATGAGTTCAACGCTCTTGGATTGTCGCAATGAAAATTAGAAAGACTACAAGAGATATGCATGTAGCTAAATTCAACTGGGCTTCGTTGGTTGAAAAAAGGTTGTTTGCTCACTAAGTCAAAAAATCTATCAATAGAGTGATTAGGTTGATGCAAAAGTTTCTGACTATTCCATTTTCGAAGTTTTTTTCGGCGTATTTCGACTACATGTCATTCCTTCATGGTTTTAGTAATGGGCTTTTAAGTATACTACAATAGTATGGTTAAATCGAACATAGCTCGTAGGGTGCCTGAGAAAACTGCTTCTGCGTCAAAATATGCAAAATTTGAGATTTTTCAGTGTTTTCGACTGATCCCTGCTCCTCGCATATTTGTGCCCTACCGAAGTAGCCCACTATATCAGTGGTAGGGAAAGAGCTGCTTGTCCAGATAACGTTGAAAAGACAGGTCTACAACGCTCTTGGGGGAACTGAAACAGTTAAAAGTGTCGTTTTCGGCGTTCAAATCTCTAAATCACGATATCGAAACATCGTAATACTAAACAGGTAGATGAATAATTTCCAATATTTAACTGCGTACTAGTTCGGAAGGGTACTTTAGAATGTGCAAAAATTTGTTTATTGATCGATCCGCACACTGTAAAATCACAACAAATATATATTCGCAGCATTTCAACTAGTGCTGAACTTGGATTGAGAGCCGTGTTCAAGGGGGCGTTCTTATGCTAAGTGAATTAATATTCCAAATAAGTGCCCTTAAAAATAATGCATTAGTTTTGCTGATATCACGGTTCTCACATGAAATATAATCAATTCAAAATTCGGATTAATCACGCACTATGTAGACTTTGATTGTGAACTGTGCTATTTATCGAATTGTCCCAGTATAGCGCTAGTTATAAAGTGTTCCCAATGCCACATCAACTGTTGAAAACCATTAGTTGATTGATCGATTCCTATGAACGGTGTACGTTGTTATGACCGAATATGAAAATAGTCAGAAATTTTTGCATCAGCCTGATAGAAATTGAATAAACTTTACGTTATCGCGTAACAACAAGTCATCTTGTCCTGCTTTCATTGCAAACGTGCGGTACTAAAACGCGGTTTCAATAACACAGTCTTGCCATTCTGGAGATACTCGAACGCTATTAAACAGTACCTTCATTCGCATCATTCATTCGCTTCCCAGCCCACCCTTCACCTCCCACTCACCAGTGGTTGCATCGGAGAAGACAGCTGAGGCCGCGTGCGTCCCTCCACTCTCCATGTACAGAAGGAAGGGTGAATCTGGAATTGTTGTTATTGTTTTTTGTAAGTCTCAACCACTGGGACTGGCATGGTGACAATATAATGTTTTTTACATAAAAACAAAACAAGGAATAACAGTGGTACGTAACCGCCCGGATATGAAGTGATTCAGAAACACAACTTTCACTTGTAACCTCAATTGGTTGGCAGAACAATAAACAATTATGTGCTGCCAACCAATTTGCATTCATAAAGCCTTAATGCAAAAGACCGTATTGGAAAGTGTTTCACCTAGAATAATGGTAACTACCGTACTCATATTTCGATCTACCGTACCCTGCTTCTTCGACAGTACTACGCTGTACTTGAGGCCGCCCACGAGGTCCTTCGACTGGTAGCGCTCGTGCACCTGAAGAATCGATCAGTTACTGAATTCCCTACCGTAACCTTCAAAAGAATTAAAAAATAAATCTACCGTACCCTCCCCCCTATCGTATCCCCACTACTCCTACCGTACCTCTCCGTGCTTGGCGAGTGTCTTGAGTGTCTTCTTCAGGAATGACTCCAGATCCTTGCTCATCGATCCGCTCGCCTTCTCCCCGAATGCCATCCGGAGGAGGGACACCTGAGAGGGGAGAGAGGAGTTACCTCATTCTCTCACTTTCCATAATACCAATTCGTACACTACAATCTATCTACATCGCCACCCTCGTTTTCTCTCATTCATGTCTGAAACTTATCCCCCGCTTTTCTCTTCACAAAATTTACAAGAAGACTAACATTTTTGCAGATTTAACGAACTATACCGCTAGAGCAATATTACATCATATAGACCAAATAGGCTACAGTGTCAACTATACCGTACCCCTCCATCTCCCTCTTCTCACCTGTTTCTTCACACTCTCGCAGCAGGAGATGGACGCGAGTAGACTGTTCTGGCAGACGAAGATCATCTTGCCGGACTGAAATATTGATTTATTTGAAAAATGAATGAACTTGTGCTTCTAGATATGGACTAATATTGAGCGATCTTTTATGAACCAATAACAGCAATGAAAACTTGTTAACACAAAAAGTACATATTTTTGTCTTGCTTAGAGCGATGATTCCATCACCAAACGTCGAACATAAACAGTCAAATTACGATACAAAATTCTTCCTCATCACACTTATCATATCATCTGATACTGTACGTCACTTCTTAGTACCGTATCCTCTATCGTACTCCTTACCGTAATCCTCTTCCTGATCCACCCATCTGCCCACCTTATTGAAGTACTCCTGCAATTGCTTCCACGCCGCATCGTCCAATTCGCGAGTGTCGGCGAGGATGAGACAGGCGGAACTGAGAAGGGGGAAGAATAGAAGAGATCAAGTCGAGGAAATGAGAGATGGAAGATGAAGTTGATGAGGGCAAATTTGGAAAGGAGAGATCAAATAGCACAATAGCAAAAACATCAATCCGCCAAAAGGATAAAAGAAATCCTTCGAAATTTCACAGTGTGGACATAGGTTTCAACTTTCTGCCATAAATGAAGTTTGAATCCCATAACCACTACAGTGACAATTTCTCGTGAAAAAATACATTACAGTCTACCGTACCTCGGATCGATCCAGTGGTGTTTCCTGATCGCCTCGGGGGACATGTTGAATACCGTATACACGGAGGGAGGTAGAAGAGAATTGAGAACTGAGTGAATCCGATCGTATGTTGAGGAGACACCCGCAGTGTACACAAGGACCTGAAGTGAAAGGATTCGTAGAAGTAAAGAAAGATTTTTCCATCGATCGTCTTGATTTGCCACACTTTCACCATGTTTAGGATAAATTTAATGTCAGATAGCACTAGACCACCCCTGCACCAACACCAGCAAGAGAGAGGATTGGAGATCAATGACCAATGATTGATGGCCAAAGAATGCTATATTTTAACACTCTACTGGGCGTCTTCATG
The DNA here is from genome assembly GCA_036245805.1 of Pristionchus mayeri. Classification (NCBI taxonomy): domain Eukaryota; kingdom Metazoa; phylum Nematoda; class Chromadorea; order Rhabditida; family Neodiplogasteridae; genus Pristionchus; species Pristionchus mayeri. The sequence continues at coordinate 5,277,974 of BTRK01000002.1, read as the reverse complement.
GAAAAGAAGTCGGAAGAACATATCAATGTTCTTCTAACACTGCAACTTTCTCGTTTCAACAGACCTAGATGCTGAGAAGGTCACAAGTATTCTGGGAATACTCTAAATACATACTTGATAGTATGTGTTAGTACATTCCTCAAAAGTGAAAAAAAACACTTTTCAAAAATTATTGTTAGATTGACAAGCTGTAAACTCATGTTTCACATAAAATATATCCGAAAAGACACTCAGGAATGACATTAATTCGCAGAATGCTAGTATTAAAAAAATGTTTTCAGAACCAACTGAAATCCAGTCGGCATACTATTCCACCAATCAGATACAGCAAGATACATGAATATTCCGTTAGATTGTTTTATCACGATCCGAATCATTCATCTCACCCTTCCCAATTCTCTCTCGTTCCTTTTATTATACATTCACTAATTGATTATAAACCCTCCCAATAAACAAGAACTCGAATGAAAATGAACGTACACAGGGCGGTTTCATCTTCGGTTTTCCTCCTCGACTCGCCGAATGAAGACGACGAGTATCGAAGAGAGAACCTGAGAAAGGAGAGGAGTACGGTAGGATGTGCGGTAGATCAGAGGGTTACAGTGGCACTAAGGAACGTCAACTATTTGATATTTGATAAAGGAATGTTATTGAAACAGAACATGGAACTCTAACACTCTCCAGTCGAATAAAGATTGAAATACAAATTGTGAAACCTAAATGCAACTACTGCATCGATATTATTAGAATATGACAAATGAACAGGGAGAGTAACGCGAGTGAACATCCGACCCCTCCCTGTTACGCGCGAGGTTGTTTACACTTACAGAGACGATTATATCTTGCTAAATTCAGGAACTAAGTAGGAAGCCCCATTATTTGTCAGCATTTCGGCGTTTGAAAACAGTGCTAACTCACTCAGCGCGTATTATTGCATTTCGTTGGTAAATGATAACTAAAAGCACATGGCATAGATAAGGATTGGCTCCGCTTGTAATGCCGCTCTTCTTTTTGTGCGTTCTCTTACCTCCCGGCGCAAGAGCAAACAAAACAACGAGAGTCACTTGTTGCAAAGCCATATCAGAGAGAAACGTCTTCCTCGGACAAACATGCCAAAGTGTTGGTTTCCCTCGCAATCGTAGATCACTAGCAATTAACTGAAGTGTTCCCAATGGAGGAGAACAGCATCGGGTTAACTCGGAAAGAGAAGTTAGAGAAACAAGCAAAAAGTAAAAATGGTTGCACAAGAAACATCCCGCCTGATGGGCGAGAGATAACTCAAAATAAAGAAAGCCGTTTCAAGTGAAGTCATCACAAACCAAGAAAAGCGCACAATTTACACGAATTGGCAACATTTCTCTGAGCGGAACCAACTGACCACTCCAAAGAACAACCATCTCTCCGAGATGGGATCTCTCACTAGCCTATCCTCCATTACAAGGTCAAAGGGAAGCCCCCGCAAGACTCAAGGCCATCGATCGATACCCAGATATCGTAATCGGATTCGAGATACCGTTCACCACACAAAGCATAACACGCCATTGATTATCCGTAATTGTCTTTTCTTTGCGCTTCGTAGTACTCACAAGACAATTGTCGGAGACAACACAACAAAGGAAAGTAAAATTAAAAGATAAGTTTTCGATCCGTCCTATCTCCTACCGTACCTTTGAGTATGTCAGTGGCTCCACTGCCGATGCTGGTTGTGCTTCCAGCCCCTCCGAATGCCGCATTCTGGAGACTGACCGAGAGGGCCATCGGAGAGAGCGAACGACGACGGGAACCTGAAGGGTGAGGCTAAATTTTAGGAGGCTTGTTTAAGTCGCTTTAAGTTCATTCTCATGCCACCCCTGTTCTGGGGGCTGGGATAGGGGGCGTGTCCTGGCGCGGAACTAGGGATGTCCTAATTGAGGAAATCAAATTAACTGTTGTCCTGGACATTTTCGGTTTCACGTATCCCATAAGTGAAACAGATCGAGATCCGAACGATAGGACGAAAGCCTTGGTTTCTAAAAACAATAAAAATAAACTCACATCAGAGTCCAATTCGTAATCTACACATCTAGAAAAATACCCATCTAACCACCCAATATTTTACAGGAAATACAGAGCGAAATAGTGTGGTGGTTGATTAGACTCCGCCTCTCTCCTCCCTATCTTCCCCTATCCACATTCAGTCGTATCATATCATATCCTATCCAAGTAATACAGAGCGAAATAGTATGGTACTGATGCGAGCCTTCCCTCTCCCCTCCCAATCTCTTCCTCCCCTCACCGTCGTGATTGAAGAGTGCGTCTTCCAGATTGTACATCATCGTCGAGTGGCGACGACGTTGCAGCAACTCGATCGTCGTCAGACGCTGCAGATGGAAATTGAATAGTTTAGATTTAGTAATCTACATCAGACGTGGATTGAATATAACACAGAGAAGAATGCTATGAAAGCACAGTGAAACCTAGTTGTAGCAAGAGAGCTTTCGAAACATTTTTCAAAATTTCTTCTCTTTTCAAATTTTGCAATTCAGCATGGTCAAACCACTACGAACGTATGAGCGCAGGGTGCAGACTAAATAAACATAGAAAAACAATTCCACGTTAATTGAAATAATTAAATTCTACTGAGTGACAGACCAGGACGACCATCGAGTGGTCGAGACACTGGTGAGGTATGAACCGCACGTGAAACATAATTGCACCCAGACTTGCAACTATTCGATTTGATTAAATATGTTTAATAATTGCGTGGTATCTCAATTGTAAAACAACGCATCACCTAGGCACTGCACAATGGAGGCATTCAGGCACTAGGTGGAATGAGAATCATGCCGCCTTTGATATATCGATATATCTATGGCGGTATGGTATTATAGTTCTCATCCGACCTAGTGCCGGCATTCAACAACTTTCCCGCACTTTCGTTCTATGTCACATTCGAAGCCGAATAAAATAAAGAGAGCCACCCCCTAAGTAAGAGATTTCGCAAATCTCTCAACAGCATTTCACCACCATAATCCCTCCTCCTATTTCCTTTCTTCTACTACTTCTTCAACTTCAATAGACTACAATTGGCTCAATACTCTGTCCTAACAAGCAGGGTTTGCGGGGGAGAGAGAGTGCTATCATTATAGATTTCAGAAGCTATTCTCATGATACCATCGACAATATTAGCAGAGGGACAGGAAAAATGAAATACCGACGATTTCTTCCATTATAATCACTCTCCTCCCTTCTTCTTATACTACTTATATTTTCGCTCGTTATTCCTCCAATCTATCTCGAAATTCAATGATAAAAATTACATGAGTTGGAATTGGCATCTACTCGTAACTGCACATTATCGCAGTATTTAGTTGGTCAGTCAGTAGGGGTTCGAAAAATTCGAAGGAGGGAAATCTCATTTCATCGCCTGGTGAATTTGCACTTCCTCGTTAGTACAATGACTATGAAATTGAAGGTCATCCGATGGAGTTGTGCTTAAGCCTCGAAAATACATCATCTACTATTAACGCCGTCTGCCTAAACCTAATGAAAAGCTGAATTGCCACATATCTATGACATCTTTGCAGCGTTTCTACTCTCCTCACCATTTTGGCCCTTTCAGTGGTCGAAAGGACAGGTCGAGAAAATTGTAAAAACTGGGCACGTTTCAAAAATGATAATAAGAAATCGTTGAAAATGAGTGCGTTTTAACACATTTTAGCAAAAACAACACTTACACATGGGTACTTTTTCTACTATTGCACTGGTCCTAACTCCAAAAACCGGGCATGTTATGACGTGTTGGTCCTACTTTTCGGCGACTGGGCCCTTTTGGCTGTTTCAAATCGAGAGTCTTTCCTCTCTCTCCCTCACCTATGGATCGATGGCCACTGTATCTCTCGCCGATCCGCACTCGCTCTTGCTGCATCCACGAAGGGCCTCGATCATAGGAGAGACACCCGGACCTGAAGGAGGGATGGGGTTATTATTGTTATTGTTGTTGATGATTCTATTGTTGTTATGTTAGTTCGAATTGATCCAATTGAAAGCATCCTTGAAAACTGATCACCAGTGAATGCGTGGTTATTGTGGTACTCAAAAATGCACGCTATCCTTGGCAGTTAATAGTAGCCGGTCTCGTAGCTTCCGTAAAAAACAAATGACGAATATCGAGGGTGCATATTTACGTTGCACTCATTCTAGTTATCCTAATGTAGACAACGATATTGACGAGGCGAGCGTTTAACAAATAACTCTTCGAACCTTGAAAGGTAGTGGACCCAATAATTGACGCCGCACTCTTTCTATCAAACCTATGCGTCTCCCAACAAACCAATAATGCATACACAAAACCTTCTCCAAATTAATTTGAGCCATATTGAAATTAGCTTCAATTAGGCATTCTCAACGGTGCGGCAGGCTTGCCGAGTCCGTTTATCTCAATCAGTGTTGAGTGTCACTCACCATTCCACCTTGGACTTCTGGCATAGTGAACCTTCGGAGAGGAAGCATCCAGCAACTGAGAACTGAAATGTTGAATATTATTATAAATGTTAAACATAATGTTAACAAAAATGACGGGTAAACACGAATGGCCAGATCCTTCTGGCATTCTTTAACATGTGTTCTGATCAAAGGGAAAAAAGCAAATGAAAAAAAGTGATTTTAAATTATTATTATTATAAATATAAGCGTGCAATAAGTAAAAGTGAACGAACCTCCCAAGACACATCGCTAATTGGCAATTACTAACTATTACGTAATGTAGAAGGAGTTTCAGAATTCAAAATCACAAAAATGTGAAACTGTAACTTTGTTTCACCCATATCTTAACTGCTCGATGAGTCGTGTTTTCACGATTCTCTTTCTGCAATCATCCAGTTAAATATAACTCTTAATTCCTAAGATCGCGTCAAATATAGGAGCCCGATTCTCTAAGAGTCGAGCAAAATGCGGAACAACGTTTTTACGAGAACATGTGAGAAGGGGTTCTCGAGGGTGCTGATCACGATGGTCAAGTTCATTTTGCGTCATCTCGATCGGTTAAGCCAGGCTGCATGTAGGCTTCATCTATAGTTCAGCTCACAACTCGGGAACCGAATTATGAATCATCTTCAAACTTTCACAGAGGTTGTATTAGTTGACTATGAATCCATTGATACCGAATTTGCATATTTTGAAAAATGGTAAATATGCGCAAACTTAGCTATCGAATATAAGGAAAAAATCAAAGCAACGAATTATATGAGCAGATGCGTCTTGCTCTGCCGATCATTTTTCGTATGCATAGTATAGGGCTAAAGTTCTGCTCCCTTAAGTTACATTTATTTGTCTGACTTATTTAGGTTCTCTTGCCGCGCAGATTGCGCCATAGAGTCTGAAATGGAATGAGTTTCACTTTCAAAATCGTGCAAACAAAGGAAATTAATCTCATTTCTCTTTCTCTGGCGCAATCTGCGCGGCAAGATAGAAAAAAATAGTCAGAAAATTAAATGTAACTAAAGGGAGCAGAACTGTAGCCCTATACTATGCATATGAAAAATTATCGGCAGAGCAAGGCGCATCTGCTCATATAATTCGTTGCTTTGATTTTTTCCTTATATTTGAGAACCAAGTTTGCGCATATTTACCATTTTTCAAAATATGCCAATTCGGTATTGATAGATTCATAGTCAACTAATACAACCTCTGTGGAAGTTTGAAGATGATTCATAATTCGGTTCCCGAGTTATGAGCTGAACTATAGATGAAGCCTGCACGCAGCCCGGCTTAACCGATCGAGATGACGCAAAATGGACTTGACCATCGTGATCAGAACCCTCGAGAACCCCTTCTCACATGTTCTCGTAAAAACGCTGTGCCAGACCCTGTGGGATATTGTTCGACTCTTAGAGAATCGGGCTCATAGGTTTATTGTTCAAAGGGAAAGATTTTCATTTTGGCACTTCGCCAATTTGTTCCTTTAGAAAGTAACAAAAAATACAATTTCCCGAACAATTTCCCGCGTGAGCATTGAAGTTACCTAACACCGTTAAAATTATTTTAATTTCCGCGCGTGCCTGATCACGCCCGCTCTCTTGTTTTGCACACACTCTCTCACACCGTTTGCCATGATCAGGCAGCCGCGGCAATTCATATAATATTATGGATGTTGGGTAACTTTAACACTTGACCATCAATCGGTCCTAGGTTTATTGTTCAATATCGATTCTATTATGTGGTGGTGGATCCGTGTCTTGTCTCTTTATCGCAGCTGGCTGAGTCTTCGAGCGACGAGCGGACGAGGATCGAAGGGCGTCAAGAGACATCTGATCGATATTCTACCGTATTCCCTCCCTCTAGATAACGTACTACTCAATTATCGATCAACTATCGTACCTCTCCTTCTTCTTCCTCGGCAATGGACGATATCGATTGATTGAGTGTGTCTTCGGAGCTGATTTCCGCCGTCACCCCTGTTGAATCTACCGTGTCGAGTCTGTAATTTCTGAAGTCACGAATATGACCCGGCCGAATCCTACCGTACTCTACATATTTCGAAGATATTCTATTACCTGCCCTCTGCGAGTGAGTGCTCGTCGAGATCCGAGCTTATCGTGATACTCGGCGAGATGATCGATCGACTGTCGACGATGTACGGTAGTCGCTCTGTCTGGATCCTGAACGGAGATGATCTACAGTACACTAAAGGAACCATAATATCGATTATACATTATTAATCCAAAAGCCCTGACAAAAAATCAGCACCCCATTAAAAAAAGACCACCCGTTAACTTTGTGCCACAGGAATTTGGTACATTCACTTTGACCACTTGCGTGCAATATCTTGTAGAACTTGTAGGACTATCAATACAAAAAAAACAAAATAGCTCTCGTTCTATTCCCTCAGCCAATCATTTTTTGCCGTACTAACTACCGTACCCTTTCGTGACCTACCGTAAATCGGAGAACATCAATGGCTCAGCGCTGCTCTCCTCTTTCACTGCAGTCCAACCGATCGGGCCGAGATCTTCTGAATATCGATCGATTGATTGGATACCGTACTCTCTAATTACCGTACTCCGCCCCCACCGTACCTATCCGGTCCTCACTATGAATCGTCTTCAGTCCTCTCTCTTCTGTTCTCGCGACCTCTGCAGCAACTGCAGCAGCCACAACTTCCGGTTGCAGCACGGATTCGGCGGGTGAGGAAGGAGGAGTACGGTCGGAGCGAAGGAAGGGGATGGAGGATGGCCTGCGATAGAGGGGTTTGACGGGGAGCACTTGAGGTCAAGGAGAGAGGCAACAGTGGTGGTTACTTCGCGAGACGTAAAATTGTGCCAATAACAATTCGAATATCAGGACAAATGTCTGATTTGAATAAGAATACTCAGAATGCGTTTTTTTAGTACAAAAAATCCCTTTTTGAGAGTTTGCATAGTATGAACGCATACCCTAATGAATTAAAGACGTGAACAGCGGTGTTCGTTTAAATAAAATTATAAGAATGTCAATACTAGCTCTAAACATGTACAATGTTCCTCTGCTCCAGAACATATTTATTACCGTATCTTATGTACCGTGTCCCTGTCGTTCCAATACCCTACTCCCACTACCGTACTTATATCTAATCTACCGTACTCCCCTTACCGTACCTATCTGTTCGAATCCTCGGCGAGAGGGCGGGGAATCGAGCCTGTAGTTCACTCGTTCCCCATGCGAGAGGAGAAGACTGGCGATGTCGGAGAGAAGAACGAGAAGATCGAAGAGAACGGACAGAGGAGGAGAAGGTCCCTGAATCAGGGGAAGTATGGTTACGGTAAGCCTGAATAAATGAATGAAGGGTTACGGTGGACTATTAATCTCAATTGTATGATCAAACATCTAATTATTGCTGGACTATCAAATTTGTTCTGAAATATTCAGTAAATTTGGCAACAAACTGTCATAATCATCTTTGCTCGATTTCGGTTTCAATAACTGGATATATTCGGACCCTGATAACAAGTGGCAATGGGAGCACGAATGCTGACGTTACAACAACAATAATACTATCCCAACATCGTCCATCCTTCCTCTCACCCATGAGTGATCCACCCGACTGGAATACTTCTCTTCCCGGCATCGGCGGCAGTCCTCCCTGGCCTCCGATCGATAACTGAGATCGACGAGTGAGACCACGTCTGCAAGGAGGAGTACTGTAGGCGGAGTATGGTAGTCATGATGAAGGACCAAAAATCAATGAATAGTCGAATTTCGAATACGAATTTAAGTGGTGCTTGCAATCTTCGATCTAAAATTCACGATTTTCACCAATGTCACGATGAGTATGGAGAATTTGCATTGAATTGTGCTGATACTTTTGATATAAAGACGACATATAAGATGCAGGTAAATAGTTCGACGATTCGAACGTCAGCCAACTAAAGAGAGTAGAGGTGAAGATGAAAATAATTTACTCTCGAATAACAGAAACATTTGGACAATTGATAAAACAATACTAAAATTACTTGCATACATTAATGTGAAATTAACGAATAGCACAATGGTAGAAATCAAGTGGGAACACATATCAGTGATTTGGATACAACTTCGGAGGCTACTCCTATTTCGAATCATTTTTCTTCCACTTCAGGGATAGGATTTGCTCGTTTACGTCGAGTCCTATTGGTGCCTTCGTGATCTTCTCCGAGATATCCGTGTCGCTATAAAGCTCAACCCATTCGACCGATCCGTTCGACAGTTTCTGAATTAATAAATTCCCATTTTGAAGTTTAAGCTTACAATCGTGAAATTAAAAAAAAAGAATCAAACGATCGCAACCTCGTTGAGGTAGTTCTCCCAGAATGAATGCGGCAATCCAAAGAAGGGGAGGGAGAGGTGGCGGAGGAATACAGAAGAGAGACTGTGCATTGAGTACAGCTGGGTAATGAAGGAGGCTGAAGAGCATGCTCAAAAACTCTCGGCGTCCTCTTTTACCCCCCACTCTTTGCTAGATAATTTCATAGCTATGATAGTAGAAAAAGCTAGTATTTAGATGAAACTTCAATTTTCAACAGTAAACGTCTTAAAAGTTGCAATAGAATGAAATTCTAGAGAGCAACGTATTCACCTGGATCGGAGAGATGCTGCGAATTCCAGATCAAGATAATTTCGATTTCAATTTTCTTCGCTTGAGAAGCAATGGAGAGAATGAAGGGACTAAAAATTCTTCGAATCGATTATTGCAATTTATAACATAGAGAAAAGTAAGGATTGCGCAGATGATAAAAGAGGCTCTCTATAACATAAGGCAAACGTTAGTACTTACGCGGTGGTGTCATTCAGATCCACATACATGATCTGGAGTGAATCAATTGTCGACGAACGCAGCAATTGTTCGCACAACGAGATATAAGACGAGGACATGCAAAATGCACCGAGCTCGACCGTCGAGATTGCAGCAGACAACAAGCGGATAACCTGAAAAATGTTATGGAGAGCAAACAACATATCAGTATCACTATGCAACTCCCTTCCTGATGGAATACATATATCAGGTTCCCCAAAATATGCATAGGTTTACTGATTTTGGACAGTTTATGTTACAGTTTTATTGATATCTGTGTTTACCTTAGCGAGGTTAGCCAGATCAGTGCCATCCTTGGAATTGTAGAGGTGGTGGCAGATTCGCTCGAGAGGAGGCACCGGAATAGAATCCCAGCTGAAATATTGCAGTGTTTTTGAATTAGGATTATCTTCTGTTCATTTCAAACAGAGATTTGATCTGTGGAGTACAGTAAATTAATTAATATTTTTTGAATACTTTTTGAGAGAGATGCTAATCCCGAAAATAATTCCTTATTTCGTTGACTAATTACAACCTTCAGAGATTTGGAATTTACTCTGGTTTTATCGGGTAATATTACAGTAAGTATGAAAAGTAAACTATTTCGAGTACTGCTGTAAGTTTCCTCAATTGCTACTTTTTAATTGACTTAAATTGATTAGTAACTTACTTTTTTGCGCGAAAAATCAGTCCATAAAAACTAAGTTACTTGTTAGATTGCTTAAACCCTACCTTCAATTCAATTCAATTCAATTCAATTATTTATTCCGTTCATGTGGGAATATTCAAGATATCATTGTGGAATGGTGTCGAAAAACGGAGGTCCGTCGATGTTGTCGAATCGGGTTTGCTTGCAGCAAGGGTATAGAAGGGAAGGGGTGGGTTTTCATTGATGTAGCCAATTATGGATAACGGATTTGGGAAATGATAGAGGGGGCTGTGAGGAGATGAGAGAACGGAAGGAATTATGTGGGAGAACAACAAATTCTGTGGTAAGAGAATTCCAAAAGGAAATGGATACGAGTGTGGAATACGACTTCGGAGGGATAAAGGGTAAGGTTATTCGAAGAGGGTGACCATTACGGAGAGGGCGGGTGAGAGGGGCAGGGATAAGAAGAGAAGAAAAGTCAAGTAAATAGCGACTGTGTAGAATGGAATGAAGGAACACAATATCGGTTACGGTTCTACGGCTTTCAAGAGTTGTTAATTCAAGAAATTGCATTCGTTCAAAATAAGGTACATGAGGAAGAACGCACAGGGAGTAAAACCTACGAGAGAAGTCACGTTGTACTTTTTCTAGTTCCTTAGTCAATTCGACAGAATGGGATGGGTTCCAAATAACAGAACAATATTCAAGGGTAGGAAGAACAAATGTTGTATAGGCTTTCTTGTAAATGGTGGGGCATTTACTATGAAATGACTTAAACATGAGGTTAATTTTGGAGCGGGCCTTAGCAACAATCTTTTGTATATGATAAGAGAAAGAGAGATTGGGCGAGAAATTAATTGAATTGAAAGAAAGGGTGGATTTCACTATACAGGGATGAAAACTATTACGGTAGAAGACCGCGCAATCGTTTACAGTGTAAACACGAACTGACTTTTTGCTAATTGATGGCTTCATTCTGTCACGGAGATTTGCACAAATGCCAACTTTTGTTTAAGGAAATATTTTTGAAAACAATTCAAAAAGTAATTTACCTCAGTACTCGAAGTAGTTTGCTTTTTCAGAAGAATACTTACTGTTATATTACCCTACATTTTCAGAGTAGAAGTGTTAAAACGTTAGCCAATTACTGTATAATTTGCATGAAATTGTACCTGCGTGGATCCGTGGTGATCCCGATCTCGAGGTGGTTCTTCGTATTATTACTGTCAACGATGTTGAAAGGATCAGTGGCCTGAGAGGAGATCAAGGTTTTAACAAATTAAAAATCATGGAACGATAGAAGAGCCGAAACAATTACGGTATATACAGTCCCATAGATTAAACGGCGTTCGGTCGGATCTCTCAGGGTTGCGAGAGACAAATGTTTTGCCAGGAAAGGTATCGTAAAATAATTTTAATCCGACGTAGTGTCGATAAATATGAGTGGCGCACTCACTGGGCAGAGGCTATTCGTTTCTTGACCATCTGATGGAGTGGGAACGAAAAGAGAATGAGGAATCTCCCCAGAAAGACGGCCGATGTCGTTCGACTTCTGATTGACGTCTAGAGACCCGCAATGAAGAGCAATCGATGACTACAATAAATGCTGTTGAAGTTGCTCAATACTCGAGAAAATAATTGAATTTGCACACTTCCCTGATCGCGGTGAAATGAGTGAGAAAATATGCATAACAATAGAGGAGGCGTGATTATTATATGAGGAAATAGTATAAATGAAGAAAATATTCACTTTCTCTTTTGAAACCCATCTGGCTTTCTTCACAATTGGTGGTTCTTCATCCTCCCCCCACTGCATTCGCTTCACGACACTTGAGCACTCCGGAAAAATTTCTCGAAGTTCTTCTTTTTCTCTCCGTCCTTTCATCACTCGATACATCCTGCGAAATAAAGAATTCATATTATTTCTTTTACATTTCACGTTTCGAGATCGATATTTACAAACAGGTCGCAAAAATTGTTAAAAGTGGGCACGTTTCTAAAATTGTAATATGAAATCGTTGAAAATGGGGACGTTTTTACAATTATATTTTTAAAAAATACTAAAGCATGGGCACGTTTTCTACTTTTGTACTGTTACGAACCCCAAAAACTGGGCACATTATGTCATTTTGGAACTACTTTTCGACCACTGGAAGCACTACTATAAACGCTCACGATACAATTATAATCCATTTTCTTCCATTCGAACAGTTCATTTGGCAAAATATAAAAATTTTTAGAGGTCGTAAATCAGAATCAAAAGAGTAGGCCCCAATTGGAAATACAACTACTCACGGGATCAGGATCAACTCTAGTAATGTTCAGCTAACTATCGTTAGTGTTGTATCCTTGGCCCTTGTTATCCTGTGTATGGAGGGCGAGGATGTGAGTAACTCAAAGGTTTATCAACAAGGAATAAATAGGACGAAAATAGAGAGGGGAGACCGGTCACTAGCCGGCGCGAGAGCTAAGGAACAACTGAGGAGAGAGGCGAGGGAAGGCCTCTCTCGAGAGAACGAGAGAACGCGCGCGAGATGGAGAGTGCAGAGAAAGAGAGCGCGCGGGAAACACGTAGTAACACGTACACAAGTGAGAGGGGAATTCAGTAATACACTAGAATTCAAACGAGTGAATTACAAAATGGGTTTTCTATGTATAGTAATAATGCAATTACTTATTAGTCTAATTCCTATACAACACCTCCCCTTCAAGATTGACACTTGTCGATCTTAAATAAACAAAACTGGGGGAAAAGAGGTGAGGTGAAGGCAACAAATTTGGTCAGGGATATCATTCTCGGATGATATTTCAATCTTGGACGGTCGATCATCCTTCACAATCGAGCGATGTCGGTGTCCTCCTTCACATCCTCCAATCCAACAAGACCGTTATCATACTCTGTCTCCAGTGTTACGATCACTGATCCATCCACTGACTCGTTGACGAGGGTCTTCATCTCGTCAAAGATCGGTATCCTTATATCGATCGAGTCACTTCTCATCGTGAGAAGGTGCAGCTTTCCAAGGAGATTTCTCTCAATGATCATCCGGTGATTATTTATCTCCAGCTGCTGTCTGTTTCCAGAGTTGTGCGTCCTGATCTTGCATCGATCGAGCGTGACGAGTCTGACCAAGCTCTCTGTGGGTATTCCGCCCTTGCTGAGCAGGGTGTCCTCCGCCATCTTGCCTCGATTGCCTTTGACCAGCCTGGCACACTGTGTCGTAGGTCGGTCTTCGACTTTGACATTCGCCCCGGGTCTTTCGACCTTGACGATTCCATTCTCCGTCTGATGATCTCTACTCGTGGTGGCCTCGGGTAGCACCCGCTTCACCCCCTGAGTGATCATCCGGAGTTCTGGAGGTACGGTTACCTCCTCCGTGTGGCTGCTCAGTCTATCCGATGTGGCCTCGGGAACCTCCCGCTTCACACCGTATGAGACACGCCAGTTGTGGAATGCACGCTCCACGTCGTATCCATCTGTCACGGGTCCTCCTTTGACCTTGACAGTCGCCTCGGGTCGGGCTGCGACCTTGACGAATTTCCGTGGCTTGACGAAATCCTTGCCCAGGATGCCCCCATGGCTGTGTATCCGGTACACGTTACTGGTAGGGCTGCTACCGTACTCTATCCTTGCACAGAATCTTCGTTTCAGCCGGTGAATGGGGCACTCACGCTGTCCATCACCATATCCATTGCGCTCCAGGTGCGACTTCCACGACGTCTTGTCGTATTCATCCGGTCCATTCCATTGGACGCGAGATTGGCAGAACGACGTCTTGTCGATCTCCACGCTGATGGATTTCTCCATACAGCACACGTGGCCTCTCACGCGAGAGTCTTCTCGCTCGCACGACTCCTTGTCGCACTTGCCAGAGGGCGATTCCATCCGGCGCACGTGTTTCTTCTTGGCGGCAGACATGCGCGCGAATCTTCGCACTTGCACGCTCCGTGCTTGTCCTGCCCACCGGGTGAGTTGTCCTTCTCTCCTCTCCTCTAATCTCTCATTGTTCGTCATTGTGGGTGTGATTATTCGAGAATCGGGCAGCATTTCGCCTCGATTTCGCAATGTAATCCGGTGATTAGTGACGGTCTTAGCCACTCTCGTTTCACCAGGAAAACCGACAATTAGCACCTGACTTGCGCCAGTTCCAGCTAATCGCCAATCACACGTACTCACTGTGGCACAGTGAGCTCTCGCCCAGACTGCCACAATGACGAAATACACCACAGGTTCGGGCTTGCGCGCCACGACTCCCCTGGGTGCCTTCACAACAGGCTTCGGGCTCGACCGCCGCGACTCCACCTGAGTGCTTTCACAACAGGTTCGGGCTCGACTGCCACGTCTCCACCTGTGTGAGTCCGAGTCCTCAATCACTCAGTGAGACAGCGTCACACGCGCAGACTCTACACTGAGGATTGTGAAGAGTGTATCCTGAACGCCAGTGTTGTATCCTTGGCCCTTGTTATCCGGTGTATGGAGGGCGAGGATGTGAGTAACTCAAAGGTTTATCAACAAGGAATAAATAGGACGAAAATAGAGAGGGGAGACCGGTCACTAGCCGGCGCGAGAGCTAAGGAACAACTGAGGAGAGAGGCGAGGGAAGGCCTCTCTCGAGAGAACGAGAGAACGCGCGCGAGATGGAGAGTGCAGAGAAAGAGAGCGCGCGGGAAACACGTAGTAACACGTACACAAGTGAGAGGGGAATTCAGTAATACACTAGAATTCAAACGAGTGAATTACAAAATGGGTTTTCTATGTATAGGAATAATGCAATTACTTATTAGTCTAATTCCTATACAACAGTTAGTTTTTAAATTGATATTTTTATATTTTCCATTATATATTTGAACAAGCGTCAGTAACGTTTTTCTGAAAATTGTACATACCGATCTTCTTCCAAGTTCATTCACTTCGGCGAAGAGCAATTCAGCAGCCTTCATTTCATCATGAGCAAAATTCTTCTGATGCTTTCGATGAGAATTCCCAGTGGATGAACAGTGAATCTGCAAACATATTGCACCGTTCAGAGAATAGATTTGCTAATGCATGCTGACACATGCATCAATACAATCACTTTCGCAAATATGTTGAATGATAATTAAATTGGAACGCAAAATGTAACAAGTAGTGATTTCATGAGAAAAGCTTCAACTCACATCGACAGTTGGTTCTTCCTCTTTAAAATCATCGATAAGCTCATCCTTTATTTCCATTGGTTCTTCCTTGATCTTGTTCACTGTATCAAGCGACGAGGCCTGATAATACACTTGTTAACATGAATATCCAGTGAAAAAAGTGAAGAGTTCAAGATCAATTAAATAAAAGTTTAATCTAATAGAATTCTAGCGAAAACTCACATTTAGAACTGGCTCTTCCTGCTTGATGTCAGCAAATTGATCGAGTAATTCTTCGTTGAAATCCACTGGTTCCCTTTTCCTCTTATTCGTAGCACGGTAGTCACTCGGCATACCTTTGAAAAAGGGACAGATTAAAGATAATACATATTTTGTCGGTAAACAAATAAACAAATGATGAAGGCGAAACGATTGCGCAATATTGTGAAACTGACGCTCGCGACCCCGAAGGCGTACTAAAGTATCGGGGTATTTTCTGGCAAATAATAACTAGGCAGAGGAGAGACCGGGCAACAAGCCGGTGAACGAGCTAAAGGTCAGAATGAATGAATTGAGAAGTGCGAGGGACGAGGGGAGCGAGAGAGCGCGCGAAAGGAAGAGAGCGGTGCGCGAGGCAAATAGCAAATGAACAGTGGAGGGAAGGGGGATTATGAGTTAAAAAGTCAACATTTGTATATAGAAGTGCTCTAATTAGGGAAAGTAGATATCACGATCGTTTCTACACAACATTTGACTAGTTCAATTTTCACCGGAACTTAGAATTTCATTAAATTCGAATTCAGAAACAGAAATCGATCGGTAGCAGCTATTTCATTTTCCATAACTTAAAAAAAAAATTCTATTACTACATAATGTTTATTATAGAGCGTTGCTTCTGTACATATGGCCGCATTGCAAAAAAGGAAAAATAGAGGGAGTGAGAGGGAGGGGAGGAGATGGAAAGAGGACTCAAGCAAGCAAGTGTTGATTGCGAAGGGATTACGAAGTGAACTCCTATCAAAGGTGAGTGAGCAATGATAGACAATATATAATAAAAAGCGCGGTTGTTCTGTAAAATTTGGCGGCACAAGTCCAATATAGATATAGGCTGGTAGCTTTCGCGAAAGAAGAACCCTTTTTAAAGAAATTGTTATGTAATTGCTTATCTCCACTGCAAGACGGGGAAACTTTCAACAAAGAGAGAAAGAGAGATTGCAAGCTCAGAAACTAGACAACGGGACAAGACTGAGAAATGGGAAGATGCGAGGGAGTGCGCGAGAGGTGTAAACAGACTGAGCGTGGATGGGGAGAGTGATTGTCGGTGCGAGGGGAAGAGGGAAGAGGGACTAACAAAAATTACAGTAATTCATGGCATCGCTGCGCCTCGAACGGAGGTAAGCTATTATTAATAATTCTCATTAAATGGACATCACGATAGTAAGTATCGACTGTTAGTGAGGTATGCAACGGAATTCGACGTCTTAATTGAAATATCAATCGTATCGAAAGCAAAACTTTATCAGGGAACCTTCTTGTAAATATAAGAGCATAACAATAATATTGCATACATACATGCGTGCACAATCGGAAAATTAGGATAAAACTTCTTGCGGAGGAGGACTAGTAGAGTATGGAATCACACTTCCTAATGCTACATCAAAAGAACTCGTAGCAGAAAAACGATGGATGCTATGTATTATTCATCGTGGGTACATCTTCTGTCAGCGAAGAGAATAAAGTTGCATACGAATGGCGGGGGAGGACTTACAGTAATGGGAAATGTCGACGGTAAGCTACATAATCGACAGGTGAGTTATTTGCGTATAGGAATTAAGGAAAATCGATATTACAAGGGTTCCTATAAAACAATTAGCATGATGAAAAAGGAGTAAAATGAGAGCATAACTTCTTTCAAGGGATACGGTAGAGGGGTAATGTCTCAAGTAAGCGTTGATTGAGAAGGGATTACGAAACAACAAGTGAACTCCTATCGAAGGGGAGGGGTGCGCGAGCTATTGCAAGCAATATAGACATTAAAAGTGTGGACTGAGTAGGCCAGACATTGAAAATAGCGATAAATTACTTAATTATTTGTCTTATTTACAGAAAAAGGTTATCACTTGGGCGTTTCCTCTTCATCTCTTCCTCTTCCTCTTGCACAACATAACCAGTCGCCCAGTCTTCTCCACTGCTCGCTCCCAGATCGATCTGAAGGGAGATAGGATCAATTATCTGAATCTTCTCGTTGTGCTCACACTCTCGCAGGTTAGAGAATGCGAGAGAACATGTAATCAGGAGAGTGCTCATGGAGAGATGCACTGGTGAAATCAAAGAGGAATAGTGCAAAATCTCCCAGCAGCAACTTCTTCCCGCATTAATACGCCACCGAAAACTCCAAAGTTACATTTTTTCAGCATTAAACTGCCAAAAATATCGATCACGCACTCCTACCGTACCCCTGATCCAGATCGATCTACCGTATGTCCTCAAAATACCTCCGCCAGCACTGCATTTTCCTCATCCACGTCCTCTTCATTGCCTCCATTCTCCTGATCGATCTCCTCTTCTCTCTCTTCATCGATCAACTCCTGGTACATCTGAAGAGGGGGTGATAAACTGGTCTGACGCCGCATAATATTTGCTCAATTGTATTCATATTATGTTGACTATGCATGTAGCAACGCAAATCAATTATTAGGCATCAGTAACTTGCTAAATTCGGGCAAAACAAATTAGTGCCATCAAACCACACAAGTGGAGCCAAACGAATGAAATGTGGAACCAAATGGAATGTGTTTACAGCAAATGTTTACAGCCCTTGTATTACAAATAGCTTGTGAAACAGAAGACTGATCATTGAAAAATTTCGAATAGCGGCGCTTTGCCATCAGGTCCGCCACAGGGTACGCCTTGCTTACTTGGAAATGTGCCCATCGTATCAACGTCGTTTGTATACACTGCAGAGGTCTTAGTGACACTCACTTTGCAAGAAAATAAAGATTAATCTCATTCTAGGGAACTTCAATATAAGAATTTCCGATTATTTGCTTTCTTGATTATGCAAATTTAACGAGAAAGGATAAGCGTTCACATTCCTTATTAAGTGCATGATTTGGTTGCGAATGAAGCTTGTGATCAATCTATCTTGTTATTATAGATGAATAGTGTCAAAGCAAAGTGGGCGGAGCTTGAGGCATCGAAAACATATTTTTAACAAAATACTTTATGCATAGCTATATTCATAGGTTGAATAACGAAAAGTGTCAATAAGCTGTAATTTTGGTTATTCATTACATTCTTAATGGCCAGAGGGTATGGATGTAACTGATGAACTGAAGGCGGAGCTGACCTTAAGCTCGTACGCATTATATGACATATACAGGTCGACTCACATTTACGGGATGCACCTGAGGTCTCCGGAACTTTGTAAGCAGGGAAAGAATGAACTTGCGATAGACGGGAGTGGTAAGGGCCAGAATGATACTGTGCAAGGGCGCATGGAGGAGTGTCAGGTACATAGCCACGTAGCAAGTCACTTAATTTGTTTAATATTAACGAATTTTTGTCAATAACATCAATAGTTTGTTGGTGATAAAGATTAATTATCACAAAACACAGAAGTGTATTTCAAATAATGATCGATTTGTATGAAGAAACACAGTATTGTTGATTCTTCGAGAAAGGACTAGAACAACTCACTAAAACTTCCTATCTCGGTCGCTAGGCTGAAAAACCCCACGACGAGTGGTGCGCAAAGAAACAGACACGGAAAGAAGAGCTGAACTGTTTTGTACATATACATAAATGTGTATTTCATTTTGTCAAAAATAAAAATAACAAAGAATTTAAAAATGTGACTTGGATGCATAAAGCAAGAACAGATTTCTTTATCATATTTTGCGTTGCGAGGCTTCGTTGAGACTTCTGAAAATGCTTGGAACGTTTGCATTCAACATATATTCTTCAAGAAACAGTATTCAGTATACTAACTCGTTAGACAAATTCTAATAGAACACATGATATAACCTTACAGGTCGACCTCATTTTCATATAGTTCCCTTTGAATTGTTCCTCATGATCAGATCAACATTCTCAAAATGGTTATATCCAAGTACTAACTCAGAATAATGTGCAAATTAGTTGGTCTGTATCTTACCTGGCTATTCAGAACGTAGATGATATGGCCATACAATGCAAGCACTGTAATTCCTGTAAGAACGGTGTTCTAAAAATGTTGTATGATCTGGCGAATTTGATTACGTGGGAGCGTTTACCACTAGGAAGATGATTGACGACGCTTTGGTTGTAAATGATTTTTCCATCGCAATATACGGAGGACGCTCTCGTAGCCAGGACATGTTCACAGCATACGGTAAAATTAATATCATTAACTCAATTTCAGTAGTCCTATGAGATGAAATGACTTTCCTCATGGGGTGGTCAGACAAGTTAGAAAATACGCATCAACATTTCTTGCTAAGCCTTTCCTAACCGTATCCATAGCACGATCGGAGGTATCTCGGTCGAGAGGAGTGCATATTACAGCAATGACGATACACGCTCCCATGGACCAGCAAAAGCACGACATCATGCGATATTTGGTCTGAATTCTCGAGGAAAGCATTTAATCTCATTGTGATTACTCACTTTGCTCATTTTGAATTTACTGGAGTCGCCCATAATTGTTTGATGCTTGTGCACAAAGCATAAAATAAAGGCAACGGCAATTAAGTAGCCAAATCCGACGATCAAGCCCTGAAATTCGTTTGCCCTTCCAAAATTGCGTTGAACCAATTTGTATTGTTAAAAACCCGCAATTCTAATGTTATTTTCAGCTATTTTTTTGTTTTTTTCGAAACGTTTAATTGTTGTTTACGCGAAATTACTTTCACAAGTGAAATTTTCCCAATTAAAATTGTTGGGATAGTATATTTTAATCGAATATTTGGAGAGAAATGCGCCATAATCAGGCCCTATTATAATGGCAAATATATTCTTGACAACTGACCATCATGATGTTGACAGATGCGCCCATTCGAGCTAATATTCCTCGGAAATATGCGGCCGGTAATGGTGCGAGTGGCATTGGATGAACGAGTACATCAAAAGATATATCGTGCAGCCACAAAATTGACTGAAAAATATGCATAAGAGTCCGATAAGTGTCGAACAAAATGTGGCACAGCGTTTTTGCTTGGAAAATATGTGAAAGGGGGTTCTCAAGAAAGCTAATTTCGGTCAACTATATTTTGCGTAATTTCTACCGGTTGAGCCAGGCTACATATGCTATGTATGCCCATAACTTAGGTGCGCAGTGGTCAATTTGTTCACGTTTTTGTAAACACGCTGTTCCAGACCCGATATAATTATACCCGATATAAATCGTTCTCATGAATATTTGTTTTTCATGTCACTGAACTTTTTTTTTCTCGAAATAAAATATGCGAAAATAAATTATTTTGAAATTCGAAAAAAAATCTTTGTAAATTGCTTGCTTACTTGGATGAATACGAGAAAAGTTCGGACTTCGCGTTGATTTGGAGGCGTTTTTAGAAGGAGAAGATAAAATGATGCACAGTGAAGAAGCGAGGAAACAGCGGAGTGAATATGAAGAGCAAGTGAGAAAGCTCTTTCCATTTCAATCGTGTAAAAAAGCGCCATAGTGGAAGAAGTGGTGCCGACAGATATTGAGAATCAAATGAATGCCACAGAACGGCTTACATGACAGGTGAATGCTACGTGTCATACGCGCAACAGCTCGCACCTTTCCTGGAAATCTAGAATCGCTAACGAGTAATGCGAAGCGACACTCATACGGCAGTGCACTTGTGGATCAAAAATATAAAAAAATGACATGTTTGGGGGATATGATGATATTCAGAGGACATATCAACGGTTTGGGGGACACATTTCTACATATGTACCTCCAAATAAACATTGTCCCTCCAGAGTCGTCCGCCCCGTCTCCCCAAAGAGCGTACCCCAAAGACCCCAAAAAATACTGATATTATGCAACAATCCAAGGTTGGTCAATCGAATATCCAGAGACGCTCCGTTGCGGTTTCGTCGTTCCACTCGTTCATTTCTTATGTGAATGATCTCGTCGCGTCTAGAACATTGCCAACTACTATTAGTAACATGTTGTTTTGAATTATATTCTTTTTTTTGCGTTTTCTTCAATTCTCCCATGACAATTTGTGATCTAATATCATTATTCGATCGAAATTTGATGGGACGCATGAACGCTTTAATGACCATCCAAATGCACTACTAAGTACACATTTATACGCCCACATCGAAAATGAAAACATCAAAACGTTCACATTTTGCATCCAAATTTGATAATTACTGATAGAATTATACTCTTCATAGTTGTGTTTGTGTATGCAACACTATTCAGATTAATTTATAAATAGAAACCGAAATGCATTCCGGAAACAAAATATCCGTTTCATAGTCATGAACTTCCAGCATAATTCCAGGAATTCCTTCAACTGGAGAACGTCTTCGCAATAAATGTACCTGTAAATTTTTCGTTGACGAGAAGCAAAAAATTCGTTGACGAGAAGCAAAAGAGGATTGGCATAAATGCTCTGAACTCTATAGTTATTATTCACAGTTAATTAAACCAATAAATTAGTGAAATTCCAGCAACCCATAAGCTTGGCAAGAGATTTCAAAAGCAGGTGTGCTACTTCAATCGGTAATGATTTCCAGTTGAAAAGTTAGAAATAAATTATGCTTAAAATTTCCTACCAAAATATCATCACATGCGCAATACCTACGTTGGAATAATGTCGTTCCGTGATAGTGAGCTAGCGTTACCGTATCAAGGTTACAGTAAACGGATTACTACAGGCGTGGGAAAGATATTCCATTAGTGCCCGACCCCTATAAAGCCAGCGTGAGCGCGTTTGTCTTCACGTGTTGTGTCTACAGTATTTAGAATGCGGTTGATCGGAGTACGGTAGCTTTCAACTGAATATGGGATGTCTGTAGGTGGTGCCTGTGATGATACTTAGAGTTGACCCAACATCGACTCCACACGCATTTTGGACCATGACCCCCTATACGTGCAATGTGACAGGAGGCGCGCACCCATGAGTAGGGGGTCATGGACCTCACCGGTGATTTTATTCCGGGGATGGTATATCAGGTGAGAAATAGATGTATTTCGATCAGAAAATTAATTTCTGATCATTTTCGAAAATTGGGAAAAGTCGTCCAACTTTTGCACTCACTTACCGTAACCCAAAAACCACACCATAATTCATAAAAAAATTATTTTAACTAACTTACGCGTCCTTATCCAACGCGTCATTTTGCTGAGGTATGTATCGCCTCAAGCAAATACTATATCACCAATAATATTTAGGGGAGTTCTTGAAAAATTTTTGGGGAATGGCATTCATGTCCGAAGTAAAAGTGAAATTATCGATTTCCGGAGCAAGATGGAATCTGATCGAAAAATTCCCCGAAGTAAAAAAGTCTTAGAATTTGTCAAGGAATGCAGCGCCCCTACCTCTGAATCGATTGGGATCGTTTTTAAAAAAGTTCGAATTTTCAGTATTTTTGTTTAACATCCGCTCCCGCGCGGACGCGGACGCGGATCGAAATTATGGTGATGCTCGTCGGTTTTACTAGTCGAGTACTACCTACTGGTGTAGTCAGAACGAATTCTAATTATCGGCCGGTGCCAAGTCGCTGAAGAAATATGTTTATTTTCTCAGATAGTCTGTTTACCGTACCTCTGCCTGGAGCACCGTTCGAGCTGCAGTCACCGACTGGAGCGATTGCTCGAGAGACTGCTGGAGCTCCTGTCGCTCCTTCTCCATCTGTCAAGTAGGGATTGCTTCGCAATAAATGGCTCTCATCATTGCTGATTCTGTCTTCAGTGACAACTTTTTCACATACGAATTGCACAAAAGAGAAACATTTCACTGTTATCAAAATAACAAATGTGCTCTATAGCAAAATCGCATCAGCCAAGCCAAGCTGTCCTCCACACTCACCCTCTGCAGTCGCTCAGCCATCTTCTTCAGGCTGTTGTCCGACTGCCTGGCAGTCGCAGCCATCTCGCCGTATGACTAAATTGCTAAGTTGAAGAAAAACAGGTTTTTCATCATTGGAGACATTTCACCTTTGAAAAAAATCGTAAAAGTAGAGTACGAAATTCATTAATGCATTAGGGTTTATATTTTCATCGAATTTTTACGCCATTTCAGTGCAGATTTAATCTATGAGAGATAGTTGATCAATTCAGAAGGTATGCGCATAAATCACTTGAAACCTACAGAAAACAGCATAAAATTAACTGAAACATGAAACAACCTACTACAAATGTGTCGATAGTGTACCTGGTCGAATCGAGGCGGATTCGGCTTCTGGACGTCGTCTCTGCTCACTCGCAGAACCTCGCCCGACTCCACGATGCGCACCTCGTACGCATCGCCACCTGTTAATTATAAAAATATTAATAAATTAATTTTTCTTTGAATGACACTGCGCAGTGAGAACTATTTCACTATTCATCCCATCAAATGCCGCATTGCTTCGCAATTTATCAAAGATCACATGCAACAAACCGAATTGCTTTCACCTAGATTTTTTGAGTTTCCAGCTGATCTTTTAGAGTTTTCCGCTTCTCCATTCACCTGGATCAGAGATCAACTCGAGTCGCCTAGCTCCGTTGCACTCGCTCACTTTCCTCCTATCATCTTGGAACTTCGCTAATATATCACACCAAGATAGAAAAAATTCCACGATGTATCGATTGATCAATTGATTTTTGGTAGACATCGTGCATCCTACTCACCATCGATCTCTCGCTGGATCTGGCCCAGCTGGAAGGCGGCAGTCGCGTGCGGCACCCACACGAACTGCTTGCCCGCCCAGTCTGCCTGCAGGTTCGGGTCGTTGAAGACGGGTCCGCCCTTCGTGCAATGGGTGGGATGCATAGGGATGACTTCGCAATCAATTTTGTACAGTAATTTTGCAATTAGTCGTTGCGGCGCACTGCAAGAGTTGTGCAGTGACTGCAGTTACGCATCGCTGATTGCACCAATCACAGCACAATTCCATCTCATCACTACCCAAACCCAGATAACCTCAGCAATCAATACATTATTTGCAGTGTAAATACCTAACATTCTGTGGGAGGAGTAAAACATCGGGTATACGAAATAAGAAAGCACGTGCATCGGAGAGAATCAGACTATTTCTCATCTACGGAATAGCACAAAGCGCACTAAATACTTGAATGAATGCCAAAATTGAGTCACCTTGAGGAGATCCACTCCGTTCGCGTGTACTGCCATCGAAGAGAAGAGAGAGTGGAGGGCGAAGAGGCGAAGAGGCTGCGACTGAAGAGAGAGAGGGAGGAGGAAGAGGCGAGTGGAAGAGGCCGAAGAGATGAGATCGAGAGGAGGGGCTGCCAAGCTTGATTGAGTCCGGAGGGGTCAGAGAGTCACTGTAAGTAGCTTCATTAATAATGGGGATATTGGCGATAACCCGATAAATCGATAAATGACGCGAGAGATCACGAAACACGCAAAATGCATCACAGGATGCACAACATGCACGTTCTCGCTCTCTATCATTGGGTTGACCGGTGTGAGACATCATCTCAGGGTGCAGATCAGGATCAGGATCATCTCAGGGTGCGGGGAGTCAGTTCTGGCATACCATTCCTACGGAGCATAACCCATGACGAAACCTGCACAATCACATTAATTAATTATTACGCGGAATACATTAATAAGTACTCGGAAAATAGTGCACGTACATTTCTTCCGGTAGATGTATCATTTTTGAATTGATCACTTTAAACCGCTCCAGAGAGCTTCAGAGAGTGCTCAAAATTCATAATTGAGCTCAGAAACAAAAAAATGATACATCCCCGTCTTCTGCAAGCAACGGTCTTCACTCGCAAACACTCTTTGGTCTTTGATCTGTGATCTTTGGTCGATGAGAGAAACTGATTGAATATGCACAAATGAAAGTGTCAGACCATCTGGTTACACGCAAGGTGAAAAAATGAACGACAGTGGTCATCTGAGGCAATAATTTGGAGAATACGGAAAGGGATCTGCGAAGTGATTAAAAGAGGATCAGAGAATGATGAGAAAATGAGCATGAGATACGCAGGAAGCCGAAAGAGAAGGGGAGAATTATGATACGGGAGAGAATGATCAACGGGAAAGAGTGGAAAGATAAAAATAGCAGGATGAAGTGAGAGCGCGACAAATTAAGAAAGTGTGAATAGAAATAGGACATCATTGCATGATTCATTCAGAGAGATAGTATCAAACTTCAGCAAATTCTAGAATATGAAATGCGGAATTCTTGAAATGCAAAATACATGCAGCTGGGGGGATCAACGAACAAGTATAAAAGATAAATCAGTATGGAATATCACAAGACACCATAATATAAAGGAGCCAGGCGATCTCCAGTTTCACAGTGTGACTAAAAGTGAACGGGGAATTGATAAATCAGAGATTTCTGAATAGCAAACAGAATACCCCAGACTATGACTAAAATTGTACATTTAGAATCTCACTATTATAATTATATTGCAAATCATTGTACCACTACCGTAAATCCTACCGCAATCCTATGGGCGGTAGATCGGAGTGGCTGAGGCGGATCACACGGACAAGCAATATTCGAAGCCGGTTTGCACATCGAGAACGAGAACTGAAATGAGTATACTTCAAACTGCATAATTTCTGAATTGACTTAAAATAGTAAAACGAATCACCCTGAGGCTGTTCCGAACGTTGATCTCCTTCCCGCACTAGTTTTGTAAGATTTTTTTGGAAATGCCGACATGGAATGAGACGTGTGAGAAATGAGAATATAGGTAAATTGATTTTAGAAAGATGAAAATGGAAAAATACCAATTAGAAATGATCTTCTGGAATGCGTTTCTCAGAACTCAAAAATAGGGGTATGAACGTGAATTAAAATGCACAACAATTTCCAAGAAATCAATTTAAAGTTCATTTCATTTCTTCCTTGTTGACCTTTCCAAAAAAAAGGTGCCAGAAAAATTCCTGCAAAACGGACAATTCCGGAAACACAATTCCACGAATGGAGTTGACTGTTTTATTAGTTCAAATTATTTGCGCCAAAATTACATTTCCCATAAAATTCTGCCAAGTTCACTTCATTCTAAAATGGTCGAAATATAATTAAGTTAAAATAATAATCAGCCCTCGATTACAACATCTACAGAATCTACCGTGTCCTGCAGTACCTCTCATCGGATCCTCCCAGATGTTCTTACAGAACATCTGGATAGCGGAAGACTCGACGCAGAATCGCCGAGGCTACCCTTTAGCAGACAATGAGAGTTGTCCCCATCATTGCACAACCCGGTCGATGACGAGAGAGAGAGAGAGAGTAGGAAATGAAATGGCAAATATCATCTTGTACAGTCAAGCCAAATAAGAAAAAAGTGTGAATCGAAAGGCGAATGAAGAATTGTTAGCACCATTTATTAACAAATCGGAAAGTAAGATACAGTGTTGTTGTACTGTATTGGGGTCGTTGGGGTTGAAATGTATCAGCAGCTTTGTTAACCCCCCAGACTAGCTTTAGAAGTCGGGAAAACTAGACTGTGACCACCTCAGTTACCCGTTTCCTTCAACGTGCGTAACAGCAGTTCAAAAATTGGCGATAGGCTACCGCGCAACTTAGGAAAATGCTGCCACACAGGCTAAGGAAAACGGGATGACTCCACACAGAAGACACCTATCGAGGATCCACACAGAATGCCTCGCTTGAGTGATCCACACAGAATGCACTCTGGCCTCACCACACAGGATCGGCTCACGCAGATACGAAAGTAGTGGAAGAAAAGAGAGTAAAGAGCAAAGAAAGGAAGAGAAGACTCAAAAGGAGAAGACTGGAAGGAAAGTGACGAAGAAACAAGAAGGTATGCAGAAAACGGACGAAACCTAGTCCCAAAACGGCCCACTACCCGCCAAAACACAGGTAATGCACGTTTAGATAATAATAATAATTATTATCGACAAAACAACAACAAACGCAACGGAGACCGACAGAAAATCGAACTAAAAACGAAGAGAAATTTTGGGATATTCGAAAATAGTTAAGTAACCTTATCAAGGAAAAAGACAGAACGGCTGCACCGGCGTGTGCCGGGAAATTAAATTGATATTACTACTTGACGGCTTTAAATACGGACTTGGGAAGAAACTTGCTAATTATTTAAATTACAAGATTATTTGACTTAATTATGCAATAAATTATAGCTTATAACGAAGAATTACTATAAATTCACAGGGGAAATGGTATCTGGGGGCATTTCCTCTACAGGGTCGATCAGACAAAAGCAGAAAGATGCATTCATTAGTCTACTGGTTTGAACTGGGGATGGATTGGCATCGACTTCTTATAATCATCTCCATCCTGCCAGGGAAAGGCGCACTTGGATCCTCCACTCATCGTGGTATAGGCACTCCGTAGGCCCTTCAGGAGGAAAATAAAGTCAGTGTTCGATTGGATTTTCCTGGTTTTCGATACCGTGCTCAATCAATACTACAGTATACCTCTTAGAATTCCTCGAAGACAACGTCCTTCAGCAGCACGAACTCGAAGAAGTGGGCAGTCACAGAGGCGTCTCCCCTGAGAATGGAAAATAATTGTTGTTAAGAAACAATCGGATGAATAGTCCTACTCCAATTCAATATACGAACGCGCCATAACATCGATCTGCCGTGATGAAAATGTAGCAAGTAAGCAACAGTTACAATGTTGAACTACTTAGAAGCAATGAAAGTGCCGTGTACAACAAGCCTAGTCTGCTAATGTGGCCTAGCAGCTACCACGATCCACTGGGATCCGCTCTCAATTATGATTAAGAGCTAAATATATTTCTGGATAATTTATCCACTCGCATTGATATCCTACAGTAGCGCCAATAAGTATTGAAACGATTTGTTATTTTGCTATAACTTTTTCGCTGATCAATTTAGCAATTTGGATGTTGTGGTACTATGCACCAAATCGATCGAGGAATACGATGCACATATTGCGTCATCACGTGCTTCATAACTGATTGCGTAGTGATGACGCATTCAAATTTCACTTTTTCAAATAGGCTTTATTCTTACATAGATTTTTTCCTACTCGCCAAACATTCTGTGGTTGGAGTCATGCTCGAGGCCTACCCAGAAAAAAAAATTGAGGTTGCTGCGCGACCGCACGTTTGCTGCAGCCTTGCTGCAAAAAGGGGATCTGAAATTCAGATATCGGCTTCTTGACCAGCTAGAGACTCGTTGAAAGCACCAAAATGATCCTCATTGCGATCCCAGATGATCCTGTGAATATGGAAACGATATTCCAAAATTTGCCCTCAGGGCATGGAAAAATCACTTTTTCACATGACCACTTTTTGGAGATTCATAACTATGTACGATCTGTATATACAAATCTGGTTTTTGCTTAATCATGTTCACAATGTTGTAGTTATATGATTCCCAACTTTTTAGAGTGTTTGGATATCTTTCCTGTTCGCGGCGGTCGTGTTTCGGAGGTGCACCGTGGTCCTGATTGCCCCTTCGAAAACATGTTTGAGAGAAAGTTATGGAAAACCTTTGTTATTGTGTATACATGTTCAACACGTTATGAAGAACTTAATCCCAACTTTTTGAAATGTTTTAATAACTTTGGGCACAGTTGGAAGGAGGGTGCAGACGAAAATAGCGGGTCGGAGATTCGAGTGCCTCCGAAAAACGATCGCCGCGGATAGGAAATATATCCAAACACTCTAAAAAGTTGGGAATCATATAACTACAACATTGTGAACATGATTAAGCAAAAACCAGATTTGTATATACAGTTCCTACATAGTTATGAATCTCCAAAAAGTGGTCATGTGAAAAAGTGATTTTTCCATGCCCTGAGGGCAAATTTTGGAATATTGTTTCCATATTCACAGGATCATCTGGGATCGCAATGAGGATTATTTTGGTGCTTTGAACGAGTCTCTAGCTGGTCAAGAAGCCAATATCTGAATTTCAGACCCCCTTTTTGCAGCAAGGCTGCAGCAAACGTGCGGTCGCGCAGCAACCTCAAATTTTTTTTCTCGGTAGCCCTCGGGCATGAAAAATCACTTTTTCACATGACCACTTTTTGGAGATTCATAACTATGTAGGAACTGTATATAAAAATCATGACTCCATCCACAGAAAGTTTGGCGAGTAGGAAAAAATCTATGTATAGAATAAAGCCTGTTTGAGAAAGTGAAATTCGAATGCGTCATCACTACGCAATCTGTTATGATGCACGTGATGACGCAATATGTGCATCGTATTCTTTAATCTTTAATCTTTAATCTTTAATCTTTATCACCGACAGCATTAATAGCCGTTGAGGAAGGAATAGGGAAGAGCAGGTCGGTCTTCGGGCTCGATCACAGCGAGCTGG
Source organism: Pristionchus mayeri (assembly GCA_036245805.1). Classification (NCBI taxonomy): domain Eukaryota; kingdom Metazoa; phylum Nematoda; class Chromadorea; order Rhabditida; family Neodiplogasteridae; genus Pristionchus; species Pristionchus mayeri. Next base: position 5,248,467 of record BTRK01000002.1, on the reverse strand, counting down.
GGGAATGGGGTGGTGGTATGTGGCAGTTATATGTTACAATCGAATTCGTGAGATTGATAGGGCTAGGTCAGGGGATTTACTGATTTCTCTGCGGAACATGGGACGGGGAGAGATAGCTGTTGGGTTAGGGAGGGTGTTCCAGAGCGGTAGGACTCTACTAGCACAAGTTGAAATCGAGACCGGCACTCTGAAGGGAGTAGAAATGCGTAAACTATTTGAGGAGCGCAAATCACGAGTGAGCGGAGTGATTGTGTACAAGTCAGCAGAGTCGTGGTGAACGTAATTATGAATGGAGTCATACACATAGAACATATCCCGTAAGGCGCGGCGATACTCAAGGGTTTCAAGTGTGAAAATTTTCAATCTATCGGGATAGGACAGTGGGGGAACAGAGCATCGTCTCAAAACTCTCCTGGTAAACTCTCTCTGCACAGATTCGAGTTCATTTACAAGACCTACTGAAGTTGGATTCCATATTATGCTGGACGATTCTAAGACCGGACGAATGTATATTTTATATGCTTTTAAAAGAAGGTCGGGGGATGTAGAATGAAAGGATCTCAGCATCAGATTACACATTGATCGCGCTTTCTTACTACTTGTATTTATATGGTACCCGAAATGGAGATTTTTAGTAAAAAATACACCAAGATCTCGCACTATCTCTTTGTTCGTTATAATTTGACCATTTAGAATATATTGAGCTCGGTTCTTCAGATTCCCAAGGTGTAGGACATTACATTTAGGTGAGCTAATACTCATATTCCATTGGACAGTCCAGTCAGATATTTTGCAAATCGCATTTTGAAGGTCATTGCTATAATCAGGGACCACCGCGTAAATCTTGAGGTCGTCAGCAAATATATTGTAATGAATCGTCTTAGGAATGCATTGGCCCAAATCATTGATGTAAAACCTTGGGGGACGCCTGACTGAATAGGTGAGGGAGGGGATAAATAATCTCCAATGAACACGCGTTGCGAGCGACCCAGCAGATAAGACTCAAACCATTGAGTGATAGCGGGTGATATTCCCAGCGAGGAAAGCTTATGGATAAGCATCCTTAAGTCAATCGAGTCCAATGCTTTCTTATAATCAAAGAGGATTGTGTCAACGGACTTTTTCAGACTCAGCTGCTTAGCATAAAATAAATGTGTTTCAGATAAAGATGAAGTAGTGCTTCTACATTTTCGAAAGCCTGCTTGTCTAGCATCTAATATGTTATATTCGTCTAGAAAGTCAACAATGGAGTTAATAAGATTTTTTTCGAATATTTTAGAGGCAGTGACCGTGAGAGAGATAGGACGATGATTAGAGATAGAGGCATCTCCAGATTTTTATGGGATGGGTTTTACATGAGCAGTTTTCCATTGATTGGGTGACGTGCGAGAGGAGAGAGAGATGTTAAAAATAATGGTAAGGGGAGTAATTATGGAAGATTTGCACTTGTAATACACTAGGTTGTTTTATCCTATCGGGTGAACCATTTACCTTAGGGATCATTTGTGAAATAGCAGAGAGTATCATTTCGGGACCAATGTAGGGTAAGTCGAATGAAGATTTGGGAGGAGGGAACTGTGGAGGGGTTACATCCAAAGGTGGGGTTTGAACCTTAGCAAAAAATTGAGAGAATGCATTAGCTTTTTCGACATTACTTAGAATGATATCTCCATTACTATAAAATAATGCCAGGTAGTTTTTAAAGAAGGAACTAGGCTTTCCCGAGTAAACTGCCCGTGATTCGCGCTGAATTTCATAAGCTTTAAGAGCATGGTCAAAGCGCCCACGTAAAGAGTGTGTTAAGTTACTATTCGGAGCCAATTGGTGGAATTTCTGCAGCCTCATGAACATATTGTGAAGGAATTTGGGATATCCAGAGGACAAGGATGGTCGTTTGAGGGGGACGTGAGCATCTAAAATCTCATTAATGAAATTGCTAAAATAATTATATGCTTCAGTAGAATTTTTATTTCTTAATGCTAATGTCCAATTGTGCGTATGGATGAGGTAGTTAATAAACTCCCAATTAGCCAATGAATAATTTCTAGAAGAATTAGGTCTAATTTCCCGGTGCAAAGTGAAAGAAATGGAGAAGCTTATCCCTACAAGATCAGAAAGAGGGACATCAGGAGTGACAGATGATATTATTGGAAAGTTGCACAGAAGTAGATCGAGAATATTGGTCCCACGGGTCGGAAAATCAATAAATTGTTGAAATTTTATCGTAATTATGAAATCCAAAAAAGGGGAGATTGACTGCACCGGGGATGAGTACGAATACCAATCAATAGAAGGAAAGTTTAAGTCACCAATAATAATGGAGGGATGAGGGCAATTTGTGACATTCTCTAAATAGGCAATAAAGGGATCAAAGGAAGCAGGGAGTTTGGCGCTCGGTAAATTACAATTATTCTGAGGGAGTTGTGCTGGGAAGAGGCATCAGTAGAATATACATCGGCAGCTAGACACTCAAAGCCAGGTGTAATAAAGGTTGAAACAAGAACGGGGAGGAGGGAAGAATGCGCGTACAGTAGGACGCCTCCGCCTCTGCTCACTACACGATCCGCTCGAAACAAGAAATAGTCAGGAAGTCCTCTCAATAGAAACGCATCACTATCATCACCAGATAACCAAGTCTCGGAAAGAGCAAGGATAGGATACTTGCTATTAGACATTATGAAGGTGACAGTATCTATGAGATTCCTAACGCTCCGGGCATTACCGTAAAAGAATTGGATGTTTTGAGTTGGGGGCGGAAGAGGGCGACAAGATAAAAGAGAAGGAATTGATGGAGGGGGCCTATCACTCACATAACTGCCACATTCCACCTAGGCGAGAGCTGTGCTGCGCTGAAATCTCACCGTCTGGGCCTCGTTACCGGAATCAGTTTCGGTTTGTGAAGGGAATGGAGGAATATTGTTCTTCCTTCTTGTTGCGACATTCGAGAAGTCCGGCTTGCGCTCAACATTGTTCTTGTAGTGGTCCGGGAGGGGGCGATAATGAGGACCCTTGAATTCAATCATCTCGCAGTCGCGGACTCCATAACGAAGGCAGTTGGCAGCGATGTTCAGATCCCTTGCACGGGCATGAGAGAGGCGTTCTTGTTCAAGTTCACTTGGCATCAGATCACGGCGTATGAACATATTGGGAGTGAAGACAGAAGGTCTTCCCTCAGATCGAAGGCAAGCGAGGAACTTGTCACGGAGAGTGGCAGATGGGAGACTCAATTTGATGATTCTCTTAGTCGACTTACTCTTCTCCGGGAACCGGGCGTGAGTGATATGACCTGCCTCGTAAGCGACCTTGAGGTCCTTGTCCTGTGAGTGGTTGATAAGGTTCTTTACAAGTTCTTCATCCTTTGATGCTGTCTGGGTAGGATCTTCAGATTCGGGGCTACCCACTACTACAGCACGCTGGCTCTTGCTTTTGATCTTGTCGAGGTCGGTGATGGCCTTGACTACGGAGGCATAAGTAGAAGTCGTGACTGGTCCGGGTACGGTAGGCTTGGGTCAGGAGAGTAGTTCGATGATCTTATCCAGTTTCCGCTTCGATATCCGCTTTGGTGGCGGGAATCGAGTCCATTAGAGAAGGGCGAGGAGAGTCGGAGAAAAATGAGGGAGAGACCGCTCGCGACGACCGATGAGGAATGGAATATTCCTCGATCGATTTGGTGTATAGTACCACAACATCCAAATTGCTAAATAGATCAGCGAAAAAGTTTTAGCAAAATAACAAATCGTTTCAATACTTATTGGCGCTACTGTATCTAGTGCAATCACCCCGATCCACTATTATGAACCACTGGAAGCCGAAAAACCCAATGAACCCACTGGTAGTTGATAGCTAACCCAAATGAGCTCACTGCAACTGATCTCATTTCATCTACTGGCCTCTTGTACCATGATTGTAGCAAACAAGTGGCGGGTCAACTAATGATTCAAATTGAAAATTTTTTTCAAAAATATTTATTTAAAAAATTTGTAGACGGACCTCATCGTCGAGAATCACGCAGAGTGCTGCGCTCTCGATCGCGCTCAACGACGTCTCGTTGACTCCAGTGGAGTAGAATTCCTGCAATCGGCATTAATGAATGATTTACCGAAATTATAGTGGACACCGTTCATTATTTTTTCGGAAACGATGCATAATTTTCGCAGAATTCATTCTAAGCTCAGATAAAATTCGATGTTTAGCGCCCGCAAATTTTACGTTCCAATAAATGCTCAAAACCCAGATAATATTGCACGACCAATCTCACAAACCCAATGTGTGCATAACCACACCAACTTTCTATTGCAATGCCACTGAAAGACTAATCAATGTTTGTTCAACCAAAAAGGCGATCAGTCAATCCATCAGCAGTGCTCAAAATTAGAAGATATTGAGAGAACCGTGAAGCGCTGAAGGTGGATGTATTTGTACTATGTGTGATAAATCAGTGAGACATCACCTTATTTTTCACACATGCTTCAACGGTGCTCGAATGAAAATAGTAGGGAATTCTACGCTTAGCTACCTCCTTATCATGCTCTATAATATTCTAAATTGTAGAAAAAATATTTAATAAATCTCGTGAATGAAACATTTCATCGGGGAGTATAATTTCATTGCCAAAATATGCATCGCGTGAAACACCTATTATCATCCAGGTTTGAACATATCAGACATATCGTTGCTACTCCAGTGTCCTATTTTTATCAGCCGCCAACATTATCTTATCATGAAACACACAAAATCCCGGTTTCCCTATATCATTAACCAACGATATCTTCTCCAATCTTACCTTCTTTTTATCCTCCTCTGCACTGGCTGCAGCAGCCTGACGAAGATTCGCTGCAGCAACGCCGTAGATCGAGAGCTGCAAGGAGATCAAAGATCAGTTTGGGAGCGAGATCAAATATCAGTTTGGGGGGATCAAATATCAATTTATTGCAATGTTTGGAAATCGGGACCTGACAAAGTATGGAAGGTCCCTCCAAACAACTACTGAAGATGAAACAGGAATCCAACAGGCGAACAAATTTTGTAAGATTATCGATTCGCAGTTTCATCAAGTCAATAATGCATAAACAGAGTCAAGCAAAGCAGTCTTCGAACTGTTCTAGTCGTACACTCAGTGATCGAAAAGTAGGTCCAAAAGGACCTAACGTGACCGGTTTTTTTAAGTTCAGACCAGTTCAAAAGTAGAAAACGTACCCATTTTTATAGTAATTTTTGTTAAAATTTTTAAAAAATATCCATTTCCAACGATTTCATCTTAACATTTTAGAAACGTGCCCGCTTTTTTCAATTTATTGAGACCTGCCCTTTCGACCACTGCGTACACTAATCCCACAATCAATGGCAAACTGTAATTACTTTTTCGAGATCATCGTTCTCTTCCTTCTCAACTCACTTTGACGGGAATGGTCCGCTCGGTCGGCTCGACCATCAGTTGCAGCAGTGGATGCAGCAGACGGGCGATGATCTGGAATTACGAGATTATTGATCAGGTTTATTCAAAAATAATTGTTGTTAAGAAAGAATCGGATGAATAGTCCTACTCCAATTCTATATACGAACGTGCCATAACATCGATCTGCCTTGCAAAAAATGTAGCATGTAAGCAGCAATTACAATGTTGAACTACTTAGAAGCAATGAAAGGGCCGAGTGCAACAACCCTAGTCTGCTAATGTGGCCTAGTAGCAACGACGATCCACTGGGATCCGCTCTCAATTATAATTAAGAGCTAAATATATTTCGGGATAATTTATCCACCCGCAGTGATATCCTATCTAGTGCAATCACCCCGATCCACTATTATGAACCACTGGAAGCCCAAAAACCCAATGAACCCACTGGGAGTAGATAACTAATCCAAATGAGCTCACTGCAACTGATCTCATCTCATCTACTGGTCTCTTGTACCATGATTATCAGTTCAACTCTTTGTTGATACACCTTTGTCTTATTCTTGTGGCCTCGATAGCAATTGAAGAGGCTTGAATCAATGCGCGATGGAAAGAGTATCCACGCTCTCAACTATCATATATAACAATATAATAATTTGGCGGCAACGAGAGACAGGGTATAGCAGAATCGAAAATAAGAAAATATAACATTACTTTCTGAACAACCTGATAGATGGTGCAGCACAAAAGTACGGGCACGAAGTGGCCAAGGCAATTTTGAACAAATAATCGAAAATGCAAACATGTATATACGACTTCACAACAGATCTTAGCTCATTAAAAATAAATTTAAAAAATATTTTAAAATAATTTAAATTTAATGCTAACCAGATCAAGGAAGGCGACCGAGTGCATGGCGTGCTGCGGTCGCGTCGCCATCTCGCAGAATTGCACCAGCTGCTGCTGCAAATACGAATACTATTTATTTTGTTAACATTTAGATTGTACTAGGTCGGATGAGAACTATGATGTCATGGCGCCTTTGATATATAAATGGCGGATATCATATTCCACTTTGGAGCGAAACAAAATCATTTCGAGGCAATATTTGAGCCCCCCCCCCCCCATCACATTCCCGTTTTGGAAGGGTATATATATATTTTTTTTCTTCGAATGTGACTAACTGTTATATTTTTTTTATTATTATATTTTTTTTAATATTTTTTTTTCTTCGCATGTGACTAACTGTTCCAAAATCACCGGGCAAGTAACGAGTTGGAGAAACTCGAAAGCGACAAGCTCCATCAAAAAATTTTTCTTCAAAATTTGAGGTTGATTTGTAAATTCAACGTGGATTTCTTGTATACATACCCAGACAATTGAATTCAATTTAACCCGGCGCGATCATGTTTCAACAACATATAAATCAATATTTGGCTCACCATTGGCTGCGCACTCGTCCAGCATCGCCAGCTCGTCCTCCGAGTATCGCTCCATCTCCATTAGCTGCCAATCAGGTAATCGACAGCTTGCTAATCAGACACTCGGTCGGATGAGAACTATGACGTCATGCCGCCTTCGGTAGATCAGAGGCGGTATGACGTCACACTTCTCATCCGACCGAGTACCTTTCAAATCCGTACCTTGGGCGGGAAGAGCAGGATGAAGCTCTTGAGCAGCGCGTCAGCCACCTACAAAGTGCATATTTTTCTTAAAGAAAAAGAATCCGAAACATTATAGCATTTAATAATGGGAGGAGGTGAAAACAAACCGCAATAGCACGAGTTCATCATGTATTTTTCAAAGAGCTGACAAATTTTCCGACCAGTTTAGTAGGCAGCACCGAACCCCAAATCTCACCTGTATATTCGTCTCATTCGAGTGGAATCCGTCGTTCTGGATGATGCACTTCCGCACGACTTCGAACGCGTGGTTCATCATCGCCCTGTAAATTAACAGTGTGCTCAAACATCATTTACCACTCGAGCTGCGCACAAGTGAGATGCTCGCTTCAGCGATTCCGTATAAACTCAAATTTTCGACTCTCGTCAGTGAACGCACCATAGATGGGATACCAAAAAAATGACAAATAAATTTGCTCACCTCTCCGCCAGCCTGTCCATGTTCACGTCGAAGGCTGGAGCAGCTGCAAGGAAAATGAAAACGATTAACCAATCGATATATATGGCACTCTGCACTCCTCCCGTCTGACTCTCTCAGTTTCCCACAGTCTCTCGCCGGTTAGACGAAGCGAGAGTGCATGCAATGGAGAGAGAGAGCCAGACACTGGGCACTAGGTTGGATGAGAACGACGTCGTGCTGCCTTTCGTATATCAAAGGCGGAATGACGTCATAGGTTCAGTACCCACCTGCATGATCAACTGGGCTGAGCTGCAGTCGCCGTATGCCCACGGCAACAGCCAGCTGGACGCTCCCGCAGAGCGACTGGTCGCCCCAGGCAGTCTCGTTGCGCACGTCCTCCAGCAGCGTGGCTAGGATGGTCGAGGACTCGGTCGGGGCTGCAAAAATTATATTTTCAAAAAAGTAAACTCCATCTTTATCATGTATTTTTTCCATGTGTGCTTTGTCTCAGAATGAATTCATAATTATTAGTAGTCTGCAACTGGATGGGTGGATCTCGTCATCTGCATCCGAAATACGCCGCCAAATATAATAGGAAGATGAAACACATGATTGCAGGCTGCGACATTTTACAGAATTGCACAGCCAATGACAAAATTCCGGTACAGGTTAATGTAAAGAAAAAATTGAGCTCTACAACACTGCCGCAAGCATCAGGATTGCCAGCATCCTTCAGTATCTTCAACCGCCTACAGTATCTTCCTCAGGCTACCGTACCTCAACCGGCTACAGTACCCCTGACTAGAGTTCCCCCGATTGGTCGGCGCCCAGTCCGCACAATAATTATTTGAACGTAATGAATATTGCCCAATCTGCCCAGCTCGAACAAAGGAATTGTCTGGGCGCCCATTGGGCGCCCATCCCATTCATTCTCGTTCCTCCAGGGCGGTGCTTTTATATTTCACCCGAAACACATTCCAACAAAACATATCAAAATGAGATTGAGTGCTCCATTTCATTGGTTTTCAAATATGTTTCAAATGACCACCATTATACTCGGCCCACTGGGCAAACAAAGGATTCGGCCCAACTGGGCGTCGTTCAGTTTTGCGCCCAATTGGGCCAGTTGACCGCTCAGAGAAAGCCTGATTGGACGGAATGGCCCAATCAGGGGAACTCTACCCCTGACTACCGTACCTATCTGCAGTGCCTTGGGCGAGATGGTGTAGACGAGGGCGATCCAGGCGACCATTTGAGTGTGGCCGAAGCGATCGCCAGGTTGCAACTTCTGAAGAGATTAAAGATCAAAGATCAGTCCATGAACTATGAGCTGGGAATTCCACAAGTCGATTTTATTGAAGAAAGATCACAGTAAACAGTTAGTCATTACACATGAAACCAAAATAAAATCCAATAATGTTTATTTTTCGATGATTCCCAATCCGTCTCATACGTGTTTCACCAGACCCTCAGATGCCTTCTCCCCATCCCTAGCCACCTCGAACAGCGGGCACCGATTATTGGACCCGCCTCATTCGCGTTTCGCCAGCCCCTCAGATACCCTCTCCCCATCCCTTCTCGCCTTGAGCAGCGGGCACAGGTCTGCGATGGCAGTCTGCGAGAAGTCGGGCGAGGCAACGAGGAGGTAAACACAGTCGAGCAGTACTCGCTGCGTCTCCTCTATCATCGATCGGAGCTGCAGATTACGATAGGGACTACAGTATGACGGATGCGGTAGGGAACAAATGGCATGAAACATAAACCAACCATGTTTTGGTGCTGTTGATTGCCGAGTCCCTGGTGCTTGGTGGCCAGCGTGGTGAACTCGTTGACGATTGTGAACGAGCTTGTGAGGTCTGGAAATTTAAAAAAATATATATTTTTTGAAATTGTGCTCGTTTTTGCGCGAATTCTCCCGAGATCGCTCGAATTCAGCCAGCCATTGTGCTAAATGAGGCAGTAGATCGGATGAGAGGTATGACGTCATGCCGCCTTTGGTATATCAAAGGTGGATAACGTCATCGTTATGTTCCGACCTAGTGCGCTCAAGGCACTGCAAATAGGTACAGGTACTAGACGGGTAATATACGGTGGTAGACAGGGGTACTGTAGCTGATTGAGGATACTGTAGGATGCTGGCAATACCACCAGTGCTATTTGCGTTTCTCTCACCCAGCAAATGTCGGAAGACGCCCCGCTGCACGAAGCTGCTCTTGATGGCCGATGAAAGCGAGATGGGGAGGTCCTCACGACGGGGCCATTTGAGGAGCACCCTGAAATGATCGGTTTGCTATAGACGAGGACTGTTTGAATTTTCTATGAAACACAGATCAACCACGTGATCACATTTGCAACCCATTTACCAGTGGAACTTACAATATGATTTTCACAGTGGCTATCTCATAACGATCTGATACAGCCAGTTCATCAATGTCGAAAGAAATATTCTGGAGAAAAGTCAATTCCTCGTTTCATTGCCAATACTTGTCTCAGAAAGTGGATTCCAACTAACACGTTGCACTCATCAAACCAACGATCAAGGATCAATCCCTTCCCCTCCACTCACCGATGCGATGCTCTGCTCGTTCTTCGCTGTGGCCATCGTTGCGATCGCCCATTTCTAGAAATTTTTTTTTAAATTTTTAATTTTTCTTCCATCAAAAGAATTTTTATGAAACCGAGAATTTCCTCCTAGAAATGTAATCTCACCATAGTTGCCCACGCCGGCGGCGACCCCATGAACCCCTATTCATGGGTGTAGAGAGCGCACTGTTTTGAGGGGCGCTCTCCACAGGGACGTATAGGTGGCCATGGTCAAAAATCGATTGCTAGATCAGGACTAGGTACCGTAAAAATGTTTGATCCAGTTATGGTAGATACTTGGGTACTGTATAATCGATTGGGAATGGTACCAGCACTTTTTAAAATATAGTTAGTTTGCGATAATCTGGGGTTACGGTAGTGGTATACGGTATCTGGAGGTACTGTACTATCGATTTGGTACTGTACCTAGTCCTGACCTACCATTGATCTACCAATTTATTTTTGACCATGACTTTTCATGGTTAAGCACTTCCCCCCTCTATTTGAGGTCATGGTCTGAAAACACCTCCCGCCAGTGTTGTGCAAATATGAATATAACGCGATCTACATCGAATTCAGTTCGAGAGGGACAAGTGATTTCTCGTTTTCCTGCCACTACTACTCTATTGGGTCGCCTGAACCAATCACCTGTTAGTGGGTTACGGTACTCGTTCCGCAAACGGTACCGGATTCCTCGTAGGCAGTCATTTGGGATCGAACACAACATTCCACTCAGTTAGTGATCGCTTATCGTACCTCGACCTCCCGAACCATTGCCTACGAATCATCAATGCGTACGCTCCGACAACCTCACATTCTGACCAGGAGTATGTACAATTTTTGGATGATCTCAGCGGATTGATTGCTACTTCCACGCGTCGTGCTCCGCTACCGGGGCGTGGAAAGTGGCGATTAGTTGTGCTGGGTGACTTTAACGCAAAGGTCGGATCGAGGCAGAGCGAGGATGAAGAGTTCATTGGAAGGCATGGACTAGGAAGGAGGAACTCACGAGGACAGATGCTGATTGACTTCTGTGCTGAGACAAGATTACACCTCCTCAACACACGATTCCAGAAGAGAGAAAGCAGAAAATGGACTTGGATGGCCCCGAATATGAGTACAAGGAAACAAATCGACTACATAATGACCCGTGATCTCTCAAGTGTGCTCGATGGTGAAATAGTTGGAAAGTTCAAGTTTACTTCTGATCATCGTTTGGTGATGGCAAAGATCCGGCTTGATTCGTCAATCCGGTTTTTCCCTCGGAAAGCGAAAAATCCAACTGAATTTTCTAAGCAACTGTTCACAACCGCAATTTATACAGTAATCTCCAAAGAGTTCAATGGTTACGATCGATTGCGAAATACTCTCATAGCAACAGCCGGCCAATGTATGATCCCCAAACCACGCAATGAACGATTTTCCAATAGAACGAAACAGCTGTTTGATGAAAGAAGGAGGCTGAAGTACACCCCAAATACGCCTCTTAACAGAATCAACTTTTCACTCACGGGAAAGGCCCTTCGTTTCTCCATCAAGGACGACTTATACCGCGGACACGTGGAGACTGTTCGGAGAGCCGTGTATTATGGGAAGAGTACCAAGAGAGCTTTGCAAGCCTCTCAAATAGGCAAGACTCATCTCAGCCAGTTGGAGAAGAATGACGGTACTGTCGCCAAGAACAAATCGGAGATTCACTCACTTGTCAAATCATTCTACAATGAGTTGTATAAACGCACGATAAGGCCAAAAAGGAGACATTTCCGATGTAATGATCAGTTCTTACCATTCTTAGAAAGTGAAATCAAAAGAGGAATCGTGCAGTTGAAGAATGACAAAGCACCCGGACCTGATCGAATTAAAGCAGAGATGTTGAAATGCGGAATGGAATTGCTTACGCGTCCCATCACAGATCTATTCAACAAGTGGATATTAGAAGAGTGTGTTCCCAACGAATTGTCCGACGCAACAATATCTCTGATATTCAAAAAAGGAAACGTCTTGGACATTTCGAACTATCGCCCGATTTCGTTGTTGAACATAATCTACAAGTTATTCACTTCAGTAATCGACTCACGAATTGCGAATCAACTTTCCGACAATCAGACCAGAGAGCAAGCGGGATTTCGAAGGAATTTCTCTACTACGGACCATATTTTCACTCTAACAGAATTACTCCAAAAATCAGAGGAATATCGTTTCCCCGTATATCTCGTGTTTATTGACTACAAAAAACGTTTGATAGCGTCGAATTTGACAAAGTGTGGGAAGCTATTTCAAATCACGGTATTCATCCCAAAATAATCAATACCCTGCGATTCATATACAATGCAAGCCAAGTATCAGTGCGAATTGGACAAGACAAAATTCCTATCGAGATTGAAAGAGGAGTCAAACAAGGGGATCCGATCTCACCACACCTTTTCAATGCAGTCGTTGAAGAGATTTTCCGTAAGCTGAATTGGGAAGGATGTGGAATTGAAGTGGATGGAGAGAAACTGAATAATTTACGATACGCGGATGACATTGTCTTAATTTCACATTGCTCAAAGGAGATTGGAACCATGCTAAGTCAATTATGCACTGAAAGCAAGTATGCAGGATTGGAAATCAATCAGAAAAAGACAGTTATGATGTGCAATACAGTACCAACTCCTCAACGAATAGATGGCAAAACGCTAGAATATGTTAATCAATTCATCTACCTGGGTGTTCGTTTATCATTCGATCAGGACTTGAAGCTGGAATTGAATAGGAGGATAGGTGCAGCATGGAGATCATTTAACAAGTTTCAAGAATTCATGACTAGTCGAAGTGTGGCAATGGCTCTCAAGACAAAAGTATTCAGAATGTGCATTCTTTATGGAAGTGAAGTTTGGAGCACTACGAAGTCTGAGCGGAAAAGACTGATTGTAGCACAGAGATCTATGATGAGGAAAATGGCCAGCGTGACTAGATTTGATCGGAAGACCAACGATTGGCTCAGTAGGAAGGTGCCCTTAGAGGACATTCGAGTACGAGCGATGCGGAGAAAATGGAATTGGGCGAAGAGACTAGCTACGCTGGACGACAATAGATGGACTACAAGAATTCTCAATTGGACACCGTGGGATAGATTGCGACCTCCTGGACGCCCAAAAATCAGATGGCTGGACGAATTTGTCAAAGTATTTGGAGTAACATGGGCTAATAAGTGCAGAAGAGATCCCATCCAATGGAATGGCCGTTCCTTTCAACAGGCTATTGACCTGAGGCTTGAATAAAATATTGTATTGTATATTGTATACTACTCTATTGTAGTAGCTACTCCCTCACCGACAGTCCCCTTCCCGCTCACTCACCTCCGGGTCCTCTCCAGTCTGCACTCTCGTCTCGCCCGTCACCACATCCTTCTCGTCCAGGAATTTGGCCTGCCAGAGATCGCTTCCTAGATCAGGCTACAAACTACAGAGATCCGATACCAACCTACACTTACTAGACCAGACTACAAACTACAGAGATCATAGATCATCCTCACATCGAATTGCTCCTCTCTCTCGATCGCCTCCCCTCCTCCAACACGATGATCTCTTCCGTGAGTTCCCAGCAGCGAATCGATCGATCGTGGGGGGGGGGGCAGAGAGCTGAAAGGGAGAAAGGTTATAGATACGGTAGACACAAAGTAGGGTAGATAAAGAAAGAATTTAAATCGTCAGAATCACTCAGCGCCGGGTTCGATAAGCAGATAACAAAATATTATTTACAACGAAAAGACAGGAAGAATCAGCTCAGAAACAAATCGAATGCGATAATAAAACCGTGAAGCGAGAATTCGCATGGGCCAAGCACTGAATCACGAAATGTGCTCTTTTCGCTGTTCTTTGCTATTTATTCAACTGCAATACGCGCGTGCGTAGGGCATTGTTCTCGTAACTTGCACTCCGAAAGGAATAGGAACCATACATCAGACTACACTTCCCAGATCAGACCACAGAATACAACGACACATCAAAAATGCACTCATCGCTTCCCTCTCCATTCTGCGCGAGTGCTCTCACTTCCGAAATTTCAACTCTCTAGCACAACCGGAAGTGCCTTGTCAGGCTGTATCCGACTCTAGTCGGTTTCATGGATTTTTTAAATGGATCTGCAAGTAAAGCCAAGACAAAAATTAACGTAATTATTGGTATCGTTGCAGCGGAATTCGACGTCTTAATTGAAATATCAATCGTATCGAAAGCAAAACTTTATCACAGAGCAATCTTGTAATAATATCGCATAAATACAAGGGTGAAAAATTGGAAAAATAAGACAAAACTTCTTGCGGAGGATTAGTAGAGTAAGGTATCATACTTCCTAATACTACATCAAACAAATTTAGAAGCAGAAAAAGGATGGATGGCAAGTATTATTTTTCATGGGTACAAATTCTGTCAGCTAAGAGAATAAAGTTGCATACTGATGGAGTTAGCACAAAAAAAGAGTAAAATGAGAATAAAACTTCTTACAAGGGATACGGTAGATCGATAATGTTCATTCACTTCGTCTCTGCTTTCCTCCACTCGATCCTTCTGATGGGAGAAGCAGGCAAAGAGATGGGCTCCCGCGTGATCCACTGATCTTCCGTTCTCCCTCGTCTCCACCCATTGGAATGAGCCGTTCGACAGATTCTGAAATATTCTTCTTTATTTATTCATATTGCTTATTCACCAGCACTTGGATGGGGCGGGAGTGACATGATGAGAATTGAGTCTATCAATATATGAAAGATGAGGCAATTGCGAGCGGAATCAGATTCGTTTAGTGAATTCGCGCTGCGCTGATTCAATTTGATTAACAAGAATATATGGAATATATATAACTCTTTTGTTTTTGAACTCAGTGACGAATTTGGAACACTTTATTTTTCAACCTCTGTAGAGTTCTAAAATGACCAGTTCTAAAATGATACACCCCCGAATATATATTCGTTAGGAGATGATAAACATAAAGACAGCCTGCCTCGGTATTATAACAGGGCACTCACCTCGTTGAGGAATCTTTCCCAGAAGGTGCGAGGAAGGCCGAAGAAATGAACGTCGAAGCAGCGGAGGAAGACCTTCTCAACGCAGCTTCCACTCAGTGCTCGGACAAAGGCGGCTGAAAAGTTAGAGAAGGAAGTGAGAATTATTAAATTTAATAGTAAAAATAAGTACTCTAGGCCGACAAAGTTTTCAGGTAGTGTGCGAATCAAATATAACACTATTAAAGCATGCAAATTATTGTATTCCGGAAACTAGACATTAAATATAGAAAATATCAAGAGAAAATGGCTGCTCACCGGGATCATTGATCTGCATCTGTTCGAAGAGTCCAATGTAGAGAGATCCCGTGGCCTTCGAGAGGATGGACAGGATGAAGGGACTGAACAATGCAAGAAATATTAAACTGATAGAGCACCTATTTGGGTCGAATTTTCTTCTAGTTGTTCACCGATCAATCGCCATACATGTAATCATCAAATCTGATCAACGATGCTACTCGGCTCACGTCATAGTGTCGTCGATGATCCACATGCTTAACGCGAGATCTCCGATGGTAGAAGTGGCAAGGAGCTTCGAACATAACGAGAGGTCGGAAGAGGAGAGATTGTCGTTGAAGTCGCCAATCTCGACTTTCTTGATCGATGAAGAGAGAATATCGGCCAACTGCAAAAATATTTCTGATTTTGCTTTCACAAGAAACATTGATGTTTTCGGGACTTTCCTAGCTCCGCGCCAGGCCCCCACCCCCTTGATCCCGCCTTGCAAGGGGCTCGAGCAAGACGCGGAAGTAGGAAAATGCCAGTGCGGGGCAACTATGTTTATAAGTTTAAAGAAGCGCAAGTGTCGATTGACCGTATTCAACGACCAACGAAATATTGATATGAGCCCGTTTGCCTAAGAATCGAGCAAGACTCGGCACAGCCAAAAAAATGTCAATTCTCTAAAAGTCTGGGATTTGGGGTAATCGAATATGCTGAAGTCTGGGCTTTGGGGTAATCGAATGCGCTGAAAACGATGGACACACTCATTTTGCCCCCAAAGCCTTCGTTGGCTCCAGACGACGTCACGTTGAAAACATATTTTCGCGTACATCGCTTCTCCGGAAGGTTATAAAATTAGACGAATACTGTGTACGGGGTTGAATTTCATCCTGATTACGCCTATCTACTTAATTTTTCATGAATTATCAAAATAATTTTTTTTAAATCAACTTTTTTATGTCTAAAGCCGGCAGAGTGAGTTACATGGTTGGATACGCCGTTACGAGAGGATTCAGATTCTCTATTTTTTTGTCCATTTTGGTGCTGCGGTTCCGAAAATTGAAAGCTTTTAGTGAACGAATTCTGAGGAAAAAAAACACTTCCTCTCGCCTTTCCTTCCCCTCCCTCCCTCTGGCAGTTTCCGACCCCATTCCCATCTCTCGCGTTCTCGCCCTTCTCTCGTCATTTTCACCAGAATTCGTTCACTAAAAGCTTTCAAATTTCGGAACCGTAGCACCTAAATGGACTTAACTAGAGAATCTGAATCCTCTCGTCACGGCGAATCCACCCATGTAACTCACTCACCCGACCTTGGACATATAAAAAAAGTTGATTTTTAAAAATTTATTTTAATAATTCATGAAAAAATGAAGTAGATAGGCGTAATCAGCATGAAATTCTACACCGGATACCGTGTTCGCCTAATTTTAGAACCTTCCGGAGAAGCGATGAGCGCGAAAATATGTATTCAACGTGACGTCGTCTGGAGCCAACGAAGGCTTTGGGGGCAAAATGAGTGTGTCCATCGTTTTCTGCGCATTCGATTACCCCAAAACGCACACTTTTAGAAAATTGACATTTTTTGGATGTGCCGAATCCGTTCGGATCTGCTCGATTCTTAGACAAACGGGCTCATGTTAACATACAATTTTCAAATTTAAAAGTGGAGTATTCTTTCCTGACCTGCTGGATGATTGGATCCTCGTGTCCGTTGAATGTCGCATTCAGCGTTAGTTCCCCGCTTCTGCTCGTCGATCGCTCCAGTCGATTGTCCAAATTGGCCAGATCGTAGTCGAAGGAGGAGGAGAAGAGGTGAATCTCCACCATAATTTCCTACTTTAAATACTAGATTAAAACGGCAATGAGGGATATATTACAAGACTGGATTAATTTTACGAACGATTACAACGGCGAGAGAACGTAATATAGCCTCTCTCTCTGAATTGTCATCATATCAGCACCAAAACCGGGCTGTCAAAAAAAATTTTTAAAAATAAATAAATATCTGCAAATGGCTAGCAAACTCCAGATCACTCCCTTTCTATGTGCTCTCTCATTTTTCGCCACCCCCATAGAATGCCGTGCGACACTATCCCATGCCTCACCTTGTTCTTCCGCAGGAAGACTGCATCGATTCCCGGTCGATTGTTCTCATTCTTACGGGTGGGAAGAAACTCGGAAGAATTTGAGAACTGCATACTGTAGCTGAAAAAAATCGATTTTATGGATTGTCGTGCGAATACGGTACCAGAATTCGAAGGAACAATTTAGAGACGATAACATAAAAGTAGTAACAATTATAATATTTATGCGGTTTAAGAGATCGTCCACCAGAAAACGGAAAGGGCTCACGGATGGTGAAAAAAATGAATTCCCGCCATATTTTTTTCTTGAAATAAGGGACCAAAGTTAGGAACGCAGGCACCACTGACTAAGGTCTGAGGTCGATTTTGAAAAAGTTACAGTAACCCCACATTTTTGGGGTCGAAAAAATTATTTTCCAAAATTCTTGAGTTTTATAGATTTTCTGGTGTATTTCCACGCGTAGATTCCGAATCTCTATGTTAGAATGAGCATAAGTGCGGTATAAAAAACTTAGAGCCAAAAAAAAGATTTTTGCGATGCCACATAAATGGACATAACTTTTCTTTAGAAAAATAAGACTTTGGGTTTTTAGCATTTTTCTATACTTCATCATGTGCTGAATCAGTGGAAATTTTTGCAGAATTTTCAAAATGGGTTATCATTCCTAAATTTGGATCCAAACTTGGACAGTTGGGGTAAAATCGAGAAAAAGTCGTATTTGTTTTGATCATAGATTGCGTTTAAAATGTCCAATGACCTTCAAATTTTGCATAAGAGTCATTCTGAGGTATATAAACAAGTTTCAAGTCAAAAATACTCAAAATTCAAAAATTTTAAAAATTCGATTTTTTGACCATTTTGACTGAGAAAATCAAAATTTTAAAATTTTAAATTATTGTGTGTTTTTGACTAGGAACTTGTTCCTGTGCTGTAGAATGACTCTTGTGCAAAAGTTGAAGGTCATTGAACACTTTAAACGCAATCTATGATCAAAACAAATCCAAATTCTTTTCTTGATTTGGGAATACTTTAGCATTAGGTATGGCTTGGCAAGAAATGACGTAGAGCAAAGATGAATAGATGATTGCTTGAATTTGTACGCACAATTTGGCACAGTTTTGAAACCAGTAATTGCACTTTCCCTCAGTGTTACGTGTAGAAATGCGTTCCCCGTTCCAATCACTGATCTCTTGAGCGTTTCCCCCAGCAGTTCGCATTTATTGCTTCCTCATCCCTTTTTCTCTGGCTGCGTCTCTATCCGCGTTCACTAGCCAGTCAGACAGGGCGAGAGTGCATGCAAGTTGGAGAGAGTCAGAAAGTAAGACAGGATGAGAGAGCACACAATTTGGAGAGAGTCAGACACTCTTCCGCCTTCGCTGACCCGTATAGCTGCATAGTTCCTGCTTGGCTGATCAGCAGCGTAAAAAGTGCGAATTCGCCCCCTCTCTGGCCTTATCTTGGGCCATTTAGACAGGCTAACCGGGCCATTTAGCATAGCCGCCTAGACTATTGCCTGCTGGTCAATTGGCTGATGTCTAAAGTCGCCCTACTCATCCATTCTTGTCGAAAATGAGCACGAACTACTCTGTGCTCTTTTTGGCGGTCTTACAGAGGGAGAGAGTGCGCATAGTAGAGTTCGTAATTCGGGTCACCGTCTCTTCATTTTACACACTCTCTCGGCCGGTCGAAAGGCGAGAGAGTGTGTAGAATGAAGAGACCGTGGTTTCATTTCTCGAACTCTAGAGCTTAGTGAGGTAAGACACACTATTCGATAGATGTTCGATGAGGCTGAACGACTGAAAGGTGACCTATCGTTGTGAGAAAGTGTGCAAGCACGCAATTTGTGTCCTGTTCTCTGAATTGTCAGTGCCGATTTTGCACTGTCCATGCTATTTTTACCTTGGAACGTCACTTTGATCGATCAGAGACCGTTAGAATCGAGGAAGTGACCTCTGCGCCATTTCCCTGTTCTTTGCGTACACATTGGTCTTTGTTGTGTTGTCGAGCGCGGGTTTTCAGCGAAACACATCATGTATTTATGCTAATCGGAACTGGTCTCGCACGAGAATTGCTCGACAGAGCTACACGGCAAACCTCTCGGGGGTTGTTGTTTCGCCCAGCTTGATAGTTTTCAGTTGTGTGCCCGAACAGTGCTCACAAATCGGCACACTTCCTTCATTTTTGTGCTTATTACTCGGTCACAGAGAGCGAGAGAGAGAAAACAAATCGGGCAAATGTTCTCCAATCATGCACTCTTTAGTCAAGAGTATTCGGAATTGCAAGAGTCTCCACTCAAAATGCACAGCAAGTTAGTGTTCACTCCGCCATTTCCTCCTTTTTTGCTCACGAGATTCACGTTTCACAGTTCGTTTGAACATCCGTGTCCGGGTACTTTCTTGCTCTCTCCAAATCCCATGCTCTCTACTAGAGAGTCTCTAGGTCATTTAGAGCGAGAGAATGAGTGATACGGAGATAGTCTTGATCAACAAGAGGTGATAGTGGTCGATTAATCATCCGGGCTATTTATCCTGATCAAGCAAGATAAACGATTTATCCCCTATCTTCGCTGCTTGTTCTCACTATCAGCTGGTGGTTCCAGCACCTTTCATGATTCGGCCCTTCCCCTTATGTACTCCTCATATCTCTCGTCGCTGATGCAAAATTCGTTTGAACTACAACGCGGAAAAGTTGGTGTGTGATCAACTGTGTGTTTTAGCCGTTCTCCTCCCTACTCGTTCACTTACCAGTGCAGTAAAAAGAAGGCCTATTGCTAACTTCCCCCTTACGAACTTGTCTTCTTCATTCTGAATGATCTATCGTCGGTTAGATAGAGCGAGAGAGAAGGCAATTTGGAGAGAGTCGGCCCATTACGCGCGCTCGGTGCTGTTCGCTTTTTGCGAGAAAATTACAAGCGCGCGCCCTCTCCTCCCATTTCCTCCTTGCTCCACTCTCGAGAACGTTCTGTGTTTCTCCAGTTTCCGTGCTCTCTCCCTCTCCCGACAGTGGAAAGAGCGTGAAAGCTCGAGGAACTTGCCAATTCACGCCTCTTTGCACTCGATTCTAGTGTTTACGCTGATCTGCTCGCAGGTGCGCAAAATCACGCATGCTCCTTCGAGCTTCTCTGGTTCTCGGCACGCTCGTAGCGCTTGCCAGGTATACTGTAGGATACAATAGATCGAGGAAATCGATCGATTATTGCAGGTCATCCTGCACGAGCATCGACCACCAGGCCTGCGATGAGCTATGCAAGACGGACTCGTTCTGGTGAGTGGTACAGTAGTCGATCGATTAGTAGAGCATACGGTGATCAATCGATAACTGACAGGTACGGTCACTGCATTGGCTGGGATGGCACGGACTTCTCCTGCACTTGCTTCGAGTACAGGTAGGAGATCAAAGATCGAGTACTCTCTTCATTTCCCGTACTCTCTCGCTCTTTGTGAGTAGGAGGAAAATGCAAGCTTCGAACGATTGGTTGTCACTATGTCGGATGAAAAGTATGACGTCACGCCGACTTGGTATATCAAAGGCCGAATGACGCCATGGTTCTCATCCGACCTAGAACCGATTGATTCCTCGTTTAGTTAATCGGAAAGTGATGAGCTGAACGAGGAATGAAGAGAATAGTCAGAGATCAGAGATCACTTTCAGAGCCCCGCTGAGCGGCGAAGCATGCAAGCCGAAGCAGAACGAGTGCCAGAAGAAGTGCAAGTTCGGAGTGGGTCCCGAGCGGATGTTCCGATTCTTATTATCGATTGTTCTCCGCAGGGCAAGGACGGCGGCTTCTGCTATCCGAGGAACGATCGCGGTCTCGAGCGCAATCGTACCGGCTGCGAGTGCTTCAAGAGCCTCCCGCCCGAGATGGTGGGTCCTGCGGAGATTGTTTTGGGTTACGGTAGATTCGGGGAATCGATCATTCAACCGATATTTTAGTTGCGTCGTCGTAGAAGACACGCGGCGAGCAAGAGATCGTACAAGATCAATACCGTTGCCTGAATACCGTAACCCGGACAGTGATAGATAGATTGCATGTTTCACCCTGATCTCTTCAGAATTTCGAATTACGTTTGCTCTTATCGCTCTCATACTCATACGGTTAGCAGTTGATAGATGGAATAAAGAGTTTATGATTGATTGTTTTAATCCCTTTTCTCTGAATCATCGTCTGATTCTCTCCAATTCGCATGCTCCCTCACTTTCTCTAACCGGCGGAAGTGCGTTCAAGAGTCAGACCATTAATCGCTCAATGAGCTCTCATTTTGAAAAGGACGAGCCGAAAAATGCTCAAAACGGCACGATCCACAACTCAATAAAGATAACAAAAACAAAAAAGCAACAAAAATAAAAATTGGTTTCTCAATTATTGCGAATCCTACAAGGTTCTCGTGGGATCTCAAGTTCTAGGGTCCTCCACTCAAAATTTCAAAATTTTTCTAAAAATTCTGAATTTGTGTACGATGGGGATATCGACGATGCGGAAAGAGGGTAGCGTCACTAGAATAGTATTATATTTCATGTTAAATGAGTATCAGGCTATCTTTCTAAACTCCGCCCACCGTGGTGTCGTGCAAGCTCTCCAGTGGTTCGCTGGGTCATATCAGTTCAATGAGTCAATTGTGCAAAATTTCAAAATGTTTTTATTTATTTTTTTCTTCATCTAATTTTATATACCACTTACTCCCGCTCAATAATTGTCCTAGATAGATGCATTTATATGATTTTGACGATTGCAATCAAGTATAAACCCTAATCGTATACTGTAGCATTGTCAAAAATTGTTATCCAGTTTGAATTAGATAGAATATCACGACCTATACAACCTGAATAATCATTACACCATTATTTATACCACCAGCAATATCAAACATAAAGAAATATGTATGACAAAGCTTCTGATTAATGCAGTTGTCGAAAAACTTCATCATAACATTTAACAAGGTGTGTCGAAGTGAATTTGGCTGAATTTTTTCCTAATGCACCTATCGAGTATGTAGAACATCTTAAGTGCAAAATTGGAAAGGCGCATCTCCTAAATCGTTTTCTGGCCAATTAAAAGCTTGAAGATCGCATGTTGAGTCTGATTTTAGAGAGGTGTGTCGAAGTAGATTTAGCTTGTTTTTTTAGAGTAGCTTCCTTGAAACCAGTTCTATCCATTCACTGAATATTGGAAAGGCGCATCAATTAAAAATCGATATATAATTAATCGATATATAATTAAATTAATTATAAAATCTATTTTGTGTAGAGATTTTAATTCGCGGGATCGGGGAAACATCGCTCTTTGCACAACCTTTTCCCGGTTTTAAGATTTTAATTTGCAGATGGTTGTCCCTACTCAAGTTCGGCGAGAGAGTACGCAGATTGGAGAGGGTACTTTCTTGTGAAGTAGTAAGGCAGTACGAATTCTCTATAACGGTTAGCAATTGTATCCCATATTTTATTTAAATGTCTAACTCAATTTACACAAAGAAATTAATTAAAATTTAAATGAAAATCTACTACCATGTTCAAAATATGACCCAACTCAAACAAGATGTGGACTACAAACTACAATCTTGAGTTTTTCAAATTTTGAACTCGAATTTCGCGAATTTCGTTGGTTTGCTGTTTAATGCTTAATTATTGTGGTAGATTTGTGTTAATTGCACTCAAAAACCGTTTATTGTACGTCTTTCTCCATTCCAGGATGTGGATCAAGACTCAGGGTTTGAGTCACGCCGTCCTCTCCTTTGAAGATTTTGAGAACAGCGAAGAAGTCAAGCGAGTCGCCGAGCTCATTCGGAGCGAGCAATGGCGACTCGCCAACATCCTCAAAAACCCGGTTAGTTATTGTTTGGCCGAAAAAGAAACTCGAGACCAGTCAACATTGCCGTTAGTAGTAAACATAGCGGAACCACAGTTCGCCAGCTTTGCATTGAAATAGTTTGTTTGTCTTCTCATATTAATATTATTCTAAAAATGCTAGTTTATATTCATATTTATATATGTTATTCAGGGCCCATCACCGACCGACAAGCAGAAAATCGTGCCTGGTGGCACCGTGCAACTGGGAGATGACGGACCGATCCAGGTGCTTTTACTAGTATTTTTGGTGGAAAGGTACATTCCGTATCGCGGAAGTACACTTCTATGCCACTGTCAACCGTTTCCTCCAGCGAGCCCGGCCAATTTGCGTTTAAAAATAAATATTTAAAATAATTAAAATGATTATTTAATTAAGTTGGACACGACAATCGCGATGATGTCGCTCAAGATCTCGGAGGCGTTTTCCCTGAATGAGATGCAGGCCCTCGATCTCGTACTAACTGGTCAGCTAGCCTTTTATATATTTTCCTTGAAGCTTTAACCTTCTAATGCGTGATAGTGCGGCTACCTCTCTTGGAAACCAACTATGGCCTATGTTTTATGATTTGAGAGCGAGCTTCAGCCGCGGTCCTCCACTCTTCCGCTTTATCGACAGTTTTGGGGCGTGGCTCAGCAACAGAACCTTTTCCGTACTACCACCTATCAAGTTATCCCTGAGGGGAGAGTTGTGTGTAGTACCGGGCATTCGAATATGCTCTTTCTACGTTTCTTGATACCGGATGTTGCCTGACTGTTCTATTTTTGGGCTTGATATATAAAAACCCGTTTTCCGTATACGAAATTTTAACCATCTCGAGAAAGCGCGCATACTGTTCACACTTGCTTCGCGGATTCAATAAAAGTGCGATCCTAAGGGAGAGCGAATGAAAGTTTGTGCGAGCCTGGAGTTCTGTGTTCAGCGTTGGATAGGGTTTAATTTTTCAGGTAATTTTAGGTCATTTTCGGGTATGTTTCAGATGCGCTAGATAGCTGATATGCCCATAAACTACGTAGCGCTCCTGAAACATACCCAAAAAATGCTCTTAAGTGACCTGAAAATTGAAACCTTAGCGTTGGACTCCTGAAATAGTGACTTATAATAATTATCACACGCTTATCACTCGTTCCCTTCTTTACGGTGTATCACTGCACCATATCACTCTGCTCCGATGGTTGAAAAAATAGTTACAAATTTTCGCAAAATAATTTTTTTTTTTAAATTGTTGCAGCCGAGATAAAGAAGCTCTCGTTCGACGGCCTCGGCCTGGGGCTCGTCGCCGTCGTCCTCTACTACGACGCCCATCGACTGCTAGCCCACACACTCAGGTTCGTATTTTGTGTTTTTGTTGTTGTAGCTGTTGTTATTTTCATATATTTGGCCCTCGTGGTTATTAATCCTGGCCTGTTAGGTGTGCTTTACAACAAGGACATAGCACGAGTTTCACTGGGTAGCAAATCATATCACTTGGTAGATATGTGTTTCGGAGAAAATTCAAATAGTCCTCGTCTATCGCAAACTGATCATTTCAGAGCGCTCCTCGAATGGACGCGTCGTGAGGACCTCCCTATCTCGCTCTCATCGGCCATCAAGAGCAGCTTCGTGCAGCGGGGCGTCTTCCGGCATTTGCTCGGTGAGAGTAACGCAAATAGCACTGGTCTAGCGGCATTAGACCGGATCAGAACCAAATGTGTGCGCTATTTCTGCTAGCAGCAAGACCCTCCCGGTTTTCGGATAGTGCCCATCGTACTTCTCCCAATTTTTGGGGACCACTTTCAATAAACCCTGCCGGTTTTGTGACTGATCTAGAGAATACCCTCCCGGATTTTAAAATTTGGCTGCAATCCCTGCCCACGTATGATCAGAACTATGACGCCATGACGCCTTTGATATACCAAAGGCAGCGTTGCGCCACCGTTCTCATCCGATCTACTGCCTCATTTAGCACCATGGCTGGTTGAATTCAAGCGATCTCGGCAGAATTCACGCAAAAACGATCACAATTTTTTAACTATATATTTTTTTAATTTCCAGACCTCACAAGCTCGTTCACAATCGTCAACGAGTTCACCACGCTGGCCACCAAGCACCAGGGACTCGGCAATCAACAGCACCAAAACATGGTTGGTTCATGTTTCATGCACTGTTCCCTACCGTACCCATCATACTGTACCCTACCGTAATCTGCAGCTCCGATCGATGATAGAAGAGACGCAGCGAGTGCTGCTCGACTGTATCTACCTCATCGTTGCCTCGCCCGACTTCTCGCAGACTGCCATCGCCGACCTGTGCCCGTTGCTCAAGGTGAGAAGGGATGGGGAGATGGTATCTTAGGGGCTGGCGAAACGCGAATAAGGCGGGTCCAATAATCGGTGCCCGCTGTTCGAGGTGGCTATTGGATTTTTTTTTGGTTCATATGTGATGAATAACTGTTTACTGTGATCTTTGTGGAATTGTGGAATTTCCAACTCACAGTTCATGGGCTGATCTTTGATCTTTAATCTCTGCAGAAGTTGCAACCTGGCGATCGCTTCGGCCACACTCAAATGGTCGCCTGGATCGCCCTCGTCTACACCATCTCGCCCAAGGCACTGCAGATAGGTACGATAGTCAGGGGTACTGTAGCCGGTTGAGGTACGGTAGCCTGAGGAGGATACTGTAGTCGGTTGAGGATACTGAAGGATGCTGGCAATCCTGATGCTTGCGGCAGTGTTGTAGAGCTCAATTTTTTCTTTACATTAACCTGTACCGGAATTTTGTCATTGGCTGTGCAATTCTGTAAAATGTCGCAGCCTGCAATCATGTGTTTCATCTTCCTATTATATTTGGCAGCGTAGTTCGGATGCAGATGAGGAGATCCATTCATCCAGTTGCAGCTATTTTCATTAACACTTGCTGCACGAAAAAAAGTAGTTCTATGGATATGGAATGTCGGATGAGAACTATGACGTCATGCCGCCTTTGATAGATCAAAGATGGCATGACGTCATAGTTCTCATCCAACCTAGTCTATGGATATTGGAGTCAATTAAGCCACAATTGCAGCCCCGACCGAGTCCTCGACCATCCTGGCCACGCTGCTGGAGGACGTGCGTAACGAGACGGCCTGGGGCGACCAGTCGCTCTGCGGGAGCGTCCAGCTGGCTGTTGCCATGGGCATACGCCGACTGCAGCTCAGCCCAGTTGATCACGCAGGTGAGCAGGGAAGCAATTAGGGTTGCCTGTTCGGGTAAAATATTGTTATTTCTGGATGTGTTTCAAGTGCGCTATGCTGTTGCTAGGCTCATAAGCGATGTAGCACACTTGAAACCTACATGAAATGTCTGAAAGTCTTTTACCTGAAGAGGGAAATACTACGGCGAGAGAGTGTGTGGGAAACAGAGAGATTCAGACGGGAGGAGTGCGGAGTGCATTTATCGATCGGATAATCGATATCATTTTCCTTGCAGCTGCTGCAGCCTTCGACGTGAACATGGACAGGCTGGCGGAGAGGTGAGAGCAAGTTGATTTGTTTTGATATCTGGCCAATGGTCCGTTCACTGGCAAGAGTCGGAAATTTGTGCTCTAGGTCTTATGAGAACTATGACGCCATGCAGCCTGTGATCAAAGGCGGCATGACGTACAGTTCTCAGCCGACCTAGTGCCGGATTTGGAAAAGATACGGGATCGCTGAAGCGAGCGTTTCACTTGTGTGCAGCTCGAGTGGTAAATGATGTTTGAGCATACTTTTAATTTGCAGGGCGATGATGAACCACGCGTTCGAGGTCGTGCGGAAGTGCATCATCCAGAACGACGGATTCCACTCGAATGAGACGAATATACAGGTGAGATTGGCGTTTCGGTGCTGCGCTAAACTGGTGGGAAAAGTTGTCAGCTCTTTGAGAAAAATATGACGAACTCGTGCTATAGTGGTTCGTTTTTATCCCCCATTGTTATCCTCGATAATGTGGCTTGGTTTTTTCTCTTTATGAAGATTATGCACTTTGCAGGTGGCTGACGCTCTGCTCAAGAACTTCATCCTGCTTTTCCCGCCCAAGGTACGGATGTGAAAGGCACTCGGTAGGATGAGGACTGTGACGTCATACCGCCTTTGATCTGTCAAATGCGGAATGACATAATAGTTCTGATTCGACCAGTGTTATTTGAAATTATATCTATGAGCAAGCTGTCGATTACCTGATTGGCAGCTAATGGAGATGGAGCGATACTCGGAGGACGAGCTGGCGATGCTGGACGAGTGCGCAGCGAATGGTGAGCATTGCTGCTTGATATATTGATGAAACATGATCGCGCCGGGTTCAATTGAATACAGTTGCCTGGGTATGTATACAAGAAATCCACGTCGAATTTACAAATCAACCTCAAATTTTGAAGAAAAAATGTTGATGGAGCCTGTCACTTTCGAGTTTCTCCAACTCGTTACTTGCCCGGTGATTTTGGAACAGTTAGTCAAATGCGAAGAAAAATATACAAATTGAAATGGTAGGCACGACTCCCTCGCACGCTCCTGCCATGCACACTGTCTGATTTTTATAGTTATTTATTTTAAACTTGATGGAGCAAATTTCCATTGCAAGTAAACCCCTAATTTTGGAAGAGGTGAATGGAGCTTGTCACTTGCGCGTTTCGTCCACTGGTTGTTTGTCCGGTGATTGTGGTTCTGTTAGTATATCGATCAGAAAACAAATACAAATTGAATTCATTGTAGGTGCGACTCCCTCGCACGCCCCTGCCATGCACTTTGCGCACTTCCTCGAGTCGCTCAGGGAGATCTACAAGAGCAAGCAGGTAAGGGAACGGTGTAACACCGTGCCACCAGGGACATTCTGACATTCTAAAGCGCTCTAAGGTATTTACATTAATTGTATACAAATGTACCGTTTGATGTAGGCTGGCTCGAATGAGAAAGCTCGTAGCTGATACTAGTGGCGGAAAAACGGTTTAAACTCGTTTTTTTCGACGGCGTAGCCGGCTTTTATGCTTGCGCAGTCCGCTTTGCCATCCCTAGTAGGCACTCGCTGCGAAATCAAATTATCTAGCATATTTTTTCCAGCCAACGGAGCAACGCTTCTCAAACATCGAATTGCTGTTGGACGATCTCAGCGCGCAGTTCGGAATGGATGGATCTGTAAGCTATTGTGCTTTTTTTCTATTACCTACAAAAGGATATCTTATTGTCGGTCGAATGTGAGCGTATGTCATGATCCCTTCCGAAACGGGAATGTCATGGGTATAAAATATTAATTTGCTCTCAAAATGAAGCCTTTTCTCACCACAATCACGCATGAAGTTTGCATTATTGACATTATGCAATTTAAATAATTTTAAAATAATAATATTCGAAATTGCAGCAGCAGCTGGTGCAATTCTGCGAGATGGCGACGCGGCCGCAGCACGCCATGCACTCTGTCGCCTTCCTTGATCTGGTCAGCATTAATTTTAAAATATTTTTTATAAGCTAAGATCTGTTGTCAAGTAGCGTAGACATGTTGAAAATGTCGATTATTTGTGCAAAATTTCCCTGGCCACTTTGTGCCCGTACTTTTGTGCTGCACCATCTAGATTAGATCGTCTTCCTTATCCGTTCTACCATTCTACCCAATGAATCGTGGTAGTAATCGCAATACAAATTGCAGTTGCACGCGATCTGCCGCACGCAGAGCACCGCCCGCTCGCTCTTCGAGATCTTCTACCAGATCGGACCGAACGATGGTGAGCGAGGGGGTACGGTAGAAATGGCTGGACTGGTCGAGGACTGATTTTTCTTCTCCGTGACTCGTGGTCGAAATTTGTACAGGACAGCTCCAGTTTTGTACTTCTTGATTCATGCCATTCATGTGATTCTTCCTCCGAAAAATCGATATTTGTTTGTTGATCTCTGATCTTTGATCTCCACCCCCTTGCAGAAGGCTGGGTGGGATGGGAGCAGTTCATGACGGCGCTGCGCTCGTACGAGAAGCTCTTCCGCGAGGGCCAGCCGACGCTCGCCTCGACGATGGGAATGATGGGAGGAGTGGGAATGGGAGTGAAGATGGAGAATGTCAATGTGAGTTGATTAAAATACTTGATTACCGAAGATCGGATGGCCAAAACGTCAACGTTCACTCGTTGAGAATGCCAATGTGGGTAGAATGAAGGTTGAGGGTAGAGGGAGTAGAACGCGTAGCACAGTGGTTTCATGTTATTATATTTCTTAACACATGATTTATTCAAAACAAAATGTTTTTTCCCGCCCCGCGAATATTAGAACTTTAAAAAAATGTATCATGACTCTACGTTGCTGCGCATTCTACCCTCACAGTAGATCATATACTTGATTAGCGATGCTAAATCAATTAATCATTTATCATGCATTTTCTCGCAATTATATTAAATTACAGATTATAATTGACAAATGAGGTACATGAAATTACGATGCCACAGCTAGGTAGCAAAAGGAAAGGTTATGAGACATTCAATCAGATCAATAATGAGTGCTCAACTGTGATTGGCTAAAATCGAGAATGAAAATTTTGGATGTTGCCAATGTGACTCAGCACTTTGGCGTATCATGATTTCCATTTGAGGAAGCACCGAACAGCAATTGAATCTCGTCTGCTTTTCTTGTATAGAAATAAAGATTAAAAATTCCAGCTGGAGAAGGCGATGCACAAGTACGAGTTGGCCGGCCTCATCTCCTGGACCAATCTGGCCACGAGAATCGTCGAGTTAGATGAGAAGGTACGGTAGTTGTGAGTAGTATCGTGAACTGACTGTATTTGCGGTCACTGCTCAAATGAGTAATGGGACAATTTGGAAATAGTTTTTTTTCAACCCTTTGGTTGGAACCGATATAACTAAGGACAACATATTTAATTACTTTGTCTTTTTGGACTATGGCATGTGCGTTATAATTGCTGATAAGAATAAAGTCAGTTCGCGATTAATACGCAGTTGCCTACCGTACCCCTCTTCAGGCATCGACGATGGTGTGCGATGAGCGAGGATGGACGGTGGTGGAGCTGGCGGCGAGTCTCATCGCTGCGCCCATTCCTCTCACGCTCAAGGTGGGGATATTTTTCTAAAAAAAATTGATCAAGACATTCATTGACTGCCCTATATTCTCGGGAACTTGTAGTGAGCGTGAAACCTAAAAAGTACTAAAAAATGACTTTTTTTTTGCTAACCTTTCCACTCAAACAATGCGAATTTAGTGCATTTTATTTTGTGCACAGTAGGGCACGGTGGTTTGTTGGCTAGAATCATACGAGTCATGACGATGTTGTATTGACAGTGAAACATGAAACTGAACGTGATCCTGACGCGTTGTTTGCTTAAATCTTTGAGTCACCATTTGATTATTGTATTAGTGCAACGGGCACGCACACCATTGACTTGTGAATAATTATGGAACTTAGTAGTATGTGTGTAGCTTCAAAGTGCAAAGTTAATGAATTCTGGTTATTTCCAATGTCGTTAGTGAGAAAAAAAATAAAAAAATGTGTTATCCATTCCGGATGATCAGCCTCTTCCATAGTCTGATTACAGTACCCTATTGTCTTCTCAGGGTCCTCTCCTCCGACTGCTGGGCGCACTCGGTCGAAGGAAGGCTGCAGCGGTGCGAATCTGGACGGCGCTCGCCTCATTCCGAGTGTGCGCCCTCGACGAGAGCGGCCAACTGGCAGGAATACAGGTGAAAGAGAGAGGAAGGGGTAGCGTTTCAAAAACAACTATCCAATAATTTGTTTACGATGCAAATTAACCACTCTGGTTGGTGAGAGAGCGAATACAAAGAGTGCGAGGGATGATTTGCACCTTAAACAAATATTTGGATATTTGTTTTTGAAAGTCTACAAAAGGGGCGGCACCGCGCCTCCTGCTATAGGAGCAGTGATAAGAGGCGTGACTGGCGCGCAACTAGGAAAATCCTGAACACCCTCTTTTCGTCGAAAAAATGCCATAAAATTAAATCAGACGAACCTAGCGATTGGTGTAAAATGTGTGCATCATCACCAGGCGATTTCCTGCCGCTCGAATGCGCCATAGCTGTCCGGTTCAGGCAGTTGGCAGTATCACGATTCCGGCTCTTCCAAAAATAATTTTAGCAACCTTCTATCATTCTGCCTTTTGAGTGCATGCAGTTCACCTAGATGCTATAGTTACGAAAATATTTTCTCAACGGGCAGACGGGAGAATGTAATTGGCGTTGGACACGCATGTACAACAATAGCAACAATCCCCTTTCTCGTTCAGCGCGAGTTGGAAGACAAGGAGTGCGGCTCGCGCGACTACCCTTCCACACTGGGAACAGCTCACATGCTGCGATCCCTGCTCGTCCATCCACTCCCACCCACCGCCCATCCATTCCTGCTCTTCCTCTCCAAGTAAGGCTGCCTGAAGTGTTAAGGGAGGTGTCAAGCATAGACCATGGAGGCTGTCAAATTGGATAACGTTTTTGTAATAAGTTCGCCCATTGTATATGCTTTCGCTGTCTTTTCATTGTGAAGTTGTCAGGTCGGCAACGCGGGTTAAGGGGAGTGTGAAGCATAAAAAATAATGCATGTTGCTTTCCAGGTCAGTCGTCGCTCCTCTCGCCCAGCGATCCTACAACAACGTGCACCAAATGGTTCGTATTTGGATTTTTTATATCCCAGAATTCTCCCTGTTCCACTACAATATGTTAATATTTTTAATGTGCGGGGAATGAAACTGAATTTTAACCGGTTTTCTCTCCCCAATCCAATAAATGCATTCAATCCTCAGTGGGAGTTGGCTACCGTATCCCTCGAAGCTCTCCACAATCTCGTCCAGCAGACGCACGCGGACGCGTTCGCGGTGCAGAAGAGACAGCCACAGGTACGGTAATGAAGCTGCTGGTTACGGTAGGATTACTGTATCTTGTGAGTATCGAAAAATGATTGCAATATTCAGGTGAAAATCCTTCTCGAGCTGCTCAACGACTCGCCGCTCTTCCGAGCTGTGAGTTTGATTTATTTTTTTTATTGAGAAAGTCGAGGTACGAACCTATAGTTAGACTACTACGAATAGTCATAATGGGTGTGAAACGGGGATTGTGTGTAAATTTGTATTTCTTGTTTTTAGCTCAGCGCGGATTATACATTAAATATGTAATGGCTTGCATATTTGGACCGTACATGCCATGTACTACATGGAACTAGTAACTTCCTTTATTTCCTTTTGCTCACTCCTAATTAGGGTTTTCTTAGTGGAAAATGTGTGTTGAATGTTCGTGTAAGTTTCATTTTCACTAGATAAACAAACGCTCATCGGATATATATAGTCCCTGAAACATACATGAAAAGAGACCTCTACTCCTAATTCAATCTCACCCATCCTCAGGTCTTCTCTATCATCTCCGAGGACGTGCTCGTCTCCCTCCACTCCCACACCCTCCACCGTCCCTCGGAGGATGCTGCTGCAGCAGGGCTGCGACTGCTGCTGGCTGCAGTGCACAGACTACAACCACTCAGGAGGTACGGTAGAGGGGAGGATGAGATTGCAAAGACTTGACATGGAACATATTTTGTGTGATTCTGCAGGATATGGCCGGTGTATCGAAAACTAGCGGTTCTTTGGCGTAAATGAAACATTTGAAACACAAATGGAGTTGGCAAGATTCTCGAAGCAATTCTTCTTTTTAGTATTGCCTTTGTGAATGCGCACACGCTTTGTTGTATTTTTAAGTAACGTTGCAGTTTAAATGTTTTTCAACGAAAAAAACAACAATAATAATAATAATAAAAGCAATCTGTTCGTCTTTGCAGTGCGATTCGCGCGGCGGATTCTGACGCTCTGCTCGCCACGCTCGAGTCGCTCTTCTTCGCGCCATTCGGACAGCCAGAGAGGGGCTGCCTGCTCACCCACATCGCCCACTACATCAGCAAGGTATACGGTAGGGGACGGATTTGGGCACTGTAGCTGTAGTTGTATTGTGCTTAAGCAAGGTATACGGTTTTACTGTAGTGGCAGAAGTAATGTGCTACTGAAAAATAGAGGTAGTGTCCGCTGGCGGTCTCGTCTAACAGCTCTTTTATTCGAGACATTTCCATTTTCCATTGCTTTAACTTTGATTCTTCTCTCGTCCTGAATAATTAAAGACAAGTAGTGAAAAGTTACAGATTCCGGAGCTCTTGCTTTTTGCAAATGTAATTATTAAATGCGATTGCAGTCTCTGGAGCAGCCGAAGCACGCGCTCTACGCCGCTCGCCTGCTGCGGGAACTGTCGGCAGTGAGGCCGTCGCTGCAGACGAGGATCGTCCACATGCTCAAAGTGAGGAGTAATAATGGCTTCTCGAGAAATATTGTACAGAAAATTCGCAATTAGTAAGGTGCGGCGCACTGCAATAGTTCACATGCTCAAGGTGAGGAAGGTACTGGGTCGGATGGGAACTATGACGGCATGCAGCCTTTGATATATAAAAGGCGGCATGAAGTCATAGTTCTCACCGCACGTAGTGCCTACAGGAGTTATGATGGCATCGCCGCAAGAAATTTTGTACAGAAATTTCACAATTAGTAGTTTGCGGCGCACTGCAAGAATTCGCATGCTTAAGGATTTGATTATTGTTCATTCGCGCGATATCTTCACCATTATGATGGATTAGCAAGGCACCATTATGATGGATTAGCAAGGGAAATTATGATGGATTAGCAAGGCTTTTACCTACAGCTGAAGCCGTAATTGGACGGGTACTTGTGAATCTATTTTTATACTACTTTTTGGAATTTTTCATGAGTGATTCTTGATATGCAGCTAGTGAACGCGCATGATCTTTGATCTTTAATCTCTCTTCCAGATCTCCGACCAGCTGCACCATTCGCTCATTCGTGCAGTGCGACGACTGCTGAGCGTGAACGCCGGGCCCGTGAGATACGGAGTGGAGGAGGTCAACTACCTCAGTGAGTGATGCATAGTTGAAACCAAGTTGAAACGTAAGCCACACGGTTTTTAAATATGTTGTGCTAAAAAAATTTGTACTGTATTTGAGGAAAATTGCATATTTGAATGGCTGGTGAAACATAAAATCAAATGTTTTTGCCCATTCAAAATATTTTGCCTGCAGTGAGCAGCATGTCGGACGTGGACGAGGCGGACATCGGGATGATCCACGGAGAGACAGCGAGGCTGCTGCTGGAGGTACGGTAGATCAGGAGGGGGGTACGGTAACAAGACCAGGGAAATTGTTGGTGAATAGTAGAAAGATTTTTTTCGCAACTTATTGTGCTGATATAGTTGGAAAATCACGGTTTCAAACTATTTACTAGTATCAGAGTGGCACGCTTGTTTGATACCTCACTCGTGAAAACATCAGGCATAAATATACACGATCGATTGATATTTTCTGTTATTTCTCTTTCTCTTGTTATAGCAAAGTGCTGATTATTCATATGTTCTAAGCGGGTGGAAGTTAATTCTATCGGTAACGTTTCCTCTTATTAATCCACTCCTCTGCAAAAAAGGGTTTCAGTTTTTATGTGTCTCGGGCACTCAAGATCTGATAATCTCATGAGCTATGTAGCGCACCTGAAACACATGACCCACTGTTTCCTGAAAATTGAAACCCTTCTCTGCAGGTGATGGCCGAGGGCGCGGAGGTGGAAGTGGCCAGGGAGAATCTCGCCTCCTTCCTCATGGGATACGAGCAGCATTCGGAGAAGGGCGATCGACTATTCATCAATGGTGAGTCCGTTAAGTGTTTTGATTGTTTTAAGAATCCCGTAGAGGAAGTATCAAATGCGCTTAGTTCCTCGTGGATAAGTCTTTAGTGCGCAGCAATAGTCGGCCTGGCGATCACGCCAGCCGTGGTACGCACTGCACGAGTGAAAGCAAAACGGACATGACAAGCCGGCCTGGAAGAGCATTCAAACCGGCTTCATCGTTGAAATTCCCGGTTGAAGCCGTCTTGTAAAGCCGTTTTGTCATCACTTCGCAGGAGCGTTAGTCCCTATTGCAGACACGATGCTGACTGGTCTGCACGCGCTCGCCGACCTCATCGAGTCCTTCATCGAGAGCGATTCGCCCCTCCTCCTGCCGTACTCCGCCCTGTTCGAACCGGCCTTCCGGTTGCTGGTCTGTGATTGTTCTTCAACTGTTCAACTATCGAGAAAAACGTACACAAACCTTGTCAATCATGTTATGCAACACATATTCCATTGCCTGACCCATCATAATGACACTGCTGGTTGTTGGGTGAGGTTACGTGTCGATGATGCAACCGTAAAGTGACAGCGTCCTTTACTCTCTCACTCTTTGGGTTTGTTTTGTGAGCGCGAGCCCACAACTCAATAATTGCTGGTTGCAGCCTGATTACTCGGGGGGGGGGGGGGGGGGTGACAAAACGAAAAACGACAAAACGGAAACAAATCACAGCTCCTTCTGGATTCGACATAGGGACGTGCGGGTTGTTGCATTGTTATTAGTATGCGCTCTACTACATTTACATATATTAATCCTGTTTCCAGGCGATCTTGAGTTTTACTCGAAATCAGGGGTTCATGGAACGTGGATTTCCATGAACCCCTATACGTTGAAACTCAATATCGCCTGGAAATGAG
Source organism: Pristionchus mayeri (assembly GCA_036245805.1). Classification (NCBI taxonomy): domain Eukaryota; kingdom Metazoa; phylum Nematoda; class Chromadorea; order Rhabditida; family Neodiplogasteridae; genus Pristionchus; species Pristionchus mayeri. Next base: position 5,212,665 of record BTRK01000002.1, on the reverse strand, counting down.
ATTTGTATATGCAAATGCAGTAGAGCGCATACTAATAGCAATGCAACAACCCGCACGCCCCTATGTCGAATCCCGAAGCAGCTATGATTTGTTTCCGTTTTGTCGTTTTTCGTTTTGTCACCCCCCCCCCCAAATTACTCATGTTGGTGGTATAGCCAGAATGTAACAATAACCTTGATTTGCCTCTCATCTCTTACCCCGTTCTCCTTCTCAGCTCCGTCTGGTCTCGATCGATTCTCCTCGTCGACTGGCGATCCTCCGCCATCTCAGAACGACCAAGAGCATCTACAGACTCGTCCGATCGCCCTTCATCCAGAAACAAGTGAGAAATTGGGAATATTGATGTATTTAGATAAAGCGCGCAGGAAATATTGAACGAGTAATTTTCTGTTAATCTTAAAGAATCTTTGAAGCACATAAATGACTAGAAAATTTTTGAAAAAAATTATTGCAGGCCCATTCTCTACTGGATGAGACTCGATTCGAGGTGGCGCCTACTGGTGCCTCGGTCTCGTCTATGATCACGGGAGACATCCTGCATCTGGCAGCCATCGAGGTACGCTGGAGGGATACGGTAACTTGCGATCGATTGAGTTGGCATCCTTGGGAATTCGATAGAGATTTACTGGAATGGATGTTGAAAAGGCACAAATGGGCGAGAGCTACGTGAGAACTACGCGAGAACTACGCGAGTTCGGGGTGTGATGGGTACACTAGCAAGTGCACTAGTGAATGGTAGTGTGAATGGTAGCCGAACAAAACGTTAGACCTTTTTGAAGAAGCATTTCCGAATTTTCTCATCTGCAGCTCTCCTTCCTCCTGGCATCTGGCCAGATCGAGCAGCCGCGTCTCTTCTACGAGGCTCTCCTGGAGACCAACGCAGGTGAGGGAAATACTGAAAGAATGCGGGCGTGTTTTAGTAACATTAGGTGTTATAGAACGCGTAATTTGTATCTGTGCAAAATTTCTGTGTAGACCAGGCGAAGTAGAGCTTTCGAAAGTTTTGAAATTCTCCGATTTACGTTATCCTTCCTCATTTATTGACCAATATAAAATATTAATTAAATGTATTCATTCAGACCTCTGCTCCACTCAAGCTCACGAGCAATCGACTGTTGGAGAGGAATCGACTCTCGCTGGCTGCTCCACTCTCAATCCGTATGTTGAAATGTCGCCATTATCTACGAACAGTCGACTCAAAAGAAGTGCAAAATTGGCTATTTGGCTAAGAAGTGAATAAAGTAGTAGAAGTGTGATGTATTTGGACTATTTGCTTGCATGTATTTCTTAATTTTACTCGGAAGAAGTGTTGTCGAAGCAATTCACTTTAGATTTGCAAAGCTTGCGAATCCGTGTTTCAGCATTTTCATTTAAGAACTGAAAACATGGATGATTACTGAATGGTCTTCCTGTTCTGGAATAACATTAACAATCTAATTTTATTCCTTCGCAGGTACGCTGACCAGTCGTCGATGCAGTCTGTGGTCACGCAGCAGCCTCTGCTCTTTAGTCTCCTCAGGTTGGGTGGGAGGGGGATATCGTAGTTTTAGATAAAATTATTATAAAATTATGGTTTTTCTAATCTGCTCGATGTAAAGGTCGGTGACTCATCACAAATCTGCCTGGTCAATGTTGCATAAAATTCCGCACGATTAATTTCTAATCACCTCTCTCTCAGGAACGGTCGTGCCGTCGGCATGGACCTGCCCGCCGTGCCCGTCTTCAGCTGCTTTGACTCGGTCAAAGTGCAGAAGGTGATAGAGATGGGAAAAGGAGCTATATTTTATTTCGATTTCCATGATTTTGGTGAGAAGTGAGACACGTGTATGCACAACTATGTAAGTATGATTACTGAAAAGGGTTGGAATGAGATACAGCTTCTATAGTTGAGGCATGAGAAAGGTGGAGTGGCGTTGCAAGCACGAGCTATCAGCTTAGTGTCAGCATAAGGTTCAATAGTTAACACACTCACATTATTTCTCAAATAATTCGTGAATACAAATTTAACACAAGTGAAACAATATCAAAATATTCTCAGCTGCTCGATTCGTGTCGTGGCGCGGCAGTCTTCGACGTGGAGCAGTACGACGTCGCCCACGTCCACTGGCTGCTCGAGAGGGAGATCACCAGCCTCGCCATCGAGGATCCCACTCAGCCTATTCAGGTACGATAGGACGGGGTACTGTAGGAAGTGGCAACGACGGCAATCTGGTTATGATACATTACGGATAACAATCGGGGCAAATATCAGATATTAGGGTCAATTGATTGACGATGGTGGGTAATTTTCGACGTGTTGGATTAGGGTTGCACAGAGGCGATATGAATGGAGGTCTTGGCATCCATTCAGTGTAATCATGGAGGACACCGATAAAACACAATCAATATTGCAGGAAATGGAGACGATTATCTCGTTCGTCGCCTCTCTCAACGCCTCTCTGTTGGCGAGCGGAGCCTCGAGTGTACTCCTGGCTGGTGAGTAGGAGGAAACTATTCGGGGCAGAATTGCGATTTCACAATCCCCCTCCTAAAATTTCGCGACATGCGAGGAGGAGGGAATTGCGATATTGCAATTCTGTTCCGAGTTGCCAACCCTGATAGGGATGGTTTGACGAGAAAGTTTGTACAGAAAATTCACAATTAGTCGCTGCGGCGCACTGTAAGAGTTGTGCAATGTTTGGCTCGTTTTTGTTCTGCGTGTTGTTTGATTCCCTAAACCAGATCGAGATTTTGCGTGACAATGGCTGACTTGTTCCGCTCGGTAAAACTACCGGCTAAATATACGGTTAAAAATAGTGTACCCAAAAATATAGTGGCTCCATGGCACCACTAAACAGTAATGGTCCCACTTTTCTTCCGGACCACTATATTTCCTTGGGTGCATAAACCGGTATCGCTTAGCGGAATGAAAGCAGTAGTGGATGCTCAATGTACATCTTTGATTTCAGGCTGCGTCACTCTCCTCAACGTAATCGCTGTGCACTCGCCCGTGCCCTTCTTCACTTTAGGTGTGTTTTTTTCACTTTAATTTACGCTATTACTGGAACCGAGCCGACCGAGAGGACCACTTAGCCACTGTCATCTATTGTTAGATTGATTTATGTAGGAAATGTAAAGCATGATTTAACCAGGGTTCCTTTTCGGTTTGACTCACTTAGGATCGATTTTAATTGTCTGTTCTGGAGATTTGGATACTGCCCTCTATCAACCTTTCTTCCCATTCAGAGCCTCAGCTGGCAGCCCTTTTGGATGCTTCCTTCGTGCTCATCGAGGCTGCCTCCGCGCATGTCAACGATGACGTCTCCCCGCTGATTGGAGAGACGCTCCAGAGGGTGAGCAGGGGAAGAGTAGTGTAGGGAGGATAATAGTCATAGTTGTCAGAGGTAACAGTGAGTGGGGTGCCGCGCGGAGTCCGAAATTGGATGAAGGTCCAAAGTCGGAGACTTGGACACCACAGTAGCATAGACAACCAATGTGGGTGTATCGGTTTCGAGTGATGATTTAATTCAGTGGATTTTGTTGTTTGTAAGAAAGAGAATAAATCACCCGTCTAGGTAGCCTCAGTATATTGATGATATTGTGCAACCCAAATGCTCATGTCGAACCGGAGATCATTGGAATTCAGATCAATATTTCAATGCAGGTAGTCAAGTCAGCCTGCCTGCTCACCCGCTACTGCACGCAGCAAGACGCGAATCTGAGGAGACAGGCACGTTTGTGTTGTATTTACTTAATATAATATCTATGTTTTGAGCACTGGAAATGTTTCTAAACGCATTTTTTTCTATAGTAGGGCTTCCTTTTTGTGTAATTTTAGTTGTAACAGTTGAAATTATCTGAAAATTCTAATGCAAGATTACACTAAAAGTGAAACCATTCTCTATAGTAATATATATCCTGATTCCAGATTATCGCTCGTCTGCTGCATCCTGTACTGGAACTGATGGTCGAGCCGACCGAGCGGACCATTCCCGTCAAAGTTAGTTGAGAAGGAAGGAGAGGGTGGGGGTTGTGAAGTAAACCAGGTTGGCATTACGTTTAGAGAAGATTTGCAAGGTGTGTTATTGAACTGACTACATTGTTATGATTGTACAAGTTGTCGAAAGAATTACTCCATGAGATACCGCTTGAAACTGCGAATCGAGTGTCGAGGAAAAAGTTCATTATCTAGTAGGATACTTGTTGCATCGTTTGTAGTTGATTAGAGGGATCGATGAGATGTTCAATAACGCGGTTGCTTCCAATCTGATTTTAATACATTGATCTTTGATCTCGCCCCTCCTTGCAGCTCTCGATCTACGGCGCCGCTGCAGCGTGTCTGCGTGAGGCTGTTGCTGCCAGTGGAGAGGAGGAGAAAAAGAAGGTACGGGAGGGAAATAATGCTATGGGTTGAAGATAAATCCGAACCAGGATGTTCGGGTTTCATGATATTTCAAAATTGATTGCTGATAAAAAGAGAGGGTACTGAGGGACATGAGCTGGCAGAGCAATTGTTGTCCTCGATAGCATCATAAATTTTCCCAAATAATTTCCTGCAATTCTCAGGATTCGGAGGAGACGGACGGACTGGATTGGCTGCTGGCGCCCGTCGGAGAGCAGACGAGAGACCCGGTGAGGACAGAAAGGGAAACTCGGGCGGATGTGGCGGATTTGATATATGATACAGTAATGTAATAGTACACAGAGTTGTAAGGCCACATGTTTCCCTGTGTTGAGTAATTGGTGTAATTAATCCCTTACAATCAGGTTCGCGAAGCGATCGCGTCCCTCTCATCCGAACTCGTCAACTACGTGACGAGGGATGTCCTCGACCTGCCCATTGAGACTATTGTGGGTTTTCTTCTTCAGATCGTACTGATATTCTGTATTATCGTTGGCTGTTGAAGAAGAGGTGAAACACCGAACTGAAACAAATATAAATTTAAATATTTATAATAAAATTTGTTGTTTGCAATATCAGGTGACGCCAGTGCGCGTGCTTCAGTCGCTGCTGGAGGAGGATTCCAAGAGTAGGCATCATTACTTGTTTTAGTTTTAGATCAACCTGGCGGCACAGAATCATTGGAAGACAATTTGTGCATTTTATGTAAAAAGGATGAAGCGTAGAATATGACGGGTTGTCATTTCAAGTTTTTGGTATTTTTGTGAACTGCCAATCGAAAAATAATCGTTGCGTTCCGTCACTTGTTGCGTATCAATAGTGTATGAAACCTAAATTTATCAGGAAAAAATAAGCATCAATTTAAAGTGTGTTCATGTCAGGTTCTCGTCGACTGTGTGACGCGCTCGCACTGCATGGGCTGCCGAGGGCACTACTCGATCTGGTAGTTATTATTGTTGTTTTTTTGTTGTTATTGTTGTTGTGACAAAATGGTACTTGAATGTAACTGATGTCTAGGTGCGCCTGCAATTAAATGCAATTGTCGAAGCATAACCCTGCCTTGTAAATTCGCTAATTTCACTCAATTGCCCTCATCAGGTGGCGACTCTTCCGATGGAGGGCGATGAGAGGGAGAAGAGGGGAGAGAAGACGGCCAGAGCAGTCAACGCCATGCTGGTCAGTGATAGGGTCGGCCTAACAAGGTAGTTTTTACTGACAAATGGAGGCAAAGGGCGTGGTGAATCATCTATACCCGGCCTCGTGTGGTTAGCCCTAGTGAGCATGACAGGACACATGTGGTTTATCTCTTTTTTTCTTCGTTTACCTGATTACATTTTGAACGGTTCGCTATTCAAACAGTAAAGTGAAATGTGAAACGCGAGAGTCATGGTCCATTTTTTAAAAATTCTACCTCGCAGACCTGTGTACAGCCTTTGCCTGCGCAATTGCTTTGAAGACAATGCTTCGATGTGTATTCCATGGGCAAACTTGATCTTTGATCTTTCTATTCCCTCCATATTCAGAGTCTGTTCGCTCGCATGGCTCTCTCGTGTGATTCGCTGTGGAGATCACTCGCGGATCTGGCTGTGCCTGAGGTATGGGTTAGTGACCACCAAACGGCTTTTCAAGCCCACTTGAAACCGGATTCAACCCGGAAGGTTGCTTTTAAAATCATCCAAGCTTGTTTGTTTTTTCATCCATATTAGTTACATTGCGCCTACGGCAAAAATCAAATATCAAAAATCAAAGATCCTGCATTAATATTTGATAATTGGAGGTGCTGATGCAGTTGGAGTGGACGGCCACTCCGCCCAAGCAGCTCTTCCTCGATCCCACGAGCATCAAGAAGTGAGTAAAGGAGTAGAGTAAGTAGGGAGAGACATGCTTAATCATGTGAATGCTTCCATGAGTTTTGCTTGTGTTTTTGTCTAAGAACTAAATCAAACAGTTCTATAGAATCAATATTTTAACCTCCTAACTAGATGTGAGTTGGAAATGAGATGAAGAATATGGGAAACTTACGTGGTTCCCTCATCAGAGAAACGAGCAGAGTTGTAGGTTTGAATTGTTGTATGTAAGTATTGAAAATCGAAAAGCTGGGCAAGGATTACAAATGAAAATGATCTGAAACTATGAAGTGGTTGTGAAGCCTAATCCAGCAGGGTCATCTCATCATCCTCATTCTCTTCTTTTTTTCTAGGGCCGGCACTTCCTCGTTCGACTACGCTCACACGCTCTCGCTGGTGCTTCGCACGTGCACTGCACTCATGGCGAATCCGAGCTGGAAGACGCTCAGTCTCCAGGTGAGAAATAGTGATGGTCAAACAAGAAAGGAAATTTTTGAACAGAAAATCCGCAGATAGTCGGATGCGGCGCACTGCAGAAATTATTGCTGTTCATTCCGTAATTGTCGCTATTCATAAAGGACGAACCCACAATAGAGTGATTCATTGTATTCCAAAATGTATAGAGAGAAGCTAGACAATGCGCAGGAAATGGTAAAATTCAAATATTGTGGTTGCATTTGTGTTTCACTAGGAGCACTTGAGTGATGTGGAGAGTTCGTGAGCAATGGGTTGTCCTTTCTGAATACAATAATAATTCCAGGTGGTGGCTCTGATCGGATCGTTGACGGATCTGCTGAACCAGCTAATGAGAGCAGAGGTCGGCCTTGTTTTCGTGTTGTTATTTACTTGTTTTGATATTTTTGTGTGGGTGAGATGTTATGTGAAGACGGTAGTGAACAAACAGCGGATCCTTCTGTTATGACTCAAGACTGAAACGCGTCTCTTTCAGGTCGAATGCGAGGTCCTCTCTACCTGCACCTCTCTCATCATCTTCATGTACCAGCACGGTGAGATATTATTGATTAAATGAGTTAACAATACCGTACTATAGCTGCATTACTCAAATTACCGTAGTCCTATCGTATCCGAGGGATACTGTAAGTGTTCAATTATCGATTTTTCCTTGCAGACGATATGTGCCGCCCCACGATTGACGCCTCTCGTACGCTCTCCGCGCTTCGGACGCGTGCGGAAAGCGTGAAGAAGCCGGATGCGTCAGTGGAGAAAATGGACACGAATCCGTCGTTCGCCGCGCCCTCTCGTCTCTTTGCAACTCTCAACGCGATGTAGGTGTACGGTAGCTATCGATTTGCGGAGACGTCCGTCCGATAATTGTTGACCTGTTGTTTCACCGATCTCGAAAGGGTATTCTCGTATTGTTGTTTTTCTATTATTGTGAGCTCCTAATCACCATGATTTGTATTAGTTTTAATTTAATTATTTCTTGTGAACGATCCCGACCCGCTGATATGTAACTGATATGCGTTTTTCTAATTGTAGGTATGTTATAGATTGCTTAAAATGCAGTTGATGATGATAAAGACTGTCCGTTTAAAACGTTCCTTACGCTGCCAATTTCGAAGAGAAACGGTAGATGCAATAGGAAATTGATAGTAGTAAACATAACGAATTACTGATTCAATCTTGCGACTGAGGATTATGTTGATTGCGTTCAGTTTGAGCGCTCGTTCATTTCATCAACTTCGCGAAAATGCTCTTACTCTGTCATCCTCTCCGCAGTCTATCACCCGGCGCGACTAGAGAGCGCCGCGCCTACGAGAGATCTCCTCTCGCTCCATTCGTCGGATTTCATCCCATATCTCAAGGTACGCTTGAGCTTCTGACCAGATTCGCTCTGTGGCAGAGATCACAGTTTTTGGGCAGCTCTGACGGGGATCTCCCCGGAGCAAAACTATAGAAAGTGCTGATGGTCATTCCTTCATTGTTAGTTTCAACGACTGCCGTAGTTAGCGTCATCAGCTTCTGCGTTAACGATGCTCCCACCTAGGGTTTCAATTTCCAGGTAATTTCAGGTTATTTTTGGATGTGTTTCAGGTGCGCTACATAGTACATGAGCTTATCACATATCTATCACATCTGAAAATATCCGAAACTGAGCCTAAATGACCTGAAAATTGAAACCCTACTCCTACCACATCGTCTTCTCCGTGGTCTCTCACCCGGCGCGACTAGAGAGCGCCGCGCCTACGAGGGATCTCCTCTCGCTCCCTTCGTCGGATTTCATCCCATATCTCAAGGTACGCTTGAGCTTCTGACCAGATTCGCTCTGTGTCGGAGATCGCAGTTTTTGGGCTGCTCTGAGGGGTATCTCCCCGGAGCGAAAGAGTTGAAAGTACTCGTTGTAGTAGCGGGAGGGGATACTCTGTGATGTTTCCCCAGGAAGTGAAAAAGCCCCCGTGTTGGACCAATTGGTGCCTGTGCTTTTAGATGTGTCACCTCCGTCGGACGAGGCAACAAAAGCGAAACGGATGAACTCGTTTCGATGCCTTGCGCGACGTTCAAAGGAAAGGGATGATCGACTGAATTGGGTCTCCACTGAACTCCTTGCAGCGATTTTTTCTAGAATTTTGCCAATAAAAATTAGTGTTCCTTGGAGATTTCTGAGCAGCAGTTAGCGTCATCTAACAAGCTAGTTTAGCATCCAACTTTCTCAAGAACACGCGCTCGTTATCAACAATATCAATGCACTACTCAAATGCGTCCCTGCAAAACGTCATCGCCTCTCTCCCGTTCTCTCCCGTTTCTCTCGCCCGGCTAGACTAGACAGCTCATTCCCTCAGTGCACTTTTCGCTGCTTTCGACGGGATGCGAGATTCGTCTCGTGATTAACCGGAGCTTTGCCCAGGTCTCGAGGTGCACTGAGACTGTACACCGCCCCGTCCGCCCCCTGGCGGTAGCACCCGGCCAGATCCCCCTGGTCCCCGTGTTGCCTAAAGAATTGGGCAGCTTTTGGCCGCAAAAAATAAGGCGGGCGGCCACCGTCGGAAGGGGCAACAAAAAGAGACCATAAGTAGGGATGGCTACGCGAGAAATGATCCAATCCATTATGCGTGCTCTCGCGTCGTCGATTAGTTTATGCAGAATGAGGAGAGGCAAATCGTATGAAATCATCAAAGCATTCTTATCCTCATTGTTCTCTTCAGAAAAGGGTAGACAAAGGGATCACGATTTTGAATTGCTAAGTTTGCTGGTTGCAACTCGACTGAGTTCCCCTTTCTGCCGGGTTTGAATGATGTGTCTCTGTAACGAAGTGAATGGAATGGAATAATGTTTATCGCGTGAGAACTACACTTCTAATATAATGACTTTGGTCACAGTTTACTCATGTCAATCTCTCTCTAGACCAGCAAGAGAGAGTGAGAGAATAAGACCGTGACCCCAATTCTAAGTTCTTGCCTACAGTAATACTTGAAAGCCCAGGAAGAGTTGAAAGATCAAAGATCATCACAGCATCGTCGGTTTCTCTGTTGATCTACTGGGTACGAGTCGAGGCGGTCCCTTCGAGTACGTCTCCACGATAAGATCGCCCACGTTGTCGCGCGAGAGCCGGTCTGAAATACAATTTTTGAATTAGCGCCAATCTCGAAACGTTTTGCAATCATAGTGCACAAATATCCTTTTTCCGAAATAGGCTGGAATTTTCATAAGCTCACGTTGATTGTTGTCGATGAAAACAGCGTCAGGCGTCATGAACCGACGCTTCGGCAAAGCAGATACGGAACCGAAGGGGGCGGAGCCTGCGGGTGGGCGGAGTCTCTTCGAAAATAATTGCTGATTACCGGTCTGTGTGACCGCATCGGTGTAGGCGTGCTGTCTTCTGGCGAGACAGATGAGGGGACACTTGTCCTGAGCAGAAGAGTGAAGGTTACGGTAGGAGAGAATACTGTAGGTGAGCCAAAATCAGCTGCGAAATTCCCCAGGCCATAGATTGAGAGTGATTTTTAAAGACGATACTGAGCAAGCATCACAGACATGGAAGTATCTATGAAGTTTCACTGAAGCACATTTTCATATTCATCCCAATGTACGCGCGATGACCTAATCCTGCAGTAACCTATCCTTCATCTCCACGCTCACGTCCGTCTGCAGAATGCCGAGTGTGGTGAAGTGATTGACGGGGACGTCCGTCAGATGGTCGTCGTCGTCGCTATCGAACGAGGCGAGAAGGACGGAATCGAGCAGGGCATCGGACTGAGAAATTCCAATTTGAAGTGGATACCACTTATCCGAAACATAACAATAGTCTACCGATAGGGACGGAATAATGAAAAATAAAATAAAATGCAAGTCAAGAGAATGCGAGAAAGTAGGAGAGAACGTGCAGCCCCGAGTCTTTTCATTCTCCACACTCTCCCGGCCTCTCTGGTCGAGTATCCTCAATTTCTCACACAATCTAGCCTCAAGTGCATATTCAGACTAGCATTTCATGTTCATTGGTAGACACATTTCTAGTAATTATATCTGCATCAATAGCATCAAGCTCCGCCCACTTTCAGCTGCGGTTGTGGCAGCTTCATGCGGCCCGGAAGCCAGTACGCCTGAGAGTACGGTATTGATCGAGGGATACTGTAGATCATTGAATAGAGTACGGTATGGATTGAAGTAGATCATCGATTACCTGGGAGAACTTGCTGTGGAGGAGGTTGACGAAGAGAGAGAGTACAGCGAGTCCAATGAGAGTGTAGCCAATGAGAGAGAGCAGTGGAAGGGGATCCTCTGAGTTTCGAAATTTTAATTTGCAGTCAAAATTCAGCCGAAAAAAATCATAATAGGAAAAACTCATCAGTATGAATATTGGTGCTGTGTTCTCTGATCCCGGAACAAACTCATGCGCAAAACTCCGCTCACAGTCCCTCGTTCGTTCGTTGGTCTCTTACCCGGCGCGGCTAGAATGCGCCGCGCCTACGAGAGATCTCCTCTCGCTCCATTCATCGGTTTTCATCCCATATCTCAAGGTACGCTTGAGCTTCTGACCAGATTCGCTCTGTGTCGGAGATCGCAGTTTTTGGGCAGCTCTGAGGGGGATCTCCCCGGAGCGAAAGAGTTGAAAGTACACGTTGTAGTAGCGGGAGGGGATACTCTGTGATGTTTCCCCAGGAAGTGAAAAAGCCCCCGTGTTGGACCAATTGATGCCTGTGCTTTTAGATGTGTCACCTCCGTCGGACGAGGCAACAAAAGCGAAACGGATGAACTCGTTTCGATGCCTTGCGCGACGTTCAAAGGAAAGGGATGATCGACTGAATTGGGTCTCCACTGAACTCCTTGCAGCGATTGTTTCTAGAATTTTGCCAACAAAAATTAGTGTTCCTTGGAGATTTCTGAGCAGCTGGACAAAGATTGGTCACCTCTCAGCTCGATGTGGCGTATCCCAGTGGTGGAGAGGCAATTGAAGACGTGGTAGAAGGCCATCGTCGCGTTGAGGTGCGGCACGTGCCTGGAGAGAAGTGCTTCCTCCGATTGCCGGAATCCGGTACAAAAATTGGCTCTCTGCCTGACCAGTGAGAGATGAACGTAAGAGAAGAGTCTCTCTAGCCGGCCATCGTGTAAGGATTTCGAAAATCGGAAATGTTTTGAATTATCCGACAGGAAAATATCAAAATTGGCTGCCGCCACAATCAGATACATGAGAAACTCGGCTGATCAGTTCCGATTCTCTCTCGCTTCCAATAAAATTATAAGAACTCTCACCACCGCACGATCACCGTGCCCAGCGTGGCCCAGCCAACGAGTGCGAAAATTGCTATGGCGACCTGTCGAGGTTTTCGGTTTTCGCAGATTACGGTAGGTCAAGCTCTGAGGCTCACCGGAATCGACAACATGCGTTCGCTGTGAGCGACCCGGTAGTCGAGCTTGCGCGTACGGAAGTCGGCCAGCGAGTGGAATCGAGTCTGAGATTGGGCCATATCAATGATCGGGGATTACGTTAGGATGGCAATTGGGTCAGACTTAATATCGGACGTTGTGGTACATGATCTTTGATCCATCACCTCTAGATGCTGTTCACTCTCTCCGCGCAGTGTGCAGAAGCGGAAGACCGCCCAGCAGGCCTCTGCAATCGATAAAGGGGTTACTGTAGGCAGACAATAGTAATCATGATGCTACATTTAAGAGTACGGTAGTAAGAATTCGGTGTAAAATCTAAAGTGTGGAGTACGGTAGTCTGGGATACGGTAGGCGTTGAACGCACCGAGCCACGTGCAGGGGAAGTAGAAGAGCTTCGCGAGCAGGAAGGAGAGGTCCTTGATGACGATAATCGTGAAGGGAATGCCTGGGAATGCTTGGTTGTTGTTGTTGTTGTTGTTGTTTCGCTTTCTCATTAACTAGGAACGCACATGGTAGGGGGCACCTACTAGGTGCGCAAAATTTGTGCCAAAGACTTCGGGATGAATTGACATTGAGTTTCACAAATATTATTTGAATAGACATTGTGAGAGGAATGCAATTGGGATCACTCATGTATCAAACATAATCAGTCCAGCAATGTAAAAAAGGAAAGTTAGGAAATTTTGTCACCCATAGCAGAGATGAGCATCGTTAGCACTCTTCCTGCGGGTGTCGCAGGGTAGGATGCGGAGCCGAGAGTAGTGATTGAAGAAAACACCTGGAGGGTAAGGTAGGATACGATGAGGTTACGGTCGCTCCGGAATTCGATTGTCAGAGGTTTCGTACATCGACGGGAAAGGGTATATATACCGGTAGTCAAATCCGTTTTCTCGAACTCGGTTTGGACAAAAATCAAGTTTCGAATTCAATTGGGTTTCACTAGTAATATTTCAATGTAAATTGCCAGCTGATGATAGTTTCTTCACCTTGTCCTATATTTAAAACTAACAAATCAATCGATAAACCCACAAAGAGCAGCGACCCTCCGAAGGTGTGAGGAATGGGCTGCAGTGGAGGACGGAGTCGCATTGAGCGCTGCAGAGATGGCGTCATTATTGATTTCCTCATTATGATTCGGTAGAAGGTTGCCTCCGTATACTCGACGGAATAATTGATTTATCGCTGATCTTTGGTCTCTCCTATTATCAGTTCCAGTAACTTCATTGTTTATCCAATCATTTAGTGAATTTAAACGATTTTCAATCGAAAATGGAAATTCGTTTGCTCTTTGATCCCCTAACCTCGTACGCCTCCAATTGCTCAGTCATAATTCCCATCAGAGCCGCAGACTTTTGCGGATTCGCGTAAATGAGTAGAAGAGAGTTGTTGAAGAGGCGAGGGAAGAGTTGACGATGAACGAATCTGAAATGGGAAAGATCAAAGATAGAACCAATATCATTCAACGAATTGGAAGAAAGCAGAAAGGAATTATGTGATAAAGTTGAGATAGGGTTATCACAGGTCAACCATAGAAGGGAGAGAGTGGTATTTTGGCACTTCTTCGGTTGCTGGCCACCCCCCCCCCCCCCCCCCACTCATTTCCCATCCCCGCACATCATTTAGTCATTGAACTGACGAAAATCAGGGAGGAATATCTAGAAATGGGTTGGCTAAATGAGGGAGGGGGGGGGGTGGCCAGAAACCGCAGAAGTGCCGGTATTTTGAAGGGCATTAGGATAAATGGAGAAGAAGATCGATGCTGACCTGTTCCTATCTGCACTCATCAACACCAGATGCCTCGTCCGGTACGCCTTCGCCTGGAACTCTCTTCGATTCCCTCTCTCTCTTGTCGGTTAGAGCAAACGAGATCAGGATACAGGGAGGAGAGACCTACTCCCTCTCTAGCCGCATGCTCTCATTAAGTCATTCATCATTAGGGTTCTCTTATTTCTTATTCATACTCGCCTGTATGGACTCGGTGAGAAAGAAGGCCGTGGTCGAGAGAAGGATGAAGGCTGCAATGGTGGACGGACTCGAACTCTCATACAGCCTGTGCGATCTCACACTTCGCAGTAATGGTTTGTGGTTGAGTAAGTAAAGGTATCAATTTAGCTGACTCTCCCGTCTAGGAAAGATTTTGCCAGATATGACAGTCTTCATTCCGCGTGATCTCTCCACATTCAGACTAGGGTTTCAATTGTCAGGTAATTTTAGGTCATTTTCGGGTATGTTTCAGGTGCGCTGGATAGCGGATATGCTCATAAACTACGTAGCGCGCCTGAAACATACCCGAAAATGCGCCTAATTGACCTGAAAATTGAAACCCCAATTCAGACAAGTGAAAGAGCGTGAATGAAGAACGACGGTTAGAGAGTAGATGATTTTAGAAGAGGAACAATTTCATTACCAGTGTATGACAGTAGCAGCAGCAGATGGGAGAGGTGGTACTTGTGGTAGGCATGCTTGACCCAGATGATGAGTCGGACTGCCTGCCGATTCGTGAGGCACATAAGGGTTACGGTAGCCCCTGAAATTAGGTACATCTGGGCTACGTTTACAGTAATACGGTAGTTATTGAACCCCGATAAAAATGTTTCACGAGCAGTGGAAATACGGTGGTTCATTGAATGCCGAATCGAAACGGGACATGCGCGTGAAATATGTGGCAGAACCCAGAAAAGTCGGAGAGGAGGAGGGTGGGATAACCCGGCATGTGCGGCATCGCAGTCAACTTTTCTACTAAGAGCCTCGTCTCTCCCCTTCTTTTCCCATGCTCTTTAGTCGGTCAGAGAGAGCGAGAGAGCATGTCCTTTGGAGAGAGTCCAGACAATCTCGACGCTGATGGATAGCGGCGTCCCTGGGGGGCTGGTGATAGCAGGCGGGCGGGAGGAAGACGGAGCGTGTATGTGACAAGAAGCATGATGGGGGAAACAGCCATACGAGCAAGCGTCTGAGTCTCTCTCCTGTTTACATGCTCTCTCGCTGTATCTAATGTGAGAGAGTATATAAAATGAGGAGAATCAGATCCTCGCTCGGTCATACACTCATCAGTTATGGCGTGTTTTGTCGCAAGATTGTGGAAGATAACTACGTGACGGGAGTGGATGTTAGGGAAGGCTTCGTAAGAGATGACTCCCTGCATTCTGCATACTCTCACCGATCAGAGAGAGATGCAGAATGAACAGAGCAATTTCTTTTAAAGTTATCACTAGTGAACGTGAATAGCATCACAGGAAGGATAATTGAATGGATCTGACGAAGTCCGTTGCGGAAAGTGCGGAATCGGAGGGCCATGCGGATTCCGATGCGGAATTGTGTTTCAGAAGTTCCATAAGGAAAAGAGAGCCAACTAATAATAGTCGTGAAGAGTCACACTCGTCAATAAAATAAAATATTTTAAATAGACTAAGAAGTTGATATTATTTCACGTTTTCTTGTGATTATTTTTAGGGACCACCATCTGTAAATTAAAAACCTTAAAACCGGGAAAAGGTTGTGCACGATGTGCTGTTTCCCAACTGCCCGCGAGTTTAAATCTGTGAAGAAAATTGTTTTTTTAAAGCTCTTTCGATTTCTAGAAGATGCCCCTCTCCAATTTTTAAGATATAAGTAGAGCATAGCTTATGGAAGCTACCAAAAAAATAAAAAAAATAAATATATCTGAAACTCAACAGTTCCTCTCCTGAATTGTGCGAGGTGCCGTCCACAATCCCCGCCTCCACCCAAGAGCATGTTTCAGACAAAATAATAAAATAAATATAAAAATATGTCAGCGAAAAAATTCTGTTGGCTCATGAATTATCTAACATTCAGATTTAATTCGGTAGCAATCGTTTAAGGGGATGCCCCTCTCCAATTCTGAAAAGAGCTGTTCTGCTTCCTGAAATGGTTTACTGAACGAAAAAGTAGCAAAAATTATGTCAGCGCTCTGAAGCTAAATGATGATGATCTTGCTGAGCATGTAGTGCGCTATAGCTAATATTTCTGTGATTGCAATGTTTATATTCATTCTGCGCACTACAATGAGCACAGATAGAATCTACTAGCTATTAAAAAGGTAGAATGATTATAAATTTAATTATATCAAACGCTTGTCGTGAAGATACAGTATACCGTTCTCATTTGTCGAGAGTACATAGTACCACTTGCTTTAATTTTTTTCATAATTGGATCAATTATTGATCGTGCATGTGCGTTCTATAGAATGCAATAAAAGAAATTGCTAATAAAGTTTTTCGAAATTTTCTTGTAGTGACCCGCTAAACTGATGTGACCCAGCGAACCGCGGGATCGCTTGCACTACACCACGGTGGGCGGGGCTTAGAGAAACATCCTGACACTCGCTCAAATTAGCATTTAATGAAATTATAGTGACGCTATCCTTTTTCAACGCCCTCGAATACCCCATTGCGCACCATATCAGAATTTTGGAAAATTGTTGAAGATTTGAGTGGAAGTCCCTAGATTATTTTGCGAATGTAATTTCTAAAAATGAGTAAATTTGACTAAGCGAAGGCCGCGCGCTCGGCCGAGCGCGAACGCGGGTCGCGTCGCGGTCTTCCCGCTATTCAGCACTTTCGCGCGAGTCGCGACTGCTGCGCTCTCGGTGTCCTTTCTTTCTCTCCTTTCGCGTCTCTCTCTCATCGCGTGACATCATCGATTTTCCGCGTACTTACGCAACCCATTTTTCCACTTACGTAACTAGCATTCGTCACTAAACCTACATCGTTTCTAGGAAGTTCGCGTGAAACACAAATCAACCTGTTCGTATTTTTCTTTAATTTTTTTGTTTTAATTTTTGTATTTTTAGAGAATGGATCCACGCGACTCCGAGCTGCCCGATCACCCGGAGGATCCGTTCCAACCGGAGGAGCAGATGGCCCCGCCCCCTCCGCCTCCGCTCGCGGATGAGGACGCTGAAGACTTCGTAGATGACGAGAACGAGGAGGACGATGAGGGTGGGTGTAAGTCGAGCTGAGCTGTTGGGCCGACTAAATTATGCTTGCATAGTTCGAAAAATTAGAAATTAAATCGTACTCATTCACCCTTATTCTAGTTGAAGTGAAGCGATTCTTCAGTGAATAGTAGATTTAATGATGCATGATATTTGATAGTTTCGATTATTAGCTGGCATATATTTCGAATATATTATTTTCTGGTAGAAATTAAAAATGTTAGTATTGAATTGGAGTTGTACTAATCTTAGAAGCTTAGTTTTTTAAGTTGTCAATCAATCGATATTCAGCGACTCTCGATGAGGAGGAGGCGATGATCGACGACGACGAGGATGAGCTGGACGATCTGGAGGTCGGGAAATATCGATTTTCTTGTATTTGATCTGAGATTACGGTAGTCCTCAGTCACCAGGCTTATGACTCATAGATGTGCTTCTTTGGGTTTTATATCGATGCCAATGATGCAAATACTCAAGTCGATATCATTATATTTTAATTAGATTTAATTAATTAATTAGTTTAATTCCAGGCCGAGGCAGACATCGATATTGAGGAGCTGCGCAAGAAGTACGGATACGGTGCTCCCGGTGGGTTTCAGCTATCATTAATTCTACCTCTTCATTTGTAACGAGCTCAGACGAGAACTAAAAATATCCATCAGTAGTATTTCCGCAGAAGACGTTTAAGTGTGGGAAGCTAATGCGAAAATACTGGAGACGGGTACTTTGTGGTTCTCATCCGAACTAGTACCCTTCACTCTTTTTTATCTTTTTATTGAAAGAATAATATTGGAGAACTTTTCAATTAGTTGAATCCCTGCTGTACATCACTGTGGCTGATGTTTTTGTCTCGCACTTGCGTTGTCCCATGTAATGTTCATACCTTCGTAACTCTTCCAACATATTTCAAGGAATGTTATACTTTTTAAAACTTTTTGTACAAGGGACTTCTGTTACTTCAGGGGCTAAGCTATACCTTCAATCCCTTCCATGCTGACCCTAAGCAGCCTTAGTACTAGATATATTACTATGACTCTATTCTGATTAGCATCATAAGTGCTACTCTAAGGTGGCTAAACCTACCCCTAACGTAAAGAAAAAACAACAATCACTGAGTTTCAGCTCCGACAGAGGACGATCCGTGCATGTCTTCCACCGCCGAGGAGGCAGAGGCAGAAGATGAAGAGGAGTCGGAATCGGTGGGCCCTCTGGTCACCCGCGAGGTATGTACTCTTAGTGAAACACCAATCAGATAGGTTGAAATGATGCTATTCTAACCTTTTTGGGATTTTTATTGTTGTAATTTGCACTTGTTAACTCGAAGGCATCAAATCCGTATCTAGAGACTCAATATCACAAATCTTAACAACGCAAAAGGGACAGGCCATTTAAAAAAATTATTTTAAAATGTTTTGTACATACAAATCACCTCGATTATCACTCAGAGATCTTTTGTATATTTCCAAATTTTACGAACCACCAATTTACCAAGTTTTGCAACTTGAATAGTTGTGGAACTGGATCATACGATAAGACTGCATTGGATAGTTCAATTCCTGTGATTGTCCATTTAATTTCCACAAACTCAGCCAAGACTAGCTAGAAAATGTTATCAAAAATCGATAATACCTGTGAGAGATTTTGTAAAACCGATAATGCAGGCACTCGAATCTGCGACGAACAACTATTTCGGCGTCGCTGAGAACGAGGCTGAGGAAGAGGATGTGGACTACGAACCACCCGAGAAGAAGGAGGTCAGTGACGTCATTTAGTAATTAGTAATTAGCTAGTACTATTAGAATCCACTTTTTTGTGTTTTTGGAATTTTATATTTTCGTGTAATTTATTTTTAAAACTGCAGTTCCAAATCCGCGTGGACCCTCTGCTGTACCAGGCGGCTGTGCCAGAGACCACGGAGGATGGTGAGTTTAATTTTAAATTTTTTTGTTTATTTAAAATATGTTTTAGTTAGAATTTGCAACAAAAACAAGAATATTTATCTTTGCAAGAGAGTGAGCGCGTGGTGTTTTTGCAAATTTCGAAATTGACGCTTGCCGCTTTCGCGCTATCATGAGCCATTATCTAGTGTAGTATTGGCGGGCCAACAATCCCTGTTCCATTTTGGTGGCCCAATTAAAATAAACATCCAAACGTATATCTTTAGCTTACGGCGAGTTGTCGCATTCTCGCTTCTCTGATTCCCTTTATTTTAATGGTTTCGCTATGCAACAATGAGATGGAGATTCCTTTCGATTTTTTTAAAAATCTAATATTTACACATTTTGACTGGAGGTAGTCCTGCGTGCAAATCATGGTCTTCATTTACGAATTTTAAAAAAATTAATTTTTTAAAAATTTTTTTGCAGCCGATCCCTCCACCTGCACCGAAGAGCACCCGCAGGGCACGCTGCTCTGGTCTCCCAACGATGGTTAGTGGAGAACATTTATCTCTTATACTGTGAGAATAGAATGCGTAGCGACGTGGTGTACATGGTAAACTTCTTAAAGTACTACAATATTCGTGGAACGGGAAAATATTTAGCCGCGAATATTGTCATCACTGCTCGAAAGTAGGTCCAAAATGACATAACGTGCCCGCTTTCTGGAGTTCGGACCAGTGCAAAAGTAGAAAACGTACCCATTTTTAGTATTTTTTTCTTTAAAACGTACCCTATTTCAATTATTTCATGTTAAATTTTAGAAACGTGCCCACTTTTTACCATTTTTGTTACCTATCCTTTTGACCACTGCTTGTCATGGCTTGATGGTACTGCTTGGAATATTCCAAAGTCTGGACTAGATGGGATGATCCTCATTGGAGTTTATTTCTCTCAATTTCATTTCCTTTTGTATTTTACCCAATTGTACAGGGGTTGTGGATAATGGCGATTGTCGCAAGTTCCCGCTAAAACGAAGAATGTTCAGTTCATAGTGTCATTTCACGTAGTGTGCTAATTTTCAGGAACAGGTTCTCAATAATACCAACATGCTAGCTCTAACCGACTCAGTGGAGCAGCAAACTGCGTGTATTTATTTTTTGGACGGTTATTGATCGATGTAGCACTTCCGGATATCACATTTTAGCTATGTCATCTCGTAGTGGTATGAATACTCATGGGCTGAAATTTGCTCTGCATGGCGATTGTAGGCAACCACTCGATTTCCATTGAAACAATGTTATCTAGAAATAATAAAATATTTATTACAAGAAAAGCAATAACAATCACAGAGACATCAAGAGATCATAAAACATCATTAATCAATGTTCCTTGCAGAGTTGAGTGGGGAGTCGCTCAATCGATTCGTGCACGAGTGGGTGGCGAGAAGACACGGAGTGCAGCACGATGATGGAAATATCGATGTGAGCGAGATTATCGATTCATTAGAGGGGTATTATCGATTGATTACACGGGAATATCGATTGATGAGATTTACATTATTGATTGCTTAGAGGGGTATTATAGATTGTTGAGAGCTAAATTATTGATTAATTGGGGGAGAATATCGATTGATGGTGGTGGGAGAACAGAAGACTACTAGTAGGGATAAGGCCGCGGTCGATGTGAGTGCTTCGCTCTCGATTTCCTGAATGGGGCATTGGACGATTCCGACAATAGAAATGTCTAATATTATTGGGGATATTCAAAAGCGTATAGAGCATATTTCGGATATGATCTATCTAGGGAGACTAACTTTTCAAAATATCTTGTTGTCTTCTATCTCTTTCACTTCCCTGAGAGAGAGGGACAGAGGAATTTTCGATTGGAGTTACAAACCAAATATGAGCAATCGATCGGGTACGCCAGAGTTTCACAACCTACATAAACTCGGTGGCGCACAAAACAGCCGAGGCAATTCAAATGTTCCAACTTTCCCTGATATGATTTTTCTTTCTTTCAAATTACATCAAGTTGCATAACGCTGAGAACCACAAAGTTTATATTATTTTTTATTAAAATAATAAAATTTTGTTAATTAAAAATAAGTAATCAATATTTGCAGTCTCGCGACGATGAGGACGCGCTGTTCGCGCTTCTCAACTCCGCCTACTCGACTTCTGCCGCAGCCGCAGCCTTCCCCTATCGACCTGCCAACCAGTGTGAGCAGACGGGAGGGAGACTACCCACGGTGAGTAAGGGTGATGAGCATTCTACAAACTCTCTCGCCGATCGACCGGTCTAGAGAGTGTGGAGAAAGAAGAGAGCGTGGTATCGTTTCTCGAACTCTAGTGATGAGAGAATAGACTAGAGTAGTGATGGTCGCGTCGTGATAACACTAATGCGAAATGCGCTGGATTTAGAGGACTTCAAAATGGTTATTGTTTCACTGAGTGTTCATACTGATGGTGGGTAGGAGAACAACCGGGAAGAGTCCACCCCAGGGAGTAAATTATGTCTCATAGACGGCACTAGGTCGGAAGAGAATTTTGACGTGATGTCCCCTTTGACATATTAAATAATTCTTCCGACCCAATGCATCCATAGGCGCATGATGTGGGATTGGCCATCACAGTAATTAGTGTCGTTCTCCGCTTGAAAATGATCAATATCGATCGATTGAAGCAGTTCACGGCGGAGGAGAGAGACGCCTTCGAGAACGGATTCAAGGACAACTACAAGAATTTCCGCGTGATCAAGGAGAGCTTCGTGAGTTTTGCTTCTTCCTTTAGACTTTGTTTCCTTAATTCTCCAATGGATGCTGTAAAGATCTTAGGATCGTAGAGTGCTACTGCTTAAAGTAGATGTGGGTCTTGAAGTAGTTTGGTGTTGGAGAAAGAACTTCAGAGTGGTAATGGAGAGATTCGAGTTTTGTTTATGAGTTGCGTGTTGAAATATCAGGTTGTAGGGAAAGTCTTTGTCACTGGTTTTGCTTTTACACTGCTCGTCACAAATGCACTTTGGTTTTCCCATGTTCCTAGTGAATAACGATCAGTGATGGACCTTTACAGTAAACAGCTTCACATTCCTTTTCCTTCAGTCAAGCCCTAGTAGAGCAACGATGCATGTTCCTGGTGCCACTCACATCCGACATGTTCTGCTTTACCTCTCTCTATTTTACACGACGATGAAGGATTCGGAGACCCTACTGAAGAAGGTTTATGACACACATGCCCCCTCTACAACACCAGCAGGTATCGGATCCAGATCCTCGAAGAAGGCGACTTTTCCCTCAATTAATGGGGTCGATCTGGGAGACCGCGTTAGTTACATTTTGAGACTTTGTAGAAAGCTGCTTAAACGAACCCATTTCAAAGTGCCCGTGAAATGACTATTGCACTTATAGTCCACCATCGCACTGTCAAAGAAGGCTTGAGATATCTTGGAATCAGGAAATTAATCGGTCGATTCAAAACCTATGTTCTTATCCAAGCCATCCATGACCGTCGAGTCGATGATTCCAATACTCTCCTCATTCTCCGAGGTGGGGATCGATGGCTGGAACCGCTCATAACGGGGAATGAGAAGTGGGTCCTCTACGATAACAACCATGGGAGAACCAAACGGGTTGGAGAAGGGGAGCCTCCACAGGGTGTCTCCAAACTTTACCTGCACCCCAAGAAAAAACAAGCTGTCAATGTGGTGGGGAATGGATGGCGTGATCTACTCGAAGCTACTACCTGAGGGCATGTCAAACACCGGGGCCAAGTACATCACACACCAACAGAATTTGAAGTTGGAAGTCGATCGTTCAAGGCTGAATGACAAGAAAATGTATAATCAACAAAATGTCCCCCGTCACCAGGTCTCCAATCAAGTCAAGCAGGAACTGGCTGGATATGGACGGATGGTTCTCCCTTACAACCCTGTATTCTCCTGATTTGGCCCCTTTCGATTAGTGGCTTTTCGCAGACCTGGCACATACCGTTCGAGGTAGGGCCTTCAATTCACGTGAAAGTTTCGAGGTTGAGCAATAGCAATACTTTCATTCGCACTCAGGCGGGTTCTAAAGGGAGGGGATCCATGCATTGCAGGTACGTTGAGCACATATTGTCAGTAATGAGGACAAGTATATTTGAACTCATGATTTTTCTTTCCCCAAGAAATAACGTTTTGAAAAAGTGACAAAGACTTTCCCTACAACCTAATATCATTGCGTATTACGCTTGTAGTTGAAAAAAGTAAGCAAAGAGTTGCCGGGCTTTGTTTAGAGCTTTGTGAGCTATATATTTGCACTTGTTTTTTTTGTTTCTTCACTCCAAAACTCGCTCTGTAATCTTCGGAGCGTATGTTGCCATTAGTTAAGGATTCTGTGGGACATGAATAAGGCGGGGTTTGAGAATAAAAATTTTCGAGTAGTAATGGTGAGTTTCTTAAAAGTGTATGCTATTTACCTCTCAAAGTGCAAATCTCCGAGGGGAATCATGGTGGTACTTAAAAGCACAGCGGAGCATGCACGGGCCTGGTGTTTGAAATGTTTTTCGAATTATCGAGACAGTCTCATTTTCGGAGCGCATTATGCCGGTAGTTGAAGGTACTATGAGACGTGAAACAGTTGGGTGAAGAAAAGAGGGAGGGAACATTTTAGCAAATCCATTTCTTATTTTGTGATCTAAGGAGTAGTTGTTTTTCGATAACCAAAGCGAAGTTAATCCGAGAATGTTTACTGCAGCAAGGATGATGAATCTCAGGTGCGCAATACCACCGGGGCGAAAAAAAATAGGAAAAGGAAAATATTACGTTTTAAGATAGTTTGAATGCAGGTGCCCTCGCGAACTCTCGGCGAGCTCATCAACTACTACTACCACTGGAAGAAGACTGCGAGGTGGGAATTGTGTAATTAGTTGTTTTTAATTACTGATTTGTCCCAAATTATGTTTGTGAGCGAGGTAGTGTGGGCAATAACGGAAATTAGGCATCAGTCGTGACGCAACCGCGTCGCGTCTCCGATTGGTCATATTTTTCATTTTTTCCTGTTTAGATTCAACGAGTTCCGTCAGCGGGCGCAGCGCAGGGACTTCATGACGGAGGTGATGGACCAGGTGGGGGAGTGGTGGAGGGATAACGCACTGGGCTCTGCTCATGGGGCATGCCTAACTCTAGGGATAACAAAACGGAGTCGGCAAGCCTGCGTGGATGAGCATCCAAGCAGGCTTCAACGTTGAAAATGCCGGGTTGACGGTGGAGGGGTCACTGACTGACTCTTAAGCACTAGGTGGGATGAGAATTATTGTTTCCTTCCGCTTTTGATATATAAAAGGCTGCCTGATGCAATAGTACACATTGTGGTGGAAGGATAACTAACTGGTTTTCGCAAAATAGCACATTGTCTAACGGAGTACAGCGAGCGATGGGGCATCGGAAATAATTTAGTTCACCCTCTCACCACTGCTCTGTCTGGTTGCCATACGCGAAAGAAATGTAGACAGCAGGACTGCAGGGAAAAGGATATGAATTGTTTGACCCCGAGATCGATGGTGGTGAATCAAAAAATGGGGTAATAGGCAAACTAAGGGCACATCGTGACGCACGAAGAAGCCAGGATGGAATTTGGGGTTGATGAGGAGCTTGAGAGAATCGGAGAATTGCTGCAAATTAGCCGAGTGCGATGCAGTTGGTTTCGGTTTCAACTATATCTAAAGGCCTCTTTCTATCATGCGATTAATGGTAGTCTGGCAGTCTTGACAAAGATATCTATCATACCAAGTTGCATGATCTGTATGAATTAAGGGCAGATGGTGAAGCGCGAAAAATCGTGGTGGTGGGGAGAGTCTCCCGGTTCAACCGGGAAAAAATGATGGACATTTGGGAAAACTGATCCATTGGGGTAAAAAAGACTGCACCTGGTGTCCGATTTGTTCAATACCTTGAGCAATGGTTCCTGCTTGCCAGCCAATTTATTGTTTGGAGTGTCAGGAAAAGCATAAAAAGAAAATTACAAAAAAAAGAAAATAACGATAGTATGAGAAACGACAGAGCTCATTTTTCTAATGGTTTGCTATGATCTGCTGCTAAAAAATATCTTAAATGGTATTACTTGTTTGTGGATGTTATCGAGGAGAGATCAAGAAGTGAGAACCGTGGCAAACTAGGAGCCCTCGGTGAATCACGAAGCAGACGATAAATTGAGCGATGTTTCAAATTGACAAATCGTTGTTGTTGGCTCTTGGTTTCACAAAATCCTTATCATTCCCAGTGGTCGAAAGAGTAGGTCAAAAAAACTGCAAAAAGTGGGCACGTTTCTAAAATGTTACTATGAAATCGTTGAAATTGGGTATGTTTTTGTACAAATTTATCAAAAAAACACTAGCAAACTGGGCACGTTTTCTACTTTTGCACTGGTCAGGACCCCAAAAACCGGGCACGTTGTGCCATTGTGGGGCTAGTTTCGACCACTGATCATTCCTTAATTTTTGTGTGAGTAATAGTACAGCTGTTGCTTATCCAATAATAAATAATCGTAATCGGGGAAATCTTTCCAGTTCCACTTTAGCAGTTTTTCTCGTTCTATCAGAAAGACGAGGGGGTGTGGGAAAATGAAGAGTGTAACAGTCAATCAACGATTCCCATCCAGATGGAGAGCAAGCGGCGTCGCGAGGAGAAAGCAGCTGAAGTCGCGGCTGCTGCAGCTGC
This sequence comes from Pristionchus mayeri, assembly GCA_036245805.1. Taxonomy (NCBI): domain Eukaryota; kingdom Metazoa; phylum Nematoda; class Chromadorea; order Rhabditida; family Neodiplogasteridae; genus Pristionchus; species Pristionchus mayeri. The sequence continues at coordinate 5,187,069 of BTRK01000002.1, read as the reverse complement.
TGCAGCAGCAGCCTCTTCCGACTCGTCCGCCCCGCCCCCTACCGTAATCCACTCGGAGAACGCCTACGAGGATGAGGTACCGGCGGTCAGACTCGTGACTCGGGAAATTGCAATACTGGATAATGGGTTATGTCTGTAATTTATAGGGAATGAACATAGGGTAGTCCGAGAACAATGCATGGAGAACACTGCAGAAGGGATATTGATGTCCAGTAGTTTCAAGGGAAACGCGTCATTGAATCTCAGGTGGAGTACGAGGATACGCTGGCGGGATCTTCGAGTGACGAGCCGCCCGTTGACGTGTGGGCCGCGCCGCCACCAGCCACGCAGCTCGAGCAGCCGACTGAGAGCGCCTGAAGTGCGCCAGCATAATGGTTGACGCACTTGACGTTCGCCGATCCACGCCAACCCATATTTACAGTTTATCCCGATTACTTTGTTTTTTTTTGTGTGTTATTCATCTCTTTCGTTTACGCCTCATTTTTCTTAACTCTGAATTTTTGTTACTCAGTCTAAGCATTTATTAAGCTGTCTCCTTTACACTTTTTGAATCAAATTCATGTTATATACACCCCTTCCAATTTTCCCCTTTCGTTCATTCAATGTTGTATTCCTCAAGTGTGCTCCCTCCCTGTCCCCGAATCAGGAATATTGTATCATTCGTTAATTTCTGCATCATATTCTTGTTTTTATCTCAATTATTTAATTCGTCTATCACAATACTCACCTACCCTCTACCTATCCCCTCTCAAGTCATATGCTTGATCTGAAAAAGGAACGCGAAATGTTTTAATAAGTGTGTGTAGACGAATTTCGCATCATTTACCACCACTTTTCTGTTTCTATTATACTACCTGTTTCTAATGGCTTTAGACTTTCGAATCACCACTTGGCACTTTCTATTCGTTCATTCTGAATAAAGTTGGTCAAATATATCCCTTTTTCGACATTATTCATATCTGGTCACTAACTTTGCGCGAAAAGTCGATAGAGTAGATCAGACGTGACGATTCCACCATGGCATCCTCGACAACACAAGGGAAATATTTGATCTTTGATCTCCCATATCGTGCTTGAGATCAATAGACCGAAGATTCGATTCCGTAATGGTACCCTTGACCGCAGGTTTCGTTTGGCTGATTGCATGTATGAACTCAGGAGCCGGTATCTTCACACGTATCTTTGAAATGCAAATGAGCGTGTGATAAGTGTGAGAGAATGGAGATCTAAGAGAGCAGCAGCGCGTTTGCAATCGTGCTGGGACCCTCCTCGATCTGCGCACTCTCTCGCCGATCAGAGAAAGTGAGAGAGCACGCGATTTCGAGAGAGGGGTTCATTGAAAAGGCAAGGGGATCGGGGTTTCCCCGCTCATTCCTATCGCAATGAGACTATCTCTGGTAGTTATCGTAACGCTGCTGGGCTTGGTCGATGTGAAACCCACTGCTAAACGGCGTAAGTTTGATACCGTAGTTATTTATCAGGATATTGCAGCTCGACGAGAATACAGTTGTTATGGACAGATAATGATACGGTGGATCAGGTTACTGTTTCAGGAAAGCCCGCGATTCAGCGCAGTCCGGTGCCAATCGATACCGTAATTGCCGATCCAGGGTATTCGTGGCAGGACGCGTTGCTGTTCGATTACGATAACGGGTCGGCGATCGGCTTCAAGGAGGACAAAGGCCACTGGGAGGTCCGGCTGAACGGCAATCACAGTGGGTTGTTATTTGGTAGGGCACTAGTTCGGATGAGAACGATGAAGTCATGCCGCTTTTGATATATCAAAAGCGGCATGACGTCATAATTCTCATCCGATCTAGTGCCTTTGGTAGTGTTTTGCAGCATTCGTACAGACTATCAATTTTCCTCGCTCACGGGGGTTCAGTTGGTGAACAAAAAGTCGGACCCCATTTCTCAAATAAAAAAATGGGACACGGTAGGACGCGGGTTACCGTAGTCTATCGTCTCTCTAGATCGCATTCTCTCGTCGGTCAGAGGAAGTGATAGAGTGCACGGTCTGCCTGCACATCGAAGGGAAGAAGCGCGACCGTAGGGGCGAGGACGCGCTCTAGTCACCGCGGGTTAGAGAAACGCGGTGGGGGGGGGGAAGAGAGCGCGCGTGGTCCGTCCCCTGTGCAATTTCGTTGCACTGAGGCCGCGCCTGTGAGCCCTCGTGAAGCTTGAATAGTACCTTTGGAACATATTTCTCCTTATCGATGTTTGACAATAGTATATCGAAGCTGGGCCTCATCAACTGATATCCTAAATTGATCTTTGATCATTGATCTTCGATCTCTCAGAGATCTACGTAAAGCATCTCAACGCTACTTTCGTCCTGGAGCAGATCCACGTGCACTGGGGCAATTCGGTGGACGAACCGGGCAGTGAGCATGTCCTGAGTGGAAACAGGAGCACGGCTGAAGTACGGTAGGATTACTGTAGTTAGAGAGATTTATTGAACTAAGACGGGCATCATTCTATCACCGCTTTTCAGAGCGGTTGGAAGATAGGTAGTTAGTGAATGCATAGAGAGGATCCCATGAGTCTACAAATATCGTCTTTTCAGATTCATTTGGTGCATCGAAATGTGCGGTACTCAAGCGTCTGGGCCTGTTTGGGCGTGCCCGCTGGTGAGTCCACTGTCGATACAGCACCTTATCCCTGCACCTACAGTACTCCTGTCGAAATTGTACTCACCGCATTCGTGTCATTAGCACCCCCAGTTAATACCGCACCACTACCGTACCCCCACAGGTGTCCTCGTCGTGGGAGTGCTGATCGACGCAGTAGATGACGATGACAGCACTCGAGATTTGGGGTGTGTTTTGGTCTTTGATCTTGGATTTTTACGCTGTACCCCTATGTGAATTGGGAATGAGTCGGCAATACATCGTCCCTTAATTCTGCGCGCTCTCTTGCTCCGGTAAGTGAAGAGACACACGGAATGAGGCGAGATAGTGAAGACTTGAAATGGCACAAGGATCATGCAGCCTTTGATATCTATATCAAAGGCGGAATGACGTCATAGTTGTCATCGGAGCCGACAAATTCAGGACAGAAGGGCAGCTCTCTGTGCTGGCGGATCTACTCAAGCAGGAGAATAGGAATCTCAGAGATCATCATCTCCAGAAGATCGAGCCGGCGAATATGATTCCGGGTTTTTGCAAAGTTTCAAAACGAAATCACGTTTGTTTTGCCAGAGAATTCGCCCTTCTCCCACTACTCCGGTTCGCTGACTACCAATGCGAAAGGACCTGTTGAGTGGATAGTCTTCGAAACGCCCATACGCGTGAAGAGAGAAGCGGTGCGAATTTACGGTATTTTTGGCATTATGCCAGCAACATTCGCGAGAGTGCATGCTATGATTCTTCTCAAACGACTCTTCTCAATCTGCGCCCTCTCTCACTTGCCGGCGAGATAGTGCGCAGATTCGAGAGAGTCAGAGAAAAAATCGATAAATCAGAATTGCAGCTCGCCTTCGCTTACAAGTACGGACCCGCTAACTGGAATCAGCTGCACACAATCCGCAATGATACGGTGATCTACCGACCAAGACCCGACCTTCCTGCAGCAGAGAGTGGAAGTGATCTCGAATTGATAAGCAAGGGATCGGGAGAGAATGCAACAAGTTCTCTTGAATTAACGACCGAAGCTGCTTCATTTTAATTGTAATGCGATTGAAAAATTTAATAATCGATAAATATGAATACGGTAAAAACTCAGTAAGTAATTGAATATTCAAATCAAGTCTGAGATTTCATCGCGTACTGTAAGAATTTCCGTTCTAACTTTTCGATTCGGGTTCTTTTGCACTTGTTCCGTCTTGACATTTTCGAATTGTGTTGCTTTCTTTTGTCCCCTCCCACGGTTAGATGTTATCGCTGCGCGCGTTTAGCAACTTGGAAGATACAATCGACCAGAACTAAGTGTGTATGTTATCGCTCTTCCTTATTCAAGATACCACGTTTTCCACGACTACATCCCTCAGTTTCGTTAGTCTTAAACTCTAAAACCGCGTGATTGCATTCTGTGTTCGTCTGTAGTTGTGTGCTCACTCGTGATAAGGTCATAGTTCTATCATTATATTGCCGACTAACGTTTTCTGACCAGCTCTGATATCGCTCAATTGCGCGTGATCAGCACTAGCTTTCGCTATTCATCTGACGTACTTTGTTTCATGATACTTCTTTTTTTTACATCGCATCGCTTTATTGGTAAGCAGCGGATACAGCCCAAACCTTGTCTCATTGATGGAGGGGAGGGATCTATTTAAATGCCACGATCTATTCACGTTCGCTGTTTTGACTTGCCTAATTCAATCGTGTAGGGAGTGATCTTCGACTCCTCCCTTTCCACAGACCAGTTGTTCTGATCGCATTAGTTGTACCATTGTTATCATCCACTCCTTACTCGCGACATTGTTCGCCCAGACAACCCTGCACATTTTTGTTTCCCTTGATGCAAAAGAGGAAAACGAGAGGATCTTTTCCAGCCGCGGCGGTGTTATTGCGTTTGCATCCATGAGCCACATGACATCCTGACGTCAGATCCGGGGACGAATAGACGGGGGAGAGACGGAGGGTGAGGGAACAGGCGCGTACTTTGTACCCTGCCCTCTCTCGGCGTCTGCGTCTCTCCTATTAATGCACTCTCTCATCCCCGCTCCTCCAAGATCTTCCCGTTTCTTCCATCTCCTCGCAATGAACAGCTCGAAGGAGAGGCGGAGGTGGTTAGTCACACCCCCCTTCTCTCCCTCTCCCTCTCTCTCCCGTTATCGCAGGACAAGGTGCAAAGTACCGCTTTCCCCCTCCCTCCCCGGCCAAACGTCCAATCCGACCAAGCCGCATGGTTCCTCTCTCTCTAGAACCGGGTTGCAGTGCAGTGTTCCCTCCCACTGTTCCCGGCCCATTCATTGACACGAAAACAGTGCGACCTAGACGCCCCGACGAGCGAAGGATCCTCTTATCATACAGGTGCCCTTTCGGGCAAAGTACGCGCGGCCGCGCACTACAAACTACGCAGGTTACGCGCGTGGATCGCGTGGACTCCGCCCCCCCCCCCTCCTTCAGCATCCCCAGAGGCCGCGCCGGCCCGAAAATAAGAGACCACGCTTCGAGACGATTCTCTCCAACCACTTTTGTTGCTTAGCAGCGCGTCCTTCTCTATAATCTATTTCCCATTCGTGCCCCGACCGGCCATTACGAGTAGTGTCTCTTGCTCTGAACGTCTTCTTTTCCTACTCTAATGGGTTCCCTGGCTTGTTATCCTGGGGAACTAGTGCTTCCATTCGACGTAATGACCTACCTTTACTGGCTAATCATTATCATAATCGCATTGTTCCACCGTTTGCGTGCCTTTTGGTAGTCAAATGACTGGCTATTTACACTTTAATTTTCAAATTACAGGCGGACTCCTCTCTCTCGTCCACCCCCTCTGCCCACTCATTCGACTCGCCAGGAAAGTGAGCGGTTGGAGCAGCGGCTGATCCACTTCCTCCCTTGAATCACCGTGAGTTGCTTGAGAGTTATTCACTGCACGAAACCTGGGAGAAGAGGGTGTTATTGGCTTCAGTGCCTAGAACTTGAGTTGGCTGGTTTTATTGAGGAATAGCTGTCTCTTGGAACATGGATAAGGACGTTATTATTTATTTCAGTGCTTAGAACTTAACAGTCGGTTTGAATGCAAAGCAATTTTTCTTGGGATAAGAAACATTGTTGGTTCTTCAGATTGATTGCTATGCATTTACTGTTGTCTGGGCAGTGATAAAGAGAGGGGTAGGTAGGGTTTAGTTCTTTGACAGCGCATCAATCTTGTTGATGGCATCTCTGAGTAATGACCCGATGAAACAGCCGATTACTCGGTGATATTGCCAGTTTTTGCTCTCGAAAGACGTGGAAAGGTATTCAAAAGGTGTTGAAACGGGGGAAAAGATGTGTATGTTCTAACAAAAATAATTTAAATAATTGCACTTCAGAATGGCTGAGGCGCACTCGGCGGCGGCGCTGAGCTTCTCGCTCACGCACGATGGCGTCAGCGTCTCGTATGACCAGGCAAGCCGCTTTTAAGGGCACTTTGAAACGCGAATCGCGCAAGTTTGACATGGCTTATCTGAGCGAAATGAAAGCAAAATTATCGATATTTTAAACAATCAATTATCGATTGATATTGCAGGAGCTGCTGCGTGACTTCTGGCATGGCTACGTCCGCGGCATCAAGCGGCGCATGGGCCGATTCAACGTGAGTGGAGCGGTGCCAGGGGGCTTTCGTGCTGCGATAGGGTAGTATGAACGAGAGGGAAAAGTATACTTGATCGGACCAAAGTGTGCAGCTCGCTTGAGCTTGAAATACAGGGTGCGAGAAAAGTATTGTGACACAATTCAATTAAGCCCCACTTGGTGCGCAGTGTTTTAATTTATCCCAATTTTTTGCACCATGTACCTTAGCTATGTAGCTATTTAGCGCTCATGTATCAAACAAATATTTCTTTTAGATTACGAGATTTAATTTATTAAAAATTTAGTGAAGAAAAACGATCATGTTTCTCTCACTGCATGAGTCGTATTCTTTAATGCCGCATTACAACAATGTAATAGGTGGCGCATTCCATTATTTTTTCTTAAGAAGGGCACTTGTGCCCGAGTCTAAATATGTGTCCATTTAATTTGGAGATTTGGTTATACAGCTTTAAAATATTTAAAAGTAAGCTGTGACGAACAGCCCTCGAAAAAATTTTCTCGAATAAGAATGTCGCGTCCATCAAATAAGAATGATAGAAAAATATAAACGTATGTATTATGGTACACGTCAATTCAGTAGTGCAAATATGCTTTCAGTTTAAATTGGGAAAGCGAATCTGCTTCTGTACCTTTTTCGAATCTGTCCCAAGTGTCGTTTTCAGCCATATTTTCTCATGTATGGTTCAGTAGTTTAAACCATGTTTTCATTCAGTTTGACGCTACTAAAATTCATAATTCGGTCCTTGCATATAACATACAAGTTTATATCTCAATATATGGATGCTGAGAAAGAAATTCGAAAATGTGATTTTTCAAAAAGATAATTCCGTATCAAAGTGTGATGCAGTTATTTTCATATTTCTCCGTTTCCTGATATCGTATTCCGCCTAAACAAGTATACTTTAAAGAGGAATGGTTGCTCTCCATACTCAAGTTGAGAAAGCGGGGGAATTATTATCCGAAGATTTTTTATTATTAATTAAAGAGAAAAATGAGCTGCGGGCCAAGGGCCCATTTTTTCGAACTTGAAAATCGAAAAGCTCTGAAAGACAAAATCGATAGATGGGGAACTGTGATAAAATTGTTGGAGGTACTGTTCGCAGGCATACAATGGCGAAAGCAGAAATCTATGCTATCATTACTTCGCGAGATATTACATAAAAGACTTGTCACCATACTTTTCTCGCACCCTGTAGAATAATATGCTAAAAATTTTCCTGATCTCCAGTGAGTTTGCAGTGTCAGTAATGACATGAAAGAGTCTGCGGTTGATACAGATTTAATAAAACTACCTCGATTAGATGCGAGAATTTGTCCGGGCCCTTCCACTTTTAGGTTCTGCAATCTGTTTAGAAATGATTGGGTACTGTGTACGTAGGTATTGGTGCTGCGGAAGAGAAATTCAATAAAAACATTTCTTAATACTACTGCAGAACCACTTCCGCGCCGGCATGTTCCCGGCGAATCCGCTGACTCTCGCGGTCGTCGTCGGCCTGATCTCCATCTTCTCGGCCATTGGTGAGCGATGGGCAAACGTGGGCACCCTTGTTGACATAGTAGGACGAGGGCATTTCGAAGTCGGACAGTTGTAGTGCTATTGTAAATAAAATTGCTACTAAACGTTTCCTATGATGTATTGCAATTCGGGCAGACCGCAGGGATTTAGTAGCGCTCTGTAACGCGAAAGATGTGAGTTGGGAAATGTTCGATTTGATTGGGTTGATTTAGCGGTATGGGCGCGAACTATTGCACCTTTGCCAATACTCTATGGTGTGATTCTGAAACTGGAAGCAAAATCGCAATTTCTTGACCATTGCCACGCAGGCATCGACGTCTCGTTCGGCGTCGTCCCATTTCTACAAAACTACGTGCTCTACTACGTGTTCGGGTGAGCATTAATTAACTTGATTAATATTAATTAGTTAATTAGTGTACTTCCGTGTGTGAACGTGCTTAATGGGTGAGACGGAAAGGGTTAGTGCAAGGTCGTCGCGCATCTTCCAGCACTCCATGCTGGCTCATTTCGGCCGTGCTATCTCTCAATGAGCAATGGTCAGAGTATCTCCATTCCTCGTGCTCACGCTTTGTCTGACAGGCGAGAGAGTGTGTGAATTCGAGAGAGTCTGGCACTTACTCCTCTCAATTGGGGAGAGAAGGAGAGGATATCTTTAGCGGCGCAGGTCAAAGAGTGCGCTGGTCGAATGGATCACGTGTGATGACGATAGCGTGTAGTGCACCCCTCTTTTATCTCTCCTCTCCCTATCAGCGGAGATGATTGGTCGAGATAGTCATTCTGTGGGGCGAGAAACAACCTGGCACGATAGTCAACTTTACAATTTTTGGAGAGAACTTTGGAACATGGAATTTCGAATGGAAGGGACACTTTTTTGACTTGTGCAGGCTTCCAAGCGAGAAGAATCCCGAAGAAATAGTTCTTTGCACAGAACCGAATGATCTGACATCAAGTTATTTTTTGTTGAGAATCGTTTTTGAGGTTTTGTGTCCGAATGGGGAAAAAAATGTTAAAACAGATTACTCTTTCTGGCTAGACACAACTCTGACCCATTCTCACAAAAATGTATTCTCATCCTTAACAGGGTAGCGAATCTGATCATCTCAATCAGAAGGTATATTCCGTAGTGACGTCGTATGAGAACTATGACGTCATGCCGCCTTTGATATGTCAAAGGCTGCGTGACGTCATAGTTCTCATCCGACATAGTGACTATATTCCGTCGTGACGGCATGTGTCGTGTTGTCGTGGTTGGTACAGACGCGCCCACCCCTCTCCTCCATTCTCTCATGCATAGCTGAGAAGCGAGAGAGTATGTGATAGTGAGAGAGTGAGAGAGAAGCGAGAGAGCATGCAAAAGTGAGAGAGCGAGAGAGAAACGAGAGAACATGCGATAGTGAGAAAGAAAGAGAGAGAGAGATCGGTGTTCGATGATTGAGAGAGTAGAAGGAAGAGGTTGAACGCGAAGGAGTAAATATTTTCGAAAGTTAGAGAAGAGGGCGGCAGTTGGTTTTGTGCTGCTGACAAGCGTTGTGATGTGATCGGGGAAGTGATGGTGGATTGTTATCACCGAGCGTCATGAGAGGGATTACAAATGACGATATTAAACTATGGGTAAATGAAGTCACGTTATGCAGTCGTGATGCATATTGGGGTCGCTGGACATGTTCCTGGGTACCGAGAAAGTGTTTCAATGTGAGATTCCATATCCTACTCGTTAGCTGTCCAGCGATCTCAATTAGTACTTCGGATGGTGTCGTACTGATGGCTGGTGTATTTAAATATAATAATTAAAAACAATACTATTAACGTAATTACAGGGATGGACTCATCGGCCGGACGATCTCGCTCCTGCTCGCCTCTGCGCTCATCTGGTTCGCGCTGGTGCAGGTGAGAGGAAGAGAGAGAAAGTGTCTGACTCTCTCTCAAAATCACGTGCTCTCTCGTCTCGCCTAACCGACGAGAGAGCACGCGATATTGAGAGGGTTTGCCAATGGTTCGAGAAGTAGTTATGAGTAGTAGTAGTAGTAGTAGTATGCCTCTGAACAGCGAAAGAGTGTGTCAAGATGAGGGGGGTCCTCATTTTATCCCGCGACTCTCGCTGTCCAGGGAGATGCCCAGCGGCCTCTATTAGTAGCACGGCAGAGTTGAGTTGCAGGAGCCTTGTTCAGTTCGAGCTTCAGCTTTGATAGCAATGCAGACCACGATGGTAGTGCTAGAAATAATTATTCAGATGATCCGACTCTCGCTCAAGATGCTGCTGTGCTACAAGGGCTGGATGTATGAGCAGCCCGGCAAGCCCATCTCCTCCCCGACCAAGCTATGGCTGGTGAGCAATACGGTAGTTTCCCCTGAAACTCGGGGAATACATTGTTTACCGTCTTGAGGCTCCCTGAATATGGGAAAGTCAAGCGGGAAATCCACGGTTTCATGTTTATTAAAAAATAAAAGTATCACTTGTGAAGCGGGAAATCAACGATTCAAAGGTAGTTTTTGCAGGGAATCCTGGCAGTGATCTCCAAGTGTGGCCCTGCCCTGCACTCGTTCCAGGGCGCCCTGCCCCACCTTCCCGTCCCCAGCCTGGATGAGACTGTGAAGAAGGTGAGTGGAATGGGGGCATGAATTAGAGGAACTAGTCAACTAAGTTTTGAAGTTTCATAGTGACGGCTAAAGGAGACGTAGATTTTTTTTCATTTAGGTATAGGGGCATGAATTTGAGGAATTTGGAATAGGGAATTGTCGAACGATTGAAGAAAGTGCAGATAGGGGAGTGTTGAAAGTGAGAATCAGGCAGGGCCATTGATGATCTCTGATGTATTATTTTTTAAATCTTATTCGAGACGGTTTAATATTTGGAACTGTTCACCATTATTCGTGTCCATGGCATTGTTATTGGTGAACCAGGGTTTGCCCGATGTATATGCAAGGACCGAAACACCGATTTAACCAGTGAGAAATGTTGTGCTTTCCAGCATCTGCGCTCGATGAAGCCGATCCTCTCTGAGAAGGAATTCAAGGAGCTGGAGGTGATTATTGTTTTTTGAATTTTTACTGGTGTTGTTGATATTTATTAATTTTCAAAAATAACAACAGCAACAAATTTCAATCTGAGAATTCAGGTGCATTCCGACCGTTTCCGCCTCGGTGTCGGCCGAAGACTGCAGCGCTACCTCACGCTCAAGAGTTTCCTCTCCATCAATTACGTGAGATTTATTTGTCGTTTATTTCACTCAAAAGACGAACGGAAATCGAAAACTATGAGCTTCTCGGAGTTTTGTGCGCACTGTGAAACTACAGATGACCGGATGCATGTTTTGTTAGATTTGTCCACATTTTCCTGTAAAAATACCGAAATTTAGCATGCGCAAGTTTTCGATAACCTTGTGAATCCGCGAGCAAATGGGCTACCTGAAATATTTTTTCACAGTTTAAAAAATATTTTTAGTTAATTTAACTTAAACAATTGAAGATGACCGACTGGTGGGAGGAGTTCGTCTACAACAGACAGCGCTCGCCCATCATGATCAACTCCAACTACTACGGATTCGTGAGTTGCTTATCTTTAGATGCAGTAAAGCATGCGCGCTAGTGACACGCGAGAAGTGTAGGACTACTGTTGTTCAGCTTGGTTATTGAAATAAGAATATCGTTAATCAATCCGCTCCTCTCAGGACACTCTGAACGACTGCCCGACGACGGTTCAGGCTGCGCGTGCTGCCAACATCACCTGGGCTGCGCTGCAGTTCAGAAGGAAGGTCGAGCGACAGGAGATCAGCCCCGTGAGTGAAACCAAACGTGGGCAGCATTGCTGCTAGCAGCAAGACCCTCCCGGTTTTCGGATAGTGCCCATCATACTTTAGGGTACCAGCTTCTGTATACACTGCCGGTTTTGGGGCTGAATTAGTTGACACTCTCCCGGATTTAGAAAATGACCAGCAATTTCCTGCCTATGTGTGAGTGCAACGGAGAAATGATGGGGAGGGAGTACAGTGGGCGTTTCCCAGTACGCTTACCAGTGTAATACGAAGGGTAATTACCAGTTCTATGCGTAATGTCTTGTTCCCAATTAAGTTCTCAATTTTTTTTCAGTTCTCGATTGCGCCCCGCACTAAGGTGCCCTTCTGCACCATGCAGTATGAGCGTCTGTTCAACAGCTGCAGACTGCCCGGAGAGGAGGTGATCTTTAATCTTTGGTTACGGTAGGGAAAATCATGAGTCACACTCCACAAACCGGTTGCATTTACTCTCGTTCTTTTGCTACTTTCCCTTCTTCTTGTTTAGATTAGTCACGAGTCTGGCACACCGTACTCTACAGTAATCTGTAATCTGTTCTTTCCAGTGTGATCGGTTCGCGCAGTGGGATGATGCGAAGCACGTGGCAGTCTTCTACAATGGCGTTTGGTTCAAGGTTCCCGTACACAACGGAAAGAGGTGAGGTTTCTTATGCTTTCCTTCAACAGATTGCGCTGCCTGAACTAGAATAGGTTATGTAGTAAGGATGCAGCGCTAAACTGACCGGCAGGCAATTTTACAAAATTTAAAGCTTTGCTTTTGGATTTCAACGGAGTTTCTGAAAATAATAAGAAGGATTGTAGTCGTAAATCAATATGCGTTTATATATTAAGCTGAACATATTTTCAGACTGCTTTGTTTTTAGATTTTAAATATGTTTTTGTATAGTCTATAGCTATATATAAAGCGCAGTGTCCGTACGTCTGTTCGGGTTGCGAAATCGGGAGGGGAGGGACTAATGAGTTAGAAAGGTTTCGGCCCATTACCGTATGCCAGTCAATAATTAGCATTGGGTCAACTACCGTATACCAGTCAATAATGAGCCATGGGTCAGATCTATGATTTTAATTTAAATTTTGACCTCCGCTAGGACGGGGCCTCCGCCGAAGGCGGGGGGGGGGGGGCAGCCGGACTAGTAATTCTTTAAATTTGTATATTCATTATATTAATTCCAGACTGCTGGATGCGTGTGAGCTGCAGGCTCAGTTCGACGAGATCATCAAGAGCGACCCCAAGCCGACCGAGGGAGAAGAGCATGTGGCCGTGCTCACTGCAGGAGAGAGAAAGCCATGGGCACTCGCGAGAAAGGTACGGTAGGGAGAGCGTGAGAATGGTACTGTATTCAGGGAGTGGGAAGGGTACGGTAGGAGGGAGAAGTATAGTAGGTAGAAATCAAAAATAAATTCAATAATATGGCAGGAATCAAAAATACATTCAATAATATCGCTTGCAGGAGTTCTTCTCCACTGGAGTCAACAAGACGTCGCTGAGGGCCATCGAGCGCGCTGCTTTCTGCGTGATTCTCGACGATGAGGTCAGTCTGCAATTTTTAATTTTTTTCCCTGAAAATGTCGAATTTGGCCCGGCGCTTCCCCGCTACGTTCATGGTACAAGGACCTAGCGGAGAGGAAGAAGCCAATTGCTTTGGGTCTTTATCCTGAATACAAAAACAACTAATTCTACGATTCGCAGGAAGTTTTCTACGACCCTGAAGATCACACGAAGCTGGACGCCTGGGCGCACAACCTCTTGCACGGAAAGGCCTACAACAGATGGTTCGACAAGGTACGGTAGCTGGACAATCGAGAATATTGATTGATTGAATCCTTTAAGTTGGGACAATTACGTTGGTATTTTATCGATTTCAGTCATTCAACATCATCATCTCCAAGAACGCCCGCTTCGGAATCAACACTGAGCACTCGTGGTGAGTTCGCGTGGGAGCTGAATTATCGGGATCCCAGCTTGTTTTGGGCTACTAGTGGTTCATGAAAGCGGGCTGGGGCGGTTACAGTCGTTACACCTTCATCATAGATTGGAAAATCACAATTATATTTTGGTCGAATTCAGAGCTATTTTGTCTTTGTATAGGGGGAACTGGATGAGAACGGTCAATGCTTGCTGTGGGTAGCGTGGATGAAAGGAAATATTATTTACTCTTAATTCTCAGGGGAGACGCCGCTGTGACTGCGCACTTCGTCGAGTTCGTCCTGCTGAAGGACGTCGTCTTCGAGGGATATGATGAGGTATACTGTAGCTTGGATTGGATACGGTATCCATCCCAGAAAAAGCAATCGATAACTGAATATTTATTTCTCTTCAGACCGGCAACACGAAGGGTGAGGTGAAGGTAAAGATGACGCCCGAGAGGCTGAAGTGGCATATTACCGAGCCGCTTCAGGTGAGTGATGGGGTACTGTATTGAATACGGTAGAGTGCGATCGAGGACTGAGTTTATATACTGGTAAAGCGATCAACCTCAGGAAAGATACGCTGAATCTGAAGTCTATTGGTCCAGTTTTCACATGTCGTACAACCAGCCACTTGTTTAACCAGGCCATGGCATGACAATGTCTGGGGAGACTTGTGTATTTTTTTGTAGTCTAATCATTGGTCTCTTTCAGAAGCAGATCGACACTTCTCTCTCGGTGGCCAACGCCCTCATCGCGGACGTCGAGATGGCGTTGCTACCCTGGAATGAGTTCGGTGAGTGAAATTGTCCCCGTCAGAGCGGCTGAATTGGCGCAAGTCAGATTGTGGCTTCAAAGTGGCGATAATAGCGGCGCTTTTTATGTGTGCTCGATTTTGACCTTGTAAGGAAAAAGAAAAAAAACATAATGATTTGGCTCAAATTACTTGGCTGATTTGAGATGCACTAACTAGGTAAACGTAGTAGGTTACCTTGATATACTATAGGAGTTGGTCAATAGGAGCTGGGGTCGTGTTGGAAAAATATACTGCGTAGTCACTGAAATAGTAATGCTGAATGTAGACCCCAAAGATATTTTGCGGTTTCACAGGACTATCAATATCGGTCTATACTTGCGGAAAACAATTTCATCCCCGTTACTTGTTTCAATCACAGCTAATTCCTCCTTTATTGCAGGCAAGGGACTGGTGAAGAAGCTCAAGTGCTCGCCCGACGCCTTCATGCAGATGACTCTCCAGCTCACCTACTTCAGGGTGAGTGAGGGATACAGTAGACTGCGGATTATCGATTGATTCCAAAATAAAATGGTCTTTGCTGAGTGGGATGAGAGAGTCGTTGTAGTTTGAGAAAGGCTTTTCAATAGTAGTATAAAAGTAGCCTGAGGCGTCAATGCTACGTGACGAAATCATTATTCCAGAGCTTTGAACTCTGCGTCTCACCATTCATTCTCATCTTTCCTTGCAGAACCAGAACAAGTTCTCGCTCACTTACGAGGCCTCGATGACTCGTCTCTTCCGCGAGGGAAGAACCGAGACTGTGCGCTCGTGCACTGTGGAGAGCTGCGACTTCGTGCGCTCCATGCTCGACCCCAAGACCTCGGTGAGTACGGTAGGCTCACGAGCAGTGTTCATCGATGACTGGCTTTATTTTGGAATTGAGTAATTAATCGATATCTATTCAGCGCGACGAGCGCGTGCGTCTCCTTCGTATCGCCTGCGAGAAGCACCAGGACCAGTACAGGTATATGGCAGCGAATTATCGATTGATTGTTGCAGTTTAAAATATCGATTGTGCTTGCAGAGACGCGATGACGGGACGTGGCATGGACCGACATCTCTTCTCCCTCTACATCATCAAGAGATACCTCGAGGAGGTGAGTGATTGTGAAGAGGGAAGAAGGAGAGAATGGGTTTCAGTGGGGGCTGGTAAGCAGTGACAAGCGTTTGGTCTCAATTACGACTGTGGTGCTTTAAAATATTTGTGTCATGAAATGTCACTACGTGTTGCTTTGTTCGTGCTTCACTGACGATGCAATACCCGTAGGCACCTTGCGCTGACGATAGAATTTAGGGTAAACACGGAAATTCTCATGTCTGTCGTTTGATTAGATAGATGCTACTAGCATCATGCTAATGATATTATGCAATATATGTACTAATATTGTTGTAATAATAATTGTCTCTCCTTCAGGAATCTCCCTTCTTCGACGCGATCTTCCCTCCGACCTACCTCCTGTCCACCTCTCAGACTCCGCTCAACCAGTGCGATGACGAGGCCGAGATGAAGCATCTCTCCCCCGACAAGAAGCTCAAGCTTGTCTCCGCCGGAGGTACGGTAGCGGGATCGGTGTTACTGTAGCGATCACGGTAGATGGACTATCGAGGACAATCGATAACTGGCTTTTCTCAGGTGGTTTCGGACCCGTGGCCGACGCCGGTTACGGTGTCTCGTACGTGATTTCCGGCGAGAATCACATCACCTTCCACATTTCATCGAAGAGATCCGCCCCCAACACGAGCAGCGCCGGATTCAAGTGAGTGAAGGGTTACTGTAGGAGGGGTACGGTAGCGAGATTAACTATTCTTTAAGTTAAAAAAATATGTTCGTTGCATTTCGAACTACCAAAGAGAGGGAATCGAACCTCATGAAATCTCCAGGCTATCATAGCAATGTAGTAACGGGTAATCACCAGGTGATGAGATGAAAATATTTACTTAGATTAGTCTTCCGTGTCGGAATGTTCCATTGGATCATCCTTTAATCCCATCATCTCATGTCAGTCGTGTAACCGGAAGCAGACGTGATTAAATTTCTATTTTTTCAGGGCCGATCTTATCAAATCGCTGCGGGAGATGCAGACGCTTTTCGTCGAGTGAGGATAGAAGGCCCCGCCCACTCCTTACAAAGCCCCCCCCCCCCTTTTGATCCGCCCCTTTCTCAGTAGTTCTCTTACTCAATAACGCTTTCTTTGTTCACACTAAACCTCTCGTAGTCGTTTGTTTCATCAAAGACTGTGCTACAATACATCACATAAAGATAGCTAGCGCTCAGATTTATCTCGTTTGTTACTGTATGTTTTTACCTCCTTTCTTTGCTGTTCCGTGTACAATTATCGATTGACTATCGATTGATTACCCGTTCTTTCTCCTCACGATATTTGTTCTCTCAGCAGGTATACCGTACTCCCTGTCCTCATTTCTTGTTCCCTTGACGATCAATCATTTCTCCCGTGCCCTATCAATCGTATCTCTTTTAGCTAATGCACCATTGTGTATCCTCCCTACCGTACCCCTACCGTACCATTTTCTGTAGCATAACCGATTACGGTACCTCTCCTCTTCCTGATTACGAATTGACTACTGTAGCTTACATGTGTCCACTAATTTGCAATTGGATTCTTTCTCTAACTGATGCCATTTGCACTTTTTTCTTCTGGATTTCACAGCTGGTTTGATTGTCTCTCGTTCTTTCTAGATGTAGTTTCATCGATTATTTCCCCCCCCCAGTCGTAGCGTACATTAGTGTAGTAGTGATATTGTGAGATTATCTTTCCCGTATCTTCAGATTTACTCATTGCTCAGATTTGTTGATTGAATTCAAAGACAAACCGGATAAACATTTCCAGAGAAAATGTTGTTTGCAATGAAAGAATTGCGTAGCGACACTGATAAATATCTACGGAGAATAGTCAGAAACAATCGATAATGGATTACTGTAGATGTTCCGGGTCTCAAGCAGATTTTTGCCGGGCTTGTTTCGTTTTCACAACAAACAAGCCTGGTGCCCGGATATGTCAAAGCAGGTACGGTGGCTGTAGATTGATTTGGAGCGTGTTGTGTTGGGTTAGCGTAGAGGTGCAAGTTTCATAGTTCTTACTAAAATAATCTAAACCAGGCTGGCTTGGGCTCCAGCGGCTTTGTTTCAGTTGAGTGAAGCGTGGGATGATGATAGGGTGTCGGCTTGCAGAAAATTTTTAAAAAATCACTATCAATCAATCTTCTTCCATCCGAAAAAATCACTATCAATCAATCTTCTTCCATTAATTTTGACAATAATAATTCCTGCATTGCAGATCATCCTATTCGGAATGAAGACGGATGCTCCCTCTTGTCTGGGTGGAATGTGAGAATTTAGGGGCAGCAATTATTGGAAAAAATTCATTTTAGCAATATTCACGCATAGTTCTATTAATCACGTACTCTGCTAATTCGTACATTTAATCCACTTGTGCTAGTCAAATCACTCGTTTAATACAGTCACTTCTCCCCCCTACACTCATTCACTCGTCGCGCGCGAATCGAGAGCGGTCGGAGGACGAAGGAGGACATTGATTGATCGACGCCCGCCCCTCCGTTGAAGCGCGTGAGTTGACAAAGCTATGTTCAGCCCGAAACGTGAATCCAGGAGGTGGTGCATGTCCTAGACTTTTTCTTGCATACTCCGTCGAAAGTGCCTTTGAAACCTTTATAATTATTATCTCCGGTGCTCCACTATGATCAGCATGTTAAAGGAGGTTGAAAGCACACTAGCGCGATACCCTCAATTCCTCTGCGTCTCTGTCCCGTCAAGCATATTGGTGTGAAACTATTTTCGGAAAGATCTGTCAACCAGATTTCTCAATTTGATCTCTATCGTTTCTGATGAACGGAGATGTGCGAAAAAACCTACGCATTTTGATCCAAAAAACGGTCGTTACCTTCACTTCAGGGACAACTAATTGTTATCGAAATCGGATGGGGAGGTGACGTTTGTGTAGAAATGGGTTGAAACTCATTAGAGAGATCTTCAAACCGATCTCTCAATTTCGATTCAAGATTCTCTTGATGCCATCTCGCTTGATAGACACCCACATGTGAATTTTTTACTACTATCAAGGTTCTCATCTAATATTGGATGCGCCATCGAGCAATCGTTGGAAGTGATATCATACATACATCATCGCGCTTAATTAATGGTGAAATGACATCATAAGTCAGTATCCTATGTGTCAGCATCAGGGGCATTCGCCTGAATCAGGGAACATCAGGGGTCCTTGCTGCTATTTACGGCACACCTCATGCTGCTATTTACGGCGCACCTACCTGGCTGACTGTACTAGTGTGTGCAGAAAAAAAAGTCATCATCCTGCTCATTCGCAGTGCAGGGATTTTTTTCTCAATGACTATGGCTGACTCGTGTGCAAAATTGTTGACAGTGTTTTCCAGGTGTTGGCTCTTCTTTGATCACTGTCACGTTGTGCATTCCCCTCGCCCTTGCATACTGCAGAGAATCAGAGGAGGAGGAGGAGAGGGGGGGGGGGGGTTAGGTGATTACGACATCGCAATGAACCCTAGTCAACCATAGTGGCTGCGATCAGTTGCTATAGCGGGCGCTAGGTCGGCTGAGAACTATGACGTCATACCGCCTTTGATATATCAAGGGCGGCATGACGTCATAGTTCTCAGCCGACCTAGTGCCAACGTTCAGTTGATATAGTGTGGTCTGGCAAGAAATGCCGCTCGTCATCCAACGTGCGCTCTCATCGATATGCTCGGCGAATAATTAATCGGAACAAAGACAGTCAGGCATTGCTTCGATATATTGGCCCGGTGCACCGATGAGTTGGCAGAATATTTTGAGAAGTGTACACTTTATCAAGATTTGAACAAAGGCTTTTATGGAAATTCCTTTGTTTAGATTTTGAAAAATTGTCCTTTTCCAAGCAAATTTTGCTCGCTCATCAGTCCACCATTGGCCCACCGGTGAACTGATGAAATAGAAAAATTTTCTTTGAAAAAGACTGTGTCAAAATTTGAACAAATGAATTGCCAGAAAAGCCTTTGTTCAAATGTTGACGTCTGAAGTGTCTGTAAATATTCTGCCAGCTCATCTGTGCGCCGGCCCACCCCGTCAAAACCCCCTCTCATTTCTATATTGGCTCGTCCTACTTGTCGGGGTCATCAACTTCATAGCGTCAGGATTTAAAGGAGTGCTCCGGGGAATGTCCAGCAACCCGAACTGGCAAAAGGGTGTTGTAGAGGACACTCATCCGATCAGAGATCACTTTGTACGGAATGCTACAGTCGCCTCTAAGAGCTGCTATGGCCTCTCAAAGCTTTGCAATCAGCGCAGGCAATGAGCGCAAATTCGAAAGATTTTAAATTTGGGATACTGTAATGGGAAAGAACGAGTTCGAAAAGTGAAGATGCTTTAGCAATAAACAGGAGCATTGGATAGGGATCGAACCCACGACCGACGGATCGCAAGACAAACCCCTTATCCACTAGGACACATGATCAGATGGGCGTCGGCTGTTTGTGGTTCTTTATCTCCCCTCAAAATCCAACGGTCACCAACAAATACGGGTTCACTTTGGAAAAAAAAAACTAACACTTTTACTAAAAGAATATTATTTAGCACCTTCTTAGTAGAAGAATAAGGAGCACGGAAATTGGAATTAGTGGTACTATTAGAAGAGCACCCTTCCTTACTCGCTCTGGATTACTGAAAGAAAAATTGTCGGCTTCCCTTCGAGTTTAAAGTGAGTTAAATGGTTTTTGCTTTATCACTGCCTCAAAACATCAATAAAAGAACAACTTGAGGATTCAACAAATAATCGAAAACAACAAGGTGGAGCAACAAAAACAACAAAAACAGATGGTCGATCCAGTGTTCGTGTGGTTGCAGTTAGTCTTTACAAACTCCGTGTTTCCATTAGCTCTTCCGCATTCTTTGACGTCCCTTTCCTTCACGAGATTAGATCTTCCAGGATCGAAGTTCTTCTGAACTTGGACGAATCCCACGGCCTTGAACGCCCTGAAAGTACATATTTGTGCGGGGAGTCGTTAAACAATTTTCCCCGAGGGCATGCAAGTATCAAAAAAGCATGATGCCTCCACTATCCTATACTTATATATAAAGCGCAGCCTGATGGCGTTTATTCGGATTATGCAATCGGTCATGAAACAGAGAGCGCTCGTAAACACTCTAGTATCTTCCAACCAGTAGGTGGACAACTCTCCAACCACTGTATCCCAGTATCCCGACTAGTGGATGAGGAATTGCCCACCTAATGGTTGGAAGGAACCAGAGCAGGCTCCGCCACGATTGATTACGAAACCTACTCTGCTGACACGGGAGCACCCGCGAAAGGCGGGGGCGCAATCAGACTAGCTTATTATTTTTAAAAAAAGAAACAGGGGTTGTACCTTGTCCCTGTAGGCGGTGGCAACGGGCGCGATGCATTACATTCAGCTTCTCGTAGAGGCCCGAGATTTTCTCCGACTGCAAGAGGGAAATAATATTGGCAAGATGATTACAAAGGACAAAACGGAAGGGAAACAAAAACAAGAAAGAAACAGACGAAACTACAGTAGCTTGAACAAGGAAAAGTGCTGACCTAGAGCGACCAATTGTCGAGCTAGATCTTGATGGCGCCAGCGACGAGTCCTGCAACATCATCACTTGCGAAGGTGATTTAAGAACGAATATAGTATTTTTTTTCCGCAAATGCAATGTAAGTGCATTTTGAGCTAGTAATAAATAAATAAATCCACAAAAGTACCTGAGTGTGGACGCTTCGCCGCACCGCCGATACCTTCCATGATGTACTTCACTCCAGGAGTCGGGGCGTCCTAGAAGTAGACACAATATATTGAGTGGGAAGTCTGTTCTCTGGTTGTTCTATGGTCTCTGGTCCGATTTTTCGCGTCGCAAAAGTAAATTATTTGAAAGACTCTCACCCTACTTCCAAAAAGTGAACTAGAAAAAGTGAACTAGTAGTAGTAGGATACTTTTTCAGGAGAATATTTACTGTAATATGACCCTACATATTCGGAGTTATCACAAGAACCAACTGGATACGCCTCTTTCAAGGTATTGGGTGAGGAAAACGTGATAGGACAAGTGGCCACTCACTTCTAACAATCCGCCAATTTGATTCCTTCCTGCGCTTCTTCGCTTCTCCATGGTCACGCACTCGTATGTTGAACTCCTCGCGTTGCTCTGGATATAAACCAAGATAAATAATCGAAATGCGATAATTAGACACCGATTAAACAGGAACGACAATACGCGATAGTAAAGAGTGTTAAAATAACACGATCAACTAACAAAGGGGGGGTTCCAGCGTAGGTCGAGTGAGTCAACTACAGCTTCGAAAAGCTGCTTGTTCATTAAAAAAATGCTAAGAAACGATTTTTATAATAAAACAGCTATTTAACGCGGTTACCAATAAAAATCGCGTTTAGAATGGTCAGAAAAACGCGTTACGTTGCTACGTCGACATTCGAACGATTTTGGTGCTCCAAGAAAGTGAACGCTATAAAAATCGATAGAGTACGCATCAAATTATCACAATTCAATAAACGCAGAATGAAAATAAAGCAAAAACAAACATTAGAAGGGGAAGAAACTGATGCTCGAATGAAGGCTTCAGTTTGCGATTTGTTGGCTAATTGCCAAGCCAATACCGTATTCACTTGAGAGCGCTAAATTTTCGTTGCGAGAGTTTTCATGTATGAATTCCCCGGAGCACTCCTTTAAATCCTGATTAGGCTTTGGTCAGTCGAAGGTAATGATGGAAAAGTGTATGGTTGGTCAGGTATAGGGGGTGTGAAAATGATCGCAGAAGTACCGAGAGTAATTTATTTCGAAACTAACTCTAGAGGTTTTACAATGCCATGGTCAGAAGTCGCATTCTCCAAACCCTTTAGTTTTTTGAGAGTAAGAACTGACAGGAAACTACCAGGACATCTGTTGTTTCACAATTTTGATTTAACTATCAGTATTTCAGAATGGCTGGTACTCATTCAGCAGTGAGCTTCCCGCCCACACGCGACATCGTCAGCGACTCGTCTGACCAGGCAAGCACCGGGTTTGATTCTTGAAACTCGAAAATAATGGGTTTGAAATTTCTCCATTTTCTGGAAGATTCAGACCGATTGGAAGGGTAGGCGACTTATCGATTGATTATCGATTAAATATCGATTGATTTCAGGAGCTGCTGCGCGACGTCTGGCAGTCGTACATGCGCGGCATCAAGCGGCGCCTCGGACGATTCAGTGTGAGTGTACTGTAGTAGTTTCCCCCTATCAGGGTACGGGCATCTGCTTTCTCCTCTCTCCCAGCACTGAATGAGCCTCGCCGGCACTAGGTCGGATGATAACCATCCGGACAATCACCAAAAATATAACCATTCTGTAGGATTTCAACAGTACATTCCCACGGCTCTTGTGCTGAAGCCCGGATCTAAGTTATATATTCCCTCATTTTTAGTGTTTAATTGCTCGTTGATCGGTCAATTCATACCGCTGATCTTCAAATTGGCACTATTCTCACAATGAATGGTTCCTATTTTCACTGTTTCCCTATCCCAATCTATCTCTCCTATTATACGATCTGGACTTCAGCACAAGAGCCCGTTCCCACATTCTCAAAAAGTCTGGTGAGAAAGTACTGCGGAAGGGTGCAATTTTTGGTTATCATCCGGAAGGATATCATCCATATCAGTCTCTGGTAAAAGTTTCCCAGTGGGATCCCAGTGGATTTCCCAGTGAGATACATGCG
Organism: Pristionchus mayeri; assembly: GCA_036245805.1. Lineage (NCBI taxonomy): Eukaryota > Metazoa > Nematoda > Chromadorea > Rhabditida > Neodiplogasteridae > Pristionchus > Pristionchus mayeri. The sequence continues at coordinate 5,164,052 of BTRK01000002.1, read as the reverse complement.
GGCTCCCCACTGGGAAATCCACTGGGAAACTTTTACCAGAGAGTACTCAAATCACGATGCTGCTTCCTTTCAACATAAATAAAATATTAAAAAATGCTGTATGAAAATTGCGAGGACCCTGTGACTTTGGAGATTCAATAGTGGCATGAAAGCGAATGGAAATTGCTTTCTTCGGTTTTGAAGCTTTTTCCGAGGGGTATAATTAAAAATATATGTATTCAATTTTCCACAATATCATGATTTTAATGTGACAACAGCTCGTTCGTTCATTAAGAAGAGCTAATTGCGTCTAAGGGTAGCTAATTAAATGTTCAGAAGTACTTGCGCGCGCGGCTTTTTTTATGTTGGCCCCTGCCACTTTTCGGTCCTGCGCTTTCTTGAAGAACAGACGTAGATATTTGATTTGATAATAGTGATGTGAATATATTTTGGAAAATATTAATATTGCAGACCAACTTCCGCGCGGGTACATTTCCTGCGAATCCGCTGACGCTCGCGGTCGTCGTCGGCCTCATCTCCATCTTCTCGGCCATTGGTAAGTGAGGGGAATAATCGGTCTGACTAGGCACTATGCCGGATGAGAACTACGACGTCATGCCGCCTTTCATATATCAAAGGTGGCATGACATCATAGTTCTCATCCGACCTAATACTTCTGACTCTCAAATCGTGGGAGCCAATCGTCTGAGTCACGGGTTGCCTCTTTTATTGTTTTTTCGTTGAATGCTAGCGGTGAATAATGCATTGCATAATTGCCAATTTCAAAACATATGAGGGAACCTTGAAACTGGAAACTGTGAAGGCGACACTTTGTGAACTTTTCCATGCAGGTATCGACGTCTCGTTCGGCGTCGTCCCGTTCCTGCAGAACTACGTGCTGTACGTCGTGTTTGGGTGGGGAATAATTTCTTATTTTTAATTAATACTAATTAGTTAATTAGTGCATTGCCTTGCTGTCTGGGGTTCAGGAACTATTTTAGTAATCAGTTTTTTGTGCTTGCAGTTGGTTTTGCGCTGCTCAAAGTTGTGATTAGATCGGGGAATTTCGGTGGGTGGTAGTGAACTCATCAATTAGGTTTATTAAAAAAATACGATAAGTTATCTACAACGACGAAGTGGTCACGTTGTACTAGTGTCCAATTGATAAAAAATATAAAGTAAAATAATTATTCTATATTTTAAGGGGTGACTCGACTGGCCTTACGATCTCGCTCCTTCTCGCCTCTGCCCTCGTCTGGCTCGCTATTGTGCAGGTGAGAGAATCCCCACCTCTTGGTTGGAAAACAAAAAAAAAGCGATCCTCTGGTCTTTTTTTTCCAACCAAGAGGTGGGGATTCACTGGTGAGGATACTGGCCACCATGTCAGGGAACTGGTAAATCACTGATTGGCTGTTTTGACCAGTGAGCCACAGTATCCTGACCAGTTCCATGAACAGTTATGGGGAATCGCTCTCCAAAAATTAAAATAAACCAGAATTAGATTCCTATTATAGCCTAGGTAGAGTGGTGATGCACGGGCACTGTATCAGTAGATTATTGAGACTGTGTGCGATCTTCCGAGGGCCATAGTTGTGTAAACTTATTCATTCAATTTTATTTGTCTGACATCTGTAAACGAGGCGGAGTTGTGATGCATGAGTACTGTTTCAGTCGAGTATTGAGTCAGTCTTTAATCTTATTCTTGATGGTATTGATAAAACATAACCATTCAGATGATCCGTCTCTCGCTGAAGATGCTGCTGTGTTACAAAGGGTGGATGTATGAGTCGCCCGGCAAGCCCATCTCCTCCCCGACCAAAGTGTGGCTGGTGAGTTGAGTTGCGAACGTCTTATACAGCATTAGCATGGATGACAACCCTCCGGATAAGATCGAAAAATTATGCCCTTCCGTAGTATGCTCTCTGAAAACTTTTGACTGTGGGAACCTAATGTGAAACTACTGGGGACGGGTATCTTTTCTGGTTCTCAACCAGTGGGTTTTTCTTCGGACCTAATAACTCTTTGACACAAATCGTTCCCCTCCTCGGCGTACCTCTAATGTGGTAGTAGTGAAACGACTGTTCACAAGCAAAGTTCCCACAGGATCCGATCGTTTCTGTGCGTCACTAGGTCGGATGAGAAATAAGTACCATTCTCCAGTATTTTCACATTAGGATCACTCACACACTGTCAAAACGCCTTCTTCGAAAATTCTACGGACGGGTATTATTTTTGGTTTTCGTCCGGCCTAGCGCCTTCTGTGCCAACCATTTCACTTATTCTAGCATCGCTGAAGCACGAATGTTGCAGGGAATCCTGGCGGTGATCTCCAAGTGCGGCCCCGTGCTGCACTCCTTCCAGGGCGCCCTGCCCCGTCTACCGGTGCCCAGCCTGGATGAGACTGTGGCGAGGGTGAGTGAGAATACTATATACTATCTGTCCATTGGGAAAGTTGTGCTGGGATGCAGATTAGGGGACTGTCATCGTCTCATTGGAAAACTTGTGATGAAATAAAGATAGTGGTTGAAGTATTTGATAGAAGGATTTGTAGTATTGGGGAATGTTGGAGCGATTTTCAGGCAGGGTGTTTGATGATTTCTCAAATTGATTTGTTTCTACTTTAAATTATGCGCCGCACAAGTTCAATGCTATTTCCGAAATCTGGCATGGGCTAGTGATATGCAGAAGCTGAAACGCGGATGGACCAAAAACTTTCCAATTTCAGCATCTGCGCTCGATGAAGCCGATTCTGTCGGAGAAGGAGTACAAGGAGTTGGAGGTGATTGGGTTTTTCTTTATTGTTATTACTTTAATTAATTTTGCAATTAATATTCCTATCTTATTTTCTAAATTCAGGCGCATTCTGAGCACTTCCGCATGTGCGTCGGCAGGAGACTGCAGCGATACCTCATCCTGAAGAGCTTCCTCTCCATCAACTACGTGAGATTATTCATTTTGTTCGTGACAGTTAGCATGTAGTCGTAGATTTGATTGTTTTGTGAATACTTCATCTCCTCTATGTGAATTCTTTCGTGTTGTTTTTTTTGTCAGCGCTGCCCAATCATATTGCAAACCCACATCTGCTCGGGCATTTGAAAACCATTTGAAACCACATGCAACCAGGATGCTCGGATTTTAAAAAAAAGAAAATATAGTAGTGATAAATCTGTAATCGCACTATCGGTGATTGCATCACCGTTTAGAATCAGTTTGTATTTTATGAACAATATATTTATTTAATTAATTAATTAATTGTAGATCGCCGACTGGTGGGAGGAGTTCGTCTACTACCGCCAACGGTCTCCCATCATGATTAGCAGCAACTACTACGGATTCGTCAGTTTTTGTTTTTTTGTTCTATATTTTGTTGACACCCGATAAGTTCTTGCTAAGAAAGCTCGTCTTTGTTCCTACTTTCGCTGCTTTCTGATTTTCTCGCGATGGGCATTGAACTTACTATGAAAAATCCCTCTTCACTTAGGACTCACTACAGCACGTGGTACTGATTATCAGTTATTAGTAACTAACTGATAGGGCATTCACCTAGCGCATTTAGCAATATTTTCCATTCAGGACACGCTTATCGATTGCCCGACCCGCGTCCAGACTGCACGCGCTGCAAACATCACCTTTGCTGCGCTGCAGTTCCGAAGGAAGATCGAGCGACAGGAGATCAGCCCAGTGAGTGGAGTAATCATCCAGCCCATTAGGTCGGATGAGAACTATGAAGTCATGCCGCCTTTTACGTCATAGTTCTCGTCCGACCTACTGCTTCATTCAGTGATAGAAAAGCGATGAAACGGGAAAATGTGACCTAGATGTCACGGTGCATTTTTTAAAAATTCTTTCATTAGCCGCATATTGCAATGTAGTGGGAATAGTGGGCGCTGCTACGTTGTAGGCACAAGATAATTGTTTTGCATAGTCGTACCTTACATTGTCTACAATTATTTGCATCAAATAATAAGAGATTAGATGAAATCTGAATGATTTTAGCAATCAGTTTTTTTGTGAACAACAGAATGTCTGAGGTCGATTGAGTTCTGGGCTGCCATCAAAACTTATGGCTCTCAATGGAGGAAGAAATTACCGAGTTACTTTTTTTTGTTCTTTCAGTTCTCGATTGCGCCGCACACGAAGGTGCCCTTCTGCACGATGCAGTACGAGCGTCTATTCAACAGTTGCAGAATACCCGGAGAGGAGGTGATCTTTGATCTTTCGTTACTGTATTCTCACCTCTTTAAACAGCCTGATAATGAATCTGACCCCTCGAACCCTCGCCTGAACTCTACCGTGTCACTCCTTCATTCTGATTCGTTTCAGTGTGATCACTTCGCTCGCTGGGACGATGCGACACATGTGGCCGTCTTCTACAATGGCGTTTGGTTCAAGATGTACATCCACAACGGAAAGAGGTGAGGTCTTATTTGCGCTGAAGTATCTTCCTCTTATTGTTTCGTCCATTCCATGGTATATGGGATTTACGAAGCGGGATAGTGACTATTCGGATATGTTTGTGCTTCTCTAGTTTGGGAAGTTTGTGAGAGGTTTTACTTCGTAGTTTGTGAGTCTGGATTCAATTGCCCCTCAAATTTTGCTTTAGCTGTATACTATGATTGGAACATGACGATGGCTTGTCGAATATGTTTCTCTTTGGAGAGATCATTGTTATTTGGGGATAGTTATGCACTGATTGAAACACGACTGTGGCTAACCAATTTCGCACTCTTTTAGTTTTCAAATACTTTTAATTTAATATTAATTGTATTTGTAGACTGCTGGACGCGGCCGAGCTGCAGCATCAGTTCGACGAGATCGTCAAGACCGATCCCAAGCCGATCGAGGGAGAGGAGCATGTGGCCGCGCTCACTGCCGGAGAGAGAAAGCCATGGGCACTCGCGAGAAAGGTACGGTAGTGGAGGGATACTGTAGCAAGATTTAGTCAAAGGAACGATAGGAGACGTATGTGTTGCTCTTGGATTGACGGAGTTGGAAAAGCTATGCATTGTTTGGTTGTCGGATTGCTTATCCATCCCATTGCGAGGAAATGCGGTGACGCCAAAATTGCAGGTGCTATTTGTGCTATTTTTCCGATAGGATCCCTTTTCCAACATTACCTGATGTCCAGTGAATACACTCTCCATCACATAGCGGGGATTGTAATTGCAAACCTCTTGACCTTCTAAATAGGGCGAGTGAATAGATTTTACTTGTGATTGAAGAGTATTGATTAACTTCTTTCAGGAGTTCTTCTCATCGGGAGTCAACGAGACGTCATTGAGCGCGATCGAGAGCGCAGCATTCTGCGTGATTCTCGACGATGAGGTCCGTCTTTAAGCTTTGTAAAAAAAATTTTCTCGCTAAATTTGCCTCATGCAATCTGCCACTTCTCCTATTTACAAAAAAAAATTATGGAACAACCAAAAAAGATTTCGTCTCAACCTGCCACATGCGTGTTCCGGTTGTAATAGATAGGCTGTGACGATTGGAGTGGGACAATCACTTTTGGGTCCTTTTTTCGAATAAAAAACCAATTTCTTCTTTACAGGAAATGATCTACGACCGGAGGGACCCCACGAAGATGGACGCGTGCGCGCACATTCTGTTGCACGGAAAAGGCTACAACAGATGGTTTGATAAGGTACGGTAGATGAGCAGTCAATCGATTGGATGAGATGTTGGGAGTACGGCCTAAGATGGTTGTACAAGGTGCAGTAGCGGGTCAACAGAGTCAATTGATTGATTGACGGAGGTTCTTATGGTGTAATGATAATAGCATTTAATAACATAATATCAATATCAATCAATCAATCAATATTTATCACTTCAAGCGTTAACGCTAGGTGAGGATAGGTCGGAATTCGTCGGTCGTTGCAGACCACCAGTGGGGGCCAATTGTTCTTCTGAGGTCATCTCGCCAACGCGTTCTCGGCTGACCCTGGGGACGGCTCCTGTTGTAAGGGATCCATACCGTAGTCGCTCTGGTCCACTCATCTAGCTCCATTCTCCTAAACTTCAACGCCCACTGAGCTTTCCTTTTCAGCGCTTCTTTGTTCCAATCCTGCACTTTCGTTGCATTGCGCACGTTCTCGTTTCTCCATCGATCCATCAGTGTTATGCCCAACATTTTTTGCTCCATTTTTTTGAGTCACACTAAGCCGTTCCTTTTCACTGGCTCGCAGCGCCCAGACTTCTGACCCGTAAAGCACTGTTGAAGAGATACAACTTTCGAAGAGCCTCCTCTTAGTCTTCATAGGGGGCAGGCGAGAAGAGAGCAGAGTAGAGAGCTTGGACCAAGCGAGCCATCCCAGGCGTATCCGGTGCTCAATTTCATCCGAGTGATCGAGGGGGAGCGAGATTCTCCCACCAAGATATGTAGTGGAAGGGACAAAGTTGAATGCCAGATTGTCGATTGTAATGGGTGCTCGAGTGGTGCTACACGATGTGAGAAGAACGGTTTTGGAAGCATTTACTTCTAGACCGACGCGTGAGCATGCCTCCATTAGCTTCCTCAGCATTCGCTTCAGTTCAGGCCTTGACTTTGCAATTAGGACGATGTCATCCGCGTACTCAAGGTGGCTTAGGTTTCTCCCATCAATCTTGAGTCCATTGTTCTCCCAGTCGATGTCATTCATTGCTGAGCGAAGGACTACGTTGAACAAGCGATTGGCAAGGGTGTCGCCTTGACGAACTCCTCTTCTGATTCTGACTGGGACGAGATCCTCGTTGACTTGGATGAGGGTCCTCGTTGACTCGGAATATCAATAACACAATAACAATTACAATTACGTAATCATAACTTTATTTATTGCAGTCCTTCAACTTCATTGTCGCGAAGAACGGCCGCTACGGGACGAACGCGGAACACTCGTGGTGAGTTCTCCTTCGTTGCATTGTAGGATCAATGTTATGAGTAGTTTATATAGGTAGGTTAGCGAGAAAAGACGAGAAAAGACATCGTCCGTTTTTTAATAGATTTTTATTTAAAACATCGAATTGGACCCGCCTCTTGCACGCTGCGGTGGCAATACATGTTCAGTACAAAATGAAGGCGTTCAATGATCATGCTTCTTTGATTTTCGAATATCATTTCATGAAACTGGGGCTCCGAGGGTTGAGGTTACAAGGCGTTTGTATAGTTGGACGACGGTTGTAGCGGATGATATTCAGGACCAATTTGAGAGAACAAAATCAGAATGTTATCGGCCATGGCTCTCCGTTAGTCAATGTTACGAGTAGTTCACATTTGTTGTGCTATCCCAGCGGGTTTATGTTGCGAAAGTAACTTTTAGTGGATCTAGTACAGAAGCCGATGATTCTTCTCATCATAGTCCGATAGAATATGTAATCTGGCAAAGCACTCAGCGGGTCGATGTTACGAGGTGGTCATGTAGTTGGAATTGGAAAGCGTACGCAGTATAAAGGTAAAGGTAAAGGTACATCCCGTCTTCGAGACGGTGCTCGCGGGAGAACACTACTAGGCCAGTGTCAATTTGGGCAGATTCAGTCCGGAGTGCCCACCTTTCGCCAGACCTATTTACCTGCGTGATCTAGTCATGACTACCAATTCCCCGTCCCCAATGGGTGGGCGCCTTGGTGAGGCGGGACGGTGTCACGGCCGGGAATCGAACCCGGGTGGGAGGGAATGGGAGGGCGCGCCATAGACCACTACACCACTTCGTCTCTATACGCAGTATGTTGGGTGATAGTCAAAATCATTTAAATAATTCTTTCGTTGAGGGGTGACGGTGGCGTGACTGCCCATTTCCTCGAGTACGTCGTCCTGAAGGACACACTCTGCCTCGGATACGATGAGGTATGCGGTAATCGCTTACGGTAGCGATAATGGAATCGGATCGAAAACTGATTTTAATCCTCTGCAGAAGGGCAACGCGAAAGGAGAGGTGAGGGTGAAGATGCAGCCGAAGCGACTCAAGTGGCAAATCACCGAACCTCTGCAGGTGAGGGGAGAAAGTGGGCGGAGTCTGAGGGATAAGGGGGAAGGGGGTGGAGTCAGGTGCTTCTTCCGAAGACCGGGCAGTACAAGTGTAGTGGACATGGCTAGTCATCCGTTGCCGTGGAATTCGTAGAGTGTAGTGGTTGATCTATTTTATATCAATTATCAAATTGCTTTGGGTAATGTCTGGAGTCTGGAATGTTTTCTGGCATTGAAGTATAGTTTGTAGTCTGATCTTTGATCACGTTCAGAAGCAGATCAACGCTTCGATCGCTGTAGCCAACGGGCTCATCGCGGACGTCGAGATGGCCGTGCTTCCGTGGAATGAATTCGGTCAGTGGAACGGACTATTCTCTTTCTGCTCGTTTGACCATCTCACTCATTTAACCGTCGAAGCAGTTCGTAAAATGAAGAAGGAAAACACTTGCGAAGCCTTCCCCAATTGAGACTCGCATCTGAGTGTTACTCTGATGCTATAGAGGATATTACGCATTAGAACTTGAATAAAAATGTAAAATTTGAGTAGGGAGGTTCGTGTTCTGCCATCACTTCTAGTTTGGAAACTCCGGTCGCAGTGGATTACACTGTCTCATACGATGAAAATATCTGTAACTGACTTTAACTGTGTCTTAATATGCAATATATTCATAGGTCAAATACGTGACATTGTGATATCGGCAAAAGTTGGAAAACCACGTCGGCAAAACAATATGAGTTAATCCGCGAGCTAATTTTTGGTTGTTCGAAAACTATTTGAAAATGGTTGTTCGAAAACTATTCGATCTATGAATATATCCATAGTAGTTCCTTCTCGATTGCAGGCAAGGGACTGATGAAGAAGCTGAAGTGTTCGCCCGACGCCTTCATCCAGATGTCTCTCCAGCTCGCCTGGTTCAGGGTGAGTGGGGATACTATGGATTGAGGATTATCGATTGATTCTAAAATGAAATAGTCCTTGCTGAGTGGGGAAAGGGGAAGGGAAGATCAGTTCCTACTAATCAGTAATAATTATATTTTTTTAATATCCACCTAATTCCATTTCACGAGACGCATTTCAAAATCTCATACCAATTATGAAACCTTGAATGCCAAGACAGCCTCATTCGTCCCCTCCCCTACCAAATACTGACATGAAGCCAAATAATTTTTTTCAACAACTTTCTATTAGGCCTCTGCGGAGGAGCCTTGATTAGACTCGGTTTCCAGTTTCAATAATTACAATTGCCTTCCAGTTTTCATATTTACAACTTGTGATGACAGAACTGTTAGTGTTTCATCAATGCTAGAATACCTAGACCTTTCGAAGCGCCTTTGATTTTTTCCAGTGAGGTTTATAAATAATTCCTTGCAGAACCAGAACAAGTTCTCTCTAACCTACGAGGCCTCGATGACTCGTCTCTTCCGTGAGGGAAGAACCGAGACTGTGCGCTCGTGCTCTGTGGAGAGCTGCGATTTCGTGCGCGCCATGATGGACCCCAAGACCTCGGTGAGTGTACGGTAGATTCACAAGGGGTGCCGATCGACTTCTGACTTTATTCTGAAATTGCAGCGCGAGGAGCGCGTCCGCCTGCTGCGCACCGCTTGCGAGAAGCACCAGGACCAGTACAGGTATACTGTAATCGGTGGATACTGAAGACTGGAATATTGATTTTCTAGAGACGCGATGACGGGACGCGGTGTCGATCGACATCTGTTCGCACTCTACGTCGTCAAGAGATACCTCGAAGTGGTGAGTGGGGAGCACACATGGGAAATGCTTGCTGCTAAGTTTCACAATCCGGGAGGGTGACCACTAGTTCAGCCATAAAACCAGCAGGGTTTACCGGAACTCGGAATCTACAGTTGGGAGATGCTTTGTGCTGAGCAAAAATATAACAAAAAAAACAAAGTGTGGCTTGGATTGATACGAGCTAGTTAATCTAATTAATCTCGATTGAGTTAATCTAATTAATGTTAATTATCAGGAATCTCCCTTCTTCGACGCGATCTTCCCTCCGTCCTATCTTCTCTCCACGTCGCAGAGCCCGCTGAGCCAGTGCGAAGATGAGGCCGACATGAAACATCTGACCTCCGATAACAAGCGCAAGATCGTTTGTGGTGGAGGTACGGTAGGGGTACGGTAGCGATGACGGTAGAGAGCGATCGAGAACTGACTTGTATTTTTTCTGATTATATTGGTATTATGATTTGGACGCTACACACAAGCAGGGTAGGTATGAGCCGGGTATGCGTTTTCGATCGATCGATAAATGGTCAATCAATATAATTTTTTTCGATAATTTTCAGGCGGTTTCGGACCCGTGGCCGACACCGGTTACGGTGTGTCGTACGTTATCTCCGGAGAGAATCACATCACCTTCCACATCTCATCGAAGAGATCCGCCCCCAACACGAGCAGCGCCGGATTCAAGTGAGTAAAGGGGATACTGTAGAAGGAGTACGATAGGAAGGAGAGAGCGACACCTTCAAGTGTGAAAGAGCGGCATTGGGATGCATGAAGGGGGCAGGAAGTAAGCGAGAGATGTTATTTCTGGGGTGCTAAGGAGACAGTATTGCATTGTACAAAATGCAAGTAATGCATAGTAGGATTTCTGTGACCCGGAACTGACGGGAAAATATTTCACAACAAAAATAAATATTTTAACACTCATTCGAGCTGCGACTATCGCAGTGTGACAAACTGATTGGCTCTGATACCTATCCACGGCATGACTTTTACCGACACTCGTAGTAAAATTTGCACTTTTTAAAAATGTGTACAGTAATTCAGGGACTTGATCCTCGATGTGCAAATTACGGTTGTTTTGATTAGCTGGAGTCAAATTTTTGTATTTTGTTGTCGGTGAAAATCATGCCGTGCCTATCGAGTGTCAGGGAACCAACGGGACTGAATTTTCAACTGTTTAATTATTTGAGTATTTATGGATGCAATCTTCCTTAAATTGCACTCCACTAGAATAGAATACTCTCGTACAAATCCTGTGGCCAGAAGTTGACGGGACTCAATTTTCCACTTTGCAGGGACGATGTGGTCAAGTCGCTGCGCGAGATGGCAGCACTCTTCAAGGGATGATCGGAGGCTCCGCCCCTCTCTCTCGCAAGCCCCGCCCCCTTGACTCCGCCCATTCCCCGTAGTCACCCTGCTCAATTCTCCGTAGTTCCTTATACTCACTAACGCTTAATTCATTCACGCTAAACCTGGTAGTCGTTTGTCTCATGCAGAAGCTTTTGCTTCGAATCAAATACTGTACTACTAAACAGAGCATAAAGAAATAGCTAGCTTGCACAACTAACTCGTTCTTTGTGTCTGCACCTCATCTCTTTACTTCTTTCTTTTCTTTGCTTTTTGCTGGTTTGTGCAATTATCGATTGATTGCTCATTCTTTCGCCCTTGATCTCTCTTTCACAACGTTGCTTCATTTTCCTTTATCGTGCCATAATTTCTTACGTGCCCTGCCAGATGTAGCATTGCCTGAATAAGGATAGGTCGTAACTCTTTACTCGTTGAAGTTCTGTAACCACAATATTGTGAGCTTTATTTTGTATTTCTCTGTTGGATTGATCGTCTCTCGCTCTTTCTAGGATCTCTTAATATTTCGTCATTGATTATAATCCCCTGTAATATCGTTGCAAGCATTATGCAAGCCATTCATTTTCTGTATCGTCTCCCGTTTTTTTTCAGTGGCCGCTTATTCGCATAAAGAGTTTCAGAGACAATGTAATTTCTCATAAAAGTATAGCGTAGCGGCACTAATCAATACTTGGAGAATAGTCAGAAAAATCGACCAATGACTACTGTAGATGTTCCGGGTCTCAAGCAGATTCCTGTCTGGCTTGATTCGTTTCCACAACGAGCAAGCCTGGTCTCCGGATATGGTCAAAGAGGTACGATAATTATAGATTGATGGGGAAGTGTAGATCAATCGATAATCGTGGTAGATCACGGCGGGTTGTCGAGTGACGCCGGATTTCGTGAGCGAAGCAGAGGAGAAGTCGATGCTGGACGAGGTAGAGGGACGACTTCAGAGGCTGCCTTATGAGGACAGTCACTGGGATGAGGTATGGTAGAGAGAGAGAGAGTACTGTAGTTATAGTTACGGTAGAGGGGGGATTGATATCTGCTCCTCGTTAGTTAATTGTGATAATGGCTCTGGATGATCGGAGTATGAGGAAAGCCACAGTGTGCCACATTTTATGAGCATAAGTTGATCATATAATGGATGATTATGACATATTTAGCATATTACAGCATATTTTTACAACATTAATGAATTCTAGCTGATTTGGAAGCTCTGTAAGAAAATTTTTTCTGACTTTTTGAGGGATTTTTTTCGAGGAGACAATTTTTCTCACTGATTTCCGCAAAACGCTCAGAGGTTGTTGAAATGTATCAGTACATCATCTTCGACTATTGAGACGACTATTTTGAAGATGACGTCACCTCTGAAATGACAATTTTCATGGTTTTCGTATTCGGTGAACCATAAAATGTTGTAGAGTGAATTAAATTTGATTAAAAATATATAAAACAGTACCTACTCTCCTAGCACATAATCTGGTTACAGTACCCACTACAGTAACCAGGCTACAGTAACCCTCTCTACCATATTCCAGGCGATCCATCTGTATCGCGAGCGCGAGCAGCGCGTGTGGAGAAAGGAGAACGACGAAGTGCTGGCGAGAATGAGGGAGTGCTCGTTCCCCAAGGTGAGCAATAGCTTTCGAAATTCGGGAAAGTCTTTTTTTATTTACCACTTTCTTCGTTCGACCATTTGAGAGGGTGAGTGAATGAAGAGACGATTACCCGAAGGCCCTAGGTCGGATGAGAAATATGACGTCATGACGCCTTTGATATATAAAAGGCAGCATCAGGTCATAGTTCTCAATGAGAACTTCTCATCCGACATAGTGTCTTACCCGAATTACGAACTCTAGTGATCAGGAAGAGGTCTGAAGTAGGGTTGTCTTCTCAAGAAACGACTCCCCTCGTTTTCCGTATTCGTGACGAGACAATTTCTTGGGCTATCAATAAGATTTAGATTACGAGTGGCATACTAGTAGTTTTTATTATTGAAAACGTAGCGGGCCAGCGTCGAGCAGGAGAAAACATCCTGGGAATTTGTGGTTGCAAGGGTTGTTCAATTTGCAATGCGGTTGAATGCACCTATCATCTCACAGAACCTGGGTTTACAAATATGCATATAATCGCGCGTAGGCTGTTCTGAAAAGCGCCCGGCCATCCATTGTTATTGAAATTGATACTTTTTTTCGATGTGATTTATTGTTTCCGAACTATCGGGTGCTCTGCAGCTTCCTGTACGTTTCATTTCTCTCCAAATGGAGAGTTCATTTATGCCTGGAAATTAATTGTACTAATCGTGTGAAATGTCTGTTGCAGAGATTGCTCAATGTGCTGACGATTGGGTGAACCAATTACAGTGCGCAAAATATAAAACGCACAACCTGATTGTTACCCTTTCAAGTAGATTTTCAAGGTTGACAGTGGGTCTTATTTGATCTCAGCCAGAACTGAGAGCCCATTTATGCTTCCTCTGATTGATCTTTGATCTCGTTCTCTCAGGACTCCGCCCACCTTACGTACGTGCACATTCTCGACTTGCACGCGGACGGACACATCAAGCCGCACATCGACAGCGTGAGAGTGAGTGGTGCACTTTCTCAATTGCCCACTCTACCCATGGTACCTGGTGAGACTGTAGAACATCGAGCCGCCAAGGAATACAAATGAATCAATATTTATCACGTCATACGGTTATCGCAAGATAAGGGGGGCGGTATTCTTCGGCGACGTATGGATACGGAGTTGTAAGCCGCCGCGATGGAATCGTACTCACAATGAATGGATTGTCCATTCAGGAATGTAGTACAATTCCGAGTGGGCTTTATCCAACGACCATCCCTTCAGCATTTTTTTGCTCTGGCTGGCCATAGTAGAACCTGTGAAACGTTGACTTGTCGCTTTTTAAATAACTATTTAAATAACTTTTTAAATAACTTGTTGTGCGTACTTTGTGTTTCATTGTGGGGATAAGAGAACGGGGAGTTTAGGTCTGCAATAGGTGGTCGACTTCTAATAAATTGATAAAATCATTTATCGCTCTAGAAAATACATGCTCGAACGTAAAAACAATCTTTTGATCATCCTCTATGAATGAACTTTCAAGCATAGCTTGTTTAAAGTTAACGGACGAGGACGAAACTGACCCCCTATTTTTTGTCCTCCATCGAATAGCCGATGGCTGAATTAGTTGAGAATGAATATACAAAAATGCTAAAAATCAATAATAGCCTCAAGGGAAAGCAGGAAATGATCAGCGTAATCCCGCGCTCTCTCACTTTTGCATACTCTCTCGTACACGCTACGGGATCAGGGTGAGATCAGGGTTTCGTCCTTGTTGGGTAACTTTAAGTAATAGAATCAACGTATGATTTTCCCCGTCGAAAGAAGGAGTTGTTGTGCGAGGTTGTTGTTTCACTGTGGGGATAAGACAGTGGGTAGTTTAACTGTGCAATGGTAAATTGAATTCCTTCTAACAAATTCATAATAAATTAATCACTGAATCGTACTCACAATGAATCTAAGAATGACCTCGCTTGCTCTGACTGATGATATTAGAGCCTGTCGTTGACTTCCGCGATCAACTAATGATTTATTATGCGAACGTTATGTTTCACTGTGGCAATAAGAGAGCGGGAAGTTCAATTCTCCAATAGGAAGTAGATTGTGACCTAGACAAATTTATTAAATTGTTAAACTCTCTAGACAACGCATGATCTAACGTAAGTAATAAAATTTTAGTTCCGGTCCTCTATGACTGCTATCAACTTTCATACATAGGGCGATAATAGGCGCTGTGAGATGTACAATTTCCGCATTCAACGAATCAATTGTTGTCTGAGCGTTTGTGTTTCACTGAGGGTACATGAAAGAGAGGTCCGCAGTTCGAACTCAGATTTTATTACTACAAAATCATAATTTATTAGTCGCTCTAAAATCTTTCTCACAAGGAATTCGTTGATACCTGTTATGTAATCATAAAAATTATTTTTAAAAGGCCTTCATTCTCGTGCTGATCTCTTCTTCATCCTATTCTTCTTCCTAATCTCCATCATTTCTCTATTTAAGTACTGTGGTGACGTCATCACCGGCATTTCCCTGCTCTCTCCGTGTGTGATGCGACTGAGACACGAGCAGAGGAAGGAGGAGCTCGTTGTCGATCTGCATCTTCCGCGCAGGAGTCTCTATCGATTGGGGTACGGTTGCTCATTTATCGATTGATCCATCCTATAGTAACCCTTCCCTATCTTCTCAGTGGCATCGGTCGATACTCGTTCACGCACGAGGTTCTGGCCGACGCGGAGAGTGAATTCGACGGGCAAAAGGTGGTCCGAGACAGGCGAATATCGATTATCTGCCGTGATCTACCCAAGCATCAGGCCAAGGTAAACTGTGGGCTAATCGATCGATCGGCCCTACCGTAATCCGGAAATATTTCAGATTTTCGCCAAAATGCAGCCGATCCCGCAAGAATGAAGATTATCTAGGTAGAATTTTCTAGAATCGATTGATCGAATGTGATTTGTTTAATAGAGCTGTTTTTTTATAAATTGTGGTTTCTCTATAAATTTCTTTTATCCGTGACGATTTAGCAATATTTAAATGGATTTACATACTTACAGGTTTGTTGCTAGTGCATTTGACCGATGAGAAAAGGAAACAAGTACGATAGAGAGTTGCAGATTATTGGGTTTATGTGTGAATACAGAGAATCAGTAGGGGAGTGAGCCTCGCACTAGTTCAGTAGTTAACACCGTATAGGAGATGGAGTGATAGAGGGTGGGGTAGGGAAAAAAAGGGGTGGATTACGGTATCAGGGATCAGGGCCGGGTAAAGTAGTCGCCTACTCGCGGCGTAGGGCGTCCAGACGCGCTTGCAGGTCGTCGTCGAGGTCGGCGCCGCTGGCAGTCGCGCCTCCCGCCGGCACTCCGCCCGCTACAAATGGGCAGATTACGGTAGTTAGGGAAAGTCAGGGACTACTACCGTATCCTCCACCGGAGAATATACGGGTGATACCAGGAAGACATCCTAGCGAGGGCGCCAGTTAAGGTTCTATCCTCTTCCTTTCCCTCCTAGTTCTGCGTGGACTGATTTTGTGAGGTACAGTAACATGCTACCGTAACCCCAGCCCGAATATCGTACCTCCGATGGGCACTTTGGCTGGTCCGGTCCTCTCGGCGGCGCCGATCTGGCCCGAGGGAACCACCAGTCCGCCCATCTCCTCGCCCATCTGGATGCCCAGCTCGTCCAGCACCTTAATTAGAGGGTTAATTAATTATTAATTTTGTGGATAATATATATTAATTAGCAGAAAAAACTCAATTAGTATTTATAAAAACAATGAGATTTTATTAGTGGAAAAAGTGGCTACAAGAGACTGGAATAGATTGAAGGGCAAGCTAAAGGGCATGTTGCGAAACCGGGATGCGCATGCTGTACAGGACGACTGCGATATTGTTTTTACAATTCCGACAGCGAAGCCAAAATATTGAATGGCCTGAACTCACCCTGTTCATATGCACGCTGTGGAACATAATACTTCCATGTATTTATTCCGCACTTTATTCTCACCGCAAACCACCATATTTCTTTTTTTTGCAACCAACAAGCGGGTAATACTGCTTGACTCGCGCGCCTCTTGCTCATGGCCATTATGCGGAACCGGATATTGCCGGGCAAACCCTCAGCGCAATATTCTCACCGCATTCACTTTTGCACACTTCACGATCTCCCAAACAACATCGTATCGTAATATCCGTGACATTAATTGTTATTACTGTACTCTACACGAACCTGCTGCAACAACAATCAGCTTGCAGCTGCCCGAACTCTACTTATAACGCTACGGAATTGAACGATAGCTTATTCTTATCTACATCTTAATTTGCAAGGAAGTGAATCCCTCATTCGAGTTATCAGGTACCGTAACCCATCCCTTGCCTACCGTACCTGGTTGACGATCTGCTCGCTCTCGGCGTCGTCGGTCTCGTCTCCGAGAGCGTCGTCGATGGCGTCACCGATGATCTCCTCCTGGAATTCGAAATGATTTCTTTAAATTTCGAAATTTCACTTCCGGTTTTAGTTCTTTCGCTTTTCTGTCCATGTATGTGATGGAGTCTGCGTTCATTTTCAAGCACACAAACACAGTAACTACGACATAAACTCCTAAAATGGGCCTTAGCGCATCAAGCGCGCCTTCACATCCACCCCCTCCCCCATTCCTTACCTTCATGTCCATGATCTCGCTCTGCTTCTCGAATTCCATCATGATCTGCAAAGGGACAGTGGATTAGCACATTTCAAAATGTAGAAAAACAATTTTCAAATTTTCGAACAATTAAAAACGAAGATGTGGGCATACCACCACTAAAGGGGCCCATGGACTATGGACTCAAGGGCACCTCTACAGGAGACCGGACCAGACTAAAATGATGTTATCCGAGTCCCTTAGACATGACTCACATAAGGGAGAGATCCAATACTAGGTGGAACCTAGAACATCACTCTAACCGAAAGCTTAACTATAATGCGACCGCCAGATTCCATGGAAAATATTTCGAATCATAATTTTAACTTGGTCCGGTCTTCTGCAGAAGGACAGGACCCAAGGCAATAAATAATTTTGTCTGCAGTATCTATGCCATGGTATGGCAAAGTTGAGTTTCACATTCAACTTATACATAGAGACGTGCTGGAACCTCGGTTACGCAATGGATCATTGGTTAAAAAAACATTGAAGCATCAAACCTGCTGGATCTGAGGCAGGTTCATCTGCCGATTCATCGTCTTCATCGCTTGCGTCACGCCCTTCATCGCCTGCCGGATTCGGGTTTCAAACTATTTTCGAAATTTGTTTTAAATTACCGAAGCCATGGCCTCCTGACTCTTGAGCGTCTGCACCTTGAGTGAGACGGCCTGGAATTAGGATTGATTAACAATATCATTTGTTTTACAAAAATCAATTTATGAAGCACAAACAGCGCGGCTGCCGCGTTTCAAAAGATAATGAAAGGAAACATTTTTAAGCTGCCCGATTTTTTTGCTTTGTCAGGACTGCATGCTACTCTGTTAGAGTTTTCGCCTATCCTAAATAGCAGTTCATTGTCGATTCCAACCGATGAGTGTAAATACCTGAATGTTGGCCTTCATCACGATGAACTTCTTGATGTAGCGACGAGTCCGCACGAGGTCCTTCGCCATCACTTTCACCGAGTCCTGAAAGGCAATGGTTCGGGTCTGGTATTCGTTTCAGCGCATGCTCACGGCGTATCACGGCACCGCATCATTCTGCCCCGAAGGTTGAAGAAAGTAATTACAGTAGACGCCAAAAAAATTCCGCGCGGGTACACGGTTCAGGCACCTTGACAATCAGGCAAAGCGGGAACGTTTGAATGTGGCTGTTGCCCATAAACTACGGTAGGTTTGGGCAATCTGCGCAACCTAAATACTGGTTCTGGTCGGCCAAGCTGCGGTTCCGGACGACCGAGCTACGGTTCTTGCTGTGTGTGCTGCTAACCACAGTAAATGATAAAAAATCACTCCTCTATGACACCCTCATAGTGTGGCGCGACTTTTCCTTCTTCCGTGATACGCCGTGCATGCTGATAATTGGTTCGGGTCAGGCTACTGGTACTGGCACTGCATATTAGGTTATGGGTACAGCGTTGTTTTCGCAGGCAACTATTATCATATCAGTCCGTTTGGCTAGAGATAGTGCCAAATTAGAAGGACAACGAGCCGTTATTGAAGAAATTGAAGCCTTTTTAGCAAAGAAACTGACCATCTGGTTCATTTTGGCCATCTTCTTGATCTCGGCGATGACTTTCTTCTCCTGCATCTCCATGCGCTGTTTCTCCCTGAAAATGATTATAAGAAAAATCACTAATCAATAATAAGGGACACTTTTCACAGTAGAGGAGCACGGCTAATGGTTAGGCTCATATATGGCCAATGAACAGTTTTCGTCAACTCGTTATCAACACAGGTAGCGATGCTTCAAGAATCTCAAGTAAAAGCATAAAGAGTGAGTTACAACGAGGTATTTCATCCAATATTTAATGGTTCATACCTGTCGAGTTCTCGCATGGCCTTGTTGAGCGCGCGCTGATTCTGGCGCAGCATCTCCGCGGGGGTCTTGCGACGGCCGAACAGGAACTCCATGGCTGCAGATGATACAGGATTACTCAGAACAATGCCAACTCGGAAAAGCGAGTGTTGAAAAGGACATAGAAAGAATAATAAATAATTGAGAAGCTTAATGACTAAGTTGAAAACGCTCGAGAGTAATAGTTTTCTGAGTTGTCGCTTACGCGCGAATAATAGAAAATGGGAAGCAATAAAACGTAGAGCATGAATGCACCCAAGGATGAGTCATACACTTTCGCAAGAAAACCTTATCTTCACAGCGAGTTTAACGCTTCTATGATGATCTGTCCAGCCTAGAATACGTTGCCAGAGTAGCAAAGACGTAATTACGAAAAAATTCCAAGAAACCACCCGGCCAAAATGTTAAAACGCTTGCGAAAAACAACACGAAAGCAAACAAGTCTCCAGTGAGTTTTGCGTTTCGTGAATATTTTTGGGAGCATTTGAGCGTAAACACAGTAAATAATATTCTGTTTACTGGTTAACGGCTCTGCACGCAAAGCCAGCCAGAACGCTATTTTCCGGCATTTATACGGTTTTCTCAAAAAATTAAGCTAAAATAGTTCATTTTCAATATTTAACAATGCCTATCTCCAGGGTATCCTTACCGGCGAGAACGACAAGAAACGCCGCACCCATGCCGGTGCTTCAGAATCAGCGCAAAGCGTGAGAACCTACCGTAGCAGTTTCCACCCGCAACAATGCGGACGCTCAATTGGATCTCTCCAACGACGAGAGCCTACCGTATCCATCGGGTACACGGAATCCGAAGCTCGTATCGTAACATACCATATATCTTGCAGACGACTGACTCAAGCTAGGATCACGACCTCGAGGACGGTTCAGCCGCTACCAAAAGCGTCCTCAGACAGTGCTGCGAGAGTAGAACGGTCGTAGACACGGTGATCTTTAGCCGCACAGGGTGCACATGAGATGATGCTGCTGCTGCAATCGATGAATCAATCAAGCGGACGACCATCAGCACTTTCAATACTTTTGCTCCGGGGAGATCCCCCTCAGAGCGGCCCAAAAACTGTTTTCTCCGACACAGAGAGTATCTGGTCAGAAGCTCAAGCGTACCTTGAGATATGGGATGAAATCCGACGAAGGGAGCGAGAGGAGATCTCACGTAGGCGCGACGCTCTCTAGCCGTGCCGGGTGAGAGACCGCGGAGAGGACGACGTGGTAGGAGCATCGTTCAGTGCATAAGCCGATGGCGCTAACTGCTGCAGCCGTTGAAACCAGCAAAGAAGGAACGACCATCAGCACTTCCAATACTTTTGCTCCCGGGAGATCCCCCTCAGTAGGGACTTCCACTCAAATCTTCAACAATTTTCCAAAATTCTGATATGGTGCGCAATGGGGTATTCGAGGGCGTTGAAAAAGGATAGCGTCACTATAATTTCATTAAATGCTAATTTGAGCGAGTGTCAGGATGTTTCTCTAAGCCCCGCCCACCGTGGTGTAGTGCAAGCGATCCCGCGGTTCGCTGGGTCACATCAGTTTAGCGGGTCACTACAAGAAAATTTCGAAAAACTTTATTAGCAATTTCTTTTATTGCATTCTATAGAACGCACATGCACGATCAATAATTGATCCAATTATGAAAAAAATTAAAGCAAGTGGTACTATGTACTCTCGACAAATGAGAACGGTATACTGTATCTTCACGACAAGCGTTTGATATATTTAAATTTCTAATCATTCTACCTTTTTAATAGCTAGTAGATTCTATCTGTGCTCATTGTAGTGCGCAGAATGAATAAAAACATTGCAATCACAGAAATATTAGCTACAGCGCACTACATGCTCAGCAAGATCATCATCATTTAGCTTCAGAGCGCTGACATAATTTTTGCTACTTTTTCGTTCAGTAAACCATTTCAGGAAGCAGAACAGCTCTTCTCAGAATTGGAGAGGGGCATCCCCTTAAACGATTGCTACCGAATTAAATCTGAATGTTAGATAATTCATGAGCCAACAGAATTTTTTCGCTGACATATTTATTTTTTACATTTTTTTGGTAGCTTCCATAAGCTATGTTCTACTTATATCTTAGAAATTGGAGAGGGGCATCTTCTAGAAATCGAAAGAGCTTTAAAAAAACAATTTTCTTCACAGATTTAAACTCGCGGGCAGTTGGGAAACAGCAAATCGTGCACAACCTTTTCCCGGTTTTAAGGTTTTTAATTTACAGATGGTGGTCCCTACCCCTCAGAGCTGCCCAAAAACTGCTTTCTCCGACACAGAGAGTATCTGGTCAGAAGCTCAAGCATACCTTGAGATATGGGATGAAATCCGACGAAGGGAGCGAGAGGAGATCTCACGTAGGCGCGGCGCTCTCTAGCCGCGCCGGGTGAGAGACCGCGGAGAGGACGATGATGTAGGAGCATCGTTATGTGTATAAGCCGATGGCGCTAACTGCTGCAGTGGTTGAAACGATGTTTTATTCAATAAACTACCGTACCCCGGCACCGTAGGGCTTCCGATGACATAGTCCTAGTCCACCATTGCACTGCAATCTCCCTTCGTATTCCAATATCTTTAGTTCGATCCGCTCAATTCAATAGTTATTGGACTTCCTCTATGGGTAGACTCCGCAAGCTCCGCCCACTCGGCTCGGACACTTTACCCCGTAAAAGCGAGACAAGAGGAGCACAGTCCTCGTTCACAACCAAATCACTCGATCAAAAAAGAATTTGGAAGCTCTTTTCATCCTCTTTCGAATGAGCCTCCGTGACCCTGGAAAATCCATCTCTAAGTAGGTCAGCATACAAGTTTTATAGAGCGACTGGACTTAGAAAACTATAAAACTCGTATGCAGACATACTCAGAAAAGGAATTTCCAGGGTCACGGAGGCTCATTCGAAAGAGGATGAAAAGAGCTTCCAAATTCAATTTTGAACGAGTGATTTGATTGGGAATGAAGATTGTGTTTCTTCGAATTCGAAGCGCGCCTGGCTGGCAACTCTTTCTGCGTTCTCTCATCCCTCTCCCTCCCCTCCCTCCACCCGTCTCTCACCCGATGTGACTAGAGAGCACTCTAAATACGTGAAAGCCCCATTTCTTCCTCTGCAGACTTCGGCGTAGCCCTACCCGATCGTTTCGAGAATTGAAACGGCAAAGGAGAAATAGGCTCCGCCCCTCTTTCTCTCGTCTCGCTTTTTGGGCCTTTCACGTTATGATTAATTCGCCCACATTTCGGGTCATAACTTGGCTCAAAGATTAGATATCAACCTAATTCAAAATGCATGGTCCTATTTAGCCCCATACGAACACATTAACAACACAATTAGACCTGTGTGACGATTTCGGGTAACCACCTTGTGGTCCCTATCTATGGGTGTAACGTGTGATAGGGCTGGCTCTCTTCACTCTGCATCTACCTCCGCTTGGATAGACGAGAGAGTATGCAGAATGAAGAGAGCACGCTGTGAGGCCGTGCTTAAACGTGTGACTAGACAGAAAAATGCTCTTCATGGCACTTTTATTTGCTGTTCGTATTCACACTACCATGCCACAAGCTCTGTCCATATCTCATTCCCTCTCATCTCATAGAGTAAGCGAGAGAGTACGGAAACTGGAGAGAGTCAGACACAATTTGTGCCTGACATGCGGGCACGGTAGATTACGGTATCATACCTAAACTACTGTATTTTCCACTCAATTTTCCCCGCTTTCATAACTCGTTCAGTTGACGGCCTTTTGATCTATCTTATCACATACCATAGTACGGCGCCGGACTCTCCTCAATTCACACGCTCTCTCGCCCCTCTCTCACCTCACTCTCCTCATTTTCCATGCTATCTCGCATCTCTCGCTCAGGACTTCAGGAGATAATGCGGGCCGTCTCCCTGTTGATAAGGGCACTGCTCACTGTTCTTATCACTCGCTCAGAATCGTGCCATTCGCAGTTGCTCGAGAGGTACTTTTTCTCATTTTTTGATCTTTTCGTTCCTAATTTCGCCCTTTTTTCGCACTTTCACCACTACCATGATACATTTCTTTGAGCTTTTCATTCCTATATTTTGTAAATACTTTCCAATCATTTACAGTCAATCTCAATGATAAATGGACGTGTATCGAGTAGATGATAGTCTATGATTCATAGTCTATGAATCATAGATTAATTCCCAAGTTTCGAAAAATAATGTCTTTCACCAGGTCAATGCATTGATTGTCTGATTGAACGATCAGCGATAATTCTCAAGATAAGCTCAAGATCGCCGATCAAGAGTTCAAAGATTAACCATCAGGATGGCATCCAAGCGCAAGCTCATCATCGACACTGACGGTGTCTCGGATGACATCCGCGCCATCTCGCTTGCCATGCAGTATCCGGATGTTGAGGTACGGTAGGCAGTACTGTAGGACACGGATACCATTGAATACTGTAGGCTATGTCCACTTTCCACTTTGCTAACAGGAATTACTCAAGTTATTATTTTTGCCACGCCTACTACTCATTCCAGGCAGCTCTTTCTATCAGATTTGTAATTTGTCTGAAACTCATTCGTGAATGGAAAAGTGGTGACATCAACCTTTCCTATGTCTGATAGTCTATCTGGGCTGGGGATGGAGGTATTGCCTGATTCTGACGCAATATAGTTGATGCTTTTCACGTCACGCTTTTTCGAAGATCTGACAGAGCGGGATATCATGGGAAAGTGAGAGAACCAGACGTCATACAGGGCGAGATAGCACGCGATATTGAGAGAGTCAGACGAAATCCAGATCATCGCCTTCACGACCACGCACGGCTGTGTGAGCGCCCTCCAGGCAGCGGCGAACGTCGCCCGAGCTCAACGCGCCAACGGAGTTAAGGTGCATGACCCACAGAACGGCCTATCGTAACCTACCGTATCCAGAAGCACATCCCGATCTACAAGGGCGCCTCCACGCAGCTTATCAAGAACCCAGCGGTAAGTGCATTACACCAGCAGGGGAAAGAAGAACCGATTTTGGGCTGTATAAGTTTTCTGTTTCACTTTTAATTCATAGACACCTGCATTCAGGAAATTTCAATTTTATCTTTCCAAACGGAAAATAATCACTATTGTCGAGAAGGGTTTTGCATTGACGATTCTCTCCAATCCCGACGCTCTCTTTATCTAATCGACGAGAGGGCACTAGTTCGGATGATAACTATGATGTCATTTGATATGTCGAGGGCGGAATGACTTCGTAGTTCTCATCCGACCTAGTGCCATTCCGGTGCTTTCTCTCACTGTCTATCTCGCAGGTGAAAGAAAAATCAATCTTGGGCTAATCATCTTGTGTTTCACCTCTAATCCATAGACACCTGCATTGAGGAAAATGGAATCTTTGGAGGTTTTCGAAGGAAAAAACGGTAAACGGAAAAGTGAGATGCACCCCATTCGCTGTCAGTAACCGATGAGAGAGTACGTGATTTGAAGAGAGTCTCTCCAGGTGGTGCACGACCTCGCCTCGGACGAGTCCTTCTTCTTCGGCAAGGACGGCCTCGGAGATCAGCCCAAGAATTTCCCCGAGGTGATCTTTGATCTTTGAACTTCTACCTTTCATCTTCTTTTGCATTTTCATCGCTTAGTGTTGTCACCAATAAACCATGGTCATGCGCAGGAACAAAGGTAGCATTCTGTTTGTCAACATTTATCGGTCTGCCTAGCGGATGAGAGACCACGTGAAATTGAGAGAGTCATTCACTGCTCCCGGCTTAGCCACAGTAATCCGTAGGATAATCTGTGTGCCTCCTGAGAAGCTTCGCTTTCGATAAACGTATCGATCGATCATCATAAACCACAGTAATCTGCAGGTGCTCGAGTCAGACTTTTCGTGCTGGGAATCGGAGCACGCCGCTCAAGCCCTGATCAGGTACTCTCTCCTTTTCGAACACCCAAGAGGAGTCAGTCCGGGTAATATGACGAGAGAGCATGGGAATTGTGGAGACTCTCGCTGAAGATTAGGGATTCAAATAACTCCATCTCTCTCGCTTGTCTGATCGACGAGAGAGCATGCAAGTTGAAGAGAATTGGGCATTTCAGCACTCTTGCAGAGCGCCGCAAACGACTAATTACGAATTTCTTGTTGAAAATGGGAAGCTCTGCAGACTCACCAAGGAGCACCCGGACGCGACGCTCGTCGCCATCGGCCCGCTCACGAATCTCGCCCTGGCCCTGAAGCTTGATGATGGGTTGGTCTTTGATCTTTGGTCATTGTGCTCTGATCTCTCCTCTCACTCGATGGGGTAGTTTCTGCACGACATTGTGCTTGCACATTTCCAGAAAGATTCGCTCCCTGATCGATAAGCGGGCGAGCATGGAAATAAGAGAGAATCATCTCGGCACTAGGTCGGATGAGAACTATGACGTCATGCAACCTTTGATAGATCAAAGGCGGTATGACGTCATAGTTCTCATCCGACGTAGTGCCGTCATCTCCCCCTTCAGAATGCATTGTTTCTGATAATTTATATCCGATCTCTAAACCTTGATCTTTGCTCTCAGATTCAAGACGCAGCCCGCTCGCGTCGTCATCATGGGCGGCAACTACTACGGTAGGCGCAATTTCCCAGAGCCGTAGAATAGAACCAGATCCATAACCGGAATTTCCTAGAGCCGTAGTGCAGAACCGCAGAATCAGAGCCAGAGCCGCCATTCAGGCATCGGCAACGTGAACTCGCAGTCGTCGGCCGAGTTCAACTTCCACGGCGACCCCGAGGCCGCCTCGATCGTGCTCTCAGGTGCGACTCTCCCCAATACGCTTGCTCTGTCGCTTTGGTTTATCTGGCAAAATGCCAGAATACGTAATCGCACATTGACATTTTGCAAGATCATGTAGAAATCGGTTAGGGACCACCATCTGTAAATTAAAAACCTTAAAACCGGGAAAAGGTTATGCACGATTTGCTGTTTCCCAACTGCCCGCGAGTTTAAATCTGTGAAGAAAATTGTTTTTTTAAAGCTCTTTCGATTTCTAGAAGATGCCCCTCTCCAATTTTTAAGATATAAGTAGAACATAGCTTATGGAAGCTACCAAAAAAATTTAAAAAATAAATATGTCAGCGAAAAAATTCTGTTGGCTCATGAATTATCTAACATTCAGATTTAATTCGGTAGCAATCGTTTAAGGGGATGCCCCTCTCCAATTCTGAGAAGAGCTGTTCTGCTTCCTGAAATGGTTTACTGAACGAAAAAGTAGCAAAAATTATGTCAGCGTTCTGAAGCTAAATGATGATGATCTTGCTGAGCATGTAGTGCGCTGTAGCTAATATTTCTGTGATTGCAATGTTTTTATTCATTCTGCGCACTACAATGAGCACAGATAGAATCTACTAGCTATTAAAAAGGTAGAATGTTTAAAAATTTAAATATATCAAACGCTTGTCGTGAAGCTACAGTATACAGTTCTCATTTGTCGAGAGTACATAGTACCACTTGCTTTAATTTTTTCATAATTGGATCAATTATTGATCGTGCATGTGCGCTCTATAGAATGCTATAAAAGAAATTGCTAATAAAGTTTTTCGAAATTTTCTTGTAGTGACCTAGGGACAACCATCTGCAAATTAAAAATCTTAAAACCGGGAAAAGGTTGTGCAAAGAGCGATGTTTCCCCGATCCCGCGAATTCAAATCTCAACACAAAATAGATTTTATAATTATATATCGATTTTTAATTGATGCGCCTTTCCAATATTCAGTGAATGGATAGAACTGGTTTCAAGGAAGCTACTCTAAAAAAACAAGCTAAATCTACTTCGACACACCTCTCTAAAATCAGACTCAACATGCGATCTTCAAGCTTTTAATTGGCCAGAAAACGATTTAGGAGATGCGCCTTTCCAATTTTGCACTTCAGATGTTCTACATACTCGATAGGTGCATTAGAAAAAAATTCAGCCAAATTCACTTCGACACACCTTGTCAAATCTTATGATGAAGTTTTTTGACAACTGCATTAATCAGAAGCTTTGTCATACATATTTCTTTATTGTTGATATCGCTGGTGATATAAATAATGGTGTAGAGATTATTCAGGTTGTATAAGTCGTGATATTCTATCTAATTCAAACTGGATAACAATTTTTGACAATGCTACAGTATACAATTAGGGTTTATACTTGATTGCAATCGTCAAAATCATATAAATGCATCTATCTAGGTCAATTATTGATCGGGAGTAAGTGGTATATAAAATTAGATAAAGAAAAAATAAATAAAAACATTTTGAAATTTTGCACAATTGACTCATTGAACTGATATGACCCAGCGAACCACTGGAGAGCTTGCACGACACCGCGGTGGGCGGAGTTTAGAAAGATAGCCTGATACTCGTTAAAAATGAAATATAATACTATTCTAGTGACGCTATCCTCTTTCCGCATTGTCGATATCCCCATCGTACACAAATTCAGAATTTTAAAAAAATTTTGAAATTTTGAGTGGAGGACTAGGGACAATCATCTGCAAATTAAAAAGCTTAAAACCGGGAAAAGGTTGTGCACGGAGCGATGTTTCCCAAGCACCGCGAATTTAAATCTATGAAGAAATCTTTTTAAAAAATCAGTTACCGAATTCTAGGGGATGCCGTTCTCCAATTTTTACAGCGAATAAAGAGTTATTCATGAGAAAAATATATTTAAAAAATAGGAAAAAAATATGTCAGCGAAAAAATTCTGTAGGCACTTGTATTTCGCCACATTCAGTTTAAATTAGCTAGAAATCGTTTCAGGGGGTGCCGCCCTCCAAATCTGAGTTGGAATACTCTACGTACAAGATTAGTTTATTCAACAAAAAATTAGCAAAATTTATGTCAGCGAAACATTGCAATACAAGCTTGAACTTTTAGAAGATGATGGACGCCGCAGCTAATATTTAAGCGATATTTATGTTTTCTTTCATTTTATACGATTGAATATCACCCGATTGAACATACTATGTATTCAAAAGGTATATTAATAATTTACTTAAATTTAGCACACAGAAATGCACGAAGCTACAGTATACCATTATCAATCGAGCTCAATGATTAGAAGCACATACGTCCCAGAATATAAAACATGATCAATTATTTACCAAATTTAACAGTTCTATGTAATGCAATAAAAGAAAACATGATATATTCAATGTGAAATTTCGAAATATTGTCCCGCTGAACTGACATGACCCAGCAAACCTCTGGAGAGCTTGCACTACACCACGATGGGCGGAGCTTAGAGAAATAGACGCATACTCATTGAAAATGAAATATATTATAATTCTAGTGACGCTATTCTCTTTCCGCACCATCGATAACCCCGTCCCATATAATAAAAGAATTTTAGCAAAATTTTGAAATTTTGAGTGGATGACCCTACTTGCAGAGATGGAGTCGCCCATCACGATGGTGCCCTGGGAGGCGTTCGTCCTGGACGGAAAGAAGCACGAGAAGGTATACGGTAGTCGAATAAATTTGGGGTACTATAACTGCAGGTTACAACTTCTTAATTTTACGGGGCACCATGATCATAATCAATAAGACTTCTCTCATTCCCTTTGAAGTATCTCTGAAACTCAACTAGTATTGTTCTGCCCCATTACCCGACCTTCATAAAAAGAGGGGTAGTGTGCGAGTACAATAGCCAGGATCAGGGCTCCGGTAGGGATTACGGTATCGATCAGGAAGTGGACTTCCATGCGCATCTCGGATTCGGCACGCCACTGGCCGATTTCCTCTCTACGGCAACATCTGTCGGTCGCAAGGAGCTCGCCAAGGCGAACAGGTGCACGGTGGAAGTCGATCGAGAACTATACATACTTATTTCAAACATAATTATGTTTCACAATGAGATTAAGTTCGTAGATGGGAAATCATCACGATGGTTAGTACATTATTAGCGAAATAATTATCATTATTCAAATAAGCAACAGTAGATAGACTATAACATTAGGAAAGGAAGAAATAATCGTTAATTGTCACAGACAGTACGCCTACTGTGACGAGATTGCCGTATCAACTGCGATCATTCCGGAGAAGGTAATCAAGGAGTCGGTGAAGCTGCGCGTCAATGTGGAGCTGGCCGGAAAATACACCAGGTTACGGTAGATCGGAGGGAACGGTAGATTACTGAATCGACCTGCAGGGGCCAGGTGATGGTGGACTGGACGGATCAGCTGTGGGAGCAGGATGACAACGAGAGAGGAGTGGATAGGTGAGAAAGGAATACTGTAGTCGCTAAGTAGTCTAGATTACGGTAGTCCAGATTTCCACTCAGGACTCGCCGTCCGATCACCTTCGTGACTGCATACGATGTGCACTATGTGGATGGAATGGTGCGCATGGCTGTGCTCAATACCAAAAAGGAGTGACAGAGATGATGAACTTGTAGAACATGTGATTGATTGTGATGATGTGATAAAGATGCCTTGACTTGCTTTCGAGATTCTTGTTAACACGTGGGTTTAACCATGGATAAAAACATGGCGTCGGCCAAGCCAATTGAATTTTTTTGCCGGGCTTACCGTATGTTTCTGCGAATTTACATTTTGCACTTACACGTGCACTTAGCATCAGTAAGTGCTATACTAAATGCAGGCTCAACAGCCGGTCCTCACAACAACCCGACCGCGCGCGAGCTCTTGCGTCGCGGTTGGTGTACGGAAGTCCGGTTGTGTAGGGGTATCTATTCCACTTAATTTGTAATTTGCACAGCTGGTACGCGTCCCTCGCCTGGATAACTTTATTTGCCTTGCGGAAAATAATTTAAGCCCCCGTGGTTCAAACGATCAGAGAATCGGAACGTTGCAAAGCATGGAGATTGTAGAAAGGATGGGAAAATATCCAATGCAATTTGAAAATGAAGAATATATGCTGTCCATTAATATTTCATTTCCTTATTAATATCATATAGCAGTTAATCTATAATAAGTTGGGGAAGTGCAAAATATATTAAATTTAAAAAGTAAAATTAAAAACTCAGTTCTCGATCCGTAAATTGAGCTCAATCCTACTGTCGCACCGTCAAATAGTCTCACTTTCTTGAAACCCAAACTTTCCTAGTTTTTGAGTAATTTGCAATTTGTTTGACGTTGACATCTAATTGTTGCTTGCTTTAATATGCCTGTTCACGTTCTAAATGTTGTCTATCTTTATGTGCTAGCCTAATGCACTCATGCGCCCGTTTCCTAGAGTCCTCGGCTATACTTTCCGCGTCGTATCGTCATTCTCTGTCCATCAACTTATTATTTTGCTTATAATTAGTCCGAATTCTGCCGAAAATTAGGCTAGCTTACCTTGCACATACGAGTAGAATACATAATATTCTACTTGTTCATACAAGTAGAATATTATGTTACTGCCTGAATCTCATAAATTCCTGCTACTTTTGCAACTGTTTCCTAATTTTTCATCATGATCACTTCGCGAATATTTATATTCGTATGCTCTTTTACATGTGCTGCCCCTATTTGTAGCTTGCTCAAGGTCCCATTTCCAGTGATGGGCCTAACAAAGGACTACTTGCGGTACGTGCACGCTGGTGCGTGCAACGTCGTCGGAAGCGCGAACGGCGCGGTAAGCATTCTTTCCTCCTTTTATAAATCCTTCCTGAAGCCTTATCCTTGTCAACCCGGCGAATCCTAGTCTTCCTTCAACTTGGATTATAGTTGTTCGCTTCGAATTCGTTAGCTAATTGGTTTGTACTAAATTGAGATCTTGGATTCGGCCGAATCCGTGGACGATTTTGACTATTTACAGGTGGTTGCCCTCGATAGCTCTTCGTCCGTTGTCGCTGCAGCGGACGCAGCCAACATCTACAACATGAGAACTAGCGAGAAGGTTAGTTGTCGTTGTTCTGGTTGCTATCTACTCAGGTGGAGGCGCTCAGGTTAGAATCAGCACTGCTTCTTACTCATTAAACATTTTTTAAACATAATTATTAGTGATGTTTCAGTCCATTAATTTATTTGCAGATCGCCTCTCTCGAGAACGAGAAGAAGAGCGTCACTGCACTGAAGATGGATACGGCGAAGCGCTTCCTCGCCATTGGCTACAGCGACGGCTCGCTGCGCCTCTACGACCGCACCGCCGAAGGTACGGTAATTAAAGTTACCCAACAACCGTCAGAATATTTGAATTTGCGCGTATGCCTGATAAGCCCGCTATCTTGTTGTAACATGCTCTTTCACTTCTGTTGCCGTGATCAGGCGCGCGCATATTCAAATAGTTTGACGGTCGTTGGCTAAATTTAAAGGCCTTCTGAAACGGTAAAATGGCCAGTTTTCATCCTGGAGCAATTTTCCGTCCTTGCTCTTTTGTATATTACTCGAATTAGCCCTTGGCCTTCTTTCAATTGTATGAAATACGGTGAAAACATGCAGATTGATTCAGACGGCACCAGGTCGGGTGAGACCTATGACGTCAGGCCGCTTTTTATGCATAAAAGGCGGCATGACGTCATAGTGCTCATCCGACCTAGTGCCATTCAGATCAATCTTCGTTCACCTCTCTGATCGGCCATCGATCTGGCGTCAACGCCATCGCCTTCTCCCATGACGGCCTCAGTGTGGCGACGGGAGGAAAGGTAATCTTTTGCATGAAACGGATTCTTTATTGTGAGGTTTATACTTCCCCTATCGAGTGATCTGAAATTGTGGGTTGTTAGATGCAGTTGCTTTCATATTCCAGTGAAACCGTTAACATCCGTGCTTGCAATTCAGCTTGACAAAAAATGAAGCTAATTATTCATTTTTTCATTCATCCCTCTTTCACTCCATTATGGCAAGAATCGGACAATTTTGTGACAGTACTCTGCCCCAACTAACAGCCGGACATACTTACCTATCTAGCTCGAAACTGAGAAGTCGCTGGATGTGGAAGGCCGTTCACCTTAACTTCCATTCCTTCGCAGGACAGCACAGTCGTCCTGTGGGATCTCGTGAGCGGGTCTGGCATTGTGAAGCTCAACGGCCACAAAGACTCCATCACGCATCTCCAGTTCTCGCAGTGCGACCGATTCCTGATCACTGCGTCAGTTGTTTTTGTTTTTGTTATTCTCAGTATTTTGTTTTTGCATATGTTCTCGAAGAGTTATACGAAAATAGGACAGGGGAATATATATGGAAATAGGTATATTTTGAAAGTGATAATTGATAAAGACTGGATTTCTGCAGGAGCAAGGACACGACGGTCAAGTTGTGGAATGTGGAATCGCACTCGTGCTTCTACACGATCTGCGACAGTCGTAGTGAGGTGAGCAGGGGAATTGAAGAATACTGGTCCGACTCTATCGGTATTCTGACGTCGGATAAATATGAAATAAATATGACTCTCGGTATCACGTCTCGCACTGTCTGATCGGCAAGAGAGTGTGTATCTTGGAGAGAGTCAGACAATAACTCGAATTGCATGAAGGGACTCTTTGGGGGCCACTTGTATTGCCATCCCATGGAATGGGAGCCAATTGTATAGGTTTGCCGAGGTTAACGAAAATTTATGGACGGGTCCATGTTTGGAGAAGTAGGGCATGTCAAAGCATGACGACAATTACGTCGCTCTTGTGAAGCCATCGTTAGATGGAAGATCAATCCATTCTTCTTCAGGTGTACTCCTTCGCTCTCATCAAGAACGACTCGATGCTCGTGGCTGCGAGTGCCGAGCTGGAGCTGCTCGTCTACGATCTCAAGTGGCTCGACGGAGGTGAGAGGGGAGGGGGATTAGAATTGGATGCGAAACGTGAATGGTCAGGGTTTGTGCTTAAAGAATATGAGTTACATTGTTTTGTGAGGTTCATGAAAAGATGTTATCACACTACAGCGAAATTCGATTCAGGTTATGGGAGAGTGAAACATAGATCGTCAGGCTTCCTAAGACGTTGTCTTTTCCAGGGAAGAAGCAGTCTGCTGATCCCTCTGATCCCTCCTCGAAGAAGGCCAAAACGACGGAGATGATCGAGATGGTGCCCGAGGTGGAGGACGACCTGGCCAATGTGAGTTTCATCGGATTTATTTATTCTGAATTTGGTATAATACGATAATATGTTTGAATTTTTCTGACTAAATTATTTTTTCCCTTTTTTTTGCTATAATCTAGGCAATTTTGAGTTGTGAGAATGTTATAAGATTCTTTCGTTTTTTGTTTCTTCAGTAATGGCTCCACGTGCACTTTAAAATTTACTGCCATTAATTTCCCATTCACTCTGTGTGCAAACAGATTAATTCTTCTGCACTCGATTAAAATCCTGGACCATTGTATCCGATTACCATATCCACACCATTCCATTCCTCCTAAACGCTTAATGCAGCTTTCTTTTATGAAATGGGCGACGATTCCCACCGATTACTGTATTATCACCATAATTCCCTCTTTCAGCGCTACGTGCGTGTCTCCCTTCGTGGTCGCCTCCTGCGCCAATCGACCGGCCGTGCACTCCAGCTGTGCGCTAGTGCTGACGAGCGACTGCTGCTCTGTCTGGTGAGTGGTGCATATCCGAAATTGAGAGGGGTGGGTGAACATTTGCATTTGAAAAGCATGGAACATTGTATTGAATCAAACATGAAAAGATGCCTGATGCCAACGTATAAGTACCGACTGGAGAGGCTGATTAGAGAGGATTTCAAATTTATTTGTTTCGATTGGTGTACAAGCACAGATGAGCGATTGCCGAGTTCCAGGATGACTTGCTCTTGTGCTAGTTGTGTAACGAGAAAGAGCGGGTTGGTTTGCGAAAGTTGAATGCATTTTAATTTCGTTTGGAAGGGAACGTTGCTGATAGATTGATGATATTTTTCGTATGCTATCCCCTGCGCTCCGAGTGGATCGGGCGCCTTCTAATTTTTGAAAATTAAAAATCGATATTTGATTTGATCTTTTGAATTGCAGGGTTCTGGCCAGGTGATGGACATCTTCCGAGTGTACACTGAGGAAGAGACTGCCAAGAGAGTCACGAAGAAACTGAGGAAAGCGAAGAGAAAGGCCAACGAGAGGTACGGTAGGATTACGGTGAAGGGGTACTGTAGGAATTGGTATTTTCTAAGGGGTACTGTAGGAATTGGTATTTTCTAAGGGGTACTGTAGGAATTGGTATTCGCTCTGGAACGAGCGAGATACAGTGTGGTAGTTGCAAATCTCAACGACAAGCCCTTCAGGAATGGTGGTGTAAAATGTAGGTAACTGTAGGTAGGCTACGGTAAATAATGATTGATCGATTCTTCTCCCTTGCAGCAAGGATGCAGCAGCTCCGACTGCGGAAGAAGTCGCACAAGATGTCACCACGAGAATAGGAAGGATCGGAGAATACAGGACGATGAAGGATAAGGTGAGAGCAATCCAAGCCAGATGGGGGCCTAAATCAGGGCTCTGGACAACTAGAGAGTATAGAAAGACTGTCCCTCTAGAGTTTCCACAGTATCTGACTATGTCCAACGATATCTTTCGGTGCCACAGATTAGAGCCCCGGTAGAGATTTCCATGTATTTCGCGAGTGGATTTCAATTACGTGTTGGAGGGAGCGGTAGTTAAATATATTTTTCATTTTCAAAGTTGGGAGTATTGTTCAGCTCATGGCATTAAGTAGATTTTTTTCCAACACCCCCGGATTCTTAATTGTTCGAGCCTCAGGTCATAGTGGGAAATATTATGCCTGGATCGGGAAACCACTGGGTGCAAATTTGAGATTTTTTTCCTATCCCCGGATTCTTAATTGTTCAAATCTCAGCTCATAGTGGCTCATAGTGGCCTGGATCGGGAAATCACTACGTGTAAATTTTAAAGTATATTTTTCTAATTGCAAAACTTCACATTTCTGAATTTGAAAAAAAATTTTTAGGTGAAATGGGCCGATTTCGCCCCTTTGGCCATGGAGGGATCGATCGTAGCCAGAAGAGATGTGGAGGATGAAGAAGGAGAAGAGGAGGAGGGGAAGGGAGAAGGAAGGAGGGAGCAAGGTGAAGAGAAGAAGGAGGGAAGCAAGTACACCTACACGGTTGGTTTGATTATGATTTGAGGAAAATAGAGAGTCGAGAGTTCCGTCTCGCAAAAAGGTTATATATTTGCGCACGTCACACACATCCCTTATCTTGTTCTTGGGAACCGTTTCACATAATAAAAATAACAATACAAGCTAGTAATTAGTTACTGAATGTCTCAAGTTGATTTCCGGTTGCACGTGGTGCTCATCCATCGTTGGGCAGCCTTCTAACTGATCTTGACCTACTTCGCCTTTGTTCTATCTTTCCTATTTCACAAGAATTGCAGGTGTTCCTTCTCTGCAAATCGAACACGGTGCAGCAAGTTGCGATCACTGTGGATCTCGAGTCGAACGAGACGAGAGCAGAGTGTATGACAAATCTGGATAAGGTACGGTAATTTTGGGCCGATGTAGAGCCAATCTAGATAAGCTACGGTAGTTTTGGGCTGATGGAGCCACGGGCAGAATTCGTGGTATCTTATGCGTTCTTGCGGTTAGCCTCTTATGAGGATGAGATATTGTACAGCGTGATTGCGTTGTGACTGATGAGCGACGTTTGCAGAAAAAAAATGCTGTAGTATGCTAGCACAATCCTGGTTTCGCAAGCACACTTAGTTCGAACGATCTAACGAGCATCCAGTATTTCTCCGGATCACGTGCGTATAAATTCTCTAATCCCTACAGCTCGGCCACCGCGAGGACGTCCGCTCGCTCGCGGTCTCTTCGAACAACGCGGCATACGCGTCCGGAGGCGGATCTCAGGTATACGGTAGTTCGAGGATTGGATACTGCGTTATATTTATTGCCATCCTGTGCTTGTGCGGTTCGCGCTGCAGAGCTTTCGTTCGATTCCTTGCCTCATTTGTCCAGCAGTAATTTATATTTTATCAGGTGCTAATCTGGAGTCTGCGCTCTCTGAAGCCGCTTCATACTCTCCGTGAGATTGGAATGGATGATGTGACTGCTGTCATCTTCGCGACTGGCGACAACCACGTGGTCGTGGGAACTAAGGCGGGTCGAATTTTATATTGTTGTTGAACCATGAACGACCAGTCACACTGAATCGTGGAATTGATTCTACCCATAACATAAGTTTGCAACGAGGATCTAACTGGCGGAAGACAATTTCTTGTCCGTTTTCACTTGTGGCAATCTGTGATCTTTTTGCCTGGAGCTGATGAAATATGTGCTGATATTGTTTCACGTGGTTACTTCTAAATATATAATTCCTAATTACGATAATTAACAATTTTTTATTGCAGAGTGGTTCCCTTTTCCTCTTCGTGCTCGGCTCCGCTGAGTGCATCGAAGTGAAGAGAAGCGCCCACGAAGCAGCAATCTGGCAGATTGTGCCCACCCCCGATAAGAAGGTCAGTTTGAGGGGCGTGGAGTGTGGATAGTATGGGGTAAACAAGCAGAGACCTTTTGCATTAAAAGGAAGTAGCATTCGGCTACCACGTGATCTCTCGCCCCCGCGCCAGTTCAGCGTTCAGTCTGTCCTGAGGTTATCAACGACCTATGCGTTTGGCTAACCGCCCGTGTTGTGTGCACGTGGCGGGGTTTTTTTTAAAAGTGTAATTAGACTAGGAAAAACGTGGAGATGCGCGTTCCTACCACCCCGGCGCCCCGGCGAATTTATGTTGCGCCGTGATCACTAAAAGTAGGAGACGGGCGCCATTCAATATAGTCAAGGGTTCTTTTGGAAACTAATCAAATTAAATCCAGGGTTTCGCCACGTGCTCTGCCGATAAGACGGTCAAGTTCTGGAGCTATCAACTGATCGACGAGGGACCGAAGTGAGTTACAGTATCCATTTCTCTTGCATACACACTCTATGCAGAGAATGAATATCTTGGCTAAAAATATTGGTCACAAACCATGTTTTAATTGATTATTTATTTGTAAATTTGTTTTTAAAAAATGCCAATCCAACCTGGCAAATCGGGGTGGCACAAATAGGTCTTACCGTTGCTTGGCTGCCGGGTTCAATCGAAACCGCACAGATCGGACTTTTGCAACATCATTTGTTTCCATTCAGTAACCGTTCGATAATTTCTTCCTGATGAATATTTTATCTCAGGAAGCGTCTGTCCATCCGCGAGACTCGAGTTCTCTCCGTGCCAGATGAGGCCCTCTGCCTGGCCGTCTCACCCGATGGAAAATTCCTGGTGGTGAGTGAGGGAAAGCTTGAACGATTGCATCTTAAGTAGGCAATAGGTTGTAGAGAAGTGAACAGAAAATATTTATTGAAATGACTAACTGTATTAGTTTGACGAGTATGAGAATTATTTCCCTTGATGAAAAAATTGAGAACGGAACAAGGCACAGACTCGTTTCTAGAATGTGTGATATTCATGCCTGGGACCAAACTGAGATTAATCGGAGGATAGAGACAAAAAATCAATAATTCTCTCAGGTCGGTCTGCTTAACTCGACGCTCTCAGTCTACTTCATGGATTCTCTCAAGTTCTTCCTCTCCCTCTACGGACACTCCCTGCCAGTCACTGCCGTATCCGTGTCACCCGTGGGTTTTTTTTGTTATTTTGTAAAAGCTTCTGCCACATAGGAACTACTTGGCTGTACGCAGCGGTTATGGAAACGGTAAAACGGAGACATGATGGAATGATTTTGAATTCACTGCTAGTGTTTGTGTTATCAGCATTCAAAATTCCCTCAATGCTTCGAGATACAGCAAATATGAACTAGAATTCTACTGAGCCAAAGTAATCCCTATCGATTACCTCTTGTTCCAGGACTCGAAACTGGCGGTCTCGGGAAGCGCGGACAAGACGATCAAGATATGGGGACTCGACTTCGGAGACTGCCACAAGAGTTTCCACGCCCATGACGAACCGTGAGATATTTGTTTATTTGTTATTGAATAAATAAAACGCTGAATTTCAAATATCACAAGGTAATTTTACGGAAAAGGTGCCCCCAATTTCCATCAAGGTTTCACATTTAAAGTGCGCGCTTTGGAGCTTCACAACCTTCACTTTAGCATAGTGTTGACGTGGTCTACGATAATTCTTCTTTTTCGTATTTCAAAAATACAACAATTATTATTTTTCATTTCCAGTGTCTCGTGCGTTTTGTTCTCTCCCTCGCAGGAAGAGGAGATGCTGGTGTGGTCGGCGGGCAAGGACGGAAAGGTGAGGGGGGGGGGGGGTGGATTAAAGCTCTGAATTGTAGCAGGATGGACCCTGGGTGGTTACGGGCTGCAATTAGGGTTTAAAGGAGTGCGCGAGTATTGCAAACGATTTTCGACTGCTGTCTCACCAAATCATCATAACGAAATCTCGGCATTCCTTGCTCAGGAATGCCGAGAATTCTGGTGCTAGTGTTTAAAACGATTACCATATTGCAGATCAAGCAGTGGGACGCGGTGAAGAGGGAGAGAGTGCAGGTAATCTAATTTATGATTTAAACAAATATTATAATAATTATTGATCAAGATTTGCATAATTGTGGCACTCAGGTGCTCTCCAATCACACGGCCGAAGTGAGGGCACTCGCGCAGAATGGAGAGGGAAGCGTCATGGTGAGTGTAGTTTGATGTGAAGATGATCTTTGATCTTTGTATTCTGTATTCTGATCTGGGAATTGTAGTTTGATCCATGTTTCTGATCTATTCCTTTCGAAGTGAAAGATACGAGAGCCTTATGCGCATAGGTGGGCGGGGGTTGAAGCTGGAACTCGAAAACCGGGGGTGTTTAGGGTCAAAAGGAGGGGGGGGGGGTGATCGTATATGATCGTTTTATGACAAAAATTTCCAAAAACCGGGGGTGTTTCACAGCTGGCTTCGATGGTGCCCACCTATGCTTATACGCAAGTTATAGTTGAGTAAATGACAAAAAACAACGAAAAGCACATATTTTGTGATTCAGTGTTTGGCCCATGCGACTCCTCGCTTCACAAGTTAATCATCAATTTTGACACGTTAGCTTACTAATTCTTCCGGGTTTATTTTTTCCAAAAAAAATATTCATTTGAAATCTTGATGGCTCATGCGATGCGTTGAGTGCGTCTAATTGAAATTCTTTTTTCTACCGTACTTTAAGCCTACCGTATCCCTGACCTTTCACCCGTTTCAGCTCTCCGCTTCACACGACCGATCGATTCGCTGTTGGGAGCTCACGGAGGAGATCATCGTGTTGGAGGAGGAAGAGGCCATCGAGAGAGAGGAGCAATTCGATGTGAGGATGATATTTGAGCTCTGTAGTTTGTGGAATGATCAAGAGAGTGTAGTTTGATCTCTGATCTATGACAGGCCAAACTCCTGGACGAGGAGGATGTGGTGGCGGGCGAGACGAGAGTGCAGACTGGAGAGGACCCGGAGGTGAGTGAGATGCATGAAAGTGATTTATTTTCTCGCCTTAGAATTTCAATGGAATACACTCTAATATAGGTAGGTCAGCCGGTCTAGACGTTAATCCGATCTTGTAGACGCCCAACATGAAATGTGAGATTGTAACAGAAGGAACAGGAAAACGTGAAAGCACCCAGTGCATACAACCATGAAAATTACGCGTCGAATATGTTACATGTCTGGAATATTTCAAGGAGATTATATGTTTCATCAGATTCATTTGACAAGTTAAAATGTTGTTGTGTCAATAGGTCGTTGAGTAAGTGTACTAAAAATATAATATTTCTAGAAATCAGCGATCGCAACGATGGCCGCGGCGAAGAACAAGCAGAGCATCGCATCGGTGAGTAGAGGGGGAGCAGAGAGAGGGAGGTATTGACCTTTGGTCAATGTTTTTACATATAAGATAAGAACCTACTGTGACATAGCCGAACCCCCGCATTAAGGTAGTAATACTGTAGCGGGAAGCTTCCTTTAATAGAGTTTCTTCATTTAATTTTTCTTTGAGAGAGGCTAGCCAAAACTAGTTCCGAACATTTAACCGAGTAAGTATTGTGGGACTGAAACTCAACTTCGACTTGCAGACTGAGCAGATCTGCGAGGCAGTGGAGATCGCGAGGAAGGAGAAAGAGGCGGAGTTGGAGGAGGATGTGAGATTTATTTTTCTGTAGTTATTCAAAGGATCTATTTAAACTACTTATTTTTATTTGATGAGAAAGTGTGTCGTATTGCAAAACCGGGTCCGTCCGACCCTTAACTATGCAATGACGCTCCGATGTTGCGAATTCAGTCAATTAATTTTTTTAAAATTTTTTCACCTGTAACCGAACGTACAACTACCGTTAAGCCGTTCCCTGTATGAAGTATTGACCCTGAAACGGGGAACTAACTGTTTATCATTCAGTACCAGCCGCATCCTTTGGTTCGCGCACTCGGCAGCGCTTCCCTCAAGCATTTCCTCGTCGATGTCGTCGCCAGAGTGCAACCGAGGTTTGTTTTGATGTTTATTGTTTTCATTGATATTATTATGTTGTTTTGAATTGCATTTGGTGCCAGGTTTAAATATGACGAGAAACTAGGTGTATTTTCGTACAGACACTAGTGAGATTCATGTTCCATTAGTTGTCTGTATTGTCTCTGACTCTGTAATATCGGTCAAATCTTGGCCGGCGATAACTCGATATAGCATATTCCAAAAATATAATCAGAATAACTTCACCCCGATTCTACCGTAACCCTCGTTCTACAGTAATTATCTCCTTCTACAGTAACCTGGAGCGTGCGCTAGTGATGGTTCCATTCGGGTTCGTTCCCGATCTCATCGAAGCTCTCTCGTTCGCAGTCCTGAAGAAGTACAAGATGGAACTGGCGACCCGGGTGGCCATGTTCCTACTCAGGTATGGAATGATCTTTGATTTTTGATCTATCAATATGTAGACTAATAAAGTGTAATTGGCTGAATAGCATCTATTAGAATATTATTTTGACAGGTAAATAGAGTTTAAAAAGTGTGAGAGATTTAAGCAGCCTGCCCAACATTGTTCATGCCTTGGCACTCGGGTGTTTCAACTTTTCTTCTTGTACCCATGTTCACCGTTCGCTTTAGTGGATGGTGCGATCGTCTTCGAAAAAATATTATTAATACTTATTTTTAGCTCATGGTTTTGCCCCGTTCACTAGTCAGTTTCTCGTTTGGATCGTGTCGTAATAGTACAGGAAATCTTGTTGTGTCAATCAACGACGGTTATAAACTCGCAGAATCCACCACACGCACATCACGAATTCTCCCTCTCTGCTTCCTCTAGTGGACAAACTGAGGACTACGATGCCTGAGGGAATCAGCGCAGTCTGGGTCAGTGAATGGGTGATCTTTGATCTCTCAATGGGGCAGCAATAACATTTTGTGAACCTCTCACATGGGGATTGGGTGTTTCGCAAACACCATTTAGTTTGCCACAATGCCATCCCGGTTTTGAAGGCAAACGATAAGTTTAAATGTATTTGCATATCGAATATTAAAGGTGTTTCATGCCTTTCATTTGTAGACTTATAGAGGGGATAGGCGATTGTACTCTACGTAATAGTCAGCACAATTGCAGAGAATCTACGGCGTGAATCTCGCTGCGCTCAAGTGTCTCTCGAAGGAGTACGAAGAGCAAATGGAGGTACGGTAGATTACGGTATCGATCAACCTTGATTGCATTATCGTAATCTTGATATAATATTGATTGATTTCAGGAGCGACTCTTCGACGATTCGGCGATTCTCGACCCTAAGAAGGCGAAGAAGAAGAAGACGAAGACGAGAAAGGCAATCGTAAAGGCGATCAAGAACTGATTTTATTCGATCGAGAATTGATTTTATTCTATCACCCCCTCCTCCCACAGACCACGGGTCTTCTTATTGTTATTGTTTTGAGAAGATTCACGTCTCATTGCATTCATATTTGACGTTGTTGTTGTTCGTTGTTAGATTTCAGAATAATTTTAGTAATTACAAACAAATTATCCTTGTTCGAAATTTGTTGTTTTTCCCGTGTAATCGAAATGAAGAAAATGAATTTGAAAAAATTCCTAATATGGTTGGAGAGAGAGGAGTGGTCAAAACCTGTGAACATACTTGAAAGGACCAGTGTAGATTACGATCCGTTTTGCTTAAAATTCGATCTATTTTTGTATTTTTTTAGATCTATGATGTCAAGCCTCCTTTGGAAAATCAAAGGCGGCATGACATCATAGTTCAAATCCAGCCTAATGTCTTTATATCATATTAGGATGCTTGACAACTCCGTTTCGAAATGGATGGGCGGAGCTGCAGCTGTCGTGTTGCCCTCTGCAGCATTCCTCCTCTGGCGACAATGGGCGAAGAAGGAGTGCAATGATGAGAAGAAGGTCCCTCTCAACGGCGAGAAGAGTGAGTTATTGTTTATTAAGATGTAACGAAACCGAAAAGATCTGAGCAAGTTGTATACAGCTTGAAGCAGAAGTTCTTGGTATTCCTTATGATTTAGTAGGATCATTAATGGAAACGACTCTTTTCGCAGGATCTCTCCAGGAGAAGTTCTTCTTCGTCGAGGAGCAGTTCGTCGGAGTCGTGCTTGGCAAGCAGCTCAGACACCTCAGAAGGATCGAGATGGAGACGAAAGTACGTAGTAGTTGTCCTACATTCTTCTAGAGTTAGTCTGCATATTTTAGCCCTTGGTGCAATTTTGATCATGATACGTGGAATTGGCCAGAGTCGAATAGAAATAGGATGAATTGGCCAGAGTCGAATAGAAGTAGGAGTTTGATATATTGTTGTTTCAGACCTTTCTGAATCTGGTCGCTTATGGCAGGCACGAGCTCAGCCACAATGCCAGAGCCGCTGCAGCATACGAGGGAAGGGAAAGTAGGTGTCAGTTGGGAGGAATTTATCATTTATCTGTCGGCAGGAAGAGGGAACTTAATCTGTGACTTTTGGTGTGATTTGAGATCTCGCTTGGGGCATGAGCTCTAGAGTGTGATTGTGTCATTGGAAATATTTGGTGCTGTGCGTGCACCTGGTCGAGGTTTCTGAATGCGTGTGTGTGCGTGCGCAGCGTGCTGTATGATGTTTCTAAAAAATATGATCTCAGGGGGAGATGACGAGGAGGAGAGACCGAAGGGCGGGAATCTCCACTTCATCAAGATTATCGGACAGACCAAGGAGCAGGTACGGTAGATATCGATCGATTCGATTGTATTGTGGGAATAGAATGCGTAGCAAAGTGGTGTACATGATAAGCTTCTTAAAGTACTACAATATTCGCGGAACGGGAAAATATTCACGGCTAAATATTTTCCCGTTCCGCGAATATTGTAGTACTTTATGAAGTTTATCATGTACACCACTTTGCTACGCATTCTATTCTCACAGTAAGTAAGGTTACTGTACTGACATACCTGGCACTCCCATATCTCCCGAACCTTTAATTAACCAACATATATTTAATTGGATCGGTAGCGAATGACTGTTTGGGACGAGTATCGATTACCTTTTTTACATGTAAGAGTAATGATATACACATTCTTAAATCGGTCAAGGAGAGTGTGAGAGGGCATGGAAATGAGGAGTGACCGAATTGCGACCGGTAATTAACTTCAGATTCAATTGGCTGAAATGGCGATCGACGGTATGATTATTGATGCTAAGCGACGAAAGGGAACAGAGGCGATGAAGGTGCCGGCGAGTTCCATCGGAATGATCATCGGTACCTGGGGCACTAGGTCGGATGAGAACTATGACGTCATTCCGCCTTTAATATATCAAAGGCGGCATGACGTCATAGTTCTCATCCGACCCAGTGCCATGGTAGTTGTGTGGGTGATTTTTATAAGAAAATCTGGCTTTCTTATCGGTTACAAGTCAGACCGCTGATGTGTTGGTACTAGGAATAGCAGAAAAGGAATCGGAACACAGTGTTGTATGAGCGTTCAAACCGGAATCTCTAGTGAAAGTGCCGGGATGAAGCCTGCTTCAAGTTTGTCTGAAAAGCCTTATTACCGTCAATACTTTTATTAGTTGATACCTGTATTGGTAATTGTTTATCAGTGAATACAACAAATATTAGGTCGTCAAGGAGTGATGATCAAGAAGATCGGCCGTCTCTTCCGAGTGCGCGTCAGGATTGATCAGGTATTGATCGATTGTTCG
The DNA here is from genome assembly GCA_036245805.1 of Pristionchus mayeri. Lineage (NCBI taxonomy): Eukaryota > Metazoa > Nematoda > Chromadorea > Rhabditida > Neodiplogasteridae > Pristionchus > Pristionchus mayeri. Next base: position 5,119,928 of record BTRK01000002.1, on the reverse strand, counting down.
TGAATTGATTACCGTAATCTTAGATTGATCTGTTGATATCAGCATGCCATAACCTCCTATTACAGGAGGGGAATGACTTCGAGACTGTCATACTAGAAGGAACACCGGATGGAATCGCTGAAGCGAAGGTACTGTAAGATATTTGATATGGTATCCTAGAATAGGTCGCACCTTCTTCCTTGTTTCCTTTTCAAAGCGAGATAACATTTGGGGGTTACATTGCTCATCGGTAACAGAGAAAAACAAGCATTCGGGGTCAGATTTTCTTTTTCGAATTAGATGATTATTGTATCAGGTTGATGCAAAAGTTTCTTTACAAATTTTCTTTTTGCGTTTTCGAGTTACCTCTTACTTTTCTCTTGAACTATGCTCATATAAGTTTGTCCATTTTATTAGTGGGTGTGTACTCTCACTATCGCACACTAGTTCATATTTGATCAATCAAGTATACATACATGATAAGCGACCAAAATCACAAAATTGAAATTTCCGTGGGATTATTTGGAGGATCAGTATACTTTTCGCAGTGATGATAATTCAACAATAACACAATCTGTGTAAAGAATGACGACTTGGCATCTTAGTGTGAGAAGAGCGCCTGATCATTCATGGAATCGCTGGTCCAGAGAGGCACAAATTTCGGATTCTCGAGTTCGTGAAACTTGAAAGTTTGGTTTATTCGCGCCCAACATTTCTGATGTTTGGCCAAATGGTCTCAAATGGTTTGAAATCAGAAGTACCTCTCACACTGAAGCTATCATAGAAAGATGATGAAGATTCATTGTTCCTCTCAAGAGCCGCATTTCCGTATATACAAATTTCGAATTTTTGATGACGAAAACGAGATATTTCGAATCACAAGTTTTCCGAGAGCTTCCGAAACTATGATTTCAATTGACCATATGACGTAACAACCTTTACTAATTAACTTTTCAAAGGAACGGAAGTGGAACTTTATTGATTTTAATTTTCAGATTAATTTTGATGAGGACCGAAAAAACCGAAAATTTGCACATTTTCAGTTATCAATGTTTTTCTACCGAACGACGTTCGATCGATTCGATAGAAACCAATTATTGTAGTGGCCCAGTACTACCTCAAATAATCCCAGCGTGGCCTTTCACAGAAGTGAAGCATTCGCTACAAAAATTTTAAAATGCCTTGTAAAGAAACTTTTGCATCAACCTAATAGTAACCGATTCATCATAAATTTGTAGAAAACAGAATTGTATAGGAGAATGATTAAAAACTGTTACAGTAATTAGCGGCCAAAGATCAAAGATAAAATGTTCAGACCTACATCCTTCGACTCGTCGATGACAGTTCGAATGCTGATTTCGGAGAAGAGAGAGGAGTCGATGAGGAGATCAAGGAGATTATCGATTTGAAGGAAAAATTGGAAACAGTGGAGGAAATGTGGTAGACTGATAGTCTTCCTAGTGAGCTCTTTTTCTTTACACTAATTAACTATTGTTTCTTATTGTTCATGATAAGGAATCGTTTCTTGAGTTTCTCTTGTTTCTTCCATTAATTATATGAGATAATATCACAATAGAGATCTCTTTGTTCTTGTTGAGTAGACTGAGTCTCTCTCTCCCGTTCCCAGTGCACACTTTCTTCCATGTTTGTTTTGTTCATGTGGTGTTATGATTTTGTGAAATTACGAGTTACTCATTTGCTTAAAACACGGTCTTTTTCATATCATAATAACGATCCATGACATAATCACGATTTATTTATCTCCGTTTCTCACTGTTTACGAAGTTTGTGAACGTGTTCGTTGTTGTTTTCTCCTGTTATGGATAGATAAAATATGTTTCCGTAATGAGCACGAAATCCAGAAATTGAAGTGGACAATGGTCAGAATATCCTGCACATGTACTTGAAAGGGGAATGATTCAACGAATGATTGATGATAGAATGGACAATTTAATTTCTCCTCTTCCGAAAGTGCACCAAATTTCTGGGCAATCTCGAGTAAAGCGCGACCAAAAGCATGGAAGACAGCCAAAGACCGAAAATGGCCCGCTTATAGAGAGAAAAGGGGAGGAAGAGAGAGCTCTGTGAATGAGAGGAGCGGGAAAGTGTGGTAGAGTGAGAGACGCAGAGACGAAAGAATCGATGAGAGAGTGCGGAGAGGAGAGAGAACCTCCATTTCTAGATGGAAAAGAGAGAAAGAGGGGGGGGGGGGAATGGGTCTGTCTCTGTCTTCTATTTCTCTCGTCGACGCCCAACACTAGTCTGACTACTAGAACGAACATATAGCAATAGAATGGGGTAAGTATTCCTGTTGATTCTTTAATTTCCGGAAATCCGCTGTTCGAAATGACGTCATAAATTCGATTTCAGGCCCGCTATAGGCGGGGAGACACGTCTGCCATGGAGCAACAGAGAGTTGGTGAGTAACTGTACTGTTTTTCTTGGAATTGGAGAGTTTTTGTTGTCGAAAACAAGGAAAAGAATGTCATTTCTTCGTGTATATTGATTAAGTATAAATAACGTAAGTATAAAACTTAGGGAAAGTTGAAAAGGCTAGTGAAAGCTGCTCAAATAGCTATAATTTGGCCGATTGTGCACGCATTTTTCTCCCTTTTCTCTTGTTCTCCGGGAAAGAGATTAGGCCGAATTTCCCGACTTACTTGACGAATTTAGGAAGCGAATCTGCCCTTTTGATGACGTTTGGGAGGCCAGATTTGACGGAGAGATTGGTTATTCAGAGTAGTTTCTCGAAATTTGGTCACTTGTTAGTTCGAGGTTTCAGGATTGTCATAAGCAGAGATTGGTTTTTCCGCACGCATTCTGAAGCTGCGCTGGGTGCTTATAAATAATGAAAATTTTGAGACTCATCATACCCCTGACTTTTTTAGCATCTTAAAAAGGTCAGGGATTACGATGAGTATCAAATTTTATTACTATTAATCATAGTTCTGGTCAAACCTATCAATGCAATACCGTAATTGGTTTTCCGTTCAAGATGCCGTAACCGCCCTTCAATATGTTCGTGTTCGCGTGGTCGCTTCTCTCCTCGTATGCTGAGAGCGTAAGGAAGAGACGGTGAGCTGCAATTATTGATTGATTAGCCCCTCGATCATCAATTATTGATTGATTGATTGGCATTTTCTCCGAGGCCCATGTATCTGCGCAATTGATTTGATCTATCTATCCAAGGTTGATTATGCTTGGTGCAACCAGTGGGTTTTCTGCCTTTACGATGAACTATCTTGCGTTTGTGCACAAACATTCCCATCGTCGGCAACTTATCTGCATGCTAAAATTCAAAATTCAAAATTGTTCTGAGCTAACAATTCAACCCTGGAAACAGTGGCAATGTAAACGTTGGTCATTTGTGATTATCCATCGATCACGTAATCTCGTTTCAGGAAATGATTTGCTCCATAGAAACAGTGTGTTGGCGTTCGAGCGACTTTTGTCATAGCAGTGCATCACCTTGATGTGGTTGTAAAGAATTGTTAAGTAATCCCACCATTTCAGACTCCACTCCGCCCTCTCCTCATTCTTCTCTTCTCCTTCTGCCCGCGACAGAATGATCGTCTGTCGTCCAGCCGCCCATCGACTGTGAGAACTAATCTCTGATCTTTTGAATTTGGTTTTTAAAATACAATAACAGGAACACATGAATGTGTGCCACGAGTAGAATGTATTTTGCGAATATTACACATTAATTAGTTTCAATGCGACATCGTAATAGGAGAACCACCGCGCGTATTCCCCAAAACTGGTGAATGCGCGCCACGAGTTTGCTATGTGACAGGAGCCTAACCCCCGATTTGGTCGTTACGCGCTCTTGTTTTGCAAAACATAAACTATTTGTGATGACGACATATTTCTTTGATTTATCGATTACAGTACCCGCCAGCTCGGCGTCGGGTTCTCCTTGTGGGGTGCTGAGACGGCCAATGGATCACTGGCACGGGTCGCCTCTGAGCCGATGCTCACTCGGTGAGATTACGGTAGATGGGGGGGAAGATTACTGTATGATGAGTACGGTGGATGGATAGGAGAAATCAAACCAGCGAATAAAACCAGTATTGAAAATTGAGTAAGTAGGTCGGCAGATATTGTAGTGTATTGGTGAGTAGAGGTGATCTATAATAGAGAACTGAATAAAGGAAGGTATTGTTCTCATAAATTGTGCTTCTTTGCTCCTCATCCATGCATCCATGCATGACAAATGAGGAAAAGATCGGAGAAGGAACGTTGGACAAAGTTGAAGGGATGAGACACGTTCCTTTGTGTTTCACACTTTCGATAAGATTAATTGGCCAGGATACTAGCCAATACGTAGCGCAGAGTTTGCTAATATAAACATAGATTGAGAGATTTAAGCCCAATTTATTCACAGATCTGACTCCTCCCCTCCTCTCTCTTCTCCCATCGGTTCGCCCCTCTACCGGTCGGAATTGATGGAAGTGGTCGCACTGCCTGATGAGGTGAGAGGAATTTCGCTGACTCTCTCGAAATCCCGTGCTCTCTCGCTCTTTCTGACCGGCGAAATGCGGAAAGGAGCGAGTCAAACGAATTCTGTATTTGACTCGACTCTCTTATATTCTTTCACTATTGTACTATGTCTGATGGACTACATAGTGAGAGAGAAACATACGTTGTAGCTACTGGGTGAAATGATCCTGGAAAATTTCGGTTTCACTACCTAGACATAGGTTGACGAATGTGGAAGGGTAATGCTTGTGTGGGTGACGCTATTTAAAAAATTTAAAGCATAATCGAAAAAAAGTCTATGACACATTTCTTGGCGCCTTCTTGCCCAAGTGTCATTGGGTAAAAAAGTGAATCAGATGTATAGGAAATTCACTGTATATTTTCGTGATTTTCTTTGGCTTGAAATGGGCACGTTCCATTCATGCTCCACAAGGTGGTCATCACCAATCAATCGTGCTGTGAACGTTATTCCGAAGGGTACCAGTACAATATTCTAACATCTAATTAAAATAAGAGTAGGATGAATTTGGCCTAGTTAATCTTTTCCTTTCTTCATTCCCTCCATCTCTCTCTTTCAGTGCATTTCCTCCTCCGACTGGCGTCTCCTCCACTCTTCCTCTCACTTTGCTCCCTCCGCCGCCTCCGTCTTCTTCATTGTTGCTACGCCACCAAAAGGTGAGCAAAGTTCAATGAATAACATGCTCCCATCTCTCCTATTGTTCAGAAGAAATATTGATTTTTTGAAACGATTGTCAGAGGTAAATCGTCTTCGTGAAATGTGCATTGCTATTAAGCCATTCCGTTGCAGTGATCTCGCTGGTGAATGGTGACGAGAGAGGCGCATCCACTCCAGTCTCCGCCCTCTCCTCCCCCACTACGACAGCAGCGACTGAGGAAGAATTGATGCAGGAGCTGCAGGAGGGAGATGTCGTGGTTTGTTATTTTTTAAAAAGTTGAAATAACTTGTACTAGTTAATGCACGTCATCGCAGATACAGCTATTGCTTTAGCTACGAAAGTTGTCTTGGGATGTAATACGCTCGATTCCTACATTTCTTTAGCGTCTCCCCGTTGTCCGAACCATTCAATAGCATGTGAAACTCAAAATCATAGCGTGAATCAATAAAAAATTTCGGACTGAGTGAAGAATCGGATATTTTGTCACCAGGCGATGTGTGGTTTCAGCGATTCCTCATGAGCAAAGGGAGATACGCGTGAATGATGAATCGTTGAGTATGTCTGAAAATAAATATAATGATTCCAGCTGGAATCGACATGCGTGCGTGTTGGTTGGAACCGGACGCGCCCGCAGGAGATACTCTACGCGTGCGATATGGATACGGTAGGTCGAGGAATACGGTTGGGGTACGGCTAGAACTGGTATATTTCCTTCATTTATTTTCATTGTTAATCCTAAAATGCTGTGTAATGACTATCATGCTTGCCATGTGGTTGTTTAAAGTTTCCGGACGAGAACAAAATTGACCCCCCTATTTTTTGTCCTCCATCGATAGCTATAGTCAAGCTAGAGAAGGAGTGGATCTCAAACTTGGGTAATTAAACCCCTGACTTTATCAAACAGGGAAACGGTAGAAAAGAGCGAAAGAAAGAATAGAATGAGAAATGTGAAATGGAGCATTGGGGGAATAGTAGACGAATCATGATGATACGAGAAAGGAGAAACGGGAGATTAATCATTATGATGCGATACGGGGAAAGAATATTGGCGATTCCGATTGCCATTACACACCGGGGGGAAAAAGCGTGAGATGATTATGAATAGGATAAGTATAGCGATGATTACGATACTAACAGTCTGTAGATCGGGAAGGAGGGAGAAGTTGAATGAGGGAGAGGACGGGATGGATGATTTCGCAGAAGTTCTGACGGCAGAAGCGGTTTGATGTAGAGTCTTCTCGACCTCGTCGACGAATAGAAGTGTTCCAGTTACGGTGGTTGATTTCGCTTGCTGCGATCTCTCTCCCGGGCAGCGATAGGAGCAGTTGAGGGCGATTTCGGGAGTGTCGGAAGAGAAATTGATTTGTTGTTGGATTCCATTCTGACTGCATTTGACAATAGTAGAGACGATTGTGGAATTGTTTGTATCGGTGCAGGAGAATGTCGTTGATGTTTCCGACGAGGAAGAAATGCAATTGGTTTCGAATTGACTTCCTGCCATGCAATTGAAACAGCCAACTGCTGATGAAGTTGAAATCGTGCATTCATTGAAGTCTTGCATGGTATCGAGTAGTAGATTGTCGAAGTTCACTTTCACTTGTAGTACTTGATTGTCAGTCGTTTGAGCTTCGATTCCGTTTGGACTAGTCATCAGTTGTATTCCTTGTCGTTGGAGGGGGAGAGTGTGATGTTCCTTGAAGAATCGTTCGACATTTCCGTCTGGACACGTGCAGGATGCAGACGTTGAGGCCGTCTGACAGGTGCATGTTGACGGTTGAAATTGACACTTGAATTCGATTGCTTCTGTTCGAGTTCCACATTGAACTTGTCCAGCGGATCCGGGAATGAAGAGGGAAGGAGCCGCATCTTCGATAATCGTGGTTCTTGTTCCATCTGTTAGGAAGTGTGAGCTCAAGATTGGAGCATGTGATGAGCTAGCGGATATCAGGGTTATCGTGAGATCGTTCCATCGATTGGTCTCTCCAGGTCTCAGTTCTATGGAATGCTTCATTTGATCGTTTCCATTGTTCTCAAGTTCGATTTGCACCTTCACATATCTGATCCACTGTAAGCACCGGAATGCCTCGAAGATGATTGAACTTGTTGGATTGATTTGGTTTCGGTAGAAGACGCAGGAGGGTGAGCAGCTGACGCACCCTCCACATGTGATGCATCCACAAGACGAAGCACAGTGGTTGACGCCGGGGCTTGTAGATTCAAAGAAATGGATAGGAGCCGAATGGTTCACTGCGTTACACATCACTCCGTCGCATGCGCCTGGGCTGAATGCGTCTCCACAGACGTGATGGCTAGTTGTCGTGAATTCATGGGATCGGGTGAAATACATCGTCTGCTTGTCGCATTTGTGACTGATTTGATCCACTCTGACTGATATTATGGTTCCGTTCTCCATTTGCATCACGGATGACGAGGCAGGACGTTTGTCCGATTGGTCTCAGTGTGAGGAGGGCTGACTTGGAGATTGTGCAATGGAGAATACCATCTTTGGATCGGGAGCATTCGTGCTCTTCAGCTCGAATTGATGAGACTTCTGAGCATGATTGAGTTGTTGGGAACGTGATAAGCATTATAGCGAGCATCGCAGTTGAGAGTTGGGCTCGCTTCCATCTATTTCTTCTCGGTCGGTAGTATGGGTTGGGGTTCACAGTTCCTTGAATTGGATTGATCGTTGGGGGAGCTCTGCGAATGAAGAAACAGCAGACTCGTCGAATTCCTCGGAAGATGAACGAGAGGATTGTGCAAAGGTCGAGAATGCGGGATATGATGAATCCGACGAAGAAGATTGAAAAGATGAGTGAGAGTGAGTCGTAATAATTCCAGCATGAGGGGGCCAATGCGAAGGGTACGCAGAGTTTGCATCGTATGCGTTCGCACACTGGCCGACCTTGACAGTGAATCTTCTCATCCGGAAGAACGATTCCTTCGTTCCAAGACTGCACTGTAATCTCGTGGTCTTCCGCTACGAGACTCCATGGGAATAGGATTGGATTCTCCGTTGCATGTAGCTCTTGGACGAAGATGCAATATTCGTTCACGCAAGCCCGAATTGAAATTCCGTTGGATTGGCCTTGCGGGCGAATGGTAATTCCGAGGTGTGAACATTCGATTGCTATTGGTGAATGAATTGATGTGTTGTTGTTATGTTCGTGTGGGTAGTAGAACTGCCGAATTGTTCCCCATGCTCGAATCGGTATGTGTCGATCGAGAAATACGTAGGATGTCACCTTCTCTCCATAGAAACAGAAGGCATTAGCATTCTCGATTGAGGAGCTTGAGTGGACATGGCAGAATGAGGAGGAACCGGTGACGGGAGTGTGCGATGAGAGTGTGAAGTGGTTCCACTCTTGTCCATCCATTCCGAAGCAACGGTGATCGTCAGGAGTAAAGACGTCAGTGGTCGTGATGTCCAACTTGGGTACGACCAGTACTATCCCGTCCATCAATTGAATCTGGGAGAATAGACCGTAGAGTCCGTTGACCTCGCAGTGGCTCTCCCGAGTGAATGAACAGACTTGCGGAGGGACGTATTGTTTCAGTTCCGATGGAATGCTGCCGATGGATGAACTGTTTGCATGTTTGCCGTTGTAGAAACTGCATGTTCTGGTCCACTTGGGGCATTGACATTCGGGACCACAGTATCCTGTATTGGTTTCATTTGAAGGGGGCATACGAAGGTGGCCTTTCGGGCACATCATTCTTTGCCAGCACATTCGTTGGTTCTTGTCGTCGAGGTCTCGTATTGTCGCTACTCCGAAGAGTGCAGGGAGTGACGTAGGTAATATGTAGACGAGTAGATGTTGATTGGGGACATCTTGCGTCTGAGGTTGCACCAACTGTTGACAGGAGAGCAATAGTGACGAGCAGAGAAATGGTTGGATTGAGGCGGGCGCACCTTCGCAGTGGCGGATTCTCTGGTTCAGGCTGTTGAGCTTTCAGATTCGATTTTGGTTGATCATTCTCGTTAGATTGTGATTTGGGGTCATCGATCTCCAGCTTGTATAGAAGAGATAGAGGACGGTGGAGGGTTCCGTTTCCAGTCTTCACTATTGCCGATCTATCATTTCTTATTTCGAGAATCTTTCCTAATCGCCACTGTCCACGTTCAGTTCCGGCATCTCCGATGATCACGATATCTTCCTTTTGTGGGTCTTCATTGTTGATCAATCGGCCGAGCTCGTGTTCTCTCCGATACTTTTCTCTGAGGCTGGTGAGATATTCTCTCTTCCATCTCTTCCACAATCTGTTGAGGAGAGACATGGATGACGTCCAGGAGTCGATCACTGAGTCACGAAGAGTCGGTCTGGGCCTCCAATCTTCGTCGTCGTTGTCTCCATCTCCTTCTGCCTGAAGGCGGGGAAGTGAGAGTGTGGCGTAAGGACGGAGGAAATCGACTGGGCGAAGTGGTGTGAAATCGAGATCGGAGCCGATGGCGGTGAGAGGTCGAGTATTCAGAATGGCTTCGGTTTCTTTGACAAGAGTAGTGAATTCTTCCAGTGGAAGAATCTTCGTTCCAAGAACTGCCTTGAGGGAGGTATTCGTCAATCCTACGATCCTTTCGTATGCTCCACCGGACCAGGGCGATAGAGGCGTCAGGAATTTGAATTGAATCCCTCGTTTGGCACAATAGTCAACGGTCTCGTTGGTTTGATTGGCACGGAAGGCTTCTTGTAGGCGATTTAGGGCGACAAATGAGCTGGCGTTGTCACACAGGATAGTGGACAGAGATCCGTAGGAAGCGACGAATCGACGTATTCTCGAAAGGAGTGTCTTGAGGCTCATGTCGGTGATGACGTCGAGGAAGGTGGCTCTTATGTGAAGACAGGTGAGGATGATTAGCCAGCATTTGGATTGATTTCCGTCTCCAGTTCGGTAGTGCATTGGCCCTGCTCGTTTGCATTGTATGCAGTGGCGATGAGCAGACTTGACTGTCGTGACTCCTTTCGGAATCCATACTCGTTGTCGTAGTTCGGTGAGGATGTGCTGTTGACCGAAGTGATTGATTCCACAGTGTCGATAGATGATGTAGAGGCGAGTAATTGGACTCTCTCTTGGGAGGTAAATTGGATGCTTGGCTTCGATTGGAACTTCAGAATTGTCGATTCTCCCACGACATCGCCATAATGACGAAGTTGGACATTGGTACATTCGAAGTTGTTTGATTAGGTGCGGAGATGGTGGGTACTCCGTTTGACTCATCTTGAAGAGGAGTTGTTCGGCTCTGCGATAGAGGGAGACACGAGAGGGTGAAGTAGGGATCTTCTTCAGACGATGATTGAATTTGAGAACGAGGATCATGGTGTTCATCAATTTCGTCCATGTGCTGAATCGGGTTGCATCGACAATTGGGGGAATTGGATTGTGGATTGGATCGGTCGAGATGGCTGCGGTGGCCATTGTGGTTTCTTTGAGCGTCGACGAGGATAGTATCGGTTGTGGACTCCATGTGCTCGGAGGTTGAGTGAGGAAGTGCGGTCCTTTCCACCACAGCGGGTGCTCCTCCAGTTCATCGCTTGTACATCCTCTGCTGGATACATCGGCGGGATTGTTTGTACCTTCGATGTGCTGAAAATTCGCATCAGGTAGAAGTGATTTGATCTTTGAGGTTCTATTTCGAACGAAGACTGCAAGGTTCTTCGTTGATTGAATCCAGCAGAGGGTGATCATTGAATCTGTCCACATAGTGATTGTGTTTGGATTGTACTTCGTCATCTCCTTGATAATGTGATTGCCAAGGATAGCTCCGAGTAGATTGGCTAGTAATTCCATTCGTGGGATATTGACAATCGCATTGACCGGTGCGACTCGGGCCTTGGAGGCGAGAAGCGAAGATGAAGCGTATCCATCAGGTCGTCGACAGACGAGGTAGGCTACAGCAGCGTATGCGAATTGGCTTGCATCTACGAAGAGATGGAGTTCGAGAGTGCATCCATCGATCGAGAGTGGGATTGCGAGGCGAGGAATCGATGAAGAGAGGGAGGGCGTGTGGAATCCAGCGAGAAGTGTCTTCCATTGTTCGAGTAGATCTGTGTTCAATCGAGTGTCCCAATCTGCGCCGATTTTCCATAACTGTTGGAAGAAGATCTTGAGAGGAAGTGTTGCAGGGACTTTGAGTCCTAGCGGATCGAAGAATCCATTGAGGTGGCGTAGAATCAGTCTCTTTGTCCACTTGGTTTCATTGGATGGGCGTTTGACAGGTGGTAGTGAATAGGTGTCGTTTGTGGTGTTCCAGTGAACTCCTAAGATCTTTGTGTTCTCGAGATCTGACGCAGCGGCATTGTTTGCAGCGAAGAGTTCGTTGAGAACACGATTGTTTGATACAAATTCTCTCAGATTGAACGAGGCTTTCGCGAAAAATTCTCGTACTTCGTGGAATTGACGGGTTCCTTCTTCTACTGACGATGCTTGTCCGAAGTAGTTGTCGACGTAGATATCGCGAATCAGTTCTCCCCATTCATTTGGATTCAGATTGAGATGATGCTGAATTGTCCCAGCTAGGAGGAAGGGGGAGCAATTCAGACCGAAGGGGACTCTCCGGAATCGAAATACGACCAGGTTCTCAATTGATGGTGGTTCCGAACTGTCCTTGAGCCAAAGTAATCTCGTGTAGTCTCGTGAGCTCTCGTGTAGTCCGACTTGTAGAAAGGCTTTGGCAATGTCTGCCGATATCAGTATGGTCGTCAGGCGAGAACGGATGAGTGTACCGAATAGGTCGGGTAGGATGACGGGTCCACGGTAGATGATATTGTTGAGAGAGGGATTGTCACTCGTATGTGCGCTCCCGTCCAGTACCGCTCGTAGTTTGGTTGTATTGCTCGTCTCTTTGATGACTCCGAAATGAGAGAGGTAGTGTACTCCTTCTTTCTTGAACAGTTCATCATCGGGGACTCGTTCCAGGATTCCTTCCTTCAGTTGTTCTTCGAATATTGCATTGTATTTGGATAGGTTCTCGGGCTTTTGAGTCAATGCCGTTATATTCGTTACCAGGCGGCGGAATGCGAGGCCGAAGTTGGTTGGTAATTGGGGATTCTCTTCACGGAAGGGCAAGGCGACGTAGTATCGTTTCTCATTCTCCTTGAGTTGTATGAATTTGAGGAAATGATCGTACGCTTTGTTCTCGTCGTCGGTTAGTTCGGGAGAATCGGATACTCCGATCATCTCGACAGAATAGAAGTTCCGCATCATTTCTTCTAGCTTGGCAAGATCGGGAATCGATTCAATTGAGGGATTGGTCAGAATTGTGGAGAAAAGATTGCGGTTATTGATTCGCTTCTTGGTGGCAATGTCTCCCATGTGGATTCCATCGTTGTTTTGGGACATTGAAAAGTTGTCACCGATGAACAATTCGAGGAAAGCATCCATTCCGATGAGGAGTCCAGGAGAAGATCGTTGCTGCGTGATTGCATCATTCTCGATTCTCAACCAGTCAATTTCATTGCAGATCAAGGGAGTAGAGAGTGTTGCGATGTTCTTCTGAGATCCATCACTGAGAGTCACTCCAATTGGGAAGATTCCGACTGTTCTCTGGTCGACTTTCTTCTTGCCGAAGACTTGAGTAGCTATTCTCTTCGATTCAATGAGAGGGAGTTCGAGAGCTGCTGCCAGTTCAGAGGTGATGTACGAACATGTGCTCGCGCAATCGAACAGCACGGTTGTTTTCAGTGAGTGATTTGGATTGATTGGGGAATGAAGCGTCGCGTCGATGCACAGAAGAGGTTGAGTTGATTCACTGGAGTTTGAAATGTCAACGATGGGCTGGATTGCATTCGATTGCAGCGTCATCGTGGTCTCCTCGAAAATTTCCTCCGTAATTGCACAGTGTGTCTGTTGTGGACGACGATTGTTCGGTTGTCTCGAAGGTTGATTCTTTGTCGGTGTAGGAGAGGGCGTATTCTTAGTACGGCTTGCTGGAGGGTCATCGTTACGGGGTCTCGAAGAAGAGTGCGTGTGTCTTGAGCACGTGGAAGTGTGGTGAGGGTCATTGCAGTTGAAGCATCTCTTCGTGTTTTTGCATTCTCTCGTTTTGTGGTTTGGGAGAAGACAGTTGGCGCAGAGGTGCTTTTGGTGAACTGCTGTCCTCCGATCGGCGGGGGTGGTGTAGGTGGTACATGCATCTTCTCGGTGAGTACCTCCGCATAGTTTGCACGGTTTGGCCCACGGGGGAGTGAAGCGATTGGACTTTGGTTTCGTATTCAAACGAGGGATGGCATCTGATTGAGTCGTATTGGATTGGTTCGACGGATAGTTTCTCTCAGTTCGTCGCTCGGTCTCCATCCTTCTCTCGTATCGATTGTTCGCCATTATGTCTCTCTCGATCTTCTCATCTTCCACTGCATCAGCGAGTATGGACAGGACGCTGTAGACTCCGAAGTCTGGTTTGCGTGATGACTCTTTGATGATTCGAGTTTGCATTGAGATTGGCAATTTGGAAGTGATCAGATTCACTAGGAGATCAGGCGAATCCATTTCTCCATTGGGGAGCAGTTGGCGGACAATCACGTTGAGCTTGAGATAGAATGAACGAAGATTCTTTCCATCACGGTCGCAGGATGGTAGAGTTCTGCGGCGGCTGAGTAGTGAGTGATGTCTCAGATGAGGTTTGTCATACTCCTTCTGTAGTATGAGCATTGCATTCTCATAGTTTCGATCCAATTGAGGAAGTCCAGCGATCATCTCTTGCGCTTCTCCCGAAAGACACATTTTCAGGAGGGAAAGTTTGTCTGCACCGGTGATTCTTCCGTTTTTCACGAGGGAGAGGAATGATTCATGAAACTCCGGCCAATTGAGAATTTCTCCAGAAAAGTGTGGCAGTGATTTGCTCACAAGTGCTGCTATCACGAACGAACTTGCCGAGTCGGAAGAAATGTAGACAGTTTGAGGTTCGGGAGAGGTGGCTGAATTGGATTGCTTCTCCACTGGTGTTTCTGCTGCTGGAGAGAATGGGCTGGAGAGATATTATTTTTGTGTTCGAATGGCGGGTTCATTATTGATCGTTCTCCTAGGGAGAGTTGCTGGTGGACCATTGGCTATGGTTCCTCCGGGAGGTGCAGTGGATTCCATTTGCGATTGAGATACTCTGATTGCATTCACTGTGGTTTTCGTTGACTCCTCGGTTGGTTTGGATTGGTTTATTGGGACTCGAGTAAGAAGAATCGGTTCGATCGACTTGCCAGTATCAGTTGAAACCGAGTCGATGTCGTCATCCATTGGAAGATCACGGGAACGACCGGCTTGCATCATCTGATCGATCACTGAATCAACTTTTGCAAGGAGATCCGAAGCCTCTTGTATCTCCAAAGTGTAGTCTCCGTAGTTCTTGATGTACTTCTCATATTCCGCTTGTTCCGATTTGGAAGATGATCGAAGAATTGTGAAGGATTCGTGTTCTTTCAGGAGCGCTCTGTATGCCTTGACAAAGGGGGAGCGAACTTCCAGAAGCACTAGACTATCTTCTATGAGTTCGTCGTCTGATCGTTCTCCTATTGGTTTCGCAGTAGTCTCCGTATTCATGGTGGTCTTCACGGGTTCGGCGTGGAGACGTAAGCGTCTGCGCGTTTGTCCGATGCGGGTTCTGATTGGTCCCGACATCGAGTTGGATTGGATTGAATTGCGGACTCTGGGCACTAGAGGAGCGGAAGGGGAGGGGAGGGGGGTCGACTAGTGGAGTTCGTCTTGATTTAGAATACTGAACTGGGACCTGATCAGCTGCTGTCGTGTCAGGCTCCGTTCACGCTCGCAGGCTCGAGAAGGTGGTCGCCATATAGTCAAGCTCGAGAAGGAGTGGATCTCAAACTTGGGTAATTAAACCCCTGACTTTATCAAACAGGGAAAACGGTAGAAAAGAGCGAAAGAAAGAATAGAATGAGAAATGTGAAATGGAGCATTGGGGGAATAGTAGATGAATCATGATGATACGAGAAAGGAGAAACGGGAGATTAATCATTATGATGCGATACGGGGAAAGAATATTGGCGATTCCGATTGCCATTACAATAGCCGATGGCTGAATTAGTTGAGAATAAATATACAAAAATGCTAAAAAATCAATAATAGCCTCAAGGGAAAGCCGGAAATGATCAGCGTAATCCCGCGCTCTCTCACTTTTGCATACCCTCTCGTACACGCGAAGAGATCAGGGTGAGATCAGAGCAAACGTGGGCACTATTGCTGTTAGCAGCAAGACCCTCCCGGTTTTCGGATTGTGTCCATTATACTTGTCCCAATTTTAAGGTACTAGTTTCAGCAAACCCTGCAGGTTTTGTGGCTGATCTAGTGAGTACCCTCCCGGAATTTGAAATTCAGCAGCAATCCCTGCCCACGTATGGATCAGGGTTTCGTCCTCGTCCGGTAACTTTAAGGGAGTGTTGTGATACCTAAATGACTGGCCTGATAATTTCGAAAATGTATTTGCAGTTCACTTCCGTTGTCTTCGCGTGGTCGAATGGACTGCTGCGAGCGACGTTGAAGGGACGAGAACCGATTGGGAAGATGAGAAGTACGTGTGCTTGTTTTCTTCGTAAAGCCGAAAGGGTGGACAGGAGGGGGGACGCGCATCAGCTTTTATCGGCGAGACGTTTCGGGCCACAGCCCATTATCAGTCAGTAAAACCACCTCAAACTTGGGTAATTAAACCAGAAGTACGTGTAGAATTATTTATTGATTGAGAACTATTGTTTTCAATTATCTTCTTGATAAGAAGAAGGCGGAGAAGTGATTTTTAATTTTCAATTATCACAATAAAAAAGTATTTTCCTGGTCCAAAATATGCGAGAAGAAGAGAAAGTTAAAACAAAACATTTATCTCACAATGCGATCTCTATTTTCTCTACCCGACAAGAAGTGCTAGTTATGACAATACAACCTAGTGTCTGAAGGGCACTAGGTCGGATGTGAACCCACAGAATGCGACTCAGAAAATCGTATTGCTCTTCATTATTTGCACTTTATGTTCCCACACTGTCGAAACGTCTTCTGTGAAAATACTTAGGAAGCGTATTATTGTTGATTATTATCCTCTTGGTTCTCATTTGACCTAGTGCCTCCTGAAGTGAATAGAGTTTTAACAAATTAAAATGCACCTTCCCCCCATTTGCAGCAGTCTGGCTCTCCTCCCCTCACAACAACAACGGGTCGACGAATGGAGATTGCACCCTCTCGTCGAATCACTCGGGAAGCACCACCGGAAGTGTCAGGAGCGAGGGTACGGTAGATATTAATTATTTAACTTTGAATTGATTTTATAAGCAGTCTATGGTGCCAGGCGCGGGTATTGCCTTGTATTTATGCCGAGGAAATCTTGGGGTTGCAGAATTTACTCGACAGGTTCCTATAAAAAATAATGACTTTTTATAGGAAACACATTAAATGTTTAAAAAAACGTTCTATTGCAACCCTAAGAGTTCCTCGGCATATTTTTAGTGTTTCAATTTCATCACTATGCGTGATCTGATCATTGTTTCTCATCTCACTGGTTGGATGATATTTACTCAGTGAAACTCAAAATGAGAAAGTATGAAATTGCGAGAAACGCGAAATGCAAACCCCCATAAATTAAGGTTTTGATCGCAGGCTATTTTGCTGACATTATACTTTTCTCTAATAGAAACCACTTTTGCAATTCCTATTTAGAATGAGCGATAACTGCAAAAAATCTTACTCTGTCAATTGCTCTTTGGCACTTGTATTAACTCAGTAAGTTCAAGACACGTTCAATAACTTGTCGGCTCATCAGAAACACTTCATCCAGATGGTTCATTGACTCCGCGTGCCCATTCTCCCTCTTCTTCCCTCCTTTCTCCCTGCAGAAGAACGAGAGCTTCGATAGAGGAAATCATGCCCGTGACCGAGTCGAGACCACTGCTCGAACAGCTATTCATCGGAGATACACCCAATGTGAGTAGGGTAGGAGTACGGCGTTAAAATAGAGGGATACGGTAAGGACTGACAGAATACGATATAATATTCTTGTTGTTCGAATGAAGGACGCTATTTACTGCATTGGGATATGTTTAGAGAATATACAATAGTCCTGTGGCTACAAATTAGCTGGTGAGAATTTTCGAAAAATGCCGAAGATTCCCTGATTTAATTGTTTTATATTTCAGTTAAGTAAAAAGATGAGATACGGATATCGCACAGAATGCTCGTTCTCGTGAACTATCGATTGCCTTCTTTTCAGAACTCTTCCTCCTTCGGCAGTCTTCTCTCCACTGCGCTTAAGGCGAAATTGGGATCAGACGGCGCGCTGAATCTGATGGGAAACGCGACGCTTCCGAGGTGAGCAGAGTCGATGCGAAATGAGTGGAGTTTGGGATAAGATAGATTTGTAGACTAGAATGGATATATGACGTTATGTAGGTTAGGTCCTGATTGCCGGTGGCATTTTAGGAAATAGTGACTTATCGAATTGGGGTTTCGAACCTTCGTTAAATATTCTGCTATAGCAAGTGTCGTCGATTATTGCCCCGCTGGCGTTGATAAATTGAAATCATAACTCTACTATTGATTACCTTCCACCATTACTGGATACCGTACTCCACCTACAGTATCTCTCCATGCAGACGTGGTCTCACTCGTCGATCTCAGTTATCGATCGGAGGTCAGGGAGGACTGCCGCCGATTCCAGGAAGAGAAGCATTCCTGTCGGGAGGATCACTTATGGGTGAGAAGGAGGATGGGTACGGTAGGATTACCGTGGTTAAAATGGTGAGAAAATATTGGTTTGTCTTAACGGACAGATCATAATACCATTGCACTCAACTTGCTGTCACGGTCTGTATATACCGTTACATTGAAACCGAAATCGAACAAGGATGATAATGATCGTTTCTGACCAAATCAACGACTGAATTCAGAATTTTAGATTGCCTAGACCAGTTGTTATTATATATTCGTGGGTACGATATTGAGATCAATGGTCTACCGTAACCCATATTTCCCTGATTCAGGCGCCTTCTCCTCTTCTGTCCGTTCTCTTCGCTCCTCTCGCTCTTCTCTCCGACATCGTCAGTCTTCTCCTCTCGCATGGGGAACGGGTGATCTACAGGCACGATTCGCTGCCCTCTCGCCGAGGATTCGAGCAGATAGGTACTGTAGGGAGTACGGTATCCAGTACGGTAGGAATTATTATAGTTAAGAGAGAGGGACGGTAATGTGTACGATATTGGTACGGTAGGCCCAACTAAGCACCCGTGGGAATTATGTTGTAGAGTATTGGTGAGTTAGTTTGTTTGATGAGTGCTTGGAAAGCAAGACGCTATCATACTACAGCCCATTAGGCACTGTTGTCATAATTCTGATAGTTATTCGAATAATTTCGCTTCCAATCTCTTTCATCCATTATGAACCGCAGTCGTATGATCTCCGAAGCACGTGGTTGCCTGGTGCAAGGGATTGAGGGAATCAAAGCCCTCCTCTGCCTACCTCATACTCTCTATCACTCAGTCTCTCCCACTCTCCCTCTCCCTCTATCCTCTTCTCTCCCTCCCTCCATCTCTGTCTATCAGCGCGGGAAAGGAATCCCTTGATTCTCTGGATGTGTGGATACAAAGTAGGGAGATCTCTCTTCTCTCCTTCCTTCATTTACTTGACTTCATATCCAGCAGAAGCGTGAAATGCTGCTTGTGAGGCGTTTCTGCTTCTTAGTTTTGTAGAGTTTGGATATATTTCCACCATTAAACTGAAAAAAATGAAATATTCAAATTGTTCAAATTCATGTAATGTGTCAAATGTAGGAAGGTCCAGAGGAGGGAAAAGTTGTAAAGCGCGCTTGATAAGCCTAGTTTTCTTGTTACTTTATTTTACTAACGGGACAATCAATCGTACATTACTGCCGAGTCAGGGTTCTGTTATAATGCAGCTGGTGAATAGGGGAATATCCTGCTCTTTTCCTCCATTCGAAGTGTGAGAAGATACTCATCAGGAGTCCAGGTTCTACTTTCCAAATCCATGCTTGTTAAATGACGATGCTGAATCTAAGAATGTCCTAGTCCCAGAAACGACAGTTGTAATCCGCGCTTTTCCTAGGTACTTTGTGGTTAATTTTTCTACATCACGTAGCATGATTCATTGCTTTTGAATTCCTGCTATGGTAATGTCGCACCGATGAATCGAGGAGTCTCCTGGTCAGAGTGACCAAAGTTATGAGGTGCGCTGGTTCTGTTTACTTTGCAGTTGACAATATATTGCTGTGCGAATTAATTTAAAAAATGTTAGAAATGGTAAATTAGTGATGGCAAATCTGCGAATTTCCTGGTCCAGAATCGAAAGTTATGAGGCGCGCTTGTTGTGCTTTCCTGGAAATTGTGTTGTTGATTTTACTACCACATGCCTGGGATACATTGCTGTTGAGTTCCGTCTATGGTAATGTCCAAGTGGTGAATCGAAAAATCTACTTGTCAACGGTACCAAAGTTGCGAGGTGCGCTTCTTCTGCTCCCTTTTTAGTTCTTGTTCTTATTTACGTTAGTTTATTTGATATTGAGCGTTGGCTATCGTAATATGTCGATGATGAATCCTGGAGCCTGCTGGTCTCAGTACGTCGTTCATCTGACATTTCCCAAGCGAAGCCTTACTATTCTCATCTCGATCCTTATCCTTCTCTTCCTCACCACTAGGAATCGATCACTCTGAAGAAGCCTTACAAGCTTTATGGGTGAAAACAATTTCCGGAATATTTACCTTACCTTTGAGCAAAGTAAGCATTTTCATACCTGTGGAAGTTGTTGAGTCTCTTAATTCTTTGAATGAATCAACGCGCGAGATATGACGCTAGTGGCTACAATTTGTTATTCGTTAGAAGAATTTCGTATCCCAATGATCGGAATAACACCACTCTTTCTGGCACCTTCATCAGAAAACATGGATGTCTTTGCTTTTCTCCATTTCAAAAATATGATCATACCAGTATACGCAGTATTCGCAACTCGAGTAAGCTTTTTTTCGGGTATCTTTGCTACCCTTTTTCTTCTCCTTCTCCTTCATTGATAATCTAATTGTTGACCACAGAGCGGAGTCTGGCTCTCCTCAATTGACGCTCACTATCGCAGGTCAGAGAAATCGAGAGAGCATGCAAATATGAGAGAATCAGACGAATACTCAGTGAGTGCAGCCAATCTAAATGAAGAGTGGAGAGGAGAGAGAAGTAGTAATGAAATTCAGATTGAGAGTCAGAGAAGGGGATTAATTGTGAGAGCAAGCACATACTCTCCTTGTCTCGCACACTCTCTCGCTTTCTCTGACTGACGAGAGAGCGTGGGAATTGAGGAGAGTACTGCAGGGAGAGGAGAGATGGTCTTTGCGAGTATTAGTTAGCTAGTTGCTGCATGGTTGACTGCTTGCTTCTTTAGGCTGTGACGTCATCTGGCTGTAATTTCGCATTTCAACGTGATTCCATTCTAATTTCGATGAGTGCATCATGGGAATTTAAAGAAATTTAGATGGGCTTTGTTTTGTTCATTTTGCCTGACTGATTCTTCATCTCGCTGTGATCCACCACGCAAAATCGTGAATCGTTCTTAGACTTTTTTATAGGGTTACAGTGAAATATCTCCGCAGCATCTAACTGGGTAGGCGCAAGAGTTGCTTCTTCTTTTCCATGTATTTTTCCATGCACTCAAATGCTCCTCTGGAAACCCAATTCTCGCGTCTTATTTCAAATAATGACCCTGTTCTTTTCATTAGTAAAATATTTACCTACCTCTGCCTATCGATAAATAATGTGGGATGGGGATGAATAGACCGAACAGACGTCATTTACTAATGACCTTCTGTTTGTTGGATTTTGTATTTTTTACAACATCAGACTGAGAGATGAGTGATTGCTGTCCGTTCCCTACTTGTGCACTAGTACTCCTCGTGAAACCGAACGCTCGCGTGAACTGGCAACGAATGCTCTCGATCTTCTCCCTCTCTATATTTCGCTGTTCAGCTAGGTTATCTGCAATGAAAAAAAGTGTCTGACTAATCCTATTCCACTCATATCTCTGTGCATATCACGAAGAAACCGCCACTCTTTCCTCGCTCCCTGATCGCTCGTGTCCCCCCTGAAACCCCTCTCTCTCTCGCAGGCCCTCCTCCTTCCCTTTCCTTCGCTCCGACCGCACTCCTCCTCCCTCACCCGCCGAACCCGTGCTGCAACCGGAAGTTGTAGCTCCTTCAGTTGCTGCAGAGGTCGCGAGAACAGAAGAAAGAGGACTGAGGACGATCCATAGCGAGGACCGGATAGGTACGGTAGTTGGGAGGGAATACGGTAGCCAATCGATCGATCGATATTTAGAAGATCTCGCGCCGATCGATTTGACTGCAGTAAAAGAGGAGTGCAGCGCTGAGCCATTGCTGGTCGCCGATTTGAGGTAGGTCAAGGAAGGGTACGGTATGGAAGTACGGTCGGGTATGATTTGATGAATGCATAGGGAAGAATGGCGGAAGACATTGTTATTTTGTATTTATCGTCCTACAAGTTCTACACGATATTGCCCACCGGTGACCAAGAAGAATT
Organism: Pristionchus mayeri; assembly: GCA_036245805.1. NCBI lineage: Eukaryota > Metazoa > Nematoda > Chromadorea > Rhabditida > Neodiplogasteridae > Pristionchus > Pristionchus mayeri. Next base: position 5,098,278 of record BTRK01000002.1, on the reverse strand, counting down.
TACAAAATTCCTGTGGAACCTTGTCAACTTTTGGACTTTTTCTTTGATAATGTAGCACTAACACCCCAGAATTACTGTAATTCAATTTGAATGTGTTAGGTAATGACGCATACTGTATCTCCGTTCAGGATCCAGACAGAGCGACTACCGTACATCGACGATAGTCGATCGATAATCTCCCCGAGTATTACTATAAGCTCGGATCTCGACGAGCACTCACTGGCTGAGGGCAGGTAATCGATTATTTTGGAAATACGTAGGGTACGGTAGAGTTCAGGTGGGTCATAATCATTGCTTTGGAAATTACAGACTCGACACGGTAGACTCTACTGGGGCGACGACAGAAATCAGCTCCGAAGACACACTCAATCAATCGATATCGTCCATTGCCGAGGAAGAGGAGGAGGTACGGTAGTTGATCGATAACTGAGTGGTACGGTATCGATGTGGGGATACGGTTGAATATCGAGCAGATGCCTCTTGACGCCCTTCGATCCTCATCCGCTCGTCGCTCGAAGACGCAGCCACCGGCGATAAAGAGACAGGACACGGATCCACCACCACAGAACAGAAGGTGCGATTGATGGTCAAGTGTAGGATTTTCATATTATCGCCTAGTATTTAAGAGGACAACCTCAAGCAGAAAATTGTAATTTTATTATTTTTGCTTCTTGGAGGGAGCTAAGGAATCGTCTGGTTACGTGGTCGTCTGTAAAAGAATAGTTGGCCAAACGCAAATATAAATAACTTTTTTTGTTGAACTGTAAGATCATGATTTCAATCCTTATTTGCTATGATCTCATTATGAAGCAAGAGGTATATTTTTGCACGCGGAACCGAGCTCGTATCGTGAGAACACGAGCAAGCGAGCATTTAAGATATTGGTGAAACTCAAAGTTGTCTTATTGATCTTTTTGTTCTAAATGTAAGAACTCCCTCTACATTTTGTATTAGTTTGTAAATGCCAACGAGTGATGTGTCTTGAGAGGTTCGATCACTTACTTATTGTATGCAAATATATTTTACATTATTTAAAAATGACCAGTTCTAAAATTTGCTTTTCCTTTTGATTAGGATTCGTGAAGCAATGGTAGAATGATAAAATAGTTATTTTTAAAAAATTAACTTGCTTAAAATATTCTATATTGCAGTTCCCAGTTGCTGGATGCTTCCTCTCCGAAGGTCCACTCTGCGAGGAGTCCAAGGAGGAATGGTGAGGGATTCCATTCGTTGACTGGTACTTATTGCTTCATGAGGGAAAATAACAGGAGATATTGGAAGTATGTAGCACGAATGCATTGAGTATTTCGCCTAATTTTAGCTGGAATAATGATGAGTTCTCAATAGGGGAGATAATGATGAGTGTTTATAATCGAAATCGGAAGCGTATTGTTTTGAAGGGGAAAACAACGAGATAACTAGGATGAGTGTAACATGAATGCATTGAGTCGTTTATTCAAATCGCGCAGGATGAATTTTGGGTGCTACGTCTGCCAAGGATACATTGTCGGTTCGTAGGACCATGCGCAGGATTTATAGAAAGAGTGCAGCATGAATGCACCACTCAATGGATCCAAGGACAATTTTAAAAGCGTTATTTTTAAACGAGTCACTGGTAAACGTCGTTGTCAAATCAATAGATTATATTAAATCTATTCATTTTACTTCAATTGGCTCAACAATATCATCAGCCTAAAGGCAACACAAACAATAACGTCCCTCCTTCAGGTCCGGGTGTTTCTCCCATGATCGAGGCCCTTCGTGGATGCAGCAAGAGCGAGTGCGGATCGGCGAGAGATGCAGTGGCCATCGATCCACAGGTGAGAAGAAAGAGAACGACTCTCGATTTGAAACAGCCAAAAGGGCCCAGTCGCCGAAAAGTAGGACTAAAACGTCATAACATGCCCGGTTTTTGGAGTAGAAAACGTACCCATGTGTAAGTGTTGTTTTTTTCATTTTTGAAACGTGCCCAGTTTTTACAATTTTCTCGACCTGTCCTTTCGACCACTGAAAGGGCCAAAAAGGTGAGGAGAGTAGAAACCCTGCAAAGATGTCATAGATATGTGTCAATTTCAGCTTTTCATTAGATATTTAGGCAGACGGCGTTGATATTAGATGATTTATTTTCGAGGCTTAAGCACAACTCCATCGGATATTCTGCAATTTCATAGTCATTGTACAAACGAGGAAGTGCCTATTCACCAGGCGATGAAATGAGATTTTCGGCACTATGTCGGATGAGAACTATGACGTCATGCCGCCTTTGATACATCAAAGTCGGTATGACGTCATAGTTCTCATACGACGCAGTGCCAGATTTTCCTCCCTTCGAATTTGGTGGTATTCATTTAAAATCCAAGCCGTGCTAAAAATGTTGCCTTTATGTGACTGATGCCATGAATATGTTGTGTTAATTTTTTTATGCATGCAGTAGAAGATTAGAGACCAGTAGAAGTGCAGTAGAAGAAGATTAGAGTAGAAGATTAGTTTCTGGATAATTTTGAGATGGATTCCGGGAAAACATCGAAGTATATTTTTTCGAACCCATACTGATTGACCAACTATTAGGTTGGCATGAAAGTCTTTGTCACTGGATACGTTTTTACACTGCTCGCCGCAAATGCGCTTTGGCGTTCCCATGTTCCTAGTGAATAACAATCAGCGATGGGCCTTTATAGTAAACAACTCTTCATTCCCTTTCCTTCAGTCAAGCTCTAGTAGATCAACGATGTATGTTCCTGGTGCCACACACTTCTGACATGTTATGATTTACCTCTCTCTATCCTACACCACGATGAAGGATTTGGAGAACCTACTGAAGAATGTTTATGACACACATGCCCCCTCTACAACACCTTCAGGATTTGGATCCATTGATTCGAAGAGGACAACTTGTCCCTCAATGAATGGGATCGATCTGGGAGACAGCGTTCGTTGCATTTAGAGACTTTGAAGAAAGCTGTTGAAACGGACCCACTTCAAAGTGCACGTGAAATTTCTATTGCACTTAGAGTCCACCATAGCACTGTCAGAGAAGGCTTGAGATCTCTTGAAAGGACGAAATTTCTCGGTCAATTCATATCCCATGATCTGAGGCGAGCCAGCCGAGACCGTTGAGTCGATGATTCCATTACTTTCCTCATTCTCCAAGGTGGGGTTCGATGTCTGGAACGGCTCCTAACGGGGAATGAGAAGTGGGTCCTCTACGATAACAACCACAGTAGAGCCCAGTTTGTTGGAGAAGGAGAGACCCTGCAGGGTGTCCCCAAACTTCACCTGCACCTCAAGAAACACAAGCTGGTAATGTGGTGGGGAGCGGATGGCGTGATCTACTCGGAGCTACTCCCTGAGGGCATGACAATTACCGGGGCTAAGTACGTCACATACCTACAGCATTTGAAGTTGGAAGTCGATCGTTCAAGGCTGAAGGACAAGAAAGTGTATAATCAGCAAAAATGACCCCGTCCCCAGATCTCCAATCAAGCCAAGCAGGAATTGGCTGGATATGGATGGATGGTTCTCCCTCACCCCCCGTATTCTCCTGGCATGGCCCCGTCTGATTACTGGCTTTTCGCAGACCTGGCTAATGTTCTTAGAGATAGGTCGTTCAATTACCGTGGAAGCCTCGAGTCTGCTCTCAAGCGATTCTTTGATTCGCACCCAGGCGGGTTCTAAAGGGAGAGGATCCATACATTGCAAGTACGTTGAGCACATATTGTCAATAAAGATGACAATTATAATTGAACTCATGCTGTTATTTCCTCAAAGAAATAAAGCTTTGAAAAAGTGACAAAGACTTTCATGCCAACCTGATAAATACTGCGATAATGTGCAGTTACGAGTAGATGCCAATTCCAGAACTCATGTAATTTTAATCATTGAATTTCGAGATGGATTGGAGGAATACGGAGCGAAAATATAAGTAGTATAAGAAGAAGGGAGGAGAGAATATGATGGAAGAAATCGTCGGTACTGTGAGAATAGAATGCGTAGCAACGTGATGTATATGATAAACTTCTTAAAGTGCTACAATATTCGCGGAACGGGAAAATATTTAGCCGTGAATATTTTCCCGTTCCGCGAATATTGTAGTACTTTAAGAAATTTATCATGTACACCACGTTGCTACGCATTCTATTCTCACAATATTTTATTTTTCCTGTCCCTCTGCTAATATTGTCGATGATATCATGAGAATAGCCTCTGAAATCTATAATGATAGCACTCTCTCTCCCCCGCAAACCCTGCTTGTTAGGACAGAGTATTGAGCCAATTGTAGTCGATTGAAGTTGAAGAAGTAGTAGAAGAAAGGAAATAGGAGGAGGGAGATTATGATGGTGAAATGCTATTGAGAGATTTGCGAAATCTCTTACTTAGGGGGTGGCTCTCTTTATTTTATTCGGTTTCGAATGTGACATAGAACGAAAGTGTGGGAAAGTTGTTGAATGCCGGTACTAGGTCGGATGAGAACTATAATACCATGTCGCCGTAGATATATCGATATATTAAAGGCGGCATGATTCTCATCCGACCTAGTGCCTGAATGCCTCCATTGTGCAGTGGCTAGGTCATGCGTTGTTTTACGATTGAGATACCACACAATTATTAAACATATTGAATCAAATCGAATAGTTGCAAGTCTAGATGCAATTATGTTTCACGCGCGGTTCACGCGCAAGAAATTTTTGCAAACTGTTTCGAAACCTCTCTTGCTACAATTTAGTTTCACTGTGCGTCCATAACGTCCTGCTGTCTGTGCTGTTCAATAACTCTTTTCTTTTCGATTTCTAAATTCTAACATTTCTTCCTTTGCAGCTGCAGCGTCTGACGACGATCGAGTTACTGCAACGTCGTCGCCACTCGACGATGATGCACAATCTGGAGGACGCACTCTTCAATCACGACGGTGAGGAAGGAAAAGTGAACAGAAAGGAAGAGGGAGGGGGAGGGGGCTCGCATCAGCTACCATTCTTTCTCGCTCTGTATTTTCCGCAAAATATCGGGTGTTGAGATTGGTATTTTTCTAGAGATTATGAATTGGCCACTGACGAAAATTATTTGTATTGTTTTTAGGAACCAAGGCTTTCGTCCTATTCGGATCTTGATCTGTTTCGTTTATGAGAAATGTGAAACCGAAATTTTCATTGATAACCTCATACCTAGGTGCCGCTATTCCTGGAGGAGAAACATATCAGAAAAATTACGTATTATTTCACATATTGAAGAGGCAATGAATATGAAGTAATCACTGTATCCTCTTCTCTAACTCCTTGCAATTTACTCATTGGTGTCTCGCTTTCTGCAGGTTCCCGTCGTCGTTCGCTCTCTCCAATGGCCCTCTCGGCCAGTCTCCAGAATGCAGCATTCGGAGGGGCTGGAAGCACAACGAGCATCGGGAGTGGAGCCACTGACATACTCAAAGGTACGGTAGGAGATAGGACGAATCGAGAACTGATATTTTAATCTTGCTTTCCTTTGTTGTGTTGTCTCCGACAATTGTCTTGTGAGTACTACGAAGCGCAAAGTAAAGACGATTTCGGAAAATCAATGTCGTGTTGTGCTTTGTGTGGTGTACGGTTTCTCGAATCCGATTACGATATCTGGGTATCGATCGGTGGCCTTGAGGCTTGCGGGGCATTCCTTTGACCTTGTAATGGAGGACAGGCTAGTGAGAGATCCCATCTCGGACAGTTTGGCTGTACTTTGGAGTGGTCAATTGGTTCTCCTGCGATGAATGTTGCCAGTTCGTGAAAGTTGTGCGCGTACTGTGATGGCTTCTCTAAAAACCGCTGTCTTAATTTTGCGTTGACGCTTTTCTAATGAGGCCGGTGAGAGAGCATGCCAGCATTGCACTCTAATTTCGGGTTATTTATCTACTTTTTCTTACCGAGTTAATCCGGCGTTATTCTATCCCATTTTATGTGAACACTTCCGTTGATTATTCGTGATGGGATATTGCGAGGGAAACCGACATTATCGCACAGTTGTCCGAGAAGTGGGAGACTCCCCTTGCTGATATCGCTTCGCAACAAGTGACTCTCGTTGTTTTGTTTGCTCTCACGCAGGGCGGTGAGAGAGCACACACAATTAAGATGAAAATTCCAAGCAGAGCCAATCCTTATCTATGCCATGTGCTTTTGGTTTATCATTTAGCAACGAAAAGTAATAATAGGCGCTGAGAGGTGAGTTAGCACTGTTTTCAAACGCCGAAATGCTGACAAATAATGGGGTTTCCTACTTAGTTCCTGAATTTAGCAAGATCTAATCGTCTCTGTAAGTGTAAACAACCTCGCGCGTAACAGGGAGGGGTCGGATGTCCACTCGCGTTACTCTCCCTGTTCATTTGTCATATTCTAATAATATCGATGTTGTTTCACTTAGGTTGTTTCACTTTGTCATCGTAACCCTTTGACCTACCGTAATCCTCCCCTCTCTCAGGTTCTCTCTTCGATACTCATCGTCGTTCTCAATCTCGTCGCTTTCACTCAGCGAGTCGAGGAGAAAAACCGAAGATGAAACCGCCATGTGTGAGTTCATTTTGCATTAGGTCGGATGCGAACTATGACGTCATGCCGCCTTTGATACATCAAAGGCGGTATGACGTCATAGTTCTCATCCGACGTAGTGTCGGCTCATTTTCATTCGAGTTCTTATTTTTTTGGGAAGTTTTAGAATCAATGAGATAATGTTAAAGAAAAGGAACGGATTTGGAGAACTGAGGAGGGGGATGGATGATTCGGATCGCGATAAAATATTAGGTTGTCCGGAAAGTCTTTGTGTATTTTTCAAAACTTTATTTCTTTGAGGAAACAATAACACGAGTTCAAGTATACGAGTCATCACTACTGATAACATATACCCAATGTTCCTTGAATCTATGGATCCCTTCCCTGTAGAACCCACCTGAGCGTGAAAAAATAAGAAAAAATCGAAAAATTAAGAAAATTAGAAAAGTCGCCTTATTCGAAGCGATGAAACCAAATCCTGACTGTGTTGTAGTGAGGGGCATGCATATCATAAACATATGTATGTAGGGTCTCCGAATCCTTCATCGTTATATAGGATATGATGAGGTGAAACTGTAGAATGACCGAAGTGGATGGTACTAGTGACATACATCGTTGCTCTACTAGAGCCTGACTGATGGAAAGGGAATGGGGAGTTGTTTACTATAAAGGCCCTTCACTGATTTTTATTCACTGAGAACGAGGGGGCACCAAAGTGAATTTGCGACGAGCAGTGTAAACACAAATTCATACACAAAGACTTTCCGGACAACCTGATAGCTGAACAGCATGCTAATGTATCTCGCTGTCCAAATATAACATTCTTTGGTCATCAATTATTTATCGTCCAATCCTCCCTCTTACTGGCGTTAGTGCAGGGGTGGTCCTGAATTCCTATCTGACTTTAGATTTATTCTAGATATGATGAGAAAGTGTGGCAAATGAAGAGAGTACTTGTTCAATTCGACCTCTCCATGCCCCTCAGAATCCATTCTCTGCAGGTCCTCGTGTACACTGCGGGTGTCTCCTCAACATACGATCGGATTCACTCAGTCCTCAATTCGCTTCTGCCTCCCTCCGTGTATACGGTATTCAACATCTCTCCCGAGGCGATCAGGAAACACCACTGGATCGATCCGAGGTACGGTAGACTTACTGAAAGTAGATCAGAGGTGTTGTGTTTTTTTCTGTCAGTAATCATAACCGTAGTAGCTATGTGATTAAAACTACGTTTATGACAGAAAGCTGAAACCTGTGTCCATATTGTGAAATTTCGAACGATGCCTTTTATCCTTTTGGCGGACTGATTTTTGCTATTGTGCTCTTTGATCTCTCCTCTCCAAATTTGCCCTCGTCAACTTCATCTTCCATCTCTCAGTTCTTCGACTTGACTTTTGACCTCTCTCCTCTATTCTTCCTTCTTAGTTCCGCCTGTCTCATCCTCGCCGACACTCGTGAATTGGACGATGCAGCGTGGAAGCAACTGCAGGAGTACTTCAATAAGGTGGGGAGGAAGGGGTCGATCGGGACGAGAGTTCGGTAGAAAATACGGTAGGATGTATATTTTATTTGCTATGATATGTCTGTAAGGAATGACTTAATCATAATTTGATTGGTTTATTCACATTCGACCGACGTACAATCGTTCTCAATCCTCATTTCTGTATAATAGATCCTACTTGAAACATGACTGTTCAAAGTGCAAAATATTGTTAACGGAGACGGCACATATTCATCGGTGTATAGAAATCGCACAGAGTTAGTGAACACCTTGAAGCACGACTTCACCCGGATAAATTATTTTTACTTATCAAATAAATCGATTTTCCAGTCCGGCAAGATGATCTTCGTCTGTCAGAACAGTCTGCTCGCGTCCATCTCCTGCTGCGAGAGTGTTAAGAAACAGGTGAGAATAGAGGGAGGAATACGGTATAATTGATGGCTACGGTAGTTTGAGAGGCACTCGATCTGGCAATGGTCTGATTGATGGAACATTGCTCTAATGGTATAGCTCGTTAAATTTGTCTCTTGTAAATTTTGTCAAGACGATACAAGCGAGGGACAAGTTTCAGATATGAGTGAAAAAAGAACGATTGTGAAAGTTGATCGTCTGGGAGAATCCTGTATTAGAATTAGAAAAAAATATTTATATTTGTAGCACATGTGATGTAGATATTGTAGTGTACTCATTGGACACTTTCCTAGAACCGTACCAAGCCCCTCCCCCCCTCTGTCCATTATTAAGTTACTTAGTTATTAAGTTACCTGACTAAGACTGCTCAAGCTTAGGGTATTGTTGCTTAGAGTTTTGCTTAGACTGCTTAGGCTCGGATTTAGGTTGCTTAAGTTTAGGTACTCTACCACGCCCCCGAGGGGGTGGGGCCAAGAGAGCTTGTTATTGTGGAAAGTCAGCCAACTCCTCTCTCCCCTTTCAGGTGTCCCTCCTCCGCATGGCATTCGGGGAAAAGGCGAGTGGATCGATGAGCAAGGATCTGGAGTCATTCCTAAAGAAGACACTCAAGACACTCGCCAAGCACGGAGAGGTTCGGTAGGAGTAGCGGATTACTGTAGGTTGAGGAGGATACAGTAATTATGGGGGTTACGGTAATCGATCGATTGTTCAGGTGCACGAGCGCTACCAGTCGAAGGACCTCGTGGGCGGCCTCAAGTACAGTGTAGTACTGTCGAAGAAGCAGGGTACGGTAGATCAAAATATGTATACTGTAGCTACCATTACTGTAGTTTAAATATTGTTCATTGTGGTTTTCTGCAATTAGGTGTTGTGTATGCAAATTGGTTGGCAGAACAGAATTGTTTTGTGTTCCGCCAACCATTTGAGGTTACAAGTGAAACTTATGTTTCTGAGTCAGTTCATATTTGGTCGACGTCGCGTAACTCTGATTCCGCCCCGTTACCCAAGCTATTAAAATATACGAAAACATTTCATTGTCGCTATGTTAGGCTCGTACCTGTAACAATTACGATATTTATTTAACGATATTTATATTTATTATATTTATATTTATATTTACTAAAAGATATTTATAGATTCTCCCCTCCTTCTGTACATGGAGAGTGGAGGGACGCACGCTGCATCCGCCGTCTTCTCTGATGCAACTACTGGTGAGTGATGGAAGATATAAGGGGGGTTGGTTACAACGAATGGCAAGTACAAACATGTTCAACATCAACGTTGCAAAGCACAGAAAGTAACCGATATTTGCAAAATTGAACCAATATCGGGTACTTACAGCGCTTTGCAAAATATGAACTTCGTTCAACTGTTGCTTGCGATGTTGAACATGTTTGTACTTGCCATTCGTTGTAACCAACCCCCCTTATATTAACCACTGGCTGAAAAATACATGTGGTAGAACGCACTGCTAATATTTTTACACGATGCTCCTGATAAATACGATTGTGGGCCAGACGGATTGTGATGGCGTGATTATGCCAAATTCGTTAGGGGATTTCCCTGTTGTTGGTTCTGGATGCGCTTATCAGGAAAACAAACAAACAAATTTTTTTCTGCTGAGAGGCCATTGTTTTTTAGCTGCATAATCTGCTCTTTATTCTTCCACTGACAAGGATCCTTGATGCGCTTCAGCTGTTGAGTACGCACAGTCTATTTAATCACTTTTCTCTCAGATCAGCTTCTCGCACCAGGCAGCCGCATCGTCGCCGAGTCCCTGGCTAGAATCGGAATTAAGGTTGGTTTCAAACGGATAATGAGAGGTACCGTAATGCGACGGAGATCTATCTCTTCGGGGTCTAATTCTTATGTGAAATGTTCATGAAGATTGGTCGATGTTTTGGCGGATGCATAATATCGTTCTGATCTTTGATCTCTCTCTTCTTTTAGATCGAGGATGGAGTGAAGATTCCCTCACTGTCTATCGGTTACTTCATCTCTGACGAGCAGTTCCTCAGCGAGTGCAAGGTGGGAGAGTGAATTTGTGAATGAGAAAAAGTCTAATGTCAGACAAATCACAATTACATTAAATTTATTTTTTTGAGACGAATCGCATTCTGGGTTCGAAAGCCTATGGTGAACTTGATTCCTTTTTGGGGGTGTACGTTTTGCCAACCAAATTTAAAGCAAAACGAGCACCCCCGAAGTGAAAATAATCTTATACCGTGGCACGAACACCCACGGTATAAGATTATTTTCACTTCTGGGGTGTTCGTTTTGCTTTAAATTTGGTTGGCAAAACGTACACCCCCAAAAAGGAACCAAGTTCACCCTAGGCTTTCGAACCCTGATCGCATTTCTCGTATTACCTTACCGATTTCTTTAGGAGATGTTAGAAGTATGTAGCACAGTTTCACAAAGCACTACTTGTGAATTTGGTTAGACTAGTTTACCCGATATGTCGGAAGAAAATCACTTCCGCTGAATCCGTGCAGAGGTAATCAAAGCCTGAAACACAGATGCGCAATTTTCCTTTTATTATCATTTTCAATTAATTCGAATTCCTTCCAGAGCCTCCGCTACGGCTCAGAGATTGGCGACTCGCCCAAGCTATTCATGCGAAGGTACGGTAGTCAGTTGGACTACAGTAATCCTTATAAATATAAATATCGATTAGCATGTCTGCATTCATTAGTCAAGAGTCAATTGTTCCTACCTTAATATCATATTTTAAAGTTACCGGACGAGGACAAAATTGACCCCTTATTTTTTGTCCTCCATCGAATAGCCGATGGCTGAATTAGTTGAGAATGAATATACAAAAATTCCAAAAATCAATAATAGCCTCAAGGGAAAGCCGGAAATGATCAGCTTAATCCCGCGCTCTCTCACTTTTGCATACTCACTTTTGATCAGGGTCAGATCAGGGTTTCGTCCTCGTCCGGTAACTTTAAATTGATTGGTTCGACAGTAATCTGATGATGATCCTCTTAATTCCAGACGGGACCTGATCGCCGAGCATCCGTTGCCCGTGCCTTCACCCGCCCTCCTGCCCATACAAGTGCTAACTCGGTGAGTTGATAAAATAGTTTTTTGTCACCACAACTCAAGAGATAATGCATTCCACTCTATATAGAGTATATTATGGCAAGTTGAAACAAAAATCACGAGGAGAAGCATATTACAGTTAGTGTATTTTGTGTTCTTCCTAGGTCTCAAGCATTTTTCATCGATCAGACAGCGCAAGAGAATTAAGAAAATCCTTCTCCATTCCAGTGACGAGGCCTCCTCCACTTGCTCCTTCGACACGAAGAAGTACTACTCCCGTCTCTCGACCATCTGTCTGGGAAGGAACGTCCTCTTCGTGCCTGTCGCAACCACGACCATCGAAGTGTGCAGGAGGTACGGTAGGGGGGAAGGGATACGGTACGAGGGGTGCTGTAGGCGGGCAAGTGAAGTTCTTGCGTATAGGAGGCGGTTAGTCGTGGTAGACAACTGGAACCCTACATCAATTGGTCTTGTTAATCAAAGAGAATCTGTGCAACGAGAATTCACTAAACGTGTTTTGTTCCGCTCTAAATTGCCCTATCGTTCATATACTGATAGACTCAAACATTTCCAACTAGAGACACTTGAATATCGCCGATCCTTGAGTGACATGTATTTTATATACGACTCTTTGCATGACTTTGTTCATCTCGACACCTCTTGTCTCTACACGATCGCTTTAACTCGTAGTCTCCGTTCCTCTCATAAATTACGCATCGCCGTACCGTATGTATGCCTAGTTCTTTCTCATCATGTGCATCTCGTTCCCTAACGCTCTGGAACTCGCTTCCCCACTCAGTAGTAACCATGCCCCCTTACCGACACCTCATAAAAGCAACTCCATCTTTTACAATGCAGTCTTCTAATATAAAAATGTAACACAGAACTGCCACACATCCCCCCCCCATTCCACAAGCTCGCCCGAGCCAAAATACCACCTTACCTAATCATCACGTCACTCCCGTACCATGTAAATGTTGGTGAATAAAGAATAAGAATAAGAATAAATAGACGGTAAGGATATTTTTGGGATCTTTGTATTTTTCGACCAAATAATTGCGATAAAACTGTTTCCTGGTAGGATTGATCTCGTATGAATATGCCGTGAAACTCAAACTGGTCAATCCGAATATTTTTTTTGTTTTCAGTCTCAGCGAGGCTCTTCCCGGCTACGACGGAATGTGCGTGGTGGCGAGACAGCAACTGAAGGGACAGGGTAAGCATCATTTATTGATTGGCAAGTTACTGTGTCTGTTACAGCAACCATTGCCACATTTATGATAGGATCAATATCCCATTCTCCTACCGTAATCTCTCACCTGCAGGTCGTGGCGGGAACGAGTTCATTTCTCCGGTGGGCGTGGCCATGTTCAACTTCTCCTACTCACTTCCCACCTCTGCAGCACTCGCCAAGTGAGGATGAATTAAATTAATTCAGCATTAAATTGCGATATTTTCTTTTAATTATAATATTTTACAAGCACGAAGCGAAATTTGTAATACACGTTGGTTTTCGATTGCATCATTCCTTCATGTTCAGTGTCGATCGCCCTTCTCAATAGCACCTTGAGATGCGCTTCAAATACATCTAATCAATTCCATTCAGGTGTCCCTCGTTTATCCAGCATGTCGCGTGTGTAGCAGTGGCTGCGGGAGTGCACGAATTGAGTGGAATGGAGGTGAGGAGGCGAGGGGAAGAAGGGTGTTTGAGCTAGGTTAGGTGAGGAAGGGGCCTGATTAATACATGTGCATTTCAATGATTTTTCATGTGTAGTGAAGAAGTATTTGAACAATTTTATGCTAATTTCAATTTCATAGTAACATCAAATGTAATTTTCTTGAAACTTCAATTGCAATCACAACTAATACACTCACCTAATTCATGTTACGTTGATAGCATGTAGCTAAAACATAATGGTCTACAACAATAGCATGTTGGATTTAGGTCTAATATAAATATTAAAACAAAATTCTCAGGACTTCCCTCTGCGTGTCAAATGGCCGAATGACTTCTACTTCAATCGCTCGCACAAGATCGGAGGATTGCTAGTGAGTGCGAAGTCCCGAGACGACGCCATCGAATTCTCAGTCGGTGAGTACGGTAGAGAAGATAGATTACTGTATGCGCCTAATAGTACGGTAGATCGATAAATGTTAGTCTATCATGCAGAGACTGCAATAATATCAATAGTTGTAGAAAATTGGGTACAGTAGGCGTGCGAGAGCATTGAAGGCTCTATAATTGGTAGCTCTACGTATGTATACTGTGAGTGCAGTAGCATCAGTCACAGCGAGTAGAATAGGATGACAACTACGGTAGCTACTTTAATTGCCCGGTTACGGTATCGTCTTTCTCTCTCAGGGATCGGTATCAACGTGTCCAACTCCCTGCCCACGACGTGTCTCAACGACATGCTGCCGGATAATTCGCCCGAGTCCGCCAATTTCTCCATTGAGGAAGTCGTCGCCATGACCCTCAACAAGTTTGAACGTGGGTTTAAAAAAAAAAATTTTATTTTTATTTCCACAGACAAGCGGCGAGGATTGAAAACCGTTCATCCAACCGAACTTTGGAATAACTCTGAAACGCAATTCACCTTGCTTCGAATAATGAAAATTGTTAATTTGTGTAATTCATTCGCCGCCCGAAATGCTATCGAATGTTCTGCATTCCATCGCAATTTGAGAACTTATCGAAACACTGATCCTCCAACAGCCTAATTTCTATTTTTTGCAGACTTCGTGAAGGTGTACGAAATCAAGGGTCAGGCTTCCTTTCTGGAGCACTACTACAAGTATTGGCTGCACTCGTGAGTGACCTACTCCCATCGATTGAGGATACCGTACATCTACCGTAGTCAAAGTAGTTGTGATGATTCACTTACTGTTGTATCAATCGATATTTCCTATGCTTACAGTAATTGAGTTAGATTACAGTAGTATAAGCAATCGATATTTCAGCCGTGAGGAGGTCACACTCGGTGAGGAGAATGAGAAGGTCGTGATCCGAGGACTGGACAAGTTTGGATTCCTCGAGTGCAGGAGTAGAAAAACGCCCAGCAAGGTTTGTGCTTCTGTTTCATCTTCTCGGGTGAACTTTCTGAACCAATATTCTCAGTTCGGATTAATCTAAACGCTTTTTTATTCCAAATATACTAAAGCGCCTGCGTGGCGACTTAGTGTTGAATGTGTCATAATAATCATAATAATCATTTATTCGAGCATCAAGGCAGAGACCTGTCGAACAATGCAAGTCTTCCATTCAGTCGGGTTTTCCCTGTATACGTGTTGCCAGTGTACATCGTGTTCTCTAGTGAGTTCGTCTCTCCATCTGACTCTAGGTCGTCCTACTGGTCTTGTACAATCCCACGGTACCCACTCGTACACTCTTTTGAACCAATGATCATCGATTAAGGTGCCTAGTCTCTCCGCCCATCTCCTCTTCCTTATCATTACTCGAACTCGGATATCGGTTAGAGGGATACGTTGAGACAGTGACGCGTTTGATATTCGGTGCATTCGGGTCACTCCAATCATCTTGCGCACCATGTTTCTTTGAGCAACAATGAGCCGTTTTCTGTCCCTTGCCGTGGTGCTCCAAGTTTTACTTCCGTAAGTTAGCGAAGGCTCGACACGCATGCGGAAAAGGCATACTTTCAACCCGACGGCGCATCTCCGATTGTTATACTTTTATTCACCAGCAGGATAGGGAAGGATAGGCCTTGAAGGCGACGAAGATCGAAGATCAGGTGGTATTTTGGGCACGGGCAAGCATGTGGGTGGGGATTTTGTCGCAGTCCGTGTTACAATCGTACGTTGGAAGAGTGGAGGACACAAGTGGGAGAGTTTTTAATGTGGCGGCGGAAAGAGAGACGGATCATGGTAACTATTTGGATGGGGAAAGAATTCCAGAGCGTTAGTGAGCGAGTGGCAAAATAACTCAGGGAAGCTGGAAGCACGTACGGTAAAGCGATGCGCATGCTGTGAGAGGCACGGAGGCTACGAGAGAGAGGAGCGATCGCATAGAGAGAAGAGGTCTCGAGGAGAACGAACTCGTGCAAAGAATCGTACAGGAAGTAAATATCGTTCAAAGACCGGCGGTCTAGTGTGTCTAATTGAAAATACTTTAGCCTCTCATGGTAAGAGAAGTAAGGTAATTTAAATCGTCCCAGAATTCGTCTAGTGAAATCACGTTGTACAGATTCAACTTGATTAACCAGCCCAATAGCAGTGGGATTCCAAAGAGCCAATCTCGTGCTTCTACCGTATCGTACCGCCTCCTCAACGAACAGCATGTGCCGTCGATGTAGATCGTCATTGAGTGAAAACCCAAAAGATAGATTGATATTATCCGCAATCCCATTTTGTCGATGTCGAGGCATGAGAGTCGGTCGTAGGGCGGCAAGAACGTATCTTGGATACCCGCCTTGCAGACTCTCTTTTTCGGGAAACCCTCTCCGCGCGCCGCGTGTCGACCTCTTAGGATGACCCGCTTTCGCGCGCGTGACCCGTTTTTGGCGGTTCCAAAGCGGGTCAGGAGAGACAGAGGGGGTCGAGGGAAGGGCGCGCATAAGCACGCCTCGGTCGATTGTGATTACTACGCAATTAGTTTTCGATATTAATATTCGAAAATGATCATATCACGCCTCTCACGGAAGAATCGGCACAAATCGGCGTTTTCAGTTGACATTCAAATTTTCGATAATCACATTTTATTTCACATTTTATTTCGAGTTCAGGATGATTGTTTTCGTGCTCTCTCCAACTCATTTCTTCTCACAGGGAATCGCTCTTGTGCGATGCTATGCGACAAGCGTGTACAAAGTGTCTCTTCCTGTTACATTTTGAACATGCGGCAGCTGAGAAAGGGCAGCATGACCCGTATTTGACCCGTTCTAAACCGGGTCACCCGAGAGAGAAACGCGACACGCGACGCGCGGCATGGGTCATCGCCTCTACCCGTCTCTGACCCGTTTTAGAGAATCGAAAGGTCGACCCGTGATCCGTTCTTGCCGCCCTAGTCGGTCGGACAGATAGTGAAAATCGGCATTTGCTGCCCATTTTGAGTGAATGAGAAAGCCGGTGTCATAAAGTGATAGTAAACCGTAGGAGTGGTTGGATTGCGATTTTATGATGAGTCATAGAAGTAAGGCCAGTTCGGCGAGTCTCTTGGAGGACGATAACATCGAAAGACAATTTACTCACGGACTCCTCGAATTCCACTAGTGCATAGGCATCGACAGTTCAAACTTCCGATCTTGAGCAACTTCCGATCTTGAGCCCATTGGTTGGACAGATACCTCACCAGGTTGTCCAAGCTGACTGGGAGGGAGATGGAGAATGGATCGAATTGAAAATGGAGAATGGAACATGTCATAGCATCCGCAAATCCGCCACTGTGGTAGTTCTGCCTGATAGGTTTCAAACAATAAATTGCAGTTGTACTCCGTGGCCGACGATGGCAATACATTCGACATGATGAAGGGACTGATCAGGATGAAGCTGAAATAAGAGCAGAAAATCAAAGATCAAAGATCAGTCGTCTCCTCACTGTCCCCATTAATTTCTCTTATATAAATTTCTACCTGTGTTCTTGTATCCTATTCGTTAATGTTCCCAGATATGTAGAGCATCGATTAAGAGTACCGTATCATGACTAGACCTGAAGATTACTGTAGCCTACTGATGAGGTAATGGTTGTGTGTAGAAGCTGTTCTGCCGCCGTTTTATGGTTGTCCTATTATCTCACTCGATTAACGCAGATTATCATCGATTCCCGTTGTTCAATTACCCACTCTTCCTGTGATGAGATTCGATTGTTATTATATTTGAGCTTGTAAACAATAGTTTAAGTGCATAAAGCATTCAATATTTTATTCTACAATACCGATTTGATAACCTGGTTTAAGCAAAGAGTAAGTATTTCTAAGCCAATTTTTCGCCTTCATGTACATCTCCCGATTCTTCTCATGGTGATCCTCTAGTTCGTCCTCGAGGGTTTGGACTGAAAAAGGAGATGAAAGATCAAAGATCAACAAACTCATTCTATCCCAAAACACACTGATTAAACGATATCAGCAGGTATAGATCAAAGACCAAAGATCTCTTACAGAAAGTCCCGCAGGGTTCGTTGATGAGCGCCAGATAGGGGAAGCACTCGATCATGTTAACTGCACGGCGCGCCTTGCGATTCTGGAAACAATGCTACTTGGCAGATTCCCGCACCATGATTTTCATATCACCTTGGGCTCTACCGATATGCGATGAACTCCAGAGTTGCATGTCAGTGAAAAAATAACAACACCGGGCCTGCCTGGCCAACTATCGTAATCTCACCAACTACCGTAATCGTCAACCCATACCGTACCTCTCCCTCTGCTCCTCCATCAGTCTGATTCCGTCCATCTGGCACTGCTCCAGATGACGTCATCATCGCTGCCGCTGCACTCGTACATTCGTCCACGAGCATCGGACAAGAATACGTACGCCTTCTGAAAAGAGGAGAATGTAGTTTACAGAAAAAAATGTTGACTTTGCAGCAACATTCGTGCTTCGCACAGTGTTCTCAACGTTTGATGTGTTGGAATAGTCAGTATTCCCATCGTCTCCTGACCACTAAGCGAATAAATGTACAATGAAACGTACAGCGTGCTGGAATTGCTGGCTATCCCTCCCCCTGGCATATCCTGTACAAACATCCTCTCCATCCACTCGATTTGACCTCCGCCACTCGTGCCTTCCCCTCCCTCCGCGGGCGGACACTCGGAACGGAAACGATGACTGCAATTGGAGATTTATTTATGACGGCGATTCGCTTCCGATCGAAATAAACCGTTCAAGAGTGATGATATTTCAAGACTGGGACTAGAGAGTGACGGAAAAACTCTGAGCTACAGTCGCGCCCATAAGTCACCGGACACTTTTGGAATGGGTTTGAACTTTTTGCTCAGGAAATATATCATTCTGAGGGTATTCTGATGGCGTTATGCACCGAATTCATCGGAGATTTTTCTTTTTGATATTGGGGTATGATGCAATAGCCTAGTCATTGCGTAGCGATGACGCAATCACAATGTACTTTTTCAAAACGGCATTATCCTTACATGGATTTTTTCCAGTTGGCCAAACTTTCTGAGGTTGGAGTCATACCCGAGTACTACCCAGAAAAACATTTGAGGTTGCTGCGCGACCGCACGTTTTCTGCAGCCTTGCTGAAAAATCGAGGTCGAAAATTCAGATCTCGGCTCCTAGTCAAGCTAGAGACTCGTTCAAGGCATCAACATGATTGCCATCATGAGTACAGATGATCCTGAGAATATGAAAACAATAACGATGATTCGTTGAATCTATTTGTTTCAGCCTCTTGTCAGAGGCACGGGAGAGGAGAGGAGAGCATCCATCGTCATCGATGCCGACGACGACGAGGTAATTCTGATTAGAAAAATTGAAAGAGCTAATTCGACAATATTTATGTGCAGGAATTCGATGACGCGCCGATGCCCAATCTGTGAATCGACCTCCTCCCCACTTCAAATTGTTGTTTCTTTTAATAAATTTATGTTGTTCAAAACTCCTGTCAATTGTCGAATAAGGTCTATGAACAGTAACCATACCTTCATATATTAAAATATTCGATTTTCAAGATTTTTCGATTTTATGTATTACTAATGTTTGATGCAGCATTATTTTTATGCAGGGTTTCAAAGATTTACGTTCCAAATTGCTTCAACGGAACTGACTATTTTCCGGCTTATTGCAACCAGTGCTTCCACAATAAGACAAATATCTTGCAATCGAGATTCCGGGACTGGATTCTTTGAAGGATATTTAGTGCTCATAATTTTCGCTAATAAGATTGGCCAGAGTGAGGGCGAAGAGAACAGTTATACACGTAGTTCATCGAAATTTGCATGTTTACGGGCAATAGTGACCTACCGCTTGAAATGACCGTATCTCGGTCAATTTTTTGTGCTACAACGAGCGATTTTTTTCCAATCGAAGCGGAATGAACTCGTCTACACGTAGACATGCTTACGATATGCGGAAAAGTTTCATCTTCCTATAGTTATCATGAAAAAACATTCGATTTTTTCAGAAATTTTTCGCCTAACGATACGAATTTTATTGCAGATTCGGATTCCCAATGGCCGAATTGAGGTACCTATGTAGTTCGTTTTCCGTATCTCGGCCCTCCATATCTCATCTCCAATTTATGCAAAAGAGTTAAATGAGACCACTTTCGGATAGCTCTCGAGTAGATCTACAACAATGACTAAGGGGTAAAACACGATGAAGTTGACCGTTTTCGAGATACAGCGCAAATACCCAATTCAATTGACATCTCGTATTTTTTTGGATTTTTTGTATTTTTATTTCTCACGCAGTGATCCATTGAATTGGATTTGTTGCGCTGGATCTCTAAAACGGTCAATTTCACCGTCTTTTACCCCTTAGTCATTGTTGTAGAGCTACTCGAGAGCTATCCGAAAGTGGTCTCATTTTACTCATTTGCATAAATTGGAGATGAGATATGCACCAAAGCATGTTTTATTCAAAAATCGAAGTTCCGATTCTTGCTACTAAGAAGCGGCATGTGGAGGCCCGAGATACGGAAAACGAACTACATAGGTACCTCAATTCGGCCATGGGGAATCCGAATCTGCAATGTTTCGGGAAAAAATCAAATTTAAAGTGTTTTTTCATGATAACGATAACTACACTATTGCCCGTAAACATGCCAATTTCGATTAACTAAGTGTATAACTGTTCTCTTCGCAAATCGAGAGAGTCTCCACTATTTCAGAGATGAGCTCCACCAATCCGAGCAATGGTCTGACTCTCTCCATTCCACGCGCTGTCTCGCTCTCTCTATCCACCGAGAGATCACGTGGAATGAAGAGAGTCAGGCGATTGATCACTAATCCCCAGTGTGACAGGGTTCTGCAGGCTGTTCAGCAAGGCCGATGGAAGCAGCGTAAACACTCTCAGATTCTCGAAA
Organism: Pristionchus mayeri; assembly: GCA_036245805.1. NCBI lineage: Eukaryota > Metazoa > Nematoda > Chromadorea > Rhabditida > Neodiplogasteridae > Pristionchus > Pristionchus mayeri. The sequence goes on along the minus strand of BTRK01000002.1, from coordinate 5,077,814 downwards.
GGCGAATCTCACCAGATCCGACACCGATTTCGATCTCTTTGCTATCCATACTTGCACAAACAATTATTGTAAATATAATATACTGAAAAGGAGTGCCCAATGCTTGATCAGAAAAGTAAAAATAAAGATTGACGCCATAAACGTAGGCTTCGTCGTGCCAATATCATTTGATCGTACTCCGCGAGCACAACAATTGTGCATTGATGATCATCCAATCTGAATTGCGATAAACACAAATAACTTCATCACTTAAAATGCAGCGGAAATTTATAGAATTTGAAACGACACAAACACTGATGACTCTAACAACAAAAACTCACAATATGCCGAAGAATTTCCATTCGAACTTTCTGCTGCAGGTCCGACTTGCAGCAACAAAAAGCCACTTTCCTGCAGCTGTCGCAGTATATTAAATTAATATTAATATTATTAATCATGGACAAAGCTATTTTTAAGAGATTTTTATGAAGAACTTTTATGTAGAGTAGAGGAAGAATCAAAAGGTATGTTGGTGAGAATCGATCAGGGTTTTTTTCAAAAACAATTTTCTAGCACCCCGTTAACTTATATGCTTCAAGAATGCCTAATATTCTCAGTCATTGAAACGATGCAATCCTGCGAAGAATCCTTTTAGAAAAATATCAATACTAACCTACTGCGCGCTAGGGATGGCAATACGGTTCGGATAGTGGATTATCCATTAGAAAGTGTAAGCACGTCGCGGCGATTTTGAGTGCCCACTTTCCATCCACTATCCAAAACGCGCGCGCGATGCAATAAAACGGTTTTGATTATCAGAACAGAACGGATCATCCTGATAGAAAAAACCGATAGTTCGGATTATCCGTATGATCGCGCGCCATGCGTCGCTTCGAAATGGGCAATCCGTATCAATTTGGTCATCCCAACTGCGCACAATGCGCGTCTCTGTCCCGCATCAGCCTCTAGGTGTTGCAAGGTGAGATTATTGTCTCTGCTGCAACAACATGGTATTTTTCAATAGAAATAATTGTGATACTTTCATTAACAAAAATTCGATATAATAATAATAATCTAATAATTATAATCTATATTTGGCGCTTGTGTATGTGAACTTGTAGTCCAGACCCTGAGTCCGAAGGCACCAAAACTGATCGGAAATCCCATGAGATCCATGATGCCATGACATCCCCAATCTCATTCATCTGGCCGAAGAGAAAGAGCGTGGGATGGAGACCAATACGAATACTAGTTGATCAGAGTAAATTCGAGAAATTGCTATATTCAAACACATTTTAACGGTTTGTTTTGCCGAATTAAGAGCCTCATCAAAATGGCTCATTCCATTTCATCCTTTTACGGTTGCGTATGGGTTGACTACTCAACTCACTGCTCTCCGATCGTGTAACATCTGACGGATCGAGCGGTTCACATGCAGCAAGCCACATGAGCACTTGAATAAACAAACTTTCAGCAATTCTGTGCTTCTTGCGATTTACAGAATTATCAATGCATGTCCGCCTCAGCTAATCGCAAGCCTACATTGCGCCCAGCGAATTTGAGCCACCACAGATCAGCATAATAGCGAGTACACGGGGTCTGCGATTACACCTCCCTTCTTGTGGCTACAAATTTAAAAAATCACTATTCAAGCTATTACTCCTCCATTCAAATTCTATGCATCAAAAATACATAATATTCGCAGGTAATGAAAATAGGCATTGCGACTTCCACACTTAAACACTCGCCAGATGTCTCAAAATGCGAATGGCTGTCAATAGGATTTAATCCTTGTGAATCTCGTTGAGTTTCTTCCCGTCATTTTCATGCTCCAGACTATTCTTATTATCCCGAACAAAGTCCAATGCCAATCATACTACTCTTTCGATGATCATAAAAATCAATAACTCAAAATCAATAACTCCCCAACCAGTCGATCGATTTGTTGCCACACTTAATTATTTTTATCACCTTCAACTTAGACGGATCCACTAAGTCAAGGTCAGATTGTCTCAAATCATCTTTGCAGCACGAATCCACCATTTCGAAAAAGGAACTTTCTGCTCGCTACCGCTTAAAGTTGCCCAGTCCCACTGATGCAATTCCAATTATTGAAACATTTTTGAGTCGCAATATTGTCTACAAACAAGTACATAAAATGTGTTAGCAAAATCATGTATTAATTTTTTTTTTGTTATTGAAGAAGTCTATACAGAAAAAAACTGACTGAGAACAGAATCTGGCAACTTCTCCCACAGGAAAATTCCACAGGTTCGAAAGAAAATTGAACTCATAATTTTACCTATCCTTTAAAGCTGAAACGGTATAAATCATCTGAATTTACAATATCCATTTCAAAACGTATTTTTTTACTTCACTAACGTTGTCGATCTTCGATATTCGAGGATCAGAAGTTCGAGCAGCGAAATGGAGGTGCTCAGTGCCACAAATTTTTACTCATGGCTAAGCATACTATATCTTCTATATAGCCAGCGCATGTAATGATTTCGAAATGATGAGTTAGCAACATGTAAATTTGAGATATCAGAGGTGAAAAATATGATTTTTGTGAAAGTTGGATATCTTCGGTTTTTTCAACAGCATTTTCAATAAAGTGACACTTTATATGAAAACTATGAAAAAAAAGAGATGTTCCTGAGTGATTACGACTCAGAATTTTGAGATTGAAATTTTCGATCTAGCGAACTTAACACATTTCTTTAGCTTGTTTCGACGTATTCACACCCCTACCGATTCAGGAAACTATTTTTCCTATACTAATATGAGAATGTAGTTTCCGAATCTGTGTTCATAAAGTGGTGAAACGAGTGGTCCTAAGCCGAGTATGTTTTTTTAAATGAATCTACTGATAGTTTTTCGATATTTTGAGCATGACAGCTACTTCGTGCAGATTAGGTCTCAACATGAAAGTTTCTTAGAATAATTTTTCGCACATTTTGAGCTCTTTGCTGTATTTGTAGCTCAAAAACGAAATGAAATATGACAGAGCCGGATTGAAGACCGTAAAATGCCTAAAAGCCGGCTCCAGCCCAAATCGCGTGTAAAGGGAAAGGTGTACTCAGAACATGCAATAATCGCAATATTTATTATATTTTTCGTTCAGAAAAGGAAGGCGGTATCGAAGCAAGGCGGTCAGCTCGCCTTCGTACCATCCTCACAACAACAATCTCGCCATTTCGAAAAAGTACTCTATGCTCGTAATGACCACACGTAACGTTAATTTAATTTGATATTGCGGCAAATAGGCCTTATGTTATTCCGTTGACACTTCATTGCTTTGTCCACGCTCTTCCACTCTAGTTCATTGCCAATCTCATACGGAGAAGAGCTTCTTTATGCGACGAGATAATTCCTAAAATGATGCGCTGAACGACCACTGCGTTCTCGTTGAGATTCCCTGCAGAAAATATGAAGCGTGTAATTTCATGATTTAATTTATCAAAAAAATAGAATATATGTTACAGCCTTGTGCAGCTTCTATTTATTATTTGTTTGTATTTGTTTTGTTCTTCGTACATTGCTGATATCGAAGCCAAGTGAAACACTCCGCCTTATCGAATTTTGATGTAACCTCAATTTACCAGTTTGCCTGAATCGAACAACCGGATATATCAAGGACGGAATTAAATTCCTGTCCCGTCTTATTTCAGTTTCTACTTCTCTTTATCAACGAGTGATAGCCAAATAACAATCCGATCTCTCCCCGGTGGTTAATAATAAAGCAACAGTGAGGCTAGAGAAGTCATTAACCGAATCGGGGCTATATAGGACGAGAACTATGCGTGGCGAGGAATTTTCACGCCTGTGATCATTTTGGGAAGTAGTCCTCATCCGGCCTAGTGAAACATACTTTAGCACTTCAGTAAACACTGGCTCGCCTCGGATGACTGCATTCCGAAGTGCGATCTGAGTGATCCAAATGATCCACACAGCTCAGTAGCGCCTGGTGACTACGAGTATCATGATTCTTACTTACTTGGTAATACAACCCACCAGCGATAACATGCTCTTAGCAATTCTTAAAATTGCCAATAATTTATTCTGCTAGTTCAACGCATCATTTTAGGAATTATCTCGTCGCATAAAGAAGCTCTTCTCCGTATGAGATTGGCTATGAACTAGAGTGGAAGAGCGTGGACAAAGCAATGAAGTGTCAACGGAATAACATAAGGCCTATTTGCCGCAATATCAAATTAAATTAACGTTACGTGTGGTCATTACGAGCATAGAGTACTTTTTCGAAATGTAGAGATTGTTGTTGTGAGGATGGTATGAAGGCGAGCTGACCGCCTTCCTTTTCTGAACGAAAAAATACAATAAATATTGCGACTGTCGCATGTTCTGAATACACCTTTCCTTCGATAACTGAGACTTACCATTTCTTTAGGTAGTGGGATTATTATGTCTGACCATATTGCAATTACGGCAAGCGTATGAATGAATGATTGGATTTCCTCGGCTGCGCATGCTCTTGGATCAAGAGTGAAACACAGATTATACAGGAGGCAGATTTTCTGAGTTTATCCTATTTTCTCCATATTAATCGCGAATCACAAACTGACTACCGTACCCCTTTCACAGTCGGCTTCCTCGCCGATGTCTGGTCGACGTTTCCCGACGCCGTCTTCGGGCGGTTCCCGTATGGTGAGGAATTCCACACTCGCGTTCTCTTCTTTTCCCATGATCTCTTGTTCTGCGAAAAGGACAAAATCACCGACGAGAATCAGAAACCTTACCAGAGGGGTGGAAATGCAGTGACAGTCGGGCTATTCCTTCATTCACAGGGGCACTAGTCCGAATGAGAACTATGACGTCATGCGGTCTATGATATATCAAAAGCGGAATGATGTCATCGTTCTCACCTAGTGCCTTCACAGGAGATGACTCTCTTCATCCTGTGTACTCTCTCGCCTATCTGACTGACGATAAGTGAAACAGAATGAACAGACAATTTCGTGCTAAGAAGGGAATGGTAAACGACCTCGGTAAATTTATGAAATCTGACATATTGGGCATCAATCTGGACCGTGAGTGCATTCGAACTGTGCTTTCAGAAAGTGCACATTTTGTTGGTTTGGGCCAGATAAATCGATAATTGTCTCGGTCGGGGATTCGTAAGCCCCGCCTACTCAATACACAACAATGGTGAAATGATGATCTCAATTATCTACACTAGCTCGCTACCTTCAGAGGCGAGGGAGCGTGCGGAATTAAGAGAGTATCCACTCTTTCAGAGAGTACTACGTCGGATGAGAACTATGACGTCATGCGGTATTTGATCTATCAAATGCGAAATAACGTCATAGTTCTCATCCGACCTTGTGCCTCAGAAGCCGGATTGTCATGTTAGATAATTTGGTTCTTTCGGCAAAACAGCAACTACAAAGTATTGGGATTACCTCGGCTGCTCATCCTCTTGGATTATTAGTGAAACACAAACCGTACAGGAGGCAGATTTTCAGAGTTTATCCTTTTTTCTCCATATTAATCGCGAATCGCAAACTGACTACCGTACCTCTCGCAGTGGGAACACAGTCGGATTTCTTGCCGATATCTGGACGACATTTCCCGACGTCGTCTTCGAGCGGTTCCCGTATGGTGGATATCACGTCCACATGCTCCTCATGCCTTATCTTTCTCTTTCTCTCTCTCTCTCTTTCCGATATGCATATTGAAATAGAGTGTTGACTCACTCACTCTTTCAGAGTTGCCCCATTGGGACGGAGTTCTGCAGGCTGTTCAGCGGGGTAGGATCCTCACTGCTGAAGTGGAAGCAGCCTGAATCCACTCTGGTTCTCCTCTTTCTCTGACTCTCTCCAAGTTCCATGCTCTCTCGCATTTCAAATAATAGATTAGATTGAGAGATTGGTCCTCATTTGCAGCCCTATCTTGTGTCCATCATTAAGAATATGAGTGCTTTGCCTAAAATGTCGCACAAGTTCTAGACAAGGAGGGAGAGAGTTCAGAACCTCTAGATTCCATGTGATCTCTACTTAACAAGCTGGAAGATCTGAAGACAGAGTGCGATCTTCTCACGATTTCTATCTGCATCCTTCACGCCAAGATGTGGCTAACATCCTTGCCAATGTTTATCCTAATTTCCCATGCACCTACCTCCCTGATCAACGTTCATTGGCAATCATTAAGCGCACCAGATCGTCAATATCGCGGTGCCTTTCTACTTTCTGCAGAATTCTTTCTGCAGAATTCTTGATCGAACTTTAGTTTTCTCTTAGCACTTCATCTTGTCAAGTTACCGCTGCAGACCGTCCCTCTTCCAATTCAGCTCTACAGTTTACTATACTGCGGTATGCGCACTCTCTCACTTTTCTATGCTCTCTCGCGCTCCTTCTCAGACCAGAAAAAGTACGATAGAATAACAGAAGAACAACTCGCAAACCGACAGAATAGCATGAAGGTTCGGCCCTATGCTCGCATATTTTCCGGTGCTGCCTCGATGCTATAGCGAGAGAGCATGCAAATAGAGGATAATGTGCGGTCAGAGAGGCGAGAGAGCACGCGAAAGCGGGAGAGTCTCCGAAAATTTTTCTAATTCCAATGCACTAAGTCGTATGAGAACTATGTCGTCATACCGCCTTTGATATGTCAAAGGCGGCATGACGTCATTGTTCTCATCCGACGTAGTGTCCCCAATTTCAGTTCGAATTCTTCGAGGCGGATCGATCGGGTGAGATTGCATCGGCCGACCTCGTCTCCTTCACTGTATTTTCCCTGCCGTTGAGGGATTCTCTCAATTTCCTGACTACGTTTTGCCATGTTAGATACAATTTTTTATAAAGCGGAAATGCAGGATTCAAAGTATTGGATTTCCTCGGCTGCTTATCCTCTTGGATCATCAGTGAAACACAAACCGAACAGGAGGCAGATTTTCAGAGTTTACCCTATTCTATACATATTAATCTCGAATTTGAAGTCTTCGAGGCGGATCGATCGGGGGAGATTGCATCGGCCGACCTCGTCTCCTTCACTGTATTTTCCCTGCTGTTGAGGGATTCTCTCAATTTCCTGACTACGTTTTGCCATGTTAGATAAAAAATTTTATAAAGCGGAAATGCAGGATTCAAAGTATTGGATTTCCTCGGCTGCTCATCCTCTTGAATCATCAGTGAAACACAAAACGAACAGGAGGCAGATTTTCAGAGTTTACCCTATTCTATACATATTAATCTCAAATTCGAAGTCTTCGAGGCTGATCGATCGGGGGAAATTGTATCGGCCGACCTCGTCTTCTTCACTATATTTTCCCTGCCGGTGAGACACTCTCACTTTCCCCTCTCAAAAGTTCCGTCCACTTGGAAGGGATCGGTCTTCTTTGAAATACGGTGCTAGATACTGAACAGTGTTCGTTTCGAGAGTGTTTTTTCGACTGTTCTCACTACTAAATTGTGCATGAGAGGTAATAGGTCGAATGAAAACCGGCTTTGATATATCAAAGGCTGCATGATCTCATAATTCTCATCCGACCTGGTTCCGTTCTCGCTAGTACATTGTACACTCAATACATAGAGATCAGCGAAACGGAAATTCAATTTATTTTAGAATCCAAGGTGATTCGAAATTGAGAAGAACCCGAAGTGTAGAGCAGATATGGAATGCTTGAAACATACATTTCGCAACAATGTGAGTAAAACAATGTGATGAAGGGTCTGGTACAGCACTTTTTAGAAAATTTGTGGAAAGGGGTTCTGGAGTGTGCTCATTACCGTGGTCTACTTCATTTTGCATCTTCTCGATTGGTTTGACCAGGCTGCATGTAGTGCACTATGTGCATTGCTAATCAGAACTCAAGAACCGAGCGATGAATTTCTGCCAAATTTTCATAAGGCCATTAGTTCCTAACTAAGAGATTGGCATCAAATTTGAATATTAACAAAATATGTAAAGTAACACAAATTTGGTTCTCGCATATGAGCAGAAAATAACGACGAGTGATAGACAGAAATGTGTTTTTCATAGCGGATAGCTTTTCTTGCTACATCGATTGTTGTTATCCCATCGATCAGATCAGACGAGAAAGCGTAAGAATGAGCAACGTCAGTGTCATGCCGGGTATCCAGCATTACTCGCTTCAAAACACAACTAAAGCAGCAATGTAAAGAGCTCTAATCACGAACCATGTATTGTTTGTTGACTGACAATCCGACGAGAGATCAGAGCCGTTCTCATTCCTGGTCGTATCTAGAAAGTCTGAAACACAAACCCTCGTTCTTCCACAAAATTAGAACCGATCAAGAGAGATATGTTTCAGACCTTTTGCTAGAGGATAAAGAGAATGGAAAAACAATCTGCAGCGCTTGCAGGTGTGTGTTAAAAACAACAAAAAAGATCGAAAAAATCGACTAGCCCGGTTGCCGCCCGCCGAAGGCGTGCTAGGAAGGGGTATGGGCACTACGTCGGATGGAAACTATGACATCATGTCGATGATGATTTATCAAAGACGGTATGACGTCATCCGACCTGGTGCCTAACAACGAATTCCCTTTCAGCTCCTAGCCCTCTTCGATTCCTCTATCTCTTGTTGTTGATAACATTTTTGTGGTTAAAGCACTGCCATATTGTTGCTACACACCCGGTGAGTGCGGGCTATAGCCTATTTATATATTCACCAGCCTGCATCGGCAACAATGATTTATTCTTTTCTTTTCCATGACAACTAACCAGATTCACTGCAGATCGCAAGTCCAGCTGTGAATAAAATTTACAATCCGTAACTAGATATTGCATTCTTTTTTTGAATTATTCTGATTCAATCTATATTAGATTAGTACTAGAAACAGGGTTTCCTCAACAGTATAAGCCTATTTGCATTTCTACCCGGTGAGTATGTGTCCCGACGGCTCAATATTCCCACTAACCTTCGTCAACAACAATGAGATGGCGGTAGAAGGTCGATAGCAAAAGCATTACAGATCTGCAAAATTTCCGGAACGCTCTGTGGGATGTGAGTACCGGAAATTATATTAATCGCAAGGCTGCATCGGAACAATCAATTCGTACACTCCCGCCACCAATACTACAACATCTCTTTGAAGCTTTCCGATGGGCTGGACTTCCAATGGTAATCAGGATAATCTTTTCTACAAAGTTTTTTTTTGAATTTGAAAACAATGGTCTGATTCTCTCACGCACCCGCGCAAGCATCTAACCCTCTTCCGTTCTATCTCGATAAGGCTACAGTATCCCCACGTTACCGTATTCCTCCCATGCATCGATCCACCTCTCTGGGCTTCGGTGGCTGGAACTATCCCTATCTCTACGAGGATTCAAGGTTACTCTTCAGCTCGCCTACGCTCTCCCGTGGTCGACAGAGAGAGATTATGGGAATTAGATTGACTAAAGAGTTTCGTAATTTTATCTCATGTTTTTTTCGTAACAGTGAAAGTTTAGAGACCTGATTGTCATGTTACATACACTTGTTCCTTCCGGCAATAGCAACTATCGACTATTGGGATTGCCGGCTGCACATGTTCTTGAATTACGAGTGAAAAATAAATTATACTGGTGGAACATTTGCAAATCTATATCCTAATCATCCCAAACCAATATCAAACCACAAACTGATTACCTAAATACATTTTGTCATGTTAGATACATTTTTTTATAATTCGGCTATGCGGGTTTCAAATAATTGGATTACCTCGGCTGGTTCTTGAATTATTAGTGAAACACAAACCTTACAGGAGGCAGATTTTAGAGTTTACCTTATTCTATCCATATTAATCTCAAATTCCAAACTGAATATCGTACACTTTTCAGGGGGAACACAGTAGGATTCCTCGCGGATGAATGGTCGTTGTTTCCCGACGTTGTCTTCGAGAGGTTCCCGAATGGTGAATATCACTTCCGCATACTCCTCATGCCTTCTCCCTCTCCTCCTCTCTCTCTCTCTCGCTCTGACCTTCAATGTGCATATTGAAAGACAGTATTGACTCATATTTTCCATTTCCTATGACAGCCTACTCCGACGAGAGAGCGTGCAGAATCTAGAGTCTCCGCTCTGTCAGAGGGCACTTAGTCGTATGAGAACTATGACGTAACGCCGCCTTTGATCTATCAAATGCGGCATGACGTCATAATTCTCATATGACATAGTGACCTCTTTCAGAGATGAGCTCCATCAACCCCCAGTGTGAAGGGGTGCTGCAGGCTGTTCAGCATGGCAGAATACTCACTGCTGTCGATGGAAGCAGCGTGAATCCACTCAAGTTAGCGTCTTCCTCTGACTCTCTCCAATCTCCATGTTCTCTCGCCTGTCAGACATCATATTAGATTGAGAGATGGGTACTATTTGCAGCCCTAGCTTGTGTCCAACATTAATAATATGAGTGCTTTGCCCAAAATGTCGCACAAATTCTAGACAAGGAGGGAGAGAGTTCAGCACCTGGCTCTCTGTGATCTCTGGTTGGTAAGATAGAGGATATGAAGGCAGAGCGCGATCTTCTCTCGCTTTCTCACTGCATCCTTCACACCAAGATGTGGCAAGCATACTTGTCAATGGCTCTCATAGCTCATGATCACTCGCACCTCTGACCGCCGATGTTCAGCATTAGTATGATATTTATGTAGCCCATGAGCGACGTCAAGATCGAAGTGCCTTGCTGTTAATTCAGTTCGTAGGAAACCTGAAACTCAAGATTTATGTCGAATGATGGTTTTCTGAGAGTGAAACCACGATGAGAGAGCACCCGAAACTGAGAAATTGCCCGTAATTCTGTCAATTTTCCATTGCAGATCGTCCCTCTTCCAGCTCAATTCCACAGTTTACTACACTGCGGTAGGTGCACCCTCTCACTTTTCCATGCACTCTCACACACTCCGTCAGACCAGAAAAAAGCACTCGTAAATTGTTATTATGATAATTATGACGTCATGGTTCTCATCCGACCTAGTGCCCCAATTCCAGTTCGAATTCTTCGACGCTGTTACTTCCACAAAATTAAAACCGATCAGGAGAGGTGGATATGCTTCAGACCTTTTGCATAAAGATAAAGAGAAGGGAAAAAACGGTGAGCATCCTCAGTGGGGTACTGAACAAATAAAAAAAATAACTAGCCCTGTTGCCGCCCGAAAGCGTTCTAGCGGGGTATGGGCAGTAGGTCGGATGAGACTCATTTCTATCACCGGATAGTCTGACTCTCTCAAAATCGCATGTTCTCTCGCTGTGGTGAGAGAGTATGAAAAAACGATCTGCAGTCGCGATTTGGTATGTGAACAAAAAAAAACACTGACATACTTTCTACTAGCTCCTCTCACTCATCGATCCTCACCGACCCCGTTCAATTTCCCTTTTCCAGGTGATTCTTCTTCATTCGATCACTCATAGGCTGACTCTATAGGCTGACTCTCTCAATATCGCGTGCTCTCTCGCTTCGACTAGCCGCTGAGAGAGTACGGGAATTAGAGAGAGAAAGAAAGAGAGTCAGTCGGCCCCTTTCAGAGGGCGCTAGGTGACGTCATTTGATATATCAAAGGCGGAATGGCGTCATAGTTCATCCGACCTAGTTCCCTTCACAGACTCTGTGATGCTCCGATGCCACTGGTAGAGAGACCGTGCACAGTGGACAAGTGAGTACTTTCGGCACTACTTCAGAAGGCCGGACTAGGTCAAAAAGGGTTCATCCGACTCTCTCCGTGTCCTACACTCTCTCGCTCACTCTGATTGGCGAGATAGTGTGTGATATGAGGAGAGTCAGACCATTGCTGAAAATTCCATCATCGCCATCCCTAGCAATATTCCTGGATTGGATAGGCTGAGCGCGCAGGTTCGTCACTTTTCTTTTCCCAAGTTGTCGCGTTTCTCTGACCTACGAGAGAGTATGGGAAATTGAGAGACCACCGTCCGCTCTCTTCCTTTCCCATGCTCTCATGCGAATGGTCTGTCAGATAAAACGAGAGAGTGTGTAAAAGTAGGAGAGTCATCGACAGATCGGGCACAGCTACCTCTTCTCCCGCAATTTTACCTCGAGAAGGGAGGTCGAACGCGTGAACCAGGTCCTGCTACGATTGTACTCGCAGGACAGGGTTGGTTACGGTAGGGGTTATCGATTTTCTTACTTAAAAGTTGAGGCAGTCAAATATTAGTAAAGGCGATGAACGCGGATTATCACAAACCATCATGCTCACACAGATACATATGTCTGAAACTCAACTTCACCACGATCTCATCTTTTTTTGTGCCATGTGAATCTCTGTTTCCCATTGAATGTACCGTAGGTAAAAAGCAACCGAATGGGTTCACATTACAATGAGAACATTCGGACACTCTTCAATCCACTAATGCCAATTAGAAAGAAAGGTCTTGATTTCAGATCGAAACATTCTGGACGAGACGCTTCCTAATCAAACTTAGGAACTACGAAGACCCGCTGGAGGAGGAGTATATGGGATGATGATTACTTCATGTCATTGTGCTCTGGTGGGCGCGCCCAAGTTGGTATCAAGTACAAAAGTGGTTTCCAAGTGGCGCCCAAGTTTGGACGCCACTTGAGAAAGGGTCTCTTTATTTTCTATGCTCTCTCGCTTTGTCCCTTCTTGATCCCAAGTTGGATATCTGCTTGATCTCAACTTGGAATCCAAGGCGACAGAGCAAGAGGAAGAGAGAGAAAATAGAGAGTATGAGAAATGGAGTGATCAGAGCGATTTCCAAGTGGCGACTAAGCTTGGTCGCCATTCTGATTTTAGCACTTGATCCAAACTTGGGCGCGCAAACCAGGGAGATTACTGTAGACCGGGATACGGTGACTCGAAGGAGATGCTGCGGAATACGGTATCTGACACTGTCATGAGAAATGAATGATTGTGCGCACTGATTCGACATTGTTTCGCATCATCTTTTGATCTGACTGAGAGGCGAGAGAGTATGCAGAACCAAGAGAGCCTTTCAGTTAAGAATGGCTTCATTCTTGTTTATCTCCAGTCGTTTATGGTTGAGAGGCCACGCACTTTGAAGAGTCTTTCAATCTGCTTCTTCTCGGGCTGATAGTTTTCGCCACAATCCCGGGCTGGATTATCGCTATCATCTTTGTCGTTGAGGCTATTTTATAGTTAAAAAATTCTTACCAAAGAATTTTAAAAAATAATGCAATCAACGACATGTGTTAGGTTACTTATACTTCTTTTTGGGTCATCATATTTCTAGAACGAGTGGCCAATGAGTAACCACCACTAATGTGTGAGAAAGAAAGAATGCCAACAAAATTTATTTATGAGAATTACCAATGATAAATATCTGGGCCAAAAAGAAGAGCAGGAGAATGAATCCCGGTATATTTCTCTCTCTCTCTCTCTCTCTCTCTCTCTCTCTCTCTCTCTCTCTCTCTCTCTCTCTCTCTCGTTTTCTGTGTCATAGACTCTCTCAAACTTGGTGAGAATGCACCAGTAGGAGACATCAACGACTTCAGCGCTAGACAATAGCCTCTCCGCAGGCGTGACCACATCATCTTCAATGTTCGACATAGATGATGAGCTGGCCAAGATAGCCGCATCCTGCCTCAGCTCGCGAAATTACGAACAGCTAACCGGCAACATTGTTAGGCACGCAGTAGCGCGAATGTTTAGCGACACCTTGATACGCGCATGCGTAGCTACCATTGGTCTTACAGAGTTACGTGCAGCATTGAAATTTTCGCCACTTCGCCCGTGGAAACCCTACAACCAAACGAAACCCAGTGACAGCGAATTGGCATCCGCACCTTCCATCGAGGCCTACTACGATCTGAAGGAGCCTCGCTCCCATATGAGAAGTCTTGATAGCAATTACTTGTATGAGCATAATGTAGCTACCGCAATCCAATATTTGGACAAGCGCTTTCCATATATACGAAAAATATTTAGGCGTAAATTTGATGAGATTCGTCAATCTGATCAAGGAGTGTTAAATAGGCAAGCAATTGACCGCATGATTTCCGGGTATTTTGCGATTTACGGTAGATTTCGCAGTGCAATTTCAGAATTAGCTAGTAGAGACGATGAATGCTGGGATGCCGTCGATTTGGAATAACATTTTCATAAATTTCTTTTGCATGCTTATGCATATTTCAAATATTGTATTTATATATAATATGTTTTGTACTTCTGTTCACAACACTATTACCAAATTGTTATCGAAACAATAATGTCTACTCAGTCTGACATCAAACGGCTAGCATTGATCTTGTTTGCAGCATGTTGTTGGCATGATTCTCTCAGTTACTTATCAAGAAACATTTTTATAAAAATTCATACATAAAAGCAATTGCTCTATTGTTCAAAGTATTCCTGATAACCTGTTCATCTGTCAAACTGTCAATTCAAAATGACACCGCTGAGCTTTACTCACTTTACACTGTATTTCGCATCGATGTGCACAACATGTTGCACGCGCCCAGTGGTTGACTTGCATCTCTCGGATCCTCAGAGTCCAGTTCGCTTTGCTTTTCTTGGCCTACTAGAGTTCGTAATTCGGGTCGCCGTCTCTTCATTTCCCACACTCTCTCGACCGGTCGAGCGGCGAGAGAGTGTGGAAAATGAAGAGACGGCGACCCGAATTACGAACCACCATCTTGGTGCCCGGACTGACCCTTACCGTAATCACTCTCTCACTTTCCCATACTATCTCATCTATGTGACTTCGACAGAGCAATAAAATGGAAGAGCCATTCTAGGTTTACTACTAGTGATGGCAAAACGGCGCGCGCTCTCCTCGTTTCACACGCTCTCTCGCTCTGTCTGACCGGCGAGAGAGCATGTGAAACGAGGAGAGCGCGCGCCGATTTGACATCACTATTTACTACCACACCGCCGGATTCAGGGACAATGCCACCGACTTCAGGGACGGGAGAAAGACGTGAGTTGAGCATGGCTTTAAGATAAAAACCGGAAGTGGTTGTTGTTGTTATTGTTTTGAACCGGAAGTTGCCCAGAGGGTGTGGGAAACTAAAAGTATCAGGTACTTCTCCGAATTGATCTCCGGTCTTCGCTCTTGCACTCGGGTGATGATCACGCCCGAGGCGAACGCATTTTCGGAGCCGGAAGTGGGCTTGTTGTTGCTATTGTTGTTAACCGGAAATGGAGACACTAGTTTACCATTGCTGCCGACTCTTCTTGATACCTCGATTGGCTCGATTGGCTCATTATCTCATCGGTCAGATGAGACGAGAAAGCGTGAGAAATTAGTAAAGTCAGAGTGACGCTAGAGTCAAAAACACAACTAAAACAGCAATGCAAATTCGAGATCTCATCATGGAGTATTTTTTGTTCCATTATTATTCCAATGTTGCCGACAATAATAACAGTTGCACATATTCCTTGTCGTATCTAGAAAGCCTGAAACACAAACCCTCGTTTTTCCTCAAAACTGGAACCGATCATGAGAGGTGGATATGTTTCAGACCTTTCGCAAAAGAGTAAGCAGAAGAGAAAGAACGATGAAAACATCCTCTGTGGGGTACTGAACAAATAAAAAAAATAAAAATGTTACAAAAAATTATTAGCTCATTTGCCGCCCGCAAAAAGGCGTGCTAGCGGGGTATGTTCACTAGGTAGGATGAGACTCATTTCTATCACCGGATAGTCTACTTTAGAAGGCCGAACCAGGTCAAATATGGTGTATTTTTACACGATAAGGTTACGATTGGAGTGGACTGATTAGTCTCCATGTTGATTGGATGCCTTCGGGTTATGGTCTATGTGTCATAAGTCGCGCGTCTTCGCCTTGGTCCGGCTTTCTGCAGAAGCGCCTCACTCGCTTTGCTTCCCAGTAGAATTCGTGAAAGGATTATACGGTCTCCTCATTCTCTGCTTCTACACCTAATTCGTTCTCTAATTCAATTCCAGCATCGTCATACCTATACTGATTGGAGAAATACGGATTGGAGAGGCTAGACACGCATGTTATGTCATTCTGTTCATTTTACATGTACGTTCGCCCTCACCGACGAGAGATTATGGAAAATTGAGAGACCACCGTCTGCTCTCCTCAATTTTGCTCTCTCGTCGTTTAGAGAAAGCGAGATAGTGTGCCAAAGTAGAAGAGTCACTACTAGGGTGGCTGAAATGGATCACGGTTAACCGTCTTGTTTACTTTCTCATACGGGTCATCCGTGAGTGGAGGGAGAGAGAGACGAGAGAGTCTCTCTCTCCACGGTGAATAGAGAGGGTAGGACTGTCTCATCCGTCTCTGATTTGCCGAGGCCCTCTAAATAGCGACCCGTTGATCCATTTCAGCCACCTAAGTCACTACCTCTTCTCCCTCGCAGGACAGGGTAGGTTATGGTAGGGGATATCGATTTTCTTACTTAAGCTGAGGCAGTCAAATATTAGTAAAGGCGATGTCCGCGGATTATCACAAACCACCATGCTCACACGGATACATAGCATGTCTGAAACTCAACCTCACCACGATCTCCTCTATTTTTTCTTCCATTTGTATCTCTATTTCTCATTGAAAGTACCTAAGATAAAAAGCAACCGAATGGGTTCACATTACAATGAGCACATTCGGACACTCTTCAATCCAGTAATGCCAATTAGACAGAAAGGTCTGGATTTCAGATCGAAACATTCTGGACGAGACGCTTCCTAATCAAACTTAGGAACTACGAAGACCCGCTGGAGGAGGATGTGGGAGTGGAAGATGATTTCTACATGCCTATGAGGTTACTGTAATCAGGGATGCGGTAACTCGAAGAAGATGCTGCGGAGTACTGTATTTGAAAACACTGGGTACCGAGACCTGCAGGACTATTCATAACATCAAGGGCTATGCACTCTTGCATTGTTTCACGTCATCCTTCGATCTGATCTGATTTTATGACGGGCGAGAGAGTGTGCAAAAGGGAGAGAGTACTCCGCTCCGTCTCGATTTGATCTTCTTCGTCACTATCCCGGGCTGGATCATCGCTATCATCTTTTTCATAGTAGAGGTAATTTTAACTTTTCAAACAATAATACAGTCTATTTTTAGGTAACAACCGTCAACACTCGAGTGTACCGCTTGCTGCGTGTAATGCACGTGCCGGAGAAGAGTGTTAGAAGTCGATGTGGCAAAATATCGATTAAAGGTACAGGTAAAGGTACATCCCGTCTTCGAGACCATGCTCGCGGGAGAACACTGCTAGGCCAGTGTCAATTTGGGCAGATTCAGTCCGGAGTGCCCACCTTTCGCCAGACCTATTTACCTGCGTGATCTAGTCACGACTACCAATTCCCCGTCCCCAATGGGTAGGCGCCTTGGTGAGGCGGAGACGGTGTCACGGCCGGGAATCGAACCCGGGTGGGATGGAATGGGATATCGATTAATAATTAATAATTAGTATATCGATTAATAAAAAATAATTAAAAAATATCGATTAATAATTAATAATTAGAATTAAATAAATAAATAATTTTCAATTTAAATATAATTAAATACAAAGAAGAAAACAAGCAATAAGAAGTATGACAAACGGATGCGGCCACTTGGACTACACTACAATAGGAATTTCAAATTTGAAAACACCCAACGCCTGTGTCCCTGCCGA
This sequence comes from Pristionchus mayeri, assembly GCA_036245805.1. Classification (NCBI taxonomy): domain Eukaryota; kingdom Metazoa; phylum Nematoda; class Chromadorea; order Rhabditida; family Neodiplogasteridae; genus Pristionchus; species Pristionchus mayeri. Next base: position 5,060,295 of record BTRK01000002.1, on the reverse strand, counting down.
CGCAATAAATTCTCGGTGTCAGAGCCAGAGATCGTTCGCTTGGTCGCTTGATCTATCGCCTGATTATTGATCTACTGTTTATCGATTTACCGCTATTTCCTACTCAAAATCATGGTCACGTGGTATATTCAAAATCTGTTATGTTCTATTACGTTTTTAGTCCGAATTACTGCCGTTTTCTGCCTTTTTTCCACCTGTATCCCTTGAACCATAGAGTTCTCTGCTTTTGATCGTTATTGTTTTGCTCTTTCCTCCAACTTTTCTCCTAAATCAGTTCATTTAGATGGCAGCCCACGTCAAGGGAAAGATTTTGGCCGTGATTGGAGACGAGGACACCGTCGTCGGCTTCCTCCTCGGCGGAGTTGGAGAGCTGAACAAGGTTGGTTGACGCCTTTCAGGCTATTGGAATGTCTGGACTTGGTTTCATCAAGGTTATGTTAGTAACTAGCCAAGTCCAACATTGAGCTAACAATTCTGCGAATAATATGAGCTATCACGGTTCTTTTTTTGTGACCTTCCTCTACTGTTTTTGTTGTTTTGCCAGCCGAACGCATTTGAAAATATTTGTTTAAGCGAGTGACAAGCATACTAAACTAAGCTGTGCTAGAATGCAGAACTGGCAATTAGGCAACCTGACAGCAAGCGTGTTCTGCTATATCCACGGAGGAAGGAAGCTATTGCCAATCTTTCGAAGCTCTAATTTGACTGCGTTCGATTTTCAAGCACTTCTTTACTTTAGGTTTAGGCTCAGCCGCCTACTCGGGGTCGCATTTAGGATGCGCGTAATCAGGCTTATGTTGCTTAGCGTCACAGTTAGCTTTCTCTAAATTCGTATCTAACCATTCGCCTTTGCAGGCCCGCAAGCCCAACTACCTCATCGTCGACAAGAACACCGCCGTCACCGAGATCGAGGAGGCTTTCAAGGTGATTTTTGAAATCTTTTTTTTAAAAATTTTATGCTCAGTTGAAAACCTTGTGGTGTTAAAATGAAGCACAGCGCGATGAGAAAAATATCCTTACACTGCGAAATTACTGTCGCCACTAGGTGACTACGCGTTGCGGGGTTTTCATATAATCGTGAGCCTTCATGAGCAGCAGTGGATGCATTACTTTTGTGAAAACAACAATCTTTTCAACCTGCAGGACTTCCACCTCCTGAAAATATAAGTCCAGTCCTAGTTTAACTGCCAGAGGCTTCTTCGGTAATTAATCATGAGTGATTCCGCAAATCCTTGTCGGGAAATTAAGCTAATGACTAATTAACTAATTACACTAATTGCAGACGTTCGCTGCTCGTGACGACATCGCCATCATCCTCATCAACCAGCACATCGCCGAGCAGATTCGGTCAGTTTGAGAAAAATAAATATACTTGTATTTTTACTTATTGTTGCTGCATTTGCTCTCATCTTCGACTTTCATGTTCCCCGCAGGAAACCTGGTGATTTTGTGTTTAGGCCAGTGTAGAAAGTCTCATAACTGAGGACGCTTGGAGCTTTGTAAGCATGGCTGTAATGCGATATTTTTTCTATTTTTTAAAAAATATTGTTGCTGCATTTGCTCTCGTCCGCTCCACTTTACTTCACATGAAAACCTGATGGCTAAGTGATTAGGCCCGTGTTGAAATACTGATTGCGCAAGGAGATTTGTCATACCTTTGTTGAGTCAAAGCGCCGAAACTTTTGGCCTAAAAGCTTTGCATTGTTTGTTGTGTACACCATGATTACTAATTACAGGGTGCGCCAAAATTACCCGAACTTACATTTTCATATGATTCCCACCTTTGGAATGGGATATGGGCGATCTGGTTCATGATAAAGTTTACCAACAATATGGGCAATAGTAACATACTAGCTAATTTTGATGGGACCTCATTTAGCTCTGACAAAGGCCTTGAGTCTCTGCTCATATCCAAATGTCAATTACCGCAGGAAATTTTCATAGATTTAGTTTCATTCTTTGAGAAGGGCATCTTTAAAGGAGATTAGTATCGAGTTCTTGGTAGAGGACTTCTTGTACAACAACAGCCTCAAGCAGTGAAGTCGAGGGTTTGAGATCGGTGGAGTTCGGGGGCCAATCAGTCAGCATGATTAATCGGAGGCATGGGTGTCGAACCACAACTTTGCCTTGTTAAATGTAGCAGAATCTTTTTGAAAGGTTCAGCGCTCCTGACCCAAGTGGGAATGAGGGTCCATCCGAAAACGTCCCCCCTCTCCCCCTGGCAGTACCCGCCTCTCTAATCAAATTTTGAAGTTTTAATTACATAACTAAATTATTTTTTGTTAAAAAGCTTCGCTCTTTTTTGATTGTTAAAGAGCGTGAGCTGTTCTATCTTTTGTATGTTGATGCCTAAGAGCTCATACTGGCAGGAACTTCGCTACACTATCAAATGTAATAATTATCGCATTTGATAGTGTAGCGAAGTTCATGTGAGTCTCAGCTCTTAGACATCAACATACAAAAGATAGAACAGCTCAAGCTCTTTAACAATCAAAAAAGAGCGAAGCATTTTAACAAAAATTAATTTAGTTATGTAATTAAAACTTCAAAATTTGATAAGAGAGAGGCGGGTACTGCCAGGGGGAGAGGGGGGACGTTTTCGGATGGACCCTGAGCTCATGAGCTCAGGGTGGAAGCGCGTCTTCGAGGTTGTGCTTCATGTTATACTCCGTATTGATTTAGACGCTCGGAATGGCAAAAATGAGAGGGAACTTTCATGTTGAGCAAATTCCATCCCCAACAATTATGCGGAGGGGATAGCTGGTATTACCAGTGACTTCACAACTATTTTTGGTTTCTTCAGGATCAGAGGCAGTGATTATGCTGTTTTGCCAAATCGGCTTTCCTTCGTCAGGAAAAATATTTGCATTGCTGAACAACGTATGAAAGTGCGCGGACCTGGCACAATGTAGCAAAAGTTTTGGGTACCGTTCTCCGCGGAGCTTGATCTGTAGCTCATATAGTCCCTGCAGTTTACAGTACTTGTGAAGGCGAAGAGCCAGCTGGGGCTTGATAAGACTACGAAGGATGTGTTCGAGATATCGAGAATCTTTTTCATCTTCATGCTATTTCGAAGCACCCTCTTTCGGTAGCGATCTAGGTTCTTAGGGGTGGAAACATATACCGGTTTCCCTCAGTCCGGATGCATCTTGTCAGTATAAAGTTGTTGATACATGATAACGGTATGGGATGCAAGCGGCTTGTGAAAGCAGAGTCAATGAGCGATGTCGCACTGTCTTGTACAGGTCCAGAATGCGGATTGGATGCTACTAGACATCGTCATTACTAGATGACTTGACCAACTGATATGAAACCTTGCATAGTGAGAGACAAATGGCCACTCCTCATGATGATGAGGTCGCGCATATCGATTGGGCCGCGAGGCCACAGAAAGATGAAATCAGTTCGGGTAATTTTGGCGCACCCTGTATCTTGCAGATTCACGGTGGACCAGCACACGGCGTCCATCCCCGCCGTGCTCGAGATCCCCTCGAAGGAGGCGCCCTACGATCCCTCCAAGGTTCGCTTGTGTTTCACCAACTCTATATTCCTCTATCAAAGGGAAAAGCAATGATGTACGTGATCGCACTCAAAAACACTATACATTAAACGGAACGCTCATTATTGTGGATACTAGCACCATTCATAATGATGATTCCTAAATAGAGGTTCACAATTCCAGGACTCCATCCTCAACCGAGCCCGCGGTCTTTTCAACCCCGAGGACTTCCGCTAAGCGGCGACTCCCTAATTAGATTCCATAATTGAAATCGCATATTTTTTGTCACTTGAATTCCCACGTTTGTAAATTTCTAACACATGATTTCTACCACATTCCCTCGATTTTTGACCATTTGACGGTTTTATGGAAGTAAGAGAGATAGTCAATAGTACAGTAGTTATAATGTACATTCCCGCTGTTGGTGAATGACCCGTGTACAGTTCATTCACTGTATCGATATCCCAGAGTGATAATGATAAACTCGCTTATTCACTGTCTTCCCTTGTAATCCTAGATAATTCGTTTGATTCGAAGGACGTTACCGTGGATGGTTGTTGATGGAGGCGATCCAAGCCTCTTCCTTTCTTATGAGTAATAGGTGCCCAACAACCGGAAAGCGCCTGGCAGAGGAGGCGCACGTTTTGCCGATCTTTGCAACGTAATTACTGTGAGATAGAGGTGCTGACTTGGAGAGTGATTGTGAACGCACCAAATGCTCTCGATATCGCAAGCTTTTTAATTAGTTTTGAGCAGCCGCGTGAGAGAGAGACCAAGCTGCGGTGTATTTTGTTCCGCGAACCACTTTATAGAGCATATACGAACTTTCTCTGGACCCTCTCATCTTTCGCTAGAGAATGCTGTGAAAAGAGGAGAATACTTCACGCTTTTTCCCCTTTTCGCCGAACAGCGCGAAGAAGCACGGAGGGTGGGCGAGAGATGGAGAGCAATCTCACCCGAATTTGCATGCTCTCTCGCGATACCTCTCGAAACGAATGTTTTTTTCTGGAAATTTGCCAAATTTGCCATGCCATGGAAATTTCCCGTGAGGAGTACGCTAAACTAGTCGTCCTTGCAGCATGTCCTCCTCCCTTCTTCGTCGCGGTCTGCTGCAGGCTGCAGCCGGTGCAGCAACCAGGTCGCTGCACGCGACCGCCGCCGTCGCCCGCCCCATTCCACTCGTCATCGAGACCGAGGGCAGGTACGGTAACGAGAGAAGGAAGTTCGGTAGAGCCGGGGAGTGCTATCGCAAAATGAGCTTCAATGGTCTCGCAGTTTTCCTTCTTCTCCTGTCAGGATTTCCCTTTTTGTGGCAATTTTGCTATGCAGTAGACTTGAAACCTACCCGGTAATGATTCAAATTTTCCCAAGAAAAGGCAGTCCTAAACCGCGCGTGAGCAGTCTAATCATACATGGGATTGCTGCTGAATTTCCTAAATTAGGGTTTCAATTTTCAGGTAATTTGGCATGATTTTTGGACATGTTTCAGGGTCGCTTCATAGCTTATGAGCGTATCGGCTAGCGCACCTGAAACACATCCGGAAACGACCCGAAATTACCTGAAACTTGAAACCCTATTCTAAATCCAGGAGGGTTCCCATTAGTTCATCCACAAAACCGGCAGCGTATACAGAAACTGGTACCCTAAAGTATGATGGTCGCTATTCAAAAACCGCGAGAGTCTTGCTGCTAGCAACAATTCCGCCCACGTTTGTGTCTAATTGACACGTCATCTTGTCGGTTGAATAGGGCGAGAGACTGTGGCAAGTGTATTGATTGCCTTTCGTTCAGATCCGAGCGTGCGTACGACATCTACTCGCGACTGCTCAAGGACAGAATCGTCTGCCTAATGACGCCGGTTAGTCAACACTTTGTAAATTTTTTAAAAAAATATGTGTGATGCGATTTGATGAAAAACCTTGCAATAAACATGCACTGGGCAGATTAGCGTTGCGAGGCGACTATATGGTTTCGAGACTGATGGACTGTGATATCCCTTGCATGTCCTTGTACAAAAGATTTCTCCCCATCGACAGACAATTGTGCCGCAAAGATGTTGATACTAGCGAAATTTGTGTTCCGCAGTGTGTAGTTGACCGCGGAATGACAAGGCAAATGATTCGATTTGCACTTATCGCTCTAAAAGATGTTACGTTTTTTTGCATCGATACTAAAAAATAAGAAAATATTAAATTTTTGATAAGTGGCCCCCTCATGTAGATTCTGATTCTGCGCCGACAATTGGAAATTTCGTTGACAGTACATGCTTTTCGATAGTTTTTCTAGAGCGCAGCCGCCGGCCAGGGTTCGATCCCCGCCGGTGCATGTCTTTTGCAAAATGTTTTGCATGCTTTCAAACATTTCGGCGGTAGGGAGACTTGGTCGGTTTATTAAATTCTTTACTACGAAGAGTTTTTCGATCAGATATACGGCTGGAAATCGATATTTTCGATTACGCGCGGCACTAGAAAGCTACCGTAATTTTCGAATTTTTTCAATCGATTCGACTGCGAAGGTTAGCGTAGCGAGACGACTAATTGCTTTCGATGGGTTGCGAATGGAGCTGATGATCGTAACATTGCATATTGAAACGATTTTATTCCGATCAACGCCACAGCGATGTTCATACTAGCGAAATTTGAGTTTCACAGTTTGCACTTGATCGCGGAACTTCGATAACTATAATACTCCGGACAATTGTCGTCGATTAGCAATTAAACTGCCTTTTCCCTTTCAAATCGTCCATACCGTGCCCCTACCGTACCTTATCACCGTATCCCTACAGCACCTTCCTCTCTACCGTATCCTCTGCAGGTGGACGACCACGTTGCCTCTGCCATCATCGCCCAGCTGCTCTTCCTGCAGTCAGAGAGTGGAAAGAAGCCGATCCACCTGTACATCAACAGTCCCGGTTAGTGGATGAGAAAACAACTATCTAAATATATGTTTAGGATGCAAATGAGCGGCTCTGTTGGTGAGAGAGTGAATGACATGGGGGATGATTTGCATCTTAAACACATATTTGGATAGTTGTTTTGGAAAGCCTACCGGCTAGTGGAGAAGACCTTAGCTTACGAAATTTATCATGTATATACCACACATAGTAAAAGTGCTAGTTTCCGCTGTGATGTGACCAAAATAGACATGGAGAATGCGTGTTTCACCGATAGGAGTAGAAACTGCTCGAGCCGCAGTGATCGAAGGACAAGTGACATTTTTCTCATGCTTTCGCAGAAAGTTTATTAGATTTAAAACATTGATTGAAACAGTGTGATTTATTGTCGTGTGAGATCTTCTAGTCATCATTATTCGGTGTCCGAGGACCATTGACTTTGGGTGCTTTCAAATTTCCTAAAATCCGTCTGAAGCATCTATATACGGGGCGTTTGAGTAAAGCCTTTAAAATATTCTAGTCTTGTTCATGCTATTTGTAATAATTGCAAAACTGTGTGGGGTGAACTGAGGGCAGCATATATTCTTCTGATCAACAATTGGATACTGTAGTCTTCCTTACTCATGCCGTAACTCTTCTCAGGCGGCAGCGTCACTGCGGGTCTCGGTATCTACGACACGATGCAGTACATCTCGGCACCCGTCGCCACCTGGTGCATGGGACAGGTACGGTAGAGGAGGGAAGGATACGGTAAATGAGTGTACGGTAGGATAGAGTGAAGAAGATTTTGCACAATGAAGTGCGCTCTCGCGTTCTGCCTGCATTATGTGCATAATTAAAGATTTTTTTAACACGTGCAAGGGGTCCAAGATCGCCAGTCGACAAATCTCTTTTATTTACAATGGTTATGAAACACAAAGCCTAACACAAAATATTTAGAGAATATTTTTCGAACATTTTCGAATATTTCGAATATCTTGCAACTAAAAACTCGAATTACTTATTATTAAGTGGTCACTTTCATTAATCGATAACACTCAAACTACAGTACTACTACAGTATTTCATTAATCGATAATCTTCTCAGGCTGCCTCTATGGGTGCCCTTCTTCTGGCTGCAGGCGAACCCGGCATGCGCACATGCTTGCCCAACGCCAGGGTGATGATTCATCAGCCGAGTGGAGGAGCGCAGGTGAGGGAGAAAGGAGTATCGTATTTGGGAGGGATACTATAGGAGAGGGTTACGGAATAGGAAAGCGATAGTTACAGTAGCTTGCGGCCATGGGCGATGTGAATTTGTTATATCCACCAGTGGTGGGCTCGAAAGGGTATGGGTGGGGGGTGTCACGGGAAATATATGGCGGGTTCACGAAAAATGGCCTTTGGATAGGAGGGGATATACCGGAACCCCGTAGGGTTGGCTCGCCGGGAACCCGGTGTTCGCAGGGGATTAACAGGCATTTATAGCCTACGGGGGGGGGGGGGGGGTGTCGGCAGCCCGCTGGGCTCGAATTCGGGGGCATTTAGGAGGGGTTTACGGCCGGGGGTCGTAAAAATTACACCTGACCACCTTCCCCCCCCCCCCCCCCCCCCCCCCCCCCCCCCCCCCGGTCGACGGGAGCCCGTCTCGTGCGGGGGGTTCACGTACATCCGGAGAGGGCATACCCTTCGCATGAGGGGTACGCGGGGTGACGGGAATAATTCGCATGGCGGGTTCACGGGTTTACGGGACCGTACCCTTCGAGCCCTGATATCCACCAATAATTTTCGATGTAATCGGAGGCTCTCCGTGGTCTTGTATGATTCAGGATCTAATGAAACGCAGTTGTGACATGCTGGGAAAAATTGACTTTCTTTCAATATAATATTTTATTGAAACTAATAGAACGTTCATGTGTATTATTTCAAGCTAACTAAACTCATCGATTCACCACACCCTTTCTTGAGATCACAGAAATTAAGAGTGGCATACTATATATTGCAGGGGACGGCCGCAGATATTCTGATCCGTGCCGAGGAGATCATTCGACTGAGAAGAAGGCGCGTGGAGTGGAGAACGATGACGTCATACCGCCTTTGATATGGCGGCATGACGTCATAGTTCTCATCTGACGTAGTATCATGATAAGCTATGTGAGAGAAGGAAGGATTCGAATGAGTCAGAGAGCATAATAGGGTGTCCTCATTTGTTCATTTTCACGCACAGGTCTGAAACTGATGAGAAATTTAGGATTACGGTAATAAATCGATAATCGCTGATTGCAGACTGAACGAAATTCTCGTCTCGCACAGTGGGCAGACGATGGCGAGAGTGGAGGAGGCCGTCGATAGGTAAGATTATGCTTGCGTGCTTGTTCTAGTCAGAGATTGTTTCTGGTATGGCTTTGGGAGGATAACCTTGTCACGTAACGTGTAGCCACCGGGCATGAAGGTAGGCTGGAAGTAGTGACTATTACTTAATATTTCTCCTTCTGCCCGGGGACGCATTATTGCCGACGTGGGGCTGCTCGTTGGCATATTGAGACAAAATAGCATGTAATCACAGGGTAGCGTGAAATGTAGTAGACAGAGTTCTCTTTTTGAAAATTTTTTGTGGTCTGTTCATGTATGTTTCCGGGACTTTATACATCGGATTAGTGTTTGTTTATCTAGTGGAAATGAAACATACACGAACAAAGTTTCTTATAAGAGAACCCTAATAGTAGGCTGAAATTGGTGAATATTTATTTTCTACTTCTGAGTCTATTGAATGAATGTGTTTACATTTTTTAAAATAACCTTTTCACACGTAATTGTTCCATGCAAATGATGGCGCATATTTATTATGAGTGCACTTCGCATTCGACGTGTGCGATTGTTGTAGCACAAGTCTAAACTAGCCAATAATTCCCAAATAAATACTTCTCTCTTCCGTGACTAGTTATTAGTACACTGCAATAATTTGCACAGGTCTCCTAAATTAATCAATATTTTCCTCAATAAATCAATTCTTCTCTCTTCAGGGACTACTACATGTCGGCCGATGAGGCGCGCCAGTTCGGCATCGTCGATAGTGTCGTGACCCACACGGGATCGATGCCCTCTTAATCTACCGTATCCGCGAGATACTGTAACTGTTTACTGTAGCCTTCACGCCCCATATTTATTCTAACGTGTATTATAGCATGATCTTAGTCGGTGTCAGCTCGTGATTTCATGTGATTGTAAAGAGTACAATAAAGTCAGTTCAACTGATTAACCTTGAATTTGAGTGTTTTAATTCGGTCCTAAATGAACCACATACTAATACTTGTATATTTGTTTTATGTAAATGAGTTTCATACCAGTAAACTTGATTGAACGGACACCAACAGTATATTAACTTCTATGTGGCAAATTTGTTTAGTCAGTCAGATTTGTGTTTCAATAGATCATGAATATGCCAAGGTCACGGAGAGGCTCTGATAAAAACTGTACAGGGCCATCCAAAAATGGTGAACTGCGCCAACCCTTTCATTGTCAGAGGGCTCGATGGATGGCACATGAACCCTCTTTTTGCTTATTTTCATTACAACTCCTTCCTTTATTTTGCCCTCGTTTCCTTGACACCCTGCGATTTCGCGTTGCGATTTTTCTATATACGCCCGCAAGCTAGTCTCAAATTAAGGTAACCCGCTCATGTCATGGTAAATAGGAATCAATAGGGAATATGGTGTGGGAACAAATAATGGCGCTTCTGCACAATCCCTGACAAACGTCAGTCATTACATATGTGAGACTATTCTTACTAGGGTTCTTCCCGGCATCATAATATATGTCTAAGCCCAGTGTTGAATGAGTATTCACATCCTGATAGGAAATGCTATGTCAAAATAATCCAAAATGATGATATTTTCCGGGATTGTGCAGAAGCGCCGAAATAATTATCAGCCGTAAATCGCAGAAATGGGGAAAGTTCAGCCGAACATCGAGATTAATGCAGACGCAAGGGAAAGTCCAATTTAGAATTCTTTTGGCAGAATCTGCACGCTGATCATTGCGTTTAATGTAGACTATCAAATAAGTGCAACGTCCACGGCTCGGATTCACCTGTGTGAAAGATGAAACGTGCGGGGTTGGATATTTTCGGGATACTTTTTTCAACGCATGTGAATGCACGAACGAATCACCAATGCGAAATTCGGGAATAGTTGTTCTAAAGAGAAGCTTAGTCGTGCGAATATGCAGTGAGGATGCAACTCGTAGCGACCAGATCAAATAGAGTTGTTGCAGACTGAGGACCTTTTTTTGTATTTCTGCGACCATTGCTGGCATGAAATTGTGGCAGGCGAAAAAACGTGTGCATAATGAATTGTTGCAGCACGCGCTCACCTGCTCTAATGTGCATCTGTTTAGCGATACTAGTTATTTCTTAGCCTGGTATTGCGTACCATTATTCCCGGGAGGTGCTTACGAATACGTTCTGAGATCGGAGCTCGGAGGTACAAAGTCAGCCACACATGGTTTCGGTTGAACACAAGCCAGTTCTACTGATATGATCTTGACGTTGTTCTCAATCGGTCGCAAATGCACCGTTGACTAATACTTGCACATTTGTATCATTCACCCTCCCGCGAATTCCGTATCAATCTCGCAATCTGATAATGCTCGTTGCACCTCAGCCCTCATCCCCCGCTATCGTTCTGCCTCTTGTGCCACGCCGCGCACACCTTATCAATTGCCGGACTCTCTTCAATTCCCATGCTCTCTCACCCTCTCTAACTGTCTTACAGTGATCGGACTCTCTTCATTTCTCCTGATCTCTCGCCTATTCTGGCCTATAGAGAGAATACTGAAGAGCAATGCAATTCTTCAATGATCAGACGCTCTTCGATTCCCACACTCTCTCGCCCTACCTAATGTATTCTGGAGGAGAATTCGATCTGCCTCTGCGCCTCTGCCCCTCAGAGACTATCGTCGTTACGAAAGCGACAGGACTACTACCGCACGCGCACTCTGGCCGTCGGCGGCTCTCGCCCAGGCGCCAGCCCGGCGAGAGATAAGCTTACGATGAAGCTCGATTACAGTATGACGTGATGGAGGGTACGGTAGGCGCACTCGCGCTGTGTCATGCGCATGATTCATCGACATAAACAGCGGAGACAACACCCCGTGATTGACAGGATCAGGTGGATTCTGGCGCGTCTGAGCGGGTGGGACGTATGAAGGCGCGTCGCGTGTTTTGCGGCGATGGTATACCGATCTATAGGGTGTTTAAGGATACGGTAGGGCTACGGTAGATGATGCATGATCGGGCGAGATTATGGCGTGAGAAGAGGCGGAGGGCTTCTAATCAGCTTCACTTCATTCCCCAAGCGAGCCGCTAAGCTCGTTTCGTATAGTTTTATGGGCGACGCCTGGCTGACCGAAGAATTTCCGAGAGTGCTGGCTCAAGCTGATTAGGGAAGGGAGGTGGTGCGTTGGACTTTGTGATGCGACCTACAGATCAAAGATTAGCCCCTTCTACAGGGCCGTTATCAGCGCCGCTAATACGCTTTCACAACCATTCGCCGCAGTGGTGTGGTGGTGCGGATGTCCGACATCTCCTAATGGTCGCCTTCTCGAAATTCGAATTGAATTTATCGATCGGGGTGGCGTCCACCAATCGCATTCTCCGGCGTAGTACACGGATTGATAATGACGACCGTCTGCGTGTCTGCAAGCTCTCTTCAAATCGTGTGCTCTCTCGCGGGTATCTAATCGCCGAGCAGACTGCACTCTCTCAAATTCCCACGCTCTCTCGCCCTCCTTCGATAACGTATCAACTCTCCGGGCAACACACGAGAGCGAGCGGCAGTCCATATAAGGCGCGGCTCAGATTGATAGCACCAGTCACTCCAAGTCTCGAGAAGACTCCAAGTCGTTCATTGGCCCCTTGTGCAGCTCACCCGTAGTAGCCTACCGTACCTCCGCACCAACCGTACCCGCACGATACACGGTGCGTACCGTTAATGGGTATAATTATCCGGCAGTTGTGATCGCGATATTATGCACATTAGTGGTACGCACCAAGTGCGCTCGGCATGGAAGAATATCTCTTTCCGTGCAACATAAAATGTGAGTTTGATTCCGTTTCGGGTGATCTGGCGTGACTCACGTGTTGATGGTGCAGCACTTTGGAATAATTGCAAAAAAAGGGACAATATTGTTCCAAGATCGGGGCAGTTTAGATTTAGGTGCTCAGAACATAGTGTTGAGTGTTTCTAAAAGTAGGAATGAATTGCTAAAATATGGCAAAAGGTTTTGTCATCCGCAGGATTCGAACCTGCGCCCACAGAAGTGGACTGCGACCTGAACGCAGCGCCTTAGACCACTCGGCCAGAATGACTCGTGGTGGCATGGGAGGAAGGGAGGGTAGAGAAGGCAAGGGACGCGAGTTGTTTACACTGGGAGCAGGGGAGAGAAAAGAGAAGAGGGTGGGGGAGGGGAATGTCTGGCGAGAGGGGAAGGGAGGAGAGGAGGAGAGAGCGGAGCCTCTCCCTCGCCTAGCTCGCCCCCATGTTTTGGCGCTCCCCTAGCGGCACGTTGTCCGAAGTGGAGGGAGGGGGCTAAAGCGAGGGACGGATCAATGTGTTCGGCTAGATTCTCCCCCGCAGAGAGGGTGCAGAGAAAGAAAGAAGAAGAAGCCAACGGTCACTAGCGAAACCGCTAGAAAATTCCTCTCTTTCTCTAACGCGCGAGAAAGCGTTCTTTCCTGTCTCGTTTCTCGGATTCGAGCCGAACGAACGCCGATTTCGAGTTCATTTCTGTAGGATTATTCCCTAATTTGCTAGTTCTCGCTGATAATGCTGTCGTTGAAGGGATACGAGGAGTATATTCTTTGTGTTTGATTTCCTTAAAAGTTACCTGTCTCTGTAACTAGTCTATTGTATTTCGCCAATTCGGTTTCGAAAAGTTTGGTTGATGAAATTCTTTCACCATTTGGAGCAACATTTCGAAATGCACAGAAAGGCACTGGACCTAGTCTGAAATATGTCCAGTTTCCAGTATAACAGTCCAGTATAGTGAGCAGTTGTGCACTTTGCGATTATCGGCTATCCAGTATCATTCGCCCTTGCAATTTTATCACGTAGTTTTGGAAGAGATAGATTTGAGTAGAATCTATCCTATTCAATGTATAATTGTGCATATTCGGCCTAATAGTTCGTACTTGATATGTTTCCACTCCTTCGTCCAAAATAAACAATTATTAGCCCGTCATTCGGATGAGAGTCAGTTGTCCTCTCCACTGTCTATATCGTGCCACCCGGCGCCTGTCCTCCTCCTCTACCAGGAGCATTATAATCTACGATTAGAGTTCCCTTATTGGAAAATTATTGTTGAATTCTCGAGTAAGTTTCATTTCGAATAGACAAGCTAACGCTCATCAGATTTATAAAGTCCCTGAAACATACATGAAAATACATCTCTTATTTTCCAATAAGAGAACTTTATCTATGATCTCTGTTCTAATCATCCATTATTTTCTCCCATTCACACTCCCTCACGGTTCTAGGTTACACTAAGCATGCAAATCTCCTGTCAAAATTTGATGGTGAATCTGTCTTGTTTTTGGACAAGCAATAACACAAGGCCTGATCGGGGCAGTTGCCATTGTTGATAGAGTGCTAGTCGGTGTCAGCCGTGTGGGCGTGATAATCTATGATCTTTGCTCTGATCGCCCATCTTTACACTTGCTCTAGCGTAACGGCATCGTTGATACTTTAAAAGACGCAGAAAGTGTTCTTGAACGCTCGTCTTTATTTCTGCTGGTTAGAGAAGGAGAGGGATCGTGTTTACTAGAGAGAGTTAGAGTATGGCTCATCAACGCTATTTCTCTCTCTCCTTTCTTTTTTTCTAGATGCTCCTTCATCTTTCCTCTTCGTTTTTGACTGCTATTTTTACGCTTTCATCAGCTATAAATGCTATCTCTGTCTTTCTTCATTGTTCGCTATTGGCATCGATTGTCCTTCTTTGTTAGCGCTCCCCCCCTGGGCTGTGAGTGTAGCGGCTTCACTCTAACATGTGAGAGAGTGAGTGATTTCACGAGAGTAGGGTAATTTTGAAGGGTATGAGCTGATAAGAATATCGCCTCTAACGTCGAACGACAATGAGATTGATTATGATTCATCCAATGATTTGGCTTCTAAATCATTCAAAAAGTGCGGAAGTAATTCGAACTAAGAAGCATTAAAATATTATTTGTTGCAAGCAAAACAGACTCACGATTGCTTTCACCAAGTCGCCCATTCTCTTGTTCTGCATGTGAAACCTGCTTTCACGCGTTCGTCATATCTCGCCAGATGTCGCTTGTGATTGGCAGGTTCTGCCAGCAGTTTCTAGGTTCCTTCCGTGCCTCTATTGTGATTCCCCACCTCCTCTTCTATTGTGGCCCACGAGTAACAACTCAATTTCTTTCCTCTCTTTGTAAATGGTTTGGATCCATAACGCTTTGGAATATCTCTCTCTCTTTACTAGACAATGCGCTAACGGTCGCATCGCGGCTCAGAACAGTAGGGGGAGCGTGAGCGTTGCGTGCTGCGGGCGGTTCACAATTTTTCTTACGGGAAAATTTATCATTGGTTAGATGCTAAACTCTGCGCACTAATTCCGCACTTCTAACGCAAGTTGAGCGAAGAAAACAGGCGTTTTGGAGGACAGTGTTCGTTATACTATCCACTATTTTATCTTCGGTGAAAGAATGTTTGATTATTCAAAATTCCAACAACACAAACAGTATTGTACTCTGCGCGCTAAGAACAGTTTCACTCGGTCGTCAAGCCTATTGGCCTGCTTGTGAAACACTCTTGTGCGGGTTCTCTATTTCTCGACAAATGTTGCTCATTGGAAGGTTCTGCCAGCTGTTCACTATGTTCCTTCGAAATTTGTGATATTTAAAAAAAAAATCACGCCTCTCACGAGAAAATCGAGCTGATCCAGGGAATGAGGGGGGAATCGGTAAATGGGCTCTAGCTAGTTTTGGCCACCCTAGGCCATGCCTAATCACCCTCTAAAAGGTCGTGATGCATACTTCACTCTGGAGCTCACTACACCGGGTCGGATACATGCAGCTTCTACTTTGAGAGCGTTTTTCCAGGTTCTCATTTTAGATAGCGGAAAATTCTCCCCTGAGTGACCCCCACTCATTTTTCGCGCTCTATCGATGTGTCCATTTCCTATAAAAGTGAATTTTAACAGTTCAACATTCAAACAACTTTTTCTCAAAAGTGTAGGTAAAGTGGCAGCTGAAAATTTCTTATAATGTGCATCGAGACGAGAGCTTTCCAATGAGGTTTGCGCCAAAAAGTGCAGTCCTCGAAATGAAGTTATACCTTTTTTTACTGTTATCGATAATTTGAAGTCATTGTATTTCACACCACTCAGCTCGATTTAGAGCACGAACAATGGCACGAAAGAGGGACAATGGAATCATTTCATTCAGTGCGCTCGAAAGAGTGCGGTGAGTGTGAAATAAAATGACTTCAAATGATCGATAACCGTAAAAAGTGCATAACTTGATTTCGAGGACTGCACTTTTTTGGCGCAAACCACTCATTGGAAAGCTCTCGTCTCGCTGCACACTATGAGAAATTTTTAGCTGCCACTTTACCTACACTTTTGAGAAAAAGTTGTTTGAATGTAGAACGGTTAAAATTCACTTTTATAGGAAATGGTATAGACACATCGGTAGAGCGCGAAAAATGAGTGGGGGTCACCCAGGGGACAATTTTCCGCTATCTAACATGAGAACCTGGAAAAACGCTCTCAAAGTAGAAGCTGCATGTATCCGACCCGGTGTAGTGAGCTCCAGAGTGAAGTATGCATCACGACCTTTTAGAGGGTGATTAGGCATGGCCTAGGGTGGCCAAAACTAGCTAGAGCCCAGTTACCGATTTCCCCCTCATTCCCTAGAAATGTGGATCCAGCTCGATTCTCTCGTGAGAGGCGTGATATGGTGTGCCAGGGCTCTTTTTTCTGTGAAACTCGAGTTCGCCATCTCTTTCTTGACGCACGTTTCTTGTGATTTCCAGGGCTCTTACCCTTTTATTTTTCCTTATCCCGTGTTGCTATTTCTAGTACTTGCTCTAGAACTACGCCTGTACTTTTTTTTGCCTCGTTCTTCCCTTTCACTGCTCAATTTTGATATTTATCTCGTACGAGTTTTCGAGATTTTGCGATAACGAAACGGCCTGTCTCTCAATTGTGTTTCGTATCTCGCTGGCGCTGCAGAGCAAGATAGCGCAGGGTTTTGAGAGAGTAGTGACATTATTTGGAAGGGGCGCTTCTTATGGAGTTTTCTGCTACCTAGTAAGAATTTACTAGTAAGAATTTACCATGCCTGTTATATTAGGGCACAAGGCCGGATGGCAATTTATTTAATAAACGAAAGTTAATGAGCGCCCACTTCAAAGGATATAGAACCGCTAGAAGCACACAAGTCCGGATGAGAACTGTGACTTCTTTATACCGCCTTTGATATATCAAAGGCGGCATGAAGTCACAGTTCTCATCCGACCTAGTGCCGTTCTTTTCGATCTATTTTTCTGTTGCCTCCTGACGTGTGTTCTGGAAAATGAATCATGTTCTTGTTCCTTTCAGTGCTGTTGGTGCCGCGTGAATCATAGTTCACATTATAGTTCGTAATTCGGGCCTTCGTATCTTCATTCTACACACTCTCTAGACCGATCGAGCGGTGAGAGAGTGTGTAGAATGAAGAGACCGTTGTATCGTTTCTCGAACTCTAGTTCACATATATGTGATATATCACATTACTATCACATTACAGGGTGTCGCCGAGTGATGCCGGGAGGACGCGCAGCAGAGGGAAGGGAGGCGGTGAGAACTTTTCATTTTTTAGTATTATGCCAACGTGAATACGATTGCTGCTTGAGCTTTGCCGAATTGGTATAACACTGCTGAAACACAAAGTAGCTGCTAGGTTTTCTATAATTTTATATTAGCCGGCGCCTCTTAACAAAACAAAATACTCTAGTTACAGGAAGCTTTAGGATAAGGTGGACACATTTTTTTGTGCGTAATTTTTCGATTGATCATTTACAGTAACCCTCTCAGATTCGTCGCGTGAACGACATTGTACATACAAGCATCGCCCTTCCCCACCCTCTCGACGTCATCGTGGATACTGTAGAGTTCCAGGTAAGGCCAATCGACAACTGAGAGGTACGGTAGTCAGTGGCTCGGAAAAAAATTGATGTGCGGTCGATAATTGCAGAGGCTGCGTAACGTGAAGCAGCTCGGCGCGGCACACCATGTGTTTCCCTCCGGGAACCACAGCAGATTCACGCACAGTCTCGGGTACGGTAGGGACGATCGTTTTATCCACAGAGAAGGATTCATATTATTGTTGATTGAGATACAGGCCCTCGTGTTACTGTTTACTTTACCACTCAAGATGCTCCTATGTAGATTGTGAAACATAGATCGAAATTGACCTAGGGATGGCCGAATGGATATGGAATATCCATTTAGATATTCAAACGGATAGTCCAGACTATCCGTTCGGATAATCCAAACCTCACATTGCATCGCGTGCGAGTCGCGGCGGATTTGATATCCGTTAACCAAACCGAATTGTCATCCCAAGTTCGGAGTCACTTTATTTGTCGACATGTTTGACGTAGCCTTAACTACTTTATTGAACAAAAGTTTTGAAAATCGATATAATTGAGAGCTGGCATGACCATAATTTTCCTCACAGAACCTGCCACATCGCGCAGCTGGTGCTGGAGAGAGTGAAGGCGGACACGAGTCTCAACGTTACGGAAGAAGACGTCCTCTGTGTATCCATTGCCGCCCTCTGCCATGATATAGGTATACGGTAGGAGAGGTAATAGCCTAGGGCTACATTAGAATCGCAATTCATTTTCGACGATAGAAGGTTACGGTAGCCCAAGTGTTCGAATACAACGGAGTAGAGGATAATGATTATCAAGGATTGCTAATTCAACAGTATCACTCCGCAGGTCATGGGCCATACTCGCACATGTACGACGGCGCGTTCATGGCGGCAGTTGGAAGGGATGGACAATGGACGGTGAGTTGATTACGTTCAGAATTTTTAGAGCATATTTATACGACTAGATTGACCCTACCTAGTGCTCTGTCGATGTCATTGACTGTTTTGTGATGCGCTTGAAACATCAGTGAAATAGGCGCCGAACGGAAATCTAGTCGGCAAAAGGTTCGCCTACCTCGATCATTAAAGTTACAGGACGAGGACAAAAAAAAAACCCCCTATTTTTTTCCTTCATCGAATAGCCGATGGCTGAATTAGTTGTGAATGAATATACAAAAATGCTAAAAATCAATAATAGCCAAGTGAAAGCCGGAAATGATCAGCGTAATCCCGCACTCTCACACGATTGCATACTCTCTCGTACACGCGAGGAGATCCGGGTCAGATCAGGGGTTCGTCCTCGTCCGGTAACTTTAAAGGGAATTCATTCCCGACAAGTTCAATTTACTGCATGCCACCCGTCGCATTCGCGCACCAAAATCTCCTCATAATCCTTTTCTATCGGTACATCACCAGTGGGATGGGCATCAACTTTGTTCAACAATACTTAAAAATTAGTCATGAATATCCATTCGTTATTTTTTTAATCTTTGAAAGAAATTAAACAATGAGAGGGAAAATGCGAGAAGTACTAAGAGTGGCTTTAATTCCAGCACGAGATGGGATCGAAGGAGATTCTGCGCCGCATCTTCAGCTACCCAAAGGTGGAGAAGGCGCTGCGAGAGCATCTGGGAGGATCAGATGATGAGAGGTGCGGTAGAATACGGTAGTTACTGTAGATGCTTGGATCGAGGGCTGACTCTTTTCTTGCAGTTACAGCAGGAATCTCGATTTCATCATTGAGCTGATCTCGCCGCCGGAGAAAATGCAGGTTAGATAATATTTGCAATTTTTAACACATTGTGGTTAATCGTGCCAAAACAACGGAAATCTGTGCATATTCCCACTTTTTTAAATGTTTATCGAACTTCTGAGACTAGTACGATAGACAGTCCCCCATATATATACTGTACTATCCCTGTTTCAGGGACTGGCGGGCGAGTGGATTCCAGTTGGTCGTCCCATCACCAAGTCCTTCCTCTACGACATCGTCTCCAACGTCCATGATGGATTGGACGTGGATAAGTTCGACTATGTACTCAGGGACAGCAAGTTGACTGGATTCGGCATCCGATTCAATGAGGTATTAATAATAATTCTTTCTCATGCGATAGAGTAAGAGATATAAGGTAAATGTTACATGGAAAATTAGAAACGTGATATTTACGATGCACTATCACAAAGGGAAAAGGGAAAAATGACAATCAGTTACAAGTGAGAGTGAATTAGCGATATAATAGGTATGAGGTAGAGAGGCGTGATATGATGGAGAGGAAAGTAATGGAATATGACCGGGATAGAAGAACGGTATGAGTATGAGTCCGTTTTGCGTAGGCAGCGGTTTATGGAAAAAAATTGTGATGTTATGTTTCACCTTGTACATATCATTACTTGAAAAAAAGGTGAACTGATCCAGGTAGCGCTTCGATTACAATGTACAACATCAAAGTACTATTGGTGTGGGGTTACGGAAGTTTGTTGAAACAAGCTGATGAGGGAACAAAGTTATAACGGAAAGAATAGGTAATCGATCTCGGATTGCGGCAAACTGTCTATCTTCCGCTCAGGGTTCGATGCTGCGTGTCATCAACTCGATCCGCGTGCTTCCCTGCCCTCGACTGGGCATCAATCGCATCTGCTTCGCAAGCAAGGTGATACGGTAGGATGGGATTATGATAGTTCTGGCATACGGTATCATTATCACCAACTGTAGCTCCTCCATCTATGCGCTCAAAACATTGTATATATTATATTGTATATATGTATATATTATTTTATCTACGCTCGGCGGCGCAACGAAAGACGAAAAGGCTATGTACATTGTGAAACATTGTTACGGCACACTTGCCGATTGGCCTCGTCTACCGTAACCCTACCGTACTCCTCCTCAGACGGCCGACGAATTGCTCTCTCTTGCTGACTCGCGCCACGTGCTTCACGCGCGCGTCTACCAGCACAAGACGGTCGGACTCATCGAGGCGATGTGAGTGTGATGTTTAGTCATTATGCTTTGTACTTTGATCCCTGATCTTTGATCTTTGTGTCTAAATCTTTCACCTCAGGATTGTGAAGGCATTCATCGCAGCCGAGCCTTACTTGAATTTCCGCAACAAGAAGGGAGACAAGTGAGTGAATATTTTTTTTTCGGATTTGTTGTGGTTCTATGTGCATGGCAAATTAGTTTCTCCTGCGGTGTCTATACGATTGTAGCATTGGTGAAACGCGGATGTAAATGTTTAAAATTTATCGCTATTTTTGTCTGATCCGATACAACTGTGTTTCACATCTAGTAGATAGGCTCGTGAAACGCTGTGATTGCAATAGCGAATTGTCAACTTTTCCAAAAAATAAAATCGACTTGAATCAAACTTACGTTTTATCAAATTCTATAAAAATATTTTAAAAATATTTGAAAAAAATAATTTCAGGTTTCCACTCTCCAGAATCCACGAAGATTGCGAAGTTTTCTGTAGCGTGGACGACTCGATTCTGCAGATGGTGAGGAGATTGTAGTTTGATCTTTGATCTTTGATCCCTTTATTTGTTGTTTTGTAGTTTGATATTTATTAGGTTGTTGCAAAAGTCCTGTGGTTTTTTGTGTCCGCACTTTGAACAATCATAACTCGCGTGTCTCAAATCTTAATCGCCAACAAACATAACATTGTTTAGGGGTATGCTTGAACTTTGTTCACACATATTTCAATCAAACCGATCTTGCCACCAACGCAAGAAATTATGATTTACCCAAATGCAAACAGTTGACCAAATTTTGCTTTAAATTTATTTCTCTAGATATTTGGAAGGACAATCCAAGAAACAACTTCATATTGTTAGCTGAGAAGTAGCATTGATATTCTTTCAAAAAATAGGTTAGACCTGCCATGTGAGTGGGTTTGAACCAAATTACATGATTGCAAAAATATGAGCAGACCTCGGCTGCATGTGACTTGTACCTTCTTTTCTGAATGGAAGACCAAGCATACAAGCTCCGTCATGTGTGCGCTGTATGCACCCGAGAAGAGGCTATATTCTCATAAAAAATATTGGAGCTTGCTTCTTCTACGTTTCAGAAAATTTGAATTTCTTATTTTTCAGAAATATGCAAAATCAACACCGAAATGCAACAATGTAGTCATGCCTAGATCAATGCATTCCTCGAAAGGGTGTAACTTCCAGCATTCATGAGAAAAAGTGTTTATAGGGTAAAGGTTGGGGCTTCATATAACCACCATAGTTTGAGCATTCATGCTTCAGAGAAAACAGAAAATTGAAAAATGTTGCGTTTTCGATGGATGAATTTTCGTAATTTTAACTGGATCCTGTTCTCGCCTCTCTGATTGGGCAATGCTGATAGGGTGCGCATATGAAAGAGTATGCAAGGCCTCATTAGTAATCAATATCCCGAAGTTCATCTATCAATCCAACAAGAAGATGGAAGGCAAAATTTCAAAATTCCACAGGACTTATGCAACAACCTAATACTTCTAGCCGTTCACGGTTCTCAAGGTCCATTAGTGCACTTTCTTGCCTAGTCAATCAAAATACAGTGAAATCGAGCTTTCCGTTTTTGCTGTAGTTTGTAGTTTGATCATTGATCTCTCAGATCTCATCATCAAATCACCCCGATCTGGAGAAAGCGAAGGGATATCTGAAAGCGATTGCGGAGAGAAATCTGGCGAGAAGAGTGGCCTACGTGGAGTGCTCACCAAATCAGAACGAGGTGAAGTTTTGGCAAAACGAGTTCGTGCTACATCTAACCTTCTGAGACTTTCGCATTCAAATGAGCGAAAGTCGTTAGGAGGCCCGTATCACATTAAAATCATTCCAGATGCTACGTGACATAGGAAAGCAGTGCTACAAAGTGGCGGTGGGTTTCAAATAAATATTTATTAAATCTAATTTGCTCTTATTTTTACTTAGTTATGTGGAAAAAAGCATACCCGAAAAAATAGAATCTGAAAATTTTTATTCCCACAGCATCAATGTCTCACATGCGCCATAACAGTCTTCGATCTCGCGGAAATACCAATGAAGTTGTAGGAGTTCGAGAAAACGAAATAATTTTCGCTAGTAACCATCGGGTGCTAATCTGTCTCTAACTGGCTCACAAAGAGACTTTGGTGCCTTTCTAAGAGCGATCTTTGACCAGTCTCACAGGGTTCTTTGCATATTAAAAATAGATTTCACATGCAAGTTTGCGTTAGTAACTTATAAAGTCGAATAATGGCATACAAGTCGTTTATCAGGCTTATTGTTGTTTAGAGCAACGCTAATTCGAAACATATGATGAACATTCTTCTACTAGGAAAATCCATGTTTCATGATAAATACAAAATGGCGAGCATGTTGGTGCTATCGTTCATACCTCTCCTTTATTTGTAATGGACAAAATTACGGTATATTATGTAGTGATGATGCAATCTTCTCGTAATTTCAGAAGAACCTCCAAGATCAGCTGACTGAGGAGGGCAAGGCGGACGGAGTGATCGACGACGATGTCTACGTGATCGTGAGCAATTGTGACTTATCCACTACCGTAGTCTATGTCCGCATGCCCTGTTCATCGCGAACTGACTTCTTTTGAAGAGCCGACGCATCTACAGTGGACTCGACGGCTACAGGCATCCGATGAGTGAGGTATGCGCTGGATTACGGTATCGATCGATCGATCGATCTATTGATCAAAAACTGGTATTGATTAAATAAATGATTATTACGGTATCGATCTACTAGTCACGGTATTAATGAATAAATTACGGTGTCAATCTTACGGTACCACAGGCACTCGTCTACGACAACAAGGAGGCGGATCCGAAGCCGCGACGCCTCGACAATCTCTGGGTACTGTAACCACTCAGTTGTACCGTATCATGCTGCTATTATCGATTGATTCACAGCTCGACTTTCGCGCATCCCGTCACACTACAATGGTCTCATTCGCGCTGTACCTCTCGCGTGCTCTCTCCGAGGATACGGTAGACCGACTTCGCGATCGATTCGAAAAGGCGCTCGCTAACTACGGTATCGAGGTGCAGGACCGATCGAACGAGGGACCATCGCCGAAGAAAAGAAGAGAGAATAATAATTAGATACAGTTTCTTAGATTTTTCGTTGTAAAGTAGATTATACAAATTGCCTAGATTAGTGCTTCTTTAGTTGTTTTCTATCACCTCGAGTAGGGTACTTTTAAAAGGTAAAAATATTCCCTGTTCATAACTTTCTAGCTTTAGCCTCTTCTAGGAGGGTTCGTTGTTCTTGCAAGGTCATTGTCATTATCACATTCTTGTCTTTTAAATTTCGTGTTTTGTCTCGCCAGAGTACAACCATTTTGTTGATCGACTCGTATTTTAGCTTTGATCTTTGATCGAACTTTTTAAATATTCTTCGAGTTTTTCTAATCACTCGCAAATGATAAAGTTTGCCATGAAACTATCCTCTCTAAGACAATAATGTGTTCAGTATCACCACATATGTATCGTTGTTGGAAGTTTCAGGAATTTCTAAGGAGTGCTCAATAGACCTGCAAGTGTAATTAAAATATTCTCCTCTAACGTCGCGCGATTTTAATATCTCACCTGCCGATCTATTGTACAAGCTCAGAATTCGTTTGGTTGCCTCTTAATATCGTGTTCAAACAATGATTTTGCGTTTGATTGTGCGAGCATATACATAGCGAATTACTCGTAGTCAAAAGTATTTTCTATTAATTCAGGATGGAAGTTAATGGTTCATCCAAGTCCTCTCATTCACAGAAGTTAGAGCAGTCGCCACAACAAATCACTCTCGTTGATGAGGATACAGTAGTACAAGAGGTACTGTATCCCTGCATTAATCTCCAAATAAATGCACTCCTATCAGCATCGAGATTATCAAATATTGGTCTATGAAAATTATGAAAGGAATTCCACCTTTGCATTATTTTTTTGTTGCCTATTTATAATCCGTGAAGACTGTTTTGATTCCGTTGTAGAAATCTATTCTGAACTCTATCCTAAGTTGATACCATTCATCTTTATAGTCATCGATCGCCTCTCCCCTCGAATCCCCGCCTATCAATCAGATGGTGCTGAACGACCTTCCGCCGCACGATGAATCCACCGAGACTGATGAATTATGCCAAGTGAGTTCCCATGGCACTAGGCCGGATGAGGACTATTTCGTAATGCAACCTTTGGCACATCAAAGACGTAACAGTTCTCATACGACCTAGTGCCGTTCCCGTTTTGCTCAGTCGAATCATATCTAGTCATACCTTCAAGTTACCCAACACCTCAATCGCATATATTGGGGTGTCCGGAAAGTTCGTATAATGCTTCGGAAAAAAGTCAGTTCGCGATCAAATGCAGTGATTGCGCAATCTGTTTGTCAACAATGTATTGCATCATTCTGACGTTGAGTAGTGAGAGGATTTAATCAGTCTCCTAGTTGCTACATTGATTCTTGTGATGGACTCCCATCTCTACCTCCGAGCAGTTTTACTTCATTACTACCGTCTTGGCCGATCCGTGAAGGAGGCCCACTCTGCCCTGGCCCAGTCGGAAGGAGTTGACGCTCCCTCCATACCCTTCTGCTATAAGTGGTTCTACCGCTTCAAGAAAGGGGAGTTTGGTTTCGATGATCAACCCCGCTCTGGACGCCCTCCCTCCCTCGATCAGCCTCTCGTTCTCCGCACACTGAAGCGCAAGCCCATGGCCAGTGTGCGTGAGTTGAAGAAGGATACTGGTACTCCCAGATCAACGGTGTCCGATATCCTCCATCGATCTGGGAAGAAGCCGAAACTCCCACAAGTGATTCTCCATGACCTCTCCCCCGAACAGCTGAAAAATCGTGTTCAAGTCTGTCGGGAATTACACCATCGTAGATCCAATCTTCGATGGGTCAATTCCATCATCGCTACAGATGAGAAGTGGATCACGTACGATAACCCTGTGAGGAGACTGCAATGGGTGGATGCAGATGAGAAGCCCACGCCCGTCCCGAAGAAGGAAGAGCACGGAAAGAAGGAACTCCTCTGCTTCTTCTTCTCAGTGCTCGGTCCCATCTACTGGGAGATCCTCGCCCCTGGCACCAGCATCAATGCCGACCTCTTCTCTGAACAACTGGAAGATGTCGCGATCAGAGTCCCTCCCAGACTCCTGAACCAGGGCAAAATTCTTCTTCTGATGGATAATGCTCGCCCACATCGAGCGAAGATGACCCAGAAGAAAATGGACGAGCTGAAGATCGAGAGGATTCCCCATCCACCGTATTTCCCGGATCTCTCCCCATGCGACTACCACTGCTTCCGCTCTCTCACTGACTTCTGCAAAGGAAAGAAGTTCAAGAATCGAGATGAAGTTGTGAGGGCTTTCGTGAACTGGGCGGTCTCGAAGAAACCCGCATTCTGGAAGAGAGGAATCGAGACCCTGCCCAATCGCTGGAGGGAGGTAGCGAGAAAGAAGGGGGCATACATTGGTCACTGAGAATTGTAAAGCATTGAATAAAAAATAAAAACAAAAAATTATACGAACTTTCCGGACACCCCAATAATTTCGAACTCTACTAACGACTGTCAAATGTGCAATTCGGGTCACCTTCCACACTACCGACCGATCGAGAAACTGTGTGAAACTAAGATACGAAAAGTACGAATTTTACTGCAAATATGATTCACAACTGCTTTCGATGCATCTGCTGGGTGCTGTGTATGTGCGCATGCCTGGTCATACTGGACGCTCCAGACAAGTCCGACCTGTATCTGACCCAAGCAAGTTTCTTCTTTATTGAGCAGAAAAAAACGATGTTGGTCATTTCACTCTGTAAACAGGTGCATATATTAAAGATAAGGTAGTATCGTTTCTCGAACTCTATTGTAATTTAATATCTTCGAAAAGGGGCATATATATCGTGTTATCTTTTCTACAACTCTACTGTGTATCATTGCATCGATCTTGCCATATATTGATTGTTTGTTCATATCATACTTCGAAGAAAATACACGTCACTCTGCATTCTATTTTAATTTAAAATAAATATTCAGCTCAATAAAAACTTCTCATGGATACGCGAGCGAGGGATGTATATGGCAGAGGAAGTGGACGAGGAGTATGATCTAGGATTGTTCTTCTTCGCGGCTGTAAGTGCATTCATTGGATGCTTTCGAAGTGTCGAATTCGAACAAACACCAACACGTATCATCGACATTATGATACAGTATCGATCATAAGTCATCGTCCAAAACTTCCGAGCTCTGTAACTTTGTAACTTTTGAACCAGAAGTACGCTCAGGCTGAAAATTAAAATTTAGATAAAATTTAGAAGGAACCACATTTTATACAAATTCGTCCTTGACGGTAAGTGGCCAAAGTTGGGCCATCCAAAAAAAGACTTTTTCGTGCCCTGAGGGCAAATGATGTGCGATCAATACCAAACTTTCAAGATCATCTAGGATCATAATAGGAATCATTTTCATGCTTTGCACGAGTCTAGCTTCTCTAGAAGCTGAGTTATAAATTTGAAGCCGCCAACTTGCAGCCTCTGTAGCAAAAAGGTGCGAAGTCGCAGCAACTTGAAAATTGTTTTCTGAGTAGTCCTATGACACCCTCAGAAAGTTCCGTAAGCACTGAAAATTTCTCCGAGGAAGTAATCCATTTCATAAAAGTGTACTGTGATTCCGTCATCACTATGCAAGATCTAGAAATTTTGTAGAGGTCTCGATAAGCTCACCTTATTCCCCGATGAATTTTGTATCTAAATTTAAATTTTCAGCCTGAGCGTACATCTGGTTCAAAAATTACAGAGCTCGGAAGTTTTGGACGATGACTTATGATCGATACTGTATATCTATCACGTTGTTTAAAAATGAATTATAAATAGCCCCTTCATACATGCACTCTTCAGTAGGGATAGCTCTGGTTTTTTTCCAACCAATGGGGGGGGGGCAACTCCCTTGGTCAGGACTAGAGATGATAAAGGAAGAGTTCGGAGAATCATATATCTAACTGTAGAGTTGCCAAGAATAGCTAAAGTTGATTGCTTAGAGGAAGATTGTATTAACGTGACCTGAACACTTCTTTAGAATTGTATTTTGTAGGATTAGCACATCTCATTTGCATACTAGAAAAGATAATCTAAAAATTTCGGGAAAACGCTCAGTCTTGCGGAAGAGTTTTTGAATATTTGTGAAGAATGTGAGTATTTTTGCCCGCCCAAAGCAGGAAAATGACCATGAATAGATTTCGGATCGATTAGAAGAAACTCTTCCTATGGTTTCCCGACTTGATTTTAAGATACGACCACTCAAAGTTTTCGAAAAATCGCAAAATTGCTCTTTCTTTATCATCTCTAGTCAGTCAGGACACTCGTTCACCAATGGTTATACTAAACACAACCCACTCTAACTGATTAACTAGTTGTTAACCGTTGCCGACCATTGGCTAAGTAGTTAGAGTGGGCGGAGTTTAGGTAGAATGAAGATACCATGGTTTCCTTTCTCGAACTCAACTGCCCTGCGGGAGATTGTGCATAATGAAAAATGTCATTTCAAGCCATATACTCTCACACTTCCAAAACAAGATCTGGCCGAAACAGGGGTTTCATTCAAATTCTCTTACATAACAGTAGATTGATAGCTTCCATTACATTTTGAACAGTAGCATCGTGAGTTCCTGAATACAATTGCAAACTGATCATTGTCCTAACTAAAACGGACTCGCGGATGCTTCACGCGAGAAAAGCGTATATCGGTTGCAGTTCGCCGTTTTTGCCGGGATAGCGGTCAACGGGTGCTTTGTTCACAGCTACTACTTCCTAAAGCACATGGTGAGTAGTAGCATTGGCAATTCGGAGCAGAATTGCGATATCACAATCATCTCCCTCCTCAAATTTCTCAATATGCTGGGGGGGGGGGGGGGGGGTTGCGATATCGCAATTATGCTCCGAATTGCCAACCCTAGTGAGCAGAGTTCGAAAGTCGAGTCCACGCTATCTTTATTCGTAACACTCTCTCGCCTCTCAACCGGGCTAGAGCGTCTCTAAAATGAAGGAAGTTTCTCGAACTATAATTGTGCGTTGTGGTTGGCCGTGATGAGAGGCGCCCCGGAAATAAGGGAAAATATGTTTTTAAAACCTTTTCGATCATGAATAAGAGCTTAAAGTAGCAAAAGTTCTTTTTTTTCTATGCTAAACAGTTCAAGACAAAAAAAACAATTCGGCATGTTTAATCTGTCAGAAATGTGCGAGAAAAGTTGCGTAAAATTTCGTGAACTTCTGAGGTGCGTAAAAAATGTTTCTCTAAAAAAACCGCGCTCTCTCTCTCTTTCTCTAACCACCTCGTTCAAAAGTTCACGAACTTTTCAACGAGCTCGATGAAAAAGGTGGATAAAAATCTGCGAGAAAAGTCAGAGAAAGGAGAGAGAGCGTGCGATTGGAGAGAGGGAAAAGGAATTAAACAACTACCGCTTCCTTTTCCCTCTCTCCAATCGCGCGCTCTCTCTCATTTCTCTGACTTTTCTCGCAGATGTTCATGAAAAGATTTTCATCCACCTTTTTCATCGAGCTCGTTGAAAAGTTCGAGAACTTTTCAACGAGGTTTTATTTTGCATCCATGACACTGTAATTTTCCTTCAGACATCATCAGCAAGTGTTGCTACTCGGAAAAAGATACAAAAATCGATAATCGTTCTGTGGATTCAGGTAGCAATTGTTTTTTGAATTTTTTTTATGTCTGCGTCATCGTATTAAAAACATTAAACAGTGGATAAATACGTGAATTGAAAATATTTCTCTCCGTTTTTTTTCGCACGATTTAACTCATTTTGTGAAGGGATTATTGTGCTTTTTTTCATTCTGTTGAGATAGCGATTGCGAATTATCAGATGAATATCCCTAATATCGATCTGTCGATAATGCGCTATTGAAGGCAAATTATGTAACTTGATATTAAGCATCGTCATCAGCGTGGAAAACTACCCTAGATAACATCTTTTCGAAAAAACTGCCCTAATTATGTAACTTGAAATTCACCATCGTCATCAGCGTGGAAAACTACCCTAGATAGCATATTTTCGAAAAATTGCTGTACCAGGAGCTCGCCTTGTCCGTTCCTATACATCAATATTCTTCAGCTCATCGTTCCCTGCCTGTTCCTGGGCCTTCCCATGTCGTATATTGGCGATTCGGTTGTCAAGGATAAGGACAACTTTGGTAAGTACCAAAATTTTCAGTGGATAATGGCAGCAAAACTACAAAGTGATTAATAACAAAATAGTTGAAGAGTCTTGCATCGTCGCATGGTTGCTCGTCCCACTGCACTCCATCATCCACAGCAGCGTCCTAATAGCGACAAACCCCGCTTACCGTCGATTCGTCTCATCATTCTCTCCCCGCTGTACCCGCGCTCGTCGGATCGAGGCAAGATCGGATTTTATTCTTCATTTTTTTGCAATTCTCAAAACCGCATTTTTGATCGAATGGTCACGTTAGGCGGTGAAAATATTAAAAAATGGCGTAATAATTGTATCGCTAATAGTTTTCCTACACATATGCATGTTTATTCTTTCATTTTCTGCAATAAAAAACCCATTGCAAGTTTCCGGTGTGATGGTGAAAACAATTATTTTTCTTTATTTTTCTTTTGGTTTCGCGGAGAATTTTCAATTGTTGTTCCAGTGAAACATTTTCAACGTAAAAGTTGTCGGAAATAATTTTCCGAACATTCTGAGTGCTTTGCCATCTTTCTAGCCCATCTGGGAGCTAAGATACAGTATAGTCAGGTGCAAAATCTAAAAGCCGGCTCTGGGAGCTATATCATATATTTTTTTCGAAATCATCCGTCCTTGGTGTTCCAAAATATAGTCATGATCAGGCCAAAAAGGTTTGGTATTGTTACCGAGGGATCAGTTTTTCATCCGCTGAATTCTTTTTTTTTCAGAATATCAACACCCCCTCATCCAGTTCAGGATTTACAAATAATTCGCAATTCTCACAAATTCGCACCGCACGAAGTAGATTGTGAGCTTCAATAATGCAATGAAGAGGCTAATTCTCTAGTTGATTCGCATTGCTGATTGTTGTTGTCAGCACCCAATTCAAGATTTACCCAGAACTCTCAACATTGTTTCCCACAAAACAATTTCGCGTTATATTTTCAATTGTGACATATAGTGTAATTTTCTCATATTTTTGTTTTAAATTTCAAATTCATATGTGACAATTATATTTGTAAGCGTGAATCTGCTCGTTATTGAAACAGGCTGGAATACATCTTCTTGTGCAAGATTTTAAAAAAGACCTAACCATCCTCTGTTCTGACCAGATGAACAATGGAAATACAGAAATATTGTGAAAATTAAATGTGATAAATCTATCAAAACTGAAAAGAAAATAAATCTGTGAAAACACTAACTTGGATGCTCTCCCATGACACTTTTCGTCAAACAGTCGTTTTCCTTTGGAAAGATTAGTTTCAACCTCCTTACATCACTGGACGTTTAGTTTTCGGGGAATGAGGAAAGACGTAGCCGTTGCCTCTCTCATTCAAAACTCGGGATATACTGCTCAAATGAGAAGCACGTGAAGGCAGGAAGAAAATTTGTCGTGGATAGCATTTACACTGTTTGCATTGATGAGAAAACACATTGTACACATTTAGCACTTTTTTTCGAAAACGTCAATACTACCATTGTAATTTCGCCGATCAGATATGTGCGATAAAATATTGATTGATTTATTAGATGATTAATGCAAATATACAAAGGAGAGGTCGGGACTGGAGTAACTTCAAAGTTCCATAAATATATCCTGCATTTCTTGTATTTGCAAAATTGTTCGACTTGATTGTTTCCATGTGTTGTTTGCACGATGTACAGCTACCACGACTGTTCTTCGGCTGAAATAGTGAGTGATTAATTAGGGTAATTAATACAAATCATTGCGTATTAATTAATTAGGGTCCTTATTTAACATATGACTCACTTGATCCAAAAGCCAGAAAATGGAGGCCTCCAATGCATTGGAATATTGAAGCAGAACCAAATACCAGCATCCACTTGTTCGTTACAGCCTGTGTTTTGCCTTTTTGCTATGGGATACATTTTACTGGTTAAAAGGTCGTAAATCCGAAATTGTTTTATGTACAAGACAATAAGAATAAAACTTGATGTGAAGGTATTCGCAAAGATCACAGACCACAGATGCTTCGTGAATAATAATAATAATAATAACAATAATAATATATCGCGTTCTTGTTATTATTTTTCTTTGTACTGTCGATTCTACCAG
Organism: Pristionchus mayeri; assembly: GCA_036245805.1. Taxonomy (NCBI): domain Eukaryota; kingdom Metazoa; phylum Nematoda; class Chromadorea; order Rhabditida; family Neodiplogasteridae; genus Pristionchus; species Pristionchus mayeri. The sequence continues at coordinate 5,028,511 of BTRK01000002.1, read as the reverse complement.
AGCCGCATACATATTACGAAAATACTTACAGTAGCAGTCAGCGCGTTGACAACCGACACAGACGATACTGCTCCAGCCAGTCGCGAAACCTACAATTATCATAGCTGGAAAACATGTACAAAATTGGAACGAAGTCGGATGAGAACTATGACGGCATGCCGCCTTTGATACATCAAAGGATTATAACTGTAACATAATGCATTTGATATATCAAATGCATTATGTTTCATTTCTCATTTTTCCGACTAAGTGCCGCGAAATTGGAAGGCAACCAAATGCAAATTTTGGTCCGAATTTCGGATAAGTAATGAAAACATCCTAATTCCATGAAATTCAGGATCAACAAACAGCAGTGAGCGTGGAGAGGGTGCCCATGTGATCGGGCGATATCGACAGCAGACTCGTGTACACTCCGCATGTGCTGCTCGAGAAGATCAAGCCTGAATGTGGGAATGATGTTCTCGAGGAGCGGTTGCGAACAATATGTTTTTGCTACGAAATTGGGACATTATTAATTTCCAATTACATCACGTCTTTTCGAGAAATAACTAGAGTGGAAGCAGAATAACCGATGATTTACATTTCAAGCTCTGGTACTTACTTGTGATGCCATAACGGCGCGCGCTCTCCTCGTTTCACACGCTCTCTCGCTCTGTCTAACCTGTGAGAGAGCGTGTGAAACTTGGAGAGCGCGCGCCGATTTGACATCACTAGTACTTACCATAAACAATGAGAATGTACAGGGCTGAAGTGGTATTCGTGCACGTTGGAATCACAGCGAGTAGCATCAAGGCGACTGTAGAGCCGCAGGAACCTAAAATCGCTTTTCGAACCGTATAATATGAGTGACTATCTGAGAGAACCGAGCAATACCACCTATAGGCCGTACAGCGAAAAATAAAGTTTTGATTTTAAGATGCCCCTAGGGGTAACTTTTAACGTAGAGTTCGAAAATCGAGCTTAGGAAGCCGTATCTCTTACCCCTCATTTCGTGTGTCGCGCTGAACCTGGATGGTCGGTTTTTGTATTTTTTGAACGGCTCATCCAAACTTCATAAATGTATAGTAATTCTGAAAGATCTCGACGAGATAAGCATTTTTACTGTTGGAAGCGAAAAGCTAGCTCATCTGTGGAAAAAGTTAGGGTAATTTTAATAATAAAAATTTCTGCCCTGAAAATGTGTTTCAATGTGTGTCATTTTAATCACCATTATTAGATTCCTCATGAAAAGTTACCCTAGGAACCAACTTTCCATGAAAAAATTCTTGTCTCAAAGGGGTCTCCTGAATCACAGAAGAGGAAAGGTAGTGATTTTTTTGCAAATATGTATATTTTTAAGACGATCCACTGTGAACTCCGATTAAGTCTAGTCAGTTTATAGCTTCACTTTGATAGGGCAAACATATAACGTACAAAAAACGGATAATATCTCAAATCGAAAAAATCGATTTTTATCATCTCGATTTTTCTCATGTTTAGGCACAAGCTACTTTTCCTTAACGATCCAAATTCCCAATTTTCTGGGAAAATCTAGTAGAACGGACCAACATATGTCAAAAAAGTTTGAGCTTAGGATCCCCACCAATCCGGAAGGTAGGTATATTTTTGCTTGAAAATGCAAAATTGTGAGTGTCAGAAAAGAACGAAAACAAAATTTTAGCGTCATTTTGTGAGAATCGATTAGATTTTACTTGCATACACCTTTCCCAACAAAATTCCTCAAGCGTTATGCATTACAGCGGTAAATGAGCAGTTTTTGAAAAAAAAAAATTTTTCAGGTGTCCAAAAAGTCATTTTTATTAGATTCAATATATCTTCCATTTTGTAAATGCATAATGCTTGGCCTAAGTTGATGAAGTTGAATAATGTACAAAATTATCCGATAGCCCTCGTAACTTCGATATTATCATGTGAAACATATTTTTTACCAGCGCGATATTGCATTTTCAATCAAAAATATACTTACCTTCCGGATTGGTGTGGACCCTAAGCTCAAACTTTTTTGACATATGTTGGTCCGTTCTACTAGATTTCCCAGAAAATTGGGAATTTGGATCGTTAAGGAAAAGTATCATGTGCCTAAACATGATAAAAATCGAGATGATAAAAATCGATTTTTTCGAATTGAGATAATGTCCGTTTTTTGTACGTTATATGTTTCCCTTATCAAAGTGTAACTATAAACTGACTAGACTTAATCGGAGTTCACAGTGGATCGCCTTAAAAATATATTTGCAAAAAAATAACTACCTTTCCTCTTCTGTGATTCAGGAGACCCCTTTGAGACACGAATTTTTTCAGGGAAAGTTGGTTCCTAGGGTAACTTTTCATGAGGAATCTAATAATGGTGATTAAAATGATACACATTGAAACACATTTTCAGGGCAGACATTTTTTTTATTCAAATTACCCTAACTTTTTCCACAAATGAGCTAGCTTTTCGCTTCCAACAATAAAAATGCTTATCTCGTCGAGATCTTTCAGAATTACTATACATTTATGAAGTTTGGATGAGCCGTTCAAAAAATACAAAAACCGACCATCCAGGTTCAGCGCGACACACGAAATGAGGGGTAAGAGATACGGCTTCCTAAGGTCGATTTTCGAACTCTACGTTAAAAGTTACCCCTAGGGGCATCTTAAAATCAGAACTTTATTTTTCGCTGTACGGCCTCTGGTCAGTTCTCTCAGATAGTCACTCATATGTCCTCGCAACTAAAGTATATGTCGAAATTGCAGAACAACAAATTTTGGTCAGCATGTGCTAGCGCGAAGTTAGGAAAACCTTGAAATAGCGGCAAAGTGCAACATGGCGAAAATACTTGAGGACGAAGTACACAAGCTATGGAACCACAACTTAACAAGATGCAATGGATACACTCACCCATAGCCTGCGCGATCTTGATCGTGCGTTGCAGCGAGACGAATCCCTTTCCGGTGCAGAAATCGATAAATGGTCCGAGTAACATCTTCCCTGCTATCTGAGAGAGGAACACGGAGAGGACGTACCAGCCGATCGGAAATGGAACACTTATTGTACTCTGGAAGCTTGAAAAGTGTTGTAATTGTTTTTGTTTTTCAGTAAAACTATACACAATTATAGATCTTATATTTTGAATCTCGAATGATCCTAAATAAGTTTAAAAAACATAAGCTTGGTGCTCACAGCATCGATTGGTAGACCGAGATCGCGCAGGAAGAGTGGAAGGAAGGACCGCATGATGGAGGAGGAGAAGGCGAAGGAGAAGTTGCAGAGCAGAATGGAGTGGAGCGGAGACGCTAGCAGCATCCGTGTGGAAATTGACTTTCTTTTCTTACTCTGAAAATGTTAATCAACTTCACCCGCAAGTTTACCCATGTAGATTTTATCTTCAATATCTGAATCAGTTGACCACTGGGAGTGGTGTGAACGCCCGTATTTCGAACTGCTTGCCTTCTTGTTTGTTAGCGTGGAATCGAGAAATTGCCTTTCGCGCTCGCCCAACCATCGATTCTTAGATGGACCTCCAGTGCCAAAGATGGCCCAGACGAGAGTGAATATGCAGCAGCTGCCACCTACAAGAGTGCGAAAATTGGTAATCATCTCATCCTATCGTGTTATTCGTTGTATGATTGTAAGAGGGGCGATGTTACGTCCATTGTTCAACGATACAAAACTAAATTGTGAAAGTTACCGAAAATATAGAAAATAGAAGGCCATCCTCCGAAAGTGGAAGAACGGCACAGCGAGGCTGCGAAGAGTGAGGACAAGCCACCTGATAACTGAAAGAATCGCCATTTTCTTATTGTATTAGGGTATACGTTTATAACTGCATATTGTATTGCTGCATATGTATAACCTAAAAAAATTTCAAAACGGTCCACTTTCATATAATTCAAGAGGAGACCTCGCGAAACAACCTGAATTCCAATAGTGAATATTGATGAGGCGATTGTTCGTTCTCCCGGAGGAAACCAACGAGAGGCGATGCAGTTGACCGAGGGCATGTGGAAACTCTGAAATTATCCGTCGAAAACGTACTCATTCATAATTCTGTATGTAAAAGTTACACTCCCGATTGTTCGCAAATATAACAGCATATTTGAACATATGTGTAAGAGATTCTCCATTCATCACCCTATAACTACTCTGGTGAATAATCGATTGAATGATTGCTTGATTTATCGATGTGCATCATATGCATTATCAGATGTCCACCTCACTTCGATTCCCCCGATGATCACATGCGAGCCAACGAGAACGTAGAAATTAGCATAAGCGAGTAGAGGAATGGAGAGAGTGAAAGCGGAGGAGGTTAGCAGCGTACCTGACAGTGGTCAAATTCTGCTCATTTTGCACACTCTTTCGCCTGTAAGAGTGGTAGAGATAGAGCGGGGAAAGATGAGTATGCCTACGCTGCGTTCCTGTCAGCCGTGAATAGCGAAAGCGGATTAAGGCCAGTGGTCACATGTTTTGCAAAGAATACGAGGAAAATCAGAACGCAGCCGAGAATTGTCAACGTCCAACGCGCATCCATTCGACAAATCGCGAAACCCATCTCATTTTATACACGTCGTATCCACGACATGTGATAATTCGGGTATTTTGTTCGTCATGTCACGCATTCAGGTCGACTGGCAAGAGAATGTGGTTAACGAAGAGACTCGAATTTCGTACCCTAGTAACCCTATTACCCACCTGTTAAGACCAGGTCGGGACCGAGACGATCAGCAACAAAACCGGAGAAGGCTATCGTTAGGAGACCACCGTAGAACCGTGCAGAGACTAGCAGAGATTGTTCCGAGGGCGACCAATCCAGCGTGCCCTGATATGTCATGTCGGCACTATTCGGATGAGAACTATGACGTCATGCCGCCTTTGGTAGATCAACGGCGGAATGACGTCATAGTTCTCATTCGACCTAGTGCCGTCATGTCACGATGGATCGACGCACATTCCATCAACTTCGTGGAGAACCTTTTCGTATTTCCTTATCATTTACTAGTCCGGCTGCCCCCCCGGACTAGTAAATTTGTGTATTTGTATGTATTCTTTGAAATTCGAATATGCTAATTTCGAGATAGTGACTAGAACTGAAAACGAATGGCACAGTTTTGCATATCATGTCATAGATCACAGCGATTTCAACAAACTTATTGCATACTGGAATCGCGAATTCCTTCTCGGCCGATGATGAATTACTGTAGCGGATTTCACATTTTTGATCACCCTCGGATACTAATTTCTCGGGCACGAGCGTAGCATTGACCATACAAACAACTGCGGTACCTGCAAAATCAACGATATAGAAATAAATACATTTCATTTATCAGCTCTCTCACACATGTCCTACACACTTCATGGTCACGACAATTGCAATCTAGATATATCCAGGCCAAAGGTGTAATGGTTTCTCAAGCATGCAAACATGATAATACATATTTTTTAAATACAATTAGTGCTCACTCATGCCCAACGTATTTGCGCCCGAGAAATAATTGGCTGCGAGGAGCAGAATGCATATGAGTAGGCGATGAGAGTGGATTGAGTAGAAAGGTGCGGAGGGGATGTTATGATCATGCTGATGATGATGGTGCTTATGATGAATGTTATTATGATGGTGACGATGGTGTTTACGGTGATGATGATGGTGATGGGGAGGAGAAGGAGAAGGAGAAGGATACGGAGGAGGAGTGGGAGTGGGAGACGAGGTAGATGGAGGTGGAGGAGGAGGAGGAGTGGGATGAGAGGGCACCGGTTCTTCTGATAAAGAACTGATGCCTGATAACGTGACTGGCATAGTGTCGAGTGTGGTCACGGGGAGGTTGTGATTGCAGAACTCTAGTGTGGGTGAGTGGAATGAGAGACATAGAGGATTTGCATTTTTCGATCGGAAAAGTGATCATGTGAAGAATTCGATTCTTTCTCTGGTAAACAAACGTATGCGAACTAATGCATATTGATTAAATCTTTACAATTCATGAATATCTGAGTACTGATGTCTACACTTCTCGTGAGATATTCCTAGTTACGTCGGATGCAAAATATTCTCGGTACATCCGGACTATATTGAATTGCATACTGTGATCGTAAACATGTGAATGTGTCTTCATACAACAATATCAAATCAGAAAGATTACAGTGGTGATTATGGTGTACTAATAGCGAGTAATCATAATGGACACTGATGATGCAACATGCGGTGATGTTTGTTTTTGAGGTTTCCAGAAGCAGATAGTGTTCAATGCCTCCTGCAAAGTGTGCACCTTCCTTATTTTTTACTCATTCCACTTTAAAATATAAACGTGATTGGTTCTAAATACGTTTTCATAATCATTATTTGTATGAACTACATAAATTTAAATCACCTGTCTAAACTTCTTTGACATAATGAGATAGACGATGAGATTACACGATGTTGCAATTAGTTGACTCACCATCCAGATGCCTTCTGAACTATTCTAACACATTTCTTAAAGTTCACACTATTCATTGTATTGTTAAGAATATTTGAAAAAATCATAACAAAACAAATAATATGCAAATTAATTTTCGAACCTAGACGGTCGTTGATAAGCAGTCTAAACCGGTTTGAGAGAAGAGTTTTCCGATGTGTAGAAGACCTACACAAAAAATGAATTAAAATATGTATTAGTCGTATTTTGTATATATCAATATGATCGGGGGCTGTGCTAAAATTTTACGATCTCCTCATTACACATGCTCTCTCGCACCTTCTCAGCGCCGAGACAGCATGGGGAATGAAAAGATCGTAATGTACCTGGCGGAAGCTCAGACACAAGAGTTATCACGGCAACTGCTATGATCATTCGAGTAGTACGATGCGAGTCTTCGAATCTAGGAAAAGGACAAACTTTAGAGGTCGAGTAAACTACGGTTACTTTATGCTACACATTTGCAACCGTTCGAAAAGAGAGAGCATATAATAATGATACCGTAATATTCTTTCTCGAAGTGTATGTAACGTCAAAACATCATAATTATTGTATGTTTTCGCGGCAACACTTTCAATAATATATTATTCAAGTAATGAACGAAACTTCAAACTCATTACATACGTCTTGGTTCTCTTAACGGTCCTATTCATGTCGAGTTGAGCATGTAACTACAAAAACTTAATTATTGAGATGCAGAAGGAAGAAACCAACTAGCCTTGATCATTTCTGAGGCTAAGAGTAAGGTGAAAATCAGTAGGACGAATGAAGGGATCATGTTGTTCAAAGTTCCAGAAACCCATGAGACCATTTTGAAGAGCTGCATAATGATAGTGAAGTCATTCTAACGCATACGCATCAAATATTACGATAAGATATGCTCTAGCCTAAAGGTGAACTCTCTGGTTGTTTTAGTAGGGCCCAATTTCCACTTTCAACCCCAATTTAAACTTCCCCACAGAATGATAATGAGTATTTAAAGAAATGGAAGTGAGATCAAAATATGTAATGTGATAGGTTTCTCACCAAACAACCATCGGCTAAAGCTTCGCCAGACCAGATCATCCAGGGAACTGTAGCATTCTCCTGTCTTTCACTAAATGCAAATGTATCGTTCGAGCAACTTTTTTTTGAAAATAACGTCAGTTCGCCATAATAGCGGGTTACGGTAGTAATATACTATCTTGTGGTACTGTACTATCCATTGAATATACAAATCCTATGTTTTGATATTTTATAGCATTATTTTACCGGAAAAAAATGCAAGATGCGACGAAATTCTATAGTTTATTCAAAAGAAAAACTCACTCTTCCACTGGACAAATCATTGTGAGTGGGTATTCATCAACAACTATTACTTTATATCTCGGAATGTTTGCAGCAATGATTACTGTTAGGGAAATTGCAGAGAAAATAACAACTTGCGTGAAAGAGGCCTGAAAATGCAATATTCAAGAGCATAATTAGCAACACAAGTCGGGTACTGTTGACCTCCTTCTTAGTTGTGATGCGCAACGCACGATATCGGAGGAATGAGAGTATGGCTGAGAAGGTGATCTGATCTTAAGAATATTCTCAAACAAACCAGCCAGATAGGTGATGTGCGACCGAATGATTACGTATGCGTGGTAGTCTATTAGACCATGCATGGCGAAGGAATAGGATAGATCATCCACTCTTCAATTTTAATGATTACGATCGCACCGGCGACCCGAATTACGAACGCTAGATTACTAATATTCGAAAACTCACGTGCATCGAAGGTGAAGTTTGCAATATGCCCGAGCGACTTTGATAATGATCATTACGGCCAATTCGATGCACATTATGAGCAGAATGGAATTGAATGGATTCCGTAGCTCCTTCCTAAAAATATTTCAATTTTTTTATATTTCGGAGACGTTGTTTACCTGATCAGTATAGATGCACTGAACAAGGTTCTAAGAATGTTGATCGGCCCGAGGACTAGAACTAAGTAGCGGTAGATCTCCTCTGTGATTGAACGGATGTTCCTTTAACATTTATGTATGTAGTTAATTAAAATTTGCTAATCACTCACTGAAAAATCTCAAGAATCTCCTTGCTAAAATCCACGTCAAAGACGCGAAAGCATTCCGAATCGTTCGCCATCAGTCAATCAATATCTTAAATTATTTATTTATTTAATTTATCGTGTTAGGTCCTATCTTAATCGTTCGTCATGGTAGAGTAGAACCTCTAAAGCTCATTATCCTTACCGGAACTAGGAAAATACACCGATTCGAATAGTATTTGTAATAATGCGTGATTTCGCGCGTTTTTCGAATAAGATATTAGATCATGGACAAATTGGGAAAGGTACAACATGAAAAGAAACGAGATACAAACACAGTCATTGGAAATACAGCCAACGCATAATATATAGTCAGCTTTGTATTAAAGGGAAGGTTAGGCAAAAAGGAAGAATCGGGTGGGTAGTGATCAGAATCGCTGTGCGAATACTTGCGATTGTTCAAACTACCCCTTTAGACGCTGTGATACTTACACAATTTTAGGACATTTCTAGCAAAGGATACATAGTAGTGAAGCAGAAAGTGGTGCCTACTCGAGTACCCCTCTTACATGCAATCAGTCTGGATACGTTTACCACCCCATCTGAATCCACATACAATTTAAGAGATACGACAGGTACGATCGAATTCAATGGAAAACAAACTTTATGGAGGAAAACGAAAAGGGAAAATTGAATGAGGAAGCATTGAGGATGGGTGAAACCTTCGTGGGCGCAAAGTGGTAAATGTTTGTCCATATTATTTCCTACGAAGTTGAATATTTCCCACCTACAGCTTTGTAGGCAGACACCTTCATCACTGGTGCTTATGAGCTACGATTTGTTGACGATTCGTGAAAAAACTTCCTGATTTATGTGGCATGAGGCGGATTAATGCGTCACATTAAGAAGGCGAGCTATAGTGACTTCGCTATGGTACGTTTATGCGCAGCAGACATTTTTTACTCGATAGTGAACTTTATCTCCAGCAATTCGCTGAGCCAGTGCAATTAAAATTTTGAATCTATCGCGCCTAAAATTTGACGATTTATTTCCTTATTTCGTGTATTCTCGCTCAACTCTTCGACAATTAAAAAAATATGTAATTTATCAAATATATTTATGTGCATACGTGTAGACAGCAGTCAGGCATGCATTTGGTTCTGACATATCATCATAGAATCTATTCACAAGATGATATAGAGGAAGCCAATAATGTGAGGCAAATATGAGAACATACAATTGACATAGCGTTTTGCACGAAAGGGATATTAACATGAAGGTTCAGACTGCATAACATAATTATAATTGTATGCAAAACTTGTGTATGATGTCCACCATTTGTTAAGGTCATCGTTCCACAAAGGATTTGAAAGCAGTGTACCGGGAACTACAACTAATCGCAAATTGATTAAAAACACGGAGGATAATTTAGCATATGAAATACACCATGAACAACAGTGATATAACCAGACTGAATTCGTGCAGACTCGGAAACGTGGAATTGCACTCGAGTGGGAAACAAGGGGTGAAGAGTGAAGGATCACGCAGTTAGTTGGATAGATGTTGTTCATTTTGAAATGCATACGCTTATCGTGAGATATTCGAGTTCAGTCTGCGGGAAATACTCTCGTTACATCGACACATTCATTTCGGATTATTTATGATACACGCATGACTTCATTTTGATGTTTAATTCAACATATTGAGTTTACGAATATGATATATTATCGTAAGGTTCAGATGCTAAGCTTCGATAATGCGATGTGTAGTGTGCTATCGTCCCCGAGCCGGAACAAAATATAAGCTACATCTACATATTGATTTATCCGAAAGTTTCCAGTTTATATCTGTATCTTACTGAGCGCATTATTAATTGATTTAGCAAAACAGTTAATTCGTAGAATCCTCGGTCGGCGTTTGATAAATCTAGAAATATTAGACGATAGCCATAATACGCGGAATGGGCTATTTTTTCTTACAATATATGATACTAATTTCGAGTGATCATCGACACTGATGATACGACGATAGATGGTGTTCGTCTGTGCGATTTCCAGAAGCAGATTGTTTTCAATGCCTCCTGAGAAGCTTGTTGTTGTTAATTATTGCGGTTGGAAATATAAATGCAATTTTCTAATTACTCTATGAAACATGACGATGAGTCATTCTATTACGGCTACCGGTACGTTTACACTCAGTATTTGCTCGAAAAACAATAAGCTAAATCATCTCGCCTGTCTGAACCTCTTCGACATTACGAGATAAAGTATGAGGTTGCAAGTTGTGGCGATCAGCTGATTCACCATCCAGACTCCTTCTGAAGTTTGTTTTCATTTATTTATTTTTTTGTCATTTAGAGCAAACATTTTCGTGCAAGGAATAATCCACTTTTGTATTGCATGGCTCTCAATATTTGTGAAAAAAATCAATCATTTAATTTGAGGAACCTAGACTGTCAGCTATGAATAGCCGAAATTGATCTGAGAGAAGAGCGTTTCCGATGTGTAGTACACCTTCAATAGTTGTTAAGATGCATCGAGAGATCTATTATCGCGGATCCTTACTTTTGGAACCGATCAATTTGCAACTGTTACTTCTTAATAGAGAAGAAGCGTTAGTGCTAGTGCGGATTTTGAGTGAATGTAGTACCCCCGAAGTGGGCGTGACTTCAACTTTTCAACTTTTTGAAACGACGTTTTGTATGCCGACGGTTGCTCGACAGAAGTATTTCATTAGTCTAACTGGTCGATCTCCATACATATTCAACCCTAGGCAACCTTTGCAACTACCACAATGCAACTATCGGTTTACTTTAATTTTGTATAAAAAATGCACATGAGGATTTATAGTGAATGAAAAATTTGTACCCTGTGGCAGTTCAGATACTAGAGTTATCACGGCAACTGCTATGAGCATTCTACTAGTTCGCTCCGATTCTTCGAATCTGTGACATACAAACAATTTTTATAATAATGTGTAATGTGTATATTAATGCCTTTTCCACAACTAATAGCAATTCATACTTACGTCTTCGTTTTCTTAACTGTTCCCTTCGATCTTGAAACTACAAACGATCGTTCATTTGTTAGTGAAGCGAAAAAAAGAACTAGCCTTGATCATTTTCGAAGCTAAGAGTATGGTGAAAATCAGCAAGAATAACGATGATTTAACGACTAAGTCGTTCTTCCGTCCAATGCCTTATTAGAAAGCCAAAGAAGAGATCTTGCATCTTCCTTATATACATGTATACAATCACATCTGAGTCAGTACGATATGCAAAGTGATACACGTGGTAGATCAACGAATGTATAACTGTGGGAATTATAATATGTTTGCATGTTTGCAAGAGATCATATTGGTTGTAATAATAACCACGATTCGAAGAGTCGTGACAGATGGAATCACATTGTTGAAAGTTCCAGAAACCCATGAAACCATTGTGAAGAGCTGGATGTGAGATTGGTTATTTTGTCGCACAATCGATAATTATGATAATTACGATGGGATATGCTCTAGCCTATGAACATTCTGGTTTCACCACATTTACACTTCCTTCAGTTTTTCCCCTTCACAACTTGAATATGTGTAACAATTTTTTTCCGATAAGAGAACTCTAGCAGCATCGTATCTCGCACCTGACTTACATCTAACTCAGGCGACTGGCCGTCTCAATATCGTGGACACTCCAAATACGGAGGACCGTAACGAATTGATGGAACAGCAAAATGGTCAGTTGATAACCCAAGTATCAAGCGGTAATACTAACGGTTGGATTTGAGGACTCGGAAAGTTATAGCGGTCCCGTAAACCTGAAATTACAACACTATTTATGAAAATTCCTGTATTATTATTTATTTTTTTGTAAAAAATTCTTCGATCGGTGTTCTCAGCTACAATCACAGTAAATATTCGGGTTTTCCCGGTGGCGGTGTGTACACATCTGAAGTTGAAGTGGGCGGACTGATGTGGTCAGTTCTAGATATTTAGAACATTTTTATTCTTACGAATTTATTTTTGGTAATGTTCCATTTTTTATCTACACGCTACAACGATCACCAACGATTAATTTTCTTTAATGCTATTGGGGTGTCCCATAAATCCGTTTTTTTCTGAATTTATTTTAACACGAAGCATGAGTCCACGGCATGATTTTTCCCGACACTCCGTTCAGAGCGATGGTCCCTTCGAAATCAAAATAAAAATAGAGTGTGAAATGTTGCAGCCACGAAAATCCCGGCTCCCTTAACGGCTGTCTCGGAGCTACCGTAATGCAAAGGGATTTGTCCGTTCTTACTGTAATTTCAGGCCCTATTTTAAATTTCTACAAAACGCAGGGACTGTACCGTAGTAAAAAGTGCACTTTTTAAATTTGTACAGTAATTCAAGGACGTGATCCGTCCAGAGCAAATTACGATATTTTCGTTTTCCTGGAGTCACTTTTTTCATGTCGTCAGTAAAAATCATGCCGTGTGAGTCAACGAAACTAATCATCTCATATCTAGTATAGATTTACCTGAAATACATTTTGCGAAGGTTATTTCTTTATATGATTAACTAGCGATGATGAAATAGTTTTAAAAATGTGGTTTTTGTTTCAAAAATTTGTAATTTCATAACTCTGGTTTATTGTGAATTAGAGGCAGCAATCATACTTTCAATTGAGTCATTAAAATTACATCTATCTGCATTTATCGCCGGAAAACATCCAAACTTGTCATTTTAATATTGCCGAGGGAAAGCCATTTTCAGAATTTTCAAATTTTCACGGTTGCTCGCTAATCAATCGCTCTCATTTTGCAATGTAAATTCGTTTTAAATTATTAATTGTAGTTTGGAACCTTTGTTTATAAAAAAATTTAAAACTCGTTGAAAATTGTCATTTTCACAATAAATATACTGTGCGATTTGGAAGGATAGTTACCGGAAAGTTATTTGGCAACTACAAAATAACTCGGAGTTATCACATGAGTTATATCTCTTCATAGGAAAGATTTTCGCGTTTGTCCATTTTTGATACACTAGTTCGGAATCGCACATTTCTTGTAATCTTTACAATTTATTATCTAGGCAGCACGGAAATTGAAGAGCTCCGATTGTAAAACTCAATTATGTGTACTATTAGTTAGTAAGATTCATGGCTTCAAAGAAATAAATTTTCAAAAAAAATTAAACGGATTTATGGGACACCCCAATATTCTTTTAAATTTCATTTTACGCAACATTATTGTAAGTAATATCAAAAACAATTCAGGAAGATGCTGATCAAGCAGAAGAACCCATCATCCTATCTGGAGGTGTATCTTCTTTGTCGTACTTACGACGCGAGCCCCTGGAGTGTCGATGTATCGGCTGACTTCAAAATCGCTCTGTCAATCGAAGATAGACATACACACGTAGAGCGCCAGGTTTGAAGTTATATTAAATTTAAAAAAAAACTAAATTAAATTGAAAATTCAGTGTGAGAAGGAATAAATGATTATGAACTTATGAGCTTAGGATAGCTGTGCAGAAAAATGCAGAACAATATGCTGTCTCTCGATTTATTTAATATATTATCGTTGAGCTGAATGAAACGTTCTGCCATCGACACACAAGATTGGGCTTCGATGAATTTACACCCTGGGAGAATCCATGGGAGTCGGCAAGTTTTTTTAGGGAATAATGCGAAATAAATGACAAAGAAACACATTTTGCCACGCTAAAATATGCCTTTAGAAACGAGTCCGCGACGCTGAGTTCACTGTTGAAATACGCTTCACCCTCTCTAACATTGTTGGAGTCAGGTTAATATTTGTGTTTTCAAATGTGAAATGAATTTCGAAAGGTTTTCTTGTTACAGTCCTACCATCGGTTTCACTCTTCCGAATTATCACGGTCACGATCTTACTCTGGTGTTCGACGGAGAGAAACTCTACGCAAACAAGCAGGTATTGTAACTAAAGAAGGAGTGTCAGCAAAGGGAACTTTTAACCGAACATATTGGGCCCTCGGAAAGAATTTCCCTATCAATCGACTACTTTATAATTTTCCCTTGGTCAACTGCTTTACAAGGGGTTCGCACGTGGATGCCGTAACAGTTATGTACGAGATATATACCATTTGAAAGAGCGTTAAAAGTTGGTCCCAAATCATCTTTCAAAACCTGCTAAAGTTTTATGTGGCGACCAGGAGAGGTTGACTTGTAAGAAACACCAAAAATGTGCAATGATCGAGTGCGCCTGCAGCGCAACCACCTATGCACGATTAGCAATCCCTACAGATGTGTCCGTTTGGTGTTGTTGTTAGAGTGCTTGACTATGCTTTTTGCTCCCCGGGTTAGATTCCCATCAATGTCCAAACTATTTTCCTCGATTTTACCAACTTGATTCTTATCGTTTTGAGAGATGATTTAGGACCAACTTTTAACGCTCTTTCAAATGGTATATATCTCGTACATAACTGTTACCGCATCCACGTGCGGACCCCTTGTTAGTCCTTTCTATTTGTTATGCCCAAAGCTCCAATTACAATTCTTCTGTCTTCCTTATTTAGTCCTGTAATTAGTTAAGATAATCTTGTGATTATAGATTCTCGCTCTTCATTCACCCGTATTCGAAGCGATGTTCTATGGCAATTTTTCTGAGAAGGAGAAGAACGAAGTTGAGCTGAAGGATATCGATCGCAAGGTACTAACGGATCGTGATTGATATCTACGTACATTCAGGACTTTCATGTATTGCTCAAAATGTTGTACGACCCAACCTATAAAATCAAAGGTTTGGCTATTCATCTATTTTCCTAAATTACGGTTTTGCAGAGGATATGAGACTGTTTGATTCGATTTTGGTTATCGCTGATCGATATGATATCAAGGTGAGAGATTATGGGCCTAAATTCGAATTCTTAATATGTGCTATTGACCGGACGATAATAGTGATAATTTAAGGAAGTTATCGATCGAGTCGAGGAAACTCTCATCAAGTCAGACAAGTTCTCCGTAGCTGAGCAGCTTCTCTTCGTCGATAAACACGAGTCGTTCCGATTCATCAAATTTCATGTGAGTTTGAATTGTTTTATGTGCAATTTTCAAATACTTATTTCGAAGTGAATATCGTTTAATGCTAAAGAAATATATTTGCAGACGAAAGCTTTCGAGTGGATCGGAGCCCAGACAGGAGGGAATGACGAGAAGGTTACGAAGGAAGTTCTGTTGAGAGTTTTTTTTGCACTCTATGGAATGAGAAGAACTATGTCGTCATTCCGCCTTTGATATACCAAAGGCGACATGACGTCGTAGTTCTCATCCCACTTAACGATCGCTGTAAATTATTATCATAGACATTCGATTTCGCTATTGTAGGCATCAAAGGAGTACGGCCAACTCTCAGAAGCAGCGAAGTTAGCTTGTACCCAAATCTTGGAGTCTACAGGGTGTCCAAAAAGTATTGTTACACGGATAAAACCATGTATCTTTCTTTAAAAGCAACATAGACAACTCAAACGGGGCACAGTATTTATCAGTGACCATATGAACATAACAATGCACGATCACTCGATCTGGCCTCCATTGGCCGCGATGACCTCTCTGAGACGACGAGGGACCGAGTCGATGACGGCCCGCAGGTAAGGGACGTCGATCTTCTCCCATGCCTTGAGAAGGGCTGCCTTGAGGGAATCGCGGTTCTTGTGGCGAGTAGAGCAGGCCTCCTTCTCCAACACTGACCAAATGCTGAAGTCCAGAGGGTTGAGATCGGGGGAGTTCGAGGGCCATTCCTCACTCGAGATGAAGTCGGGCAGATGGGCGCGACACCATGCCTGCGTCACTTTTGCCGAGTGAGCAGGCGCTGAATCCTGTTGGAAGGTCCAGCGAGCCCCTTTGAAGTGGGAGCGGGACCAGGGGAGAAGGGCCTTCTGGAGAATTGCCCTGGTGTAGTACTCCTTGTTGATCTTGACCCCGGGATCCACGAACACGAGAGGAGTCTTGCCCGTCGAGCACACACCAGCCCAAACCATCAGTGCCTGGGGGTGGGCAATGCGAGAGATGGTTCTACCTCTGGCGTCAGCTTGCTGAGGAGACTTGGCGATGATCCTGGTGTTCTGACTGTTGTAGACCTCCTCGACTGAGAACAGCTTCTCGTCAGAGTAAACGGTAGTCAAGTGCTCCCCACGATCGGCCCGCTGAAGGAGCAGCTTGCATCTCTCCAGGCGCTTCTGCTTGTGGACATCAGTGAGGCCATGGCCCTTTCTCCTCTTGTAGGGGTAGGACTTGAGAAGAGAATGAACGATGGCACACACGGATCCTTTGGAGATCTTGAGATCCTTAGCCATGTTCCTGATTGATCGTTTGGCATTGCGATTCACTCTCTTCTCCACGATTCTCCTGTTCTTCTGTGTGAGAGCGGTCTTGGGTCTTCCTGATCTTGGACGGTCCTTCGCAGTGCCCAACTGCTTGAAACGGGAGATGGTGCGATAGACTGTCATTCGGGAAATACGAAGCTTCCTCCTGATGGAATCTGGGGGGTCGCCGAGGGTCCAAAGGTTGATAATAGTTTGACGATAGCGATTTGGACGAACCATGACTATGGGAAACTAATTAGTAGGTTCCCTCAACGCACCGAAGGGTGGGCTCAAACGTGTTATTACAGGTTTTGACAACTCGACTTACATGTTAAAAAAATTCGCGTTTCAAAAGTGTAACAATACTTTTTGGACACCCTGTAGCACCCATGTGCCGCGCCGACATCACGATTACTTGTGGATCATCAAGAAATATGTTTCTTGCTAAGTTCCGATTAAATTATTAATATTAATATTCAATTATTAAAATCATATTTTAATGCCATAATTAAATTAGGGGGGTCTTTACTGATTGCTTGTTTCAGTCAAGTGGATGGATGCACAGAGATGATAGAAGCAAGGAATTTGAAGGAAGGAATCGATAATTCTGGTGAGTAGGGTTCTCTCTCCCCCCCCCCCCCCCCCCGGTGAAGACGCAACTTGTCAAATAAGGGAGAGATTTAATAATAGCTGTTGTCTATATCCAGAGATACACATTATTTCTGTTCATTATTTTCAGTGTTTGTTGACCTTCCATTCTCTTTAAGCTGCATTTCTTTTGCCCGCTTATAGAGTACTTTCACTGAAGAGAGGTTCTTTGCAGATCTGGTCGCGTCTGGGTGCTTCACCTCGGCCTTTTCTTTGAGGGGCAAAGATCACGCCTTTTGCTTCAATTTATCGAACGAGGAGAATTATATCGGTGGACTGTTGTGGTGAGTATTGCTATATTTGATGATCAAATTTGATGTCTCTACACGCTTCTTCTTATTATTAGAAATAATGAAAAATTTACATTTATGCTATAATTATAATCTTTTCATAATAATGATAATTTTTCTATTATTTTGCATAAATGTATCATTTCAAAATCCTATCACTAAATTCACGATCTCAGGGTACATTTCCTAGTTGAATCTGGTAAGCCCGTATATTGATCAACGTTTCTTTCACTAAAAGTACATGAACACGCAATCCACTTTTATTTCCTTACCTGGGATAGCATTGTTGTTTTAATTTGTAATTCAAAGGTTGTGATAAATCTTCAAGATTTCGAACCGCATCCGCACGTTCGCCGGCGCGAACTTTGAAAAAACTACGATAGCCTCGAAATTTTTTTTCGTATGGGCACTCCATTCCTTGACAAATTTTAAGATTTCTTTCCCTGGATTTTTTCGATCACATTCCATTTAACGTCGGAAATCGATGATAATTTTGCTTCCGGCATTTTCGCATTTCCCGGAAAAAAATTCAAGTATTCCCACAAATTTTATTGGTGGTATGGCATCTGAACTTGGTGTTAGATTGAGTCCTCGCTCGCGCCCACGCGTATGCGGATCGAAATTCTAATTACGCTCATTGGTTTGCCTTTTCGAGTGCTATACGCACTGGATAAGTCGGTAGGAATTCGAATTTTCTGACGGTGTGATATAATCCGTTTCGATGAAAAATGCAATGATAGAATAATTTCTTTTTATAGAGATATATTTTGTCAGATTTATATTTACTGCAAAAAATATTTTTTCCAGGGCGATCGATGCGAAATATCAAGTTGTCACTCGTGCCAGCAAAAAGCGTTTCATCGTCTCATTTATGCTAGTTGTAAATGAGGATCGACCTTCTCAATTCGACTGGACTGCAGAGGGAATCGTCGAGGTTCGTGATTAAATCTTGTTTAATTATCATTTCATTGTAAGATTGATGACATCAGTCGCAATTTATTATACCCATTTAGGTTGAAGCGTTCTTTGCGAGGAGTCACTATAAATCACTGATTCTGATTGACCAGTCTGATCCTTCATGTAGAAAGAAATTGCTTGACGAATCGGGAGAACGGGTTGATCCCTACTCAACTAATCCCTACCCGAGTAAGAAGCAGGCATGCCTTTTTTGTTATTTATAGTGCATCTTTTGAATTCGTGAAAAATGTCTAATGAAAATTGTGATTGTAATTAGACATACACATTTTCTCATATCTTTCAAAAACCACATTGTAATACGTTTCTTGTAGTTCAATTTCTCGCTCGACTCCAATAATCGCAAGGGATTGACTAGAACTGTTTGTATAGCGAAGGACAAGCGGACGAATGCTCATGAATACTTCGACGCTCCACGAATTATTGTGAAGACTCGAATCCTCTTGACAAAGGTCACAGGAGTGAGGTGAATTATTTCTTTCCTTGTGTTTTTAATTTCCAAATGTTTCCATTTTTGTGTATTTTTAGATCACGAGAGTACAGGTGATGTACAAAAAGTTGGTAGGAGGCAGGATATTGTAGTATATCTTATCTCTATTTCTCATGATATCTCCAGTCAGAGGAAGCAAAAGAGTACTCGTTGCGCATGTACATCAATAGATGGAAGAGACGAGCTTGGGGGGAGAGTCCGCTCTAGTCGCCGCGGGTGAGAGTAAGGTGGCAAAGGAGAGCGAGAGGGAGAGGGGAATGAGGGAGAGAGCATGGTCCATCCCACCCTGCTCACATTTGATGCACAGATGAAGTCGTTTTAAGCCCTTGTTGGGATACATTGTTGGAAAAAATTATCAGCAAGGAGCATTTCCTTTGGCAACATATCGCCTCCTGCCTTAACTTAAATTCGCAGGAACAACACACTTATCGATTTTGCTTCTCCTTCTTTGCTGAGCAACGTCATTCTGATTGTGGAGGAGAAGGAGCTACATGTCCATAAGCAGGTTTGATCTGAGATACATAAACAAACATCGGCATGAACTTTGTCGTTTCAGTACCTTTCCAACTGGTCTACTGTGTTCCATTCAATGTTCGATATGAATACGTCGGGAAACAGATATGTGATCAATGGAGTGAAGTATGAGGTAACTTTTTCCGGATACATTATTTTTGTTATGCGCGTAGCGCTTTTCGTCGGAAAAAACACTCTCTTAGGAATGCATCGAGTTTCTTCGACGGATCTATCCTTCACCAGTGAAGAATTTTGAAGGTGAATTTAGTTAATCCGGTTAATTAATAGGTACAAAATGTGTTTTCTAAAGGACGGGTCGTATTGACAAAATGACAATTGAACGATCCTTGCTGAAAAGGGTGAAATTATACATATTATAACATAATTTCTTACGTCTATTAAATTGATTTCAGAAGATGCATTATCTCGTATGGTCGCAATCGGCAAGAAATTCAATGTGAAGGTGTGGGTTTTTAAACAATTAATTGCGATTTGATAGCTGCTTTTCAGTGCGTAATTGACGATATCGCTCAATTCCTAAGAAGTGCTGACCTCTGTTTGCCGATTAAGATTCTTCTCCACTTCGGATATGGAGTCGATTTTAGTATTTGCGGGGTTTGCTTTATTTTTATTGAATTTTATTTTTGTAAGATAAAATACTTTCTGAAAATATTTCAGATTGAGGAGGAGTGCCGTTGTGTCTGGGAAGTCACTGATGATAATAACGACTGGAAGACCATCTACAAACAGATCGAGGTGCACCATTCAAACTTGTCAACCGTGCTCAGGTGGAGGCGTCCAATAATGAATGAGCTCTGTTTTACGCTTGGGTGCCTTCCCTACGCTGAAATCAATTACAAGTTGGATCCAGTCCTGATTCTGAGTTCATCTGCCATGGATGCAGCTTGTAACGTTACTTTTGCATTGGGGCACCCAAGGTTAAAACTGGGCTGATTCCAACTTGGGCACCTCCTCCTAAGATTGTAAAAATTTTACAACTAATATCACTTCTTTCCATTTGGCAGACGAGAAAGCATTCTGTCGAACAGTTGACTTACACCCTTGACATATATATTTTTAATTAAAATAAAGTACATATCTGGACATATTTAAAGTGTAATATTTTCAGTATTCTGAAGCATACAAAGCAATGGATGATGGGATTGCGAGAGAAATGCTTGAATGGCTGATCAATAAATGGTCAAAAGAGGATGAAATGGAGGGCTAATCATGCATTTGAATCACTTATCCTCGTGATATTTGCTCACCATTTTTTGTGTTGTGAGATGTTTTGTTTTCAAATACTCATTTGTGTATGTCTTTTTCTATATCCAACTAATCATTAAGGGTGGTTTTATTTTTTTCATTGCGACTATCATTTAGCTAATCACATTCTTGTCTTTTACATTTCGTGTTTGTCTCACCAGAGTACAACCATTTTGTTGACTGACTCCCGTTTTATCTTTGATCTTAGGTCGAGTTAAAAAACTATTCTTCGAGTGCTTCTAATCGTTCGCAAATGATAAAGATTTCCTGGAAACTATACTCTACATTTGCATTCATGTGTTCAGCATCACCTCGCATGTACCGTTGTGGCAATTTCTTGGCAATAGTGGAGATTCATCGACCATTTATTTAGCCAAATATTTGAGATTTTAAGATAACGTGAAGGCTTCAGTTTGATTAGATAAAAAAAGTTAGAGTGCTCAGTTTTGAGTAATGTTCTATAACCGGAAAAAATGTGTGTTGAATTTTCGTGCAAGTTTCATTTCCATTAGGTAAACAAACTATCTTTGGATGCATAAAGTCGCTGAAACATACATGAAAAGACCACAACAACTTTCCAATAATATAACTCTAGTTTTCATTGTATCTTTTCATTACAGGGAAAGAGGTGTTTGGAATTATATCGAATTCTGAGGCGAAAATGCGTAGTTTTGTTTATTTGGCTCATCATTTTGTACTCATAATGATCAGAGAATGAAGATGCTTTCAAGCGGACGCGTTGCGGAGAATCCGCTAGGGGGGATGACAAATGTTTTACATGGCATTCCTTTGTAATTGTATGTTGAATCTATCCGGAACAGATTTAGCGCTGCTGAAACATGAAAACCTTTTTATATTACCTTCAGATAATTCGCTGCTATAATTGCAAGCTGACCCTGTCCGGGTCAGATGTAGCATCCCTAAAATATAGATTGGCTAGGTGGTTGGAGTGCGCAATTTTCGAAAAAAATATATTTTCTATCGAATAGTTGTTTCAGCTCGCAATATAGTGATGTATAGTCTTCATTATGACAAGCAACAATCCAGGTTGCATTTACAAACGAAAATATGTAGCACTGTGACTTGCTACTATTGTTGTTAGCCTCTCCATTTCCAATTCTCGCCTGTCGGCTAGATAATATGAGAGAATGTGTCAAGGAAAAATAGAAATTTGTTCTTTAGAAATTAAAATAATTTATGTGCTGTTCAGATCGAAATGTTCATTGAATCGAAACGTTTGTACATACGCGTGGCGCCGATCACTTACCAAACTTCTGATTGGCGTAATGGGTGTGAGCAAACTCAAAGCGCTGCGGTTGAGCGTTGCGTCATTTGCGCTTTGAACAGCCGACTGAGTGGTGAGGCGGTGATCATTTAATATTCAATGGACGCTTCTTAGGAGTTTCGATTTTTAAATTTCCGCTGGACTACTTACATTCGAGATCTTTTTGCCATTCTGGCTTAAATTTAGAGAAGGATTAATAGTTCTCTAGCCATTTCCATTGCTTTTCATAGCAAATCTGAAGTGTGAGATTAACGTTAAAACTAGGAGGTTTACACACAACTTTCCAGTAGATCATCGAGTGATGCCTGGAGCACGCGCTCCTGAGGGCGCACACGCGATGAGAACGGTATGCGCTTATTTAATTTCTTGTTTTTTTCCGTTAGAGAGTGACAAATAATTTCTAGTTGGCTGTTTGCTCAATGGACAGAGCTCACCTGAAACATAAAGTGACGATGTGGTAGTGGACTGACCAAATTTCAATATTTTTGTTGTGAAATTGTAAAGTCTAATATCTCAAAATCAACACCATGTCATAGTATAGCGACGTTAGGGATCGGGAAGTAGGTTGATTGTTTGTCCCTTAATCGATCACTTATCTACCGTAATCATCTCAGATTCGTCGCGTGAACGACATCGTGCACACGAGCATCGCCCTGCCCCGCCCTCTCGATGTCATCGTGGATACTGTAGAGTTCCAGGTGGGACAGAAATCGATATTTGAAGCAGTGTTTTGATAGATCAGGCGAATAGCTGCACTATTGCAGCGACTGCGTAACGTGAAGATGGGTTCCGTCCACTACGTGTTCCCCTCCGCCACCCACACCCGATTTTCGCACTGTCTCGGGTACGGTAGACAAATCGATCGATCGTTGGGAGGGTACCACAGGAGATCCAGTTGATTTTTTTTCGAAAGTTCAATCGCATAAACATCGTTGGTCACTCAAGAAGCGCTTATTATCATTGCGAAACATAAATGTGACAAGCCAAATTTGGAATTTTATGAAAAGGAAACATGCAAAACTTCGTAATCGCCATTCTTTGAATTTTTGAGATATTGAAAAAGCAATGCTACCGTAACCTTTCTTTCCTTGCAGGACCTGCCACATCACTCAGCTGGTGCTTGAGAGACTGAAGGCGGACGCGAGTCTCGACGTGACGTCAGAAGACGTCGTCTGTGTATCGATCGCCGCGCTCTGCCATGATATAGGTATACAGTAGGAGAGGGGTTACGGTAGAAGTTCAGTGTGACTGCGCGATGAGGTTACGGTAATGTAACAGAACTTACGGTAGACACCTTTCGAAGCACAGAGGGGATTTGATCTGCAGTTTCGGTAGTTTAATCGTGTCACTCCGCAGGTCACGGTCCCTACTCGCACTTGTACGACGGGCCGTTCATGGCGGCACTCGGGCGCAAGGGAGAATGGACGGTGAGTCAGTATCTTTATTCAATCAGTTCTTGGTTGTCTAGCAAGTGAGCTTTTTTTTCAAATGAAAGTGTTCAAGAACATACTCTCAACTAGGATTTCAATTTTTTTTTCAGCCATTATCAAAAGTGTTTTAGGAGCACTGGATTGCTGATAAGCTGATGAGTTATATAGCGCACTTGAAACATACTCGAAAATGAGCCTAAATTACATGAAAATTGAAACACTACTCTGAACTTCTAGATTATCAAATTTCAGCACGAAATGGGATCGAAAGCTTTGCTTCGTCGAGTCTTCTGTAATCCGAAGGTGGAGACGGCGCTGCGAGAGTACCTGGGAGGATCCGATGATGAGAGGTACGGTAGGATACGGTAGTTACTATAAAGGTTGGGATCGAGGGCTGACTTTGTTCTTGTAGATACAAAAGGAATCTCGAATTCATCATCGAGATGATCTCGCCACTGGAGAAGATGCTGGTGAGATTGTACTTTCATTATCCATAGTCTGCAACCATAGTTCTCGAGTTCTAGCCTTCTCTCGTTTGTTCCTCCTGATTGAACTAACCTATCGTGGACACTGGCCTAGCAGTGTACTCGCGGCAGAACTTGTGAGCCTGATATTCGAATATATTTACCTTTTCTTCTACCCTTCTCTCATCAGGGCACTGTTGGCGATGTATCTACTGTAATCCGCCCTGATTCAGGGCCCGGCTGGCGAATGGCTGCCCGTCGGTCGTCCTATCGCCAAGTCCTTCCTCTACGACATTGTCTCCAATGTTCACGACGGATTGGATGTGGACAAGTTCGACTACATACTGAGAGACGCGAAGATGAGCGGATTCGGCATCAGATTCAACGAGGTTAGAGGGGTGCCTTCGTGATAAGGTTAGGGTTTAAGTTAGGTTAGGCTTTACGATAAGGTTTAAGCGCTGTGACTGTGCGAGATAATTTACATTTCTACGGTTCTGTTCAATTTTTCAAAAAAGAAGATGTGAATTCGAAGACGAATGTGGCGGTGGTGTTGTGTTACATCAATTACTTATAGTTGCTTGCAAGCATCGGAACTGATTACTTTAGCAAGTACCGTCCAACAATTTTTACAATTATCTTTAGGATTCGCTGCTACGTGTGATCAACTCGATCCGTGTGCTTCCCTGCCCTCGACTGGGAATCAGACGTATCTGCTTCGCCAGCAAGGTGATATGGTAGGACGGGATTACTGAAGAAAGTGATTCGGTAGTACTGGTGTACTGCAGCAAGGTAGGAGGAGATTACAGTAACGAGCGAATATAAATAGCCTAATATTCTAAAATTTAGTTTTCTTTTTTTTTGAAAATAATTAGTTCCTCTATCCTCTGTAATTCTCTTCATCACCCGAAATCTGTAACTGGTTGCTTAGAAGTTATAGTTTTCACAACGTAGTGTAGCCTACAGCACTGCTCTCCCTCAGAGGCACTGTTTGAACCCCTTTGTCGTTTGACATCACCTACCGTAACCCTACCGTAACACTACCGTAACCCTACCGTAACCCTACCGTACTTCTCCCTTCAGACGGCCGACGAGTTGCTCGCTCTCTCGGACTCTCGTCACGTGCTCCACGCGCGCGTCTACCAGCATAAGACGGTCATACTGATAGACGCAATGTGATAATGATCTTTGATCTTTGTCTTTTATAGTTTGATCGCAGTACTTTGCAATCTAATCCCTTCTTCTCAGGATTGTGAAGGCATTCATCGCTGCCGAGCCCTTCTTGAGCTTCCGCAACAAGAAGGGAGAGAAGTGAGTGAACGAGTTTCTGGTATTATTTTAATTACATGAAATGCCTATCGTATTGGTTTATTTCGTGATACCAAACCTCTGATAGCGGTGAAACATGTTTGAACCAGTTGCAAAATATCGCACACGGTCTGTAAAATTTGAAAACACCCTGTTACAACTATATTTGACAAATAGATTAAAAGTTCTTGAAACATTGTAATTTCAATATCCGAAGATTCTATCTCCCAACAACAAATTAACTGAATATTTAAGAGACCCTCCGTCAGATAACATAATAGGGTCACGGATTGCTAAAAATAAGATAATTCTCATACTTTTTTCTGAAGTGTAGGCCCCAAGTACTGATTTACGGCCGCAATAACTAAGGCTAGGGTCGATTTTGAAAAAGTTTCAGGTACCCCCCTCTTTGGGGGTCGAAAAATTCGATATCTCAGAATTAGACGAGATAAAGATATTCTGGCGTATTTTCACTCGTAGAAAACGATTTTCGATATCACGATGCGAGAAAATGCGAAATGAAAAAGGTAACATAAAAAACCACTTTTTCGGCCAATTTTAGCGAATAATCGATATTTTAAAATTTTCTGCGTAGTCTCACGATACGATTTTTGAAGTCAGCATAAGAAGTTGGCCATAGTCTGAGAAAATCAGAATTTTAAAATGATATATTTTTGAGATAGTTTGATTCAAACATCGATTTTTGGTGTAAATCGGTAAATATTCAGCCATACAGAACGCTGAATTTTGAAAAGCAATGCATCCACTGGTCTAAAAACTGCTCAGTATATCTATTTTTGTTATATCTTCATATTACCATCTAAAGAGAGATGATAATTAGCAAAATTGGTATTCTCATTTTTTCGACCCAGCAAAATGTACCAAAAAAGTCGAAATCTCAAAATTTTCAATAGAATACGTTTGATGGAGTATTTTCACTCGTAGAGTCCGTTTTCCCACATGAAAGCTCCCTTGAAAACAAGTTTTAATGTTATTATTATTTTCTAAACTTTTGGGCTGTTTTCGATATTAGAATTTTTGACTTTTTCGGATTTCGATTTTTAATTGCTTCCACTGCACCCAGGAAGATGCTAATGATTATACTATTCATAAGAAAGTGTTTCCAGATCAATAAGCATACATACAGTGAAAATTCAGAGTTCTATATGGCGGAATATTTAAAATAAAATTTTTGGATCAAAATATCTCAAAAATATGTCGTTTGAAAATTCTGATTTTCTCAGACTTTGGCCAACTTTTAATGCTGATTTCAAAAATCTCATCGAGAGACTGCGCAGAACATTTTAAAATATCGATTATTCGCAAAAATTGACCGAAAAAGTGGTTTTTTGATTTTCTCTTTTTTCATTTCGCATTTTCTCGCATCTTGATATCGAAAATCATTTTCTACGGGTGAAAATACACCAGAATATCTTTATCTCGTCTACCTGAAACTTTTACAAAATCGACCGTTAGCCTTAGTTATTACGGCCGTCAATCAGTACTCGGGGCTTACACTTCAGAAAAAAAGTATGGGAATTGTCTAATTTTTAGCCATCCGTGGACCCCTGCACAGTTGTTACGTTTTCTCGTGGAGGGTCTCTTAATACAATGTGCTCTATCAAAGATTAATCTACATCCTTCAATCTTTTCAGTTTCCCTCTCTCCAAAATCTTCGAAGATTACGATGTTTTCTGCAGTATCGACGACTCGGTTCTGCAAATGGTGATGAGACTGTAGCTTGATTTTTGACATATTTGTTTTTAGTTTTTAGCCTGATATTTGATCTCTGGCGTTGCGCTATGCCGTTTTCTTTCGCATTCTATCTAGCTGTTTCCAATATTTATGAACCTTCATTGATAAATTTGATGAACATTTGAGTAATTAATTTTTGTTCTTTGATCTCTCAGATCTCATCATCAACTCATCCCGATCTCGAGAAGGCAAGGGGATATCTGCAAGACATCGCAGAGAGAAATCTGGCGAGGAGAGTGGCATACGTGGAGTGCTCACCCAATCAGAATGAGGCAAGTATGGGAAAGCATATCATGTTACGTTGCACATGTTTAATTTGGTTTATATATGTAAAAAAATATATCAGCAATAATTATTCTAGAAGCTGCGTGACATTGGCAAGCAGTGCTACAAGGTGGCGGTATGTTATTTGTTCACTATTTTACATGCCTACTTAGTGGTTTCTGTTATTCGAAAAAGCGCCATTTATGGTGAGAGTCTGATCAGGTTGATTCCCGTTGCATCAATGTCTCACAGGGACCATGAAAGCTACAGATTTCACAAACTTGCAATGTATATCACGAGTCTTCTGAGAGATTGCATGAATACGGACCCTCTGGGCACTAGGAGCCGAAAGTTCGAGCAATATTCTCGAGATATTTATGCTAGAGTATATCGGGGACGATAAAACTTTTGGTGTTGGCCGTTTTTTCTGGGACCGGCTTTTAGGCATTTTCCGGTTTTGGATCCGGCTCTGCCATAAATCAGCTCACAGATGTGCTACGAGGATGGCTTTGGGCTCAAAATGTGCGAAAAATTATTTCCAGCAACTTTTATGTTGCAATGGAAGATGATGGACTTTGTCTTCATGTTGTAAAAATCGAAAAAGTGATTCAGCAACCAAAAAATAAATCATAGCGGCTCGGGGACCCCTATTTAGAACATTTTGAATACAGATTCGGATTCTACGGTGTCTGATTAGTCAGAGAAAAAATGGGTGAAATGCACCAAAAATAGCCATTTTTTAGAATTTGTGGAATTTCGAAGCCTGGAAAATCGATCATTTGGGGATCGAAACTAATATGATGGGCTTCAAAAACTTCATAATTATTCGTACTTCCATTTCTGGACTTCTGACATCAGTTGAAGAGATTATATTATTCGTCGAAAAATCGCATATTTGATGTGAAAATCTCGAAAAAGATGATTTTATTTTTTTTCTCAACATTTGCTCAATTTTCCAATTATTTAATTTTCTGATAAGGTAATGTCGAAAAACACCGAATATATCCTTTTCGATCCCCAAATGATCGATTTTCCAGGCTTCGAAATTCCACAAATTCTAAAAAAAAATGGCTATTTTTGGTGCATTTGGCCTCTTAAAAGTATATTCCCACCCCTAACGACCTTAGGTGATTTATTTCTATGACTAATCAGACACCGTGAATCTGTATTCAAAATGTTCTAAATAGGGGGGTCCCCGAGCCGCTATGATTTATTTTTTGGTTGCTGAATCACTTTTTCGATTTTTACAACATGAAGACAAAGTCCATCATCTTCCATTGCAACATAAAAGTTGCTGGAAAGTTGCACATTTTGAGCCCAACGACAGCCTCGTAGCACATCTGGGAGCTGATTTATGGCAGAGCCAGATCCGAAACCGGAAAATGCCTAAAAGCCGGTTCCAGAAAAAACGGCCAACACCAAAAGTTTTCTCGTCCCCGATATGCTCTAGCGTAAATATCTCGAGAATATTGCTCGAACTTTCGGCTCCTAGTGCAGCGCAGTCCTGCAATCTCTCAGAATACTCGTGATATCTCAATTAGGCTAGGAAGGGACAATGCTTATCTCCATTGACGCCTCTAGGAGTATTTGTGCATCACAGGCATCCTAAAAGTTTTGAATTTCAATCGAGCAGCAATATCGCTAGGGGAAAATGTCGAAAATAATTATTTATCAAGTGCTGGTACTGGGAAGACAAAGAGATGATACAATCTTTCCCCATTTCAGCAGCATATCCAAGAACAACTGGTTGAGGAGAGCAAGACACAGGGAGTGACTGACGATGATGTCTACGTGATCGTGAGTGGCCCACCTATCACCTACCGTATTCGACTACCGTACCCTCGGTCTATCTCGAACTTACTTTTTTTAAATTTTCCAGAGCCGACGCATCTTCAGTGGACTCGACGGATACAGGCATCCGATGAGTGAGGTATTTCTGGATTACGGTATCGGTCAATGATTACGGTATCTCAGGCGCTTGTGTACGATAGCAAGGAAGCGGTTCCGGTGCCGCGACGACTCGACAATCTTTGGGTAATACTGTAGCTAATTGATTAATCGATACCATATTCCTTTAACAAATATCGATTGATTTGCAGCTCCACATTCGTGCCTCTCGCCACACAACCATGGTCTCGTTCGCGCTGTACCTCTCGCGCGAACTCTCTGAGGATACCGTACACCACCTGTGCGATCGATTCGAAAATGTACTCGCCAAGTACGGTATCGAGGTCCAGAATCGATCGAACGAGGGGCCATCGCCCAAGACAAGGAGGGAGAACAATAATTAGATGAATTTACTTACAATTAGATCTAATCGATGTTGATAACTTCCCCTAGAACATTCTCTTGGTTCTTGTTTCACTAGGAGTTCGTCATGCTCTAGTTCAAAGCTTTATTGCTTTCGCCTCTTCGCTGAGAGCTCTTGTTGTTTTTGTAAAGTTGTTTGTCTAATTATCTCGTATTAGTGCTGATTGTTACCTGATTACATTTCATATTGTTGATCTTGACTTCAATTACATAAATAATATATCTTCGAATAGATTTTATTGGCCTTTTTTAATGTGATTGGGATGATGTTTGAGGAGTGCGAAGGGTCATCCATACTACGGTTCCGGAATTGGGCGTAATTGGGCTTCTTTTGAATCATTTTCAGATATGTTTCATGTGCTCTATATATGCGTACTATGTATTATACATGAAACATATCCGAAAATGATTTAAGAGATGCCCAAATAATCCCGGAACTCAAATCCATACTCAATTCAGACCATGAACTCATAATTTATTCTGCATTATGACAAGATTTGTGAGCGGGGTGATTTTGACATGGCCAGCACAAAATCAAAGTGAGTCAAAAGGGGAGAAAGAAATTAGGGAAGAAAGGAGAGGAAAGGAGCACATTAATAGTTTAGAAACTGTTAGCGCACAGTTTGTAGGAAAAACCCGTTGGATAAAGGGTGAAAAAACAGTGAAAAGTTAGAGTGCAAATTTACGATCTTACGAAACATTCTCTGACTCTAGGTACAAATTTGACTAGCGGATCGACTACCAACACACCCATGTTCACATTAGAGTAATACTCAGAGACGGAAACTGATCGATATGTTACGGGGAGAGGATACGGTGTGAGGGAGAAACGATAAATTGATAGACCAACAATGGGTACTCGGTCGTAAGCGCAGAATTAATCGATAAATCGACAAAGTGATACGGTGGGGCCAATCAATCGATAATCGATACTCAGACGGGGTTACGGTAGTCGTCGATCTAGGAGCAGGCTACGGGCGCAGGCTCGAGCTGCTTGCAGAGATTTCCGGGCAGATCGTAGAGAGCATCGACCACTCGCTCTCCGTTCAGCATGATCCAGGGCACGAAAGTGAGACGGGGCGAGAGAGAGGCCGTCCTGAGCGGATTATCGATTGGAAGGGGGTACGGTAGGAAAAGATACTGTAGTTTTAACTAAATTTTTGACAGTGCACATCGCTCAGATACATTGCTTATGGTGCTTATACGTTTTGGAAGAACAACCAACGCAGAATCAACTAAAGCGAAAGACTTCTTGTTAAAAGCAAGATGCGAAACGGGGAAGTTCCTGGTACCCTCACTCTACATTTCTCAAGAACTCAACAGCCCTGGTTGCACGCTGTGATCTAGTCATAGGCGCGTTTCTTTCATAATTAATTAATACATCACTCGTTTTGTACCTAAGTAACCGAACAATTTATTTTGAATCCGCGCCCAGACATGTTTCATCTGTTCTACATCCACAGAGCGGCTCCGTTTTTACAGCCGAGGTAGAATATTTGTCTGATAAAATAAATTATTTGATCACTTACTTGGCTCCAGCCAGTGCGAGCAGCTTCCTTCCGTGCGCAGTCGACGCGCACTGTTGCATCCTGCAACGAATTGTTGACTTCGAGGGATACGGTAGATTAGACTACTGGAATCGTACATCAACTACACTATATCGATTGTTTACTATTGACTACACTATCAAATATGGTTCTGATATCCACCGCGACTACGGTACGGTAAGACTATTAATTAGCGAAATTTTCAGTATTTGTATAGTTAGGAATGGACACTATGTACACCATCTACCATAAACCACAGATTATGCAGTTCCCAGATCGATTGAGTGTCGTTCTTGTTACCGTATCCACCCTGACTACCGTAGTCCACTCACTGATTGACGGAGAGCGACTCGCTGGTCGCGATGCACTTCTCGAGCGCCGCGTCGAGGTTCGGCTTGCCCTGGATGCACTCGATAATCTCCATGTATCTGCAAAAACACTTATTTAGTTACGATTTAGTGAAGAATATAATTGAGCAAGCGCGTTTTCGGCTGCATCCAGTGAATTCAGAATGCTGATAATATAGGCCTGCTACTCGAAAAATTTCACATCATCTATCCTCATCTCGTATAAACAAATTTTTTTTTCAACTGTCATCGCAGTCTTGCCGATCGTCGTGAGCCATATTCATTCCTAGCATCGTCAACACGAAACATCAAACCTCCACCGCAAAACTTGTACTGAATTCACCAGGAATAATCGATTACTAATTATAAAAATTAATTTTAATTTAAAAAAAAACTAACTAACCGATCAGGATGCTGAATCGTCTCGATGACGCAGTTCATCAGCTGGTTCAGAATGCACTCGTTCGGCCCGTGCTGGCAAGTGCAACTGAAAGGGAGGTAGACTAGCCCTCAACAATGCGATCCAGTTCTTCCCGGTTTCATCTCACTATTGCCTTCCTTCCTAAAATGCCCTAGCAGTTCAGCGAGACCAAGGACTCGAATAACTAAAACAAAGTCGGCACTAGTTCGGCTGGGAATTATGACATTATGCCGCCTTGATAGATCAAAGGCGGTATGACGTCATAGTTCTCATCTGACACAGTGCCACAAAGCCAACATCGGCTCACTCTATCCCACGCCAACTACCTCACGATTCCTTGCCACATCCGCTTACCATTATCCCTGCACTATCTGTCTAATATATGGTCAGATGACATTCGAATTAACTCACTCAAAGTCTCCATCTGGCTTCTCCACGCATCTCGCCTTTCCGAAGGGAATCAAATTCCAGTCGACTCGACCCGTCGCCGACAGACGCTTCCACGCCGGCATCAACTGAGCACGAACGAATCTAAAGAAGGATGATTGTGACGTCATCGTTAGGTTACAGTGACCTGTATTGCGACAAGGATAAATATGGCACTACGGGGGAGAACTATGACGGTCATGCCGACTTTGATATATCAAATACGGCATGACGCCATAGTTCTCAGGATTAATATATTATCTAATTAGTGTGTTCTGATCATATCTTCGATCATACCATCCAGTACTGCACAATCGCTTGCTCACAAACTGGCTTCTATCGCACCTCGAGGTATCGGGGCACTGCGATTCCATGTAGACGTCCAGTCGGACGATGTTACCTAAAAAATTATAATTAAGATAATTACTAATTGACTAATTAAGACTAATTAATATAATTGTTACCCGGCGAGGAGCCTCCGTCGTTGAAGTTGTTCACTGAGGGCTTGGACAGCACCTGAAAACGGTCTTATTAATTGTCTATAAAAATTAACCGCCCCATTTGAATTCTGCCAGTACACTTATGCTAGTGAACTACCTTCCCGTCTCTGGAAAGCACATGCGTATAGATTTTCTTTGCAAAATTTTGCTTCACCCCCCCCCCCCACAATTTCTGAAACCTCGGTGGCCTGCATTAGGATGCAATCATCTCAAGTAAATATTAGACAGCTTTAATAATACATTATTAATTTAGGTGATTGCAATTCACTCGAATAATCAGCACAGTTCTAGATCACCCGAACTTCAGCCGCCTCGGTGACATAAACTCGCCGGGTATTTCGATAAAATGTTACTGTGAAAATATACACCCTCGAGTATCGGCCCTACTTTTTTCCGACCTTCACACTTCTTCTACATTTTGTCACCGAAACCTTACCATCGACCAGCCCCACAACATTTGTCAGTCATAAATACCCTTTCTGCAACACAAAACTACAAGTCCACATAACATCCAATTCTAGCAGTGCTCCAACCCTCTCATAGGCTCCATTCGCTTCGCTCAGGTCCACATGCTCACAGCCCCTTCTGAAGATGAGGCAGCCGAGTAGGGAGAAGTCCCTCTTGATCAGCTCCATAGCATTCAGTCGACCATCGGCACTGGCCGCTAACAGCGCCTGCAGCACCACTAGCAGCAGTGCTGAGGCCATCGGGGAGGTACTGTAGCTCCTGATTGCGTTACTGTAGCTCCTATTTAAGCTTAGAGAGGAGAAGATGATGACGTGAACAGTCGCTGATGGCTACAGTATTCGGCAGCTCAAGAAGGTACGGTATTTACTGATGCTCCTATCGTAGGATAGTAAGCGCGACAAAAGTAGAGACAAAATTCCTTGTGCGATCCTAGAAGCTGCACGAGTTCATAGTAAGGTCGGAAATTGGCAATACTAGTACAGGAATAGTTTTCAGGAGTTAGAGAACAAGAACGTAAAGGTTATCGAAACAGCAGTTCTATTCGACAGATATCTGAGAATGTGAAACATGGATGCTTACAGTTGAACAACGTGAGGTGTTGCGAAAAATCTCAAGATTATCAGTACGAATTGATCGCTCATAGTTCATTGAAACAGTAAAATGGGAGTATAAGGGCTGAAAAAGTGTCGGGGTTCAGCACAAGAGCCAGGAAACCTGTGCCGGATCGCGCGCACTTTCACTACAGGCACCACCCCAGTGTCATTATACGGATCATAGAAGAAGAGGGGAGGATGGAGGAAAGAAAGAGAGAGGGCACACGGAGAAATTGATGACACATACTGCCAGGGGCCGCGAATGTTATTCGCTGTTCGGAATTGGCTTTTCACTAGTTAGGCAAGGCGATAGAGCAGGGGAAAATGGGAGAGTTCGCCTAATCATTCGACATTCCGGAACGTCTCTGGTATGGTTTGGCGTGTTTTCGGATGATTTATCTCCTATCACGGGATGATCAAACTGTTCGTTCTGCATAACCTTTCGCTTCCCTATCAGGCGATAGACAAGGAATTGCGAAAATTGTTCTGCATTCTCGATCCCTAATGACAACTGCCTTATGGAATGTTGTGATTGGTTTAACCATTTAATCTCTATACATGCGATGTCAATTCGAAATCTACTCTCCTACCTTCACATGCTCCCTTGCCGGCCTCAGTGACTACACAAAGTAGTGAGTTACGATAGTCATTTATCACTCCATCTCTAGGTGTGATAGATTAGCGCTGTTTGCCTAGTGTATCTGTTCACTCAAGAACCATCTTGTGACTGTCACAACACAGTCACGAAAAAGTGAAAAGTAAGAAGGAAAGGTGCGAGCAGAAAAATGTGCGATGCGATAGAAAGCGAAAGTCGGGCACGATCAGCTAGGCTGAGAGCCGAGAAAAAGGATGAGATTTGCCGAGAAAGAGAGGAGAAGCAACTAGATTTACGGCCCGGGTCGGCACAGCAAATTACAGAACTACCTCGGAACCGAACATTTTTCTGTCGAGAAAAGGCAAACGTCTAGGCAAACAAGCTACATCATTTTCGTATTTTGACTACCGTACCATTGCACCCAGATGACCAATCAATCAACATTGCTCGAATACCGTACCATCGCCACCACCGCAGCTAGCCCGACTGCTATCTTGGAATGTACCGTAGTCCGCATGGTATCGATTGTAGTTTCTAGAATCTTGCCGTATACGGTAGCACGAGCGGACGCGGAAAAACGGAGAAGTGAGAAGGAAGTGATCGAATATGTGAGCTGAATCAACACAGCTCACGCTTTATAGCTTTTATTCTATTTGCATTATTTGCAATTTTCGAAAGAGCGTGGGCAAAATAAAGAAGTGAGAAAAAATCGAAAAGCACTTGTCGACATTCTTGCAGTGCTGGTAGATAAAATTTCTGGAACTGAGCGCTCTTTAGCGCAATTTCTCGTTATTTAATAGTCGCCTTGTCAAAGAAAGAATGCGACGATCTCAACAATATTTCAAAGCCCTTTGCTGTGTTTGCTAATACGTAAACAGGTGGACAGAGAAGCATTGCGCATGAGGCAAAATCTTGCTCATGCAAAATAAATTTTGGACCTTATCGCAGCTCGATCAAATCGTGCTCGAATAACGCGGGCATGTAGCGAAATTCTCGCAAGCATATAAGAATATTAGTTTAGAACCAAAGGTACATAACATTGGCTATTTAGAGCTTTACGGACCTATGAAATATTGCTGATACACAAGCGCGTCTTGCGAGCACAAATCTATCTTTTTGATATTTTTTTAACGACTTTAACGATTCGTGATCGAGCTACGGGTTACATGGGATGAAACATTCGCGAAGCGCAAACATCGCTGCTAGCCCTCGGCTGAGTGTCAAGCCCTCTCGGACTCCCTCCTCTCCCCTATGCTCGCCAACAGTTGTCCGCTTTCCAAAGATCCGATGCGCTGTTCCAACTCTCTTCACTGCGCCCTCTCTCTCACCCACCCCAACCTAGTAGAGATCGCTATCAATCCTGAGATCCAGCGTCACTGGCAATGTAATAATCCATGCCATTGGACGCAGGGTGCTAGCCATCTTCTTCTCTCAGCAACTACTTGTCTGGCTCTCTCCTATTAGCATGATCTCTCGCTCTCTCTATCATGATAGAGCATGCACAGTTAGGATCTTTGCTTCTCCTAGCTTCAAACGGCGCAAAAAGGCGGTCGCGACGTTTCGAAAATCGCGGAACCTCAACAGTTGCTAGACAGAGCAAAATGTGATGGAAGTTGGGCGCGATCGGAACGAAAATGACGAAAGAAAGTGCGCCGCGATGACCTACGGCGCTCTCCGCAGCATGCAAAGAAAGAAAGACCTTGGCTGGCGCTCTCTCAATCCCGCACGCTCTCTCGCCTTCCAGAGTTCGTGAGGATAGCGGGAGTTCGCGTTTGCTGTACAGTAGTCTTTCCCTGAGGAGAGGGTGTAGCGCGGGCGACACACCTATCTATCACACCCTTCCATCTAGCTTGTTCTCGGCAATGGTGCGCGAAAACAATGGAACGGTTGATGAATGATGCGTGGGAACAACAGTGGTTTAGCGATTCTAACGCTCTCTGAGTGGCACAATCGCCCACGTAGGATATATCGTCAGAATCATGTATGCATTGGACAAAATAAATCCTCTTCATGCTGCATGCTCTCTCGCTCTAATTAGAGCGTATGAAGCTAATTGACGCTCGCAATCAGAATTGAATGTCAAGCAAAGGCGCTTCCACTTCAAAGGATATGTCAACACTAGCAGCGCAATCAACACCAAGGGCGTCACTAATAAAACTGGCTTGCAGTTCGGCACAAAACTGAAAACAGCGATATCTCCCACAGCTTTTGTACTCGTAAGCCACTGGTCGGGGCGTGACCACATCCATTTTTAGAGCTGTCACTCCTCTCGCCTAACCCCTGACGTTTATCCAACACCGTTTACCTTCCCTCGCCCACACATTCTCGATCTCTGACTGATACCGCATCACGAGCGCATTCTAGTGATGATGCTTGTGAAAGGATTGTGCGCATATAATTCGGTATATAATATGAAGTGGACAGCAGGGATACGTAGTACTAGCAGTAGTCGGCCTCACCGCACGCAATATGAAGAGCGATTCATAAGCGATTACCCCTCACACTTTCTCGATCTCTGACTGATACCGCATCACGAGTACATTCTCGAGAGCGTAGACGCGAAAAAAGTCGAGACGAAAACCATCTGCCCATCTCGGCAAGCTGTTATGTTTCTACCTCTAAATGCTACACATTATTTCCATCATTCAAGGAGTGAGAGCAGGTATAAATTGGTGAGACGATGATCCCAATGCTTACGATCTCGACCAAATGTGATATCTCCATCTATATCTCGTTTAAAAATAGATCCCGATGTGTACTCTGCCTTATCAGCTGACTGAATGTGTTGACTAAACGAAACTCGCGAAACTGGTATCGGACAGGGAGATGAAGTAGTACGGTTGACTGTACTATTCGAGTGAGTAACTTCGTCCTTTCTGAGAAAAATGAGAAAACTTCGAAACTTGAAACATTTTTGAAGCATATCCCATCTTGGATTCGAGTCTGAAACTCAACATTTTCATTCTTTAAAAAATTGAACTAAACAGTGAGATGAAGTGGTACTGTTGACAGTACTGTTCGAGTGATTCACGTCGACCTTTTCAGAGTAAAGAAGAAGAGCGGCATTTGCGTGCACCACTGTTACACGGGGGTTCAGGTGGTGAACAAAAAGTCGGACCTCATTTTTCAAATGAAAAATGGGACACGGTAGGACGCGGGCTACCGTAGTATATCGTCTCTCTAGATCGCATGATCTCTCGTCGGTCAGAGAAAGTGAGAGAGTACACGGTCTGCCTGCACATCTAAGGGAGGAAGCGCGA
Organism: Pristionchus mayeri; assembly: GCA_036245805.1. Classification (NCBI taxonomy): domain Eukaryota; kingdom Metazoa; phylum Nematoda; class Chromadorea; order Rhabditida; family Neodiplogasteridae; genus Pristionchus; species Pristionchus mayeri. The sequence continues at coordinate 4,990,576 of BTRK01000002.1, read as the reverse complement.
CCGTAGGGGAGAGGGCGCGCTCTAGTCACCGCGGGTTAGAGAAACGCGGGGGGAGGGGATGGAGAGCGCGTGGTCCGTCCCCTGTGCAATTGCGTTGCACTGAGGCCGCGCCTCTGAGCCCTCGTGTGTTAGCTTGCACCCAGAAATAGACAACAGATAAATATTATATTGTATTGTATTGTATGGATTCACCTTAGTTTGCGCTAATTATTGAATTCTGATGATGCTAAAGAATAAGAGGGTTGCATGAAACTGGCAATAATCTCATCATCTCGCAATTAATCGTCAGAGAAAGTTTTAAAGACTTTCTCTGACGATTAATTGCGAGATGATGATTCGTAAAGATAGTTTTCTTCGTTCGTAAAGAACAATCACTGCAGCAGCATTTCTCCTAGTCGCAAACCTGCATGTAATCAAGCTTCTTTTATAAATGCAATACATAGAAGCTGCATACTAAACAAGACCGTAGCAAGAGTTGCACATTTAAAGTAGAACCTTTCGGATATTTCTTCGCTATTTATTATACCCAAAGATGGTGAAGACCATTGGCCTAAGTGTACTAACCTGATCAAATAGGATTTGCGAAACTCGTCTCTCACTGGAATCTCAATTACTGATTTTACTATTTCACACTAGAAGCGCAGCGACTACCAATGATATTGCTTTGCCCATTCATCTAGTACAGCAATCAAAGCACAAATCTGCCGGGTATTCCAAATATTATTCCTTATTAGCATTCAACAGGATGAGAATCATACAAATTTTGAGATTCATAGAAATTTTTATAAAGTCAGCACGCAGTATATTATCAGCACAGGGCACATCCTAACTTGAGCGCTCACCGAATCCCGCATCTCCCTTGAACTCTCTATGCCCGCCCTGCCTGTTGTACTGTGCGCATCTGCCACAGGGGCAAATACTCTGATCGAAATATCTCAACATCGAAAATACATCTTCCTTGAGACAAACCACGATTTGCCAGGAACGACCTTCATTCAAAGATTACAGCTAGCACTAGCACTCGAAGATTGAAGGAAGCCTCAGGACTCACTTGCGCTCTTTACTTCACCCAGTCAGCAAGAGTGACCACATTGAATAATCTCCTCAACTTTCAGCACTGAATTCACGAACGACAACTAGGAACATTAGCAACAACATTGACGCCTATTCGATCAAAATAATTTGTTTTTCCACGACCAAGTCAACACACATTGCCAAGACCGAACCCATCTGAACAAGTCGTCTCATCGAAACCAGAATCACCATCGTACTCTATGTCGCCGTCCTCCCGCTTTTCTGTGTGAATTTATTACCTTTCAGTACTGAAGTCATCATACCAACAAGTCTTACGCCTACTCAATCTAGATTGATATTTTAAACTTGTGGTCAATTGCCCGGACGCGAAACCAGGGAGCAAATAGGCTAGCCGAAACCTATATAAGCCTTGCAATAAAGATCAAAAAATATTTTATATTTTTTCTACCCAAACAAGGAGGTACCAGGCGCAATTGCAAGTCATATTCGGTAAAGTATAGACATCGAAACCCACATCACCCTAGGACCACAGCGTCTCTTCCCAGTAACGAGCTCGCACCATTGGGCGCTAACAGATGCTCATCCATAAATCTGCTATTGTAAAACAATAGCCAGAATCCTTTTGTTCACCTCTCCCTAGTACCATACACCTGCTTTTCCAGCAACTATCAATCGATGAGATTATTCACCACACCAAGTACCGTACACCTATCCTTTCAGAAATTATCAATCGATAATCGATGAGAACTCCCCGCTCACCTCTCCCTTGTAGCCCAGCCGCACGTCCGCCTCGGAGCCGCGCGACGACGAGAGGAACCGGTAGAGGAGGAAGACGAAGATGACCGAGCCTGCAGAAGATTTCCATGATTCTCTTTGACCTTGCTCGTTCTCTCTTTCTTGGTCAATTCTTCCTACACACTCTCGCACTGCCGTGTCGGTAAGAAATTGATGATTTAGGTGTATCGAAATATATTTTTATCAAGTCGAATATTTGTCTATCGCATTGAAATTGTCGTGGCGGTAAACTCTTGAGCAATATGTGGAGCATGCGTCCTACGGGCGACAATTGTGAAATCTCACTGGCCAAGTATTCAATATACTTTTACATAGAATTTTTTTTTCCAACAAGTAAAAGCTATATTGAAATTGAAGCGGCACCAAACTCTTGAAAAGACCGTGATGCGTGGATGTTACGGCACTACGTCGGATGAGAACATGACGTCATGCCGCCTTTGATGTATCAAAGGCGGCATGACGTCATAGTTCTCATCCGACCTAGTGCCGATGTTACAGGTAACAAATGAGAATTCACGTTAGCCAAGTAATCGCCGTGCTTTAACATAGTTCTTTTTCCCAGCTAATGAAAACTATACTGAAGTAGTAGCGGTAACAACTTCTTGAGGCACGAGTGGTTCATGGATGCTACGGGCGATAACTGAGAAATAGGCCAAGCAATAAACATGCTCTCTTCATTATGCTTATTGTGTCTAACAGAAACTGCCCGCGTATGGCAGGAAGTTGACATAGAAAATTTTTTTCAGTGACTAAAATTGAAGTAGAAATGGCAGCAGACTCTTGAGGACCACGTGATGCATGGATGCTACGGGTGACAAGTACGAAATCGCATTGGAAAATATAAGAACATGCTCACTCCAATTCGCGCACATAATCGCTCTTCAAGGCATCCAGGAGAGCAATGGCAATCAAATAGCGGCGTCAACTATACTTGAATAATGGAGTCAGGAAATATTGTGGTTATACAGATAAATGTCGAGTGAAGAACGACAATGGCAGAGTAAATAGGTCAAGTGGCATCAGTGAAACCCGTCTCTCCGTAATGCCGCGAAACTTCCGAAAATTGATCTTTCGCACAGAACCGAACATCAAAATCAAGCGTCGGATGCGTGTTCCGCATTCAGCACCATCCGTGCTTCACATCCATCACAAATAAGCTGTCTCATCCGACATTTAATTCGACACCGAGTCCCGATTTTAGAATACAAAAGTTTTGTTCCCAGTTGAATTGGCGCTGCACGCGTACTAGTTATAATTGATGAGCCTATAGCAGTAGTAATCCCTTGAAGTCAAAAGGCAAAATATTTTTCTCTATTTACCGTACGAGTACAATCAAAGATCAAGCTACGACAACCTGCCCGGCACACCTACAAACATACCGCGGCAGCAAACATGTTTTTGTCATTATTAATAATAATGGGCTCCGTTTTAAACCCTCTCGCCGTGACTGGAACACGAGTGATTGATGATTTAGTTGTATAGAATATTTTTGGCACATAGCAACGATCGCAACTAAATCGAAGTTGCCGCGGCACCAAACTATTGAGGAACACGTGATTCGTGAATGCTACGGGTGACAAATGAGAAATCACATTGGCCAGGAAAACCACCATTCCAATTCCCGCACTCTTTCGCACTTTTTGACAAGCAAGGTAGCAAGGGCAATCAAATAACGGCGTCAACTATATTTGAGTCATTGCGACAGGAAATATTGTTGCTATGACCTTTCTCGCAGATCCGAACATCAAAATTGCGTCGGGATCGTATTCCGCATTTAGCACCATCTATGTTTCACATCCATCACAAATACGTTGTCTAATCTTGCATTCAATACTGATTCAGATGAATGGATCTAAAATAATTGCACAATAATTTGCCCAGTTGAACTGGCGCTGCACGCATACTAAGCATAACAGATGAGCCTCGAGCAATAGTAATCCCTGGAAGTCAAAAGGTGAAACTTTCGATGCGCCATTCAAGAATAATTACAAAATACTTGTTGCCGGTTGATCTGGCGCTGCACACACACTAGGTATATCAGATTAGCACTAGACTTAAGTGTATTCTATCTACAGAATTCAAATAACTGAACATTATTCTGATCATCTCGTTTCGGTCTTGACGAATAATTGTTGGACCGTCTGCTATCAATCTAATACAACCCTTTCACCACAATCAAAAGCATTACACCCTTGCCGTGCCTGCAGTAAACGTTAGCTAAATCGTTAAGCAGTTTGCAAACCCCGGAGTTAACGGTCTACTTCGCCCGCCATGTTCGGTGAGCACATAAATATTTTATTTTTAATAATTAATAATAATAATAATGAATGAACAATAATAACAATAACAATAACAAATATCCACTCACCGACACCGTAGAGGTACCGCCGCAGGCCCATTTTGAACTGCCGTGACATCGCGACTGCAAATAGGAAGAATGAGTTGGTGTTGAGTATAAAAGTTGGTTCTACTGCTGTTCTAGCCTACTTCCGGATTCAATAACTAGAATCACCCTCCATACTCCGAATCTAAACCAATCATGAAACATCAAATGCACATTTCGCCCGCCACGTGATCGCCTACCTATGGGCAGGGTGTCAAGCCGGCAACAACTCATCGTTACATATCTACATTGATTAAATTTTCAATCACTTTCGAGGAACCGACTATTGAACACCATCCCTCATCTCAGCATACGAAGTACGCATGAAACATCGAAGAACAGCTTGCTACAACCTTATCAAGAAACCAACAAATTTTCACTTTTTCAATAAAAGATTCCCTGTGATCACTAGATTCCTCATCCCTACTCCGAATCTAAACCAATCATGAAACATCAAATTCACATTTCGCCCGCCACGTGATCGTCTGCCAGTCCATGACTCTACAAATTCTTACTTTTATGAAAACTCGGAGGGGCGAGATAGTGTGCAGATTCGAGAGAGTACTTCTCTAACTGGCGAGAGAGCGTGCCGGATCAAGAGGGTACTACCGGGACGAATCAAGAATCGATGGGTGACTCGGCGCGCGCTCTTTCGAAGATCTCGCGCGCGTTGAGTAACCGCGCTGTTTGACTCTCTTCAAACCGCGCACTCTCTAGTCAGTCAGAGAACGAGCGAGAGGGTGTGCTGTCTGGAGAGAGAGTCAGAGAGTTCTCACGAAAAGAGCAGCGGGAAAGAAGCGGACAAACAGATGACCGCGCCGTCTAAAGATTTCGAGAGGGAGAGGGGGCACTCTCTCCGTATCGCGCACTCTTTATCCTGTCAAACTGTAAGTGACTAAGTGAAGTGACGAGAAAAGCGCAAAGAATGAGCAAATGAGAATGATAAGTAACAGGGTTGACTATACGAGGTCGGGCTGCAGCGTTGCAACGTCTCTCCCTCCTCTGATTGAGAAATCCGGGGAGCGGGAGGCGTTGCAACATGACCTCGAACAGCCAACCCTAATAAGCAGGCCTGTGATAGACATGAATGAAAAAACGGGGGCCTACGTGACTACTAGATGTGATGACGAGTCATCAAATGGAGGCACCCGGAAGGGGCGAGGGGGTATGAAAAAGGAGGACCATACAGAGAAGTAGAGGAGTACTCATCGTAGATTAGAGAAAGTGAGATAGTATGCAAAATAACGAGAGTAAGCCCATGTAACGGATAGAGTATAGTAGATCTTTTGAATCTCTTAATGTTACATACTCTCTCGCATTGCCCAACCAGTGAACGACTATGCAAAGGGAGGAGAAGTCAGACCATCACGGGATAGAGTGGAGTCAACCGCACTTTTACGAAATACGGAGAATGAGGCAGCACTAGCAACCGCGAGACAATGGAGGGTATCCACACAACAACGAAGCGAAAAAGAAGTGGGCGGCCTGAGTCCATTTCCCCGATTCTGTCGCTTGTCGGGGAGGACGAGAGAGCATGGAAAATAAGAGAGTTAGGGCGAGGAGGGGGGAGGAGAGGGAGAGAGAGGGAGAGAGGGAGAGGAGAAGGAGGAGGAGAAGGAGGGAGAGGTAGAGGGAAAGGGAGAGGAGAAGGAGGAAGAGAAGCTGAATTGGCGTTAATACCTCAAAACTGCGTGCGGAATTCTAGAACGCTACGCGTGGCGCGTCATTTACATGCCTTCGCCCCGCTCCGTCACCTCGTTTTCCCTATTCACTCACGCCAATACATCGTCGCGGCGAGATTCCAATGCAAACTGGGCATTTTTACGCAATTGTTGCGGGTCTGAAACACAGATACGGCATGACTGTGTGAGTCGATTCACGTCGTTTTGCATATTCACTCGCGCCCCCTTCCTATTCATAGTCGCATTTGAGAGATTCTGATGCAAATTGGGTTGATCCCGATTTGCGGGAATGGAGAAACAGAGATGCGACAGGAATCAAGATTATGATGCAAAATAACTTGTTTTTTTCGGTGTAATTGCAGTATCTCTGAAGCCCCGATACGAATATAAAATTGTACGTCGGCGCTCGCAAGATTCTGATACACATAGCGGGATTTTTGATTTACATAGCGTGCTAATACTATTGCCGACCGGTTCCATCAAAACGCTTGTACTGGCTCTGAAGCACGGATGCACCTGGAAACATTTTGGGGATATACAACACACTATCTGAGATAATCGGAATAGACTTGGCACTGGCCGAAAATTCGAATTCCTGCTAACTTCACCAGTAGGTCGGCCTCCACGAGGGAAACCGACGAGCATCGGCAGAATGTCGATCCGCATCCGCGCGGGCGGGGCGCGGAATTTGAAAAATTAACTACGGTAGCTTCGAAATTTTAAAAGCGACTCCTATGACTGCGGCGGTAGGGGCGCTGCATCCCTTGACAAATTCTAAGACTTTTTTACTTCGGGGAATTTTTCGATCAGATTCCATCTAACGCCTGAAATCGATAATTCCACTTTTAGTTCGTACATGAAAGCAGTTCCCCAGAAATTTTTCAACAACTCCCCTAAATATTATTGGTGATCTAGCTTCTGCTTGACTCGATACATTCTCCCGTAGAACAGCGCGATTCAACAAGACGCGTAAGTTGGTCAACATGAATTTTGAATGAATTATGGTGTAATTTTTAGGTTACGGTATGCGAGTGCGAAGTTAGGGCGACATTTCCCAACAGGTGTTAAATGGTCTGAAAATCAATTTGATGCTATCCTACACCAATTGGGAAAAGTCGTCCAACTTTGTGCACTCACCTACAGTAACCCAAAAATTACACCATAATTCATTTTGACCAACTTACGCGCCTAGTTGAATCGCGCTGTTCTACGGGAGTAGGTGTCGATTCAAGCAGAAGCTAGATCACCAATAATATTTAGGGGAGTTCTTGAAAAATTTCTGGGGAACTGCTTTCATGTACGAAACAAAAGTGGAATTATCGATTTCCGGCCTTAGATGGAATCTGATCGAAAAACTCTCCGAAGTAAAAAAGTCTTAGAATTTGTCAAGGAATGCAGCGCCCCTACCCCCGCAGTGATTGGAGTCGATATAAAAATTTCGAAGCTACCGTAGTTAATTTGTCGATATCCGCGCCCGCGACCGCGCGGATGCGGATCGCAAATCTGGCGATGCTCGTCGATTTCCCTCGTGGAGGCCGACCAATTGGCGACGTCAGTAGGAATTATAATTATCGGCCAGTGCCAAGTCGCTGAAGAAATATGTTGATTCTCTCAGATAGTCTGTTATACTATACGGCTGGTTCGAATCACCCAGAAGGTTTATTCACGCGATTCTATGGGATCTGAAGTACAGATGCTACTCGAAATGTTGCATGTAGACTAATCCTATAGTAGGTTCGAGCATGGGTTTTTCATCTGTGGGTTCACGAATATGTAGCCATGCTGCACACATACGTCATTCTAGATATTTTTAATTTGACGACAAAAAAGAACAAGACCATTGAAAATCAGGAAAACCAACGGCAATGTACTCGTGGTGAAAGAGGAATGCGCTAGGTTCACGGAAAGTGTATGGTAAGCAAAGGCCTCAATCCATCCCCAAATTTTATCAATGAAATTATACGAGACCTGACCCATCGCGGTTTCGATACCAGTTCAAGAGCGCGTGGAATAAAAACCAACTATAGCATTTTCAAAATTTTTCAACATAAGATGCTAATTAATTTCGCAGAAAAATCGTGCACTTATTCTATCACAGCTCGCTGATGTTCTTGTTAGAGAATGATTGCTATTCATACCCGTCAAACACGGCGCAACTAGAGCTCAGCCAAACTCCAAATCTCGCTCACCTAGCGGCATGCCATCCTCCGTCTTCCTGAAGCCACCCGTCATCAGTGGAGCCGACTCTTCCAGTGAGATTCTGGAACATGGGAACTATGACATTCAAGTGAATTTGACTTATCACTTGACTTGCACATAGGAAGGTAGCAACATAAAACTGCTGCAAATTAGAAGAATTTCTAGTGGTTCCGAAAAATACATTTACCAATGAAGTTTTATGTTTCAAAAGGTAGGTCTAGTTTGTGGGTGAACGCGTCGCAGCAATATCTTTTTGGGGTTTCCAGTTTTAATAAAACAAGAAAGTATAGAAGAAGAATTGTTGATTACATGCTTCATCTGCTGATCTAGTCGAGCGAAACACTTGGAGAAACAATGATATATACATCTTTGGAACAAGTATGACATTGAGTTCCAACCTCAATCTACCCCTAGATACCCTACCGTAATAAGGTCATAGTTTTTTCGCTACTACCGTAACCCCGCGTCATACCGTAATCCACCGTATCCTACCGTACCTTGTAGCCGCGGCGGACGAACTCCGAGTTGGCGAGTGTGTTGAGGCCAGGCTGAAATGGAGCACCAATTACTCAATAATTACGTAAATCTCTGTAACACGTGCCAAACCAATTAGCCAACCAGTAATTATAATAACAATCAATAACTGGCGAGAGAGAGCACGGGGAAACTGGCCGCCTAATCGCGGATAGGTGACAATGTTTTTATTTCCGGGTGTCAATTCTCAGGAAGGGTAGGTTCATTTTCGGATATGTTTCAAGTGCGCTACATAGCTCAGGGGTTCATCAGATCTCTAGCACACATGAAACACACCCGAAAATGGCCCAAAATTACCTGAAAATTGAAGCCCTACTCCCGAGTGTGCTTGAAATAATAAATTAGTCCCCAATCCTCCGGAAATGACGAGATTCAGCGCACAACTTTTGCAGTTCGACTGGAAAACTGCGAAAGCGCGACCAAAGTGAGCGAATGCAACTGAGAAGTGGAAAGAAATGAAGGGTATCTCTAGTTAGTGTGCCCTTGAAAAGCTCCTACTCTTCATTCCTCGAGCTCTAGACGTCTCTCTGACGAGAAGTACAGTGAGGAGTACTGAATCTCTTCTTTGCATGCTTTCTCGCTTTTTTCGAAAATGCAAGAGAGTGTGTAAAAGTGAGATAGTACAGAGTATTGTTCCTGACGAGAGAGTGTGTAAAATTTAGAGAGCGCAGAGCAGAGAGTCACGGCGTGGGAGAGTCTCGAACGTAGCCGTTTTACGACTCGCCAAACTCGGAAGCTTCTCGCCTTTGCTCTATCTCCCCCTCTCTCACTCCACTTTTTCAATATTTCCAGCCCTATTCTTCTCTCGGCAACAGGTGAAAATGCCTCCACTAATATTGTTTACTACGTTATTTAAGCGGATTTACACCGAAAAGTGCGTGAAATTCTGGAAAATACTTGAAAACAGAGGGATAGACGGATTAGGTTAGCACGGGACAAATAAGCAAAAAGTCAATCGCAAACTGACGACGCACTAGTGGGAGGCTTATCTTGCAGGGTGAAGACAGGAAGAATGGATGGGGGGAATGAGTGATAAGCGCGGCAAAACAGGCAGTCGATTGGCAGATGGATGATCCAAGTACGGTCTGGCTCTCTTCAAATCGCATGCTCTCTCGCTTTCTCTAACCTGCGATAATGTGTGTAAGATGGGGAGAGGCAGACCAGTGCTAGAAGATCCTGATATTGCACCAGCCAAGTAGCGAGCGCATTAGGGAGAAAACGAGAAAGTCTTTTGGACCACGTCAAAACGAGCAGTTCACGAACACCACTGTTTGCAGTTTCTTAATGGAATCATTTCCTACATCGCGCATGAATGTCAAATACCATGAGTTGAATTAGCGGGCAGAAAGGGTAATATGGCTTTTTGGAAGGATCATAAGCATTATGGTTGAAGTTTAACACTGGAACCATGCAGGAATGTGTGAAAAATTAACACCTTTTCATACTAAGCAGGCATCTGAATCGGAAGCGAAATTGACGTGAAAGAGACCCATCACTACTTGAGAGACGAATTAGACGAATAAGTCTGTTTCAAGTTTCACACTGGAACCATAGCATACTACTTGCTGCACTTTCGCTAATTGACTGTGTGAAGTTCGAAAGGCGAAAAACCAATAAAACATGAGCAAATTCATCCGATAATCTTTAACAATCGCGAAAAAACGGCAGAAACAAAGCATAGTCTATGAATGAGAGCTGCTCAAAAGTGAGAGACAATGTGGCTGGGAGAGGGCATGAACGCGCGAGAAATAGGGGAGAGGCAGCAGTTGTGCGCGGGCAAACCAGATTGAGAGAGCGCTGTGAGAGCTCTCTGGATGAAATCCGAGCTCGCGGCGGACAGTGGGTGGGGATAATGACCTACCGGGACTGGTCGGGAGACTGTGCGTGGTTTTACAACTCATCGGGAGAAATGCAGTGATCTTCACGTTTCCTATAGATTATATGCACAATTTGAAAAATAGTTTCTACTGAAAATTTGAAGGGAAAAATGGGATAACAGTGGGTGGGGATAATGACCTACCGGGACTGGTCAGGAAATATATGTGGTTTTACAACAACCCTGCATAAATGATACAATGATATTCACATTTGATCTAGATTATATTAATAAAGTAAAACCTGGTTTCCACTAGGAAATTATAACGATTAGAGACTGGTCAGGAAACTTTGCGGATTATAGAATGTGGTTTTACAAAGCGACGGGAGATTAATTGATCTACACTTTTCAGTTAGATTATCTGTCTAGAGTGAAACATAGTTTATACTGGAAATTTGAAGGGTAAAATGGGATGACAAAGGCATAATACCGGGACCTACCGGGACTGATCGGGAAATCCGTGGGATATGAAATGAGGTTTTACATAATATGCTATTAGCGCAGGGAGAATCACTGATCATCATTTTTTACGTAGATTATATGTCAAATATGAAACCTATTTCCTACTGGTAAACTTGTGGCCTACTGGTCGGGAAACTGCGCGGATTATGGAATGTGGTTTTACAACTCGTTATGGGAAGAGTACTGACATTCGCTTCTACTCTAGACTAACTGCCTAATGCGAAACATGGATTTTATTGGAAAGTTTGAGGGGATTGACAAGAAAACTGTATTGTTTATGGTCATAGAATGATGTTTTACAACAATTTTCGTCTATTAATTAATTCTCTTTTTTCCTCTAGATTATATGCCAAATGCGAAACCTAGTTTCTACTTGGAAATTTGAAAGCGAAAATGGGATTGCAGTACAGTGCGCATAATAGATCATCCGGCAAGGCTGCTCATGAAATCATATTATTTTTTTCTGCAAAGCCCATACACTATTAATACTCAAATATGCTCTAGTTTATCTGTCTTACGTGAAACCTAGTTTCAATTAAGACATTTTACCGATCAGCAGGCGCGATTGCTAATATAATTTTTGATTTGTGGGATTATTTTTTTTGCGCAACAAGAGGAAATACTTGTGATTGATTCTCACTTTTGATCTCGCATTAGTTAAGCATACGAAACTTGATCTCACCGTGGACATTTGAGAAAGAAAAATGGCATTACTGTACCTATTATCTACCTTTAAACAAAAACAACTCACATTGTGGTGATGGATGAGTGGAAGTTAGGGTAGATCAAGAGACGAGGATGGCCGAGTTAGTGCGATGTTACTGAAGAAGAATTTTGAGTGATCGCGCCTGACCCTCTCGAATTTTCATGCTCTCTCGCCCACTCTCTGACTGACGAGAGAGCGTGGAAAATTAGAAAAGTCAGATCATCACCCGAAGAAGGAATTGTTACTTAGCGAAGTGAGTGGAAAGTGCGAAAAATAACGTCACCTTTGGCATTTTGGACTATGGACATTTTAATTACACCAATATTTTTCACAATTTCGAAACTATTTTGCACAACTTCACTTCATTTCACAATTATGCATACACAATATGTTTCATAATTACATTTCACAATTCGGCCTATGGTTCAGTTTATCATACCCATAGAAAATTCTAGAATTGATACCACGATCTCCTCATTCCCCCCGTCGAATGATGAGGGAGTGTATATAATGAAGAGACCGTGATATCGAACTCTGCGCATTTTTCTCACCGTTCCTACTCTTTCTACGTAAGAAAAGAATAACTACGCAAGGCAAAAAAGTGTGGAGGAGCAATGAGAACGCGAGTGAGTGAGATGTGTAATGGCAGGACTGATAGACGTGCCCCCGTCTCGATCCCAGCGAGAGATGTTTACTGCAGGGGCCTATATTTCTGGCATCTGTCGCGTCGAATTTTCTACTACCTGTTGTCCTTTGGTGACACTATCGATTACCACTTTCGTTTTAGAGAGTTTTCTCGACCTAATAGATACACCCTGCGATACCACTCCAGATCGGTTTACCGATAGTGGACGTAGACTCAAGTAGAACCCATTTGAGACTACCAGATATTCAGCCATATTTCCAGGTCTAAGCTTTACTATCGTTACACCTATCTGTTCTTAATCGGGGCTTCTAGTGCTGAATCATGCTGACCTCCCTTGTCTGTTTATAGACTCTTTCAGATTGCTTTCGAGAAAAGAATAAGAGCACGTGATAACGTGCGCAGTGTTTCATTGTGTTCCCATTCGACTCTCTCCTTCGCCCTGCCGTCCTCCTCCTTCCTCCCTCTATCATTAGCTAATTGCACCCCGTTGTACTACCAAACGTACTTGATACAACGCAGTTTCATGTACAAACTTCGCATGTTTATGAGCTACAAAGATGATGTGTTCCCACGCAGTTCCGCTTGGAACGGGAAAGCCTTTCCACTTCTCTCTTTTTCGCAGTAGCCACTTCGCCTAGCAACCGTCGATATGCTATCATCGACTCGTGTTTTCCACCTCATTCACGCTATTTTTCAGGCGTGCCTAAGGCAGAGTCACGCGGAGTGTGCATTTTCAGCCATTCCATAACAATGGACTACTCTCCAAGAGATGAATGGTGAGTATTACTAATCTTAATTACCCTAAAAAGCCCAATATTCATGCAAAATCTATGCAAATAGTGAAGAATAAAGAAGTCAAATTTTTAATTCAAAAGAAAGATTTAGTTTCTAATGGAAACCATGATTAACTGATAAAATACAATAAAACTGACCAAGTTAGCGCATTACAGCAAGTAGAAAACTGGTAGATCACGCGAAGGACGCAAAAACTAAAAGGAAGAGGAGCAATTCGCGATCAGAAAATCCAAGCGCGTCTCTTTGCGTACGGTAACGTTGCGTGTGCAATACGGCGAGGTTTCCGAGCGCGCGTGCCAAATCTGCCTTCGCATTTTTCACACTCGCTGCACGCGCCTCTTTCTCCGGCACACCACTCCCGTTTTTCAGTGCTTTCTGAAGCCGCACATCAACGAGTGATGGGTCGGGTCGGGACGCAAGCTCGTACCAACTTCCGCCTTGTTTACAACGGTGATAGCCGCGTGTCCCGCTAGGCGGCTGTTGTCTTTCCCGTCGCTTGGCCGCGCCGCGCCTCTAAACACGTTGTTTGGCCGCATTATTCAGCCGTTTCTCGCGCTAGTTCGATATAGTATTTCGATTTATTGATCGATTCCAGCACAACGACTTCTCTCCTTGCTTCCCCAGCCAGTGGTGGAATCGTAACGAAGATGGACTGGAGCGAGGACGGCGCGTATGATGTCTCCATAGAGAAGATTCTCACCTGCATGCGGGAGGTCAGCGCACTTTTTTATTTGTTTGTTTATTTTTCCTCTCATTTTCCCAACATTTTCCCCAATATTTTTAATATTTTTATTTTTAAAATCATTAAAAATATGTTTTTATTTATAAAAGTTGTGCCCGTTCTCAGGTTCCCTCCGGCGAGCACTACCTGACGCCGCACGAACTATGCACGTACGACGACATGGCGACGACGATCGTCGTCGACTCGATTCTAAACTTCACAACGCACAAAATGAATCACCGGTGAATCAGATTATCGATTTTTCGGCCAAAATTCCCTTCAAAACATCATAATTCTTCACATGTTTTGCTTCAAATTTGCCCTTCAGACGACGCTACATCAAGACGGACGAGCGGCGCGCTGCGAGCACCATCATGGACGAGTTTGTTAAGGTGAGATACTCGTCTACAGTATCCCTGATTCACCAAATGATGTGATTACGAAGTGACTTTTAATCGATTTTATGTTCAGAACAACGACTTCATGATGACGCTGCGGAAGATCTTCTCGCTCAAGTCCGTTCGCCAGTTTCTGCTCAATCACACGGACAGCAAACGAGCGGAGTTCAGGGATCATGTGAGTTACCGTATGCCCCTAGGGAGTACTGTAATGACCCCAGTTGCCCTAGATCTCTCGATATTACTGTAATCACAGTTTATCGCAACCAAATACCATACATTGTTCGTATGTCACCTGGGAGTACTGTAATGACATCCGTTGACGCATCATTCTCGAGATTACTGTAATTACAAGTCATCGTAACAACATACTAGAGATTGTTCTTCGCCTTCAAATTACAGTAATGGTATATTATTGAATTTTCTCAATCCTGCCGAATTGCTAGAGGCCTTATCGTAGCTTTCTTGGGGTTACTATATCCAAATCTTATCGATTTTCTCTTTTCAGTTGCTACGATTCCTCCAGATGTTCTCGTTCAAGGCCGGCTTCACGATCGAGCCCTGCGACAGGTACGGTAGCTCGATGGAATATTGATTTTTGTGCGAAGGTTACTGTAGACTTTCACTTTTCATTGGTTCCATACTTTAAGATACAGTACCTCTAGTTGTTGATCTATTACTCGGCGTACCGTAGTCTCGTTCTTTCTACCGTAATCTATCGATTGACTCTGCAGATACTCCGCTGAGGACAACAAGGGCGCGCGGCTGGTCGTCACAAGGCACTGGTAAGTGCATCCAACATATTAAGTAACCCTATCAGCCAGGATGATGTTTCTTGGCACGACAAGTGCGTGTTTGCTCTGCATTTTGATGTCATGTCCCACATTTTCGACTCCTCATCCCTCCTCCCTCTGGCTCCTGGAGGCGAGAGAGTGTGGAAAATGAAGAGAGTGCAGGCGAGAGAGCACGCAAATTGAAGAGAGTGTCGCCTCGTGCTTTCCGGCGCAGCGCGCAAAAAGGCCGGTGCGTCGCGTCATGCGGCGCTAATTTTGCGCCGGCGTGAACGCTCTCGAATTTGCACGCTCTCTCGTCGCTCTCGCGTCGGCGCTCTTTCTGTTTCCCGCACTCTCTCACCCTACTTCCTCCTTCGCACCTCGAAAACACGCGCGCGTTCCCTCTCTCTCTTTCTCACGGCCACCTGTTTTTCTCGGAAATGAGTCCGTATATTGGCCGGACTATCTTGATTAGTATCGCTCTCGTCATTCCGTACACTCTTTCACTCTCTGACCGATGAGAGAGTGTGTAATTTGAAGAGAGTCTAGCGTTAGATCTCTGAAAGGCGTACACTTGTTCGAATCGATAAGCCGCTGAAGGCGGTAATCTAGGCAGGCGAGAAGTGAGTCTTGCGAAGCACCAATCAGCAAATGAGGGGATTCGCTCCCCCTTCTCGGGAGCACTCGAATCGAGCAGTCTTTCTTTCCCGCACGTTGTATTGACGGGCAGAGAGAGGCGAGAGAGCGTGTAGAATGAAGAGAGTGAGAGAGGGAGAGAGAGAGGGGATGTCGAAGTAGAGGAGAGAGTTCTCCGTTTCCCGCTTAGCCTGATGAATAAGGAGATTGATGAGGATGGAGGGAGGAAAGAGGAGCGGAAAAGAATCGGAAAGAATGAGAGTAATTGGAAATAGGGTATTTTATGCGATCAATCGCGATAGAATTGCGTAAAAGTTATGATGGAAGTTATGATGGTGGTGAAACTCGGGACTCACAGGTTAAAAAAATAAGAAAAAGAATTTTAAAATTGGGAATTTTATCGTAACATTTGCTCAGACGATTACCTGCGACGGTTCCTGAGCAGGTTATGCTACTGGTGAAACCTTAGTTGCCCGAATGACTAAAACAGAAATGGAAATGGAAATGTCGAAAATTGGGTTTATTCTAGTGAGATTTTGTGCTAGTAATGAAACTCAAGAAATCCATGAATGTTGAAACGGCTAAAGTGCGCATATTCACATGGTCGACGGGCAATCAATGAACATGTGATGTAATCAATCAATATCTACCGTATGCAAGGTTACAGTATTCCTTGATTCAGGCTGAAGGGCGAGCGCATCGATCGGCTGTGCGGCGTGATCTCCGAGCTGAACGAGGAGGAGGAGGAGCAGCTGCTGAGGAAGGACCTCAACGACTTCTCCGTCATGTACAGCACGAGGTACGGTAATTGGCCGAGCACTGTAGTTTAGAAGAATAGTAGTGAGTACGGTAATGGGTAGGGTGTAGGGGTACGGTAAAAGATAATGGAATGCAACTGGGTACGGTGAATAGACGGGTGTATGATACAGCTGGGTGCTGTGGGCGGGATATTTTTGTTTTGTTTCTTCACACCGAATCTGAAATCTCATCGTCCCGTTATTCCAAATGATATGATAGTGGTGAAACATCGGATGTCTTGGAACAGAAAAAAATGAATTTTTACAAATTTCCACCTAGCAGAAGAGAAACAAAGAGGCGAAGCAAAGAGTGTAGAAAATCGAGAGAGCCATCTGTATCCCGTGACCTTTCTCCCCTTTGCAGGAAGCAGTGTGCGCAGCTGTGGCTGGGCCCCGGCGCCTACATAAACCACGACTGCAGGCCCTCGTGCAAGTTTGTGCCCAACGGAAGGACCGCCTCGATACAGGTACGGTGTCCGGTGTACGGTAGTGAGGAGGAAGGGTGGGCTACGGTAGGCTTACATGCAAGTACAATAGATGGAGTAGGGTAATGAGGGGAGTGAGTTACAGTGGTGATTACTGGGGACTGAACGTTGAGGATGGGAATTTTAGAAAATGGATTCCAGAAAAATGATTTCTTGAAACAATTCGAAGCAAGGCAAGCTTGTGTTTCACTGTTTTCATAAAGCGATGATGAGCTTGCGTAAACAGTTTTGATCTCGAATCCATGTAGCAAAATATAAAATAATAAATCCAGGAACAAAGGCGCTTCACTACTATTATGTAGCACTTAATATTTTACTTATTCGGCCATGCGGGGGGCTTTATCTAAGATCGGCACTAGGTCGGCTGAGAACTATGACGTCACGCCGCCTTTGATATTAAAGGCGGAATAACGCCATAATTCTCATCCGACCTAGCGCCCATCCGCTCTCTCTCTCTCTCTCTGACTCTCTCAAATTTACACACTCTCTCACTCCCTCTCTCATTTATCTCCACTCTCTGCAGGTGCTACGCGATCTGAGGCCCGGCGACGAGATCACCTGCTTCTACGGCGACCACTTCTTCGGCGACTCGAACGAGCGCTGCGAGTGCTGCACCTGCGAGAGGTACGGTAGGCGAACAGCTGGAAGCTATCGAGAACTGACTAGTTTAGAAATAGGGTAGTATGGTTGTCTATTGGGAATAGGGTGGCTGAAATGGATCACGGTTAACCGTCTTGTTTACTCTCTCATACGGGTCATCCGTGAGGGGAGGGAGAGAGAGACGAGAGAGTCTCTCTCTCCACAGTGAATAGAGAGGGTAGGACTGCCAGAGGGGACGGTTAACCGTCTCATCCGTCTCTGATTTGCGGAGGCCCTCTAAATAGCGACCCGTTGATCCATTTCAGCCACCCTAATTGGGAGTAGCATTGCGATATCTCAATCCCCCTCAAATTTCGCAATATGCGAGCGGGAGGAATTGCGATATCGCAATAATGCTATAGCCAACCCTATACGGTAGTATACAGGAAGAAGGTGTATGAGATATACTGAGAATTATTAAATATATTTAAATTAACTTTTTTTTAGTTTGATTGAGTTGGCTGTCAAAATTTAAAAAAAAAAAATGCACCCTTCACTTTGTTGTTCCATCGAAGTATCATGTTCTATGAGAATCGGTCAGTAGCAATGGGCGGCACCCCGTGCTGACAATTTGTAAACAAAATGAAAAAAAAAATTGGTAAACAAAATGAAATGAAAATATTTCGCTTTATTCTGGGACACATATTTTAGCTACTAATCGATTATTTATTACGGTAGATCAATGAATTATGAATTATCGATCGCATTGCAGACTCGGCCGCGGCGCCTTCGCCGGAATGGACGAGAACACGAGCGACACGGCGAGCGGATCGAGCGTCGAGGTACGGTAGAGACACACGAGGGATACGGTATATATCGATCGATCGATTGATCGTGGTGGCTTTCGTATTGCATTGTATTGTTCCAATTGGAATGGGAAAAAGGAATTCTCGAAAGAAAGCCAGACTAGGCGCTCCAATGTTGCGCGCATGTCATAAATTTGCATTGTCGGGCTACATCTCAGTGGTCCGTGGGGATGATGTAGAAAAATTTTTTTTAAATGAACTAGCGTAGGGAGTACGTCGGCGGTGGTTGCTCCATTGTTTTCATTGTCAATGTGCGTTGAGCATGCTGAATTAGGTGGGAAAATCCAGTAGATCTAAGGATTCGCGAATGTGGCGGGCAGGCGCATTGACGCTGCGCTTTCGGTTCATCTTCTGAGGTTTGCTCGCTGTGATAGTAAATGGATGATTTCGACAGGTACAAAATAATCAAAATACGAATTAAAATATGCTGCACTGAGGGATCGTGTTGCGCGATCGGTTCATTATATACTGTTAGATTATAAATCGAACAAATGCCAAGGTGGTTCGGCGCTACGCTTAGACCTCATCACCTGCGCTGAGTAGGAAGGCGATCCCTCCCCAATGTATATTACTGAAATTATAATAACTGAAGTTCGGCAATTTGCCATCAACTTGGGCTAGAATATTAATCTTTCTAGTTAATTAACTATCTACTTTCCAGGGCGACTCCGCATCCTCTGCGCAGCCGACAGGCCGTGCCAAGTACGGACTACGCGACACCGACTCGCGCCTCAATCGGCCCTGCTGGAGGACGACCTAAGCCCTGCCCCCTCCACACTATCCATAGAAAGGGAGGACCTAAGCTCCGCCCCTTCCCCCACTACTCATAGAAAGTACTACTTTGTATCACTGTCAGTCCCCGCGCAGTAAGTATCGCGCGTGCGTGTGTGTGTTTTAGTAAATGTCGCCTAGCCCCTCACGACGGTTCCGGATACCGTAACCTTTTTTTCCACTTTTTAAAAATTTGCATCTCTTATTATCACCCTGTCAGTCTCTTTCACGACGCACCTCCCTTACTTTCTGTTTGCCCGACCCGCATGTATTGCCCCCCGTCTGGAGAATTGGTCTGACCCTCTTCAATTTGCATGCTCTCTCGCTTTCTCTAGCCTGCGAGAGAGTGTGTAAATCGAGGAGAGCCTAGCCATTGCTCGCAATTTGTATATTTTCGTTTATTAATTTTGCCTGTTCGTATACTTTATCATCTTTTCCTTTGACCCCTAATCAATAATAGCTGCCCTGCCGTTTTCATATTTCATACCCATCGTTTCTGTCTCTTCCTTTCCTTTCTCTCTATCATGATGCGAGTTGTCTCTTTCTCCCTCCAATCTTGGATCTAATATTGGTTTATGGCTTCCACCTCCCTGACGATCTTCGAAAAGAGTTTGTAAACCCAAGGTTATGGTTCTTGCTTCCATGTTTATTACTCCCGCCCTACCCCACACCCAGCCGCGCCCATTTAACGGCCCCCGTTTTACACCCGGATATCACTCCCCACTTTCCCTATCACAGATAGATTTTTGCATGTTTTGTTCTAGTTGCTGGATTTAACGCTTCGGTTCAGTCTTTATTTCATGCGGAAAAACTTTAGAGCTTTGTGTGCGGCTGGTTTTTCTCCACCCCAATTTATTTATTCTCGCGATTTACCGTGATTAGATGCAACAGTGATGCACTCTTTTTATAGGTCCCCCGTAGGATAGTAATACCGTTCCAGCTCTGATAGATTCCCCAATCCTACAGTAAGCTCTAGCCCACCAAGTATCGATAGCTGACTTTTTAAAGATGCAGGTCAATCGTCCGATTGTTTTTTAGATTCCCTCTGGTCATCTGTTTTATTCACTCCCCCTGAATTCTGCAACCGTTGTTGTGTACTACTGTCGATTTGGTCTTTATCGATCGACCCCCTAGGTCCGTCCCCCCACTGGCCCCTCATGTATTTCATTCATGTTTATATCGCTGTGTGTGCGCGAGCACCCACTCGAATGGTGTAACAGTAAAGGAAAACGTCGGCCACGAGTTGCAGATGACACACACCACGTGACGCACGCAAGGGACACTAAAAGGAGGCTGTAAACGGAGTGGAATTTTAGTTGTGCAATGAGAAAGGATACGAGGAGGACAGAAATGACGAATTGGTGGGGGTAATGGGGGCAAAGAATATCACACTACGGGAATGGGATTGTATTCAACACAGAGATCCTGTTAGACCTTGGTAGAGTTCTCTTATGGGCATTTTTTTTCTGTATTTTCGGAGGGTTCAGGTCAGCTAAATGAACAACCGCTCATCGATGATGCATCAGCTATATAACTGACATGAAACATCACGAGTAATGGCCTGACTCTCTCCAAACCACACGCACTCTCGTCCTTCAGAGTGAGCGAGAGAGTGTATGATATGCAGAGAGCGAGACCAATACTCAAAATCGCATAAATGAAATCATGAATTTTTATCTGAGAGAACTCTAGTTCCTGGTCTTATAGTAAGATGTTCTTGTAAAGTGCTGAGGTCAAGGAAGGAGAAGGGGAAGCAACCAACGATCGGGCTCACTAGTGAACTCAGATTACGACTGGAGATAAAATCCTGACGACTACGGTAGTCCTTGGAATTTCTTTCACTAATCATCCTTCGTTGCTCGCTACCTACAAGGAAGCTACAGGACGGATAAGCAAGTCAGGATACTGTAGAGACTTCAATTGACGATCGCTGCGGAATACTGTAGTCGAGCAGGATCACAGATCAGAGATGCCACGTGATTCAGTGTTTCGTCATTCTTATTTGCACAAACTCGAATCGCGCGTGCTCGTCTTTTAGGGCCACTTCGGCCAAAACTTTGATAGTCATCAGGGTGATCAAATGACTGTGTGCTCATTTCAGTGAAAGGTCGGCATAAAAGGAGCAAAAAGTGCTGCCGGACGTTATCTCATCTAGCCCTTCCTCTAGGTCTCTTTATTATGTGTGCTCTGCCATATGTCTGATTGGCGAGAGAGCACGCGGTTTGAAGAGAGCGGCTAGGGCGGGCGAGAGAGCGTGGAGATGGAGGAGATTGCAGAGATCTAGAGCTACATCGAAAGCTCATCTAACCACTTCCTTCGTTAAGCGTTGTCTCTTGCCTCTGGTCAGCGAGATTGCACGCTCAATGAGGACGCCTTTGCTTGCGAAGACATAACCATTGGTGGCTAGAGCTGGTTAGAGAGTTCACAGGGATGAGAGGGCGCAGAGATCTAGAGAGATCTTACTCTCTCAATATCACACGCTCTCTCGTCGGTTAGAGAGAGCGAGAGAGCGTGCGGAACTGATAGAGTTAGAGATTTAGAGGGGAGAGAGAGGGAGAGAGAGGGAGGGGAGGAGGAGGATATCTGATCGGAAAGGTGTTCGCTTGCAAAAAAACCGAGCTAGCGAACCCACTCGCTTGCCAGTTTTGGTGTCGGCGAATTTAATGAACGTCGCTAGGAAAGGAGATTTCATTCTTATTCGCTATGCGTTGCTCTAATCCTCAGCGGCTCTGAACTAGGGTTTCCCCTTTGGGTTATTTTGTAACATTTTCGAATATGTTTCCGGTGCACATAACAGCTCAACACCTCATCAGTTAGTAAGAGTGCTTGAAACATATCCAACAAATTCGTCGACATTAACCAAAAGGGTAGACTCTATTTCATTCTAATACGCTATGCGTTGTTCTCATCCTCAACGGCTCTGAAGAATCTCTTTTTTGTGTTTTTAAAAATTTAATGTTTTTCCTTTAATTTTACAGTAATTTCGTCTGCATGTTCTCTCATCGGTCTAGCCGGTGCGAGAACACATATTATAGCATTCTAAAATTTTATGGAGAAATTTTACATTAATCGTTGAAACCTTCTGCAAGAGTTCGCCTTCTTGTGATTACATGCCTACTCTAAAGACAGCACGAACATATTGGAAATTCGTTGATTACCGGAGTGAGTGAAGCGCAATCTCTTGATTTTTTAAAATACATCAGATGTCCGATAAAATCGAACCTTGCATTTGCCCAGCCCTCATAGCAATCCTGAAGCACACAATCACTGGTCTGGACGGTCTGAATTTCTGAATGTCTGAAAGTCTGAACGGTGTCATTCGCACGTTTTCGTGCTCGGATTGATCTTGCATGCGTGATTCCTGGAGACTTCGTTCCGCGAGTAATGCAATGATGTTAACGTAACGACATGATGCCAATTTGAACTCTTGTCGGTCTGGGACCGAGCAATTGTCTGGAGGAATTGTCCGATTCTCTTCAGTCTACATGCTCTCTCGCCAGTCAGACAGTGCGAAAGAGCGCGTGATATCGAGAGAGCCAGACGATTCTCTCTAGACGATTGGTCCCGGAACCTCGATTTAAATCACGCACTGTAAAATTGGTCGTAGTCGTTTGCGGCGCTCTGAGAATCTCTTAATTCCTCGTGCTCTCTCTTCTAACAAGCCAGCCTACCTGTCTAAAATCTGTCTAAGGCGATGACAAGCTAGGAGCTGCAAATTTTACTGCTTTCTACTAGAAACTCCAACACAGTCTTGCAAGTCTGGCTTTCACTTTTGACGGTTAGACCGAGCGAGAGAGCATGGGGATTAGAGAGAGACAGAGAGTCAGATAGAAGAGAGATCATGCGAAATTGAGAGATTTAGAGCACTTCGCAGTTTCTCGAACCGGACCCTCAGCTGAAATAACGTTGTCTTTCTTACTACCGTTTTACGAGTGGTAGGCCAATTTCGGGCGCCGCGTGGAAAGCGAGGGAGTATTCGTGAGGGAGAGACGGCTATAAAATGAGAGAGATAGATACGGTAATCAGGGGGGGGGGGGCGGGAGGATGGTAAAGGTCACCGTCCGTCACTCGGCCAGTCTCGCAGCTGTGTTCTGATCGCAGCTGGTGGTCCGGTGATACGGTGGCGATCACCATAGATCGCTCACTCCAATATTTCGTGCACAAATTTTGCAAATAGTCGCTGCGACCTTCTGCGAGAGCGCGCTTTTACATTGTCTACCTTTGTCTGAAATCTGAACCGTGTTCTACCGTATTCATTATCGATTTTCTCAGGTTACAGTAACCCATTTTCCCGAATTCAGGATGCGTCTTCAAATTCACGTGGGCGTTGAGTGCATCTCGGTAGCCTGTGATGAGGCTGAAACGATTGGCGAGGTTGGTCTTTGGTCTTTGATCTTTCATATCCGATTTGCCCGAAATACGAGTCAGATGTACTAGGCAAGATGCAATCGGAATACTCACTTTTGATCTTGTAATCTATTTGTTTTTGCTGGTTTATGAAACAAAACATGTGGCATAATATTAGGCAAGATACCAATTGAAATATAATCGTTGATGTCTCAATGTCAAACATCTCTGTTATAGAGACATTTCAGTCAAAACTGGGTTGTTTTGTTGTTGGTGGCGCAAAGTCCTCATGCAATATTCGAAATTCCACCTTTGTGAGATAATGCTATCGTGAAACAGATTCGAAACACTATAGAAGAAGCCAGTTTGAACAGAATCTTCCCCCAGGTTGATATGAGTTTCACTAGTCGATGATCTCCTTTAGTGCCCGAGCCCAACTAATTCTTGTGTCGAATGCGGACCATATAAAACAATAATATTCTGGAAAATAATTAAGGTTGCTCGTCGCTCGATTGCCAAACTCCTCAAGCTGAAGCCTTCCGTTTTCGATCGCTTCGACATGACCTACAAGCAGTATCGAGAGGTAGATCAATTCGATAAATCATCGATTTATTAACTACCACACCATAGGCAAACTCAAAACACTAACATTACCATAATTCTCAGATGTAGATCACTTATGGATTCTAACCTACCGTATCCCGAGACAACCGTAATCCCTGGCAGTACCGTAACCCTCAGATTCGTCGCGTCATCGGCAATTCGCTTCTGGACCCGGATGATGCTTGCGGTGACATCCTGAAGGAGAACGAATTCATTCAACTGGGTAGGTCACTGAGGAATCGGTAGGGTTACGGTAGATCGATTTTTCGTCACGTTAGGACACTGAAGCACATTCTAAGCACTGTTAGTGCTATTGTAGCCATCTAAAGGAACTCTAAACCATTTTATTATCATTCGTCCATTCTGCTGTTTTGAGTATGAGATGAGATGAGAAATGAGCAAATGAGTAAAAAAGGAAATCAAAAGATAAAAAAATCAAAGAGCAATCTCTCCTCTCACTCAGTTCTCCATCCTCTAGACGAGGAAGAGCCTTCAGACGAAGAGAAACTGGCTGAGATGAGGGAGAAAATCAAGGCCAAGGAGAGCAAGCGGTAAAGTTACCTGATTAGCATCTGGATTCCTAAACCGACAAGAGTAGCGAGCACGTTTTATCATACTTGCAGCATCACCTTCGAATTCGAGGAGCCCGAGCGACGCGCGGGCGTGGGAAAGACGCCCACTGAGCTGCTGATTCTGGACGGAGAGGTGACCGTTGCATGGTTGTGATCTGAATGTAAGAGGAATCGATTCTCTCCAAACCACACGTTCTCTCGTCGATCAGAGTGAGCGAGAGAGTGTATGATATGAAGAGAGCCATTGCTCCATTGTAATTACTATGCAGTCAGAGTGGAGCAGTCTAGGGATGCTTCGGATATGAGGCGGATTCCTAAGATTATGCATACTCTCCGCTGATACTGTGAGAATAGAAAGCGTAGTCCGTGGTGTGGTGGGCGAGATTTAGTACATTTGTTTCTAAGTATACGCGGAACATTTTTCCTCCGCGTTCCGTGTATATTTAGAATCGAATGTACTAAATCTCGCCCACCACTCCACGGACTACGCTTTCTATTCTCACAGTACAATGGGTGAAAGAGTATGCAGAATAAAGAGAGAAATTTGCAAGTTATGATGTAATTTTCAGAGTCTGCAACCCAGCGATCTTGCCAAATGCGAGCGGGGAGAGGTCCTACTTCAGGTCTGAACTTTGATCTTTGATTCATTTTATTTTCTATATATTTCTTATATGAATAACAAATGACCCTGGCTTGATTTTGATCCCATCATAGTTCATTTGAAGTGATTTTTGAGTAGTTCCATCTCTAAAAATAGAAAATTATCTTCAGCTCTCTCTCGAGGCTGAAGACCACATTCGTCGAGGTCGCGATTTGCTTGAGAGAATTGCGTCAGAACACAAAAGTGAGTTTAAAACAGCCGATCAAGAGTAATAGTCTGACTCTCTTCACTCTACACTCTCTTTCATCTTTCCATCGATCGAAAGAGTGATGAAATGTGTGCCCGATTTTCGAATTTCGAATTGCAAAAATAGCCGATCAAGATCAAAAGAGCGAGGAAAAGAGCACCACGAGGGAACCATAAAAAGAAGGAGAGGAATGCGAACTACCGATAAAATCGACGCGCGCTGTCAAAACGTTTAGAGAACTCGCAGGGTTACGACCGACCTTGTTCGGATGGTAGCATGGGGGCTGAGCAATGAATGAGAGTTTATTGCAAGTGCAACACACGGCAGTTTACTTCTCAAAGAAAATTTGAACGTTACTTGCAATGCAACTGTGATACTTAAAGTGGTTAATCTTACTTAGGATGAGATGATCGATGCAATTGCATCTTAAATAATGCACATAGATAAAATGTAAATATGAAACATATTTCAGCCGTTTACGGAATCACGACTGGCTTTGGAACTTTCGCCAATGTCCGAATCGATAAGCACCAGTTGGAGTGAGTTTCAACATACATTTATCTAATTTGAATGGGCTGCTAACCGATAGTCCTCCGTAATTGTCCCAAACAATACAACTATAACTTTCTAAGTATTAGAGGCGCCTACCAGTGAGCTCTACGTGTAGTGCTCGGTCAGATTAATGATTTCTCCCCTCTCAGACAGCTGCAGCTCAATCTCATTCGCTCGCATGCTGCCGGCTACGGTCAGCCCCTCGCTCCTCCTCGCGCCAGGATGCTGCTCGCACTACGGTAGGGGTTACGGTAGCATCCTGTGGTGCGAATAATCAATGACGCCCATGCTGGAGTGAGCATCTCACACTATGCATGACTTTGCAAATAACTCCCTCCGTCAATGAAGAAAGCCATTTATTGTGATGCCAATCCTACCTGGGATAAAGCCCAAAATATGAGGCTATGCTTCCAGCATCAACATCCTTGCCAAGGGCCACTCGGGTATCTCTCTGGAGAACATCAAGAAGATGATCGCCGCGTTTAACGGTTCGTGTATCTTCTTCATTTTTTGCCTGCTAAATTTCTTGAATTTAGACTCGTGCGACGACAATGAACATATCTTATTCATTTGACATCATTCAAACACATGACACCTTCTCTTGCAGCGTTCTGCGTCTCTTACGTCCCTCAGCAGGGCACAGTGGGTTGCTCAGGAGATCTGGCTCCTCTCGCTCATCTTGCCCTAGGACTTCTTGGAGAGGGAAGAATGTGGTCGCCGATTACGGGGTAATGGTTGATTTTAACATTTGTTTCGTTAAGAATGAGGGAAATATTGGATAGCTTAGCATTTCCATTCCTTTAACAAAGGCCTGAAACATTTTCAAAACATTTTCTCATTCACATCAATTCTTCCGCGATTAAACTGTTTTTACTATTAAAATCTTTTAATTAATTTGTAAAGAAGTCAAGGACGATGTAATATTCAACTTCGAACGATGATCATAAAATGATCATGATAATTTTAGATGGGACGACGCCGCTGTGGTCCTCAAGCGAAACAACCTCCAGCCGATGAAACTCGGACCCAAGGTTTGACTTCCGGTCGTGCGAAATCTACTTCCGGTTCGATATTTCAGGAAGGACTGGCGCTCATCAACGGAACCCAGATGGTTACTTCCCTCGGGGCATTGGGTGAGAAATTATTTGCATAAAACAACGTAGATAATCTAATTTTACTGGATTAGCTCCTTCAATTACACCACTTGATCTATGATTTTATATCTGCTATTTTCAGCAAAAATAGAGGATTTTCAAGACTTCTCAATGATGTTGTTCAAATTTGTCATCCCTCATCACAGTTGATTTCTGATATCTACTTTTCAGCCGTTGAGCGTGCTACAAACATCGCCCTCCAAGCTGACGTCATCGCTGCTCTTTCTCTCGATGTCCTCAAGGGAACCAGCAGAGCTTATGATCCGGGTAAGGGGACCTGTGGTGCTACTAATTCATAGAGCAATTGTAATCAATTCAATGGAAACTAGGATCATAGATTGGTTTCGATCTTGGAAGTAGCGTAATTTTGATGTAATTCTTATTCATCGACGGAACAACATTCATCTGCTAACACTGAATGCCATAAAATGGGTATGAAACACATTTAAATTCCATCACTCCCAAACAACATCAACATCTGTGCAAGTACTGTTTGCTCTTAAGACGTCACTCGAGCAAAAATAGGACAATGTTGTCAATGCCCGATTAACCTGAGTGTTCACTGGAATTGCACTGTAAGATCTTAAAATGTTATGAGACGACGAATGAGGTACAAACAATGTGAGCTCTCTCGCCGGACAGTGAGCATTCTGAATTCAATTATTTTTTGGCAAAGACTTATCTCATCCAAAATCATCGTTCAGAATTTAGTTTTCATTTGGACAACAGATCCTGCTCAACACTGTCAACTAAATGTTCTGACAGTCATACAATGATCTTGAAAAACATTTGGCCATGCTGACTTTTTAACCCTTTTTCAGACATCCATCGGATTCGCCCTCACAAGGGGCAAAACGAGACTGCTGCACGACTTCGAGCCCTGCTCCACTCTGACGCAAATCCATCTCAAATAGCAGGTGAGGGATCAAAGATCAATATTTTGACCCTTTGATACCTCAAAGTCCAAAGTCCAAAGATCTTTCTCTCCAGAGTCCCATCGCAACTGCAACCGAGTGCAAGACGCCTACACCCTTCGTTGCGTTCCTCAGGTTGGTTCTTGGTACCATTTCTGGTTCCACGTGCTTTGGTACCGTACCCACCCTACCGTAATCCAGGTGCACGGTGTAGTTCACGATACGATCGCCTTCGTAAGAGGAATCATCACCACTGAGCTTAACTCGGCCACGGACAATCCGCTCGTTTTCGCTGATAGGTAAGGGAAACCAATCAGGATCAAGAAAAGTAACTACATTTTTAATATATAACTGAAGAATTTTCATTCAAGGGAGGAGATCATCTCCGGAGGCAACTTCCACGGCGAATACCCTGCTAAGGTAACAACAGTTTTCAATAAAATTTGTTGCTTACTTTAGATGTGTTTCATCATGTTGATAAACTGAGTGGAATTTTTTTAAAACTAATGATGCTACGATCCATTTTATACCAAAAAACTTTTAAAAAACTATCTTTTATTCAGGCGCTTGATTTCCTCGCTATTGGAGTGCACGAATTGGCTCAAATGTCCGAGCGGAGACTGGAGAGACTCGTGAACAAGGTAGGCCAACAGTTCTCTTTCCTGCTTCACTCTTCGGCAATTTTGATTATGCTCTTTATCATTTGATCTTCTATCCCTCAAGTTACGGTCGATTTCCAGGTAAGTAACTGTCATCATATTACTTACTATAACTGCTCTACGAAAAACCAAATAATTGAAGAGATTAAGATATCTCTAGTCCTTCCTTCTTTAAGGATCTCTCTGGTCTTCCCACTTTCCTCACCCCTGATGGAGGTCTCAACTCGGGATTCATGATGATTCAAGTCACAGCAGCCTCTTTGGGTAATTTACAGTTTCTCCGCTATTCGATAACTATCTGATTACAGTATCCGAGAACAAAGTCCTTTGCCATCCGTCCTCTGCCGATTCGATTCCGACCTCATGCAATCAGGTATGCTGTAATGCATTAGGATTACGGTATCTGACGTAGGTTCATCAATAATCGATCATTCAGGAAGACCATGTTAGTATGGGTGGATTCGCGGCTCGCAAGGCGCTTACCGTGATCGAGCATGTCGAGGCGGGTACGGTAGACATTTCTTGATATTGTCGACTACTTTCAATATACAGTCCAGTTGGTTTCCCATGTGAACACGTTGCGCTCCGAGTAGCCCCCAGTAACCCCCACTGACCCCACGGGTCTAGCACGTTCATCTTTGAGAGAATTGTGCTTAAATTAGTTTCGTTGTGTTCAGCATGCAATTCTGCATCGAATCATATACAATTTGTACAATTAAAAGTTTAAATATTTCGGTAAATTAATTTTGAAGTTGTCGATAAGAAAAAAATCACTTCCTGGTGTTATCAGGGTATTAATTGGGAAATAGTGAATCGTATCAAAAGTCTGCAAACCGGAAAATTTTGAAAGAAAACTGGAAAATAGAATTAATACCCTGATAACACCGGGAAGTGATTTTTTTCTTTTCGACAACTTCAAAATTAATTTACCGAAATTTTTAAACTTTTAATAGTACAAATTGTATATGATTCGATGCAGAATTGCATGCTGAACACAACGAAACTAATTTAAGCACAATTCTCTCAAAGATGAACGTGCTAGACCCGTGGGGTCAGTGGGGGTTACTGGGGGTTACTCGGAGCGCAACGTGTTCACATGGGAAACCAACTGGACTGTAGGTTCTCAAAATGTCAATCGAGAACTGACTTTTCAGTGCTTGCGATGGAACTCTTGGCAGCTTGCCAAGGATTGGAGTTCCTCAAACCTCTCATCTCTACTGCTCCTCTCAACAAGGTGTACGAACTAGTGAGGACCGTGTCCCCGTGAGTTCAGAAGATTTTTAAATTTGTTTTCCTTTGAACTACCTCCAAAGACTATTACGAACTAGTGAGTATTATGGCCAAAAATATAGATCATTGATTGTTCTATATTATGTTTGTTTGGAGCATAGCAACTTCAAATTTCAGTCCCCTGAATCGTGATCGATTCATGCAACCCGAGATCGCCGAGGTCATTCAACTTATCAGAGAGAACAAGGCGAGCTACTCATTGAATCTCATCTGTTTACATGTTGGATCTCCAGAGAAATAATATTCGCACTAAATATTTTGTTGTCTAATACATGAATTAACAAACAAACTATTCAAACGATACATATTCAGGTATGGGAGTGCGTTGCTCCTCACTTGGCGACACTCGAGGAGATGGAGGCACTCGATCCAGATGCATTGAGACTCGAAACGAAGACTCCCACTGGAATTGTCATGGCTGATAGGTGAGGAGAAGAGAGAAGTGGCAGGAAGGGGGACACATTTATTGAGAATACATACCCTCTCTCACATTGAAATACATCATGCCGTGTTGAATCCGTAAATCATAGATAGTATTGTTATTCAATATAGAGGCCATGCCCATTTTCAAATATCGATTAATTTCGTGTAGGGACCGCGACACTCCCGAGGACACGGAGCACATTCGAGGGTGTGAGGATCACACCCATCCGAGATATTGAGAAGAAGAGGAAGAGAGAGACTATTGGCACATTGCCAAGGGATACAATTTATTGTCTTCAAAAGTTACATTCCGTTGCCTTTTTGTATTTCATACTTGATAAATCTTGTGCCTATATTTCATAAAAAAAGTATGCATTTGAATATATGGAAAATTGTGAAGCAATTTTCAGTCGAATGCTGATTGTGTGTCTTTATTGCTACATTTGTTCCCACATATTGCGAATATTATTGCATACCAGAATGATCCAATTAACATTAAGGTGGTCGGATTGTGAAGCACTATGAGAGAATTAATAGAAGTTGAGATCGGCATGGATTTTAATCGTTATTTTCATCTTCACTTTCCTTTTCCGATGACTCGCATCGAAAAAGTTCCCTCGTAATGCATGAACAAAAATCTGTAAGCATATTGTAGAGTTGTCCAATATTTATTTATATTTTTTTCACACGATCCCATGAAAGATCCATTGAATGCGCGAAAAGTCTAACTGAGATATTCGGATTGTGAAGCACAACCGGACGAGAATCATTCGAGTCTGGGGAGAATTGAAGAGTTGTGAAATATGTTTCGGATAGGTTTCACGACTTGGTGATCTCACTGGACGATTGCACGAGTGCAATGGTCCTCCGATTTCATGACGCTTTCTAAATGATAAAATTATTATAGTTTTCACCAGCTGCAATTTTTTCACAAGGCTGCAACATGTTGGGATGGCTGGTAGTTGAGTTCATAATTCGGAGTCGACCCTCCCTTTTCACGCACTTTTTCGACAGGCCGATTCTCGAAAGAGTTGATAGTAACTAGTTAACTAAGTTTACCTCCTTTAAAATCGACCATGTGAAAAGATTTTTAATTCTGAACAACGCGTTAATCAAGTTGTTCAGAATAATACGCTACCCGTTATTCCCTCATAAAACAGTCCCTCCTGCGCTCCAGTCAACGTAAAAACGATCTCCCATTTTCACGAAATTCTGATATTCCCAAGCATATTCGACTACCAGCTCAAACCGTTCTGGTAACCCCTTCGCCTTTGAACCAAGTTCATTCAGGGCTCGCCGCTGCGCGGCGAGCCGGGACGAAATTGTTCTGAAAATACCTCTCACCTTCCCTTCCGTTCCCTCCTCCGCTGCCCCTCTCACCTCCCTCCAGGTTTCTAAGTTGTTCGAATTGATATGCTACCAGTCATTCCCTCATTAGATTATCTCACCTCCGCTCTCCCACCTCCCCTCCCTCTCTCCTCCCCCCTTCACTCCTCCGCTATCCGTTTCATCTCCGCTCACCCTCTCACTTGCCTTCGGATTACTAAGTTTATTCGAAATGAATCCGCCATTCCCTCATTTGATTATCTCCCCTCCGCTCTACCACCTCCCCTCCCTCCCTCTCCCCCTCCCTTCTCGCCTCCGCTATCCATTTCACCTCCGCTCTCTCTCTCACTTGCCTTCGGATTACTAAGTTTGTTCGAAATGAATCCATCATTCCCACATTTGATTATCTCCTCTCCGCTCTACCACCTCCCCTCCCTCCCTCTCCCCCTCCCTTCTCGCATCCGCTATCCATTTCACCTCCGCTCACCCTCTCACTTGCCTTCGGATTACTAAGTTTATTCGAAATGAATCCGCCATTCCCTCATTTGATTATCTCACCTCCGCTCTACCACCTCCCCTCCCTCCCTCTCCCCCTCCCTTCTCGCCTCCGCTATCCATTTCACCTCCGCTCTCCCTCTCACTTGCGTTCGGATTTCTAAGTTTATTCGAAATGATAATACGCTACCCGTAATTCCCTTATAACGTTGTCTACCCTCTCCCCTATCACCTCCGTTCATTCTCTCACCTCCCCACAGTCTCCCTTCGAACGCGCACCCGCCAGCTTCCCTTCCTTCTTCCCCGCTCTCCCGTCCCCCCGTTGAACACGCGCGCCCCTCCCTCACCTCTACTTAATCACGAAAGAAAGGTTCACATGTGCTCTCGTAGCCGAGTGGTTCGTGAGGTTGACTCGCTATCCCGAAGTCGCGGGTTCGATCCCCGCCGATGCCCTGAGTCTTTTGCCAGCCTCTATCTGACTCTGACCGCTGGACACGAACACATTTCTGACCGAAACTGCGGAAAAAAGCATCAAATATCGAGACGAAAGAGTATAAAGAAGGGATAATTAGGGAGGCAAGAAAGGATCACGGTTTGACCTTTGACCCTCTCAAAAGGGTCAGATACGGGTCGGTCAGACCCGTCGGATACGGGTCAGACACGGGTCAAGGGTGAGAGAGGGAAAGGAAGAGGTAGACCGAGAGAGTGCGGTAAATGGAGAGAGCGCCGAGAGACGAGTCTTTCGGCGCTCTCTCCCTTTATCGCACTCTCGCGATCTTCCTCTTCCTTTCGAGAGGGAGTGAGAGCCGCTTCTAACCCGAAATTACAGGTCAGAAACGGGTCAGGGTCATAAAATCGGGTGACCCGGCGGAATGGTGAATAGCGCGGGTCACCCGTGACCCGTTCTTGCCGCCCTAGTAATGATAATGAACAAAAAAACATTTCGAAGTGTGATGTGCAAAACTAAATAAACCGCCGTTCACTGGGCATCATTTATAGAATATTCAATTGATGCAACAGCATAATTAAATGAATGAAAAAATAAGTGCATGCAACTTGCGAATGTTTGATCATGGCATAGAATGTTGGTGATGGAAGGGAGTGAGAAACAAAATGGGTGAGATTACGACGCATCTTGAATTTCCTCGAGAATGACACCCCACATGTTCGATCCTCTTCTTCGAATTCTCCTCCGCGTGCCTCGCTGCCCGTGTCGAGGCTGTAAAATTACAATTATTTTTGTAAATTTATGGTGTTTCTTGTGTTAAAAGCTGAAATGGAGTTAAATTTGCAACTCACGTGTGATCGCTGCACTTGAATCCGATTTCGCCGACGGTAGAATGTAGGATGATCCATAGGGGCTCGTTATATGAACAATCTGAACATCAAGACTACACGTCGTAATTACGTTCGTAATTCGGGTCCCCGTCTCTTCTTTCACACACTCTCTCGTCGCTTAACCGGTCTAGAGAGTGTGGGAAATGAAGAGACGGCTCCCGAATTGCGAACTTTATTTCGTGATGCGGGCAACCATCTTCTCATTTATCCTTCACTCTCGCCGATGGATCGATCGAGTGTACCTGTGTAATTTACAGACGATTTTCCGGATTCTTGATTGAAATCGTTACGCATTTTCGAATCGTCCGCTATCGGTATTCCCATCTCCATGCAATTAATCTAGGAAGCTAAGATGAGAGATACGCAGCTTAGGATTGATTCCGTGAGCATTTTTGCTATTTAAAAAAAAATCCGCATTATTTTCGGTTAGGATTAAGGTACTTGGCTGATGAGCCGATGAACAAACTTGAATCTGGGGTTGGGCTTGAGAGGTGAATTCGAAAGCAGGAAGAGAAGCGCGCGATCGGAATCACAGCGGGAGACGAGGACAGATGGCTTCGCAAGAATGGACTCTCTTCACTCTGTATGTTCTCTTACCGATCAGACGGGCGAGAATTTGGGATAGTAATTTCTCGAGAAGCCATCCCTATGGCTGAAATGTGATGAGGGAACTAAGCCGGATGAGAACTATGACGGCATACCGCCTTTGATATCACGCCATTCATCTAAGAATCCAG
This sequence comes from Pristionchus mayeri, assembly GCA_036245805.1. Classification (NCBI taxonomy): domain Eukaryota; kingdom Metazoa; phylum Nematoda; class Chromadorea; order Rhabditida; family Neodiplogasteridae; genus Pristionchus; species Pristionchus mayeri. The sequence continues at coordinate 4,956,179 of BTRK01000002.1, read as the reverse complement.
CTAGATTCCCCATTTCTCGGATTTGACCAAACACGGGTATCCGATGTTTTTTGAGGAATGAGTAGCTTAACCTCTACCTGAAAGATCCTGAGAAATTCATTTGCGTACCATCATTCTTAAGGTTCTGGTACCGGGTCTTTGTTTCTGGTACCAGCTTTAACGTTGATTTTCTCATTTATCCTGCACGTTAGGTAAAAATTGCCTCCTGGGCGACCCCCACTACTTTTCACAGCTCTATCGATGTGTTCAAACTAGAATTCATGAAAATGGTTTTTAACAGTGCTACATTCATGGCCAATTATCTCGAAAATCTGTTGAAAGGCGCAGCTGGAATTTCAAGAGTGTATAGCGCTGCAAGAGAGCTTTGAAATAAGGTGCTTGCGGCTTCAGTACCCGTTCCGCAAGTACCATTTTATCCACTTTGAAGTTCCGAGATGATTTGAAGCCATTTAATACGATGCAGACCGCGCGTTTTGTCAGGCGCGACGAAGAGTGAAAGCAAGATTTCGTGTTTCAAGTGTGTTTCAGAATTGAAACAAATGATTTGTCTCTGAATAATATTTGTACTACTTCTGAAACACATTTGAAACACGAAATCTTACTTTCGCTGTTCGTCGCGCCTGAGAAAACGCGCGGTCTGCGTCGTATTAAATGTCTTCAAATCATCTCGGAACTTCAAAGTGGATAAAATGGTACTTGCGGAACGGGTACTGATGCCACAAGCCCCTCATTTCAAAGCTCTCTTGCAGCGCTATACGCTCCTAAAACTTCAGTTGCGCCTTTCGACAGATTTTCGAGATAATTGGCCATGAATTGGCCAACTGTTAAAAACCATTTTCATGAGTTCTAGTTTGTACACATCGATAGAGCTCTGAAAAGTAGTGGGGGTCACTCAGGAGGCAATTTTCACCACAAGTGCAGGATAACTGAGAAAATCGATGCTAAAGCTGGGTACCAGAACCAACGACCCGGTACCAGGACATTAAAAATGATTGTATCGCAATAAAAAGTCGTGTTATTGTTCAGGGACACCAGAAGAGTATAAAACCGAAGAAAACTCGCTTTGGGTATTTCCGTCAAATCCGGCATCGAGATCGATTCTTAGGTGAATGGCGTGATATGCTTAGAGAACGCAAGCTCCGCCCACTTTGAGGGAGAAAGAGTGCCCCAAAATCTGGCACTCCAAACGACTAAGCGAATTCGTAACCAAATTCTTAGTGCAAGCCCTTATTCTGTAGGTCTCATCAGTCTTTACAATCTGCGAAATGGCGATCATGATTTTGATTTTTTTAAATGTACAAAAAATCGATTGGAAGGTCATGCATTCTCCCATTTTTGTACTTCCAATGACTATTCGTCTTTCGCCTAAGTCCAGCAAGGTTCCCCTGATTTTTATCATCACTTCAGTACAAATAAAATATAAAATAGTTTTAAGTTCGAATAGTCGATTGCAAATAAGAGTGACTATCTGAGAGAACTGACCATAGGCCGTACAGCGAAAAATAAACTGCTGATTTTAAGATGCCTCTAGGGGTAACTTTTCACGTAGAGTTCGAAAATCAACCTTAGGAAGCCGTATCTCTGACCCCTCATTTTCTGTGGCGCGCCTCAACGCCGAGGTCGGTTTTTGTAAATCGTGAACGGCTGGTCCAAACCCCATATATAGATAGTAATTCTGAAAGATCTCGACGAGATAAGCATTTTTACTGTTAGAGGTGAAACGCTACCTCATCTGGGAAAAAACTTATCGACATTTAAATTATCAAATTGGTCGTCCTTAAAAAGTTACATGCGAGGCGTACTTTTAAGTATGTTCATTAAATTCATCGTGTAAAGTTACCCTTAGATGCAAATTTCGGCGCAAAATAAGGCGCACCCAAGGGGTTTCCCAAATTGCGGAAAAGGGCTCAATTGTTAGGAATTTCAGGTTTTTCGTTTCTATCGTCTCCATTTTCACTATTTCGAAGCAGAGTTGACAAAAAAATAAGTTTCAAGATTGGGGAATGTGAATTATAATCGAAAAATCCGTGTTTGAATCGTTCGAAAAATATCGGTTTTCGAATTCTCGATTTTGCTCAAATTTGGGCATCTGAAAGTGTGGATTTTCGAAAATGTGAAGGTGCTCATTCTGCATGAAGTAAAGAATACTTCCGCGTAAATAAGATATTGTATATGAGGCGAATCGCGAGAGAATCGACCACGCCGCGGCGGTAGGAAAGAAATATGTCCTACCTGACAACAAATTTACATACAAGTATTTCAAATGATGCTCTTTCAAACTGCGTCGTCAGAATTTTGATATCGGTCGTCATCTTCGAGATTCAGAAGGCCAAACTTGGTACTATCACTTTTCGACAGTCAAATCGGGCGCACTTAAATGATCATAACTTTGTTTAAAATAACGCTAGAAAGTCGTTCTTTTTTTAGAAAGAAAGCTGAGAACAATCTCTACAACTTCCTGCCGGCGTCATCATTTCTTGTGTTCATCCTGGTGCGGGGCGGTCGGGTGCACCAAAAATGACGTAACTTTGGAAATCGGAAAAAGATCTTGGGTTATCATGTTTAAGTTGTAGTACCTATATATGGCTAACTTTTCGCCAAAAATTAGGGAAATCGGAGTATTAACAAAAAAAGCGCTGGCACTTATGTGCGACGACCCCAAAATGAGTTCTCGGCAAGAGTAGTTCCGTATCTTCAATTGGTCTCATTTGGGCTCAAAATCATTCAAAATCATCCAAAACAACATTATAAGTTTCTACTTCCCATATTATAGCGCTTCCATTGGTCATAAATGGTCAGCTAACCTAAAATTTGAAATAGGGTATTTTGACCTTTTCCAAGTTGCTGGATGGGCTCTATTGCACTAAAGTTGTTTCAAATCATGTAACAACTTTCCTCGAAAGGGCTCTCAAAAAGCGCGCATCTGGAAATACGAAATTTAATCAGATGAACGCAATCAAAGGCGCTTAAGTGTACATCAGTTCAAAATAGACGTAGCGACCTGGCATATGTATAGAAATGTACGATGAGCTAAACATTTCATCTGTTGAAAGTGAGTTTCTATCTCTTAATTAAAGCGCGCTAGAGAGCTTAGAATTTGGTAGAAAACGACTAGAGACGTGCGCAGGGGAGCGCTAAAAGGAGGGGAGAGAGAGGGAGGTCAGGCGGCGAGAGCGCCAGACGGTTAGAGCACGTGCTCTCGGGGGATTCTAGCCTATTTCTGGCCATCTTCCAGGCTCTGTAGCGCACTTTAACGAAGATATAGAAACTCACTTTCAACAGATGAATTGTTTAGCTCATAGTGCTCTACATTTCTATTCATTTGCCAGGTCTCTATGTCTATTTTGAACTGATGTACACTTTAGCGCCTTTCATGGCGTTCCTCTGATTAAATTTCGTATTTCCAGATGCGCGCTTTTTGAGAGCCGTTTCGAGGAATGTTGTTACATGATTTGAAACAACTAGTGCAATAGAGCCCATCCAGCAACTTGGAAAAGGTCAAAATACCCAATTTCAAATTTTCGGTCAGGTGACCATTTATGACCAATGGAAGCGCTATAATATGGGAAGTAAAAACTTATAATGTTGTTTTGGATGATTTTGAATGATTTTGAGCCCAAATGAGACCAATTGAAGATACGGAACTACTCTTGCCGAGATCTCATTTTGGGGTCGTCGCACAAAAGTGCCAGCGCTTTTTTTGTTTATACTCCGATTTCCCTAATTTTTGGCGAAAAGTTAGCCATATATAGGTACTACAACTTGAGATTACGACGCATCTTGAATTTCCTCGAGAATGACACCCCACATGTTCGATCCTCTTCTTCGAATTCTCCTCCGCGTGCCTCGCTGCCCGTGTCGAGGCTGTAAAATTACAATTATTTTTGTAAATTTATGGTGTTTCTTGTGTTAAAAGCTGAAATGGAGTTAAATTTGCAACTCACGTGTGATCGCTGCACTTGAATCCGATTTCGCCGACGGTAGAATGTAGGATGATCCATAGGGGCTCGTTATATGAACAATCTGAACATCAAGACTACACGTCGTAATTACGTTCGTAATTCGGGTCCCCGTCTCTTCTTTCACACACTCTCTCGTCGCTTAACCGGTCTAGAGAGTGTGGGAAATGAAGAGACGGCTCCCGAATTGCGAACTTTATTTCGTGATGCGGGCAACCATCTTCTCATTTATCCTTCACTCTCGCCGATGGATCGATCGAGTGTACCTGTGTAATTTACAGACGATTTTCCGGATTCTTGATTGAAATCGTTACGCATTTTCGAATCGTCCGCTATCGGTATTCCCATCTCCATGCAATTAATCTAGGAAGCTAAGATGAGAGATACGCAGCTTAGGATTGATTCCGTGAGCATTTTTGCTATTTAAAAAAAAATCCGCATTATTTTCGGTTAGGATTAAGGTACTTGGCTGATGAGCCGATGAACAAACTTGAATCTGGGGTTGGGCTTGAGAGGTGAATTCGAAAGCAGGAAGAGAAGCGCGCGATCGGAATCACAGCGGGAGACGAGGAGAGATGGCTTCGCAAGAATGGACTCTCTTCTATTTTGAACTGATGTACACTTAAGCGCCTTTGATTGCGTTCATCTGATTAAATTTCGTATTTCCAGATGCGCGCTTTTTGAGAGCCCTTTCGAGGAAAGTTGTTACATGATTTGAAACAACTTTAGTGCAATAGAGCCCATCCAGCAACTTGGAAAAGGTCAAAATACCCTATTTCAAATTTTAGGTTAGCTGACCATTTATGACCAATGGAAGCGCTATAATATGGGAAGTAGAAACTTATAATGTTGTTTTGGATGATTTTGAATGATTTTGAGCCCAAATGAGACCAATTGAAGATACGGAACTACTCTTGCCGAGAACTCATTTTGGGGTCGTCGCACATAAGTGCCAGCGCTTTTTTTGTTAATACTCCGATTTCCCTAATTTTTGGCGAAAAGTTAGCCATATATAGGTACTACAACTTAAACATGATAACCCAAGATCTTTTTCCGATTTCCAAAGTTACGTCATTTTTGGTGCACCCGACCGCCCCGCACCAGGATGAACACAAGAAATGATGACGCCGGCAGGAAGTTGTAGAGATTGTTCTCAGCTTTCTTTCTAAAAAAAGAACGACTTTCTAGCGTTATTTTAAACAAAGTTATGATCATTTAAGTGCGCCCGATTTGACTGTCGAAAAGTGATAGTACCAAGTTTGGCCTTCTGAATCTCGAAGATGACGACCGATATCAAAATTCTGACGACGCAGTTTGAAAGAGCATCATTTGAAATACTTGTATGTAAATTTGTTGTCAGGTAGGACATATTTCTTTCCTACCGCCGCGGCGTGGTCGATTCTCTCGCGATTCGCCTCATATACAATATCTTATTTACGCGGAAGTATTCTTTACTTCATGCAGAATGAGCACCTTCACATTTTCGAAAATCCACACTTTCAGATGCCCAAATTTGAGCAAAATCGAGAATTCGAAAACCGATATTTTTCGAACGATTCAAACACGGATTTTTCGATTATAATTCACATTCCCCAATCTTGAAACTTATTTTTTTGTCAACTCTGCTTCGAAATAGTGAAAATGGAGACGATAGAAACGAAAAACCTGAAATTCCTAACAATTGAGCCCTTTTCCGCAATTTGGGAAACCCCTTGGGTGCGCCTTATTTTGCGCCGAAATTTGCATCTAAGGGTAACTTTACACGATGAATTTAATGAACATACTTAAAAGTACGCCTCGCATGTAACTTTTTAAGGACGACCAATTTGATAATTTAAATGTCGATAAGTTTTTTCCCAGATGAGGTAGCGTTTCACCTCTAACAGTAAAAATGCTTATCTCGTCGAGATCTTTCAGAATTACTATCTATATATGGGGTTTGGACCAGCCGTTCACGATTTACAAAAACCGACCTCGGCGTTGAGGCGCGCCACAGAAAATGAGGGGTCAGAGATAATTCTTCCTAAGGTTGATTTTTGAATTCTACATGAAATGCTACCCCTAGAGGCATCTTCAAATCATCACTTTATTTTTCGTTGTACGGCCTATGGTCAGTTCTCTCAGATAGTCACTCATATGACAAAGCAACGTGCAAGCCATATCACAAGTTTTGCATGCACAAGCAGGGATGTGTCCACTTTAATCCTGATGTGTCCACTGTAATTCTGATATATCCACTGTAAATATATGTGTCCCCGAAACGGGACAGAATCAGCGATATCTTATCTTATCTTATCTTGCATATCTTGCGATATCTTGCAAGGTGTCCCAACTTATGACAGAATTCGAAATTTATTTTAATTATATCATTATGCTTTATTTCATGTCATCGACTGGGGAATACAAAATGCAGAAAATGGCACGTACATACTTTTGTTGGGGACAATATCGATAGACAATTCTATTTTAGGGAAAACTCACTTTAGATGAAAACGTCTGCCATGAGTTGAGCTAGAACATAAAAGGAAAGTCAATCAGGGAGTGAATGTTCATAGTAAGCAATTAGGGAGTACGGAGAATCTTTAAAAAGAGTATTTATAATCAGTTTTTGTTATCCGCGATTGTACTTGATCGAAATCACTCGCTTCCACACTTCTTTCTTGTTGTTTCCAACCGAGACCTCTTGAAAGACTGGAAAAATATGAGTATTGTGGAGAAATAAAATATAAATAGTGGTAAATTCATTAGATTTCGAGGAACAATACAATGATATTGACATTCTACACACTTTCGACAGCTCGGATGACGAAGGAGTGTATAGAATGAAAAGACGTTGGTATCGTTTCTCGAACTCTACTAGCATCGCAGATGTTTTTCGAAGGTTAAAAAAATCTGAAAAGATGGGTTCATACTCACTCTGTACAGTTCGTTCACACTCTTCATCGTCATCTCTAGTATACGGGCCGACGGGGAGATCATCCCCATCAAGAGTCAAATTTGAATCAGTGACCGAATCAATTATATCGAGGCTCAGCGCCCTCTCGAGATGTCCCAGTTTCTGCATTGATAATAGAATATTAATAAGTGGAACAAAATTTCGCTTATCAGGTGTTTATTCATTCCATTTTCACTAGTTACTCACATCAATAATGCTGTCCAATTGCTTTTTATTGGTGCGTTCTTTAGTTACCGCGAACGGGTTGACAACAATCCTACTGATTCCAGCGTTGTAAAAATTGTTAAAGACGTCGACCGCTAAGGTATTCTGGAAATAAGAATACATTCAATTTTGTTGACATAGCTGCCTGACTTACTCTACCAATCGTCTTGCGAAACTCTTCTCTTTCAAATCCGTGTTTACTTCCATCAACTAAATCGTGATACTCCCCAGGTCCCTTCGTCAAGATCACTTCCCGGACTCCAGCACGTACAAGCTCCGTCGCAAAGTCATCTGAAAATGCCTCCTGCATATAAGCCCGTTTGCTACATACTAAGATAATTCCTAGGAGATTTAGTGCAGTCCATTCAAGTGAAATACAACTGGAGAATATCTAGCCAGCAGTCGATGAACGACTTGCTACTTGTCGATGTCTAGCATCTCTACTAGAGTTCGTAATTTGGGTCACCGTCTATTCATTTTACACACTCGCTCGACCGCTGGAATGGCGAGAGAGTGTGAGGAATGAAGAGACGATGGTTTCATTTCTCGAACTCTAATCTCTATTATACCAACGCCGACATATTTACGTAATTTTCGGAGAAAGAAAATAAAAATAAAACGAAACAATTTACCGCTCAAGAACGGAGAGAGCATAGCGTATGCGAAATAATTCTTCAGCACAAACTCGATCGATTTAACGCCAAAAGTGGACAGGGTCGCAGGAAGTTTATTTCTATAAAATGTAAAGTTCAAAAATCTTTGTTACGTAAATATTTACAAGTGTAGAACTATTACTATTTAGGAACTTAAATTTGGTTGAAAAATTGCAGCCCTATCTATTCTTGTTTTCATCGATTCATATAATTATGATAATTAAAAACGATGTAGCGAGATCGCTACGCCACCTCATAGTCGAATTGCGAAAGCTGGCGAACGCCGATGCATCGGTATCGTTACCATTTCTCGTGCACTAGGTCGGATGAAATATATTGCGTCACGCCGTCTTTGATAAATCAAGGGCATGATGCAATCGTTCTCATCCGACCTAGTCCCCATTTGCAATCTCAACCCTACTACTCACATGTAGAACAATCCTAAAGCATCGACTACTAGAGAAATCTTATAGATGGAACATCCAGTGAAAATCTTTAAAGCCTGATCCAGTTCCGCGAGCGTAACGTGCAATCTCTGAATGGAATTATTTGTTAGAGCTGGCTGCGTTAGTGTGTGAAAGGTGAAAGAACAAGAATAACAAAAATAATAAAAAAATATGATCGTTTCATCCCAAAACGTAGACACTTATGAAGTCAGGATCAACATGTAAATGAGTGAAAAGCTCACTGGGTTCATCGTGAAATGGCGTATTTTCACAATGGGGAAGGTATTGAATCCTGCACAGGTATCAGAAGGCATCAGAGGACTCGGAACAGTACGAGTAAAGGTCATCTGAATACGAAAGTTACCTCAGTGGAGGTGTGAGGTAGGGTTGCAGGATCGAATTCGAACTCGAACTTCGCACTCCCTCTTGCACCCCTTCCTCTCTCTCTCCCCGAAGTTCGATCGAGCTAGGTCGATCTGCCAGAGGGTGCGAATCTCGCACTCCCATCGAACTTCGCACTCAACCCTCTTCCCTACTCGAGCGCGGGGAAAAGAGGGAGAGGGATGAGTGCGAAGTTCGGTGGGAGTGCGAGATTCGTACCCTCTGGCATAGAGAGTGCGAGATTCGAGTAGAGAGAGAGGGTTGAGCTCTCGCCAGTGCGAAGTTCGAGGGAGGAAGGCAAGACCCCCAGAGGGTACGAATCTCGCGAATTCGATCCTGCAACCCTAGTGTGCGGGAACAATTTCTAAAAGTTTTCCCAGTCTACTCCATTTAATTTTGGGAGAGCATCATAGGCACGATAAAGTGAAATTGCATGGTCCTTGGTCTCAGAGCCGGCATTTAGGAAAATTCCGGTTTTGAGTCCGGCAATTATTTATTTCAGCTCTAAGACATCAAACATCTACCATTATATGCAAGGAGACTTGAGTCATGAAATATGTTTTTTGTTAAGAATTTTTTGGATGTCTGCGCACATTTTCTTCTCCGTGTTCACAGAATGAAGAAAACACAATCGTGCGAAGTCAGGTCTAATCACAACTCGAGGAATCGTCTGCCTCTCTCCAAACCACACGCTCTCTCCTCCATCAGAGTGAGATAGTGTATGATATGGAGAGAGCGAGACAATTGCTCCACAACTCACCACTCCCGCAGCTGCGGATCTCCTGATCGCATGGACAGAAGTCTCGGGATGTGAGAGAAATTGACGAGCTGAGTTGGGATGAAGAAAATTAGCGGACACGCTAAGCTTCTCACGGTGCTAAAAAACATAATATCAAATTCTTATTTAGAATGATGTTCAGAAATGGCAAGTGATCTCACTTTCTCGATGGATAGTGTTGAAATCTCGCAAGTTGGTTTGAATACCCGAAATCGACGAGACACCTGAACGATAAATGGATTTCCAATTAATATTAGATAAACTGGCCTTTTCTCTTTAAGAGTGTGAAAAATTGCAATCTAGCTATTCTGTGAGACCGAACATTCTAATTAGCTCCCGGTCGTTACCCCCCTAAAGTATGATTATCCCTAGTACAATACCAACATAGTACAGTAGTACAATACCAACATAGTACCTGGGATAAAGAAATTATATCACAATAATTAAAGTCCGCAATGATGATGTTCATCAGTTCGGCAGGGACGGAGTCGAGAGCCATTGGAATGAGTAGGCCTGGAAATGGTTTACTAATTCAGGCAAGAATTATCAGTAGACTTCGAAATTGGGTCACTGTTTCTTCGTTTATATGTATTTACGCGATCGAGTGACAAAAAGGAATAGAAAATGAAGAGGTGGCGACCGGAGTTACGAACTCTAATAGGAACTCTTATAGGTGAGCTGAACCATCGCGCAATTGAAGACAGAATAACAAAAAAGGTAGCAAATTTGCACATATATTCAGAAATAAATGAATGCATGCGAGCCTTAAAGAACGTGACAGAGAGGGGGGGGAGGCAGTGTATGTTTGCGTAAGACGCTAGCACCGGATGGGCGGAGCTACTTCACGCAATCAATATCATCACATCCATGCCGGAGGGCACTTTAGGGAACTTGAGGAAATAAGATCCATTGGGACTATGCCAGCTCAAGGGCTTGCCCACGGTCATTCGGCTCAAACATGGGGATGGCAAAATGAGAAGATTAGTTCGTTTGTGCACGAAAATACTGAAAACCCATGTGGGAGCATTTCTAGCAAATATACAGCAGCGGTAGAAATTTTTTTAGGTGAATTAAAATAAATGCAAATTTCATCAATTATCAAGTTCGTTCAGGTGTGGTATTCGCTCCACTCATCCTAATAACTAATATATTTTCATGGTTTCAACGCAATCGTAGAAGAAATCCTCCTGCAATGATGCAACTACTGAAGTGAATAGCATCAGCACATTGTAAACCACTGAACCCACAGGCAGAGATTACACATTCTAAATGGGTAGCTCGTACCCTCCTACTCTACGCCAGCTCACCCCCTGGCAGGTTTCGTTCATACCTATCCGGATGTTCCAGTCCCGCCCCCATCCGACTAGACCCTTGGTAGAGCTATCGTCTCATTCATTCAATCAGTTTCTCCTACCTGCATGAACATGTCCCTCGCCCTCTTCCCTCCTGAACTCCTAGAGAAGATTCTCGAAGACATCACCTACAGTGATCAAATATCCTTCTCACAGGTAAATTTCGCAATTATATTCGTGTGTTTGTTTTATTTTATGAGTTGAATTGTGTTAATATTCAAGTAAATTCAACTTTTTAAGAGCTACCGTCGCTTCAGACCGTACAAGCCTACTGGGAAACTTGCAGATCTGACCATACAACGAGTAAGCTAAGTAAAAATCATGACTCTAGGTGAATCTTCTTTAGAAATATGTATCTTCGAAGCCACTTTTTCTGAATAAAAACATCCGGTAATACGTTTGAAAAAAGTATTTTCAGACCGGTCAGTGGTTCACGCTGTCTACTCCATCAGCCGATTCGACCACCAATGCCGAATGTCTCGATCCATCGGTTAAGTCATCCCGAAAGGTAGAGTGAACACACAAGGGGTGGGAAAATTCGAATAGAAAAAACATTTAAATTGCAACTAACAATAATATGCTTGTTCAGGTTAATGCCACTCGTAAGTTCGCTTTCCCTCCATCAAAGAATGGGATTTATGTGAAAGCGAGAATCGACTATGTGAAAATTGATGAAGTGATTTTTATCGCAATGCGTTTCCGTCCATATTTAACAAAAACAATTTCTAACTTGAACATCAATATATTGTTTTTAGAACCGTCACATCTCATTGAAAGATTTGGACCATCTAAGTACGATTCTATCAGGCTGTTTCATAGACAAAATTGCACTGGTCGTCGATGCTGTTGGACTATTCTATGTGTATGCACTCAACTTTTTGCCATTTCATACATTTATCTTTTCAGTCTTGTTATTATTCTATACTTATTCTTATTATTTATTCACACAATATGTTCATGGGGCGGGAGAGATGTGTCGATTCAAACTCGATTGATATGATACTTTCAGAAACAACATTCCGGCTTTTTTGTCTCGTCACCGAGTAAAATCTGTGGAATTTATTCTCCAAGAGAATATGTACTACAATATGCTCGAACCGTTCATGAAAAGTAAGATGTTGTCTTATTAATTTGCCTATTGGTTCTTCATTTTGCTTATTCATTAGAGCCTTCTTAACATAGGAATATCTAAAAATTGTCATTTTTTCTCAAATAATTAATCTGTAAATTGAACACTTCAGGCGGTTTCTCGATCGAACTTGTGAGGGCCGGAGTCCGAGAGATAACTTTCGCTTACACCAAGTGTTATTGTCACGACTTTGTCGACGGTAGACAGCATGGATTCAGTGAACAAGAATTCCGCACTACCTTCATCCGCACTAGCTTCTTTCGGTCAAACGTGAGATTTTTTTCTGTGTTTATTTCGTTCCCACTTTCATGAACATTTTTAGGTAAATGAACAAATAAGTGCAATTTCAGATCGAACACGAGATCGATTTCTTAATAAGTCTGTGTGCCGCTGGATTCAAGAAGATCGTTGCAAACTCAGATGTGTTGTTCGCGAAGAATGAGATGCACAAAACGGATTTGAACCGACTTGTCGATGTATGTTTACGCTACCCTGTCTAAGGATTAAAATTAAGACTTTCTGATTTAAGGGCCTCATAAGATCTAAGACAAATTTAAACGAATTATTGCAGAGACTTTCGTTGCTGCAGAGGCCGATAAGTCTTGAGTTCACATCCTATGTCGAGGGAGATTGGAGATGGCTTCCGAATGGCAGAATGGGATCGTTTCCGAAATCTCCGGAAATGGCTGAACAATGCGGTCAGGTTCCTAGTGGAGTGTACAGAAGAGAAGATGATGATGAGTATGGAAGGAGTGTTTATGGTAAGCACTTGAAACATTCTTAAAGTTTGAGCACCTTTTTGTTTTGCAAAGTTGATTCATGAAAAGCACGCTTCGCTGAAGTTGTACAATAACACATTTTAATCCGATTTTTAAAAATGTTTATAATGAAATTGAATTTTTTATCATAGAAATATACTGAATGGATTAATAATATATAAGAAAGCTAATTACAAACACGATGTTTTTCAGTCACTCAAACGTCGAATGGACACCTTCTCAACAACCGTTTCACGATTGAAATTAATTTAAAGAAGAACAGAGAATAGGTTATTAGCATACTATTATGTATCACTGTTTTGTGTTGTATAGCCCACACAACCTTGGCACAACGGCTGAGTAAAATTTTTAATTTAAAGAAAATAATGTATGCAAAAGATTAACTAGAAATTCTTTGGTTCTTCGTGAACGGCGAACTTACGTTGATTGTGAATTGCATTGAAAGATAACCTGCACCTTATTTTATCATCAATAACCCAATTCGGGTTTTCACAGTACTTCCATGAGATCAACAAACACCTATTATGATTATATCAAACCATTCGGAGTTTAAAAATGAGCTGATAGAAAGGTGAAAATTGGAAAAGCCCAATTCGGAACACGCACTTGAGTGGTTTGAATCGGGAGCTTCGTAGAGTTAGTTGAATCAAATATGCTGTACCATTCATGTTTACACTTTACTGCTATGATACGATCTCTCTCCAATTTGGGTGCATACTTTCTTATATATTATTAATCCATTCAGTATATTTCTATGATAAAAAATTCAAATTCATTATAAACATTTTTAAAAATCGGATTAAAATGTGTTATTGTACAACTTCAGCGAAGCGTGCTTTTCATGAATCAACTTTGCAAAACAAAAAGGTGCTCAAACTTTAAGAATGTTTCAAGTGCTTACCATAAACACTCCTTCCATACTCATCATCATCTTCTCTTCTGTACACTCCACTAGGAACCTGACCGCATTGTTCAGCCATTTCCGGAGATTTCGGAAACGATCCCATTCTGCCATTCGGAAGCCATCTCCAATCTCCCTCGACATAGGATGTGAACTCAAGACTTATCGGCCTCTGCAGCAACGAAAGTCTCTGCAATAATTCGTTTAAATTTGTCTTAGATCTTATGAGGCCCTTAAATCAGAAAGTCTTAATTTTAATCCTTAGACAGGGTAGCGTAAACATACATCGACAAGTCGGTTCAAATCCGTTTTGTGCATCTCATTCTTCGCGAACAACACATCTGAGTTTGCAACGATCTTCTTGAATCCAGCGGCACACAGACTTATTAAGAAATCGATCTCGTGTTCGATCTGAAATTGCACTTATTTGTTCATTTACCTAAAAATGTTCATGAAAGTGGGAACGAAATAAACACAGAAAAAAATCTCACGTTTGACCGAAAGAAGCTAGTGCGGATGAAGGTAGTGCGGAATTCTTGTTCACTGAATCCATGCTGTCTACCGTCGACAAAGTCGTGACAATAACACTTGGTGTAAGCGAAAGTTATCTCTCGGACTCCGGCCCTCACAAGTTCGATCGAGAAACCGCCTGAAGTGTTCAATTTACAGATTAATTATTTGAGAAAAAATGACAATTTTTAGATATTCCTATGTTAAGAAGGCTCTAATGAATAAGCAAAATGAAGAACCAATAGGCAAATTAATAAGACAACATCTTACTTTTCATGAACGGTTCGAGCATATTGTAGTACATATTCTCTTGGAGAATAAATTCCACAGATTTTACTCGGTGACGAGACAAAAAAGCCGGAATGTTGTTTCTGAAAGTATCATATCAATCGAGTTTGAATCGACACATCTCTCCCGCCCCATGAACATATTGTGTGAATAAATAATAAGAATAAGTATAGAATAATAACAAGACTGAAAAGATAAATGTATGAAATGGCAAAAAGTTGAGTGCATACACATAGAATAGTCCAACAGCATCGACGACCAGTGCAATTTTGTCTATGAAACAGCCTGATAGAATCGTACTTAGATGGTCCAAATCTTTCAATGAGATGTGACGGTTCTAAAAACAATATATTGATGTTCAAGTTAGAAATTGTTTTTGTTAAATATGGACGGAAACGCATTGCGATAAAAATCACTTCATCAATTTTCACATAGTCGATTCTCGCTTTCACATAAATCCCATTCTTTGATGGAGGGAAAGCGAACTTACGAGTGGCATTAACCTGAACAAGCATATTATTGTTAGTTGCAATTTAAATGTTTTTTCTATTCGAATTTTCCCACCCCTTGTGTGTTCACTCTACCTTTCGGGATGACTTAACCGATGGATCGAGACATTCGGCATTGGTGGTCGAATCGGCTGATGGAGTAGACAGCGTGAACCACTGACCGGTCTGAAAATACTTTTTTCAAACGTATTACCGGATGTTTTTATTCAGAAAAAGTGGCTTCGAAGATACATATTTCTAAAGAAGATTCACCTAGAGTCATGATTTTTACTTAGCTTACTCGTTGTATGGTCAGATCTGCAAGTTTCCCAGTAGGCTTGTACGGTCTGAAGCGACGGTAGCTCTTAAAAAGTTGAATTTACTTGAATATTAACACAATTCAACTCATAAAATAAAACAAACACACGAATATAATTGCGAAATTTACCTGTGAGAAGGATATTTGATCACTGTAGGTGATGTCTTCGAGAATCTTCTCTAGGAGTTCAGGAGGGAAGAGGGCGAGGGACATGTTCATGCAGGTAGGAGAAACTGATTGAATGAATGAGACGATAGCTCTACCAAGGGTCTAGTCGGATGGGGGCGGGACTGGAACATCCGGATAGGTATGAACGAAACCTGCCAGGGGGTGAGCTGGCGTAGAGTAGGAGGGTACGAGCTACCCATTTAGAATGTGTAATCTCTGCCTGTGGGTTCAGTGGTTTACAATGTGCTGATGCTATTCACTTCAGTAGTTGCATCATTGCAGGAGGATTTCTTCTACGATTGCGTTGAAACCATGAAAATATATTAGTTATTAGGATGAGTGGAGCGAATACCACACCTGAACGAACTTGATAATTGATGAAATTTGCATTTATTTTAATTCACCTAAAAAAATTTCTACCGCTGCTGTATATTTGCTAGAAATGCTCCCACATGGGTTTTCAGTATTTTCGTGCACAAACGAACTAATCTTCTCATTTTGCCATCCCCATGTTTGAGCCGAATGACCGTGGGCAAGCCCTTGAGCTGGCATAGTCCCAATGGATCTTATTTCCTCAAGTTCCCTAAAGTGCCCTCCGGCATGGATGTGATGATATTGATTGCGTGAAGTAGCTCCGCCCATCCGGTGCTAGCGTCTTACGCAAACATACACTGCCTCCCCCCCCTCTCTGTCACGTTCTTTAAGGCTCGCATGCATTCATTTATTTCTGAATATATGTGCAAATTTGCTACCTTTTTTGTTATTCTGTCTTCAATTGCGCGATGGTTCAGCTCACCTATAAGAGTTCCTATTAGAGTTCGTAACTCCGGTCGCCACCTCTTCATTTTCTATTCCTTTTTGTCACTCGATCGCGTAAATACATATAAACGAAGAAACAGTGACCCAATTTCGAAGTCTACTGATAATTCTTGCCTGAATTAGTAAACCATTTCCAGGCCTACTCATTCCAATGGCTCTCGACTCCGTCCCTGCCGAACTGATGAACATCATCATTGCGGACTTTAATTATTGTGATATAATTTCTTTATCCCAGGTACTATGTTGGTATTGTACTACTGTACTATGTTGGTATTGTACTAGGGATAATCATACTTTAGGGGGGTAACGACCGGGAGCTAATTAGAATGTTCGGTCTCACAGAATAGCTAGATTGCAATTTTTCACACTCTTAAAGAGAAAAGGCCAGTTTATCTAATATTAATTGGAAATCCATTTATCGTTCAGGTGTCTCGTCGATTTCGGGTATTCAAACCAACTTGCGAGATTTCAACACTATCCATCGAGAAAGTGAGATCACTTGCCATTTCTGAACATCATTCTAAATAAGAATTTGATATTATGTTTTTTAGCACCGTGAGAAGCTTAGCGTGTCCGCTAATTTTCTTCATCCCAACTCAGCTCGTCAATTTCTCTCACATCCCGAGACTTCTGTCCATGCGATCAGGAGATCCGCAGCTGCGGGAGTGGTGAGTTGTGGAGCAATTGTCTCGCTCTCTCCATATCATACACTATCTCACTCTGATGGAGGAGAGAGCGTGTGGTTTGGAGAGAGGCAGACGATTCCTCGAGTTGTGATTAGACCTGACTTCGCACGATTGTGTTTTCTTCATTCTGTGAACACGGAGAAGAAAATGTGCGCAGACATCCAAAAAATTCTTAACAAAAAACATATTTCATGACTCAAGTCTCCTTGCATATAATGGTAGATGTTTGATGTCTTAGAGCTGAAATAAATAATTGCCGGACTCAAAACCGGAATTTTCCTAAATGCCGGCTCTGAGACCAAGGACCATGCAATTTCACTTTATCGTGCCTATGATGCTCTCCCAAAATTAAATGGAGTAGACTGGGAAAACTTTTAGAAATTGTTCCCGCACACTAGGGTTGCAGGATCGAATTCGCGAGATTCATACCCTCTGGGGGTCTTGCCTTCCTCCCTCGAACTTCGCACTGGCGAGAGCTCAACCCTCTCTCTCTACTCGAATCTCGCACTCTCTATGCCAGAGGGTACGAATCTCGCACTCCCACCGAACTTCGCACTCATCCCTCTCCCTCTTTTCCCCGCGCTCGAGTAGGGAAGAGGGTTGAGTGCGAAGTTCGATGGGAGTGCGAGATTCGCACCCTCTGGCAGATCGACCTAGCTCGATCGAACTTCGGGGAGAGAGAGAGGAAGGGGTGCAAGAGGGAGTGCGAAGTTCGAGTTCGAATTCGATCCTGCAACCCTACCTCACACCTCCACTGAGGTAACTTTCGTATTCAGATGACCTTTACTCGTACTGTTCCGAGTCCTCTGATGCCTTCTGATACCTGTGCAGGATTCAATACCTTCCCCATTGTGAAAATACGCCATTTCACGATGAACCCAGTGAGCTTTTCACTCATTTACATGTTAATCCTGACTTCATAAGTGTCTACGTTTTTGGATGAAACGATCATATTTTTTTATTATTTTTGTTATTCTTGTTCTTTCACCTTTCACACACTAACGCAGCCAGCTCTAACAAATAATTCCATTCAGAGATTGCACGTTACGCTCGCGGAACTGGATCAGGCTTTAAAGATTTTCACTGGATGTTCCATCTATAAGATTTCTCTAGTAGTCGATGCTTTAGGATTGTTCTACATGTGAGTAGTAGGGTTGAGATTGCAAATGGGGACTAGGTCGGATGAGAACGATTGCATCATGCCCTTGATTTATCAAAGACGGCGTGACGCAATATATTTCATCCGACCTAGTGCACGAGAAATGGTAACGATACCGATGCATCGGCGTTCGCCAGCTTTCGCAATTCGACTATGAGGTGGCGTAGCGATCTCGCTACATCGTTTTTAATTATCATAATTATATGAATCGATGAAAACAAGAATAGATAGGGCTGCAATTTTTCAACCAAATTTAAGTTCCTAAATAGTAATAGTTCTACACTTGTAAATATTTACGTAACAAAGATTTTTGAACTTTACATTTTATAGAAATAAACTTCCTGCGACCCTGTCCACTTTTGGCGTTAAATCGATCGAGTTTGTGCTGAAGAATTATTTCGCATACGATATGCTCTCTCCGTTCTTGAGCGGTAAATTGTTTCGTTTTATTTTTATTTTCTTTCTCCGAAAATTACGTAAATATGTCGGCGTTGGTATAATAGAGATTAGAGTTCGAGAAATGAAACCATCGTCTCTTCATTCCTCACACTCTCTCGCCATTCCAGCGGTCGAGCGAGTGTGTAAAATGAATAGACGGTGACCCAAATTACGAACTCTAGTAGAGATGCTAGACATCGACAAGTAGCAAGTCGTTCATCGACTGCTGGCTAGATATTCTCCAGTTGTATTTCACTTGAATGGACTGCACTAAATCTCCTAGGAATTATCTTAGTATGTAGCAAACGGGCTTATATGCAGGAGGCATTTTCAGATGACTTTGCGACGGAGCTTGTACGTGCTGGAGTCCGGGAAGTGATCTTGACGAAGGGACCTGGGGAGTATCACGATTTAGTTGATGGAAGTAAACACGGATTTGAAAGAGAAGAGTTTCGCAAGACGATTGGTAGAGTAAGTCAGGCAGCTATGTCAACAAAATTGAATGTATTCTTATTTCCAGAATACCTTAGCGGTCGACGTCTTTAACAATTTTTACAACGCTGGAATCAGTAGGATTGTTGTCAACCCGTTCGCGGTAACTAAAGAACGCACCAATAAAAAGCAATTGGACAGCATTATTGATGTGAGTAACTAGTGAAAATGGAATGAATAAACACCTGATAAGCGAAATTTTGTTCCACTTATTAATATTCTATTATCAATGCAGAAACTGGGACATCTCGAGAGGGCGCTGAGCCTCGATATAATTGATTCGGTCACTGATTCAAATTTGACTCTTGATGGGGATGATCTCCCCGTCGGCCCGTATACTAGAGATGACGATGAAGAGTGTGAACGAACTGTACAGAGTGAGTATGAACCCATCTTTTCAGATTTTTTTAACCTTCGAAAAACATCTGCGATGCTAGTAGAGTTCGAGAAACGATACCAACGTCTTTTCATTCTATACACTCCTTCGTCATCCGAGCTGTCGAAAGTGTGTAGAATGTCAATATCATTGTATTGTTCCTCGAAATCTAATGAATTTACCACTATTTATATTTTATTTCTCCACAATACTCATATTTTTCCAGTCTTTCAAGAGGTCTCGGTTGGAAACAACAAGAAAGAAGTGTGGAAGCGAGTGATTTCGATCAAGTACAATCGCGGATAACAAAAACTGATTATAAATACTCTTTTTAAAGATTCTCCGTACTCCCTAATTGCTTACTATGAACATTCACTCCCTGATTGACTTTCCTTTTATGTTCTAGCTCAACTCATGGCAGACGTTTTCATCTAAAGTGAGTTTTCCCTAAAATAGAATTGTCTATCGATATTGTCCCCAACAAAAGTATGTACGTGCCATTTTCTGCATTTTGTATTCCCCAGTCGATGACATGAAATAAAGCATAATGATATAATTAAAATAAATTTCGAATTCTGTCATAAGTTGGGACACCTTGCAAGATGCGAATGCGTGTTGAATTTGTAGCTACAAGTGAGAATTAATTAGGGCAGTCGATAAGGACTGTAAGGGAGGAGATCAGTAATCTGATCCAGCAGTTCGGGAAGAAAGAAGTCGAGTGACATCCCTTGGTGAAGGAAACGCAATGAATGAGGAGTGACTGGATCATTGGCTGTCATAGATACTAATCTGATTGAATGGATGAGACTAGAATATCCGGTCAACATCAAATCATTCATTCAAGTGGCTATGCTTGTTTAGAAAGGATGGACACGAGCCATCAACTGAGCGTTTTCCAGCAGGATTGCCATAATTAGAGTTCGTAATTCATGTCACCGTCTCTTCATTTTACACACTTTCTCGACCGCTGGAATGGCGAGAGAGTGTGAGGAATGAAGAAACCGTGGTTTCATTTCTCGAACCCTAGTCACACTCTCATACGAAATACGAATCTTCTTTCACACTATCCTGCCTCTGAATCAGCATGCCCCCTAGCAGGGAAGCTAAGGCCTTGAGTGGAAATTCTAGCTCCGCCCATCCGGTATCATTCATATATAATGATGCGTTTTTTTTCTCGCAAAGCTGCATACATCTATTATTTTCCGACCGTTGAAGATACGTTGCAATATTATTCCTGATTTCAGCAGTTCGGGTAGAAAGAAGGCGAGTGACATCATTTGGAGAAAGAAACAATGAATTAGGAGTGATTGGCTCATTCGCTGTCAAAGATACTAATCTGATCGGATGGTCGATCCTAGAATATCCAGTCAACATCAAATCCTCCATACAGGTGGGTATACTTATTTAGAAAGGATGCGAGTCATCAAATTAGCGTCTTCCAGCTGGGTTGACATAGTCTCATACGATATACGATGCTTTTTCACGCTCTCCTGCCTCTGAACCAGCATGCCCCCCAGCAGAGATCGTATGGCCTTGAGTGAATATTCTAGCTCCGCCCATCCAGTCTCATGCCAATAAAAGAATACATTTTTTCTCAACATAATGTACAGCTATTCTATTCCGAGTCTTCACGATAGGCTGCATATTATTCGCACATTATTTATGCATTTGTTTGTAACTTTTGTATACTAAAGATGCACTATATTGCCAGGTATCGTCGATTATTCAATGGCTCTAGACTCCATCCCTGCCGAAATCTTGAATATGGTTACCGAGAACTTCGCTTACACTGATCAATTAGCT
The DNA here is from genome assembly GCA_036245805.1 of Pristionchus mayeri. Taxonomy (NCBI): domain Eukaryota; kingdom Metazoa; phylum Nematoda; class Chromadorea; order Rhabditida; family Neodiplogasteridae; genus Pristionchus; species Pristionchus mayeri. The sequence goes on along the minus strand of BTRK01000002.1, from coordinate 4,935,095 downwards.
TTATCTCAGGTATAGCATATTCACAAAAAATAAATTAATATATGCACCACATGCCTATCCTCTTTTGTCTCCTTATATATCGTTGTTTATCAGGTTTCTCGCCGATTCAGAGCATTCAAGCCGAAATGCGAGATTCTATCACTTTCCATCAAAAAGGTGAGATCTAAAGTTCGAGAAATGACATAGAGGTATCTTCTTTTCCTACACCCTCTCAAACGGTCTACCGAAGAGAGAGAGTGCACAGAATGAAGAGAGTTCGATCAATTGCAGTCTAAAACATTTATTCACATTAAAAATATTAAAAATCATTTTCATTTTTTGGTTATTTTTGAAGACAATTTTTTTCCTGCAATTTATAAAACAATCCTGCAATTTATGAGTTTTTTTGGCGGTTTCAATATATTATTTCAAAACAAAAATAGATTTTAAAGTCATTAATATATTTGCGTTTTAGCACAGTGAGATGCTGAGTTTAATCGCCGGGTTTCGTCATCCCTGCTCAGCCCGTGAATTCCTCGCTCATCGTCAGATGGCCATCGCTGCATTCAAGCGTGTTGCTCGGAAGATAGCGGTAAGGAATAGATTAGGTGCTACAATTATTGAAAAATATTAATCCGTCAAGTGGTTTGGTTAATAACGGTTGGTGATTGATGCTTAATTTTGCTTTCAGATGACATATACTCGGGATATCTCGCTCCCACTGGTCACCGGATCGACTTCATTCCCAAATGCAAATATTCGCCATTTGACGATGACTCCCGTGAGCGTTTTACACATTAGCATATTATCTCTGACTTTGTTTAAGGATGAAACAATATTTGATTATCGAGGCCACTATTTGAGCGACATATTTTTGTTACATGTTTCCTTTGTGCTTTCACTTTTCCACATAATAATAATAATAATAATTCTTTATCATGCGATATGATAAGATGATTAGGAGTAAATGTTACAGGCAACTTATAAGCATAATACGATGTCATATCTAGATGACAAAGGGGATACTATCAATTACAAATGAGAGTGAATTATAGATACGAGGAGTAATCAATATTATGAATAGTTTTAACTCTGAGCGAGAACAAATCACTATTTCTAGAGATAACAATATTATTAGGTATACGATTCCACAGTGTTACAACTCTATTTGTGAGGAATGAGTGATAGAGAGTGGATGTGGAGTGGTGTTTACGTAATTGGAAGAGATTGGGGCGTCTAGGTCTAGGTGGTGCAAGGTAAATAAAGGAGGGACAGCCTATGCCAACATCTGAATGAATCACTTTGTATATGAATGCTAAGTCAATAATGGAGCGACGGTATCCTAACGGTTCTAATTGAAAGTAACGCAAACGGTTAGGATAAGACCTGTCAGGGATGCCACATTTTAGGAGTACGAATTTGGTGAATTTACGCTGAACACGTTTGATGCTATTAGATAGATCTCTACTCTGGGGGGGACCAAAGTTCAGAGCAATATTCGAGAATAGGGCGAACGTATGTAATAAATAAACGAGAATAGAGCTGGGGATTTTTGGAGACAAAAGTTCTTAGTATGTAAGAGCAACGAGAGCGGGCCTTTGAAATTTTACTAGATATGTGTGCACTAAACTCTAGTTTATTGGAATAGGTGACTCCTAGATCAGTAAACTGGGATACGGTTGGAAGAGAGGTGCCATTAAGAGAAAATATGGAGGGAGGATGTGATCTTCCTATTAGCATAGTTTCGGTCTCAGTGAGGGATACGGTAAGGCCCCAGTCGGTGGACCACTTAAACAGGATATCAAGAGAGGATTGGAGAGAAGCAGGGTCAGAGTATGCCCAAAGTTTAACATCATCAGCATAGAGAAATACAGTGAACGTTAGGAGGGAGTAAGGAGGATAAGTCACTGATGCACAGGGAAAAGAGAAGAGGCCCTAAGACAGAGCCTTGGGGCACTCCCGAGGGGGCAGGGAATGAGGGAGAGGAAGAGGTATTGATTGAGACAGATTGTAATCTACCGAGTAAGAACGAACGAATCCATGATAAGAGGGATCCACAAATGCCTAGAAGTGAACATTTGTGGATGAGTAAGTCGATCGGGATAGAGTCAAAGGCACGTGAGAAATCGATAAATGCAACAGAAATGTAGTGGACATCGTTAAGTGCAGAGTGCCATTGAGAGAAAAAGTTAAGAAGTGCGGAGGTGCACGATCTACGCGGGCGGAAACCGTGTTGGTAGGGGGAAATGAGATTGTTATCGGAAAGGTAGTTCCAAAGAGTCTCGCCTACGACCATTCCTAAGAGCTGAGAGTTTACGCACGAAAACCGAATTGCATTTGTGTAGAGAGTCTAATGCATGTAACTTGTTTTTATACATTTATTAGTGTTTCCCAGATGGATTTTCCACCGAGCTTGTTCAAGCAGGAATTGGAAAGGTCGTTCTGACGAAGGATCAGTGGCGTTACTGTGATTTAATTGACGGAACTGAACACGGATTTGAAAGAGATGTATTCCGAAAGTACCACATTCGTAGCGTAAGTTGTGCATGTATGAATGTTTGTTTAAAAAAAACAAAAAAAACGTGTTGTATCTGGAATTTTATTTATTATATTTTGCAGTCTACAGATGTTTTCGACGTATTTCTCAATTTCTTCAAGTCAGGAATCAGGAAAATTATTATCAAAAAACACAAACGCATGAGCAAGGAGGAGTTAGACCTATTTATTGATGTGAGGCTTTGAACACCATAATATGGGCTTATGGACGAACAAAATATGTTTTCCGTTAGATAATAGTGCGAACGGAAAATACAAATGCTCGTACATTGAAATATGTAGTTACCTTTATACACTTAAATTTGTGGTTCTAATAAGGAACACTGCAAACGAGGCATATATAAAAAATCCGAATCATGGACTCATTGAAATCGGCTTAGATAAAATACAGATACCAATGCATCGATTGAAAATACTATACCTCATTAATTAAATATATTTTTATATCCTTATGGGCCGAAGAGTTAAACCAAATTTCTTTAGGAATGTATTAGGCTGTAACAAAAGTTTTGTCCGATTTTGCCTAACGTGCTTTCTGACCTCTCTCTTCGCTCGATGAAATCCATTTAGCTTGAGTCTTTTAGTGATATATTGGGGTATTTGATATATCTTTAGCGCACACAATCATAGCTCTGTCCGCCAAAAGAAACGAATGCATTCATGCCCTAAACTTAATATGGCTGACAAGCACCCTGGTCTTTTGAAGGATCAGCATTGCTTTGCGAATTCATATAGGTCTCAATTTTTATCCACAATAGTAAAGTATTATTACCATACATCGCATTAGTAATGTAGAAACTGATTAGCCTCTAGACGCCTATTAGAGATGAGTGCTTAATTCTAGTTTTAATTTTCATGATGCTGATCAAGATACGATTATGGCGCACTGTGTCTATACCAATGGGCCATATGATTTCACTTATTTACGAATGTGAACTACCCTTCTAGTACACGTCATATTTTTCACTAGGATGGGATGCGGCACTTCATTCATGAACAGTGGTCATCAGATTATAATTGTAAAATTTTGTACATCGAAATTCAACTTTCTGACATGTTTGTGATAGCACAGTGGTTTGAAGAGCAGTTATTTCGTGCGCAAATTAAAGAACAATCCTTGCCCTATTGGTCATTAATTTGGATATCTCGGAGATCAGGACTTTTTGTGGGGTATACCTTACCTGAAAATCCAAAATATTGGATTTTTCAAAATTTCAGTCGAAAAATAGTTGATTGACAAATATTACTTTTTTAGATGAGAAAAAAAAATATCCTCTCACCTATTGTCATAATGCATAGCCGTACACGCATTGTCAACAGCGCCCTTAGGTAGGTGCCAGTCCCATCAATCTTCGAATCAGGGAAATTCTCCATGAGACTTTTGATTTTCGCCGATGTCTCGGATTCAGTGACCCGTACGAAGGCAATAACAAATCCAGCAGCTCTATCTTTTTGCTACTGCGTAGAGCAAGCCTGAGGCTTCTTAATACATTTTGTGAGGCTACACCTAAAATTGTATCTATGAAGTACCGCAACATTAAATAAAATCTTAACTTTTGTGAAAAATTGAAAGTTATGTTGACCTTAATTTCTTCCATGGTAGACAACCTTTACCCATACCAACCATCATGTTCTAAAGATCTAATATGCCCATATATAGTGCTATAAGCTCAACATGTGGCGATTTGAAACAAACAAGCAATATAAGTTCAAATTTGGGGTTCGAAATCGGACAAAACTTTTGTTACAACCTGATATTTGAAATATGTGAGAGAACAGCAATTTCTGCTAAATGTTCATTACAGCAGCTGGAACTTCTCGAGAAATCGCTGAGTCTCCAGATAATTTTTGCGGGTTCTAGTGTGAGTATTACTGATGACGACCTTCCCGTCGGCCCGTACACTCGAGATGACGATGACGCGTGTGGAAGAACTGTTAAGAGTACGCACCCCATAGATTTTTTTTGAAATGACGGTACATTTCATTTTCTTGTAATTCAATATATTAAAATGTTGTTTTTTTCAGTCTTTCGGAATATTGTGATTGGGTCCAACAATAGAGAAGCATGCAAGCACGGTATTTCGATCAAGTATGATCGCGGATGAGGATTCACGATTTCAACTGTCAATTACATAATTGTCCGTGATCATATCCCTCAACTCTTAACAATGTAAATTCCCTTATACCGAGAAGTCCACCATACAAAACCATACAAAACCCACCATACAAAACAGTTGGCTACTCAATTATCAGGTTGGTCATAAAGTTTTGCGCGATTTTGACTAAGGTGCTTTGTGGCATCTACAATCGTTCATTGTTATCCAATCAACTTAGATCTTTTTGTGGTAGATAGGGGCTGTTATACTCTCTTTAGAGCACACTATCATAGATCTGTCCGATCAAGGGAAAGAATACGGTGATTCACCAAACTTCATGTGGTTGATCAACGACCTGACTATTCAAAGGATTAGATTTTCATTTAGAACGGAGACAGGACCCAATCTAAACCACATTAGTAAAGTATGATGGGCATATATCGTACTGGTGATGTTGAGACTCATATGCCACAAAGGGCCTATTAGAAATAAGCGCGTAAATCGTTTTTGGGTTTTCACTACACTTGTCAAGATAAGTTTTAGAGTACTATATCTATGCCGACAGATCTTGAGATTTCAATTATTCATGAATGTGAAATACTTTACTAGTACAAGTCATTATTTCCTTTGGGAGTGAATGGGGATCTACATTTCCGAACAGGGTTCTTCGGATTTTAGATGTCTAATTTAGAACATCGAAATACATACTTTATGCGTTTCTGTGCTAGCCATGTGGTTTGGAAGGCGGAACTTTTCTGTTTAAATTAATGAACAACCCTTGCCCTATCACTCATTATTTAGGAATATTGTGGAGTTCGCTACTTTTTCTATGGTGAGCCCTGCTTGAAGACACTCCATATCAAGTTTTTCGACGTTTTCATTGAAAAATAATTGAGGTACAAATGTCACTTTTTTAGATGAGAGAGATAACTGGGCTCTTAAATATTGATGTGATAGAAAACCGAGTAAGTAATGATGACAGCGCCCATAGGTAGAGGTCATCCTCGTCAATCCTTGAAACAGGTGATTTGTTCGAAAGAACTTTGGTTTTTCTAATTGTCCGTGATTTTGATACTAGGTAGTGCACGCCGAGTGCTATTTAATACACTTTGTGAGCGTCCATCTAAAAAATTCTCTGCGAAGAACAGCAACTTTAAATAAAATATTAATTTTTCTGAAATATTCAAAGTTACGCAGACCTTGATTTCTCGAATAGTAGAGATGATCACACTAGTTCAACGATAAAATGCTAAAGGTCGAACATGTCCCTATATATCGACATCAGGACTACAAGTGGCCATTTGAGCAAAATAAACTATACGAACTCAAAGTTGGGGTCCAAAATCGCGCAAAACTTTATGACCAACCTAATACTTTGTTGGAGTTTAAAATTTATCAACAATTTTATTTGCTAAATTCACACTCCATCTCAAAATTGTATGTAATGAATCGTATTTTACATTTTTTATATTACGATAATTGAAACAATGAATTTCGTGCTATATTTTCCATTCAGAAAACATACTTCGCAATGATCATTAAAAATGGCTACAATATTATATCTTGTCGTCCTTTAATTTTACTTGTATCATGTCGCGATCACTAGACACTGGCCCAGCAGTGTTCTCCCGCGAGCTGGTCTCGAAGACGGAATGTACTTTTACCTTTGGTTTTACCATGTCGCGATACACGAAGAGATTCTAGACGAAGCAATGTCTAAATGGAAATGCTCATACCGATCATTCCTCAACAAGTATAATATTCGACGTATTCGAACCTTCTAGCAATGATGTCTCATTGGATGGTGCTTTCCCGCTCGCGTCCTTTGTAAAAGCATGACCTCAAGTAGGGATAAATTAGTTCTGAATGGATACTAACTCATCCCATCTGAATGAATGTTCGTTGAAAGGAACTAATAAACTACATATGCCACTTACTCATTCACATGCCATTCACACTCTCAGCGACATATAATTCATGTAATAGATAAAGATATTTATTTTGTTTGAAGTAAGCTTATTTCGGTGTCCTCGATGGCTCTCGACTCCATCCCTGTGGAATTGATGGCAATGATCACTGCTGACTTTGGTTACTGCGAACAACTGGCTTTATCTCAGGTATGCATCTTTTTCGTGCGTTCTCCATTCGTGCGCGGCTGAGGGGTGGTCGTATCCCACTTCCCTCCCAGTTCGCAATCGAGTGGGAGTCCCCTTGGCGTAGCTTGGACAACCGCCAAGGGTCGCCTGTCCAACGGATGCCGGCTACAACACTACGGATTGGGACTCTGAGGAAAGCCGATCGACTAGCTGAGTTGGAGGAGGCAGTGAGTGAAGTCCCATTTGATGTCTTAGCCATCCAGGAAATGAGGTTTGACCTCTCTCACCCTATCAGGAACCAATCACCTGTTAGTGGGTTACGGTACTCGTTCCGCAAACGGTACCGGATTCCTCGTAGGCAGTCATTTGGGATCGAACACAACATTCCACTCAGTTAGTGATCGCTTATCGTACCTCGACCTCCCGAACCATTGCCTACGAATCATCAATGCGTACGCTCCGACAACCTCACATTCTGACCAGGAGTATGTACAATTTTTGGATGATCTCAGCGGATTGATTGCTACTTCCACGCGTCGTGCTCCGCTACCGGGGCGTGGAAAGTGGCGATTAGTTGTGCTGGGTGACTTTAACGCAAAGGTCGGATCGAGGCAGAGCGAGGATGAAGAGTTCATTGGAAGGCATGGACTAGGAAGGAGGAACTCACGAGGACAGATGCTGGTTGACTTCTGTGCTGAGACAAGATTACACCTCCTCAACACACGATTCCAGAAGAGAGAAAGCAGAAAATGGACTTGGATGGCCCCGAATATGAGTACAAGGAATCAAATCGACTACATAATGACCCGTGATCTCTCAAGTGTGCTCGATGTGGAAATAGTTGGAAAGTTCAAGTTTACTTCTGTTCATCGTTTGGTGATGGCAACGATCCGGCTTGATTCGTCAATCCGGTTTTTCCCTCGGAAAGCGAAAAATCCAACTGAATTTTCTAAGCAACTGTTCACAACCGCAATTTATACAGTAATCTCCAAAGAGTTCAATGGTTACGATCGATTGCGAAATACTCTCATAGCAACAGCCGGCCGCCAATGTATGATCCCCAAACCACGCAATGAACGATTTTCCAATAGAACGAAACAGCTGTTTGATGAAAGAAGGAGGCTGAAGTACACCCCAAATACGCCTCTTAACAGAATCAACTTTTCACTCACGGGAAAGGTCCTTCGTTTCTCCATCAAGGACGACTTATACCGCGGACACGTGGAGACTGTGCGGAGAGCCGTGTATTATGGGAAGAGTACCAAGAGAGCTTTGCCATCCTCTCAAATAGGCAAGACTCAACTCAGCCAGTTGGAGAAGAATGACGGTACTGTCGCCAAGAACAAATCGGAGATTCACTCACTTGTCAAATCATTCTACAATGAGTTGTATAAACGCACGATAAGGCCAAAAAGGAGACATTTCCGATGTAATGATCAGTTCTTACCATTCTTAGAAAGTGAAATCAAAAGAGGAATCGTGCAGTTGAAGAATGACAAAGCACCCGGACCTGATCGAATTAAAGCAGAGATGTTGAAATGCGGAATGGAATTGCTTACGCGTCCCATCACAGATCTATTCAACAAGAGGATATTAGAAGAGTGTGTTCCCAACGAATTGTCCGACGCAACAATATCTCTGATATTCAAAAAAGGAAACGTCTTGGACATTTCGAACTATCGCCCGATTTCGTTGTTGAACATAATCTACAAGTTATTCACTTCAGTAATCGACTCACGAATTGCGAATCAACTTTCCGACAATCAGACCAGAGAGCAAGCGGGATTTCGAAGGAATTTCTCTACTACGGACCATATTTTCACTCTAACAGAATTACTCCAAAAATCAGAGGAATATCGTTTCCCCGTATATCTCGTGTTTATTGACTACAAAAAAGCGTTTGATAGCGTCGAATTTGACAAAGTGTGGGAAGCTATTTCAAATCACGGTATTCATCCCAAAATAATCAATACCCTGCGATTCATATACAATGCAAGCCAAGTATCAGTGCGAATTGGACAAGACAAAATTCCTATCGAGATTGAAAGAGGAGTCAAACAAGGGGATTTGATCTCACCACACCTTTTCAATGCAGTCGTTGAAGAGATTTTCCGTAAGCTGAATTGAGAAGGATGTGGAATTGAAGTGGATGGAGAGAAACTGAATCATTTACGATACGCGGATGACATTGTCTTAATTTCACATTTCTCAAAGGAGATTGGAACCATGCTAAGTCAATTATGCACTGAAAGCAAGTATGCAGGATTGGAAATCAATCAGAAAAAGACAGTTATGATGTGCAATACAGTACCAACTCCTCAACGAATAGATATTCAAAAAAGGAAACGTCTTGGACATTTCGAACTATCGCCCGATTTCGTTGTTGAACATAATCTACAAGTTATTCACTTCAGTAATCGACTCACGAATTGCGAATCAACTTTCCGACAATCAGACCAGAGAGCAAGCGGGATTTCGAAGGAATTTCTCTACTACGGACCATATTTTCACTCTAACAGAATTACTCCAAAAATCAGAGGAATATCGTTTCCCCGTATATCTCGTGTTTATTGACTACAAAAAAGCGTTTGATAGCGTCGAATTTGACAAAGTGTGGGAAGCTATTTCAAATCACGGTATTCATCCCAAAATAATCAATACCCTGCGATTCATATACAATGCAAGCCAAGTATCAGTGCGAATTGGACAAGACAAAATTCCTATCGAGATTGAAAGAGGAGTCAAACAAGGGGATTTGATCTCACCACACCTTTTCAATGCAGTCGTTGAAGAGATTTTCCGTAAGCTGAATTGAGAAGGATGTGGAATTGAAGTGGATGGAGAGAAACTGAATCATTTACGATACGCGGATGACATTGTCTTAATTTCACATTTCTCAAAGGAGATTGGAACCATGCTAAGTCAATTATGCACTGAAAGCAAGTATGCAGGATTGGAAATCAATCAGAAAAAGACAGTTATGATGTGCAATACAGTACCAACTCCTCAACGAATAGATATTCAAAAAAGGAAACGTCTTGGACATTTCGAACTATCGCCCGATTTCGTTGTTGAACATAATCTACAAGTTATTCACTTCAGTAATCGACTCACGAATTGCGAATCAACTTTCCGACAATCAGACCAGAGAGCAAGCGGGATTTCGAAGGAATTTCTCTACTACGGACCATATTTTCACTCTAACAGAATTACTCCAAAAATCAGAGGAATATCGTTTCCCCGTATATCTCGTGTTTATTGACTACAAAAAAGCGTTTGATAGCGTCGAATTTGACAAAGTGTGGGAAGCTATTTCAAATCACGGTATTCATCCCAAAATAATCAATACCCTGCGATTCATATACAATGCAAGCCAAGTATCAGTGCGAATTGGACAAGACAAAATTCCTATCGAGATTGAAAGAGGAGTCAAACAAGGGGATTCGATCTCACCACACCTTTTCAATGCAGTCGTTGAAGAGATTTTCCGTAAGCTGAATTGAGAAGGATGTGGAATTGAAGTAGATGGAGAGAAACTGAATCATTTACGATACGCGGATGACATTGTCTTAATTTCACATTTCTCAAAGGAGATTGGAACCATGCTAAGTCAATTATGCACTGAAAGCAAGTATGCAGGATTGGAAATCAATCAGAAAAAGACAGTTATGATGTGCAATACAGTACCAACTCCTCAACGAATAGATATTCAAAAAAGGAAACGTCTTGGACATTTCGAACTATCGCCCGATTTCGTTGTTGAACATAATCTACAAGTTATTCACTTCAGTAATCGACTCACGAATTGCGAATCAACTTTCCGACAATCAGACCAGAGAGCAAGCGGGATTTCGAAGGAATTTCTCTACTACGGACCATATTTTCACTCTAACAGAATTACTCCAAAAATCAGAGGAATATCGTTTCCCCGTATATCTCGTGTTTATTGACTACAAAAAAGCGTTTGATAGCGTCGAATTTGACAAAGTGTGGGAAGCTATTTCAAATCACGGTATTCATCCCAAAATAATCAATACCCTGCGATTCATATACAATGCAAGCCAAGTATCAGTGCGAATTGGACAAGACAAAATTCCTATCGAGATTGAAAGAGGAGTCAAACAAGGGGATCCGATCTCACCACACCTTTTCAATGCAGTCGTTGAAGAGATTTTCCGTAAGCTGAATTGAGAAGGATGTGGAATTGAAGTGGATGGAGAGAAACTGAATCATTTACGATACGCGGATGACATTGTCTTAATTTCACATTTCTCAAAGGAGATTGGAACCATGCTAAGTCAATTATGCACTGAAAGCAAGTATGCAGGATTGGAAATCAATCAGAAAAAGACAGTTATGATGTGCAATACAGTACCAACTCCTCAACGAATAGATGGCAAAACGCTAGAATATGTTAATCAATTCATCTACCTGGGTGTTCGTTTATCATTCGATCAGGACTTGAAGCTGGAATTGAATAGGAGGATAGGTGCAGCATGGAGATCATTTAACAAGTTTCAAGAATTCATGACTAGTCGAAGTGTGGTAATGGCGCTCAAGACAAAAGTATTCAGAATGTGCATCGAGCCGAGTTTTCTTTATGGAAGTGAAGTTTGGAGCACTACGAAGTCTGAGCGGAAAAGACTGATTGTAGCACAGATGAGGAAAATGATGATGAGGAAAATGGCCAGCGTGACTAGATTTGATCGGAAGACCAACGATTGGCTCAGTAGGAAGGTGCCCTTAGAGGACATTCGAGTACGAGCGATGCGGAGAAAATGGAATTGGGCGAAGAGACTAGCTACGCTGGACGACAATAGATGGACTACAAGAATTCTCAATTGGACACCGTGGGATAGATTGCGACCTCCTGGACGCCCAAAAATCAGATGGCGGGACGAATTTGTCAAAGTATTTGGAGTAACATGGGCTGCAGAAGAGATCCCATCCAATGGAATGGCCGTTCCTTTCAACAGGCTATTGACCTGAGGCTTGAATAAAATATTGTATATTGTATTGTATGCATCTTTTTATTGAAAACATTATTGTATTGTACAGGCAACTATAAGTTTATCCGAATGACAGTAATGTAAATTAATTCGAAGTTAACCGAATTTGGGATATTCGGCCTATTAAATAAAGTTCACAGTTTGGGTAATCGTCACTCCATTGTCCAAGCTATCTCGACGGCACTAGCTCGGATGAGAACTATGACGTCTTGTCGCCTTTGAAATATCAAATGCGGCATGACGTCATATTTCTCATCCGACGTACAGGTCGAGTGGCTGGTGGAGAGAGTATGGAAGTGAAGATACGGTTACTCGAACCGCTAGCTATATTATCAATACATTTCAGGTTTCTCGCCGATTCAGACAATTCAAACCGACTTGTGAGATTCGAACACTGTCAGTCGAGAAGGTCAGTTCAATTTTTGAAGATTTTTATCCATTCATATGTATTTGATAGACTGTAAATACGACAGGGTTCAATCCATTCTTTCAATGTATGATCCATGTTCCAACAAAGTAGGGGGAGGGATCGGAACATAGCATCAGAAATGAACAGTTTTCCTCCTATCCCCACTATGAGACCAGACATATCGCGTTTAGCAGAAATAAACACGTAGAAGTTCTTAGATTTTGATCCTCTTTCGATAGCGCTAGGTCTCGTTCATAAACTCCAACCTACCATTGAGGTTATTCCTTGTAAGACGGATGAGAACTATGAAGTCTTTTCGCCTTTGATATATCAAAGGCGGCATGGCGTATCAGTTGTCGTTTTTATTTCAGCACCGTGAGCATGCGTATCGCGTGACCGCCGAATTTCTCCATCCAGCCTCAGCTCGGGAATTTATCTCATACCCCCTCAGTACGTTCCGAATCAATTCAAACGGATTGGTGAGTGGTAAACGAATTTGTGGAGAGATCGGATTACCAAATAATAATATGAATATATAAATATAAATATTTTTATTTTAAATAATATAAATATATAATTATAAATATGGGAAGGTGGAGGCGTAATAGCGCTCGCTCCCTTCTCTCATATTGCCAACCCTAGTGAGTGGCAAAAACAATTCTGGATTTTTTTTGTTGCAACAAAATAATGTTTAGGAAACATCATCATCGTTCTTTTTTCATATTTAATATTTAAATATATTTTAGCTGACCTGTACGCGCACTATTCCATGTCCACATGCTATAGGAAGATATACTAAATTTGGCGCTGCAAACATACGCCATTTTACGATATATCCAGTGAGCTGTTTTATGTTTAACAAATTATTGTCCCAAGTTTCAGACAATAAATTGTCCCAGACAATTTATTGTCCGAAATTTGGGACAATGAATTGTCTGAGACAAATTATTGTCCCAAGTTTCAGACAATAAATTGTCTGAGACAAATTATTGTCCCAAGTTTCAGACAGTAAATAGTCTCAGACAATTCATTGTCCGAAATTTGGGACAATGAATTGTCTGAGACAAATTATTGTCCCAAGTTTCAGACAGTAAATTGTCTCAGACAATTCATTGTCCCAGCTGTAAATTGGTGAAAAAAAGATCCGGCCTGTTTAATCTGTCAAAAAGATGCGAGAAAAGTTGCGTAAAAAGTTGCGTAAAAAGTTCGCGAACTTCTGATTCTCTCCTGTTCGTGTGCTCTCTCTTTTTCTCTAACCAGGTCGTTGAAAAGTTCACGAACTTTTCGACGAACTATGTTCGAAATTCGTGCTTTTCTTTTGTTTTACTTATTTTTAGGGATTATTTTTGCGTTTAGCTTATGAATACTTTAAAGGACAACCTTCCCTTAGCTGGAATAGCTTCAGAATACAGCGTAGTGAAAGTAAACACGGTGGGAGTATTTTTTTCGATTATGGGTCACCACTTTAACCACCCTGTAATGTCAAGCTATTCCATTAGAGGGAAGGTTGTCCTTATAAGCAGTCATAAGTTAAAAGCAAAAATAATTGATAAAAATAAGTAAAACAAAAGAAAAGTACGAATTTCGAACGAATTTATGCCGGTTTTTAACGAACTTTTCAAGGAGCTGCGTGAAAAGTTAGAGAAAGGCGAGAGAGCACGCGTTCTTGAGAGAGGGAAAAGGAAGTAAACAATCACTGCTTCCTTTTCCCTCTCTCAAGAACGCGTGCTCTCTCGCCTTTCTCTAACTTTTCACGCAGCTCCTTGAAAAGTTCGTTAAAAACCGGCATAAATTCGTTCGAAATTCGTACTTTTCTTTTGTTTTACTTATTTTTATCAATTATTTTTGCTTTTAACTTATGATAGCTTATAAGGACAACCTTCCCTCTGATGGAATAGCTTGACATTACAGGGTGGTGAAAGTGGTGACCCATAATCGAAAAAATTACTCCAACCGTGTTTACTTTCACTACGCTGTATTCTGAAGCTATTCCAGCTAAGGGAAGGTTTTCCTTCAAAGTATTCTTAAGCTAAACGCAAAAATAATCCCTAAACATAAGTAAAAGAAAAGAAAAGTACGAATTTCGAACATAGTTCGTCGAAAAGTTCGTGAACTTTTCAACGACCTGGTTAGAGAAAAAGAGAGAGCACACGAACAGGAGAGAATCAGAAGTTCGCGAACTTTTTACGCAACTTTTCTCGCAGATTTCTGACAGATTAAACATGCCGATCGTTCATTGAAAAAAAATTTTCGTTTTTACGGATAGGTTTCAGGTGCATTAAACAGTTTAAGAGCTCATCAACTATTATGAGCAGCTGAAACCTACCCGAAAACATTTGAACAATTGTCCAAAATCAGAACACTGTCTTGGGACAATTCATTGTCCCAACCATTTCCCTCTCGGACAATAAATTGTCCGAGAGATGAGAGTATGTTTCACTCTCGGACTCATTCCTGTCTTTAACCTCGAGAACGAAGCGGTTGGTTCAGACAATTTTTGCCATCCCTATTCTGCATGTTCTACGGGCAAGATTTGTTCATAGAACTACATACAAACTCTACCGCACTGAAAATGTTTACTAAATTTAAGTAATTCTATACTTGAAATATAAATATTTAGTAGCAATAACAGTTAGAGGGATGTTGAGGTTTTATAACTCTTTCTAGAGTCAAAATTCCACCGGCCCTCGCTGGTTTTCGCACGAATACTGTCGAATTTGTTCTGAAAGTACTCTTCCCTTAACTATATACTCGATCTGCTTTTGAGCGGTGAGTATCATCAGAAAATCGATTCTCGAATAGTCCAAAAATTCAAAAAATGTATCAAATCACATTAATGTACCTCTTTAGGTTACTAAAGGTGTTTAGCCTCTGTCACATGATTTTTGTGTATATTGGCTTATAAGTATTCAAGAGACTTTCTAGATGGCTTTGCAACCGAACTCGTTGGTGCAGGAGTTCATGAAGTAATCATCACGAAAGGATCTGGAGAATTTCGCTTATTCATTGACGAAACTCAAAATAGATTTACTAGAGCCTTTTTCCGGGATGATGTTAGTAGAGTAAGTTGAGAGTCAGTGAGAGTAGATGAGGAATTTTTTTTAAATAAAAAAATGTAGCATGATTTGAAGAAAATGTGTTCACGCGCATATAACTTATTTACAGCTTAGTTGTAGTATCTCCGAACTTGTCAAATTCTACAAGGCTGGAATCGGAAAAATTGCGATCAACCAAGTCGTTTCATTCCAACACATAACAAAGGAGCAGTTGGACAAAACTATTTATGTGTGCATATTTTTAAGATGTGGTTTTAAGGGTGTGAAAAAGCTGGTTTAAAAAAAAATTCAAATGACTATAATTATATAATTATATTGTATCTTTTAAAAATAACAACATCCAAAATAATTGAAAGTATTAAATGTGTTTATCAAAATACAAACTGAGACTCATTGCAGAAGCTGGGACTTCTCATGAAGTCGCTGACACTCGAGACACATATCCTTGGTAGCGGAACCTTGGACGATACGACTAATAGATAATGAACTTCCCGCAGGGCCTTATACTCGAGACGATGACGCAACGTGTGGAAGAAGTGTTCGGAGTGAGCATTTCTATATATAATTTTACTTAGAATAATAGTAACTTTTTTTTGTATTTTACCTTTTGAAATCGTTAATTATTTTGTAAATATTTTTTTCAACCAGTTCTAAGGTGAACAGCTCTAAAATAATACGTGAGAGATTTTATTGTATAACATACTTTGCATCTCAATCAATGCTGATCATTGTTTCAATATAATTCACAAAACTATAATATAAAATAACATTTCAGTTTTTCGACAGGATTCAACTGACAATAACATGAGACAGATATACAAGCACGTTATTTCAATCAAGTACAATCGTGGATAAGTGATTTCAGAGTATCACTTCAGTTGTTTAAAATAATCACTATATATTTTTTTCCAAATGATGAATATTCACTCCCTGAATTATCTTCGCAATGTAAATTCTAAGTTACCCTTTCATCTTTTTACGCTTTTAACGCTCGCAAAACCATCTTAAAATGTAAATTTCATGAAAAGGCCCCTACTTGATTCTTTGCTCTATTGTTTGTTCAAATACTATTCTGAGCGTATATCGCAAGATGAGATGCAGTGATTGATTGATGGTTGACATTTACTCACAAATTTACCTCCCGGGCGAGTCTCATTTAATGGCCAACTTATTTTTCTTGCACGCTTCCTCTTAAGAAGCATGCCCCTCCCCCAGAACAGGGGGTGCATCCAGAATTTATGCTCTAACTCCAACAAAGCGAACTGATCTCCGTCGTGAAAATCTTAAAAGTTAATCAACAAAGAACTCCAGCTTAACCAAGGGTTCTAGCACAACTAAGGTTCCCAGAATAACCAAGTGTCCTAGCACAACCAAGGGTCCCAACATAACCAAGGGTCCTAGCACAACTAAGGGTCCCAGCACAACCAAGGGCCCAACATAACCTATGATCCCAGTATAACCAATTGTTTCAGCATCACCAAGGGGCCTAGCATAGCCAAGTGTCCCAGCATAACCAAGGGTCCCAGAATAACCAATGGTCCAATCACGAAGTTACTTGTTACTGGAGAGTTTCTGAAAACACAACATCTCAGCGTTGCCTATCCTCAGTGAGCATTTCTGATGTGTTAAGGCAAATCCCAGACTCGCATCATGTCTCAGTTGGATTATTTAAGCTCAAGACACGGGCCATCGTATATTCACATACTATACATGGGCATATAGTTTTCCATAAATATTTTTAAATATACGTATTATTGGCCCATGTTTGTGTAGTGCGCACATATTGGTAACCTAAGAAAATTGGGCCATCCTCATCTGAGCATTTACTGCATAATTCGATCAATTGATTGATTGAGTTGGATCGAGTGGTGAGATATTCTGGGAAATGAAAAGATGTCGAACTCTAATTCACATCACGACAATTGAGAAAAAACATGAAAAAATAATCAACCGGATACATGGCAAGTGTTGAATTTGCAAATTTGCAGTGGAAGAAAGGAAGATGGGCCCTTCCCGTCTCTCTCATGCTGTTTTCTTTCCTATTTTAACTCATTCCTCTTCCCTCTCCTCTTTTCTTCTCTCATCACATCTGTTGCTGTTTACCAGTACCCACTCCCCTCTAACTGTCTGCTACTTTTTTTCTTGATGATTGTTGAAGTATTGCTTGGTGATGGATAAATTGTATTAATTTTTTAACGAATGTTGTAATATTAATGCTCATTTAGAATTCTTATTGTCGATTTCAGTGGTGCTTCGAATTTCGTAATAACAATTCACACAATATTAATAATAAAATTATTAAAATATATTTATTTTACACTCAGATGACTACTCTATCTCAATATCACGAGCTTCGTTCGCGATCAACTGACTCTCTAATTTTTTCGAGACTGCGCTTTTTTTACTCTTCAAGAGACTTAGTGCATGTGTGGTGAGTATCTACTTGTTTTGACGAGCTACCTAGTTACCTGGAAGGTATTGTTCCATCATTTTGGGTAGCCCAATTTTCGGTATTGCTCAAATTCTAAGCACCTTGCTTGCTCTCTAGAAAATGTAATATATTTATGAGGTCGCCCAATCACGGTATGACTTCTTCTCCCTTCTTGGATGATGAGTACACGATGGCTGGCGTCAATTCTCCTCTTGTGTAGTGAGTTATTAGTTCGTATTAGTGTTGTTATTGCTCATCGCTCTCGAGCGCTCGCTCTATCGTTTCACACAGACGAGCGCTCGAACGCCCGGTCATTTCCTCGCCGAGCGATGAGCTTTCGGAATAACAACACTAGTTCGTATGATGATAACATATATATTGAAGAATAGATAATGGCATAAGTCACTTACGTTTATGCAGGATCTTGGTGAATTTGTACGAGTGAAGCAGGACGAAATATGCTCTGTTCTCTTGGTATGCGATGTTTCTTTTTTTCAAATCAATCTTCCCTAAAAATTAATTCGTAATTTGATGTATTCAATCTCAGTTATCATCATCAAGAAATGGTCGCCTACTATTAATGCTGATTGTGCGTGAATGAATTTGGATGAGATACTTGTTTCGACATGAATCCTAAGCCGCCCTAATGTACATATATTTAGCAATGCATTGATTTCATTTTTTGATTGTTGCAGAATGTGTTCAGAACAAAATATTCATTTATAGCCATTTCATCTAAGTAAAACATGAATTATGTGTAGCGTATCACAAGTTGGGTTAAAAGTGCGACGATCATACGAGGATAAACGTATAGATGACAATGGACAAAGATACAATATCATTGATTAAGTCCGCGTTATCGGAAAGTTGATCGATTTTTCAATTATGAGCAGCTTCCGAATGCGTCGGTGAGGCCATTAACATCCAGGACGATGGCACCGTTGGTAGGGGGACCGTACGAGAGCCTTGATCCGTTCTTATGCACAATGTAGAGCAGGCAACCATTGTTCACGTTGACCACGACTTGCTGAATAGAATGCAGAGTTATTAGAATTAATATTCGAGTTGGATCGGACATAATTAGGGCAGACAAATGATATAATAGTACCTGACTATTGGTCCATTCCTCAGGGACTTTGTTCACTCCGACGAGAGTCTGGTTCGTGTAGATGCCCGTCGTCTTGCCCAGGGGATTCTGACTCTTAACTGAGCCGGCCACCTTCACCGCTGAAAGTATATTGCACTCACTCACTCAGATGTGATGAACACAATTCGTTGTGTACATCTGTGTTAGGATACACTGTTTCCGAATAAAATTATTCTAGTCGAGTGATACACACGATAACTCAAACACACATACTATAGCTCAAATCTGTCTACATGTATCGTTCAGTCATATGTAAGCTTAGCAGACATTCCCTTACGTGGACAGTCCGCCTCGTTCGTCTTCTTGACCCACTCATAGTAGGGCAAGATGCAAGCCGTGTTGTCGATATAGGTGGGACCGAGCAGAAAGCACTCCTTCTCGGGAAAGATGTAGGCCAGACACTGAAAAATGAACATCATTTGGAGAATGAGCCTAAACCCGAGCCTACAGATATGACTTCGCGGTCTCACATGCCCAAACGAGAGCACGGGGGGTGACAAAAGAGCAACCGACAAAAGAGCAACGGGGCGCCGTTCGCTGGGGAGTCGAAGTAGGAACTTGGGAGTTGCTGCATTGTCACTAATATGCTCACCACTACACCACGCTGTTTAGATCATGTAGCTAGGCGATCATGAGTTTTACTCCATATCTATGCATAGGGGTTCATGGTCTAAAATTGAGAATTTGGGCGGAAATTGATGGCTAGACAAGCTTAAAATACCGTAACCAATCGATACCCATGATACTCGGTTACAGTAGATTCTGTGGTATTGTAATATTGAGTGGCTACGGTATTTGAAGTTGGTATATCCATAAATTTCCCCCCAAATTCTTAATTTTAGACCATGAACCCCTATACATAGATATGGAGTAAAACTCAAGATCGCCTAGCTACAAGATCGCCTAGCTACGGATTTAAACAAGGTGGTGTAGTGGTGGGCATACTAGTGACAATGCAACAACTCCCAAGTTCCTACTTCGACTCCCCAGCGAACGGCGTCCCGTTGCTCTTTTGTCGGTTGCTCTTTTGTCACCCCTCCCCCCCCCCCCCCCCGAGAGCACGCCAAATACAGATAGACATTCTTTTCCACCCCGAGTAGGATATTATCCAAAAGATAGGGAACCGAACCTCAGTCATCTCCGCACACATAGTCCTGCAGTGGTAGTCGTCCATTGCCTCGGGGCGGTCGAGTTTCTGTCTCCTCAAGCGAGAAGTCTCGTTGCGAAAGCAGAGAGCGAGACCCTGCAGATTTCGAATTTGGATTATGCAAGCCGGTGACATGCCGACTTTTCCAGCAGCTAGAGTGTGGGAAATGAAGCGACAGCGACTCAAATTTCGAAAATTAGTTTGACGAATACTAGAGTTCGTAATTCGGGTCTCTTCATTTCCCACACTCTCTATACAGGTCGAGCGACGAAAGGGTATGGGAAATGAAGGGACGGTGACCAGAATTTCGAAAATAATTTTGATATTTACCTCATTGAGCCCTGAGGCGAACAGAAGGAGTGTGAACAGCATCTACCGCAGTCGACGATTCTTGAGAGTAGACAGAAGAGAGTAGTAGTCTCAAAGGGTGGAAGAAGATGGAAATGGACAGAGGGGCAGATTCACTCCTTTTCATATAGGCCTGTCGATCCCGTGTCAGACGACTTTACGATGCTACCCTATAGATACGGTAGGCGATGCAATCGTCTCTTCATTTTGCGTCCTCCCTCGTCGTTCAGACGAGTGAGAGAGCACGCAAACCGGTGAGAGTCATTGGATGTCACCCACATAGATACGAGAATCTCTGGGCAAGTGAAGAGGACAGACATGGAAATGTGGGCCATCTATCCCTCTACTACTCACTATACGAATTCATCGAAACAGAGAAACGACTCATCGGGGGAAAGAGATGAGAGAATGAACGCATGGTTGCATCTAGAACTGTTGAATACAGTTGCTGTGCCACCTTCATACATTTCACATGATGACGTTGATCGGATAATTTCCTTCTGACAACGGCCCCGCTTCTAAATCTCTCTCTAAATGCCATAAATGTTGCCTTTCACATTCATTATATTTGCAATGAATTGCACTTGGTATTGGAATAATGAAGTAGTCGGCCTCACCGCGCAAAAATCGCTTGACGTGGCTTTTTACTTGGACGTGTAAGGGTATACGAATTGATACATATACAATGACTCAAATTCCGGTATATGTGAATAGGACGAGCACACATTACAAACATATATCGACTGTCTGAAAATGCATATTAGGTTGGGCATAAAGTTTTAGTTTAGCAAAAAGCACTAGTCGTGCACAAAAAGTGACATTTGTCTATCAATTATGTTTCGATATAAATGCCGAAATACCTAATATGGAGGGTCTTCGGACACGGATTTCCTTAGAAAAAGTAGCGACCCCCATAATATTCCAAATTGATGACGGATAGGGTAAGGGTTGTTCATTAATTTGAGCACGAAATTTCCGGTCCTCAAACTACAGGGCTAACACAAAAAAAGAAAAAAAGTATGTAATTTGTCAAAATTGGACACATAAACTCCGAAGAACCCTGTTCATGAATGGAGAGTCACATTCTCTTCCAAAGATTATTGTGACTTGCATTGGACAGGTAGTTCACATTTATGAATAATTGAAATATCAAAGGCCGTCGGTATAGATACAATACTCCAGAAACCTTAAGTGACAAGTGTCATGAAACACCAAACTCGGATTACACGCCTGAGGCTGATCAGCATCAATATTACTGGTGCGATATATGATCATCGTGCTTTACTATTGTGGCAAAGATAGGGTCATATCTCTATTCTAAATGAAATACTGATCGTTCAAAAAGTCAGGGTGTAGGTCGCTCACATGAAGTTTGGGACATGGCTTTATTCGTTTCCTTGGTCGGACAGATTTATCACGGGTCTCCTGTAAAAGTGTAGGAAAACTGGCTCGTTTGGCTACTAGGAAATATTTTGTAATTCAGATTGCGATTAAACTTGATTGATGGACACCATTGGGGGTCAGAAGATGACCAAGCAACTTATTTTGGTGAAATTTGCACATTATCGATTTTTGTGATCTACTGCGATAAATTGATGCATTTCAGTCAATTTTGATCGTACAGAAAACATTTTTTTTACATTTTGATCAGAATCGAGAGATCTACAACTTCCTCAACGTAGTACCAACGGCCAAATCAAGCCTTCATAGTGAAAATTGCGAAAAACTGAATTTCGTGATAAGAATATCGATTTTTTGGCTTCGCATACCAAAAACACCATCGTTTTTATTCTTGATATGAAATCTCCATACAAAATTAGAGGGTGTCTATGTTGAGTATTTTTCATATCTCTGTCCTTTAACTATCGATTTAGTATGGGTCATTCTCGACTTTTCTGGACTTTCTGGTTATTTTTTGAAAGATTTCGTTATTTGGTCATATTTCGGTTCAACCTGGTTCAAAAGAGAAGAGAATTGCATGAATTTGAGCGGGAACGAAAAGAAAAATGATTAAAAATGTATAAAAACATTGCTAAGATGCAAATCGAGTGAGAAATTGCTTCTCATGCGAAATTTGTAGCTGAAATATCTCAATTTTACCCGTTTCAAACAGTTTTCATGAAATAACTTGAAAACGAAGAGTCGTAGCGATTGGAAGCCCTTAGAAGAATTGATAGAGCTTGTTGAGAGCTATCGATTGCATTTTTTGACTGCACGATTGATCCACGTTGAACCGAAATATGACCAAATAACGAAATCTTTCAAAAAATAAGTCCAGAAAAGTCGAGAATCACCCATAGTAAATCGATAGTCAAAGGACAGAGATATGAAAAATGGTCAAACCCCTAATTTTGTATAGAGATTCCATATTAAGAATATATTAAGAATTCCATATTAAGAAATAAACGATGGTGTTTTTGGTATGCGAAACCAAAAAATCTATATTCTTATCACGAAATTCAGTTTTTCGCAATTTTCACTGTGAAGACTTGATTTGGCCGTTGGTCCTACGTTGAGGAAGTTGTATCAGGTTGGTCAGAAAGTTTTGATCATCTTGCATTCTGACCACTCCCATCGTTCGTTGTTGTACAATCGGCTTGAGTCTTTTGATGATATATAGGGACATTTATACTCTCTTAAGAGCACACTATCATATATCTGTCCAACCGATAAAACGAATGCAGTAATGTCTTAAGACCTTGCCTTTTTAGATGCTCAACATTCCATTGAGAATAGAGATAGGGCCAAATCTAGATCACGCTAGTAAAGTACGATGGATATACTGTTACTGTTGAGACTGATCAGCCACTAGTGGCCTTTCAGAGATGAGTGAGTAATCCGAGTTTGGGTTTTCATGGTGGCGGTCCAGATCAGGTTATGGCTCACGGGATCTATACCGATGGTACTCGCGATTTCAATTACTCACGAATGTAAACTACCTTACCAGTATATATCACAATTATCTTTGAGAGAGGATAGGGCTCTTAATTCAGGAACAGGGTTCTTCAGATTTTAGGGACCCAATTTTGAACGTCGAAATTCACACTTTTGGCATTTTTTCAATAGCCCCGTAGTTTTAAAAAGCAGTTCTTTCATGCGCAAATAATTGAACAACTGTTGCCCTATCACTCACTAATTGGAAAGATTTTGGAGATCGCTTATTTTTTTAGGGCAGGCCGTGCCTGAAATACCTTAATATCAGGTTTTTCGCAATTTCCGTCGAAAAATAGATTTTAGACAAATATCAATTTTTTTAGAAAACAACGCTAAGTGGGTTCTGAAATATCGACATAGTTGGAAGTACAGTAGGTAGTGATAACAGCGCCCTTAGTTAGGTGACATCTTCGTCAATCCCCAAAACAGGAAATTTGATCAGGTAAATTTTGACTTTTTTATTCAGTCCGGATTCAGCCGACTGTACAAAGGAGGTAACGAATTCAGCAGCTCTCTCTTTTCGTAAGTAGGTAGAGCACCCCTCGGGCTTCTTAATATACTTAGTGAGCTTCCTCTCAAAAATTGATCCATGAAGTACCGCTATTTTAAAGAAAATCATATTTTTACTGAAAAATTCACTATTACGCTTACCTCGATTTCTCCTATATTAGACAACCTTGCCCCACTTTAACCCTAGTGTTGTAAACATTGCACATGTCCCTATATAATAGTATGAGGACAACAGGAGGTGATTTGAGACAAACATAATATACGAGCTCAAAGTTGGGGTTCGAAATCGGACAAAACTTTCTGACCAACCTAATAGATTTCTCGATTCTGAGCAAAATGTAAAAAAATGTTTTCTGTACGATCAAAATTGACTGAAATACGTCAATTTATCGCAGTAGATCATGAAAATCGATAATATGCAAATTTCACCAAAATAAGCTGCTTGGTCATCTTCTGACCCCAATTGAAAATCGGTGATGCAAAATATTTCTAGTAGCCAGCTTTCCTACACTTTTACATAAGACCCGTGTTATGATAGTGTGCGCTGAAGATAGTATAGACGCCCCTATCTACCACTAAAAGACCTGAGTTGATTGGGCAAAAACGAACGAAGGGAGATATCAGAATGCACATTTATTAAAATCAGACAAAACTTTATGACCAACCTGATACATATTTGATATTTTAATTTGCAATTTTCGACTGTTTTGCAATTTGGTCCAATAAAATACAACGTGAATAGTGTGACGTTATGCATTCAAGATTGCCTTTGCCAAAATGATTAATTTCCGAAACGAATGTTCTTTCACATGGAATCGATTAAAAATAACTAAATAAAATAGTTGGCTTGATTTTCATATACAGGCAACGCATAGCCGCGACGCGTGATGTGGCTGGCCAAATTTTGTGATTTTCTGCTGATCAATCGTATTTACAATCTTATGTATTTATTATGTTCTGTATGTTGACTGAATTCGTAAACTCTTACCTCTGAAACAGTACAAATGCGAAATTGTTACACTCGCCACTGCGTCTATCTTAGATATTACGCGAAGTTCGAGCTGAACTCGATTGTATCTTTTCTCTTGCGCGCTCTCTCCTTCTATCAATGGCGCGCTCATCTTTCCCTTCTTACTCATCAATCACCTTTCCCTTCCTTTTAGTACAGCACTCCTTCCCCTTTCCGTCCTAACTCCTAGTCTAGGTTTAAAATATGTTCATATATTTTTCTTATTTTGTTTTTTTGGTAGACTGCATGTACATATTGTATAAAAACAACTGTGATCAAGACATTCTCGATCACCTTTCGTATCGACCGTGATTTTCCAAAATAAAGCTCTCAAAATTTATTAAAACAAAATCTATTTGTTTCGCAGATGCCTATTTCATCTTTCTCACGCCATATATTATCCCGATCAATATGCACTTTAAATCGAATTCCACGAAAAGGTGAAGCATTAATCTATGATATTTAATTAATTAATTAATCTAGTTTTCCCGCGACGTGAACCAAAAATTGCAGACAGGTCAGATGAAGACGAGTGCAGAACATGATCCATAGTATCAATACCGACGGTACGCTTACATTTAGTTTATGTAAACGGGAGTAGTATTAAGCATTTATAATAATTGTTCTTAAAATGACTATCGTACATTTAATAATTGGTTGAGGTCTATAGGTAAAACTAATTTTAGCACACTCTACCGACACCTGGAAACGAATGGTTGGAACAAAGAGCAATTACTAAACGGTAGAGAGGTGAAAGTGAGTGTTTTGGATAACAGGCTTATCACCTGCTATATGCATACAACTCTGGTAGGTCTACGAAATTTTTTAAATCAAAAATCATACATGTTTACCCTGTTAGCTAGTATGGAGATAATAATAAAGTGATAATCTTAATAATGATAATTATATAAACTGAATATGGATAGAATGGATTGCATCTGTATAGTTCATCACCTGAGTGTTTTCGTCTGAAGATTCAATAATATTAAAAAAAATAAACAACAACTACGAAAAAAAGATTCTCTTCAATCATAAATATGTTCGCTCTTTTTCGCATTTGAAAGTGGACGAGGAAAGAAGAATCGCAGACTGAGTAATGTGGTTCCGCTACTTCTCTGAAGGAAATCAGGTGCGTACTTACATGAGTTAACCGATGAATGAACGTTAGAAACATAACGGGCTTGGGTACTTGGTATTTTGCCACATGTCGAGTAGTACTCAAATTAGTTACCGCGAAAGTTTCATAATAAATTCCAATATTGTGCTTATTCGATTACTAGATAAGCAACGCGCACTTCATAATAAAACACCAATAAATTGTCACAAAAAACTGTAAAATGCTTTTCAAAATAGGAAAACTCAATTTTATGTTTTGCTTACAGTATACCTAGAATTCAAAAAAGATCCTGCGCTACAATTAAACGTTGCTCCCTAAAGGGAGGATTCTGAAGCGTATAGGGAATTTTTTCATTTGTTGCTTTTGATCAAAAAAATGAGTTATTAGCCAGGAATCTACTGTTGATTGACTAAATATTCCCCCGGAGCATCCCTTTAATGAAAATTCATTGTTGTATATCTATTTTTTAAAAATACAACAATAACAGCAAATGAAAATATCACCATTCATGCGATACCGCCCTTGTTACAGATGAGAACCGCGGTAACGCCTCGATTTCGAGCAGAATTTGAAGAATTCAACTGACAAGACTGACGTTCGTACCTTCCGTTGAAATCAAAATGTGGGCCATGCGTGCATTATACGAAGCAGCTCGAGTTCGAATATGTTGCCCACTGAGCATCTAATTTCTGATATTATATGAAACTATCATCAATTGTGCTTAAACAAACTTTAGAATCACTGAGTACATAGGGCTACTTTACCCCTTATGAAATGTTTTTTTAATGAAACCATAATGTCGTTCAGTTCATTTCCGAAATAAAATATATTAATCAACGACTAGTGATTGCTGGGGCTTTGGCTTGCATTTAATGTTTGGTGCATGTTTAAATACTGTTGGTTCATGTTTATAATCAAGAACACATTAAACACTTGCCATACTCATTATAGATGTGTTTGTGAGAATGTACACAATTAGAATAAGGAGTTTGTGAATTGAACAAACCACTCCGAAAGCACCATACAAATTGGACAACAAAATTACTAACGGGATTGCAGAAATACGATATTAGTTATTTGACGAAGTCTCATTATCCGTATCCTCCTCATCCTCTTCAATATCATCGTCATCATCATGCTTATCTTCGTTATCAGAATTTTCGTCGGATGAAATCGCTTCTTTCTCATTCCTATCAAGTTTATTTTTCCTCGAATTAGCAGAAAATCAAGATTATGGACATGATTTCGTAATCCTCGAACTTCCAAAGTATCTTTTGCGTTATTTTCATCAAAAAAAGTACAGAAAAACCTATAACATCGTACGAGTTTTTTGAGTCAGGTCTTTAATTTCTCGGAAAGTGCGCCATGGTCGTTCATATTGGGCATATTGGGTTTATATCATCACTCGATATGAGAACTTCACCAGCAAAATATGTAGGGCGGTTGCAAAAAGTCATCCGTGGGGTTGCTAGGTTTTCTGGTGGAACTTCTCATAAACGGAAGGTTGCGGGTGATAAATCCCCAAGATATTTGAATTCGCGCTCTTCCCTGTCCCACAAGCGTCCATAGCACTCAGCCAAGTAATCTTAACTCTTTTGAGAGTAGAGATATTAACGTAATATTTTTGGAGCCTTTGATCGTTAAGAGGAGATAGGTCATGGTTATGAAAGGGTTTTTTGATCTTTGCCTACAGTCCTCCTTTAAAATCGGATTCAGCGTGTTGAAATATTTAAGTTTTTAAGAAAAAGTTCAAAACAATCAATATTTCTAGTGTATTTCAGCCCGCTGAATACGATTTTTAATAATAAAAACCTAAAACTTCACACATATCTGAATTTACCAAAAATGTGACAGCAATTGCGACATTTTGTGATAGTGAAGCATCGGCAAGTGCTTAGATTCTTTTGTGAACACTATTGAAGATATATTTCGGATTAGTAAGTGTACACTTCTTATGAATACCTTTTACGAAGACATAGATGCCCATTCTCGGCAAATTGAGAACAAAATCTCGACATTTCCAATTATCAAGATTCATTAAGTCTCCGCGATACTTCGAATTAGTACTTAATGCAATTTTCAAAAGTTTCTTAAGTTTTCTGCTGGTTTCGGTAGGGTCCGTATGGCAGAATATACTATTCCAAAATTTCACAATTTGACACTAGGTGACCAACTCGTGACCAAGGTTCATAAAAGTCGAGATATATACAAATTCAAAATTCTGGAAAAACTAAGGTAAATTCTGGAAAAAACTAGGTAATAGTAGACGACTCGAGAAGTGGGCGAATGTAAATTTTGTACGTGAAAATACTGCAGAAAACAATATTGGAAGTCAATTTTTCGACCCAATTTTTTCAATTTTTCGAATGCCATTGATGCCGGCGATCAGCAACTAGGACCCCCACTTCAGAAAAAAAAAATATGTAAATTATCGGATTTTTGGCCATCCGAGGACCCCAGATGTTACGTTCTCTGATGTATCTGACTTTGGAATCTATATTGAGAAAACCAAATCCACACCTCAATATCATTGTTTTTCTCGTAGAGTTGCTAGGATTTTAAACGCTCTCCCCACCCATGTATTGTCATCCCCCAGCATCCCTGTCTTCAAGAAGAGATTGATAACTCTAGAATTTGATTTTCGGAAATATATTTTCCAATAGTATTCCCTCCTTCCACTACCTTACCACATTCCTTCATTCTCACCCCCTCCCCCCTTTAGAGATCCCCTGACGCTGGATCTCGGAGCAGAGTCTACCTGGTCTACCTCGAGTGCCTCCTCCTCGATAAAACTCCCCATCAGAACAGACGAAGACAGATGAGACCAGCCGATTGGATCTTCGCATTTTACGATTGCACCTCCTTCCCCCTCATTCCCCCCTTCCTATCGTATTCGACCTCAGTGTGAGGAGAGTCAACTCTCTTGTATCATAACACATAAGTAATTATTCGTCTTTCGTTGCGCCGCCGAGCGTAGATAAAATATATATTAAACAACATTTTTTTTCCGTTCATTTTATCCATGGATTTTAGATATTGTTTTTGTATTCTTCATTCTAGCGCTGGTGATGGTTACCTTTTCTGGTACCGCTCTTTTCCGAACTAGTTTGAGGAATGTCTCGTCAACCCAGAGAGCTTTCTTAGTACACTCTTCAAGCGGAGAACCACAGACGGATTTAAGAGACCCGCTCCGTAAGAATCGAGCACCCCGCGGACACGTTTGCCTAAGCAACGAGATCCACGGGATCTTTTCTATGATGGAAGGAGTGTCTTAGCTATGTGTCTTGAAATTTTCCATAAATTATATAATACAGTCATTGGATAAGTAGAAAATGTTTATAAAGGGTAAAATGATCAAAAAATCATAATTTTTTATTGATACAAAATTGACTCAAAAGTCAAAATGCATTTCACTCGTGGTGCCCAGAAGTTTATAAAAACGTATTTAGATCAAAATCCGATCGATTCCAAATATTACTTTTTGCACTAAAATTTGACTTTTTGCTGCATATCTAGTCCATTTGGAACCGAATCCCTTAGCTTCTTCAATCCCGTAGTACTCTAAGCTATGTTGCTTCATACACACGTTGCAGCGAGTCTCGGGATATTTTCCATTTTCGGGAAATAATTTTCAAAATTTCCAAGTGCATCATCCAAAACATTTAAAAATTCATTTTCGCCAAAGTAATGAGAACTTTGATTAGCTTTTAACAATTTCAGATATTACTTACCTTGATATATTTTCTAGCACTAAAATGGATCACAATTTCGCTCGTTTCAAAAAAATCACTTCTCACAACTTCGAATCTGTCAATATTATTATATACTTAATAAAATCTGTCAATATTATTAAGTATTTTATCGTTCAACATAACCCCAATCCCACCAGTTCTGCATAGATATAGTATAATACCCCGACCTATTTGAGAAAATCACAATGTGGGTTCCACCTATCATGCCCAAAATTCGCATTAGTTGTTCAAATCAGTGGATAATCTAAATTTTGAATACTTTATTTTTTCGATTTCACAAAATCTATCACTCAAATCAGACAGTATTAATTTATAAACATTACATTATCACTGGATAAGTGGTCTGAGCGTGGAAGTACAGCTGTTTTGCATGATTTCAAAAATCGAAAAAAATCACATTTTCCTATTTTTGTGGTGCCTTAACTGGCAGATCACGATTCCAATCCATTAGCTTTTTCAATAATCGTATACACTGGGATATTCTACTTCACAATTTCATTACAGTAAATCTCTATAGGCTTTCCATTTGTGGGAAATATCTTTCGAACATGTCCGCATAGCGTACTTCAACAAAAAACGATGCAGGGTCTTTAAAAATAGTCTCGAGTGACCTACCGACATGGAAAGTCTCCCTTAAGTCTTTGTTGTAAGCGGGTGGATCAACGTTCTCTAGATCGTCCCTTCTCCGGTGCTATCTTTCTACATTCATTGGTTGCTTTCTATTATTTTTTTACCAAATTCCATGTTTCAAAATTATTATGTTGAAATATACTATCACCCTTTCCCGTTCTCTCTCTCTCTCTCTCTGATAAGGTCTGTCATCACGCACATTCGCCCTTTTTTCTCTCTTGAATCCCCTCACGAACTCCCCCCCCCCCTTCACGATAACATGCAGTCACGTCTCATATCACCTTCTATCACCCTCTTCTCTTCGAAATCTCTCATTCAAACTCCATCTCTATAGCAGCATTAGTTTATATGTATACCTTGCTTTGTCTCGTGAGATAATGATATGCATTCCCGCTATCTCTAGGACTATCTCGACTCGGGCATCAATGTACTCTCTAGCAATTTAATCGATCGAGTCTTTACTCCACCCCTTGTATATCATCAATAATATCATCCAGTGACCCGTCAAAAAACCCACGTTTCAATATTCCACGATGGGAGCCAACAATTCTCAAGCTAAGAAGGAGGATTTCTTCAATCTCAACAATGACCAGATCACGACCTTTCTGAATAATCTGAGGAAGCGCACTACTCCCACAACCTTCTCTGTTACAGATGCATCGGTGAGGCAATGCGTTCGAGAAACGATACCACGCTCTCTTTATTTACACACTCTCTCACCGATCGACCGGTCTAGAGAGTGTGTAGAATGTAGAGAGCGTGCTATCGGTTTCTCGAACTCTACAATGCGTGCATCATCCACTCAATTCCATCCCTTCCAGAACATTCTTCCGTACTGGGGAGAATATGCGAAGGTGGCCTTCGAGAATCTCGCCAGGCAAATCGAGCAATCGTCTGACTCTCTTCAGTTTGCACGCTCTCTCGCCGGCCAGAAAAATGAGAGAGCGTGCAAACTGAAGAGAGTCAGACGATTGGCAAATCAGTGCCTCATTCTGAGCAGTTGAGATTGGAGTTCGTAATTCGGGCCACAGTCTCTTCATTTCTCACACTCTCTCGTCTCTCGACCGGTCGAGAGAGTGTGGGAAATGAAGAGACGGCGACCGAATTACGAACTCTAGTTGAGATGGTATACTTGCAGGAAGGAAGGATCGATGAAGGGTCAGCTCCCCTTCTCCCTCCTCGTACAGCAAGCTCATCTGCTGGAGGGAATCGCCTCCGAGCAGGCCGATGGACTCACCAACCTATTCGGAGACAAGGTAGATAACGGTTGTCTAGCTCGGGAAGGAAGATCACGATTGCTTGAATACTGCAGACTAAATTATCGATCTCATGAAGATAGGGCAGATCACAAGAATACGGTGCTTGTAGTGGCGGGAGGCTCTGGTGACCTGCTCTCGTCATCTTCTCTCGTTGACTGCCGAAGACGCAGCTGCTCTACTCTCGGTCCTCCGCGCCAACAAATCCTCCAACCTCACCAATCTCCTCACCGCCAACAGGTGCTGTAGAAGCACGATAGTCTAGACTTAAGGTCTCCGAATTCTCTATATGGGGCCTGGCCAGTCGGAACGTGTGGAACCTGGAGCAATAGGGTGAAATGATTCAAGAAATATCGTGAGAAATAATAGACGCGTTGCGTGTCGCGTCGCAGTCGTGTCGACATGCGAACGTTCTTCAGACTGGCAGCAGAATTGGTGCACCTGCCCTTCAAGGAGCTACTTGAAATGGAGAGCACGCCGCCGATGGTCATTCTCAACGGGGAAACGTCGCTTCTGTCGAGGTGTGCGAGTGCTGTAATCATTGCACTGATAGGAAACTGTCCACGAAAACAATACAAGTTGATTAATCAAAGTTGTCGTCGTCGTCGGGAAGATCTCCTGATCTGACTACCTTTCGACCCTCTCTCCTGAATATCGGCCATTTACGAGTCGGCAGTTAGTCTTTATGAGTCGGCACCATATTTGGCCCACCCAACCATGTTCCCAATCATTTCTCATTCCTCCCCATCGTGGAGAGGCTGAGTAACCGAAATCAGGTACAAATACCTTAAAATGAGAGGGGGGAAGTGCAGGGGTGGGCCAAATATCGAAGAAGTGCCCACGAGTATTATCTCGATGTGTATACAAGAGTTATATCTTGATTGCTTGGGGATGCATGAAAAGCACCTTTACTGGAGGCAATATCTGATAAGGTGATATTGTGGTCAGCAATGTGGTGGTATTATGATCGATTATTTCGAAATGTGTATCGAGGTTTTGCATCAATGATAAGACAGGTGACTGCGTTTCAACTAGTATTTCCACTGGTGGAAATGTGAGGGGGGGGGGGGGGGGTTAGCGAAGATATTTCGCTATATCCATACAATTGAATTCTTCGATTCTCGATTCATCATAATTGACGTGATATTTGGTATAAATAACTGACTATTGGAAAGAATACACGGTGCATCGGTTCGCTCAAACACCTGAGCAAATTATGACCCGCGTGGCGACAAGGCATTCTACCACCGCCCATACCACCCTCTTCGTATCATTGATTCATTTCCCTTGAGAAATGGTCTGACTCTCTTCAGTTTGCACGCTATCTCGCCGGTCAGAGAGACGAGAGAGTGTGCAAACTGAAGAGAGTCAGACGATTGCTCTTTCCCTTCCAGAGCAGCTCAAGTAGTCCTTCGTGCTCACATCCCCGTCGCGCATCGTCAAACCTGGAAGCTTCTCTTCTCCTCCGATGGCAGTGGGTCATCATTCGCCCCGCTGACACACCATGTTGATGGACAGGTACGGTAACACCATGGGAGGAGTACGGTAGCAGAGGAAGGGCTACGGCGATCTGCACTGATTCTGGGCAAGGAATATCTTATTGGAAGATTTATTTTATCATTTTCAGATATGTATCGTGTGCGCAATGTAGTCCACATTTAGTGCACGTGAAATATACCTGAAAAGGCAACAGCAATGTTCCGATAAGAGCAATCTATTCAGGGCCCGTGTTTCGTCGTTGTGGAGACGATGATGAACCGCGTCTTCGGATGCTACGTATCCCATGGTCAGCTGTGGTCTTTGATCTTTTCGGCCTTTGATCTTTATATATATTTCTCTGTTTTCGAATACTATTTCATGTGTTTATTTCAAAGCTGATTTTGTGGAGTGTCCTTCAGATTTGAATGGCTCTCTGGTTTCTTCCAACCAGTAGGTGGGCAACTCCCCACCCACTGGTTAGGGCACTGGTTACCAACTGGTCAGGGCACTGGTTAACCAATGGTTAGCCTAAACTCTGCCCACTCCAACTGGTTAACTAGGGTGGGGAGTTGCTCACCTACTCGTTGGAAGAAACCAGAGTTGGCTCTTTCAGGGTTCCACGTTGGTCACCCAGTCCTGGAGGACCCTCGGTGCTTCCTCTTCTCTATCGTGCCAGAGATCCGTGTATTCGAACCCACGAGATTGAAAAAGACGTACTGTTATATCAACAGCCAGCGGGAGATTACTGGACTGGTGGGTAGTAGGTTGGATGAGAACTATGACGTCATGCCGCCTTTGATATATCAAAGGCGGTATAACGTCATAGTTCTCATCCGACACTGCAAATATTTCGATCCAATTTGTACAGGGAGTGGATGGTTTGAACATCAATTGGCCCTTCTTCATTTCTGAGGAATACGGGAGGGGAACGGTGACGGGAATGGTGACTCCCCATTCGAGCAGCTTCGATGAGTGTGATCTAGCCGGTGAGCAACTCATTTGGTATACTAGAGATCGTAATTCGGGTCGCCGTCTCTTCATTTTCCACACTCTCTCGGCCGGTCGAGCGGCGAGAGAGTGTGGGAAATGAAGAGACGGCGACCCGAATTACGAACTCTATGGTATACCTTACATCCAAGTGACGGTGAGAGGAAGGCGAAATAAGGGGTGAATTTTACTTAGTTGCTACTTATTTGCTATCTGCGAAATTATCGATAATAGATCATAATGATTAATATGTGTCGATATTTTGGAGGTGAAGCAAACTTCGCAATTGACACGCTGGAGATCTGGCAAGTGGGCCCCCCTCAGAAGAAGAGGAACCCTACTCCTCCGAAGAAAAACCCTCCTCCGAAAAAGCCTCCTCATGTGAAGAAGGAAATGAGCATCCTCGATAAGGTAAACTTTATTTAGATACTCTATTTCGATTATGGAGTTGCTAATTACTCCTATCGTATTGATTCCTGGAGTGGAAGGATTACGACACTTTCCGTTCAGTACCCGGAGTATCTTCTCAAGCTCGGGGGAAAGGAAATGTACTCTAAGGGACTCCGGGACGAGGAAGACGAAGAGCAACGAGAATATTACAACTCAATGTTTAAATGGAGACAGGAGAACGATCGCGCACGAGATCTGGCAATGGCTAATGATTAGTTGTACAATCCATATCCACCAGCTCTACCGAATAGAATATACAATGTTTATATTCTCTATAATATCCCCGTCGTAGACGCGAACCATATTTTCCCATCCATATATTGTTTGGGGACATTTAAAATGCTGTTCACTTAAGGAACGATTTGTCTGAATAGTCTGACTGTTAACTCTCGTCCTCTCGTACCATTTAGATCAAGAACTCACTAAAATCAATAAATGATAGTGTGAGCAGTTGAAAGGACTCAAACCTTATCCTGTCTTCACTACGATGCTCCATCGAATGTGATCAAGCTCCCCTCATCAGTAAGGTTGTATGTTTCTGTCGTATTCATGAAGTATTCTGAGGTAAAGAGGGCGTTATCTTCGATAAATAACTTCCTCGTCTAAAGGATCGTTGATAGACCACACATAATGAACAAAGAGGGGAGGGTGACACAATTTAAACCGACAAAAAAAACGTGAACAAATCGCAGCTCCCTTGGTATTCGAAGTAGGGACATGGGAGTTGTTGCATTGCTACCAGTATGCCCTCCACTACACCAACATGTTTAGATCCTCTAAATAGGTGAACCAGCGAATAGGGTTCATGGTCCCAAATTCTGAATTTGAATGAAAAATCATGGTTATATAAGGTTGATGCAATAGTTTCTCCCTATTGTATTTTTTTCTCCGACAGGATTGCTTGATCGGAATTTATATTTAATACAACTATGGGTCATATAAGTACATCACAGTTGCAGGTTCGAATCGTTTCTGGTGTGCACATTACGGGAATAAATAAATAAAATCTCGAAAACTCAAGAAAATGCCGATTGTGGGAGTTCGTTGTTGGGACCCGCTATTTGAGGAAGAGTCCGCCATTGATTTCGCCCATTTAATGAGTGATTCCAATAGAGTTGCACTTAAATCAAAAATAGGAAATCAAAAATATTCCGGCATTACATGTGCATGGGAAGCTATGGATTGGCAGTGGAAGAGGGGGCAGACATGGAAATGAGGGCCATCTATCCCTCCTCTCCCTCTATACGATTTCATCGAAACAGAGAAACAACTCATCAGGAGAGAAGAAGATAATCAGACATTGTATACATATGGGGCCGTAAGAATCGAACAAAACCTGGCACAGCCCAAAAATCTCATTTTTTTCCGAAACTCAGTGATTTGGGGTTCTTTAAGGTGCTTAAAACGGTGGACGCATTCGGGATAGAATTGCATGCTGATTACGCCTATCCATTTCATTTTTTCATGAATTTAAAAAATTAATTTTTAATCTTTTCTTTAAGGCAAAAGTGACCATAGCAAGTTTCATATTTCATATTTATCCTGACACCAGGCATAATGGTTACATGGTTAGAAGCGGCGTGACGAGAGGATTCAGAATCTGTATTTCGTCCACTTCCATGCACGGAGTTTTATTATTGCCAAATTTTACTGACTCCAACACGTGGGCAAACGAAGAAGTTTCACCCACCCCCTTCCATTTATCGTCTGTAGTTCAGTTAATAATACACGTTTTTTTGAAACGAGAACCCTTTTTTCAATTAATCAATGAAAATTATCGTCAGAACCGATCGGTTACGTAAGAATGTTTCTGTAGATGCTGCATTCGTAAGGCGGATGTGGAAACTCGTAAAATTAGTGCAGTTATGGTCATGCCAATTAACGAGATCGGTACTCTGGCAATATGTTTTGCATCAATGTTGCATGCGCACTTTATCGATATCATATTTAGTTGTATATCATCCTATTCACATGCTCAATGGGAGAGTTAGCGACGAGGTCGCTTCCAACTGAGAATACTACATCTGTGTACATATCTCTTATTTGTCAAATTGTTAATTCTTTATTTTTCACTTTTTCAATATGCTCAATCACGAACGAAGCTATTGTAATTACATGTAGGCTGTCTACAGAATACACACATACATGGTGCGGAGAAAGTACTATGACAAAGTTTGAACTCGAATATTTCATCAGTCCTACCAACCTGTTAATGCATGTTATAAAACGTTTTAGTATACCACTCGAGGTGCTCAATGCGCACTTCAAATAGTATCCCCTAGTAATGAATCGACCCCACCAGTACCGGAAAACCTTTGGACTCTCGGCGAGTCCCCAGCTGGAATTTCGAAGAAACTCCGAGTTTCCCGTCAGACCGTTCACAATACCATCTGCCGCTTCAAAGCGCTGGGCACGACTAAGGACCGTACTAGAGTGGGCAGACCTCACACTGCTGTCTTTCGGAAGAACAAGAAAATCGTGCAGATGCGAGTTGCACGTGATCCCATCCGATCTATGAGAAAGATGGCCCGTGATCTCGGAATCGACAAGCATTCGGTGCGCAAGATAGTTCACTCTGGTCTCACGTCCCACCCTTACAAGATGCTCCTAGGGAGGATCGCGGGGGGGGGGGGGGCGGACAATCGCACAACAATTCGCCATTCGCTTGCAATTTGGCCTTGGAGCCTGGGATTTGTTTCATTGTTACCAGTATGTGCTCCCGTACATTTCCATATGCACATCTTGTAACCAGGCGATCATGAGTTTCACTCCATATCTATGTATAGGGGTTCATGGTCCAAAATCGGGAATTTGAATAGAAAATCAAGGTTAGATATTCAGCAAAAGCCATAACCAATTGATCAAAATGTTACTGGTTTAGATTAGTATCTGAGGTACTGGAATATCGATTGGTTACATCATTTGGCAATTATCTAACCATGATTTTCCCCTCAAATTGTAAATTTCGGACCATGAACGGAGTGAAACTCATGATCGCCTGGTTACAAGCTGTACATATGCAAATGTAGAGGAGCACCTACTGGTAACAATGAAACAACTCCCAGGATGCCAGGCCAAATTTCAAGGGAATGGCGAATTGTTGTGCGATTGTCCGTTGTGCGATTGCCCCCCCCCAGGATCGCACATGACGAACATCTCACGACTCTCTACTCGGATGAGAAGGTGTTCACGGTGGAGCAGGTCTTCAACAGCCAGAACACGAGGATCATTGCCAAGTCAAGTCAGCAAGCCAATGCCCGAGGAGGAACTGTCTCACGTGTTTCCCACCCGCAATCGGTGATGGTTTGGGCAGGGGTCTGTGCGACTGGCAAGACCCCCCTCGTCTTCGTCAAGCCCGGTGTGAAGATGGACAAGAACTACTACATCAAGGAGATTCTGGAGAAGAACCTCCTTCCTTGGTCTCGTTCCCACTTCAAAGGACGTCATTGGACCTTCCAGCAGGATTCTGCCCCCGCTCATTCCGCAAAACTGACCCAGAACTGGTGCACCACCCATTTGCCATCCGATGAATGGCCCTTGGACAGTCCGGATCTCTCTCCCCTTGACTTCAGTGTGTGGTCGGTACTGGAGAAGAATGCTTGCTCTGTTCGTCACCAGAGTTTGGATTGTCGCAAGAAGTCCCTCCGGAATGCATGTGAGAAAATCGATACCCACTACCTGCGATCCGTCATCGAGTCAGTCCCTTCTCGTCTGAAGGCTGTCGTCAAGGCCAATGGAGGTCGAATCGAGTAATATCATGTTGTTATCTTCCTACTGTCTCTGATAAATAATGTGTACTGTTTCAAAAAAAACGATGCCATTGAAGGAAGATACATGGTTAAATCCATGTCAAAGTACTTTCTCCGCACCCTGTACAATCGTTAACGTGAGACCTGTAATATCAGGAAATTATGGCTGCCACTACTTGCGAAAAATAAACTACTTATGCTGATGTCAATAACCAAGGAGCGTAACTTCCCTCAACACCCTCACAGGATCATCCCCCCTATGCACAATGAATGGATGGAATAACAATTTGTATTTATATTTGAGGTCACGCCCTTACGAAGCTGCAGCTGCAGCTGCAGCAGACTGCTGAACGAGTCGCTTGAGACCAACGAAGATCGATGGCTTTCCTGATTGATTTCTGATTCTTGTGCGTCTTGAATTTATCTAATAAACTCGCAAACGAATCATTAAATTATATGGAACTGCTGCATATTTTCAGCACATAATGCAGAAGAGAGAAAAAACAATCGATAGGTTTGCGATTCTTGTAGGAAGTGGAATTAATGCTTTACAAGAGGTCTCCTGAGAAATCGCAGGTCGCCTAGACTGTGCAAACAATCAATACATGTAATTTGCTTATTTCTCTACACACACTTTGTGCTCTCGCAATACAGCGAAAAATAAAGTGTTGATTTTAAGATGTTCCTAGGGGTAACTTTTCACGTAGAATCCGAAAATCGACCTTAGAAAGCCATATCTCTGACCCCTCGTTTTCTGTAGCACGCCTCAACGTCGAGGTCGGTTTTTCTAACTTCTGAACGGATCATCCAAACCCCATACATAGCTAGTAATTCTGAAAGATCTCGACGAGATAAGCATTTTTACTGTTGGAAGAAAAATGCTAGCTCATCTGAGAAAATATATTATGACCAGTTGAATTCTCAAAATTCTCACCCTGAAACTGTTTTTCGCGAATGTACAAATTAAATTAACTTATTTGATTCCCCGTTAAAAGTTACCCCTAAGTTCAAAATTTCACAAACAAAACTGTGCCGAAAAGTGGTTTCCCGAATAAAGGAAGAAGTCGGTGTGGTTATTTTCGCCCATTTTTACGCAGTTTCCTGCGGAACCTTCATGAGTTACGATCAGTTCTCAACTTTTTTCGACGATTCTACACTTGGGAAGAAATATGAGTCTGAAAAACTCCGAGTTTTGAGAATTTCTGAAAACTCGATTTTCTCAACTTCGACATTTCCCATTTTTATGCATTTATAACATCTCATTTTCAAATCGCATCCCAATACTGCCCATTACATCTTGTAGAACGTACCAACAGGAGTCGGAAAATTAACATATTTGCAGGCCACATGTGGCTGTACCAGACTAATTGTTGGTTAAAAACACGATTTCGCGAGGGAAGCAAACAAATAAAATACGATTTAGAGTACAGTTTTGCATAAATAGTCGATATTTTGCTTGTTTCAAGTGTTTCTGTAAAAATTTCATCGGATGGGGTTGAATACAAGGAGTATTCATCGTTTTCAATTTTTTTGGTTTTCAAGGCTCAGATTTTCGATATTTTTTTTCAATTTACGTTTAGCTGTTATTTATGCGCTGATTTGGAGTAAGTGAGATGGGTATAGTTTAAAGAACCACAACACAGATCAAAATACTTTCAAAAGTTGTCAAATGATCGTTGAATATTTTTCCCACCGTCGATATTGCATTTTCAGATGAATAGCATTTAGAATTAGTCTCAGTAGGACTGCTTCTATGTTAATTTTCCGACTCCTGTTGGTACGTTCTACAAGATATAATGGGCAGTATTGGGATGCGATTTGAAAATGAGATGTTATAAATGCATAAAAATGGGAAATGTCGAAGTTGAGAAAATCGAGTTTTCAGAAATTCTCAAAACTCGGAGTTTTTCAGACTCATATTTCTTCCCAAGTGTAGAATCGTCGAAAAAAGTTGAGAACTGATCGTAACTCATGAAGGTTCCGCAGGAAACTGCGTAAAAATGGGCGAAAATAACCACACCGACTTTTTCCTTTATTCGGGAAACCACTTTTCGACAAAGTTATTTTGGTAAAATTTTGCAATTTGGGGTAACTTTTAACGGGGAATCCAATAGGATAATTTAATTTGTACATTCGCGAAAACCAATTTCAGAGTGAGAATTTTGAGATTTCAACTGGTCATAATTTTTTTATCAGATGAGCTGGCATTTTACTTCCAACAGTAAAAATGCTTATCTCGTCGAGATATTTCAGAATTACTAGCTATGTGTTGGGTTTGGATGATCCGTTCAGAAGTTAGAAAAACCGACCTCGACGTTGAGGCGTGCTACAGAAAACGAGGTGTTAGAGATACGGCTTTCTAAGGTCGATTTTCGTACTCTACGTGAAAAGTTACCCCTAGGAAGATCTTAAAATCAACACTTTATTTTTCGTTGTACGGCCTCTGGTCAGTTCTCTCAGATAGTCCTCCTTCCCATCTCTCCTCACCCCCTTCCCATCTCTCCTCAGGGAAGGTGACCTTGCTCTCTCTCTCCTTTTCCTCCCTTTTTTTGTCATTCTATAAGCCTATTTTCTGATTTTTGTTCTTCCTTCTCTCACACTTTCACTCTGGCTAACAAAAGGGGCGCAACAATGTCTACCCCTGAGGCGGCTAACTCAGGCAAGAAGCAGAGAACCACATACCATAACATGTGCGTCTCTGCCTTCTCTCTGGCACTCGAGAATGCCCCCCCCCCTGGTGTGGACAGGGACAAGTGGAGTGCTATCACCGAGCTGCTCCGCAGTATGGCGAAAGCTCTCGAGCATGTCGCGGTGCAGCAAAGTGATGCCTCCCTTGCCACCTCCCCCTCCCATTCTACTTCTCTCCCCAATTCGCGTCTGTCTTTCCCTTCCTCATCCCTTCCTTCCACCTCCACTCGCATTCCCTCTCCCCCTCTCTCATCTGGTGAAGACCCAGTCGAAGCACATCTGAGGGCTCGTTCGCTTGTGATCTCGGGTATCCCCGAGGCCGATTGTTCTCTAAATCTTGAAGAGAGATTGGCTGGCGATGCTAAGTCTGTTGGATTGGCTCTGGCCATCCTTCAAGTCGAAGCTACTCCCCAGATGGTGTATAGAATGGGCAAACCGGGCGACAAACCCCGCCTCCTTAAAGTGGTTCTTCCTTCTCGCTCTCACCTCTTGACTGCTCTAAAAAATGCCTCTGATCTCCGCAAGAACGACGAGTTCAGAGGAATTTACGTTCGTAAATCGCAGACGAGAGAAGAGCGAGAGAGAAGCAAGGAGATGAGAGAGTCACTCAAAGCGTTGCGCCTGTCTGACTCGGACTGTCCCTTCGTGCTCTATCGCGATGAGATCTGGCACAAGGATGACATCCGTACTCACAGGCGTACTCGCCTCCCTCCTCAAAAAAACTAAGTAGTCGTACACCACACTCGCATTTTGACTCGCACCTATCCATTGACTGCCTCTCGATTGACATCTCATTTATCTCCCCCTTTCCTTCTTTTCCTCTCCCTCTCTCTCTCCTCTCTGTTCCCCACACTCTCTCGCCCCCTCCGTCTCTTCCCCCGGACTTCCCTCCCATAATCAATCAACCGCCCTCTTCTGCCACACATCTCCCTCTTCGCTGTTCTCTATTTAATTCTCGCTCTATTTGTAACATGATTTACCTGATTTACATGCTATTCTCTCCATCGATAAGCCCGATCTACTCTTTATTTCGGAAACTTGGCTTTCTTCCAAGATATTGGACACTGAGCTTATTCTTTCTTTCCCGTATCGCATCTTCCGTTATGATCGTCCTCGTCGTGGGGGTGGTGTCTGTCTTCTCAGTCGTGATCACCTCCCCTGTTCTAGAGTATCTATCCCTTCCTCAATCTCTAGTGATATTCTCGTGGTCGATTTGCATTCCCTGACAACCCTTGTTCCTACACGCTTCATTCTCGTCTATAGGCCTCCCAACACAACCACTGCTCAAAACACCCAATTATTTAATGTTATATCTTCCCTGGTTACAGCACAACATCAAGTGGTTGTGCTGGGCGACCTAAATCTACATATTGATTGGTCTTCCCCGGGCGTGCTTTCTTCTCAAGCTTCATGCTTAGTGGACCTCTCCATTGACCTTGATCTCACCCAGATGGTCCCTTCTCCTTCCCTAAATAACCATTTCCTTGATATCATCCTATCACCTTCCGGAGTAGTATCAAATTGCTGCTTATCAGCCCCTTTTAAAAATTCTGACCACTCTACGATTGTCTTTGACTTCCATTTCCCCCTTGATCAGCCCGTAGTAGTGCAATCATTTGATTTTCGTAAAACTGACTTTTCTGGTCTCGAAAATGCACTACTTGGACTGAACTGGGAGGAATCACTTTCTAGTTTCATCGATATCTCAGACCTGTATAATCGATTCGTATCGTGTATAACTGACCTGTTTCCAACCTTTGTCCCTCTCAAGAAGACTTCCCTTCATTCTGATCATTACCCTCCCCATATTAAG
This sequence comes from Pristionchus mayeri, assembly GCA_036245805.1. Classification (NCBI taxonomy): domain Eukaryota; kingdom Metazoa; phylum Nematoda; class Chromadorea; order Rhabditida; family Neodiplogasteridae; genus Pristionchus; species Pristionchus mayeri. The sequence continues at coordinate 4,892,447 of BTRK01000002.1, read as the reverse complement.
TCCCTTCTTGCACACAAGCGCGCACTCTTCAATAAGATTCATCTGCGCCCTGTTCATTCCCAATTTCTCTTAGTTTCACATAAATTAGATAAGGAAATACGTAAGTACGTTCGTTGCTACGAGAATCGGTTACTTGCCAGTAATCATAGTCGATCATTCTACCGCTATGTATCCACTCGTTTCAAGCCTAAAGGTCTCTCCATCCCGGCCCTCGTGGCGATGGACGGATCTGTCATCACGTGCAGTTCTCTAAAGGCTGAATCCCTTGCCGATTATTTCACTTCTGTATATACTCGTGATGATGGGTCCCTTCCATCTTGCCCTTCCCTCGTTTCGCAAACCATCCCTTTATCAGTCGTCCTTCCTCACGATGTCTCTTTTCTTCTGAGGAAAGTATCTTCATCATGTTCGTTCCCATCTGACTCCATCCCATCTATCATTTTTAAAAATTGCTTCCGATCTTTGTCTACTCCTCTTGCGCATATTTTCAATTATAGTATTATGCTAGGTGATATTCCATCCTTGTGGAAATCCTCTATTGTTATTCCAATCCCAAAAATTTCCTCGCCTTCCTCGGTCTCGGATTATCACCCTATCAGTCTCACTCCCATTCCTTCCAAAATAATGGAAAGAATTCTCAAGCCTAAGATTATCCGGTGCAACTTGGTGCAACTTTCATAAGATTATCCCTCCCGAACAACACGGCTTTCTCTCTAAACGCTCTACTGTTACCCAACTTTTGGAGTGTACTCAAAATTGGCGTGATTCCCTCGATCGTGATTACTGTACCGATGTTGCATATATTGATCTTGCCAAAGCTTTCGATAAGGTTTCCCATCCTAAGCTATTGTTCAACAATTGCTAGGCATTCGTGGCTGTGTGTTAAATTGGATTACAGGATATCTTTCCAATAGGATCTTCAGAGTTCGAATCGGCAGCTCTCTCTCTTCTGAGAGACAAGTGATCTCAGGTGTTCCTCTGGGCACAGTTCTTGGGCCTCTCCTCATTTTGCTATTTACTTTCGATCTCCCTTCAGTTTTCTCCCCCTTTCCAAAACTAAATTGTCGGCTTTTTGCTGATGACATCAAACTCTTCACTACTTTCGATCCACTCTCTCCTTCTGATTCCCCCTCTTGACTTCAATCGGGTATTAATGGGTTCCTAGAATACTGCAAGAAATGGCAGTTAGAAGTTGCTGAAAAGAAATGCAACGTATTACATATAGGCAAAAATAATCCCTGTACTAGCTATTCCTTAATCTCTTGCAATTTTGTAGTAACGCAGTCAATCCGTGATCTAGGTGGTTATATTGATCCTCTATTAAATTTTGACTCTCACATCCAGACTGTTTATCATAAGGCGTCTTCATTAGTCTATTTACTTTTCCGTAGTATCAGTTGTACAATAGTTGTCCCATACATATCTGCTTTTAAATCTTTTATCCTTCCCATACTAGAATACGCCTCTCCCGTCTGGTCTCCCTTCTCATCTGGTCGTATTCGCAAATTAGAGAAAGTTCAACATCTATTTAGTAGGCTATTATATTATCGTTGCTCTCGAACAGACGTCTCTTTCCCCTCTTATTCTGATCGATTAGCCCTATATTCTCTACGCTCTCTTTATGTTCGCCGTATTGTCATCGACATAGTGCTAGCTCTTAAAATTTTCGCTAACGCTGTTGAGTTGTCAGTATGTAATTTCTATACATATAGGACTATTACCAGCTGTCATAGTGCCTTTGTTCTTCACATTCCCGCTTTCCGAAGGGAAAATTTGAAAGCATCGTTTGCTCATAGAACAGTTAGATTTCTAAATAAGCTCCACTTAATTTGCAATCCTCTATCGATACTATTAAGCACTATTTGCTACTTCACCCTATTCTTCTGCGTACTCTTGGAATTGAAATTAGAAATCTTTAGCATCTATCCTTACCGCCACCCCCCCCTCCCACCTTTCCTATCCTTTTTCTCTTCTCAACCCTTCCCCAACCATTCTCACCCCCTTCGATCTCCTCTGATCTCCTGTCACACAAGTCTCCAATACGATATACATTGGACAAGCGGCCACTCCTACCGCTCACGAGGCTCCCTCCCCTCGCCACTCTCTCTTTCTTGTGCGACACGATTTGGAAGATATACTCCCCCCCCTCCCTCCCTCTTCTCTAACCCTAATTATATTCTCAAGCATTCTATACTTGATGAAGCGCCCTTGTGGTGTACGATAAATAAATAAATAAATAGTCACTCTTATAATTATAATAATTATTTAGGTGATGCTGGACAACCGGATCAAGAGAGATGAAGTCACACAAGTGGAGGGCGGAACCAATCCCAAGTCGGGAAGCAATTCGAAGATCTCCTTACCCCAAACCCGGTTGTTCCGTGGCTACGCCCTCTCCACCGTCAGCGCCGGCTTCACCTGCAGCAGCTGCCGGTCCGCCTGCAGCCACTGAGTAGGCACATGAGCTGCCGAATATGCAGCCGTTTTCGAATACTCTATTCGCATAATCCTTTAAATGAATAAAATTTCGCATTGCGCAATTCCGTTGTCGTGAGTGCAAGAATGCTGGGCGGAAGGTTTCACGATGGTTTTCGGACTTAGGCTTAGGCTTACGCTTTAGGCTTGGCTCTGTTAAGCATTTTAATGAAAAAAAGACTATTTGTTTGTGGATTTTTTCAACTTAAATTAGTTTTTATTTCAGGGAAAAGGCCGAACGCGGTTGTGAGTATGCAAATGTGGGCTACGCCATGAATGAGGTAGGTTATATGATGGCGTATCACGTAATGATCTAGCTGTATCCTCATCGGAGGCAATAGGTCGGAGAACTATGATGCCATGCCATTCTAGAGGACCTAGTGCAACTGAACGAGAAAGCATTTAATAATGGGAGAGATAGACAATTGGTCATTGAATCAGATCATAATCATGGTTCTGAAAAAAAATGAAATATCAGGGAAGGAACAGGGTGCAGAGCCTCTTTCCCACATTCATCAAGGATATGACGACACTAGCAGACGAGTATGGAAAGCAGGTGCGCACTTGAGCAATGGTCTTCGGTTCTCCCCATATCACACACTCTCTCGCCGGTTAGAGAGAGCGAGAGAGCATGCAATTTGGAGAGAGCCAGACGATTACTCGAGCAATGGTCTGGCTGTCGCTATTCAATAGGCTCCCTCGCCCTATTTGACCGACGAGAGAGTATGGGGAATGAAGAAACGCAGACGATTACACACCAACTTTGTGTGGACACGACCACAAGTTGAATAACATTTAAGACACGAAATATGCTGTATTACAGATTTCCTAGAAAAAAACATACGACAATTTTCGAACATTGCTGTAAAGAAGATACAATCGCTTATTTTAAGGCTGAAGTTCTTGTTGAATTGATGGATAGCGCCAAGTGTTTCGACTCCTACGTCAAGGAGCTTAGATCGAATATGGAAGTGCTGAACAAGGAGTAATTCAATGTGAAGAACGGTCGACTGGATCTAGTAATTTTTTTCTGTTGCACCCCCATTTCCACAATCGCTCATTCCCTTCGCGTTTCTTCCTCAGTGTGAGGAGCGTTAATATGTATTCTCACATATATTTCATCATTTGTATTTCGTCGCACCACTGAGCGTAGATACAATATAAATTTATAATATAAGTGACACGTATGATACAAATATGTTTATCGCTGGTGTCGTCTCATTCCAAGGTTAAGAAGATGACATGAACTTGTTGAATGAAAAATTCCGCAATTTCTCTAATTACGGTGTTACTTGAGTCAACGATTATTGTTATTCTACCACTGCTCTCTGTTTCGTCTGCACCGAATCTTTAGAAATTGTATTAGTTCCCGGAAAAAATCGGCTAAATTTATCATCTTGATCTATTCATTCTTTCATTTTTTGCTTTCTTGATCTTTTCCTTCTCTCATCTCCATTTTCCAGTCCACTTGAAGTCGTTCCGTTTCGATGTCCCTTCGTATCTACGGGGAACACTCGCATGTTCACATCATTGTTCCTGGCCTATAAAACATCACGAATTCAGTCCTCCTCACTTCTATTTTCCCAACATTCGCTTCTCTTTTTCCCTTCATTCGCCCAACGCTGACTTGCCCTCGAATTCCATCGATGCGGTCCACAATCCTCCTCCTCTTCGTCTTAGTGTTCGATGAGGTAAGTTGTTTGCTGATCGAGTGCCTTAACGCAATCACATGGTCTCGCAATATGCTTTCGTAACGAGTCTTCGGGTATGAAAAGAGTAAAGGTTGGCCGTCCAGCGGCGGTGGATGAATACCACTGTAAGGTCATGTGTGCGGAGATGAATGAGGTAAAGGCATTCTTCTTTCCTCAAATTAAGCGCATTACACAGTGCCTATCCTACACTTTTCCTGACAACGAATGTTTTCTCCTCGGGAAAACGTACTCTTACAACACTGTTTGCACCCTACCATATTACGAATGGGTGAAGAAGACTGTGCGGAAACCGGTGGATCTTGTAAACCATCCCTTCTTTTGACATAAATTTTAGAATACGACCTGCCAAAGATCGATGATCAATACCTGCCTAACACCGCTCTCGCAAACGTGAGTCCAGTAGAAAATTCAAAGACGAAGTTCAACGCGCAGTTCGGCTGTCCATACGGATCGATAGTCGAGTGGGTTCGCTAAATTTTGAAATGAGTGATATTCGATTGCTAGTTTCACTCTCCCGAACAACACCCATCTTGTGGAAGGTAACTACTACAGCACTATCAGTTGGGATGGCAAACTGGGATCGTGGGTGTATATCAGGAGATGTACCCAGATGCCTGACAGCAACGGTACTTATCTCTGTTGCATGTTTAAAACGCGTTCTCTGTAAGAGTGCAGTGGGTATGGCACAACTCCGGCAAAATGATCGCCCGGGGCTCAAACTTTCAGAATGCGACCACATACAACTCATTAGAATTCACACTGTCTCACTCAAAAACGGCTTGTTTGCATTTCCGAAGCAATCGATTTTCCGTATTTGAGCGTCACAAATCGGAGCATCGAAACATTTTTGGAGGTCTGTGCCACCAATTCTTATTCACGGCTAAGCATACTATACTATTTATGTAGCTAACACGTATAATGATCTCGAAATGTTCAGTTAGCAACAGGGAAATTTCTGATTTCAGTGGTGAAAATCATGATTTTTGAAACATAAAAACGCATTTGCAACGCGATGGAAACTATTGATATATGTTTAATAACTCCGCATATGAATCGTGATGTCGATTTGGAAGCGTATCACTAGTGAACAGTGAAGAATGATTGGTCTGAATCTTCAAAAATCTACGGAAATTGTAATTTCGAGCGATATTATCAGCTCTTCGTCACTAAAAATATGGCAATTTTATAAGTTATTCATATTTTACGATACGTTTGACACAAAATATGTCGAAACTAGAGGGTGGAGGTGACTTTGAGAGGAGTAGTTCCGGCGATGTATGAACAAATGAGAGAAAAATTGCACATTTTGATCGATTTCTGGCTTCCTGATAGCTTACTTTCGACGAAAACGTCGATTCTAAAATAACTTTTCAACCTCTTTCGAAAGATATATAACTCGAGGTCGAAATCGAAAATTTGAGATTATCGATTTTTGTAGGTCAAAATCGATATTTTGGCTTCAACTCTCGGTTGGATGATTATTGATCCCTAGTGGTCATATTCTGAAAGTTTGAGCCCCGGGCGATCATTTTGCCGGAGTTGTGCCACTATCTCACCCTTTCACTGCGTTCTTACGGAGAACGCGTTTTAAGATAATATAGTTAGTAGACCTGATCATTGTGCATATAATGAGCGAGAGCGGAACAGGGTTCGGCCGCTCCTTCAATTCATTCTCGCTGATTTCGTCGAGGATGGAGAGTTCGGAAAACGATAGTGCAAGATCTACATGTTTTCGCTAACATGATTTAAATTTCTTAATTATTGGTGTTTTAAATTTTTGAGAACCTATATGAAACGATGTTCTGGCATTACACTACTTCCAGTGACTAACATCACTACGTATATCAGAGCGCACGTTGTTAGACGATCAACATCACTACGTTCACAGGTTGTATTTAATTAAATTCATTTTAACTCATTTGCATTTCTAAAGATATGGAAACCTGCGAGGGAAAGATCCCTACAATGGACGCTGTTATCGAAGGGTACGCGGTAGTTGGACCAATACAGAGATATGAGCGGCTGCCCTGCCCAAGTGGAACCTTCGGGTATTCTGATAATGTTGTCGATAGTGCAATGCCTGAATTAGATTCTTCTCAAATGGGATATGGAAACTCATCGGAATCTACAGACAAAATACACCATCTCCAAAGGAAAACATGGGCTTTTTCTCGTGCATCGACGGAGTGTGGTTCTATTCCAACACCTACATGACTCATTCTCTCTCTCATGCGGTGTGCTTGGAACCTGCTTGAATTTCATCTATTTCAGTATAATCCTCTAATTGTATACACAATACGTCTAGTTTGCTTTATCGAGCAGTTATTGTAAAGAAATGATAAATACTGTGTTGATAGCTTACTCGATAATAAGGAACTAACCTGTCTCGAGTAACAAAGGATAACACCCGCCACAACGAAAAAGTGCAACATGTTTTGTTAGAATATTGATTAACGTCGGCACTCAAGAATGAATAGCTAATGGATCGCCCTTTTCTTCTCCCCTCATGGTCACTGGTGGCTTATCATCTCAACTACCATTGTGTACACTCAGCTTGACTGCCGTGTCTAGGGCCTTCACCCATCTCTTACTTCTCCTTCCTCTTTCCTCTTTACGGGTAACCAAAGCCATCCTGAGAAACAGCCCTTTCTCTTGCTGTCCCGTTCATGTTACTCCCGTTCTTTCAAATCGATTGATCAAATTTAACAAAAAATATAGTGAACAATCGTTACTTTCACAGATGTCTACCACATCTCTTTGCTGCGATCTGCACTCTCGCAATTTCTATAACTGACGCCGTACAATGCGAGACGGCTATCTTCAGATGACCTTCGAATGAATTAGAATGCAAAAATTCGCCAGACAATTACGAATACGTAAGTAGGATGGTGGCGCAGTGGTGTGAGGCGCCAGTCGCTATACAAGGGACCTGAGTTCGATCCCCCGCCGAGGCAGACCAAGCCCTCTATCCCTACGGGTTCGGTAAATTGGCAGTGACCCAGGTCGCGAAATGTATCGTTCCCTAGAAGCACCTTGGACAGCAGGGGTACGTAGTCCAAACAGTAGTCGGCCTCACCGCGCTACACCACCTAGCGTAATCGTCTATCGACGACTGTAAAATTGCTTGAAGTGGCTCCAAAAAAAAGTAGGGGATGCATGGGTAATTACCACTTTGAAAATCGATTACGAGTATGATGTGCAGATATATAATTATGCAATTGCATCAATTTTCAGAAATCGCTTCTCCTCGACCGTCATATACACAGCAAATCATTGCAAGCTTCACTGATACTAATTCAATCGGAGCTTGTTCTATTTTCGCGAATTTAAGATCTCGCGTCCTTAAACTTTCCTTTTACGGAAGTCTACTTCTATAGTGCGATTTACGATCATAACCATGCACATTGTTTATGTTCACGTAACTGTGCACCTTTCTTTGTAATCGCCGAGTGTAGTGAAATCCAAACTGGCATCTGCTCAATGAGACCTTGGGGTAGTACCCCATTTTGTAAATTTATTTTCAGAAATTCATTTTTCAGAAATAAAATTTCAGAAAATAAAAATTAGAAAATATATTTCAGAAATTTAAATTAATACAAACCAGTTCATAAATGCATTTTTCAGAAAGTCAAATTTCAGAATTTTTTTGCCGGAAATTACAAAGCCGGAAATTGATTTTTCGAACAGCAAATCGGGAATGAAAAACACGGCTCTGAACAGCTGGCTCTGGCAGTTCTTCAGTTTCCACGTTGTTTTTTACTTTGTATCCATTTTTTAATTGGTTTTATAGTATTTCACGAAAATAAAAGCACAATGAATGAATTCAAATTTAATAAATAATGAAAATAAGGAAACAAAAATATTTTTAAAAACTCGAAAATTGGTTACAGTATGCGCGAAAATTCCGAAAACCCGGTTCCGGCAAAATATTTCTGAAATTGGAATTTCTGAAACATGCTTTTCTAATTCGGTTTTTCGCATTTCATCTTTCTAATTTTGGTATTTCTCATTTTATATTTTCTCGAAAAATTTTTCTTATTCGTAATTTCTAATAAATGAATTTCTTAAGTCATTTTTCTCAAATTTTTTTTCTAAAATTTTTTTCTTTTTTTTCTAAAATACTACCGACCTTGGGGAGTGTCAGAAATGTTCCAGGATGCCCAAATTCAGATAAAACACATTTCACGATTTTTCATCAATTCCCTGGTTCAGTTCGATTCTCTAGTTAGAGGAATGATAAAATCAAAAGTTCCCGTTAACATTCATTCCTTTCACAGATGTCTACTCCTTCTCATGGTACGATCTACACCCTAACCGTCTGTACATGCCGGTTCCAAATTTCCCTCTAATGTGTACTCCTCTGTGTACACTATTTGCAGCGTAGATAATATCGGTGACATTGCTTGATAAGAATGGTGATCTTCCTCCTATCTTGTCATACGTCCAGGGTATAATTGCGGGAGGGTGACAATTGTCCAAACGACAATTGCCCAACTCGTCGCCGTTCCCTTGGAATTTGACGAAGCAACTTGGGAGTTGTTTCATTGTATCCAGTATCTGCTCCAGTACATTTGCATATGTAACTCTTGTTGTGGTCGTTGATGAAGTGTAAAATTCATCATCGCATAGTAACAAGAGTTACATATGCAAATGTAGCGGAGAATATAGTGGTTACCATTAAATAACTCCCAAGTTGCTTCGTCAAATTGCAAGCGAACGGCAACGAGTTGGGCAATTGTCACCCCCCCCCCATAATTGCAATATACAGATAATTCGCAGACATGATTTCTGATCCCGTCATTCAAGATTTACGTTTCGATGTTAAGTTCCAAGCTTAGAGGTGCAAAAAAATGCGAATCTATGCTCAATAAACTCTTCAATGCATAAATCTTTCCCACCATATGCCCCTATCCCGCTATGTAATCCTGCGCGATGGATAAGATCCCATTGACCATGACTAGTGAAGCTTCTATTGTGTGCGCCCGCGATTCCACAGCGGTAACCAAGGACCCTCTTCCCTTTCACCTACCGCTTTCACTCTCCTTATTTTCGTACTAGTCGTATACCCTTCCGCTTGAGCATTTACTTACTTTTTTAACTAAAAATGATAGTTTTTCTAACCACAAATTGCCAACGCTATTTTTCTATTATGTTTAGCTGTACCACCATTTTTTATTGTTATTATATTCATGTGAGCATATATTAAATCACATTTCTCGCTTTACTCTGGCAGCTGGGCAGTAAATAACCACCCATTTTGGCAGGTGCTTACTTCACCTCTCTCTCGGTTGAGATCAACAATATTGCGTATTGTACAATTTATTCATTTAAAAATTGCGCAACTCACAACGAATATACGGGGCTCAGGCCACGGCCTATGGCTAACGCTAACGTCCAGAATAGTATATGTGAGGTCAGCTTGTTTTACGTTTTAGAGTATCACTTTTGTTTTTTCTAAAAAAATATTTTTTTAACTTCTTTTTGGGTACTTCATTTTGCACACTTTTTCACAAAAGCCAGAGTAGGAAGTATAAAAAAATGAAGGAATTCTGAATCAAAATGTGAATTCTTTTAAACATGCGGGACATAGGAAAATGCTCATAACTAGATCACGCATACAATTTAGATTCAAAAACAATATACGATTAATAGTCTGTCTCTCTCCAAATCTCATGCTCTCTCACTTTCTCTAACCGACGAGAGAGCGTGTGATATGATGAGAGTCAGACCATTGCTCCAATATACCATCACCGCGATTCTTAGAGGTCAACCTTCTGAAACATGTGCGTCACCTTTAGTTACTTTAGACTGCGAAATACAATGGTGAGGAAATTTATATGCTATATTCTTTAGGGTGTCATCTTGCTCGAGTGTTACTGCAGTATGTTGTAATGCAGAAGGAAAGCGAAGTAAGAGAGGTGAGGCCCAAGACAACAATTCACTAGTGTTCCTTTGTAGTAAATATTGCACTCTCTCTACAGAGGGTAAAACAATTCCAATGATGACATTCAGTGTGTTATTGATATACAATATGTTATACAATATGTTATCGATACAGTCATAGTGTCATTACAGTCATTACCTTCATTCAGACATGACTGATTCAAGAAGAATGCCTGAAAATCATCCAACGGCAAGCTCGAACATACAAATGATTACAGAATTGGTAGTGTAGTACCTATGTATGTTTTCAGGATCTACTTTTCATTTTAGAATTATAATAATACATGAATCATTTTGAGAACACATTTTTCTCAATCCGTACAATATGTTTAGTGATTTGTTCCAACTTCGTTTAATGTAAAGATCTATTAATTTGGCCTTGGGACATGTCACTACACAACTAATAACATCAACAATGTCTACTTCATCACTCGATTCATCCAGTATTCGCAATGGGCTGACAAGGGGTGGTGGTAGAGTGTCCATGGAATTTCTGAACGAAATCTAGAGCTTTTTTTGACGTTTTTAAGATCTTCTGTTGTTTTCAAATTTGCTCCACGCTCATGTAGAAGTAGTGGGGACATGGGAACGATTAAAAAACCATTTTCCATTTTTAAGGCTATGCCCCACAACATTTCTACCTCCCAGACCTCCACAAGATCGTTTAGCAAATTTGACAACAACATTTCTTACATTTTTTTCGAAATCTTTAGGCCTTATTATGAAACTCTTTGCCAACTCTGCGACGTCTTATTGTTAGATGCCAAAGCCTGCGCCGGTCCATTGAGCTTGCTCACTGATGCCTTCCCAATCCCCATTGTGTACACTCCTTGACACTGAGGTAACTAAGGGCCGTCATCCTTCCTTCAATTACACCTTCTTTGTTACATATTCCATCTCCCCTGACAGAATTCGCAATCCGAACTCACGGAATTACACATCGCTTTATAGTATAGTCATACCGTTTTTAATTTGAGGTCATTGGCCATTGAAGCCCCAGCTTCCTTTTGCTGAGTAATCATCCTACTCCCATCCTTCCGCATTTTCTCCTATCGTCACTAGGTCGGATGAGAACTATGACGTCATACCGCCTTTGATAGATCAATTGCGGTATGACGTCATAGTTCTCATCCGACCTAGTACCCTCTTATCGAACAGATTTGGTATAAAGTCGGTTGCACCGAGTAATCGTCTGACTCTCACTTCTTTACATGCTCTCTCGCTTTCTCTAACCTGCGGGAGAGTGTGCAAACTGAAGAGAGTCAGACCATTGCTCGTTGCTCCCCTTTTCTTGCGGTATCCATGGGCCCTCTACTCATTTTACTCCACTGCTTCCCTAAGTCGAGGCCTCATTATCCTTCGCATCCTCTTTTCAACTTTCATGTGAATTTAAAGAAATAGTTGTTTTCGTAGATCATATTTGTGTTACATTCGCACTCTCCATTTTGATCGATTTCATAACCTATCATGTATTACATCCAATAATATGAGATACGTTGTTTTGATGTTCATCGAATCAATCCAATTCTTCAAATGGCAGATGCCTACTCTATCTACAAAAATATCTACATTCGCCGTCTCTCGACAATATTCATACAAATGACCGAAATTCTTCACCAAGATTGATCATCGTGCGGCAAGAACTCAGATTGCGTGAGGTACAGCTTATTTGGAATGAGCTTGTTCACATTCATCCTCCAAAACGCCAAACACCATAGACCTTAAGCAACTGACAACATTTCTTATTTATGACAATAATAACAATAACAAATAGGTTCAGCACAATCCTCAACATATTTGGAGAGCTAAAATAATAATATGCGTGCCAAAATCGTGCCACACCTGATGTCTGAATAATGGTGAACGAGTTCATGAATGCCTAAAAAGTTGGTAGCGCATAGCGTAAATGCGCTTGGCATCCATCAGTTGCATCTAGGGTTCGTAATTCGGGTGACCGTCTCTTCGTTTCCCACACTCTCTAGACCGGTTGAGAGAGTGGAAAAATAAGAGACGGTAAATTTTCCCCCGAATCACGAACTCTTGTAGCATCGCTAACGGCACTACGCCGTATGTGATTCGGTGGATGAGAACCAACCGGAACCAAATAGTATACATTTCTGTAGGAATTTCGCAGAACATATATTGAGATTGAAAACAAATGCGAAAACACTGGGAAAGGTATTTTTTTGATTCCCATCCGGTGGGTTCTCGTCCGCAGTAGTGCCATTAGTATTTATTTGCAACATTTGACTTGTTTCTGCTGTTAAGTATACAAAAAAACTTAATTAGTTTTTTCCACGATCAATCCATCACATCAATAACTAATTGTTTCAGGAATTCCAGATGTTTGTATTCGCAACATCTGACTGCAGTGTATTATGATGCAGAATAAATCTTCAGTTCTTCCAGTACCTCCCTAGGATCAGGGTTGGTGAAGAATTCATTCAGTCAATTGCAATTTTTGAAGCAACTGCGAATGTCGATATTAGGGGGGAGAGAGAGCGTATACATGTCATAAGGAAGTATTGGGGCACTAGGTCGGATGAGAACCGCTTTTGGCATATCATGGCATGACGTCATCGGTCACATCCGACCTAATGCAAGTGGGAAACACGGGGCGATACTTGCTGTCCATGTGCTCACAATTATTTAAAAAAAGAACAGGGGCGGTATAGTCCGTGAAATACCACAAGGAAAAATAAGAAGGTTTTTTATTCAGCCGAACTGGGTGTTCAGAACAACAAGCAGGAATCAAACAGATGGATTCTGCAAGATACCAACATACGAAGATTTGATGAGATCGAGAAATAGTAGCTAATTTGGATAAATAATTTCTGATTACTCTAAGCATTGTGCAATTTGTATCGGCATCAAGATTTGTGTTCTTCATCGACATCAAGACTTATGTTTCAGAGTGTTCTTCCATAGTAATGAATGAAAAGTACTACCCAGATCAGTTAACTCAGAGGAGCAACTCCAATTGTGTACACTAAGGCTTGGGGTATCCATGGAGTCCCCAACCTCCTTCCCTGTTTTACACACTACAGCCCCCGGGATTTAAGGCGAAACCTACTTTCCTTTGTCTTGGAAGAAAAATGTGGTCCACCGCATCACTTTTTGGACAAAATCCTAATTCCGAGCAATCTCTCTCGCTCTCTCCATTTCATACACTCTCTCGCTCATCTGATCGACGAGATAGCGTGTGGTTTGGAGAGAATCAAACGATTCCTCCTAATTCCTTACAAGGAAGCAGAGCCTCATCTTTGTATCAAGACCGACTTTGGGTGAGCGCTCAAGAAAGAATGAATAGTAAATGAATCCACCTTCTATATTTCCACTCATGCTAAATTTATTCACTTCACTGTGATGCATTATTCGTAAATTATTTATCTTTTCCGAGTATATTCATAATCATAAAATATAATCATATGCTCATTTTCTCACAAAGTTATAATGCGGTGATCTTTTGAAAGCGGAACTGGGTACGACTCCGGGATCCCCCTCTTAATTAACGTCTCGGCTCTGAAGACCACAGGCTGCTCAGTTGATTGAAGTAGATCTGCCAAAGATATCCGGTAAAATCCCTCAAAATATATGAAGTGAATCGCGAAATTTTTTGGTGCCAACGAGCGAAAAATTCGATATGGTCCTAACATGCTCAAATTTTTAAGATAAATTTTCCGATGCGGTCGATTGATAATGGATAATAACTTTCCTAATAACTTGCAGATTAGAAAAATATGCTCACATCACCGCTCGCGTCTCCTACTTGATTGGCGATGATTCCCCTTACAACGCTGCTTCGTTCGGATCTTTCTCGTCGAATGAGCACGATTATGATGAGAGGCGCGAGTAGACAATAGTAGGGGACCATCTGAAACTTGCAATAGAATGCTTAGGCTAGAATGCTTAGAATGCTTAGGCTTAGCTTAGACTCATGCTCCTAGGTCGGTCACGTTGGACGTCTACCACCGGTATCCCTTTTCAAACCCTTTTCCCATCGATATGTATTCCACAAATCAAGACTCACATTGATAGCAGTGTTGAGAAATAGGAAATCCGCCTTAGAAAGAACCTTGCCAAGCGTAGTAGAAAGGAAGTTTGCAACTGAAATGCACCAATAATTAAATGTAAGGTTCAAAATTCGGGCGATAGTATGTTCACTTAACCCCCTCCCCCCTCAACCGATTGTAAAATTTAGCGGAGCGAAGATGACTACCATTACAAATTGTGCACCACTCGTAGTGTAACAGCAAAGATATTCACTCAGTGTTATTATGTAGGCCACTAAGTGCATGAAAGTGACGGGAAGCAGCTGCTTGATGGCGAAAATTGACTGCTTTCGGTGGAAGGTTTTCTTCAAATTGAATTCCTCTCTTCTGAAATAAAAATATTCTGGAAAACCAGAAATTCAAAATTTTTGAATCGTTACAGCAGGTTGTGACGAATAACAGTGGATAAGTCCATTTGAAATGTTCACAGTAAAGCGAAGAATAACTAGACAATTCTGAGAATATGTTAATCGAATGTTCCAACTCACTCTTTTCTCAGCAATTTCGCGTTGAACCACCACAATAAAAGGTGCAGAATTGATTATGCAAAGAAGGAACAGTGCGAAAATGAGTTCCTAAAAATGAATAAAGGTTCACTTCAAGGTTCCCACCAACCACTGAATTATGACTACTAACATGCATCTTGGGCAAGAATGGACTGCGTAGGGAAAAATAAGTAGGAATAGACCAGTTACAAATTTTTAAAATCATTAGTTGCTTTAGAAAACAATCGATGCATAACTCAGTGGAGGATTCGAAAATCGATTTGCGCACATACTTGAGTGCGGTGCAAACACACAACATTATTGCAGCAATAGAAGCGAGTGCCAGAAATGTAAGGAATTTGTTAAAATATATAAAGTTAGAGAAATGACGCAATGAATTTTTATTTTTGCACACCATCAATCGGTCTAGATTGGAATATAATTGTAGAGACCGCGGTATATTTTTAAATAACTTTAGAAAGAAACGTACGTGAAACCACTCCACTACAGTGAGACCGGCGGAACCGTAGAATTGCACAGCGGCTTCGCAAGAACCGTTCATGGATCGTTCAAAAAAGTCATATCTGTCATGGCACTAGCTGTTTTGCAGAAGATGTCCCTAGATAACGACAGAGAGTACGAAAACGAAAGGGAGGATATTTCCTTCCATCACGACTTCAAATATACTATGTAATGGATACTTTTAGATAAACAACTAAAGATGATTGAGTGACATATATCAGAGAAAGGAAAGATATCTTGGGTTTTAACAATTGCCAAAGAGAACTCGAGTACAAGGAGTACGCGACTACATAGTAGCTCGATATATTCTATTTTTGAGAAAAATACTGCATGGACACAATGGAGATTCCGTGTGGGCGTACTTCAATTCAATAGATGTTTTCGCACGTGATACTTCGAATATGACTCCGAGCATTACTCAATTATCTACAGCGGGACATGTACTCTAATTCATCTCCATATGCATGATTCACCTCAATCGACGCCGGAAATAACATAAAACCATCGTGAAATATAATTGTGTTCTCAAGCCAGCTTAAAGGGGGGGGGGACAATGCTGCCATTTCCTTTGGATTCCAATGCATTCCAGCGCGGAAAAATGTTCATAAAAGTCACAATGTGAGGATTTTTTTTGCGCATGACACTTTTACAGTGTAAGAATGCGTATATTTTATGTCACTGGTGTGCCCACAAATGATCTTGTTTTGGATTTTGCTGATGACTTGTATAATGCATACTAAATAATGGGTTGTTTTTTAACGGTGAACTATTGTTAGAAATATAAGCTTTGACAAAAGCAGGAAATAATAATTAAATTTCCGTAACCGGTCCCCCCGTGCTTTTGACTTCATCAATTTTTTAATTGATGTTTGTGTCGTTTTTGTCATCGTTCTAGCAAATCTACACTGTCAAAAATTACCTCATATCTGAAAAACTTAATGCAAAAATGAAAAATTAGTAAGAAATCAAATTGAAAAAATAATCACGAAACCTGATTTTTTTTAAAATTGCGCGGTATTCGGAGAAAAGAGCGTGACTGACAAACAGACGATCGTAACCGTTTGAGTAATATTCTCCCGACAGTTTGGGCAGCCCGAAGAGCCTACTTGGCACACTTTAACGGGAGGACCAATGACCAGAAGCCTACGAATAACTAATCATTTTTTCCGTTCGATGTTCCGAGATTGAAGACCTCAATCCCCTCCCCATCAAAGCTATCCTCATTAAGGACTTGTACCTGACCGCAGGATAAATATCTACTAAAAAATTGAATCTAACGCTCAGCACAGGTTTGAAAGAATTTGAAAGTTCCAGATTCGTTCATATCTATCATGCGGTAGCTGAAATGTGAAGATTTCATATGTTCTCATATCCACATGAGATGCACACTTCAGCTCAAGCAATGTATTAAATTCCTCCGTAATTGTTGTTTCAAACCAATGATGGTACGTGTAAGCCGACATATTTCATCGTTCCTTGTTGAGGTTTATCCTCGTATTAGAATTATGGGTCATACATTGGTTGGCATTCTAGGATACGTATTCTAGGATAACATACGAACTGGAAACCATAATAACTGTCAGACCGATTTGTTGTTTATGGTACTCTTCTCGCGCTCAAACGAGGTGCACTTTATTATTTCGACCACATCATTAAATCTCTCCGTAATCTTCGATCAATCCAATGAGAGTGAGAATAATCCCTCTAGCAATGGCAAATAAGCTAGTGCTCGCCTATTTTGACACACACTCTCTCGATCTGTCTGATTTGCAAGAGAGCACATGAACGATGGATCGATCAACACGAATCCACTCCCATCCCTCATCATTAATAGATGCACTTTCCTCTCGCATATTTGAGCAACGAAATTTTGAGTTTGGAAAGGATATGAACTGACCATTTGCAAAATTTCTTACAAATAACGGTGCATATTTTTGTTTCCATAGTGAGCTGAGGGATGCTTTCTCATAATTTGTATGAATGGTGTGCCCAAATTTGAGAAAAATCGAGGTGTCGAAAACCGATTTTTCCGAACCCGTCGATCCTGCAATGTTTCCACGCCATTTAACTACCACTGAATCAGTACTTCAAAAATAACAAATTGTGTTATTTAGGATTCAATTCGGAAGTCAATTTATCGAAAATAAAGTTTAGGTTCGTCAAAATCTCACATTTGACCGAAATTTTCAATCAAAAGGGGTAGGATGATTACCTCGACCCCATTTTTTATGGATAGATATTGACATATTCTCCATCAATAAGCAAAAAAAATCTGTAGTTTTTCTCAGCATAAGGGTGAAAATTTTTTTTTATTGACCTCAATTATACTTTTTCGCTGCTAACATCTCAACTTATATCGGTACAACCAAGGTTTCAATGTAAAAGTTGTTGGAAATAATTTTCCGCACATTTTAAGCTCAAAAACGGCGTTCTAGCTCATCTGGGAGCTGAAATACAGAGGAGCCGGCTGCAAAACCGGATAATTCCTAATTGACGGCTCTTGAACCAATGCCCTACATTTTTCGACATCTTACTGCTGGGGTATTCTCCCACTATATTGCGAGCTAAATCTGGAACACATTTTTCGAAATTGTTCCCGAGGCAATCAGTTTTGATCCACTGACTCGTGATACACGTGTTATGCATTTAAATATAAAATATTTCGAAAACCTCAGGGATTGCGGGCCTGGGCGGTGATATCCGTGGTGCTCTTCCACTTCTTCCCATCACTTCTTCCCTTCGGCTATCTGGGAGTGGATGTGTACATTAATTTAAGTTTTTTCCGTTTCTCAGTCTCCTTAATTTAACCCCGCAAATGCACATTATCTGACTTTTTTCCATTGGATTTTCTGATTTTCTCCTTTGGTTTGTATTCCTTTATTTGCAGCTTCTTTGTGCTCTCCCGGTTCTTGATCGCCCTTGTGCTAGAGGGACGACCCACTACTCTCTCCACCTACTGCACTTTCTACTTCAAGAGATTCAGGAGAATACTACCCCTCTCGATTATGGTGAGTGATTCCATGCTCGTTTCATTCCGGTGATGGACCGGATGATAACCGTCGGATGATCTCACCGTGTGATAACCAAACAAGTACCCTTCTCCACAGTTTTTAAACGAATGATCTTTGTAAGTATGCGAATGTTTTCTGAAAATATTTTTTAAATTCATCCGACCTAGTGCCTTCATAGCTGCATCTTGCAAAATTCACCCGATTGTTATCGGATGCGATGTGTCCGTGTGACCCCCTATACTATTCATCCATAAATATTTCAGGTAGTTTTGCTATGCGTAATCGCAAATGCATCCCTCCAAACAGGATATGAGTTTTCAAATGGAATGAAGTGAGGACGTTATTTGAATCGGTAATTATTGCCATCATTTCAAGATCGGCTCTGTATTCAATGTTTTTCGTAAAGAACCTCCAAACTTCCGACATCGATGAGGATTACTTCCAAGCAGTCAGATAAATTTTATAATTCTCTTGCAAAGACGAGTTTCCAGTTAGAAAACTCGGACGATTTCTTCACACATTTCTGGTCGCTCTGTGTCGAGATTCAGTTCTATCTTCTGGCGCCCCTGCTACTTCATCTGTTCAAAGTGATTACTTCATTATTAATATATCATTATATTGTACACCAAATCCGCGCTCTTCCAAATGGCTAGTATCCATACCTCCCTCAAGGGATGGGACATGAGAGGGGAAGGCAATGACCCCGGTACGTGCCAATCCAAAGTTCAATTATTACTTGCAGCCGAACACCGACAGAGCCTTCATCTGTTTCACATACATGACAGTAATTACTGCAGTTTCATTCACCTTCTCGCTTCTGAGCGACCCGCAAGAGACATTCGACTCCATCCTAGCTAGGCGAGAAAATCGTTAAAAAAACATTTCGCACTAGACGCTCTATCATCGCTCGACCGGTCGTTAGCGTAGAATGAATATGCAACTAGCCGAATTACGAACTCGTTCAGTATTCGATAATAATTTATTTTTGATAAGATTATTGCAGGCTGTGGCAGTTTCTGTTTGGCGCGATGATTTGGTACCGATTGCTTGCATTTAAATTCATTTGAAAACGAAATATTCGTAAGTGGCCTTGATGATTATTCCAGGTGCTATATGAACCGAGGACGCTCACTGGGAATGATAAAGAGAACCACCAGTACAAGGATTTCACCTCGCCAATGATGGCTCTAAGTTCGTCTTCCAATCATTAATCTTTCCACATTGAGAATGTTATACATCAACAGCATTTTCTTTTTAAATTTGATTTTGTTCGCACTGTCTTAGGCACTACCAGATATTATGTGACCTCGAAACAAACAAAGTGATGCTATGGTATTTCTCACTACCCAATCTCAGCCTTTGCCAGCTGGCAGTAGTGGACGAACAACTAGCGCCAGTCTCTCTCCTTCCATCGAGATTATTAACTTTATAAAGTCGTATCCTCCCCTAGTCTAGTTCACCCGATACACATCAGTACAAGCTGAATCTTATTAGTACTAAATATACTAAATATTCTTCATAATGTCCTCGATAAATGCCATTGGTGTATTGAATAAGGACACTACGCTTTTCAGGTATTCCACTCTCCTTCGCAGTGATTGCAACTGCAGCCGTACTCTATACCAGCGAGTGGGTAGGCGAATTGCACCAGTCACAAAACGTACTTTTTCGAGGAAGGTACACTGAGGTTTTACACCACATTCTGCCCAGCGCTACTACTGGCAATTCGTTCAAATTCTGTGTTACTGTGCCATGAATCGCTTCAAGTGATAGGTAAGCGTAATGCAATATAAATATTAAAACATTGTAACTGTTGTTTTGGTAATCTTCACAACTCGTTTCAGGGGACTCCTCTTACAGTCTCTACCTGATTCACTGGCCTGTTGTTTGCGTACTAGACATCTTCGATATCGAAGCCTGGCATTGTAATCGCCATATTTTGTTTTGTATCATCAGCATTTATTTCCTAATTCATCTTAAATAGATGTTGTCTTGCAAGCTGATATAATTATTTTTCAGTGAAGCTGGCGGCAATGATCACATGTTTCCTGATCGCTGTTGTCTGCCATTGCAGATATGAGAAACGGTTCGTTTCAAATTTCTGAAACTTGAAATTCACCTGACCTTCAGATAGAGGTGTTTTCAACTTGTTTTCAGATATCCAACACTTTCTATTAATTCTACGATTGTGTTAGTTTCCGGGTTGTATATTGCCACACTATTAGTCATCTGCGTGGGCACGCATATTTAGCTGGAGCAGGATTCGGAGCAGGAAAGTCAGGAATTTTCAGTTATTTTTTGGGTATCTCTTTTCGAATAATTTGACTTGATGTTAGGCCTCATTTCAAGCTCATTGCATACCGTATCAATCAATTAGCTAATCAACTATTTACTCCCTATATCAATTTTCCTTTTATCAATTTCCTATAAATATTGCATTTTCCAGCAAATATAAGCCCACTGAAGATCGACATTAATAATACAGTCCTCACTCAAGGTTGGTTATTTTATTGTTGTAAAAAATAATACAACTTAGACGAAATCGATAAGATAAACGAGAAGATGATCAACGACTTTACGTTACGCTTCGAAGGCTGCAGAATAAGATACGGAGGAAACCCATTCGGATTCTGTGACCTAAAGGTAAGTGTTGCATCAATACGTCCACATTATCTTTACCTGTTTTTGTTATGTTAGATAGAATATTAGCTATAATATAGATCATCATCAACATCTGTATCCCGGTTAAAAAATAAACCATGAGGGTTGTATACAAAAAAGTTAAAAAAGAGTTTTCTAAACTGTTGGAAAAATAAACTAGCGACCTTCGGTCGCTACGTTACGCGGGGTTGTGTGATATAATAAAGTTGTATTGGTTCTGTAATAAGATTTAGACATACAGTATCGCCGGAAAGTATTCGGCAGCTAATTATTTTAGTCATAGTTTTTGAACCACTGCATGTGTTTCGCAAAAAATGGACTAGTAAAAGCAAATCTAATAGGGTAAAAGCAAATCTAATAGGGAATCTAATAGGGTTCCCCACCGCTCAAATTTCTTGGGTATTAAAACATTCACTAAGACTACCTAGAAAACAATTTTCAAGTTGCTGCGAGCTTGCATCTCGTTGCTGCAGTTGCTGCAAGTTTGAGGCTGAAAACGCATAACTCAGCAGTACGAAACTGATGATAATCATGACCCTAGACGATCCTGAAAGTTTTGCATCGATCGGCCTTCATTTGCCCTCACGGCACGAAAATTCACTTTTTCTGATGACCTGACTCTGGGCGCTTACAATTTCAAGAGATCATTAGCATAAAATGTGGCTCATGGGCAGGAAGTTGTAAAAACCATCAAAGAATCGACTCCCAACTTTTGGTAGACCTATCATCACTCTCCGGGCCGTAGCGAACGATCTACGGACGCGCGCTCCGTTCGCGCGCACGTCATTTCCCTACACAACGAGAGAGTGGTGATAGAGTGACGCGAATAGATAGCGTACCTTTCGATTGCGGCGCGCGTCCGTAGACTTTCAGGATCGTCTAGGGTCATGATTATGATCAGTTTCGTGTTTCGGACGAGTTCCTAGCTTCCCTAGAAGCCGAGTTATGCGTTTTCAGCCTCAAACTTGCAGCAGCAGCAGCAGCAACGAGATGCAAGCTCGCAGCAACTTGAAAATTGTTTTCTAGGTAGTCTTAGTGAATGTATTAATACCTTTGAGCGGTGGGAAATTTTCGTATAAGAAATATGATTTTTCGAAAAAGTGGTGAGTGATTGCGTCATCACTACGCAAGAGTGAGAAACTTGCATAAGCTCGCAATTACAGTAGATTGTTGCCCATTAGATTTGCATTTATTAGTAAAATTTTTAGCGAAAAACATGCAGTGGATCAACAACTATAACTAAAAGAATAAGCTGCCGAATACTTTCCGACGATGCTGTATTGTATTCGTTTGAAAATATCTGACCAGGTCTGCATTAATTACGTGGAATCGTCTCTTCCCCACTGCCAGATCAAGAGTGTAGATTCTTTTCGACACTTGCATGAGTGGAATTCGATCAATAGTCGGCAATTCGCCGATTATAAGTTTGATAATATCATCAGGAAGGATGGGGATCTGTGGATCTTCTGTGTCAGATGAACGAGACTTCTTTGTGAGAGGGGCATCCATCCTGAACGAATCGTATTAAAGATGATTATCACAATAGCTCGCAAATCGGATTAAACCAGCTACAGAACGATTGATAGATTTGAGGGAGAACGAGGTTTGAGTAATGCTTGTAAATCGGATTGTATTGGTAAAAGTTTGATGGGGGCGAGCTTGCAATACGAGCATATTCCCGAGATGGCATAACAAGATAAAGCGCGAATTGAAAAAGTGGTGAATGGACGCAAATTAAGGAAGATACGACTGTGGGGTCTTCTTATTCGAGACGCCAAACTTTTGCAACGCAACCGCAGCGCGTTCCCGTATTTGAAAGGGTTTGGAAGGACGCTTTATTACACAAGCAGAACATATTATTGAGTTGTGTCACAAATGTTCCAAACTATTTCTCGAAATACTATATGTCCTTTATATGAGCTGTTGATAAAAGGAAATGGATAATATGATGAGATTGAACAACATCAACATTGAAACTTAGCACATGCACGATTGTCCAGAAAGGGAATATACAACATTTTATCCGGTAACAAGTGCACAGAGATCGTACGTGAAAATTATATATATATTTTACACGCTATCCTGATGAAAAACGTGTATAAAATGGCATTGCTAAAAATTAATGAACAGTAAAAGGGGATTCTCAAGGAATCTCAATGCACACTGCACTAAGAACTGTGAAAGCCGACAAATCAGGATTATTGGACACTACCCACGATCCGTCGATACACGATACGAATGCACTGTCCCAACTCACTGTCGCCAAGGAGGGACGTTCTTCTGTTGTGACCCTATAATATACTATATATAAAGCGCAGTGTGTGTGAGTCTGCCCGGATTGCGAAACAGTTGCGAAATGAGGAGAGCGAAAGGTTGCGAAACGATTACGAAATGTGGAGGGAGAGATCAACAAGTTGCGAAACGAGTGATTGCGAAACCTACTCCGCTAGGACGGGGCCCCCACCGAAGGCGGAGAGCAGCCGGACTAGTAATATAAAATACATCTATCACACTTTTAATGTATGAATCTATCACACTTTACCCCAGGGTATTAGCAGCACAGGGTTTCCATTGTCCGTATTTCAGTATCGGGCCCGCAATCTGGTCTCCTGGTAGAAGCTTAGGGTTTTCCGGAGTAGGTATATTTCCACCGCAATTCGCCACATCTGAAATACGAATGATTTTACATAAATTTATGCGATCTAAAGCCTGTGAACTGATTTATATCGATCGTATAGCAACGTGCTCCTCTGATGTACGATGTGATGTTCCTGTCTTATAATATCGGATACAATAATTATTCGTTTTGATTGAAACAAGCCAATTTTTTCGGGAAGCTGTTTGGTTTTAATGATGTGGATCCATGAACCGAGTGCGCCATTCCATATTACAACATTTCCGCGTTGACCCTTTACCAGATGAGAATTGTCAGGGCGAAGGACGCTCAAATATAATTTGAAAACCACTTAAAATGTGATCAACCCACTCAATGATCGATTCACTTATTGAACATACTGAATCTACGTTGAGTGTTACTCCATAATTCTCTGAAGTTGAAAGTGCAGGATTGAGCATATAGTCATCGTCGATATTAGGCTGCGCGAAGTAATCTGGAAGAGAATATCGGGCTTTTTCGATTACGTAGCTAACCGCTAGCCGGACAGTCGGAATCCTCGGTCTTCTTAACCCATTCATAGTAAGGTAACATGCAAGAAGTGTTGTCATCATACGTCGAGCTAAGCAGAAAACACTCATATTCGGTGAAGATATACGCCAGACACTGCAAATCCATTAATATTTAAAGTAGAGCTCGCAATTTCGGTTAGTATTTTCATTCAATATTCCCCCTAGTTGCTCGACCACGCGATAGAGAGGGAAGAATAAAGATACAGTTTTTTTTGAATTCTAAAGATTACCTCAGCCATCTCCGCACACATTATCTTGCAGTGGTAACACAGTGTGTCAGAGGGGGGATGAAAGTTCATTTCCGTGGCAGATCTATTTTACGATCTAACTCACCCTTTCACTGTGTCTCATTATCGACTCTAGAGTCGGTTGATGAAAAGTCATCCCTAATTTTGAAAATAGTGGGCCAAATATATTATCGATATTGCGAAACATATTTGAAATCTTCGATATCACCGAAAGTTTGAGAAAATAAGAAAGAAACGATCGTTAATGGCCGCTGAAACATAGTTAAAACGATATCTAATCAAACGAGAAACAGAATTGGTTCTTCTGCTTTGATTTTTACACGCTTTAAAAGGCATTGAAATGGCTTAAAAACATCAGTTCGGCCCATTCAAATTAGAACTCCTCAGAGGAGAGTTATGCTATCGATATGGCGTTTGTGCAGAAAATTACCTAAATACTTTCTCCACAATTTGTAGTTCTTCGATTTTCCGATTTCGATCTCATTCGGCAACAGCATTAAAAAATACCACAAAATCAGCCAAAAACAGCTGTTTTTGGCACTTCAGAGAGAACTCCTCGAAGGAGAGTGAAGCTATCGACATGGCGTTTGTCCACAAAGTTGCATAAAGACTTTTCGCACATTCTGTAGTTTTTCGATTTTTCGATTTCGGACTCGTTTAGTAGCAGCGCGCACAAATAGACGAAAAAACTGCTTTCGACGCCGCTTCTTCCTCTCGTTAATCCGGGAATGAGGGGGATTGGATCTGCCACGCAAATGAGCTTTTTTCCCCTCCCTGACACGCTGTGGGTAATCATCGAATGCAGCTGGACGACCGACTTTGTTTCTTTTCACACGGGATGACTGATTTCGAAAGCATATCGCTCTGCCCTGCAGATTTCTCATTTTTGTGAACAATAGGGCGGAGACTTACCTCATCGAGCCCTAAGGCAAAGATGAGAACTAATGAAATCAACATGTACTGCAGTCAATGATGGGGTACAGTCAGAAGAAAGAAGAATGCGGTTTTCTCTGGATGAGGGATAGAGAATGAGAGGGGGGCTGACTCCTCTCCGCTTTATGGGGGCAATATCCTCCCTGACACTGACGACTCTACGAGCCCACCCCCGTGGATACGGGAAAGGTCTCCTTGGAGGGGAAGAACGTAAAAGGAGGAAGATGAGGCCTCGAGCAACGTGTCCTTCCCGACTATACGATTTCATTGAAACAGAGAGACTTCAGAGAGACTGTCATTGAAGCAAAGAGGTTTCATTGGAACTGAGAGACTAAGGGATGAGAGAGTGGAAAATCAAAGATGTAAACGTTGCAGGGTTTTACTTCCTTCATCGAACATACTCAAAACGAATATATGCTTATCATGATAAGCTATACTGGATATGAGACGATGTGTAAACCTATGACTCTATGACTAAATGGGGTAAATCAGTTATTTTGGGAAATTTGCGCAACGACCATTTGCGAAACGGAGCGCAGTTCGATGGGAAGTTGACCTAGCAACTTGGGAGTTGTTTTATTGTAACCAGTGTGTGAAATACAGTAGTTACTGAAGTACTGGAATATCGATTGGTTACAGTACTCTGTGGTTGTCTAATCATTATTTTCTGCTCAAATTCTTATTTTTGGACCATGAACCCCCGATCGCTGGTGACGAGTGAAACTCATGATCGCCTATCAACAAGATTTATATATGTAATTGTAGGGGAGCATACAATGGTTACAATGAAATAACGCCCATTTTGCTAGCTCAAATTCCGATCGAACGGCGTTCCGTTACGCAAATGTCCGCCCCCCGGAAAATCGGTTCAATATCAAAAGCGCTCTCACTATTTTACAATTCTTACCATAAACATGTAAACTCTTTCTGTGGAACGTCAATACTCCAATATGGTTCATGATCCCCCTTTAACGGTCTTATTTAATTCTTGCGAAATCTCTGTAATGACAATAATTTGTACCTTATTGTTAGTCGTTAGTTTTGTAGCGCACAGGGGAATGCTCAAATGGCAATACATTCATTACTTATCGTTAAGAAATATTGTTCCCATTCGATGTCGGCAATCTTTATATCTCGAGAAAAAGAGAAGAAAATCTTCCTCTATCTCACCCTTACTTTCTGCTGTTCTATGATATTCCATTCCATCGCTTTTTTCTTGCTTATCACACGAACTCCGAAAAATCAGATCGTCGTCCGGAATTATCTCATCGCTATACAGGTAATTTTGCGTAATTAAACGAATATCACGCCTCTTACGAGAGAATCGAGCTAGAATCACCATTATAGGGAATGGGATGGAAATCGTGAAATGTGTTGTTCCCGGTTTTGGTCATCCCAAGGCATGCCTAAGTGCCCCCCAAAGTCTCAATTTGCATACTTCATTTTGGAGCCCCCTACACCGGGTCGGCTGCTGGCTGCATCTACTTTGACAGCGAATTTAACGATTCAAGTGATAAATGGACGACAATTTCCCTCTGAGTAACCCCCGCTCATTTTTCGAGCTCTATCGATCCTTGTAAACCATTTCCCATGAAAGTGATTTTTAACGGTGCTACATTTATTGTCGATTTTCTCAAAAATGTAGGTAAAGGAGCAAACAAAATTTTCACAGTGGATGCAACTCATCAAGAGCTTTCGAATAAGTGGCTTGTGGAAAAATACGGACACTAAGGCACCAGTTTTGTCTAAATTAACTTTCCCTAATCATTTGAACATTATTTTCAACAGGAAAAATGAGAGAGTGCAATCATTTCTGATCTCACTCAGCGAAGAGTGCGGTGTGATAGGAAATTATCCTGTTTAAAATAAAGTTCAAATGATTAGGAAAAGTTAATTTAGATAAAAGTTGTGTCTTAGTGTTCGTATTTTTTCCACAAGCCACTTATTCGAAAGCTCTTGATGAGCTGCATCCACTGTGAAAATTGTGTTTGCCCCTTTGCCTACATTTTTGAGAAAATTAACAATAAATGTAGCACAAAAAAATCACTTTCATGGAAAATGGTTTACAAGGATCGATAGAGCTCGAAAAATGAGCGGGGGTCACTCAGAGGGAAATTTTCGTCCATCTATCACTTGAATCGTTAAATTCGCTGCCAAAGTAGATGCATCCGAGAGCCGACCCTGTGTAGGGGACTCGAAAATGAATTAAGCACATTGACACTTCGGGGGTCACTTAGGCATGCCTTGGGATTACCAAATCCGGTAAGAACCCATTTCACGATTTCCCTCCCATTCCCTGGATCAGGTCGATTCTCTCGTGAGAGGCGTGATATCGTTAATTCTTCACTATTTCTATTATCCTCTAAACTTCAAATTATGCGCAGTGTTCAAGGTTCCTTACAACAACAAAGTTGTAAAATGTTGAAAAGTAATGTTGTGAAAATTTCCCGAATTACAGATAGTGATTGCGGTCAACGACGTTCATCTCGACGTTGGCTTGCACGGTATTCCTCTGTTTCCGGCAATTGCCGGATATGGAAATGGCATTCTTCTGAGATTGGGCGTCTCAGTGAAAACTGGATTGGTAAGATCTAGAGTTCGAGAAAAGATATAACGATCTCATAATTATTTGAACTTTCTCTCTCTCTCTCACTCTCTCTCTCTCTCTCAGGGTTGAAAAGAAATAGTACAATGAACGTGATGGTAAGCAATATTTCAGGTCATTATCTTTATAATATCCACTCACGTCGGTGTAACTACAATACTGTGTATTGCACACCGGCATCAGACCATATTACCGACTGGAAATCATTTCAAATTCAAGAAAGTATGGGGGATTAGTTTTTTTAATGTAAATTGTATTTACTTTTCAGCGATCGTTTAACATTGTCTTGTCGGTTATAGCAGTTGTCCTGTCTCTCCCTCCAATCTACTGGGGCTCCAACATTCATGACGATAAGACCAATGAACGCCTTCTTATGAGTGTAATTAGTTCATCAATAGACAATTGAAACAATCAATAACAATACAATTTGAGAAACACACATAACTATAGTTTTACAAATACTTGTATAAACATTCAGGACAGGCGATGTCTCGGTTGGGTTCGGGAGCGTGGTTTTTACTACTTTGAACAACGAACATCGGATGCAGTTGTATTCGTGTCTATATGTTTACTGGGAAGTTTACAATTACATATTTGATTCTACAAACATCTTTCTTTAAGATACTAGTGTCACTTACTGTTTTGGGGATGATTTTGTTCTACCATACGTTCAGTACTCTTCGAAATGATGTAAAGTATTCATCGCATTTAAGAAATATGAAACACTAAATTAATAATTTTCAGACCACGAAAAGAAGCAAGAAAGCGATCAAAATAATCTCCATTTCGCTAAGAAATTTGTTTTGCCAGGTATATGCCTCTCGTAACTCGAGTTTATAGAGAGTAATCGTATATTATTTTCTTTCATTTTGTCCAGTAGAGTTAGAAGTGACCTCAGGATTCTTAGAAATAAATTACTCTGCATTCTTTGATCGTTACAGATTGCAATTCCTATTTGTATTTTCGCTGTACCCTGTTTTGGATTGCTTTCTGGAGTCATCATTGAGGATTTACTCAGTTTTGGTAAGATTTCAACAAATATTTAAGTTTTGTTAAACGGTAGGGAGTATATTTGCATTGTACTATATGCAGAAATCCTGCTTATTTTCTATCTCATTCTTCCGCTGCACTCAATCGGGCACAATATCATTCTACTTTCCATTAATCCATCCTACCGGAAGCTACTTGTATCACCTTTTCGAAAATGTTTGCGCCTCCAGCAGGTTGTCAAATAATTATGATAATTTGAAAAATTATATTTCATAAATTCAATTTGCAGGCCTCTGTGGCACCACATTCACAACAATATACAATATCATGATTGCAACTCTATACAATATCATGATTGCTGCATATCATAATAATTTTAACTACCATGAATATATTTAGATAATGCTTCTGCATTAAAAAAAAATAAATTTCCAATTTTTTTCCACAGTTATTTTACAAAATGCAACTTCCATTTTGCTATAATTGTTGTGGTTACTAAAAATTCATTTAAAAAACTACATTTTTACAATTACTATCGATGCATACAATCTTGGTTATACGAAAACGACTTACTAATGTCAGATAAAAATGAACATAAATCGTCATATCTCAAAGATACTAGATAATTATACTACACTGCTCAACCAATCACAATTAAGTGCTCTGCCCAAAGCTCGTTATTTTCATGCTAGAATAACGAGCTTTGGGCAGAGCATAATCAATTGTGACTGATTTCGAGCATGATAAATGTTATGCGTCAACAAACTTCGTTTGTCTAGCATAATATATTATTAATCATTTACAAAAAAAAATCTATTCAACTATATTCTCCGGAAATCTCGAGTCGAGAAGATGAGTAAAATTGTTCGCTATTCGTTCGAAAATTGGCTCGATTAATTGACGGCCTGGGAAGAAATGATTATCAGTACTACCCATTGTTATAAGATCTTGCATTATTCCACAATTGCTTAGCTCAATACGAGAAGTTGTTTAGAAAATATTCATACAGCCAAATGAAAAGAGTACCAAGAACATTGAAATGTCTTGATCGATCGAAATAGCTGAGCTTCTGTGGATTTAATACCTTCAATTTTATGTAAAAAATTGCTTTTGAACTCTATTAGGGTGTCCCGAAAGTTCGTGCACTATTTTTACTTATTTTTTTCCTTTCGAACTATAATGCACCATATCAAATAAAGTTTTGTGTTTTGTACATGTGCAGGTTTACTAACAGATTCCGCTATCATACTCTGAAAATACTATCGAATTACGCTGAAATTACCTGAAAAGTCGATTTTCGGTCATGTCGTTTTAAAATTTCTAACACAAATTAAGACTATTGTGTGAGACCCGGATTGAAACCAATGAAGGAGATGGGTGTGCAGTTATTTTTAAAATAGTCATTCAACAACTATCTTTAGTGATAGCTGAAGTAGTGCAAAACTTTCAACTTTCATTAATTTTAAAAATGTCGTTTTTTTAATTATTAAATTTTGTAATCTTTCTTCGAACGACAAGCCACTCAAAAAATAATAGTTCTTAGTTTTAGTTTAATAGCAATCGTTTAGATCCATGTTTGGAATAAAATTCTCAACTTTTTAAAATTTTGTGTGGAAAATCACGAGTTTCGTTAAAATTCTGCAATGCAATATGGGGCAGCGGGATGTTGGGAAACCTGCTTAGAATGAACTACTAACTCACAGGAGCGGATAATCTGGTTTATATCTCTTCAGATGAGAGAACTGTAAATGGGGTGTTTCTATATAGATCAGGATTAATTATATTATTTTTGCGAAAACGCAAGGATTTTGAGCCCTAAAGTATGTAAACGGAAGAACAGTGGATGAACTATCCAGCGCCGATTACTACCCCCTTGCAAGTTTGATAACATTTGAAAAACAAAAAGTAGTGCACGAACTTTCGGGACACCCTAATAATAGTTATATAAATTATCATATTATTTCATGCTGACCGTAAAATTGCCGTCTTCGTTAAGAAAAGGCTGCTCAATATCGAAAATGACGCATTTTGAGCACCGTTCAGCCAGCTACAACGTACGTTCATTAGATTTCAAATACTATGTGAAGAGGCACTAAGCCTGATGATAAGAACCCTCGCGTAATATTTTCGCAGAAAACTTCAGTATACACACGTATACTTTTTAAAAAATGCTGAAAAGTATGATAATATTGTTGGTAAGGGCATCATTTGACGGTGATCATCCGGGGTAGCGCCGTCTATCAAAGATCACCTTTCTCACCCGCTCCTTCATCGGCTTTCCATCCGCTTCCACGCCTTCCTAAAGTGTTGATTGCATATTTGGTATATTGTGATGTTAAAAATCAAAACAATATCGGATTTTTGTCGATGATCATGTTGTAAAGTATGCAAAGATCCATTTTTTGCAGTGATTTTGAACACCACATGCGTTTAACGGCGACGATGAGCCTCGTGCGATCTTCGTTCGCAATGTGCAAACTATATTGGATGATGATTCACGGGTAAAACCGTCTCTTCATTCTATACACTCCCTCGCCGTTCAACCGGTCGAGAGACTGTGTAAAATGAAGAGACGGTGACCCGAATTACGAACTCTACTCACGGGCATATATGGCATCATCGGCAGTCCCTTCCTCCTCCTCGCTTTCTCGAGAATTTTTGCAGGCGTATTTCGAGGGATAGAAGTGAGAATGAAAATCTGAAGTCTGCACATTCGTAATGCATTTTCACTCATACACTGAAATACTACCTAACAAGCCCAGTATTTTTCTCGTAAGAGCTAGTGAAGGAAATAAATATCGAAGGAAACCAAACCTTTCTCGTGACGTGCCTCTCGAAAAATTTAAGACGATTTCTCATAAATTGGAAGATTGCATCAGTTTCGATTGGCCGTCTGACGGCTTCGTTAGGGTTGATGTATCTAGAACGACATGTTGTTCATTGTACTTGCTTTTCTCTGATGATAGTCCAAGATGTGATTTTTCGCAGACTTTTAGCATAATCACTCATTGAATTATATTGTAAACGACCAAAAATGTTTATCTACTCACACCTCAATTGTCAATGCAAACATCACATGCCTGGCAACTAGAAACAGTATGTCCGGTCGCTCCTTCTTAATAGCAGCGTCGAACTTCTTATGCGCGGCTGCATAGTCAGGACAGAAGCGATCTTTCACGGTGTTCACGAGCGGTTCGCATTCTGGAAATTACTAAAGCATTTTCTCTTGATTATAATTCCTAAAAATTCATGTAGAAAATTCAGTTTATAATAATTTCCATATGTTGAAACACTCCGTTTCCGCATTTCCTAGATATTGTGAAAAAAATGATCGTGGTGCGTGTGGTTGGTGGTGCGGAGGGTGCAGTGAAGGTTTCTGTGATTTAGTAAATCACACCATGGTGTGTGGTGTAGTGGGTTACGGTAGCGTGCATTTAACTTTTCTGCGATTTCGGAAAATGCGCCATGGTGTGCGGTATACGGTAGTCATAAGTCTGACCAACGGAATATTGTCTGACCCAAGGCTAACTGTTATGGTACGGTAGTTTGATAAAGCGTCACCGACGGACGGACGGACAAACAGACTCACAGACAGACGCTACGATATTTTTTCCTATAGGAATGTAAAAAAATAAAACTGCAGAAAGGCACTGGCTCCCTGCACTTCCTCATCATGGGCAACAGCTATGCTGCGAATCTCGGAGGTCTGGGATATTTATTCCGGTCGACAATTTATTTCCTACAGAAATTTCAAAAATAGTCGTTGCGGCGCTCTGCAAGAGTTCTAACTTTCCACATTTT
The DNA here is from genome assembly GCA_036245805.1 of Pristionchus mayeri. Lineage (NCBI taxonomy): Eukaryota > Metazoa > Nematoda > Chromadorea > Rhabditida > Neodiplogasteridae > Pristionchus > Pristionchus mayeri. Next base: position 4,859,823 of record BTRK01000002.1, on the reverse strand, counting down.
TTCTTCATTTTAAAATCTCTCTAAAGATAGACCGTGACTCTAATTACGAACTACAGGTCTCGTCCAGCAGCACTTTCGGACAATCTATGGAAAGCTACAATCGAGAGTGATCTCTCGTGAGTTTTTCAATTAGCAAGATCATTTTTTTCACAATATCTAGGAAATGCGGAAACGGAGTGTTTCAACATATGGAAATTATTATAAACTGAATTTTCTACATGAATTTTTAGGAATTATAATCAAGAGAAAATGCTTTAGTAATTTCCAGAATGCGAACCGCTCGTGAACACCGTGAAAGATCGCTTCTGTCCTGACTATGCAGCCGCGCATAAGAAGTTCGACGCTGCTATTAAGAAGGAGCGACCGGACATACTGTTTCTAGTTGCCAGGCATGTGATGTTTGCATTGACAATTGAGGTGTGAGTAGATAAACATTTTTGGTCGTTTACAATATAATTCAATGAGTGATTATGCTAAAAGTCTGCGAAAAATCACATCTTGGACTATCATCAGAGAAAAGCAAGTACAATGAACAACATGTCGTTCTAGATACATCAACCCTAACGAAGCCGTCAGACGGCCAATCGAAACTGATGCAATCTTCCAATTTATGAGAAATCGTCTTAAATTTTTCGAGAGGCACGTCACGAGAAAGGTTTGGTTTCCTTCGATATTTATTTCCTTCACTAGCTCTTACGAGAAAAATACTGGGCTTGTTAGGTAGTATTTCAGTGTATGAGTGAAAATGCATTACGAATGTGCAGACTTCAGATTTTCATTCTCACTTCTATCCCTCGAAATACGCCTGCAAAAATTCTCGAGAAAGCGAGGAGGAGGAAGGGACTGCCGATGATGCCATATATGCCCGTGAGTAGAGTTCGTAATTCGGGTCACCGTCTCTTCATTTTACACAGTCTCTCGACCGGTTGAACGGCGAGGGAGTGTATAGAATGAAGAGACGGTTTTACCCGTGAATCATCATCCAATATAGTTTGCACATTGCGAACGAAGATCGCACGAGGCTCATCGTCGCCGTTAAACGCATGTGGTGTTCAAAATCACTGCAAAAAATGGATCTTTGCATACTTTACAACATGATCATCGACAAAAATCCGATATTGTTTTGATTTTTAACATCACAATATACCAAATATGCAATCAACACTTTAGGAAGGCGTGGAAGCGGATGGAAAGCCGATGAAGGAGCGGGTGAGAAAGGTGATCTTTGATAGACGGCGCTACCCCGGATGATCACCGTCAAATGATGCCCTTACCAACAATATTATCATACTTTTCAGCATTTTTTAAAAAGTATACGTGTGTATACTGAAGTTTTCTGCGAAAATATTACGCGAGGGTTCTTATCATCAGGCTTAGTGCCTCTTCACATAGTATTTGAAATCTAATGAACGTACGTTGTAGCTGGCTGAACGGTGCTCAAAATGCGTCATTTTCGATATTGAGCAGCCTTTTCTTAACGAAGACGGCAATTTTACGGTCAGCATGAAATAATATGATAATTTATATAACTATTATTAGGGTGTCCCGAAAGTTCGTGCACTACTTTTTGTTTTTCAAATGTTATCAAACTTGCAAGGGGGTAGTAATCGGCGCTGGATAGTTCATCCACTGTTCTTCCGTTTACATACTTTAGGGCTCAAAATCCTTGCGTTTTCGCAAAAATAATATAATTAATCCTGATCTATATAGAAACACCCCATTTACAGTTCTCTCATCTGAAGAGATATAAACCAGATTATCCGCTCCTGTGAGTTAGTAGTTCATTCTAAGCAGGTTTCCCAACATCCCGCTGCCCCATATTGCATTGCAGAATTTTAACGAAACTCGTGATTTTCCACACAAAATTTTAAAAAGTTGAGAATTTCATTCCAAACATGGATCTAAACGATTGCTATTAAACTAAAACTAAGAACTATTATTTTTTGAGTGGCTTGTAAAGATGAGCTTGAATTTATCTCACAACTAGGGTTGGACAAACGAGATTGATATCGAGCTTCGCGCACCCATGGCCTCTCTCCCCTCCTGTCATCCTTACTCTCGCGCTTGCAAGGCCAAACTGCCAGTGGGAACGTTCAGAAAGCGAGATCTCGATTTAGATCACTCTCTCCGCAGGTCAACAGACCCTCTTCCCATCTCCTCTTCTCCCCTTGCTCTCTCCCCTGACCTACTTGCTCCCCCGTGGATCAGCGTATGATAAGAGATTTGTGATATCCCCATACTTACAACCTATGTTTAGGGATGGGACATGGTCCCAAACTAATACAAATAATACAAACCCACTCGATACTACCGTAACCCAGTTCCACGTGTCAGATCATGTTTCTTGTACCAAACATGTTTCTAAACAAATGCAAAAACCAATATCTTGGGTACTGTGGTATTGAGAGAGTACGGTACTTTTTGTCTATTTGAACATACACCTCATTTGTATTAGTTTGGGACCATGTCCCATCCCTAAACATAGGTTGTAAGTATGGGGATATCACAAATCTCTTATCATACGCTGATCCACGGGGGAGCAAGTCGGGCAGGGAGAGAGCAAGGGGAGAAGAGGAGATGGGAAGAGGGTCTGTTGACCTGCGGGGAGAGTGATCTAAATCGAGATCTCGCTTTCTGAACAAGGAATGGTTTCTTTCAAAAGGAAGGAGTGAGGAAGGGACGCAAATACACGTAGCTGTTGACCTCTCGCACAGCACACTTTTAAGAGGGATGGAAAGAGCTACCAGAGGATGCGAAATTGTCGTTTTCTTTTTTGCAACCCTACCGTTTACCCGCCCTTTTCAATAATTCAAAATAGATAGGTTATATATTATTTACAATAAAAAAACTATGGCAATATTTACAATAAACAATAAGTAACAATATGTAAAACATACAATTAAATAAATCTCAACCTTCTCCTTCCAGCCTCTCTTCTCTGCTCCTCTTTCCCTCTCCCAGCTCCAGGTCGCCTCACAGGAATCCGCAAAGAGTAGTCTTCAACCAGAGAGAATTGACTCGACCATCTCCAGTGTGCCTACTCTGGGCAAATCGGTTAGCTTTAGGATCGAAATTAGGTCAATGTAATATTGGAGGATCCATCTTTCCGCCCCTCTCAATGCTCTCAGTCAACAACCGATTCGGAAGAGGAGGTAGAGATTGACACGGAGTCGCCCGTTCGCTCCAAATATTTCCTAGTTGATAAGGCTAATCTGGAGCAGCTTTTTCGAAGGTGTCAAGAGTGTGGGGGTATCATCGACCCGACCAGTGTGTGCTGGAAGCAGAAAGCGAGTGCACTCTGGGCCACTTACCAGTGCACTGAGTGCAAGAAGTGGGGTCGATGGGACAACCAGCCCAAGAGGGGGAGTGGGAGAAGCCAGGTTCACGAGCTGAACCAGAGCATCCCCGTGGCAGCGTTCATCACCGGGACACCGATAGCGGTGAAATATTTAAGTATTATTTCTATTTCCTAATGGTTTTACAGAGATTGCTCGATCTATTCGAACTGCTAGGAATAGGAGTTCCTTCTGAGAGGTCAATGCGCGATTCGGTTAGGTTCTACGCGTGCCCGGCAATCGACCGAGTGTTTGCTGTGTGGGAGAGAGATGCGCGTGATCTTTCCAAAGAAGCTGCCCCGGTATTTTAGAAAGCCTAGGATATCTTCTCACATGTAACCTAATAGATGGATGGAATAATGATCGCTCTGGATGGACAATATGACTCACCTGGATGGACGTCGTCGAATGGGAAGGCCTTCGATGCCGGTCTTCGTCTCATCGTAGCATGCGTGTCCCTCTCCGTGAAGGATGATGAAATAGGTACCATTATAATTGTGTAGTAAATGTCGAAGGAATCATATCTATAGGAGGAGTCTCGTGTAGGATTGAAACTATTGGATCGGAGAGAGTGCTCGTGCAACTTGTTGAGGATGGGTTCAAGATCAGGTATTGTTCCGCGTAAGCACACTGCACTACTGGTCTATCCTGTTCTACCGTAACCTCTCCACCTACAGTATCCTATTCTACCGTAACCTCTCCACCTACAGTATCCTATTCTACCGTAACCTCTCCACCTACAGTATCCTATTCTACCGTAACCTCTCCACCTACAATATCCTATTCTACCGTAACCTCTCCACCTACAGTATCCTATTCTACCGTAACCTCTCCACCTACAGTATCCTATTCTACCGTAACCTCTCCACCTACAGTATCCTATTCTACCCTAACCTCTCCACCTACAGTATCCTATTCTACCGTAACCTCTCCACCTACAGTATCCTATTCTACCCTAACCTCTCCACCTACAGTATCCCACTCTCGATTTCATCATCAGAGCGCGTGACTGACTCGAATGCGAGCGTTGACAAAAGAATCAGGGAGAATCCCAAGCTATCTGGAATCGAGTCGCGTAGGGATTTCTGGCATGTCCAGAAACCACTCAGGAAAGCGTGGTGGGATGTAAGTGAACATTGACAACTACCCGCCTAATAAAACCTATGCAGTGCATGAAGAAGCCGTCGTGCCGTTGCCTTGCGCAGTGGTATAAACCGTTTTTCAACCATCTCTATTACACCAACGACCGATTTCCCAAGTTAGAAGACAGGCCACTCGCTCTTGAACATGCGAGATCGTTTCTCAAGCACTGCACTGGGGAACACACGTCGAAGAAGGTAGACAAAAAAGCATATTTATATTCAAAATAGCTTTTATTCTGCACATAGGATGATGAATTCAAGCTGGTGACCCAATGCAATCATGCTACTCGTCGCGTGACTAAGAAGGGAATAAAGAAAGGGAAAGCAGCGAAGAAAGATAAGAAAATGAGACAGCTGATTGAGGTATAAACTAGTGAGTACGGTAGTAATAAGAATCACCCCTTATGATTCCTATCAATAATTTATGTGTAATGATAGAAGGACTCGCCCGAGTATCGCCTTATCCATTCCCTCCTCTTCTCTCCTGCCTTCGAGAAGGCCTTCCTCAAGTGCTCTGCCGATGCATGCACTGCAATGTGTGAAAGCTACCACTCCCTCTCACTCATGTACGCGCCCAAACGCCTCTCCAGGTAAAACCTTCGATTTATGATCATCCCCAATCGATAATCATAGCTATTTTTTTCAAAATAATTGCTGTATTACTAGCTCTGCCCCGTATTACAATAAGAAGATGAAGCTGTCGGCCATGCACCACAACTCACTTATGTTCTCCGAACTGCTGGGCGATCGAGTAGAGATCGGGCAGGTGCTGCTGCCTAGAAAGGGGAGGATCGCAGACAGCGTGAAACGCAAAATGAGCAAGGGCAAACATCCGTGGAGGGATGAGGTACAGTACACCTATGTTTAGAATACACGAATTTGTTTCTAGATTATGGAGGAAAGCTGGATTCTGAGGGATGTGTACGAGGGCAACCGATATCTAAAGAGAATCGGCGCCCCAGACGACGACCATTTCGACCAGCTGAAGGTGATCTACGATCGAATGGTTCGAGGGGAGGAGGAAAGTGATGAGGAGGAAGAAGATATCGAGGGGAACCAGGGGGATAGTGACTGTAGCCAGTACTCAGAAGAGTTGTTCTAGTTATCTATATTCTAGTACCCCGTTTCTTCCAATTACCATCCAGTAGTGAGACTATCCCATCCCTTACAGTAACCCAACTACCTTCTATGAGTATATTCTCGAAATATTTTATTTATGGTAATCGCATACCTGATTGATGTTCATTCTTGATAAATTCGTCGTCTTCTTCATCGCAGCCGACGCAGAATGCACTGTAATTGTTCCACAAAGAACCAAATATTCAATCAATCAAATTGTACAATAATTTAATCTTCAACTATTCAATTGAAAAAGGTAGTAAATAACCCATCTGACAACCACGCATTGGCGGCGTTCGTCGTCTTCACCTCGTTCTTCTTGTGCTTCTCGATCAGCTCGGCAGCAGCGAATGTAGGGAACATTTCCTGTAAATTTTACACATTAAATAAAAAACATACAATCACAACCATGAGGTAAAACCGGTTTATTAATGTTTAACCTGGTTGCTGAGATCGATCTTCCCGCCGGCATTCGCGTCACGCATGCTGGGAGCGACGTAGCGCGAGGGCTTGTTGGCTGCAAACTCGGACGCGGTCGGGATCAGCTCCGGAGCAGTCTCGCTCTTCTGAAACGTTCGAATTTAATTTGATTTAAGTGAATCTTAAGTACGCCTATTGAATCAATCAGATGAACAATGTATAAAAAATAACGAATTGAGTTGACTCGCCTGGATGGTTCTCCAGGTCTTCGTGACCCCCTTCACGACATCCTTCTCTTCCTCGACAGCTTCGGGGGTCTCTTCCTCGGTGTCTTCGAGACCCATGTCCTTAATGCGCAGTCCGTCGACTCTGCAAAGACAAGCATAAACCATTGAAATGTTAATAATTGAAACCACCTTGTGATGCGCACTCCGCGCTGACGTCTGATGCGCACTCCGCGCTGACGTCTGATGCGCACTCCGCGCTGACGCCACTCAGTAGGTAAGAAAAGCTACTACAACGCATTGCAAACCTGTTGTTGGTGTTGGCCTCATAATCGAGCCACTCGCTCTCCTCCTGCGATCCGTCGTTATCTCCGTTCTTGAGATCCTCGGCTTCTTCACGTTCTCTCTCTTCCTGAACAAGTTGATTAATTGTGATGAAATACAAGTATCAGTTGTGTTGTGTCCTTGTCCCTTGTAGATGGGAGAGGACGTGCGTAAACGCAGAGTTTGTTACCACAAAATAAATATCAGAAAATAGACAAGAGGAGAGACCGGACCGCTAGTCGGTGAACGAGCTAAAGGATAGAATGAATGGATGGAGTGAGGGAAGAGTGGGGCGAGAGAGCGCACTTGGGAAGAGAGTGCAGAGAAAGAGAGTGCGCGGGAAAGAGAGGGAGAGAGAGCGAGGCCGAAGCGTATTGACACGTAATACAGCAGTTTGAGAGGGAGGACTTACAGTAATGGGAAATGTCGTAATCGACAAGTGAGTTAATTGTGTATAGGAATAATCTAATAAGGTAAATTAGCTATTACGATGGTTCCTATACAACAAGTTGATTGTTCCCACTAAAATCACAATATAAATGCAATCGAAACTACACAAACCTGCTTCTTCGCCTTGCGCTCAAGGAGACTTCCGACATCATCGACCTTTACGACGACTGCAAATGCAAAGATCACTTTAATAAAACAATTAAATAAAGAGATAATATTAACCACTTTCTAAATAATGGGATATGTAACATAAATACAACTAACCTTCTTCTTGTTGTCCTTCTTCTTAGCAAAGAACGAATCAAGATCGGCCATTTTGATTTGTTTGCTGCTTCAAGTCGACGAAAATGTCGAAGTTCCACGCAGTTTGATGGGGTTCCACTCCGGGATTACGAATTCTGAAACAAAAACGTAATTTCTAACAAGTACAACAGGATCGTATCATAAAACGCACATAAACAAACATAAACTGCGCCTATTTTTTTAGCAAAAAAACACGTCGCACTATGTAAATCGATCAATTTGAACAGGCAGAACTGATTACGAAATGAAGGCGTTACTCACAGAGATGGTCAGAATGGTGGAAAGCCTCTTGGGCGAGAAGGTGACGGGAGAAACGACTGCAGACGTTCCGTTGAGGCCATTTAGCATGGTAAGGATGCGGCTCCCTCGTCGTTCTTCTCCTCTTCTAATCGAGTCCATCGTCGTGACGGCCTGTGTAAATCGATTTAGAATCGAACGCAATCGTTTTTATACGACAAATATTAAAAATATAGAGCGAATTACGCGCGCCGAACCGCATGGGTGGAGGACAGAGCGCAAGGCACAAGTTACGCGAGCCGAAACACGCGTAACTCGCGCTCCGTATGTCGCCCAAGCATAAATTTCACGAATTTGGCTTGTAGCGACACTAAAGCACATATTCAGCATGTTGGAAACAGCGGATGATCAAATTAAAAACGCAAAATAGGGAAATCTTCAAGTTGGAGTTGTGGCAACTAGGAGCCGTCAACTCAGGACACAACCGGTAAGTAGTGAATCATGGGAAACAAAGCACCCGTTACCGTACTCACCCTAAATTCCCACCAATATTTTCGCATAGCCATTTTATTTTTTAAATTACGCGAACAGAAATTTTTCTATTTTTTTTGAATTATAATATCAATTTTGAAATAACGAGTTCTACACAATAAGTTCAAATGTCCAATCTCTGCCAGGTCCCTTTAAAGGTCCAGCATTTTCAAAAAAATGTATACGTACATCTTTTAGAAAAACTGATTACTGCTTCTATAACACTATCGCTTCTCGCAGTGAACATCTACACTCTGACGGTAAATTATTGCTAGGAAAGCCTCTCCATGTTTGCTATCTCAACAGTAAGATTAGAAGAGAAATTAAAAGAACGCATAATGAAATGTCATATCTAGTGTGGCCTTCCCTAAGCAAAACAGTTATTTGTGGAGACAATTCGAATTATCGTTTAGGTCGCTCTCAACTACTCAACATTTCTAAGACGACGTGCATTGTCCGTGAAGGCTATCAAAAGAAGCTCAGTCCGGACAGTATCAATTTCCATATCTGAAGTCTGAATGTCATTAACAAGAAGCAGGCGTATCTGAAGTCTGAATTTCATTCACAAGAAGCAGCCGTATCCGAAGTCGGAATGCCATTCACAAGAAGTCGGCATATATCATATAACAATTAATGCATTAAACAAGATTCTTCGTCATCATTTAAGATTGTATACTTTGATTGTTGAGTAGAATAAATATTTTTCGAGAAATATTTTCGCCTTCATAAAAAACAGAAACAACTCTATATGCACTGCGGTCCTCTATAGGATGTCCAAACCGTCATGATTATTTAGTTTTGCTTATACCAGCAATTAAATCGCTAAAAAACCTATTCATGCTTAGTCATGCACAGTTATTTTTCTTTGGAAAGGGAAGAACCACCGGTGTTATGGCCCTGGTAAGCGTCATAAATTTAAATCAAATCGAGAAAAGAACATACAAAAACTCTTTACGAAATACTCATCCCGTCGTCAAGATTCGGAAAACACTACCCGGCTGTAGATGTGGCTTTAGGAAGTCTTTTAAGAAAAAACCTATTCCCGTCGATTTGAATTGCAGAATATTAGACACTTCACATTCCACAAGGCAACTACTCTGCATAATCTGTAGCGTAGTGCGCATAGTGTGATGAAGACAAGGCCACGACTTGAAAGTGTTCATTGTCGCTACTTAAACAGTTCTAATTTCATCATGCTCAGTCTACGTCCATGCGTAATTTATCCACCTAGATTCATTTTAATGCGATGAGATAAATAAAAAAACAACATCCCACATTGTGTCCACTTTCGTTGTAGCACCCTCGCTCTCAAATGTATAGTTTGCGCTCTCGAATGGGGAAATAGCCATTGTTTTGTTGTTGTGATGCTTTCCACTATTCTCAATCACAAACGTGCGATTCCGACCAATTAATCATCGATAATGATGAAATAAAGTATGTAGCGCGCGCCAACAACGAATTAGTGTATTAGGTTGGTAAGAAAGTTCTGTCGCGTACTATTTTTCCATTTTTTCTTGACTGAATAAATTGTCTGGAAATTCAATTTAACATAAGGTGAAGTAATGTAAGTAGTATGCGTCAACAGGTTTAAGTCGATTCTATTTCGCATATAAAAGCGAGTAAATAAATAAAATTTCAAAAATTCTGAAAATGACGATTTTATAGTGTAATATGTTGAACTCAGCCGTTTGAACAAGAGCTGCCAATTGCTCCTACTGCATTGAAGGGTGATAACACTAGAGTTATACATCCATATTATCACGTAACATCCGGCATTCGATATGTGTGGGAAGCTGCACATTGCAAAAAAGGCTGATTTCAAAGAACAATTTTCGGTTTCATCATTTGAAAAAATGTAGCTTACGAACAGCTAGGTGCACCACTTTCCTATTTAGGGTAAACACTAATCATGCCGAGTACTTCATCACTCACTACAACTGAGCTAACTGGATCAATCACTAAATCTTCAGGGATGAGAAATGCTTAACAACAAAATTCAATTCAGTGGAATTTTCAGAATTAGCGCTGATCCCAAGTTGGCATAATGGGTCTTTTTTATTGTTATGCAATACAAAACATGCCCATTTGTTGCACTCGACAACAGCATGTTAATTATGCCCATATCACATTTCTTCTTTCAACTATGAGCAAATAAAAAATAGGGTTGGTCATCAATTTCGCTGAATTTGGCAATCGACTATGTCAGAATTAACAATTAGAGAATAATGTGATAACGTTTTCTCGAAACAGTAGCCAAGGACTATTAGACTACTGAAGATCGTATGAAGATTGATCACCTTGAAGGGCAGGATAAACCAAAATTTAAAATACGAGAAACGCGACAGAACTTTCTTACCAACCTAATACTTGTAAACCGTCGCGCACGAGTATAAAAATAAACCAGATGTGAGCTTTCATGTGATCCATGACTTTCGACCCGAACAAGAGTTCGTAATTCGGGTCGCCATCTCTTCATTTTACACACTCTCTCGACAGGTCAAATGGTGAGAGAGTGTGTAGAATGAAGAGACCGTGGTATTATTTCTCGAACTCTAGTGAGCAATGGCTTTCGACCCGAACAATCCTCGGTACTTCCACTCGATCTGCGTCAAGGCCCATGTCGTGGTTAGTTCGGCAATTTTTTTAAAAATTTTCTCGTCGGGATCATCTACTTTATTGCAGCACTAAGAATATGTAGCCTGAGAACATCTCACTAGAGTGAAAGGGGACCCTCCCTTCATTGCAAATATCTTACAGACAGCAGCTCGATATGTCGCCATTTTCTCGCTTGTGTGGACTGTGTTACGCACTTTAACGGAGATATTATGGCAAACATGGGTCCGGATGTTATCACATTGCATTACAATCTGAATATTTCAGCATTTTTCGGAATACGATTGTTGTGCGAATGTTTATATTTTATTTTCTTTTAGACTGAAGCGACAATTGTGATAACTGTCATTGATTTTGCTTGCGTAGTCGCCCTTTTGTTCGGCACAATCAAGGAGAAGAGGATTCTCATAATGCCATATCTCCTGGATCAGGCGAGTTGTTATGGAAAATTGCGAATAAACATGCGGAAACCGGAAAATTGAAATGATCTAAAAGCCGGCATTCCAACTGTATCAATGTTGCATGTGATTTGTTTCAGGTATTCGGCTCGTTCTTAATTATTATGACGTGCATCGTGTTATTAAAGTCTGATTTGGTGCGTTATCTGTTGGGAAATTAAAACGGATCAAAACAAAAAAAAGAGTCAACGCATTTTAGATTGATGAGTTATATGATGAAGAAGACGCCGATATCGTCGTGAGAAGTGAGGGAATTTCAAAATTGATTAAAATATATTTTTTTTTTTTTTTCAGTCAAAATTTTCGTTACCTTGTTCGTGACACTATGGGTTGTCGTTAACGCTTACTTGTTCAAGGTATTTTTTTAGTATAATAATTATTTTCAAATAATTCACTTGTTCAGATTGTTCTCAACTTCTTCGAATTCCTCAAGAATCGCCAAGACTCTGAGGAAAGAATCGAATATGTTCATGTGCGCGCAATTCCCGCTGCTCACTCTTACATCGACAACAAGTAAAGCCGCTCCGTTTTTCCACATTTCTCTGATTTTTCACCCATTGAATGATAAATATTTTTGTCACGAATTTATTGCCGATAAAGGTATAAGTTGCGTATATTGCAGCAAGTTGTGACTCATCTTATTCATTCCCACAAGTTACCCAACGATTTTTCAAAGAATCTTAGAAAAAAGGTTTGTATTTCTGGGATGAACACATTCTCTGTAGCTCATATATTAAATGCGGAAGTTACGAAGCATATTTATCAGTATATGTGAATGTGAAGTAGTATAAAACGGAAAATCAGGGTAATTTGAGAAATTGAAAATGAGTCACACTTGCACGAAATTTGGGCGGAAACAGAAGAACATGTAAAGGGAAAATTGAATATGTGTCGCAATAGGCTCTTGAAGTTTCTCCATGATTCACTGAGTAAGGAATCCTGATAATTCAAAATGCGAAGACAAACGCGTTTTGCCCGTAAGTACGATTAGCCATGCATATTATGTTTGTCGCACATATTGTGTGGGTGTTGACTAGAAATACCTATAGAGATGACTTCTTAAAATTGCAAATCGTATAGAAATCACACGTAAGAGAAAGATTGGCCCATGTTGTGAGGATGGCGAGATTTGTAAATGGTTTTGTGATGGTTTTGTGGGTAACTCTTGTAAGTCACATCGGTTTGCTCGATGAGAGTCGAAAGGAGGGGTAATTTGAGATGATTTTGCTTGAAAGTTTAACGAGCAACAATTCCTTCCTCATTGGCTGCTAATTGGAAATCATTGCATAATCTGATGAGTTGTGAACACCAGAAAATCGACATGCCGAAAGTCTAGTCTCGATAGTGTTCATTCAATGCTGTGCACAAGGTCAGCGCGTTCCCGATCTCAATGGGGGAAGGAGAGGACGAAGACAGGAGAAGAGAGAGTACACACTTTGAAGAGCGCCCCTCAATCAACTGTCTAGAGTCTCTCAGAACTGAATTTAATTCCTGCTCCTTTAGTAAGATTTCGCAAGTTTTTCGATGGGTACTTAAACCCCCGACATTCAGTTCTTAATTCAGAAGTTCAATTTTCCTCAAACATGTCAACACAATTCGACCCCAACGAGCCCCGGTATTTCCATACGCTTTGCTTTGGAGCGCATGTCACTGTAAGTACTGCTTTTTATCTAAAGATGTTCGACGAAGTGGGGATTCGCGAATGTTCGACGAAGTGGGGATTCGCTCATGGGGTTGGTGCTTCCGGGCCAGCAGCAGATCAAAATATTATCAATCGATATTTGCAGACAGCAGCTCGTTTCATGGCCGTGGCCTTGATCGTGTGGGCAATCGCGCAAACCGGCTTCGCACTCGCATTAGCAGTGCGTTTATTTTTTCGAAATAATTATGTATGACCGTATTGCCATTTCCCTCATCGGAATGCATCAAATTCGAATCAGCAGTGCGTTTCATGGTATACCACTTTAGTACTGGGAATTTAGAGCTCTTTGTTTTCGAACTCATCGATGAATTTGGAACACTATACTTGTCAAACTCCGAGTTATAAAATGACCAGTTCCAAAATGATACACCTTCGTGCGTTTCTAATAGTTCGATATTCGGCGCTAGGTCGGATGGGAACTATGACGTCATGCCGCCTTTGATCTATCAAAGGCGGTGTGACGTCATTGTTCTCATCCGACCTAGTGCCCGAAATTCCGTCATTCCATTTCCCACCTGTCGAATAACGAACGACTCTGGTTTCTTCCAACCCGTAGGTTGGCAACTCCCCATCCACTGGGCGGAATACCGGTTGATCAGTGGTTATCCTAAGCTACGCAAACTCTAACTGGTCAACCGTTTGTAAAAGCAGCTAACCTCTAGGTTGGGACACTAGGTCGGAATAGAACTATGACGTTAAACTAATTATTTTGATCTATCAAATCAGGCGTGACGCCATGGTTATGCTCCGACCAAGTGCCTGAAATGGAAAGACGGAAAACCGAATGCAATTCTTCTCTAAAGCTGAAAATTCCCCATTTTCGTAGCAAAGGCAATAATTCAGTGAAATGATTATAATATTACACAAATTATTGATTGCTTCAGAATGTGCCTAGCATGTTTGGAGGTACGCTTCTGTTGGTGTGTGTTGGCCTTCTTTTTGATCGGGACTTTCAAGGGCAGACGATTATTCATCATTCCTTTCATCGTCTATGAGGTGATCTTATATATTTGTTGTTTGTACATTTCAATTTATTTTTAGTATCTGCTTCGGCTGGATTTGCGATTAAATATTAGACAAAAAATTGTGTAAGATATTGAGACGGATATTGCGATTGCAATGATAGCTTCAGATTCATATATGGGTTATATGTAAATTTATATGTAAATTTTGCAGATCTTGTGTATAATCGTTTTCTCATTCGCTTGCCTGGGAATCATCTTCATTGTCTTTGATGATAAAGAGGTATGCAAAGGTTGAACATATGCTTCGTCCAAAAACATGTTTTTAAAAATAAGTTTTTCGTTTTCTAGTTGAAGAGACGTTCCGGAGAACAGTTCCCTCGAGCAAGTTAGTGTCCTTTGTAAATACGCACTAAACAATAATTCAGTTATCTACGCTGGGCTTGCATTCTGTATTATGACAATAGTAATGAACGCATACTTCCTCAAGGTGAGCCCTAAATATTTTAAAAAGTATTTGTAAAAATGAGCATATAGCCATTGGCGCCTGGCCTGCTTGCATGCATGTTATATATCACTTCACAATACAGGGGTCGGATGCAAACGGTGACATCATTCCGCATTTCATATATCAACGTCTGCATGACGTCATAGTTCTCACCCGACCTAGTGCTCAATTCAGGTCGCCATCAACTTCTACTCCTTCCTTAAAAGAGGCGAACACGCTGAGGAGATATCTCATGCCGCTCAGATTGTCCGGCACCAAGTGCCCGTACGGCCCGTCTCGATGCAAAGTGCGAACCAGAGTGTACCATAGAAGCAAGGAATACAATCTCCTCCAGCATATTCCATTGTTATTGCTTGATATGTTCGTTAAAACCTTAAAACTTTTCGATCGTAAGTCTGATTTTTTGTAAGCGCCAGTGTTGTGAGAACATAACAACAAATTAGCAAAACATGAGTTCAAAATGGTAAGTCGCTCATTTTACGCAGAAATTACACAATTAATCGAGGCGAGGCGCAGCGAGGGTTATTTTAATAGCGTTATTTACCGCATTTTCGAGCGAGAACCAACGACATCGTAAGCATTCCCCCCTTTGCGCAGCCCTCGCTTACAGGCATTAGTGACGGCCGATGCATAATTTGTTTTGCCGGATGCACATGAACATTGTGGTGGATGAGTGCTACTAACGCGATCTTCCGCCATTCATTTGCAAATGTCGTGCGATTTTTCATCTCTTGAGTAAGGAAATGATGCTGATAAAGTTGACGTGCATTCAATGCAATCATTTATTCGATATCAAAATGATCAGAAATATATAAAAAATATCTAATCTACGGTACCACATCACCAGTCGAGGAATGGTGTAAAAAATACGGCAACCCGGAATTCGAAATTTAATTTCTACTCGTATTCGGATCCGCGATTGTTGACCTTCCAAGCCGGAGGTCTCCAAAAATTGGTCTCTGGGTCTTAGAGAAGGCCTTGATCGAATTATTGCACGCTTAGTCCCCCTCCCCCGATCTCTTACTCCCCACCTGCTCTCTATACGCGCCGGGGAAAAACCAGTGGTAGGAGAGCGCAATGGCTCCGCCCCTTTGCACTCCCCATATTGGGCATACCTGACAGTCGATGACAGCTTACGAATTGTGACGAATCTTTTTAACGAGATTAAAGACATAATATTCCGAGCGCTGCTGGGTACGGTAGGCAAAGTACATGAGGTGTGAATGTTAGAGTGGATGATCACGAATATAAGTCATCGACCGACCTTTGATATCTTATATCCTGGTGATACTCATTGCGGGTGAAGTAGGCCCATGCCCAGTAGATCTGATGAATGGCACAGAGGAAGTGGGCGACTGTGGAGCAAGCACCGTACAGCACTAGTGTCCGGTTCTGGTGCAGCAACCGCTGCTGGGAGATCATCTGTGAATGGAGCAAAGATCAACATGTTTCATTTTTCTCTTGGAAATTATTCCAGCATAATAAGTCAACAACTATAATTTGCAATTTTTCCCTCTCTGCAGCAAAGGGGTGATGAGATATGCCGAGATTTGTTCCTTGCTCACCTTTTTATTTATAAATGCCAAAAAAAGTGCTAGCACATTGAGCGGTATGCTCACGACGATGTAGACCACGTAGATTCCGCCGAAAACGAGCCGGGTCCGCTGGAATATATTTAATTTCGAAATAAAGCGACCGTTCAGATGCGCCTTTCAATTCAACGTTCTCAGTAATACGACGTATGCTTGTCATACACGACCGAAATAACTAAGCTGTGTTGCCGCAAATAGATATCTTTCTCAGTGCGTTCACATCTGACGAAAGCATGCATTATCCGACGGTGAGCATCCAACCAAGTGCCCAAAAAGGAGAGTCCGCACAATGCTAACTCACCAGCCAGCCCCACGCTCTCGGCGAGTCTCGCTAGTGCGTTCTGGTAATCTACTATTGGTGAGACATTGACCTTCCAAGCCGGAAGGTCCCCAAAAATTGGTCTCTGGGTCTTAGAAAAGGCCCTGATATAATTATAGTGCACGGGTGTTCCATCTCGCTCGTCCCTTACTAGTACTCTCTAGAAATGCGGGGGCAGAAATTAGTTAGTTGCGAGAGGACGCTTTGGCTCCGCCCCCTTTGCACTCACGATATTGGACAAACGTGACAGTCGATGGCTGCATACGAATTGTGACGCATTATTTTTAACGAGATTATCGAAATAAAATTCCATCACTACTGGGGTACGGTAGGAAGAGTACATCACTGATGTTCACTGACCTTCAGTAGTCATCAGTGAATAGACGATCTTCAAGGGAATAAATTAGTAGTATGTTAAGATAACAATCAACTTCATCGAGTTTCATGCATTTGAGGACACGAGTGCACAATATTCAAGTACACTCAATTAATCTGCTCATCCATGAACTCAATGAAAAGCAGGACCATCGTCACTGGATAAATGCTAATAACTTCCGCCAATTATCATCATAAATTAATTAAATTAATTCCCTTCATGAATTAATTCGCTGAAAGATCAATTCATGCTTGTCTGTGCATAGTTATGACAGATAATCAGGATATTTTCTATAGTGAGGGGCAACAAGCGATGTTATGATTTTTTTTGCGAAGCTTCTTAAATTTAAATAAAATCGAGAAAGTAACACATACAAACAAGCAATGAAAAAACTCAATTTTGCAGTATATCTTTGAAATGCGTTTTTTCATCCAATTACAATTAATTGCGTAATCTCACATTCTCACAATTTGAAAGTCTCATATCTAAAGTTATTTTCGAAGTGAATTTGCGCGGAATTTTGTAATTTACAATATAAATTTCATCCCATTGCCAAGATTCCGAAGACACTACCCGGTTGTAGATGTGGTTTTAGAAAATCTTCTAAGAGAAAAGTGAAACCCTGTTCCCGTACAGTCGATTTGGTTTGCACAATGTTACGCACTACAAATTTCAATTGGACTACTATGTCTAATGTGTAGCGTAGTCCACATAGTGTGATAAAGACGAGGCCACGATTTGAAAGTTTTCAGAGAAACAGTTCTTTTAAACAGTTTTTTTTCGCTCATTTGAGCATGCTCACTATGGCGTCGTTCTTAATTTAGCCGCCCCGATTAATGTTCAAGCGATCGGATAAACTCGCTCCTTCGTTGATATCGTACGGAAATCATTCCTCATTGTGTCCACTTCCGTTGCTACACGCTCACTCTCAAATGCTTAGTTTGCTTGATCATCCGGGGTAGCGCCGTCTATCAAAGATCACCTTTCTCACCCGCTCCTTCATCGGCTTTCCATCCGCTTCCACGCCTTCCTAAAGTGTTGATTGCATATTTGGTATATTGTGATGTTAAAAATCAAAACAATATCGGATTTTTGTCGATGATCATGTTGTAAAGTATGCAAAGATCCATTTTTTGCAGTGATTTTGAACACCACATGCGTTTAACGGCGACGATGAGCCTCGTGCGATCTTCGTTCGCAATGTGCAAACTATATTGGATGATGATTCACGGGTAAAACCGTCTCTTCATTCTATACACTCCCTCGCCGTTCAACCGGTCGAGAGACTGTGTAAAATGAAGAGACGGTGACCCGAATTACGAACTCTACTCACGGGCATATATGGCATCATCGGCAGTCCCTTCCTCCTCCTCGCTTTCTCGAGAATTTTTGCAGGCGTATTTCGAGGGATAGAAGTGAGAATGAAAATCTGAAGTCTGCACATTCGTAATGCATTTTCATTCATACACTGAAATACTACCTAACAAGCCCAGTATTTTTCTCGTAAGAGCTAGTGAAGGAAATAAATATCGAAGGAAACCAAACCTTTCTCGTGACGTGCC
Organism: Pristionchus mayeri; assembly: GCA_036245805.1. NCBI lineage: Eukaryota > Metazoa > Nematoda > Chromadorea > Rhabditida > Neodiplogasteridae > Pristionchus > Pristionchus mayeri. The sequence continues at coordinate 4,841,646 of BTRK01000002.1, read as the reverse complement.
TCTCGAAAAATTTGAGACGATTTCTCATAAATTGGAAGATTGCATCAGTTTCGATTGGCCGTCTGACGGCTTCGTTAGGGTTGATGTATCTAGAACGACATGTAGTTCATTGTACTTGCTTTTCTCTGATGATAGTCCAAGATGTGATTTTTCGCAGACTTTTAGCATAATCACTCATTGAATTATATTGTAAACGACCAAAAATGTTTATCTACTCACACCTCAATTGTCAATGCAAACATCACATGCCTGGCAACTAGAAACAGTATGTCCGGTCGCTCCTTCTTAATAGCAGCGTCGAACTTCTTATGCGCGGCTGCATAGTCAGGACAGAAGCGATCTTTCACGGTGTTCACGAGCGGTTCGCATTCTGCAAATTACTAAAGCATTTTCTCTTGATTATAATTCCTAAAAATTCATGTGGAAAATTCAGTTTATAATAATTTCCATATGTTGAAACACTCCGTTTCCGCATTTCCTAGATATTGTGAAAAAAATGATCTTGCTAATTGAAAAACTCACGAGAGATCACTCTCGATTGTAGCTTTCCTTGGTTTGTCCGAAAGTGCTGCTGGACGAGACCTGTAGTTCGTAATTAGAGTCACGGTCTATCTTTAGAGAGATTTTAAAATGAAGAAAAAATGTGGAAAGTTAGAACTCTTGCAGAGCGCCGCAACGACTATTTTTGAAATTTCTGTAGGAAATAAATTGTCGCCGGAATAAATATCCCAGACCTCCGAGATTCGCAGCATAGCTGTTGCCCATGATGAGGAAGTGCAGGGAGCCAGTGCCTTTCTGCAGTTTTATTTTTTTACATTCCTATAGGAAAAAATATCGTAGCGTCTGTCTGTGAGTCTGTTTGTCCGTCCGTCCGTCGGTGACGCTTTATCAAACTACCGTACCATAACAGTTAGCCTTGGGTCAGACAATATTCCGTTGGTCAGACTTATGACTACCGTATACCGCACACCATGGCGCATTTTCCGAAATCGCAGAAAAGTTAAATGCACGCTACCGTAACCCACTACACCACACACCATGGTGTGTGGTGTGGTTGGTGGTGCGGAGGGTGCAGTGAATGTTTCTGTGATTTAGTAAATCACACCATGGTGTGTGGTGTGGTTGGTGGTGCGGAGGGTGCAGTGAAGGTTTCTGTGATTTAGTAAATCACACCATGGTGCGTGGTGTGGTTGGTGGTGCGGAGGGTGCAGTGAATGTTTCTGTGATTTAGTAAATCACACCATGGTGTGTGGTGTGGTTGGTGGTGCGGAGGGTGCAGTGAATGTTTCTGTGATTTAGTAAATCACACCATGGTGTGTGGTGTGGTTGGTGGTGCGGAGGGTGCAGTGAAGGTTTCTGTGATTTAGTAAATCACACCATGGTGTGTGGTGTGGTTGGTGGTGCGGAGGGTGCAGTGAAGGTTTCTGTGATTTAGTAAATCACACCATGGTGTGTGGTGTAGTGGGTTACGGTAGCGTGCATTTAACTTTTCTTCGATTTCGGAAAATGCGCCATGGTGTGCGGTATACGGTAGTCATAAGTCTGACCAACGGAATATTGTCTGACCCAAGGCTAACTGTTATGGTACGGTAGTTTGATAAAGCGTCACCGACGGACGGACGGACAAACAGACTCACAGACAGACGCTACGATATTTTTTCCTATAGGAATGTAAAAAAATAAAACTGCAGAAAGGCACTGGCTCCCTGCACTTCCTCATCATGGGCAACAGCTATGCTGCGAATCTCGGAGGTCTGGGATATTTATTCCGGTCGACAATTTATTTCCTACAGAAATTTCAAAAATAGTCGTTGCGGCGCTCTGCAAGAGTTCTAACTTTCCACATTTTTTCTTCATTTTAAAATCTCTCTAAAGATAGACCGTGACTCTAATTACGAACTACAGGTCTCGTCCAGCAGCACTTTCGGACAATCTATGGAAAGCTACAATCGAGAGTGATCTCTCGTGAGTTTTTCAATTAGCAAGATCATTTTTTTCACAATATCTAGGAAATGCGGAAACGGAGTGTTTCAACATATGGAAATTATTATAAACTGAATTTTCTACATGAATTTTTAGGAATTATAATCAAGAGAAAATGCTTTAGTAATTTGCAGAATGCGAACCGCTCGTGAACACCGTGAAAGATCGCTTCTGTCCTGACTATGCAGCCGCGCATAAGAAGTTCGACGCTGCTATTAAGAAGGAGAAAGGTGATCTTTGATAGACGGCGCTACCCCGGATGATCACCGTCAAATGATGCCCTTACCAACAATATTATCATACTTTTCAGCATTTTTTAAAAAGTATACGTGTGTATACTGAAGTTTTCTGCGAAAATATTACGCGAGGGTTCTTATCATCAGGCTTAGTGCCTCTTCACATAGTATTTGAAATCTAATGAACGTACGTTGTAGCTGGCTGAACGGTGCTCAAAATGCGTCATTTTCGATATTGAGCAGCCTTTTCTTAACGAAGACGGCAATTTTACGGTCAGCATGAAATAATATGATAATTTATATAACTATTATTAGGGTGTCCCGAAAGTTCGTGCACTACTTTTTGTTTTTCAAATGTTATCAAACTTGCAAGGGGGTAGTAATCGGCGCTGGATAGTTCATCCACTGTTCTTCCGTTTACATACTTTAGGGCTCAAAATCCTTGCGTTTTCGCAAAAATAATATAATTAATCCTGATCTATATAGAAACACCCCATTTACAGTTCTCTCATCTGAAGAGATATAAACCAGATTATCCGCTCCTGTGAGTTAGTAGTTCATTCTAAGCAGGTTTCCCAACATCCCGCTGCCCCATATTGCATTGCAGAATTTTAACGAAACTCGTGATTTTCCACACAAAATTTTAAAAAGTTGAGAATTTCATTCCAAACATGGATCTAAACGATTGCTATTAAACTAAAACTAAGAACTATTATTTTTTGAGTGGCTTGTCGTTCGAAGAAAGATTACAAAATTTAATAATTAAAAAAACGACATTTTTAAAATTAATGAAAGTTGAAAGTTTTGCACTACTTCAGCTATCACTAAAGATAGTTGTTGAATGACTATTTTAAAAATAACTGCACACCCATCTCCTTCATTGGTTTCAATCCGGGTCTCACACAATAGTCTTAATTTGTGTTAGAAATTTTAAAACGACATGAACGAAAATCGACTTTTCAGGTAATTTCAGCGTAATTCGATAGTATTTTCAGAGTATGATAGCGGAATCTGTTAGTAAACCTGCACATGTACAAAACACAAAACTTTATTTGATATGGTGCATTATAGTTCGAAAGGAAAAAAATAAGTAAAAATAGTGCACGAACTTTCGGGACACCCTAATAGAGTTCAAAAACAATTTTTTACATAAAATTGAAGGTATTAAATCCACAGAAGCTCAGCTATTTCGATCGATCAAGACATTTCAATGTTCTTGGTACTCTTTTCATTTGGCTGTATGAATATTTTCTAAACAACTTCTCGTATTGAGCTAAGCAATTGTGGAATAATGCAAGATCTTATAACAATGGGTAGTACTGATAATCATTTCTTCCCAGGCCGTCAATTAATCGAGCCAATTTTCGAACGAATAGCGAACAATTTTACTCATCTTCTCGACTCGAGATTTCCGGAGAATATAGTTGAATAGATTTTTTTTTGTAAATGATTAATAATATATTATGCTAGACAAACGAAGTTTGTTGACGCATAACATTTATCATGCTCGAAATCAGTCACAATTGATTATGCTCTGCCCAAAGCTCGTTATTCTAGCATGAAAATAACGAGCTTTGGGCAGAGCACTTAATTGTGATTGGTTGAGCAGTGTAGTATAATTATCTAGTATCTTTGAGATATGACGATTTATGTTCATTTTTATCTGACATTAGTAAGTCGTTTTCGTATAACCAAGATTGTATGCATCGATAGTAATTGTAAAAATGTAGTTTTTTAAATGAATTTTTAGTAACCACAACAATTATAGCAAAATGGAAGTTGCATTTTGTAAAATAACTGTGGAAAAAAATTGGAAATTTATTTTTTTTTAATGCAGAAGCATTATCTAAATATATTCATGGTAGTTAAAATTATTATGATATGCAGCAATCATGATATTGTATAGAGTTGCAATCATGATATTGTATATTGTTGTGAATGTGGTGCCACAGAGGCCTGCAAATTGAATTTATGAAATATAATTTTTCAAATTATCATAATTATTTGACAACCTGCTGGAGGCGCAAACATTTTCGAAAAGGTGATACAAGTAGCTTCCGGTAGGATGGATTAATGGAAAGTAGAATGATATTGTGCCCGATTGAGTGCAGCGGAAGAATGAGATAGAAAATAAGCAGGATTTCTGCATATAGTACAATGCAAATATACTCCCTACCGTTTAACAAAACTTAAATATTTGTTGAAATCTTACCAAAACTGAGTAAATCCTCAATGATGACTCCAGAAAGCAATCCAAAACAGGGTACAGCGAAAATACAAATAGGAATTGCAATCTGTAACGATCAAAGAATGCAGAGTAATTTATTTCTAAGAATCCTGAGGTCACTTCTAACTCTACTGGACAAAATGAAAGAAAATAATATACGATTACTCTCTATAAACTCGAGTTACGAGAGGCATATACCTGGCAAAACAAATTTCTTAGCGAAATGGAGATTATTTTGATCGCTTTCTTGCTTCTTTTCGTGGTCTGAAAATTATTAATTTAGTGTTTCATATTTCTTAAATGCGATGAATACTTTACATCATTTCGAAGAGTACTGAACGTATGGTAGAACAAAATCATCCCCAAAACAGTAAGTGACACTAGTATCTTAAAGAAAGATGTTTGTAGAATCAAATATGTAATTGTAAACTTCCCAGTAAACATATAGACACGAATACAACTGCATCCGATGTTCGTTGTTCAAAGTAGTAAAAACCACGCTCCCGAACCCAACCGAGACATCGCCTGTCCTGAATGTTTATACAAGTATTTGTAAAACTATAGTTATGTGTGTTTCTCAAATTGTATTGTTATTGATTGTTTCAATTGTCTATTGATGAACTAATTACACTCATAAGAAGGCGTTCATTGGTCTTATCGTCATGAATGTTGGAGCCCCAGTAGATTGGAGGGAGAGACAGGACAACTGCTATAACCGACAAGACAATGTTAAACGATCGCTGAAAAGTAAATACAATTTACATTAAAAAAACTATATCCCCCATACTTTCTTGAATTTGAAATGATTTCCAGTCGGTAATATGGTCTGATGCCGGTGTGCAATACACAGTATTGTAGTTACACCGACGTGAGTGGATATTATAAAGATAATGACCTGAAATATTGCTTACCATCACGTTCATTGTACTATTTCTTTTCAACCCTGAGAGAGAGAGAGAGTGAGAGAGAGAGAGAAAGTTCAAATAATTATGAGATCGTTATATCTTTTCTCGAACTCTAGATCTTACCAATCCAGTTTTCACTGAGACGCCCAATCTCAGAAGAATGCCATTTCCATATCCGGCAATTGCCGGAAACAGAGGAATACCGTGCAAGCCAACGTCGAGATGAACGTCGTTGACCGCAATCACTATCTGTAATTCGGGAAATTTTCACAACATTACTTTTCAACATTTTACAACTTTGTTGTTGTAAGGAACCTCGAACACTGCGCATAATTTGAAGTTTAGAGGATAATAGAAATAGTGAAGAATTAACGATATCACGCCTCTCACGAGAGAATCGACCTGATCCAGGGAATGGGAGGGAAATCGTGAAATGGGTTCTTACCGGATTTGGTAATCCCAAGGCATGCCTAAGTGACCCCCGAAGTGTCAATGTGCTTAATTCATTTTCGAGTCCCCTACACAAGGTCGGCTCTCGGATGCATCTACTTTGGCAGCGAATTTAACGATTCAAGTGATAGATGGACGAAAATTTCCCTCTGAGTGACCCCCGCTCATTTTTCGAGCTCTATCGATCCTTGTAAACCATTTTCCATGAAAGTGATTTTTTTGTGCTACATTTATTGTTAATTTTCTCAAAAATGTAGGCAAAGGGGCAAACACAATTTTCACAGTGGATGCAGCTCATCAAGAGCTTTCGAATAAGTGGCTTGTGGAAAAAATACGAACACTAAGACACAACTTTTATCTAAATTAACTTTTCCTAATCATTTGAACTTTATTTTAAACAGGATAATTTCCTATCACACCGCACTCTTCGCTGAGTGAGATCAGAAATGATTGCACTCTCTCATTTTTCCTGTTGAAAATAATGTTCAAATGATTAGGGAAAGTTAATTTAGACAAAACTGGTGCCTTAGTGTCCGTATTTTTCCACAAGCCACTTATTCGAAAGCTCTTGATGAGTTGCATCCACTGTGAAAATTTTGTTTGCTCCTTTACCTACATTTTTGAGAAAATCGACAATAAATGTAGCACCGTTAAAAATCACTTTCATGGGAAATGGTTTACAAGGATCGATAGAGCTCGAAAAATGAGCGGGGGTTACTCAGAGGGAAATTGTCGTCCATTTATCACTTGAATCGTTAAATTCGCTGTCAAAGTAGATGCAGCCAGCAGCCGACCCGGTGTAGGGGGCTCCAAAATGAAGTATGCAAATTGAGACTTTGGGGGGCACTTAGGCATGCCTTGGGATGACCAAAACCGGGAACAACACATTTCACGATTTCCATCCCATTCCCTATAATGGTGATTCTAGCTCGATTCTCTCGTAAGAGGCGTGATATTCGTTTAATTACGCAAAATTACCTGTATAGCGATGAGATAATTCCGGACGACGATCTGATTTTTCGGAGTTCGTGTGATAAGCAAGAAAAAAGCGATGGAATGGAATATCATAGAACAGCAGAAAGTAAGGGTGAGATAGAGGAAGATTTTCTTCTCTTTTTCTCGAGATATAAAGATTGCCGACATCGAATGGGAACAATATTTCTTAACGATAAGTAATGAATGTATTGCCATTTGAGCATTCCCCTGTGCGCTACAAAACTAACGACTAACAATAAGGTACAAATTATTGTCATTACAGAGATTTCGCAAGAATTAAATAAGACCGTTAAAGGGGGATCATGAACCATATTGGAGTATTGACGTTCCACAGAAAGAGTTTACATGTTTATGGTAAGAATTGTAAAATAGTGAGAGCGCTTTTGATATTGAACCGATTTTCCGGGGGGCGGACATTTGCGTAACGGAACGCCGTTCGATCGGAATTTGAGCTAGCAAAATGGGCGTTATTTCATTGTAACCATTGTATGCTCCCCTACAATTACATATATAAATCTTGTTGATAGGCGATCATGAGTTTCACTCGTCACCAGCGATCGGGGGTTCATGGTCCAAAAATAAGAATTTGAGCAGAAAATAATGATTAGACAACCACAGAGTACTGTAACCAATCGATATTCCAGTACTTCAGTAACTACTGTATTTCACACACTGGTTACAATAAAACAACTCCCAAGTTGCTAGGTCAACTTCCCATCGAACTGCGCTCCGTTTCGCAAATGGTCGTTGCGCAAATTTCCCAAAATAACTGATTTACCCCATTTAGTCATAGAGTCATAGGTTTACACATCGTCTCATATCCAGTATAGCTTATCATGATAAGCATATATTCGTTTTGAGTATGTTCGATGAAGGAAGTAAAACCCTGCAACGTTTACATCTTTGATTTTCCACTCTCTCATCCCTTAGTCTCTCAGTTCCAATGAAACCTCTTTGCTTCAATGACAGTCTCTCTGAAGTCTCTCTGTTTCAATGAAATCGTATAGTCGGGAAGGACACGTTGCTCGAGGCCTCATCTTCCTCCTTTTACGTTCTTCCCCTCCAAGGAGACCTTTCCCGTATCCACGGGGGTGGGCTCGTAGAGTCGTCAGTGTCAGGGAGGATATTGCCCCCATAAAGCGGAGAGGAGTCAGCCCCCCTCTCATTCTCTATCCCTCATCCAGAGAAAACCGCATTCTTCTTTCTTCTGACTGTACCCCATCATTGACTGCAGTACATGTTGATTTCATTAGTTCTCATCTTTGCCTTAGGGCTCGATGAGGTAAGTCTCCGCCCTATTGTTCACAAAAATGAGAAATCTGCAGGGCAGAGCGATATGCTTTCGAAATCAGTCATCCCGTGTGAAAAGAAACAAAGTCGGTCGTCCAGCTGCATTCGATGATTACCCACAGCGTGTCAGGGAGGGGAAAAAAGCTCATTTGCGTGGCAGATCCAATCCCCCTCATTCCCGGATTAACGAGAGGAAGAAGCGGCGTCGAAAGCAGTTTTTTCGTCTATTTGTGCGCGCTGCTACTAAACGAGTCCGAAATCGAAAAATCGAAAAACTACAGAATGTGCGAAAAGTCTTTATGCAACTTTGTGGACAAACGCCATGTCGATAGCTTCACTCTCCTTCGAGGAGTTCTCTCTGAAGTGCCAAAAACAGCTGTTTTTGGCTGATTTTGTGGTATTTTTTAATGCTGTTGCCGAATGAGATCGAAATCGGAAAATCGAAGAACTACAAATTGTGGAGAAAGTATTTAGGTAATTTTCTGCACAAACGCCATATCGATAGCATAACTCTCCTCTGAGGAGTTCTAATTTGAATGGGCCGAACTGATGTTTTTAAGCCATTTCAATGCCTTTTAAAGCGTGTAAAAATCAAAGCAGAAGAACCAATTCTGTTTCTCGTTTGATTAGATATCGTTTTAACTATGTTTCAGCGGCCATTAACGATCGTTTCTTTCTTATTTTCTCAAACTTTCGGTGATATCGAAGATTTCAAATATGTTTCGCAATATCGATAATATATTTGGCCCACTATTTTCAAAATTAGGGATGACTTTTCATCAACCGACTCTAGAGTCGATAATGAGACACAGTGAAAGGGTGAGTTAGATCGTAAAATAGATCTGCCACGGAAATGAACTTTCATCCCCCCTCTGACACACTGTGTTACCACTGCAAGATAATGTGTGCGGAGATGGCTGAGGTAATCTTTAGAATTCAAAAAAAACTGTATCTTTATTCTTCCCTCTCTATCGCGTGGTCGAGCAACTAGGGGGAATATTGAATGAAAATACTAACCGAAATTGCGAGCTCTACTTTAAATATTAATGGATTTGCAGTGTCTGGCGTATATCTTCACCGAATATGAGTGTTTTCTGCTTAGCTCGACGTATGATGACAACACTTCTTGCATGTTACCTTACTATGAATGGGTTAAGAAGACCGAGGATTCCGACTGTCCGGCTAGCGGTTAGCTACGTAATCGAAAAAGCCAGATATTCTCTTCCAGATTACTTCGCGCAGCCTAATATCGACGATGACTATATGCTCAATCCTGCACTTTCAACTTCAGAGAATTATGGAGTAACACTCAACGTAGATTCAGTATGTTCAATAAGTGAATCGATCATTGAGTGCGTTGATCACATTTTAAGTGGTTTTCAAATTATATTTGAGCGTCCTTCGCCCTGACAATTCTCATCTGGTAAAGGGTCAACGCGGAAATGTTGTAATATGGAATGGCGCACTCGGTTCATGGATCCACATCATTAAAACCAAACAGCTTCCCGAAAAAATTGGCTTGTTTCAATCAAAACGAATAATTATTGTATCCGATATTATAAGACAGGAACATCACATCGTACATCAGAGGAGCACGTTGCTATACGATCGATATAAATCAGTTCACAGGCTTTAGATCGCATAAATTTATGTAAAATCATTCGTATTTCAGATGTGGCGAATTGCGGTGGAAATATACCTACTCCGGAAAACCCTAAGCTTCTACCAGGAGACCAGATTGCGGGCCCGATACTGAAATACGGACAATGGAAACCCTGTGCTGCTAATACCCTGGGGTAAAGTGTGATAGATTCATACATTAAAAGTGTGATAGATGTATTTTATATTACTAGTCCGGCTGCTCTCCGCCTTCGGTGGGGGCCCCGTCCTAGCGGAGTAGGTTTCGCAATCACTCGTTTCGCAACTTGTTGATCTCTCCCTCCACATTTCGTAATCGTTTCGCAACCTTTCGCTCTCCTCATTTCGCAACTGTTTCGCAATCCGGGCAGACTCACACACACTGCGCTTTATATATAGTATATTATAGGGTCACAACAGAAGAACGTCCCTCCTTGGCGACAGTGAGTTGGGACAGTGCATTCGTATCGTGTATCGACGGATCGTGGGTAGTGTCCAATAATCCTGATTTGTCGGCTTTCACAGTTCTTAGTGCAGTGTGCATTGAGATTCCTTGAGAATCCCCTTTTACTGTTCATTAATTTTTAGCAATGCCATTTTATACACGTTTTTCATCAGGATAGCGTGTAAAATATATATATAATTTTCACGTACGATCTCTGTGCACTTGTTACCGGATAAAATGTTGTATATTCCCTTTCTGGACAATCGTGCATGTGCTAAGTTTCAATGTTGATGTTGTTCAATCTCATCATATTATCCATTTCCTTTTATCAACAGCTCGTATAAAGGACATATAGTATTTCGAGAAATAGTTTGGAACATTTGTGACACAACTCAATAATATGTTCTGCTTGTGTAATAAAGCGTCCTTCCAAACCCTTTCAAATACGGGAACGCGCTGCGGTTGCGTTGCAAAAGTTTGGCGTCTCGAATAAGAAGACCCCACAGTCGTATCTTCCTTAATTTGCGTCCATTCACCACTTTTTCAATTCGCGCTTTATCTTGTTATGCCATCTCGGGAATATGCTCGTATTGCAAGCTCGCCCCCATCAAACTTTTACCAATACAATCCGATTTACAAGCATTACTCAAACCTCGTTCTCCCTCAAATCTATCAATCGTTCTGTAGCTGGTTTAATCCGATTTGCGAGCTATTGTGATAAGCATCTTTAATACGATTCGTTCAGGATGGATGCCCCTCTCACAAAGAAGTCTCGTTCATCTGACACAGAAGATCCACAGATCCCCATCCTTCCTGATGATATTATCAAACTTATAATCGACGAATTGCCGACTATTGATCGAATTCCACTCATGCAAGTGTCGAAAAGATTCTACACTCTTGATCTGGCAGTGGGGAAGAGACGATTCCACGTAATTAATACAGACCTGGTCAGATATTTTCAAACGAATACAATACAGCATCGCCGGAAAGTATTCGGCAGCTTATTCTTTTAGTTATAGTTGTTGATCCACTGCATGTTTTTCGCTAAAACTTTTACTAATAAATGCAAATCTAATGGGCAACAATCTACTGTAATTGCGAGCTTATGCAAGTTTCTCACTCATGCGTAGTGATGACGCAATCACACACCACTTTTTCGAAAAATCATATTTCTTATGCGAAAATTTCCCACCGCTCAAAGGTATTAATACATTCACTAAGACTACCTAGAAAACAATTTTCAAGTTGCTGCGAGCTTGCATCTCGTTGCTGCTGCTGCTGCTGCAAGTTTGAGGCTGAAAACGCATAACTCGGCTTCTAGGGAAGCTAGGAACTCGTCCGAAGCACGAAACTGATCATAATCATGACCCTAGACGATCCTGAAAGTCTACGGACGCGCGCCGCAATCGAAAGGTACGCTATTTATTCGCGCCACTCTATCACCACTCTCTCGTTGTGTAGGGAAATGACGTGCGCGCGAACGGAGCGCGCGTCCGTAGATCGTTCGCTACGGCCCGGAGAGTGATGATAGGTCTACCAAAAGTTGGAAATCGATTCTTTGATGGTTTTTACAACTTCCTGCCCATGAGCCACATTTTATGCTAATGATCTCTTGAAATTGTAAGCGCCCAAAGTCAGGTCATCAGAAAAAGTGAATTTTCGTGCCGTGAGGGCAAATGAAGGCCGATCGATGCAAAACTTTCAGGATCGTCTAGGGTCATGATTATCATCAGTTTCGTACTGCTGAGTTATGCGTTTTCAGCCTCAAACTTGCAGCAACTGCAGCAACGAGATGCAAGCTCGCAGCAACTTGAAAATTGTTTTCTAGGTAGTCTTAGTGAATGTTTTAATACCCAAGAAATTTGAGCGGTGGGGAACCCAATTAGATTCCCTATTAGATTTGCTTTTACCCTATTAGATTTGCTTTTACTAGTCCATTTTTTGCGAAACACATGCAGTGGTTCAAAAACTATGACTAAAATAATTAGCTGCCGAATACTTTCCGGCGATACTGTATGTCTAAATCTTATTACAGAACCAATACAACTTTATTATATCTGCCAAACTATATGAGCGAGGCGACGAAGGATACGCAACGCAGGGCTCGTACACATTCACAATGGATTTGGAGGAAGACATCGAGAAGGCCGCCGCGTATATGATGCAATTTTTCCACAGAGCAACCGCGAACCCTTTCTTATCTTTCAACGTATGATAGAAGCGGTTTCTAATAAGAGTTCGTAATACGGGTTTCCGTACCATAGCTTCCAATAGTCTCTCACATCTGACCGGATCTGGTTTCTTCCAAGGAATTGTTGGGCAACGACCCCTCCAATTGGTCAGACAACTGGTTACCCAGATGTTAGCCTACGCTCCGCTCCCTCTAACTGGTTAACCAGTCGTTAATTGTGTTGACCAGTGGTTGGGAGCTACCTGCCAACTGGTTGGAAGAAACCAGAGGGCAGTGGAAAATGGAGAGAAGGCGATCCGCATTACGGACTTATAATGTGTCTTGCATGATTCATATCTTGCATATTTCATACTTATTAATAGGTCAACTCTCCTCAAGATGCAAATTGTGTGGATTCCCTGCTCACCGTATTCAAAACGCTCCGTTGGAGAGACATCGACATACGTTTTTTAAAATCTACATCCCATCCTACGCGTATTTTAAGGTACATATATGTTTTTGATAAGTCCTTCTTTCGCAGATATCTTACATTTTCAGCGTCTTATCCGTATTCTCACAACGACAAATAGCGATAGATACGGTCACAATAATTGTGGATTGTAATGCGCCTTAACGTTTTGATCAACATGATCTTCAAGGCCTTCCAAGGATTGAATTTTTAGAGATTATCGAAGATGATGAAAATGAACCAGATGACCTGAATGTATGGTATATTAAATATGACGATTCGCATATTCTTACAAATGATAATACCAAAACTTTTAGAATAATGAGGAAACCTTCGTAATGGATGGTCTGGCTATGTTAAATCTGATTAGAACTGACATCACAAAGTCTGAAATCACTGCGCAGAAGGTTAATTGTACAGCAGATGATGTTCTCGAAATGTTCAAGGTATGCCTTCAAAACACTGTTATATCATATATGAAATAAAAAAAAGGACAAAAATTAATGAAAGGTTATGTGAGCATATTCAGATTATTTGCGAATCAACTAATAACGATAAACATCTTCTATGTGTTGTTTCTTCGTCAACTGTTGACAACGCTTCAAGTTGGCAGAAGTAAGAGGAGGATTTCATGTGAGATATTTTTAGCGGTGCATATATCATATTTGACTTAATTTAGATCGACGAGAGGTATCTGGTTGATAATATTAGAGGAGGCCAACTACGAGTGGACAATGGCGAACGTAAAAATTGTAAATGCATTGAAATTTACAAAATTGATGAGAATGGAGAACCGTATTTCAACAAGGATTGATTGACAAACCCACTCAACTCCCACATACAAGTTTTGTCAAATGAATGTGTTCTCTCGTGGACGATTGCATTAATTAATAATTATTAAATACTCGAATCAGCTTCAGTAACTTTAATTTATGAACAACAGTTTGCATTAATTCAATTTTTTTTTAAAAATTTTAATTGGGAAATACTATACTTGCTCCATCATCTTGTATCTTCCATCATCTATACTCGTGTTGTAATAATATTGAATATTCTGCGAAAAATACACTACCAGTTGCTCATTACTCCTCATATCCCTAATTATTACTCTTCATATCTCTAGTTTGACTCTCATTTGAAGTTGAATATATGCACTTCCTTTGCCATCTAGACATGGCATCGTATTATCATGCTTATATCAGTTGCTCATAGAGTGGGTATGGGATGGTGGTTCACCAAACCATTGATAGTGCGAATGTACTGGTTCAGGCATGTGATGTAATCGTGAAATAATACGCATGAAAACTTTCTTCGGTGTAGCATATTCACTGATACGGTTGCAGTTACGACACTAGGTCGGATGAGAACTATGACGTCATGCCGCCTTTGATATAGCGGGATACATTATAGGCGGTATGCCGTGATAGTTCTCGTCCGACCGGGTGCACATTTCCGCATACTCTCCGCAAAGGAATCCTAATGGGTTTATTCATATGAGAGTAGATTATGTTGTCAATTGTTGCGATAGTGGTGCCACTGAGACCTGCGTATTGTTCGTTGTTCATAGTATAAAAATCCACGTTCCCGGACCCAACTGAGACAACGACTGCCCTGAATGTTGTTTTTCTGTTGTTGTTGTTGTTCATTGTTTTAATTGTCTGTCGATGAACTAATTACACTCATAAGAAGGCGTTCATTGGTCTGGTCATCATGAGTGAGGGAGCCCCTGTAGATTGCAGGGAGAGGCAAGAAAGAAAATAGAACCGACCATCAAATGTTTATCGTTTTCTGAAAAAAAGTAAAGATCATGTCTCTTACTTTCTTGAATTTGTCCATTCGGTAATATGGTCTGATGTCGGTATGCAATACACAGTATTGTACTCAGACCGACGTAATTGAATATTATAATGATAATGACCTGAAATATTGCTCATGTTCATTGTGATGTTTTTCCACATTGTAATATTAATCAAATGGAGATAATAAACAAATTGATCTAGATCTTACCAATGCAGTTTTCCCTGAGAAGCCCAGTTTCAGAAGAAATTGCCGGAAACAGAGGAACACCGTGTGAACCAACGTCGAAATGAACATCGTTTACGGCTATTACTAACTGTACTTCATGAAATTTTCACAACATTATTTTTTATCATTTTAAAATTTTGTTGTTGCAATTTTGTTGTTGCATGTTGTTTTCACAACATTATTTTTTATCATTTTAAAATTTTGTTGTTGTTGTTTTGTTGTTGCACCTCGAGCACAATAGAGACGAACCAACGATATTCGCCCAATCTATACCTATATATACAGCGCAGTGTCTGCCCGTCTGTCCGGATTGCGAAATAAGGGGGAGAGGGAGTATACGTTATGAAGGCATCGGGCCATTACCGTATGCCAATCAATAATTATCAATGGGTCAACTACCGCATACCAATCAATAATTAGCCATGGGTCAACTATTATTCCGTAGGTCAGATTTATGATTTTGACCTCTGATCTTTGAAATACCGTATGCCAATCAATAATTAGCCTTGGGCCAACTATTATTCCGTGGGTCAAATATTTGATTTATTACCTCCTCTAGGACTGGGCCCCCGCCGAAGGCGGGGGGCATCCGGACTAGTTACAAATAATTACTTGTATAGCGATAAGATAATTCCTGACGATGATCTGATTTCTCGGAGTTCTTGTGATGAGTAAGAAGAAAGCGATAGAATAGAGTATAATAAAACAGGAAAATATGATATTGAGATAGAGGAAGATCTTCCCATCTTTCTCTCTAGATACAAAGATTGAAGACATCGATTGAGGATATTTTTTAACGGTAGAATGCAAGTAATGATTGTGTTGCGCATTGAATACGCTTCTGCGCGCTACAAAACTAACGAGTGAAAATAAGGTACAAATTATTGTCATTACAGAGATCTCACAAGATCTAATCAAGAATGTTGAGGGGGGATAGTTGCGGTATTACAGTAGATATTAGGTTGGCCCATACGTTTCTTTCTTTTTTATTTTTTTAAATTTCTGTTGGCGTGCTTGGACTGTCATGATTTTTGAATACCATGTGTTACGGCCATGGCGGTAGATTACTACCATACATTTGATTTGGATCTACGCATCATCGTGAGAAGTTGACAAGTCTCAGAATATTAACATCGGAAAACGGCTATTTGGAGCATGTTGGGATAAATTCAGGTTATCGAATACTTGTGGGATTCTGATTCTACGGGGGGGGGGGGGGGGGCAACGACAAAACGGCAACACGGCTTATTTACGACAAAACGGCAACGACATAACGGCAAGCGACAAAACGGCAACGGATCGTAACTCAATGGGGAGTTGTCCTAGAACATCGGGAGTGGTCTGTATCTTATCAGTGTATTTTCCCCGTTATTATCAATAACATGATCTTTGATCTTTTGGGAGTCGACGACAAAACGGCAACGAGCCATAACACCACTCAGAATCATCCCGCAGCTCTCGGATCGGCACCAATCGATAGCTAATGATCTGATCTACCCATTCTACATCTTATCTTTGATCTTTGGTCAACTGACGACAAAACGGCAACGAGCCATAACATCACTCAAAATCATCCCACAGCTCTCGGATCGGTATCAATCGATTGCTAATGATCTGATCTACCCATTCTACATCTTATCTTTGATCTTTGGTCAACTGACGACAAAACGGCAACGAGCCATAACATCACTCAGAATCATCCCACAGCTCTCGGATCGGTACCAATCGATAGCTAATGATCTGATCTATCCATTCTACATCTGATCTTTGATCTTTGGTCAACTGACGACAAAACGGCAACGAGAAATAACATCACTCAGAATCATCCCACAGCTCTTGGATCGGCACCAATCGATAGCTAATGATCTGATCTATCCATTCTACATCTGATCTTTGATCTTTGGTCAACTGACGACAAAACGGCAACGAGCCATAACATCACTCAATATCATCCCACAGCTCTCGGATCGGTATCAATCGATTGCTAATGATCTGATCTACCCATTCTACATCTTATCTTTGATCTTTGGTCAACTGACGACAAAACTGCAACGAGCCATAACATCACTCAGAATCATCCCACAGCTCTCGGATCGATACCAATCGATTGCTAATGATCTGATCTATCCATTCTACATCTGATCTTTGATCTTTGGTCAACTGACGACAAAACGGCAACGAGCCATAACATCACTCAGAATCATCCCACAGCTCTCGGATCGGTACCAATCGACAGCTATCGACAGCTGATATATCAATTCATCATCTGTTCTTAGCTCTCTAAACGTAAGACTTCAAAACTAATACGAATAATTCCGAGTAATATGCAAGCTTGCACATGAGCGTGCTTTTTACTCTTCCCCCTTTTCCAGTTGTTTTTTGATCTCTACGATGGATTGACCCATACGGCCATTTGAGACAGCGTTGTATCTACGCGTATGGCGTCTAGTCACCTGGTCACTTTGCGGGTATGCCTGAGCAATTGTGAGCTGCTGCAGCCTGGCCGTTTCATGCTTGGCAGTGTATACTTTATCATGTTCGAGTAGAATTGCCGCCACTTTTTGAGCAGCTGAATCCGCTGGGACAGACTACAAGAAAAAAATGTTAAAAAAATCCACGACTATGCCTTACCTGCAGCTTACTGTTGAATGACTCAATTGTAGAGTTTCCAATCTGCATTTTCGCAAGAACTCGATCATGAATTGACCATGTTTGGGGGGGATACATCGGAGAAACCCGTACACCATTGGGAGCCTTCACCCCAACATAGGTTCTTTCGAAATATTCGTACAGATCTGCAAAATTTTTTTAAAAAAACCCCACAATACGTTCCCTACTTACCCTCGACCTTGACATATCTAGCAGCCGAAATTATAGGATAAATATAATCTAGCGCTTCATTTTTCAATTCTTCGAAGTACGAAGGAATATCGTTCGCATGGACAAGGCTCAACGCCATGAGGCCTTTGAAGTATCGCTTTGTCCTGGGCGCACTATAGAAATCGGTCAGTTTCAAAGACTGAAATAAATGCGATAACGTTCATGTTCAACTAATAGTTCTAACTTGAATTTTGCGGAAAACTGCCTGGTAGAGATGAAATGCACAACGAGAAATTGCAGTGGTGGGGAAAACATTAAGGAATCCACTCGACAATGCATTCTCAAAATCTAAAGCAAGCACACAAATTAGCTACCAAATAAGCATATACTAACCACAAGAAAGAGTCAACGGCGAGGGAACAACCATGCAAATACATTCTCATATGTCGCTGTTGTCTTCGAGGAAAGAAAGGCATACAGGCAAGGAGTGAGAAGGTGATCTTCCTAATTAGTTCAAAATAAATATCTAGGAAAAGAATTTCAAAATGCAACCTGCACTCCCACAATGAGGATCTGTGCAAAATCGTGTGGAGCTGCGAAGAAGGTGCCGTCAGCGCTCCAATCGGGCACTGTGCGAAGCAGTCTCAGGCCTATCAAAAGATTAAATAAATTTCATAATATTATTATTTTCAAAGAATATATTTTGGGGAAGCAAAACACTACCTGCATCACTGAGTAGAATTTTGTGCGCTCCCGCATCCCCTTTGCGAAATAGATGACAATTATCTTCTCGAAGGAATGTAATATCTGTAAGAGTTTAATGAATCACAGCAATTGAATTTCCTTACTGGAGTTATTAAAAAGGTAAGGCTTATGAGATGATCAACCTACCGAATTTGGATGCGTCTAATGTAGCAGGCCAGACTTTGATCCCCCGGACTTCCACACTTCTCTGTACCGATCTGATAATTGCCGGTGCATTTAAATGGGGCTTCAGGTGCGGCGGCGCATTGATGACATTGCTTTTGATCACATCGGCAGTAGATATTCCGATTTTTCTGTCGTCTTGTGCCTTCTTGCGTACATTACGAATCTGAAAACGAGTATTTCCGCAATTAAATATGTAAATTAAAATAAATATTACCTCGTCTCCGTGATCTGGCGGAAGATGAACCGGCTTATGGTCATTGTAGATTGTCAATTTCCCGTTGATCATCTTTGCCTTGCCGACGCATTTGTACGTCAAGCATCTTAAATCTTTCGTTAAAAGAATACTCTGAACCATTCTTAAGACAAGGACAAAAATAGAAGGTAAATAATTACCGGTACAGCTGCTGCCCGCTTTTATCGATATGATATTTTCGATATTCGAATCCTCCATCGTCATAAACGATCAATTTGCCCTTGTTGCTAACAGAAGCAGTAGCCATCGTGATTACCTTTAAATTAAATATGAATAATTAAAAGTATAAAAAAAATCAAAATAGCAAACAAAAATACAACTAAATTCAACAAATGTTCAATGTGAAACAAGTTAAAACGTGTTTTGGAATCGATCGAGTCGATCGATATGCACTTGGCTACACCGTAACCTCAACAAACGTGCTCAAATTTTAAAAAAAACTGCAAGAAAATGTTTCTTTATATATCACCAAATATATTGTTCATTTTGCTCGACATTGGTAATAAATGAGAGGAATCTTGTTTTCATTACATTAACTCAATTATGCCTCGTTGCCGTTTTGTCGTCAGTTGACCAAAGATCAAAGATCAGATGTCGAATGGATAGATCAGATCATTAGCTATCTATTGGTGCCGATCCGAGAGCTGTGGGATGATTCTGAGTGATGTTATGGCTCGTTGCCGTGTTGTCGTCAGTTGACCAAAGATCAAAGATCAGATGTAGAATGGATAGATCAGATCATTAGCTATCGATTGGTGCCGATCCGAGAGCTGTGGGATGATTTTGAGTGATGTTATGGCTCGTTGCCGTTTTATCGTCGACTCCCAAAAGATCAAAGATCATGTTATTGATAATAACGGGGAAAATACACTGATAAGATACAGACCACTCCCGATGTTCTAGGACAACTCCCCATTGAGTTATGATCCGTTGCCGTTTTGTCGCTTGCCGTTATGTCGTTGCCGTTTTGTCACCCCCCCCCCCCCCCCCCGATTCTACCCAATTGAGGAACGCTTGGGCAAGAGTTCTTTGTTCTACTAAGCACAAAAAATCCGGATTCGAACGTGTGTGGGAGACAGGGGAATCCAAAAAGTGTTGATTTCAGCGGATGAATCAGAACACGATGATTTCTAAATCTGCAGTTCTTCAACGGGAAGTTCTATCCTTTCCTAAATGTGTTAGCACATTTACAGGGGAAAGTAATTCACAACCCATCGAAATTGAGCATTCATCAATGATGTGTAAGGAAGTTGCGCTAAGCAATTTGTGATCTATGATTTTGAAATACAGTAGTTCTGTAATTGGGCCAACATTTCTAGTAGGTTTTTCATGGCAGGTTTGGTGGGCTATGTCGTATGACATACCCAGTCAAAGTACTTTGTAATAGTGTGCTAAATGTAGCCTTTACGCTATTCCCCTGGGAACTATGACGTCATGCCGCCGTTGATATACCAGTGCCCACAAATGGTGTGCGATAATATGCGATAATAAATGGTGAGTTCGGTTGGGATTACGATTATTGATCGTAGTAATTGCATATGTATCTGTAAGTATATCTTATGCGAAACAAAAACAAAAGTTTCAAATGAGATCGATCATCCCAATCCACCACCCACCGAAGTCACCGTTCTAACAGTGGTATTGTGGTAGGTAAATTCGATCATCTTTTTGGCAAGAGAGATATATTGCTACAATACTGCAGTTTTAAATTAATTAAAGCATATGCAAAGTCGATGAAGTAATGCTGTATGTATGGTGTGATCAAATCATTTACGAAATTTCTTATTTGAATGTTAATCAACATTGTTGCAAAGCATCGAATAAATTACAGAATGAGTTAGGTCGACATTTTCTTAATCTTCACTGTTACATTCTCATTGTTTTCTGCATGTGGGTCATAAGAGAATGCGATTACAGTTCTGCCCACTTCGATTTTGTGGAAATTCACGTCACTGGAAACCTGTAATGAGCAATTAGTCTACGAAATGCATTTATTTTAAATATTTTATTAAATATTATTTACAATGATTGCAGAACTCTTGGCTTTGAGTGATCGGCCTTGCCAGATGACTCCAATCGAGTGCAGCAATGCTTTAACCTTGCTGAAGGCGACATTTAGCGAAAGAAGGTTGCAACGATTCTCAACCATCTGGAAATATATTAATATATGCTTCATTGAAATACAGCTCGATTTGGAGCGCAATGAGGAATGAGAGGACGCTCTCTCACTTCTCTTTTTTTATGTCCAATTAACCAGTAGCAAACACTGCATTGCATGGTTTACGATTGTTTGAAAACTGTGTCATATTTCGCTCGATAGATTTTCAGTTATTTTTTCAGATAAAAAGTTGTGATATGTATGATATTATGCATCCAGAATAACAACTGACAACTTCCCACTAATATTTGATGACGTCATCAACATAGGGCAAGGGAACAGACAAAATCAAATCACCTTTCTTGCTTCGATAAGAGTGTCTGCGCTTATGCTTAACCCCTCTATTTTCAGGATAAGACGTATATGCTTGGAGAGCAGCGAGAGGAGGGCGGCGTCGTTGATAACACAACACTGATCAAGGATTAATTTTTCATGTGTTTACATGATTTAAAATCAAAATTTAGTTGAGCCCCTGAAGACATACGTTAGACATTTCGATGGTGAAATAATTTTGTCGAGGGACGTTAAGAAGCCGTTCCCTCTTGACCATTTGATCTTCCAGTGACAATTTCAGGCTAACTTTTGTCTGTATATTGCTGATTAGTTCAAAGATTCTACAACATACAATTACATTTTTTGCAAAGCAAATTAAGGGTTTCACCTAGGATCATAAGTGAGAGTATCCGTTAATATAATAAGCTTATTACAGGCCAGACTTTTGGACACTTTGAGTAGGTCGTCAACTATCGTTATCTCTTCAGGGGCGTCAGATTTGAAGTTGAACTGAAGTGAGAGTGCGTGATGCTTCAGTATCAATTTCACAGGTTTTTTTCAGGGTCCCAAAAATGAAACACAGATCGGCTACTTGGGAGCTGGATACTGAAATAGATCCGAAAGGGAATGCAGCGCATTCACATGTTTCAGGTAGTAGATTCGACTTGTATTTTGGGCGCTATGTCGAATGAGAACTTTGACGCCAGGCCATTATAAATCAAACGCTGCGAGACGTCAGAGTTCTCATCCGAGCTAGTACCCTTTCTCGCTCACCATTGTATTTGTCTTTTAACATTTATTCGAAATATATGCACTCACATAATCTATATGGATTTTTGCGAAGTGCGCTCTACGGAAGAAGACTCCTGGTTTAACAAATTGTAGAGATTTAGTTGATTTTATTCCCAGAGACAACTGAACCTTCTCGTTTTCGTGTATCTGAAATGGATATTTAAAAATATCAAAATGCATCGCAAAATTGTCACCTTGTGAATGAAAATTTCGGAATTATTGTGCAAGCAGTCACTCTTTGCGACAGTCGAGATAAATGCTTTGCAAGTAAGTCGAATGTTTTTACGATGCTGAATGGACGTCGCAAATAATCGATTTTGTTGTTTTGCCCACTTTTAGTCCAATGCATTCGAATATCTTGATGAGTAGTTCTTCCGGTAGATCAAGAATGTGATTCTGCATTTTCTGGACATTCCGGAGTGAAAATATAAATCGCAAAATATATTATAAAATTCCCTAACGCTCTGGAACTCGCTTCCCCACTCAGTAGTAACCATGCCCCGATCCCCTTACCGACACCTCATAAAAACAACTCCATCTTTTACAATGCAGTCTTCTAATATAAAAATATAACACAGAACTGCCACACATCCCCCCACCCCACAAGCTCGCCTGAGCCAAAATACCACCTTACCTAATCATCACGTCACCCCCGTACCATGTAAATTTTGGTGAATAAAGAATAAGAATAAAATATAATGATAAAATGATTGATTTGTGAACAAAACAGCGAAACACAGAAAAAAACCACCTCTAATTCCGCTTGCTTCTGAAAATCGCTTGAATTTTCGTCATTTCTCGTGAGTGATTTCAACATTCCAGAATTTTTGAGTAGATACACAAACATCAAAACATATATGAAAACATATAATGGTTATGCAGCATAAAATCAAATTAGTGTTGGATTTGTTGTTTATTATTCACTGTAGCCGACGCGTTTTGGCAAAGTCACAATTGCATATTCGAATTTTGGCGCCAACGTTGATTGATTATTGACTTCATTTGCGCGCAAATGAAAAATTAAAAAAATTTCTTCATTTTCATTTTCTTTTATGGAGCGAGCGTCCAATTATCTGCATTCTCACCCTCTCCCACCGTAATAAACATAGCATATTTGCTTGAAATTTCACTCCGTTCTTAATTCAGCGCACGAAATACAGTAATTCCGTTTGATGACAGCTGCTTTCGCGATCTCTGAAATTGCGAGTTTCAGACTTGTATATCTCCTGAGTAACAAGATGCAGAACATTGAAATTGTATCCGGGAACTTAACAATCGAAAACACGACCGCCACTGTGCTCAAATGCTCGTACATTGAAATATGTAGTTACCTTTATACACTTAAATTTGTGGTTCTAATAAGGAACACGACAAACGAGGCATATATAAAAAAATCCGAATCATGGACTCATTGAAATCGGCTTAGATAAAATACAGATACCAATGCATCGGTTGAAAATACTATACCTCATTAATTAAATATATTTTTATATCCTTATGGGCCGAAGAGTTAAACCAAATTTCTTTAGGAATGTATTAGGCTGTAACAAAAGTTTTGTCCGATTTTGCCTAACGTGCTTTCTGACCTCTCTCTTCGCTCGATGAAATCCATTTAGCTTGAGTCTTTTAGTGATATATTGGGGTATTTGATATATCTTTAGCGCACACAATCATAGCTCTGTCCGCCAAAAGAAACGAATGCATTCATGCCCTAAACTTAATATGGCTGACAAACACCCTGGCCTTTTGAAGGATCAGCATTGCTTTGCGAATTCATATAGGTCTCAATTTTTATCCACAATAGTAAAGTATTATTACCATGCATCGCATTAGTAATGTAGAAACTGATTAGCCTCTAGACGCCTATTAGAGATGAGTGCTTAATTCTAGTTTTAATTTTCATGATGCTGATCAAGATACGATAATGGCGCACTGTGTCTATACCAATGGGCCATATGTTTCACTTATTCACGAATGTGAAGTACCCTTCTAGTACACGTCATATTTTTCACTAGGATGGGATGCGGCACTTCATTCATGAACAGTGGTCATCAGATTATAATTGTAAAATTTTGTACATCGAAATTCAACTTTCTGACATGTTTGTGATAGCACAGTGGTTTGAAGAGCAGTTATTTCGTGCTCAAATTAAAGAACAATCCTTGCCCTATTGGTCATTAATTTGGAATATCTCGGAGATCAGGACTTTTTGTGGGGTATACCTTACCTGAAAATCCAAAATATTGGATTTTTCAACATTTCAGTCGAAAAATAGTTGATTGACAAATATCACTTTTTTAGATGAGAAAAAAAAATATCCTCTCACCTATTGTCATAATGCATAGCCGTACACGCATTGTCAACAGCGCCCTTAGGTAGGTGCCAGTCCCATCAATCTTCGAATCAGGGAAATTCTCCATGAGACTTTTGATTTTCGCCGATGTATCGGATTCAGTGACCCGTACGAAGGCAATAACAAATCCAGCAGCTCTATCTTTTTGCTACTTAATACATTTTGTGAGGCTACACCTAAAATTGTATCTATGAAGTACCGCAACATTAAATAAAATCTTAACTTTTGTGAAAAATTGAAAGTTATGTTGACCTTAATTTCTTCCATGGTAGACAACCTTTACCCATACCAACCATCATGTTCTAAAGATCTATTATGCCCATATATAGTGCTATAAGCTCAACATGTGGCGATTTGAAACAAACAAGCAATATAAGTTCAAATTTGGGGTTCGAAATCGGACAAAACTTTTGTTACAACCTGATATTTGAAATATGTGAGAGAACAGCGATTTCTGCTAAATGTTCATTACAGCAGCTGGAACTTCTCGAGAAATCGCTGAGTCTCCAGATAATTTTTGCGGGTTCTAGTGTGAGTATTACTGATGACGGACCTTCCCGTCGGCCCGTACACTCGAGATGACGATGACGCGTGTGGAAGAACATTTAAGAGTACGCACCCCATAGATTTTTTTGAAATGACGGTACATTTCATTTTCTTGTAATTCAATATATTAAAATGTTGTTTTTTTCAGTCTTTCGGAATATTGTGATTGGGTCCAACAATAGAGAAGCATGCAAGCACGGTATTTCGATCAAGTATGATCGCGGATAAGGATTCACGATTTCAACTGTCAATTACATAATTGTCCGTGATCATATCCCTCAACTCTTAACAATGTATATTCCCTTATACCGAGAAGTCCATACCCACCATACAAAACAGTTGGCTACTCAATTATCAGGTTGGTCATAAAGTTTTGCGCGATTTTGACTAAGGTGCTTTGTGGCATCTACAATCGTTCATTGTTATCCAATCAACTTAGATCTTTTTGTGGTAGATAGGGGCTGTTATACTCTCTTTAGAGCACACTATCATAGATATGTCCGATCAAGGGAAAGAATACGGTGATTCACCAAACTTCATGTGGTTGATCAACGACCTGACTATTCAAAGGATTAGATTTTCATTTAGAACGGAGACAGGACCCAATCTAAACCACATTAGTAAAGTATGATGGGCATATATCGTACTGGTGATGTTGAGACTCATATGCCACAAAGGGCCTATTAGAAATAAGCGCGTAAATCGTTTTTGGGTTTTCACTACACTTGTCAAGATAAGTTTTAGAGTACTATATCTATGCCGACAGATCTTGAGATTTCAATTATTCATGAATGTGAAATACTTTACTAGTACAAGTCATTATTTCCTTTGGGAGTGAATGGGGATCTACATTTCCGAACAGGGTTCTTCGGATTTTAGATGTCTAATTTAGAACATCGAAATACATACTTTATGCGTTTCTGTGCTAGCCATGTGGTTTGGAAGGCGGAACTTTTCTGTTTAAATTAATGAACAACCCTTGCCCTATCACTCATTATTTAGGAATATTGTGGAGTTCGCTACTTTTTCTATGGTGAGCCCTGCTTGAAGACACTCCATATCAAGTTTTTCGACGTTTTCATTGAAAAATAATTGAGGTACAAATGTCACTTTTTTAGATGAGAGAGATAACTGGGCTCTTAAATATTGATGTGATAGAAAACCGAGTAAGTAATGATGACAGCGCCCATAGGTAGAGGTCATCCTCGTCAATCCTTGAAACAGGTGATTTGTTCGAAATAACTCTGATTTTTCTAAATGTCCATGATTCATCGACCTGTACGAAGTACATAACGAATTCAGCAGCTCTCTCTTTTTGAAACTAGGTAGTGCACGACTAGTGCTTTTTGATAAACTTTGTGAGCCTCCATCTAATAATATCTCTGCGAAGTACAGCAACTTTAAGAAAAATCGTATTTTTGGTGAAAAATTCAAAATTTCACAGGCCTTTTTTCTCCCACAGTAGAGGTACATGCACCATTTCAACGATAATATTCAAAAGTCCGAACATGTCCCTATATATTTTTATCATAACAATATGTGGCGATTTGAGCCAAACAAATTATACGAACTCAAAGTTGGGGTCGGAAATCGGACAAAACTTTATGACCAACCTAATACTTGCTTTATTTGTAAATGTTACGTTTAAGGTCGTAAGCAAATCAGATAAACGGTTCCAATCTGCTACCATTTGTGTACCTTCCTCTACCGATGACGTGATCGAATATCTAGAAGAAGTGGGAGAATTTGAAGTAATTGAACATGGTCATAATAAAGTTATTCGAATGGTTAACCGCACAAGAATAGTACTAATTAAATCCACTTTTCGTGTATATGTATAGGCATATCTAAAGAATGGTGAACATTGATTAGTCTTTATTGCGATGATCAATTTTCTAAATAAGATATATTCTTGAAACCGTGCAGAACGAATACAACAACATCATTGTTTTCGAAATCATTTTATATAGGTTATTCGTGTCGAAGATCCGCTCTTCTCGGTAAGTTGTCGGGTAAACTCTTCACATAGATAGCAGTGGTTTTCCACCAGAAGAAGGGTGTGTCGGATGTTCGCCGGATGAGTGCTGAGAGCCAAAATAATTTTTAAAAAATTTCTTCTAAAGTACATGCGCAATGCCAATGAAAAAATCTAACGCAAAAAATATTAAAATTTGTTGTTAATATCCTTGTGTACGCTTGGCTCCCTCCTCAATAATTCCAAACTAATCAAATAGACATAATTTTCTTTTAAAAATCGAAAAATGTGCACATCCAATGATTGATCCGATCGATGAACCGAGAATTTCACCACTCGGGACAAGGGAAGGAGGGAAAGTGGAATAGAGAATGGGAGAGATAGATAGGTGAGATAAGATTTGTATTATTCAAAATGATTTCGAGGTAACCAATTTTAAGAAACGAGTTCATCCTTATATTTGGTATGAGAAAATCCAATTATGATATTTTTCACATTATTACAACAAAAAATCCTTACATATGGTTTTCAACATGGTTTCCACTGTGTTCGATAAGTAATCAAATGAGTTTCGATGCTCAAAGAACAAATGTATATTTGCAGAAATATCGACAACGGCGTGATATATTTATTCAAAAATATGCCTTCAAAGTCGAATCGTAATACTCATCAGCATTTATTGGGGTGTCCGGAAAGTTCGTATAATGCTTCGGAAAAAAGTCAGTTCGCGATCAAATACAGTGATTGCGCAATCTGTTTGTCAACAATGTATTGCATCATTCTGACGTTGAGTAGTGAGAGGATTTAATCAGTCTCCTAGTTGCTACATTGATTCTTGTGATGGACTCCCATCTCTACCTCCGAGAAGTTTTACTTCATTACTACCGTCTTGGCCGATCCGTGAAGGAGGCCCACTCTGCCCTGGCCCAGTCGGAAGGAGCTGACGCCCCCTCCATACCCTTCTGCTATAATTGGTTCTCCCGCTTCAAGAAAGGGGAGTTTGGTCTCGATGATCAACCCCGCTCTGGACGCCCTCCCTCCCTCGATCAGCCTCTCGTTCTCCGCACACTGAAGCGCAAGCCCATGGCCAGTGTGCGTGAGTTGAAGAAGGATACTGGTACTCCCAGATCAACGGTGTCCGATATCCTCCATCGATCTGGGAAGAAGCCGAAACTCCCACAAGTGATTCCCCATGACCTCTCCCCCGAACAGCTGAAAAATCGTGTTCAAGTCTGTCGGGAATTACTCCATCGTAGATCCAATCTTCGATGGGTCAATTCCATCATCGCTACAGATGAGAAGTGGATCACGTACGATAACCCTGTGAGGAGACTGCAATGGGTGGATGCAGATGAGAAGCCCACGCCCGTCCCGAAGAAGGAAGAGCACGGAATGAAGGAACTCCTCTCCTTCTTCTTCTCAGTGCTCGCTCCCATCTACTGGGAGATCCTCGCCCCTGGCACCAGCATCAATGCCGACCTCTTCTCTGAACAACTGGAAGATGTCGCGATCAGAGTCCCTCCCAGACTCCTGAACCAGGGCAAAATTCTTCTTCTGATGGACAATGCTCGCCCACATCGAGCGAAGATGACCCAGAAGAAAATGGACGAGCTGAAGATCGAGAGGATTCCCCGTCCACCGTATTCCCCGGATCTCTCCCCATGCGACTACCACTGCTTCCGCTCTCTCTCTGACTTCTGCAAAGGAAAGAAGTTCAAGAATCGAGATGAAGTTGTGAGGGCTTTCGTGAACTGGGCGGTCTCGAAGAAACCCGCATTCTGGAAGAGAGGAATCGAGACCCTGCCCAATCGCTGGAGGGAGGTAGTGAGAAAGAAGGGGGCATACATTGGTCACTGAGAATTTTAAAGCATTGAATAAAAAATAAAAACAAAAAATTATACGAACTTTCCGGACATCCCAATACACACAAATTATCTCCAATGTAAACATTCTGGCAAAATCACATAACAAGCATAACAATATCAACAATGTTTTTTCGAGATCACTTTATTTCTGTCGATATTATGCTATATCTTCTCTGCGAGTCGCTTGTCGACTTCTCACGAAGATGCCTGTGGCTTTCCAGCAGAAGAAGGCTGAGCAGAGGAGTTCTGAATACAAATATTTTTTTCGAAAGTCGGAATATAAAGTCGGAATATCAAAAAAAAATTATGTTATGCTCAATATTATGGAACCTAAGTAAGCACGAAGAAATACAAGGCGATTCTGCACAATCCCGGACAATTTCGTAATCTTGGATTAACTTGAATTTGTATTTCCTATGAGGATGTGAATACTCATCCAATACTGGGTTTTGGCATATATTAGGATACCGGGAAGTACCCTAGTAAGAATAGTCGCACATATGTAATGAAGATGCTGACGTGTCTCCGGGATTGTGCAGAAGCGCCAAATACGTATATTATAAACTCAAAAGAGATGATTCAAAACCAACAGCAGTGCTCGTAGTGCCGCGCGACTGGGTGAAGATCGGCGCTGTAACTATTAATTTGTGTTATGTTGAATAGTGATAATGTTGCTCACCTCCTCCCTTCTTCGGGAGGATCATGTTGGCGACGTTGAGCTGAAATTTTCCGATTACTTTCATATATATAAAACAATATATTTATAAAAAATGAATACCACAACGCTGATTAATCCGAAGCTGAACGAGGTGGCGAGGCAATTGAAGGAGACCTTCCACGAGTAGTCCTTTCCTGAAACCGATTTATCTGGTGGTTCTGGCAGAAATTCCGGACAAAAGTATCCTACCATAATGTCTTTCTTCAGATGTGAATTCTATGCAGGCGAACACGATCGCATCTGAACGGTGGTGACCGCCGAAAGAAAGAGAAGGGGGATGAGCAGTTTCTGGAAAATTCTGATCAATCAATCAATCAATCAATTTATCTTATCAGGCGGAAACGCTCAGAAGATGATAGGTCAGAAGATGAAAATTCTGATACTGATCTGAAACCTTCTGAGCAATGCTTGGCATCATTTACCTCGTATTTCACCATTGTGAAGTGCAAGATGGCGAGAATGAACAAGATGGCCTGTGCACACAGACATATATACAGTAAATGTAAATTATTACCTGCAGCAGACAGATGATGATAGTGGGAAAGAACAGAATGATGGCGAGCCACGACATTGTCTGAATGTACGCAAATATATTTTATCAACAGCCAATGCTGTAAGTACCTTGAATTCCCATTTCACACAGTCACGCCACCTCGTTCCCCGACCGCACGAATTTTGCATTATTGTCTTAGACCAAACCGAAGTGTCGTCCTTGCGATCGATGTAACCTGAACGCTGAACTTTATATTTGCGCATGTATTTATTGTTCAAAAAATCTCTAAAGAATTTACAAATAACAACAACTCTTATTATAAAACACTTTTTTCAAAGGCTTTTTTAGATAAGAGTTCGTTCGCGTAAGAGTCGAACAAGTCTTGGCACACCAAAATTTCGAAAAGTTGTAGAAAGGGGTTGTCGAAGGTGCTGATCATTGTGGTCACCTTCATTTTGCACCAATTCGACCTGTTAAGCCAGGCTGCACAGGGGCTTCATCTAGACTTCTGCCCATAACTCGGCAACCGATTTATGAAATAACTTGAAATTTGTAAAGATGATTGCTAGCATCACTACTAAGCCGCAGGTACCAAAATATCACATGCTTTTTCGTGACAATGTTATAATTTCGTCGATCTCGAATATAATGCAGAAACTAAAACCAGGAACTATTTGGTGAGGTGCGCCATTTTCTGGGGATCATTTTTCGTATGCTATGTGTGGGGAAAAGGCTAGATATTTTTTTCGCAACACCTTGTTTTCTTATATATATATTTATCAGCTCTATGCCGACAATTCAATGGGCGAGAGTGCAGAATGAGCCTGTTTCCTTTGTTCTGCCTCACTCGAACGGCTCAGATAATTGAATTCTTCTTCATTTTCCACTCTCACCCATTGATTTGTCGTCATAGAGCTGATAAATTCGTTAGAAAACGAGGTGTAGCGAAAAAATGTCTAGCCTCATCCCCATACATAACATACGAAAAATGATCCCTAGAGCATGGCGCATTTCACCATATAGTTCGTGGTTTTAGTTTCTGCCTTATATTTGAGATCGACGAAAATATAATGTTGTTACGAAAAAGCATGTGATATTTTGACACCTGCGGCTTAGTGGTGATGCTAGTCATCATCTGTACAAATTTCAAGTTATTTCATAAATCAGTTATTGGCAGAAGTCTAGATGAAGCCCATGTGCAGCCTGTCTTAACCGGTTGAATTGGTGCAAAATGAAGTTGGCCACAATGTCAGCACCCTCGACAACAACTTTATACAACTTTTCGAAATTTTGGTGTGCCAGACCCTGCAGCACTTTGTTCGACTCTTACGCGAACGGCCTCATAAATAGATGTAGTTGGCTAATAAACTTACGATCGCTCCCAATTCCGATGAACATCACAAGAGGATGATGCCGAGACGAACAAGGCGGACCTTAAATAGTACTTTTCGTATATCAAAATATAAGAAATATCGCTTACCGGGGTCTTTACGAAGGTCACGACCGACTGGAGCAACTCTTTGAGACCGCCACCTCCGGACATCGAATGAGAAACGATAAGGAGCTGCAAGTTTAAATATTTAATGTTACATTTTGGTAATAATAATTTAAAAATATGTAGCATTGTACATGGTATCGCACTATTCACAGCACGCACTTTCTCTATCGATGGGGAGAGGGATAATCATGACTAAATGGTATTAATGAAAATATAATGACATGCTGATTCAGAACGGCGAAAGAGAAGGCGACGCACAGTAGAGCGTAGGAAGTGCTCCACCCGAATTCCTTAAGGCTCTATATGTATTAATAATTTAATCTCCGCCGTACTTTTTCGGTTTCCCATTTCACGGCTCTCTTATGACGAAGATTTTTCCAGTCGCCCACTGCTTTATTTAATTCTTTTTCCGCTTCTTGTATTTTGTCCAATGCTTTATTGGCTGCAGCTTCCGCGTGAGCATAAACTAGACAATACAAATGCATTATTGCTTCAAATATTATTATAAATTAAATGAGACTATTAGGTGGCGAGTATCCCTCACCAATAGCGGGAATATTCGACTTGTCAAATTGCATGTTGGCCATGATGACCATTGCAAGCAAGAGTACGGTAACAACAGAAGTGACGATGAGGGCCGGCTTGTGCAACTGTTTTGTTGTTTTATTCACATAATTATGTTGTATGTGCGTACTTTTCCTTTCAGCAGGACAAACACGTTGAGACCAGTTGCGACGGCCTGAAGATATGCGTTGCTGTTTGCTTTTAGTATGACATCATTTTTCAAATCTTAATTTTAGAAACAATATTTACATTTTTATATTAAAAATCCCTCACCTGAAGCATGCAGAGAGAACTCATGCCGAACATGATGATGATTGCGTGCATGTTCATGTCCTTTATTTTTTTTAAATTATCATTTTAATTATCATATTAATTATCTTTAATTAACACATTTTGTAAAAAAAAGCATCATACTTTACTGATATGAAATTCAACGAACTCCGTAGGGAAGGTATTCTGAAGTTGATTCCCCCCATATCTTCATTTTCGCCTTCCGACATCCAAGTGCTCCTCCGGTATCCGATGTGCCTTTCGAAACGTACTCTGAAAAAAAAAGATTATTTAAAATATGATTCATACTTCACGTCTCCATCGCTATACACGAAATCGCTGTAGGACTCCACTAATATGGGTTGGAAACAGGCCGATCACGGTAGCCTCACCATCAACAGCGGTGGCCACGATGAGGAAAATTATCGAGATGAAGCTGAGGGCGCAGATCACCTGAAGGATGGGATAGATTAGATGATAAATATAAAAGCGAATAATTAATAGAAATCAAATATTGAATCAAAGACTACACATCAGTCATCTGAAGATGAGAAGTGAACAAACAGGTCAAAGATCAAATAGGGAACAAATATAAAAGGGAACAAACAGGTCAAAGATCAAATAGAGGTGATCATAAGTCATCGATCAAAGGTAAAAGATCAAAGGTCGACTATCGAATAACAAAGATAAACAAAAAGAAATCAGTTCTCACCAGTCGACAGATGACCGCGGGATCACGGAAGTTGAGCGGCATCTGCAAACATAATAATTATAAGATTATCTATTTTTGTTGTACTAGACCGGAAACCTCCGAGTAAAAGCCACGTTAGCTTGTGTAGTGCAAATAACATTTATCACGAAATGATGACGTGTCATCCAGATATCACTTTTTGAACTTGTGAATATCAGAAAAAAGCAAGTTATGTTATGTCTCACTGTGTTTCGCCCGAATCGACCTCAAATATGACAGGCTGAATAGTGTCCGGAATGTGGCCAAATGTGCTTCATTTGTTCATCAAGCGACTACACTTCCTTGTGTGCACTAGATAATTACGCGAAGGAGAGAAAGATAGTGAGAGAGAGATAACACGGCGAAGAGAGAGACGCAGAGAAAGAGAGATATCGCATGGAATAGTGCGGCGCTATTTCGTGTTGCTCTCAGCTCATTCTTGCACAATTTTTTATTAAATTACCATTTTAGCGTGCTTTAAATGTGAATTATGAATGATACAGAAAGAGGAAGAGAAAGATGCAAATATCGCATTCATACGCGTGCACTCGCATCTGCTTCACTTTCCTTCCGCGCTATATTCCGTATGTCTTCGTCACCATTTCCTCTATTTATGCATTCCTTTGAGCACGCTCTACAGTTTATCTGTTTCGAAATTATATTTATTTTTCGAAAATGTTTCAGTAGCGCTCAAAATAGATTTAGAATCGGTTTGCTCTATTACTGACATCAAATGCCTTAACCACTGCATTCGTCACTGCATTTCTAATTGTACTACAGATGTTTCGAGTTACTGGAGTAGCGGAGGAGTGCAGAGAATGTCTCGTGTGATCTAGAAAATGCGACGCTTTATGTGCAATCACAACTATTTCCGAAATTGTTTTACACAATTTGCACAAACGTGTACCTTATTTTCAGTTTTGAAATCAATCGCAAATGTTCCGAGTCGCCGCTGGAGCGGAGGAGTGCAGAGAATGTCTCGTCTGTTCGGATAAGATCACTGTTATTCACCTGGGCATGGATACGTGCCGGTAAGTTATAGTTACATAATTAATTACGTGCCGTAAATAATAATAAATTAATTAATTACGGTAATTACTTGCCAGTAGTTCATAGTTTACACTTGTTGCTGAAATGAGTTACATTGATTGGAAATGAATAATAAAATAGAAACCTCAATATCAGTTGGTGTTGACGTAAGCGAACAAATACAAATATGGTCAAGTTCAGAGCCTGCGCCTCCTTCTTCAAGCGCACTAAGTCCCTAGACAGACAGTATCCATGTCGACAGGGAGACAGGAATTGTTCGGTGAATAAAGGTGAAGAGCTAAATTTGTGGAAGAAAAGTTACATTCTGTAATCCCAACAATGTGAAATTCTAAATGTTTCATCCTAATTTTGCATATCAATTAGAGAATGAATTATACTTAGGTCACACTAATTTTGTTACACTAATTTTGCTTAGGTAGTATTGTATTAGTTAAACTAGGCCATGTTATAAAAACATCATAATTAAAAACGCAGACAACAAATTCACGTGCCGTCGATGCCGTTTCGACAAGTGTCTTGCTATCGGAATGGAATACGATGGACCGATGCGAGTCCGGGCAAAGAAGTCCGCCCAGTTGTTGGATACTATTGGACATGAATACAAGTATTCCACTTTTGTTGTTCTTACAACCAAATTTATTATAAAAATATAATAAAATATTACGATTATTTACGAATGAATTATAATTTCGAATACAAAAACATTTTAGGATATTCATGGATCGCCGAAAAACGCGAGAAACGAAGTTGTTTGAGTCCTTGGACCTGACTCGAATCCCTCATCCTAGTGAGGTTAGACCGAATATTCCAGAATAGTTCATTATTTGTGCATGCAGATTCTCTATCTGAACATTCCGACGGATCCAGTCAACAATGATATTTTCGCGTTAACAATTGAGGAAACATATCGATTTTTCAAGCGAATATGTCCCTCGAGCTTCAAGAATGAGGTCCGGGTTATTACTTATTTCGCTACAACTTTAAGTATACATGTGTATGCAGGAGCTACTTTTCAAAGAATTCGTCGGAGTCTTTCTCATGATTGAATACCAACAAAGGACAAGGAGAATTTTTGGAACAAATCGAAACTAGTGAGAAACAAATCAACATGACTTTTGGAATAATTCGAAATTCCAAGTATTATGTGCAGTGCATTGACGTGCTTTGAAGCGGGCACTTTTCTCGCTAGGGAAGAAGGTGATACATTGAATGACAATACAGTTAAAAGGTCAGTAATTTATTTTGAATGGTTAGAATGTTGATGGGAAATGTTAGTGGTAAAAGTGCAAATCAAGTTAAGTTATTAGTTCAAGAGACTACGCTGTGCATAGTGTACTGTGGTGAGGCTGATTGATATTTGGAATACCAGAGTTGTAAAAATAATTAAAATATTATTTAGCTCCGTCCGTTCTTACGTTGACGACGATCAAGAACTATTCATTCCTATGTTTCTGAAAGCAAACATTTCGGACAAGGAATTCTGCGCATTGATTGCCTTGCTGATGAGCGAAATTGGTATTTGTTTCAAAATAAACAAAATACAGTACATAAATGTTCAGAAGATCCTTCTCAGTTGGGTGCTGAGGTATTGGAAGTACTGGATGGAATCAGACAAGCAGTATTTCGCGAGTTGCATACGCACTACCGCAATCAGATTGGGATTATCGATTACTCAGTGCGAATAGGGAATATGATGAGTCTGAATCATGTTATGCAGGCAAGCATTTTTATTGAATTTCAACCGTCACATTTTTTAAATAGTAATAAACAGGGTGAGATCGTCACCAATATGCTTATGTGCTGTAGCTAATTGCAAAATAATTAAATTTAGTGATGGGCATGAAATTAGGGGAACTGTTTCTTCCCGAGGCGATAATAAATTACAGGAGTGCAAGTCACTGTTCCAATCATATTTCCGCTTCTACATGACAATTTTCGACGATCAGAGGATTGACGAGAAAATGCGGAATCTTTTTCTGTAAATTGGATGCTCTTGATTTCCTATGTTTCACAGTCTGCATAAATTCATGACAACTATTTTTGTCAGTATTCTTCTTGTATGGAATTTGAATAACAACAAGACAATATTAAAGTTGAACAATGAGTCGAGCGCGTGTTTCTTGCAAGTTTATTCATGCAAATATGCGCAGCCCCTAATTGAGAGGCGACTTGAGTGTAGCGGAAATTAAATTGCTCTCCAATGAATACTTGATGGAAAATTCCTTGAGACCTCTTCCGATTTTAATTTTCACGCTGCTTCTTCTCAGCGGCCATAATATTAAGAACACAATTGAGAACCATCGCTTTTTTGCATTTCCTTAGAATTGTAACACGATTATTCCATGTTATCGGATGTGTCGATGTGAATCATGGTGAATCTACTTATGTTTCGTCAGTTCTATATAGTCTACTATAACACGCTTTCTTCAATATATTGATCCCACCTCTGCTATAAACAAATTATGTGCGGCGCGTAACAGTTTTCACTAAAAGTTGTTCAGTGCCCAATTGAGAGGCAAATAATGCTACCTGAAGTTTAAATAAAATTGCTCTTCTCTAGTCTCGATGTGAGGGTATCTTTAAACGTATTTTGTGTGAGGGAAACTATAAACTTATTTTGATGCTAGTCACGCTTTGTCTGCGTATTACTAAATTGTTGATCGAAAAGTGTTAAAAAAAACAAACAAGAGACATATTTATTGTAGATAATGCATGCATATATCATGGGAAACAAAAAATAGTGCGGTAGTATCCTAGTGAGAAGCCAATAAGACAAAAAGATTGGGGATTTGTTGGTATTATCCGCATCTAGGGTTGCAATCAACTTGACGCTTCGATCGAAGTTGCTGAACAAATAGTCATAATTAAAAATGCTCTAATACGTTTATGAGACGAATCGCGAGAGAATTGCCTATTTTAGGGTGGTTAGCGGCGGTAGGAATCAAAATCGTCATATCCGGAAGAAACTTTAACACAAAGTATTTAAAGTGATTATCGTTCAAACTGCGTCGTCAGAATTTTGATAACTGTCGTCATCTTCGAGATTCAGAAGGCCAAACATGATACTATCACTTTTCGACATTCAAATCGGGACCACTTAAATGATCATAGATCCGTTTAAAATGACGATAGAAACTCGTTCTTTGCAGAGAAAGAAAGCTGAAAACATTCTCTACAACTTTTATGTTGAACATGTCTAACTTCCAGGCTATGTAGCATGCTTTAATGAAAAGATGAACATGCCTAACTTCCAGGCTATGTAGCATGCTTTAATGAAAAGATAGAGACTCACTTTAAACAGATAAAATGTTCAGGTCATCGAGCTCTACATTTCTAGCCTTGAGCCGGGCCCCTACTACAATGTTGACCTGGAGTACAGTTTAGCGCTTTTCCTTGGTTTCCTCCGCCGAAATATCGTATTTATATATGCGCTCTTTCTTTGAGTGGTTCCGTGGAATGTATCTACACTATTTGGAACCATTTTAATTCAATTGCGCCCACGCCAAAAGTTGAGAAGGGTCAAAATGCCGATTTTTGAATTTCCTGTCATACTGTAGTTTTTGACCAATGAAAGTGGTACAGCTAGTCGGGAAACAATTTCAAATCTTGTTCTGATTGACTTTCGAGTTATTTGACCTCACTAGCTGTTAATAGGGGTCTTAGAAGTGTTGAAACCGTGTAGGGGGTTCACCCACTTTTGGGGCCACCGGACAAAAAACAGCGCCCTTTTTTTTACCACCTCCGATTTCCTAGATTTTTTGCATATAGTTAGTCACCCATAGGCACCATCGATCGCGCATAGGGGCTTTAATCACTTTTTCCGATTTCCATAATTCGGTAGTTTTTGGTTCACCCGACCACTCCGCACTGGGACGTACACAGCAAATGACATGTTCAACATAAAAGTTGTAGAGAATGTTTTCAGCTTTCTTTCTGTGCAAAGAACGAGTTTCTATCGTCATTTTAAACGGATTTATGATCGTTTAAGTGAGCTCGATTTGACCCCTAAATAGTGAGTGCCCCATGTTTGGCCTTCTGAATCTCGAAGGTGACGATAGTTATCAAAATTCGGACGACGCAGTTTGAAAGAGCATCACTTGAAATACTTTGTATTAAAGTTTCTTCCGGATACGACGATTTTGTTTCCTACCGCCGCGGAGTAGGCAATTCTCTCGCGATTCCTCTCTTATATTAGATGTGGTCCATCCAGTGGATTAAGAAGAATGCATTTTTTAATGAAACTTTCGATTTAGGAGTGAATTGTTTACACAATCTAAAAAAAGGAGCGCCATTCGCTTGAGAGTTGGCATACCAACTTGGGAGTTGTTTCTTTGTTACCAGTATGTGCTACCATACATTTGCATATGCACATATCGATACCAAGCCATTATGAATTTCAACGTATGGAAATCCCTAAACCATGAAACAAGACTTGCATATTCAAAGGTATGGCAACGCATGCTTTTTACAATGAAACAATAGTTGCTAGGCCAACTCTCAAGAGAACGGAGCTCCGTTGTACAAATGTCGTACACCGTAATTTTCTTAGCAGATCCACAAAACTCACTTCGATTCCATCGAAAGCAGCATCATTGAAGAGAACGGCGGTGGAGAGACCGATAAGAGCAAGGAGAGCAAGGAGGAAGATGACACGCATATCGGAAAATACACATGATTTTTTTTTAATGCAATCAATCCTTGGTAATTATATGTAGGCGAACAATGATGGGACATACGGATCTTCTCCATTGGTTCGAATATATTATATACTAAGTTATTGAAATTTGCTCGCAGTACTGAAATAAGAAGTGAACAGCGATGGAAAGGCATATTGAGTAGTTGCTTGTACGTTGTTCAGAATGCGGACGATGAATAGTAAATCGGTGAGTTTACTCAGCCAATATATACTCGCAATTTGGTCACGCCTAGCACCCTTTCTCACTGTGCGTTTCACTTCGAAAATTCATTCATCGTTTTTTTTATTGAATAACACAAATATAGGTTTTTTTTGTTGCAGGAACGCGTAATTTATCGTTCACATGATGGTTTCGAGACTTCGAATCTCACTGGGGAACATTGCAAAGCCAGTCTCCATGTGGGAGGACCCATTTTGTAACGCCCATATTTCGCTAGACATGTCCTTATCAGCGATTAAATTAATTCAAATTTCAAATAAGTCACACATTATGCATTATTTCAGGAGATTTGTATTGATTTTTGTTAGCTTATCCAGAATTAGTGATACTTGAGTGAGCGAGTACGGGGAGTCGGAATTTAATTCGTCATATGAATTGTATTTGTGCAATTTATCTCAGAAAAAGCGCAGAAAATAATTCAAATTTTGCTATTTATAAGAATTGTTCTATTAGCTCTCGCTCTCCTTCAATACTGCTTTTCAGTTCCACCTTGATACTAAGTGGTCACACTGGAAATTCCAAGGTCGCCGTACCAGCACGAGATATCTAGCAAACAAATATGAGCTTAAAGGGACCTGGAAACGTAAAACCATATTCTCTCTGTTGGTGTAAAATGATCCCAAAACATCACTAAAAATAATAAAAAAAATTGAAAAAATATTTAAATTTAATTCGTGATTTTAAAAATCCCGTTCAAATTAATTGTTCCGCTTGTTCGGCCCGAGAACGATATTTTACGTTAAATAGCGTTTCTCTCGGGTCAAGATCACACTACAAACTACAAACTTCGCTGCTTGAAACCGGCCGTGTATAAGCGCTGATACGCAGTCAAGGGGGAGGCACGCCACTACGCCCCCATTCCTCTTTCCTTTTCTGCTCGATTCTGGCTGTTGTTTATCGATTTTTACGCGCATTTCGTATATTCTCCCAGTTCATCTATTGCTGAGCCCACTAAACACCATAATGAACGTCATGTGTACTGTTTTCGCTTCTATTAATGCCCCGTGTTGTATAGGAATCTTGCTAATAGTTAATTATCCTTATCCCTATTCACAGACACTCGCATCTTTACTCACTCCCCTTCCTTCAGTTGTTTACGTGCCCTGTGCATGTTGTTGACGGGAGTGTCTCCTCTCTTTCTCTGCACTCTCTTCACTCGCTCGCTCTATCGAGAGGCGCGCCCCTCGCTCTCCTCCTCGTCAATCGCTCCTTTAGCTTTCGCGCCACCCAGTCACCCGGTCTTTCCCTGTCTAGGGAACACTTCGCTGCTTGGATCCGGCCGTGGTTTGCCGCTGATCGGCAGCCGGGCTGAAGAGACTCCACCACGCGCCCTTCTCGCTTGTCATTTCTGGTCGAGTTCGGCAGCTGTTTTCTATTTTTTACGCGTAATTCTTGTAGTCTTCCAGTTTTTCTATTACCGGGCCCACTAAGCACCTCAAGTAGTTTCATGCGTACTGTTTTGCTCATATTAATGACCCGCTAACGCTAATTTTCTTCTGTTTTCGGCCTTTTACTGTTGAATTCGCTTTAACTCAAGCCATTTCAGCAGGCAGCCATGTC
Organism: Pristionchus mayeri; assembly: GCA_036245805.1. Classification (NCBI taxonomy): domain Eukaryota; kingdom Metazoa; phylum Nematoda; class Chromadorea; order Rhabditida; family Neodiplogasteridae; genus Pristionchus; species Pristionchus mayeri. Next base: position 4,801,045 of record BTRK01000002.1, on the reverse strand, counting down.
GTCCCTCATCATGCCCAAGAAGTTCCAGCACATTCATCGTGTGTTGTCGACGCTTGTCGACATTCTGGGTCGACAAGCGATTGGCGAGCGGCGGGTTGTTCTTTCTCCCCCGTCGCTCCCTCCACCCAGAGTCCCTCTACCAGAAGCGTTTGGCCCACGGTAGTTGCAAGCCTCTTCGATGGATCGCCACCTCTTCATCGGCACGATCAATGCGCGGACCCTCGCCTCAAGAGACAAGCTCATCGAGCTGGAACTGGCCCTCGGCAAGATCAAGTGGGATGTCATCGCAGTGCAGGAATCAAGGATTGTGAGTGTAGGATCATTCTCTCTCACTTCCTCAGGCACTGTGGTCTTCCACTCGGGCAGTACCACCGCGTCTCACGGTGTCGCTTTTCTCCTCCGTGCGCAGTTGGCGCAAGGAGCTGTGTTTCTAGGCCTCTCTCCCCGTTTGGCCACTCTGCAGTTGCCTCAAGAACGTGTCTTCCTCGTTTGTGCGTACGCTCCGACGTCCTCCTATGACGATCGCGAGTACGACACATTCCTCGACCAGGTTGACGCCGCTCTGCAAAGCGCGCCCAGAGGTTACACGCCAGTGTTGATGGGTGACTTCAACTGTAGAGTGTCGCAAGAGCCTGGTAATGAATGTCATATTGGGCCCTACGCCTCTCAGTCCCCAAACTCACGCGGCCGCACTTTCACCGAGGCCTGCGTGCGTAACAACCTGCGCGTATGGAACACATTCCAGAAGAAGAGACACGGCCGTCTATGGACTTGGCGGTCCCCCAACGGTACTACGCTCTCCCAGATAGACTACATCGCTGCCCCTCCTTCCGCGCGAGTTGTCAGTAGTCGGTCGCGGAGTAGTCGGTCGCTTCGAGTTCATATCCGATCACCGCCTCGTCCGAATGTGTCTCTCCCTTCCCGGCAAGGCCAAGCAGAGACGTCACAGAGAGCGCTACGATTTCGATCGGCGCGCTTACTCTGCTGACTCTAACTTGCTCGGATCTATGCCCCTTGCCCGCCCCAAGTCTGCTCCAGAAGCCTACTCATCAATCATCGCTTTCGCCCATACTGCCGCTACCAACAGTTGGAGGAAACGTCAAGTGCCACCCTGGATTTCGCCCTCAACTCGCCGCCTCATCGCTAGTCGCCATCTTTTGAGATCAAACCCTGCTGATGCCCTCGCCTACTCGATTGCCTGCAAAGCCTCCCGTGCCGCCATCTGTGATGACATCCGCCGAAGGAAAGAAAAGCAAGCCAACGATGCAGCCATGATGGGAAGAAGTATCGTGCATGCCACAAGAGATGTACACGCAACCAAGAAGCGCCTTCTCGTGCCTGACTCCGTCTCAGGAGCGCTTTCCCAACAAGCGACCAAGACTGAAGTCCAACGCTTCTACGAGGCTCTCTACACGCCTGCTATTTCTCTCCCTCTCGCCATTCCTCCCTCTGCTGAGCCTTTTCCTCCTTTCTTGGCTGATGAGTGCTGTGATGCTCTTGCACACCTCAAGCGTGGTCACTCCCCTGGCTCTGATAGAGTTCTCCCAGACATGCTCAATCTGTCTCGTGAGTTCCTTGCTCAACCATTGGCCGATCTGCTAAACCACCTTGTGGCTGATGACACTGTCCCTGAAGGCCTCGTCGAAGCTGTGGTCTCCCTACTGCACAAGAAAGGAGACACAACCAAGATTTCCAACTATAGGCCCATCTCCCTTCTGACAGTCACTCTAAAGAGCATCACCCGAGTTATCTTGAAGCGAATCGAAGTGTGCCTCGATGAAACTGAGTCCCTCACCCAAGCTGGTTTCCGCAAAGGGCACTCTACGATCGACAACCTGCACGCAGTCAAACAAATCGCTGAAAGGAGTTACGTGTACAATATCCCATTGTACCTAGGATTCGTGGACTTCACCAAGGCTTTCGATTGTGTGGAATGGAATGCAGTATGGCAGGCTCTCTGTAAGGCAGGAGTACACCCAACCCTCGTGCATCTCCTTCGGCGCCTCTATGAGTCGTCTTTGACCCTCATCAGAGTGAACGGAGATGTGGTGCCCGTGCAGGTGAAGAGAGGAGTCCGACAGGGAGACACTTTGTCCCCACGCCTCTTCAACGCTGTACTCCGCCTCGCAATGGACGACATCGACTGGGAGGACTGCGGACTCCGGATTGACGGAAGATATCTTTGTCATCTGGAGTATGCCGATGATGTCGCACTCATTGCCAAGAACCGTTCGGAAATGGAGAAGATGCTAAGGAAGTTGGAAGAGGCTTGTTCAAGAGTCGGACGCGAAGTCAACGCTTCGAAGACAGTCCTCCTCACCTCATGCACCACCACTCGATCACCCATCGTAATCAATAATCAAGTGTTCTGCTTCGCTGATTCAGCCACCTATCTTGGCGGGAAGATCGCTCTCCCCCTTGATCCCTCTGCCGAACTGGAACACCGAATTCGATTGGGTTGGGCTGCATGGAGCAAGCTTTCTCACCTACTTGCCAGTCGCATTCTACCCATGAAGACAAAGAGACGCCTCTTCGACTCCTGCGTCAAATCAACCGTACTTTACGGGAGTGAGACGTGGGCACTTCGAGCAAGCTTCAAGGAACGTCTCAATGTCACACTCAGGAAGATGGAGCGCAGAATGGCTGGAGTGACACTCAAGGACCGAATGAGAAACGAGAGACTGCGGGAGATCACTGGAGTACGCGACTGGAATAAGGAGGCCCTCAGATGCAAAGCAAAATGGGCGCTTAAGTTACGGGGATGCAAGTCAACCACTGGACGCGTGCGACTACCGTGTGGACGCCCTACAACCGTGCGCGCCATCAAGGCCACCCCAAGGTCCGATGGCGCGATGATCTCAAGAGAGCGATTGGACCCCTCTGGTGGAGTACAGCTTATGAAGAGTACAGACCCATCCTCACCTGAGCACTATTGCCTGACGTGATAAATAATTGAATTGAATTGAGTTCATCGTGTGATGAACACCAACATCGATGGAAACAAGATGATCCCGTTCGCCCTGGCGCCCATTAAGGTTTGATCCCATTTTTTTCGAATATTAGCCCCTCGATTTTATATTTGACTCTGTTATGCCCTCGAGAAACGGTATAATAATTATTTGTAGTAATGTATGCTTACTCTTTCGTCATAATTAGAGTACAATGCGTGGTTGTGGGACGAAAAGTTGTTGGAACGTTTATACTTTGTGGGATATTGCTAAAAACTGATCTTAGATCACTTATGTACTTGATTAGAATGCTTAGAGCCTTGGTCATGCTGATAAAGTTCGTGCTAAGGATGGTCGTTATGTACTTCAAGCGCTGTATTTCAGGGACTTGACCAGACGCGGGACCGTGACGATCACCACCGTAATGCAGAACCCCACCCAGTATAAAATGACTGGGGGCAGAGAAACTACAAGGACGGAAAGACCACCCAGGTGAGTAACGTTCGCAATATTTGTTTTTAAAATTACACTTGCGACACGCTAATACGCGACGCGCTAATCGTATGTCTATATTCTTTTATTGTCTTTATAGGTTCTCTCCAACGGAATCAACAACAAGTGTCGTGAGGATCTCGAGCGTCTCAAGAAGATCTGTCTCCACAAAGGCTAGTTTACGCTTGTTTTTTTTCAAAATTACGTCCCCACAACTATCCTGATTTATAAGTAGACAATCGCGTGTATTATACTCCACTCGCTATAGCATTAATTAGTTTATTGAGAAGAAACGTGATACTTGTATTTATTGACAGAAATCGATCACATATTACTGACAATCACAGCAGAGTTACCATGTATTTTCATTTTAAATCTTACAAACTGGCGCCCATAGCTCACAACTAGGTTATTAATTAATTATATTATGCAAACAATATTTATATATATTTATAAATATTAAATTTTCAAGTTAAAAAAATTCACAACTCGAAATATGTCTTTCGATTATCGATTTTATCCTAATTGTTTGGACTGATTTTCCTTATAGATTTCGACCACATGAATTTATTCTCCTAATTTTTGTGGTTCGAAAATGGTGCTGTGCGCAATATAATAAGAAAAATGAAGAAAAATATACGAAGCACCTTGATTTGAAGAATTTTTTGCACATTTGTTTCATTTTTTCAAGATTTTTTTAAAAACTTGCTAAAGTTACTTTCACACTATATAAACAAGTTTGTCTTCTTACTCATAACATTTGGGATTAGATTTTGGAATGTTTAAACGTATGTTATTTGCGAATAGGAACCATTTTTAGTTCAAATAACTAGCATGACCCGATAAACCGTAGAAACAAGTATATAATATTTTGGTTTTTGGTGATTTATTCTTTCGAGTGACCATTATCAGTTTCTCCAACACTTCAGGAGTTCGAGATCATCGACTACCTCTGCTCCAATCTGAAGGATGAGGCTCTCAAGAACATTCTCGTCCAGAAGCAGACCAGGTTTGTAATGTTGTGGATCGGTTAAAACTTTTTTCCCACTTAGGCCTACAAATCGCAGAAATAGGCAAACTGTGTACAAGGTCGTTTGTTGTACTCGTGTACTACGATCATACCGATATGGTCGAAATGTTTTTGGCAATTGTGATATTGCAGAGCCAGGCAGCGCATCCGCGTCAAGACCTTCGTCGCTATCGGAGACTACAACGGTCACCTCGGACTCGGAGTGAAGTGCTCCAAGGAAGTCGCCACCGCCATCTGTGGTCAGTGGGGACTCGGTACCAAGTCGATGCCATACCAATCCTGGGCACTGGTATAGATACCTGCCCTGCCTCTGGAGAGTAGCTTTCACGGACTGGTCCAGGCTTCTATGCCAGTGCCCCAATCCTGGTCCGGTAGCATGTGGTACCAAGCCGGTACTAGTGGAAAAAACACGGTACCTGGCCGGTACCACGCTGCACCAGGAATGAATAAAGTGGTGCCTGATCATCCAATGCGGATAAAAACTTCCCAAATTCACATTTTTAAAAACCCTAATCAAAGCGTGCATCGAGCGTTCGAACCACGTATATTTAAAAACATACACGATTCCCAGTATATTCAGAACGTTGAAACAAAATATTGCCGTGTGTATTTTATCTCTAATAAAATAATGCTTATTTCTTATGCAGCGGTTTACGCGGAGGAAAGGAAAGAGACAAAGAATGGATGCCCGTGACCAAGCTCGGACGTCTCCTCAAGGACATAAAGATCACCACCCTCGAGGAGATCTACCCCCAATGGTTAGTTACTTTCGCTGATATGAAAACGCATACTTTTCCCTTGTACCAGTCTTGTAGGGGTTGGAGTACCAGTTATAAATGCAGCAATTGGGAGAGAGTGATTGAAGGAGTACACTTGTCCCCTCCCTTTCCCCACTTTCTTTTGGGTCTCAATGGTCACTACAGCATTGCATTCGACATTGAGACAGTGATAGGTGACCACCCATGCACTTCCCTCTTTCCTCATATCGATCAGACTCGTGTCGAGTACCGCCCCGCACTCTTCACAGCGCTTTAGTAGCCGCTTGAGGCAATCATCTTCTATTACGGCGTATCGACCCAACTCTTTTACGCCCTCTTCTTCCTCCTCCATTTCCTCATCCTCTCCCCCTTGGTTAGAATCTTGAGAATATCGATACTCCGAGTGCTATAACTAGTGACTGGTAAATTTACCCCGATTGTTGCAGTGGAGCGTTCACTTTTGAACCTCTTCGGAATAACCTCATCCATTTGATTCCAGGATCCAACTTCGTCGGGATCGTCGTCGAGTTCGAGGGGAGGAGGAAGCCATCCTGACACCTTTTGATTTTTAGATTTCATCAATTGTTTAGTAATGTGTTCTTAGTTTTCCCAATATTTATTGTTCAAGATTTTCTTGTGAAAAATGTATGTAAAATGTTATCATTGCCTATGTTCTCTTTGAATTCTAAATAATATACTCTCCACTTACCTCTGTGTGAGATCCATTTTGAGAAAGAGAGCGGGAGCGACGATCCGAACCTAGCCCTGCCTGGAACGGGCATCTGCTCCATTATCAGTGGATTTAGTACGTCTAATTGAGCATTGCAGGTCGATTATTCTACGGTACCACGATCAATTAATTGGTTATTGATGTCTGGCTTATTGTTTTGCTGCAGTAGATCGTAGTTATGCGCCTTCCATTTGATGCTCATTCAGTTAGGCTGCAGCTAAACTCACTTGTCTTCCACGGAATTGACGGTTTGGTTGTTGTTGGGCAGCGAAACGAGACGGCGGAACGAGGTCGGCTGGTCGAGTAGTGCGCAATGGTACAGTTGGGATGGATATGGGGCGGGCAACGACAATTTGGTGCTGAAGCAATGCGCATGCGTATTCGTCACACGTGCAGAAGCGGTTCATGACAGAATAAATCTAATTGATAGAACCCACGTCCTTGGGCAGTTCGTCGGTGGCTGAAGAGAAGTGCCTCAAACACCACCTAGGCTCTTTCACCGAAGAGTATCTACCCATTAGACGCGCAGTCCCATAATCATCTAAGCCCTGCCTCAGTAGCCACTCTCTTTGAAGCAACGGTCTCGACCGTGGAGGGAAGTTCTTTGTTTGCGCCGTCTCCTCCCCACAGAGAAAGCACCTTTTCTTCCTAATGCTGGTCATGCTGAATTGTTTCTTGACCAGTATATTCAAACGAAAATGACAAAAGAGTAAAATGAAGACAAAAACAAAACACAAAAAAAGATCGATTACACCCACAATACAGTACTAGAATCGTGGTGCGCTTCACGCATGCAAATTCTCGGTCTGTAATTTCGACCCGAGCTTTATTCCCGGCTCCGGTCTTAACCTTTGAGGTTCATTTTTAGCTTAATGACTAATTTTATTTTTTTTATTTTTTGGCAAAGATGATCGGAAAGGTGATAACTTTCATCTGAGCGGCAATGTTCTAAGAGTGCCAGGTTTTTGAATCAGCATCACTACAGCGTGGTAACGGTAAAGGTACATACCGTCTTCGATACTGGGTACGCTGGAGAACACTGCTAGACCAGTGCCAATTTGGGCGAATTCGGTCTGGAGTTTGGGCGAATTAGCTCTGGAGTTTGGGCGAATTCGGTCTGGACCACATGAAAATATGATGATAAAATTTCAAACTTATTCGCCCCCTAATTGAACGACAATCATAATTTATCAGATATCGGATAAGGGCTGATCAGGTTAGTCGACGAGTCTTCATTCGAAATCTTCACGAATTCTCGCTCTTCTTCTTTGTATCTCATTTAGCCGTGCCTTAGGCTGTCCTACTCTCTTCCCGATTCTATCGTACGGTATCTAGAGTTCGAGAAATGAAATACGAAAGTCCGAATTACGAACTCCAACTTTATCCAAACCCTAATTTGTCTCGTGCATCGGTAATCATCCATCTTTCCATCTTCCTAATCGTGTTAGAGCAACGTATGTTCCTTCTAATAGCTTTTTCCTGAGACATTCATGCCTGAGACATTTACACTTTAACATATTTATCAATTCAAAACAATCGCACTTCTATATCTCCAAAGGTCATCCAGTGAAACTGAAGAATTTCTGAAGGCCGATATCAGATCTACAATCATCCATCTTTCTATCTTCCTAATCTTGTCAGCGTACCTTTCTTCTAATCGCTATTTCGCTTACTCCAATTTCTTGTCCCACCCTATGCGCCATCTGACGAGCAATCGTCTGACTCTCTTCAGTTTGCACGCTCTCTCACCGGTCAGATAGACGAGAGAGCGTGCAAACTGAAGAGAGTCAGACGGTTGCTCCACCTGTTTCGCCAAGTCGCTCCAATCATTCGTTTTTTTTCTTCATTTTATTCTGAGCAACGCATAGATCGTGCTTGTCGGGGGTCCTTAATTTCCACGCCTCGCATCCATTCAGAACAACAGTCATAATACAAGCGTTGAATGCCTAACTGCGTGTCCCCTAATTGCGAGAGGTGATTATTGCAGGAGAAATGCAAAAAGCCTCCAAATACTTGATGAAAATTTCTTGAGACCTCTCTCTCGATTTGAATTATTCACGCTTTCTCGCCACAGCAGTCTTGTAAAAGGAGACGAACAAGATTATTTGAGTATTTCCTCATTACCCTCAAATTTGGAAAGCTAGTTGTGTCTTTTCAATTCTCCCCATGTTCTCTGTTGTGTCCATGTGCATCTTCTCGTTGTGTTCCATTAGTTCAATTCAAATCAGTTCACGTGTTCTTCAAATGTTGTCCCTTAAAATGTACTAATGCAGTTGAAAAGAAAGTTCGACTTCGGTGATCAGCGGATTGATGAGAAAATAGTGTGTTTCGGTGAATTGAAAATTTCTGGGTTTCACTTGCTGTTTAAATATAATTTAGCGATATTCAATCAATACCTTCTTCTCACCCGGGTTTGCAACGACATACCAATAAGAAAATGTTATTGTGAATACTCGAGCGCGTTCTTTTTTGCAACATCATTACTGCAAACTAGAGTTCGAGAAATGAAACCACGGTCTCTTCATTCTGCACACTCTCTTACCGCTCGACCGATCTAGAGAGTGTGTAAAATGAAGAGACGGAGACCCGAATTACGAACTCTAATGCAAACTTGTCCATTCCCTAATTGAGAAGCGTATAAAGTTCATACAAGCGAAAATGCAATTTCACCTTATTGAATGCCTAATGAGCAACAACTTGAGCTCTTTATCAGCAAATTATGCATGAATGCTCTTCTGAGGAGCTGAGTTACATGAGATTAGCAACATTGTTAATGCATTTCCGCTTTTCATTTAATCCCAAATTCCGAAAAAAAACAACTACTTATAATACGGTTTCTTATTAATAGCTTCCCGTGACGAAGACTAGAGTTTCAATGTCCAGGTACTTTAGACTAATGTTCGCATATGTTTCATGTGCTATATATACCTTATCAGCTATCATTCGCTAGTGAAACACAAAATGACCCAAAATAAAATGAGACCGACCTGCTATTCCATATTCTATCCTCAACGGCAATTAACACTTCGGCGATAAAGATTAAAAAATTAAAGATACATTCCAACGCCGTCGGCGAGTGTGATGTTTGAACGGAATCTTCTTCCGAACGTGAGGCAGTTACCGTTCAAAAGCAATAAACGCCGCCAAAACCGGCCGCAATAATCTCATCTAAAGCATGATGTTTCCATTCCCCCTTTTTCCCTATAAGAAATAATGATGATCGAGCTTCAAATGCGCAACATTTTTCATCCAGACTTGTGCAGCGCCTAATTGAGATGGAAATTGTGCTCAGGGTAGGGGAAATGAAATTACTCCCCTCCACTGCGATGAATACTTGGCCATATCCTGATGCCTTTTTTCGTTAATTATTCACGCTTTCGCGCCCGACATGTAATAGGAGTCGAACGAGGCCTTTCTTGCGATTCCTCTTTCACTCACATATATGAGGAGCGCATCGTTTTTGATATCACTACATGCGTCACATTGCAACTTACTCATCCACGATTTGGTACGGAAATGCAACAACATCTCATGTTTGCGTAGATTGAACGAGTTTCATATATTATTCATGAGCCACTCAGCCCCGCATATGCCGAGCTTTCGTGAGATCACGTAAGTTTGAAGTGTTGCGCGAGGGGTAGGAAGGAAGGGGGGAAAGAGCGACTAAAACTGCGATTGTAGTGGTCTTTCATTCGCTATTTTCCACGGTTTCTCGTGTTTCTACTAGTCCTTCACTGTGCCTGACCGGAGTGTTGTTGAAGAGAAACGTCAGTCGTTTAGTCAACACTATTCATTGATAAGGTTTTTTTTTTCCGCCGATTTTACAATGCGAAATTAACAACTTTACATTGTTGATTTAGAAATGGAAAACGGCTACGATATGGCGTGCTTGCTACCTGCTATCTCACACTATTTCCTTCCACTGCTATGCTTGGCGGCAATTATTGCTGAGATCAGGTTGGTTTGGCAATTAGAGAATATTGTTTCGATGATAATCAGCAAAGGATTCTTCTACATAAACTTGTGCGAAAAAAATGTGCCCATTTGTGGGATATCATCCAGTTGGTAACATACCGACTAGGGTTGTCAAAATGATGAGCTCCCCCAAGTGATAAATCGGACATGATGACATGATAAGAAATGTCTGTTTTTATATTACATATTTGTCCAATATATCATACCTATCAAGACATAGCTCTTCATTTTATCTATCCTAATTTCGGCGTTGGATCTTGACTATTTCAGACTGTTCTACGTCATATACTCAAGGAAGGGGAGCATTCCTACCCTGTTCCGCCTAATCATTCTTCATATTTGTAAGTAACTTCATATTTCACAACGGTTGAATTTGCGTGTCGTCTCGTCATGTCTTTTTCGAATGAACTATTCGTTTTCTGATCGGCCTGATTATTTCATCAGCAATGTCATATTCTTAGTGGCCTCGCACATCGGCCTGGCATCGTTCGGTCTGTGCCAAATTGCGATTGTCGACTCTTTGGTATCGTTTATTCACGCGGGTTTCGTAGTCGCAAATGCAGTAGAGACATATGACCCTCAAATGTTCGACTATTAAAAAAATGATATTTTGTGCAGGGTCTTGGCGAATGTCGACAGAAGGTGTACCGAGATGCTTTGGCCGTTTTGGTAACACTTGTGCCCAGTAGTGTTATTCAAACTGAAGGCACTTCAGGAACTAATTTTCTGGAGTGCAAACTGCATTTTGAATGCACTTCATGCGCTAATTCGATTGGATTCTGTCTGTAGACCGTTTCACTACTTGCAGGTCTTTTAATCGAATTTCAATGTTTTCTTTTAATTTTTAAATTTTAGAACTGCACGAATTCTCGATTACGAAAAGTGACCTTGATAATTTGGACTGTTGTCTCTACAATGGGCATTGTAGCTCTTGCCTGCTCAAAGTTCTTTCTATACTTCGCATTTACGGTAATTGTAATTATTTAAATTGCGCAAACAATTCTGGATATTTCAGAGACTACTCGGGTTGGTCTGCGCTGTTATCACTGTTATCGCATACATAATCACAATAGCATTCTGGAAGTCCATAAACGTTAGCCATATTTTCATCATTATCAATTCTTGCAAATTTTGCATGCTATAGAACCTCATGTAAAAGATCAAAGATTAATTCGCAGGCAGACTATCATCGATCGATTCCTCAGGCAATTCTGCGTACGACAATTTCTTCATTTGCTCTTGCTTCAGGTACATATCCAGGGCTGAAAATTACATATTATTACATAAGAGTTCGAGAAATGAAACCACGGTCTCTTCATTCTACACACTCTCTCGCCATTCGACCGGTCGAGAGAGTGTGTAGAATGAAGAGACGGTCCCGAATTACGAATTCTAGTACATTTCCATTGCTGAAAACGATTATGTGATCCAAACACAACATTTCACAAGAACAAGACTCCGTATTATGTGCAAAACGATCGTTGCAGCCGACATCATCGGAAATATTATTGCTCTTTATATCTTTTTATGGACAATTCATCTCAAGAGAAAGGAAGATCGCGCGACATTCGTTACCTCAATGCATTTTTGGATGTGAGCAGATATTTTTTAAGATCAGCTTTTTAAAAAAAACAAGAAAAACCAAAAAAATCTAGAGAGACTGAGCAAGTAATCAGCCTGCTAAGGGAGGTTCTCTTTCCGATACTTCTCACCGGTTTATTTGGCCAAGTAAGTGAATATTTTATTTATTTTGGTTTACACTTAGGTTTACGTAGTGTTTTCTTTGTGCTCATCTTGGTAATTACTCATTTTACTTTACTTTCGATCACAATAATTACAATTCAAAAATTGAAGGTGCGTTGCCTCCTCCTTGGAACGATTAAAAGCAACTCGAAGCCGGGACAGCCACCGAATTCAAGAAATGCGAAATTGAGTGGAAGTTCCACGCAATCAGCCCGGAAACAACCTGCGAATGGAACAATATCAGACAGACGCTCGCTCCTCCTATTCCAGACTTCTCAAACGATAGCTGACTCTACGGCACGCCCTCTACTTACGACCTCTTGCCCTGTTTAATTTGAAAACAACACCGCATAATTAGTGAATAAACATCAATATTCTAAGTAAAGCGTGATGTATTATCATAGTCAAATTCGCATTTGGAGCAATACATAGTTTCGTTATAATCATATTTATTTCATTTGGAATTATTCGGGTTTGAACTCGGGAATTATACGGGTTTGAAATCTTGAATTATACGGTTTTGAACTCTTCGGTTCTCTACACTACCACAGTTGTTTTGACCGTGGGCGTTGTAGTTCGATCAGAGCCGAGGGGCTTCCGGCCGTCCTGAAATTTGTTTTGAAGGCAAAAGCAATAACCAACAACAAAAATAACAAAAACATAATACAATATTTTCAAACGAACCGTGCCAGTCGTACCGGTGCGATCCGTGCGATCCGTGCCATCCACGCTACTGAACAGATTGATGAAATATCGGAGGGTGACAATTGCCCAAATGAAAGTTGCCCAACTCTTCGCCGTCGTTTGGAAGTTGTTTCATTGTAACCAGTACGCGCTCTCATATATTTGCGTATATTAGTCTTGTTACCAGGCGAACTTCAGTTTCATCGTATAAAAACCATGACCCCGAAATTCATGATAGCCCGGAAACAAGATTTATATATGCAAATGTATGGGAGCGCATACTGGTTACAGTGAAACAACTCGCAAGTCGCTGCGCCAATTTTCACGCGAACGGCAACGAGTTAGGCAATTGACGTTTTGGTAATTGTCACCCCCCGAAATCAATACAATAGACAATGAGTCAGCACAGTTGAAAATTATGAAATAGAACGCACTCTACGGGCGTGAGGTCGATGAGGTAGAGAACGAGTGAGGTCATTGCTGTTTTAGGCGTTTGCAATATTTTCGGAAGGAACCCCTACTCAAAATGCTGATGGTGCTGGGATGATAAATGATTGAGTTTGAGGGAAATCGTGTAATTATTCGAGAAAATCAGGAAAACGATCTCAACAGGTGTAAAGCAACCAACATTCTAATGTCATGATTCCAAAATAATTAACATAACGCACTCTACGGGCGTGAGGTCGATGAGGTAGAGAACGAGTGAGGTCATTGTTGTTTTCCTCGTTGTTGCACGTACAATTGCGATAATGATGACTAAGATGTAAATCGTGTAGACGACGATGAACTCCAGCACAGACTGAAACACATTCAATCATTAAATCAATAACAATGACAAAAAGAAAATCAACAATGACAGATTTTCGAAGAATGTAGAGGAGTATATTGGAAATTTACGAATAAGCAGCGTTCAAACAAAGATAAATCACGACACAAGGTACATTGTATATAAAAAAAAGAAACTATCACATAAATATCTTACAAATTCCTGATGATTGAAGAAGCTCGAGAAGATTAGCGTCATGAATGCCTGAAAAAATACGAATTAATTAATAGTAAAACTACTTTTAAAAATAGTAAAACGTAACCAAAAAAAAAAAATACTTGAGGAATGTAGTAGAAGTAGAGAACGGTCGAACGTAGAAGAGTGGGCACTGATTCGAGAAAGTGTAGCATTACCTAAAACAATATATCATTATAAATATATAATTTGTTGTTTGAAAAATAACAAATCGTATGTTTTAAAGAAATGATTTGATAACTGGCATAGCATACTTACATAATTATCATAATTTATTTTAATTTTATTTTAAAATATTTATTTTAAAGCATAATTAAGTTTTTTTTATAAAAAAAGGATACCGCAGCGTGCAAGGCCTCGAGCAGCGAGCCGAGCATTCGCGTTCTTATCATCGAGAATATTTTGAGCCCGTCTGCGATTTTGTCTTTTCTTGATCGTATATCATTGAATTACCTACCCTTCACGTATCCATGCGAAACGCAGGTATTGCGCAAGTCCCAACTTATCTGAATTATGGTCGGATGAAAACTATGGCGTCATGCCGCCTGTGATGCATCAAAGGCAGCAATACGCCATTGTTCTCATCCTATTGGAGCCTAATTAAGGGTAAAAACTAAAATTTCAGAGTGAGATTGAAAATCATGATTTTACCCACCCTCTCCATCTCTACCGGATGATGTGAATTATTTATTGTTTATGTGTTCAACCGATAATCGCAACATCACTGGTACTGCTGGTCACTCATTTTTTTCCAAACTACGCGCAAAATCATAATAAAGCGACCGAATCATCTTTCTCGAATACTCACGACTAGTGATGCCAAAACGGCGCGCGCTCTCCTCGTTTCACGCGCTCTCTCACCGGTCAGACAGAGTGAGAGAGCGTGCGAAACGAGGAGAGCGCGCGCCGATTTGGCATCACTACTCACGACCATGTGTCGCAGAAGCAGCGTCGATATACTGCATGCGACGATCAGAATGGTCGCATTGAGACGGTCGACCCTGAATTAAATGTTTATATGTTAAAAAGATGGAATTTTGGGCACTTCTTCGGCTAATGGCCACCCCCTCTGCTTTCCCATAACTTCCATCATTCAGTGCCTGAGAGGCTAAAAATCAGGGAGGAATAGCAAGTAATGACGAGCTTGATGACGAAGAGGGGAGGGGGTGGCCATCAACCGAAGAAGTGCCGATTACTGATGTCTCGTCTACTCCTATTATTTGTTCGGTATCTATCCCTGATTTCGTATATTTTGCAATATGGATATTATGACTTGGCAAAAGAAGAACGAATAAGTAAAATAGATACATACATCTCAAAATATGAACAAAACACACTTTCTCAGCAGCAGCAACCCTACACAGGCGTAGGTGGCGGTAAGTATCTGTAAATAATTATTTACATTAATTGTTTTTATGCAATTATTAATACTTAATAATAAATTGATATATCAAAAAATCACCTCCTGGTTGACTGCATCGAGTTGCCGCACGAATCGTTCCTTCCATGCCCAGCCTAGCTCCAGCTCCATGATTCCATTAGTGCATCTGTAATTGTATTTTCTTCAAAAATCCGTTTTTTTTCAGTTTTTGGCCCTTTTCATCTCTGTTTGGTTAATTCTGCGTTAGGATAATGCGCATTATTAAAGTAGTGCCGACATTACAAAGGTCAAAGATCATTCATCAGCCCACGAAATAATCATGAATAGCCCGATATCGATCATCAGTGAATTTTTGACGATCTTCTTCAAGAAGTCGACCACTTTGAGCTCGTCGACGTCCCTGGAGAGTGAGCATTAATTGGCATGGTTATCATTCACATTTACGTGCGATAGGCGCTATTCAAAAGAGCGAGAGACACATTTTCTCTCGATAGGTCGAGTGGTGAAATACAATGAAGATACCGTGGTTGAAAATGCCTTGTCAATCTTTCACTATGCGCGGACGGCACTAGCTCCGATGAGAACTGTGACGTCATGCCGCCTTGGATATATCAAAGGCAGCATGACGACATAGTTCTCCTCCGACCTAGTGCACTCGCGGACTCACAGATAGGCCAAGTCCTCGAAGACCTTCTTCGCCTTTCTCAAAACTTCTCGCAGGTTGTACTCCTGCCCCTCGTATTCGGCGAACGCTCGCTCGTTCACGAACACTTCCTGAAGTTATTCGATTATTATGTTGGTATTATGGTTGTTGTTGTTGTTGATGTTGTTATTTTTATGTTAAATATTTAAAATGCAATAACAAACTCGTTTCGCCTCAGATAGTCGCCTCGTCACGATCAAATGGCACAGCGAGTCTCTCATGCTGAAAATTGTGTTTTTCAAATGTCGTGTATGTTTCAACCAAACGCCAAATAAATTTCTCATGCGTGAAAACTAATATTGTGCACATAGCTAACATAGAAAACATAAGTCTGAAAATCGTTTTGAGAAAAAATCACGACCTCTAATATCATACAATTTATTGTGAAAGAGTGCATAGGATGAAGAAACATCTGAATTTAAAAACATTAAAAAATACCCACAAGAAAGCCAGGATCAGCGCAAACACAGATAGACAGGCAATGCAGAGAGTGACGTCACGCAGGTCTTTAGTGAGCAAAAACAGCGAGCCGATCGCCTGAAAATGTATATATTTTTTTCGCTCATGACTACTGTGAGAAATAAATAGAAAGAAATAGGATCAAACAGAAAGAGGGTAGTATGCGTTATTGCTGTTTTTGACGTTAGGTGCATATGCACGAGCCATTAATTTGGTTTAGCATGATGCTCTAGTGATTTCAAACGAACTTGTAAAAAATAGAAAAAAAAATAAAAACACTACTCGCCTGCCCTATCCCGCCCTGGAACTTGTACGCAATCACGGCCAGCGCGCGCATGTTCAGCGGCAGGATCTCGATGATGTTCGTCAGCGAAAGGATCATCGCAGACTGCAAAGACAGGATATTAGTAGAAGCCGCGAATTGGGAAGAATCGGTAAATATAGGTGGAGGGGGGAGCCGGGAGTACGGTTTCTTCTTTTTTCAGTATTTTTCTGTTATTTCCCAATAGGTTTCAGGTGTGATGGATGAAGCAGGTCAGTTCGTCAGTTATTTAGCACATCTGAAGCCTACCCGAGACATACAAATTGTCCGAAAGGGGGAACAATATACGGGAAATAGGAGAAGCCGGGAATCAAACGGAGCCGTCGAATTCCCCGCATCCGACTTTTAGCCTCATCGTGTGGAGCCAGAAAGCCGCCCACAATCCGAGGGTCGTGACGAGGTCAGCGTCGAGGAAGGAGACGATGAGGGATGCGATGCCGCCGAGCGTCAGGCAGATGATAGCGACGACGACCGATGTGCCTGGAAGGAGGAGGTTAGGGATAAGGTTAGGGTTAGTTTAGGGCTTATGTTAGGGTCAGTCTAAAGGCTAGGCGTAGGATAAGGTTAGTTGAAACCGAAACGATAATCTAAGGTTAGGTTATCGTTTAGGTTTCAAGACAGACAAGCAACGTGATGGACGGGTCGTAACTCCGCTGTCATTAAGTTTTACAAATTTTTGTGATACAATCAATATTTTTTTCCGGTCACATTACGATAATCGGAGGAAGTAAACAACGATAGTTCGATAACTTTGAATGTCACACTGAATTTCTTACAGTTCGCAGATGGGCGTGGCGACTCCGCCGAATGCCGCCGTGAGGAACATGGGAATGGCATCTTTTGGGATCTAAAATGTGGATTTTTTTACAATTTGGGATGGAGAATTGACTCCCTTCATTATGCCTGTTATTTCTCATTAGATAAACAGGTTAGAGATCATGCAGAAATTTATTGGAATTTTATTTTTTTTAAATATTTGTATTTTCTTGCCTGCTATGCTAAATCATTCTAGGGTTTCCCGTAATTTTGAACCTTATTAGGGTATGTTTCACATGCGGTAAATAATTGTTAGGTTCATACGCTGTGTCATAAACATGAAACATTTACGAAAATCACAAACATCGAAAAGTCATCAAATCTGATTCATCAAGAAAACACTATGAACACCATTTCTTTTTTGGTTGTATTTTTGCATGTAGGCCCTGATTATATTTGCTCGTACTGGATAAAGTGATGTGATGTGGTGTGACATCAATTTACCTGAAATGAGAAACCTAAAACATACGTGCGTAAGCGACGGCCGCCTTGTCTTTCTCGGTAATCGTGCCCACCTCGCAACAGCAACTGATCGTCCTGCCTGAAAGGCCCAAAAAAAGCAAGAAATTTTGTACAGAAAATTCGCAATTAGTCGTTGCGGCGCTCTGTAAGAGTTCTTGCAAACGAATGCTGTTTACCATTATCGAAAGCATTTTTAGCTTACCAGTGTCGACTACGCTGGTCTTGTGCACGAAAATAGCCGTTTCACTGAAAAATGTAATTAATTTGTTTAAAAAATAATAAAAACAATATTAATAAAAAATACGCGTATTTCTTGAAGATGCTGGTCACGATCATAATGAGAATGAAGCCAATGACCCGCACGCGAACATTCTTCCAGAACCCTGAAGAGGACAAAGATCAATAGTAAATATGCAAGTAAAATATCAGTTATTGATAGTTCTCGTTGTGTGCCACTCACCGTATCTCATCAGAGCTTTCTCGAAGGTGATGCGATGATAGAAACGTGTTCGACTGTAATTGGAGTAGAATCCCATTGGCCGCTTTCGCTTATTTAAAACACATTCACGTAATTGATTGAGCTACGGACGTTTTTCAAGTAAGGTTTCCTTTGAGAGTTGTTTTAATATATTTCTACGAGTAAGTTTCGTGTTCGTTTTATAGTTAATTTATTCATCAACTATTTAGCGCACCTGAAACCTTTCCGAAATAACATTAAAAAAAATTCCCAAAAATAATTACAATATTTTTGATTGTCGAATAGTCTTATTGTCGTAAACGAGAAAAAAAAAATTCACTCTTCGGATAGGTTTCATGTGCGCATTCAAACGCTCATCAGGTATCTTGCTAAAATGAATCCTAATAGAAAAAAAATATCAAATACAAATTCGCACATCAATTTTCCAATAATTCAACGCTATCTCCTGCTCACCCCTTCCCCGTGGTCTCCTCTGCATTGGTCATAATTTTCTTCGGGTCCGCATACGATGACATCACGGATACCGTCTCTGTAGTGCCGGGCTTGCAAGGGGTAGCGGCGGTACCAGGCGCGACCGGTCTGGAACCATAATACTATATTTGTTTTTGAAAATATCAATCGAGTCTTGTAGCAGCCAGAGATTTCGCCCCTGCTCCAGAAATTATTATTTCAAATATATTTATAGAAAATCAGTCGTGATCTACCGTATTCAAATAGAATGGAAACATTACTTTATCTCGGATGATGTAGTGACAAGGGATGGCGAGGAATTGGCGGGAACAGGAGAGACTACAAATCATACTGTATTTTAAGGTAGTGGGCTCTGTAGTCTGCGAGTATTGCAAAATGAACGACTTCTCGGAATACGGTAATTGATACGGTACCAGGTTTGGGTGCCGGAAGTGTTTTTGTTACTGGTCCCTTCTCCTTCTCATCGTTTCCCTTCTTCTTCCCTTGCGTACGGTTCATTGCGAGTTACTAAACAAGTCAACTAAAACATTATTTTCTTGTTTAGGAAATTCAGGAGAAAAGCAGAACTATGCAAGTCGATATGTGCATTTTTTATTTGTTTTTTTTATTTAAAAAAAATAATGGAAATACCAACCCTGTGCGCCTCCTCACCACCGTTCGCGAGGTCGAGAAGATACGAGAATGAATTGGAGAAGAGGAAAAGTGCTGCAAAAGGAACAATTGAGTCTATGAGAACAATGAAATGCAATTATAATTCATATTTCTGAATTTGACTGTGAACTATGAAGAAGGAGATAATTCGATTGAATATATCCAATCACTTCAGCGCTGTTTCAACGTTACATCATTCTAAAGACTCGATTGGTTCCGCCAAGTCCTGAATCCTTCTGGGCCTCGAATAAAATCGTACCACTGACTCCTCTGACTCGGTAGTGATTTCGGTCGCGAAATTGTACCTTCCCTAGAAGCACTTTGGACAGCAGGGTACCGTAGTCCTAGCAGTAGTCGCCGCACTACACCACCTAGCGTAGTCGTTCACGACAGTACACTCGCTTGACGTGGCTGTACCTTTTTACCTTTACTGACTTCTCAGCGATGTTATCGGCCGCTGGATTAATTGTATTCGCTCATGAATTCACATTGTTTGATTGCCATGCCACAGTGCGAGTTCGTCTGGCTCTCTCCAAATCACACACTCTCTCGTCGATCAGAGTGAGCGAGAGAGTGTAGGATGTGGATAGAGCGAGACCATTGCTCCGCAGTGAATTTATGTATACAATGGGTATTACCCGGAAATGTAAATTTCATTTCATAAATGCACATTTTGGAAAAAAATATTTAGAAAAAAAATTTTGGAAATTCATTTTTTGGAAAGTCAAGAAATGGAAAATAAATTTCAGAATTTCCCATTTTGGAAATGCCCGTTTTGGAAATTTTTCCACGTCCGGTAGTACTGTAGCCGAGCGGAATATTACCGTAACCTATGGAGCATTTTCGTCATTTATCAGCAAATTCGTAACATATTATTATTTTCCTTTATTACTACTAGCGGGGAACTACGTTAGCTAAGAGATGGGAAAGCGCTACTTCACTTCCTGGACATCTCAGAATAACGGCAAACACGTTTGACTCTGACGGGAATCGAACCACCAAATTTCGGTTTTCAAATCCACTGCTTTAGCCACTCGGCCATGGAAATAAGGCAATGTGTATTTTATAAATCAGAATAAATCGAGTTGTTAATAATTTAAGAAAGAACCACCTCATAATTATAATTTAAAAATAATTTGCAAAAATCGTCATTTGGCAATTTTTCAAAATCAAAATTTAAACTAATTAGTTATTAATTTTGCATTTAGTGATGAAAACAATTAATGTTAATGTGATTAGTAATTATTGAAACAAAGAAACACAGCAAATTCAGCATTTTGATGCAAACGAGAATAAATTGCTGATAACGAATTCGCCCCATCGAACAAACAGACAAATGGGCGTAACGAAGAGAATAATCAATGAATTTACGACAAATGTGTTAAGATAGTGTGTACGGACAATACGCACACGGGCAAGTGCGATAAAAGCCCAAACCTACCGTAGTTTTGAACACACAGACAAACCAACACCTGTTTTTCGCGAATATTGCACATTTAACCGATTGACTTGCTTGTTTTTATGTTTCTGCCGATTAAGTTAAGCGAATGCGCACACGCTCACAAATTTTTAGCTTCCTTGCTGCTCTAGGAAAGATTTTCTTACGGAGTAAGGTATAGTAGTAGTAGTAGTATAGTAACTAACTAAACTATACCTTACTCCGTAAGAAAATCTTTCCTAGAGCAGCAAGGAAGCTAAAAATTTGTGAGCGTGTGCGCATTCGCTTAACTTAATCGGCAGAAACATAAAAACAAGCAAGTCAATCGGTTAAATGTGAAATAATCGCGAAAAACAGGTGTTGGTTTGTCTGTGTGTTCAAAACTACGGTAGGTTTGGACTTTTTTCCACGCTTCATTTTGCATTCCTGCGAGTATTTCTTTACTTTTTTGCAACCTTAGTACTTGCCTGTGTGTGTATTGTCCGTACACGCTATTTTCACTCATTTGACGTAAAATCATTGATTATTGGCTTCATTTCGCCTATTTTAATGTTTGTCAGGTGGGGCGAATTCATTATCAGTAATTTATTCTCGTTTGCATCACAATGCTGAATTTGCGCTGTTTCTTTATTTAAATAATTAGTAATCAAATAAACATTAATTGTTTTCATCACTGAATTCAAAATAAATAGCTAATCAGCTTAAATTTTGAGTTTGAAAAAATGCCAAATAACGATTTTTGCTAATTATTTTAAAATTATAATTTTGAGGTGTTTATTTCTTAAATTATTAATAACTCGATTTATAATGATTTATAAAATACATATTGGCCTATTTCCATGACCGAGTGGCTAAAGCAGTGGATTTGAAAACCGAAATTTGGTGGTTCGATTCCCGTCAGAGTCAAACGTGTTTGCCGTTCTTCGGAGAGGTCCAGGAAGTGAGGTAGCGCTCTTCCAACTCTTAGCGAGGCGTAGTTCCCCGCTAGTTATATTATTATTGTAATTAACAATACTAATAATTAAATAAAGAAAATATACTAAATAATGCAAAATCAATGTTTGAAATTAATCTTTCTTTAAATTAATATTTAATAGAAATAATATTTAATAGAAACTTTCTTTAATAGAAATTAAATTAATATTTCGCGGTTCTCTCGATACAGCGAAAAATACCGCCAGTGGAAAAATCTCCAAAATGGGTCTTTCTAAAAATGTGTTTCAAATTTATTTTTTCCACAATTGGTTTTTCCAAAAAAGGAAATATCCAGATATTTTTTTCTAAATTTTAATTTTACGAAAAATTCGTTTATTTTCAAAATGAAATTGTAGCGAAATACCTTCGCTACTATAATTTCATTCACTAATAATCAATATTATTCAATAAACAAATCAATTAATAATTCGACAATAAATAAAGTCAATTCTCGCTTCATGAATTACTGTACCAAACGCACTCGCTGCGAATCGACCCGGCTACGTGTACCGGGCCGCGATACTCAGTCTGATTTCGAAATATATTTTCCTGGACGTTTTCGTCGTTGTTGTTGTCGTTGACGATCGATTGACGTGTTGCTTCACGTCGTCGCCCTTCTCCCGTTTCACTTCAACCATTCAGTACTAGACGACTCACTGTCTAGCCCCTGTCACTCATTAGCTGTCCTGCCGTTGTCGCGAGCTAAATTATCGTTCTTTCACCCAGTTTTCCCATCCATTCCGCCCATATTTCACTCAACCATATTTGCCATCATTCCTTCCAATCATTCCATAGTATCGCATAATCGTTAGCGTGCTATCATTCATCCATCCCACGTTCATTACGCTTCATTGTCAGACGCGGTTCATCTCGTCCGACTTACACCGCACACCCATCGATCGACTTCAACATTGATCGATCGACTCTTCACTTCCTTCTCCTCTTCAATAATAAAGGTACACTTGCCCCTCATTAATCAAATCAATTCCATTCCCCCTTTCTTGTTTATTAATTAGTTCTTTCGCCTTAAACTTGTAAATTTAAATAAATAAAGTTATTTTATTATCACCCCCTTGTCCTTTGCATTCCATTAACAGATTCTGACAACAGAATCCTGAACAGAAATTTCCAAAATACATTTTACAAATCGGGGTAGTACCATACAATGTTGTGTAATCATGCATTTATCGGAAAACTGACGGCATTTAAAAATAAGCATCCTTCAATTGTGTTGAGTTGATCTTGCTCAAAAGCCGCGGAAGGTGATCTGAAATTGTAGTTTAGCTTCACTAATGATGGAATATAAGATATAAGATGACAAATTTTGAGATCAAAGATCAAAGATTAGCTCACCATCATTCCCCTCACGTTCACTCCCCCGTTCGGCTGCCACGAAGCTCTCATTATATTGGAGGATTTGGTCGAAAATTTGGTACCGCGGGCCACTTCTCCAGTCAGCCTGAAACCCAACCTTATGATATCCCGTGCAAACATTATGAAAATTTAGAATAACAACTAGATTAATTTTTTTTTTCATCTCCTGACCCCAATGTGATCGATCCAAAATCAACCTACTTTCGCCTGACATGACAAGTGCTTATGAATGCATAAACATCTCGAAAACACCTTCCCCGTAGACAACCATTGTGTTTGAATTTCCGAGTGACTTACGTGGTGATCACAGTTCCTCCCAGAGTGCCTTCGTAGAGCACCAGCTTATCGCAACATGAGTTTGCTTCGAGGAAGAGTATCTGCGCTTCCAAAGTAAGAGTCGGAACTTGTGACGAAAAAGTGTCTTTCATGCCGACTGGAGCCACACATATGGAGTCGAAAAAGGAATCTTTGTTTTCTTCCGAATTCACCTCAACTTCAACCAGCTTGCCGGCGTCAACAGTCAGGAAGAAGTCGCATGATGTTGATGCACTGTTGGGAAATCCCGGCGAGTAAGCCTACCATAATGGATTGAATAAATAAGTGGTACGCTTTGAGCGTTCAATCGATCCTTTTCCATCACAATATCTCCCAATACGGTAATGTTATACTTGAAGATAGCTTGAAATGGCAAAATTAACTCACAATGTCACCCTCACTAAGCGCGCGTCCACCGCAGGAAGGATCCGCGTCTTCAACTGTGAGGAAATATACTTATTTGGCCATCAGAACAATATTAATCAGGAATATGAATGATCCAATGCTTAAATTATCATACGTTTCCTCGCACAGACAAACGGCATATCGGCATCACAGTTCGTGTTCACCCACTGTCCTCCCGCGTTGTTTGTGTCCATCGCTACGCAGCTGCCTGCTCCGGCGAACGGAAAGCCTGAATGGTAAGGTACTCTTCCCTGACGTGGAACCGGCCGGGACTCCCACATCAAAAAATTCATGAAATATTCACAGAAAAAAAAAGAAAATTTAGCGCGAAATTCTGACCAGGAAAATACTTTAAGTTTTGAAATCGATTTCCTGATCAGAATTTCGCGCTGAATTTTCTGAGAATATTTCATGAATTTTGGTATATGTGAGTTCCGGTCGGTTCCATGTGAGTTGACAATGATAATGGACCTAATAGGCAATATTTGCGCAATAATATTTGTTGATGAATCTTCAATAACATATGCGAACCTGGATGGAAGTTCTGATAGTCCCAGTCTGATCCATCGGCCCAGCTAAAGTTGTCGTCCTTTCCGGTAATGGAAGCACCGATGAGCACTCCGTTCACTTGACCCCTCGAAACGGCGAGACGACGGATGTACGCATTCTCCTGTGCTTATATTTATTTTGATATATTTATTTTGACAATTCAAAAAAATGCTCTGATTTTTTACGAAATTCTAAAACGAGCTCTCTGCGAATGAAAGATGTTTAGGGGAATTCTGAATTACACATATTTCAATTTAAGCATATTGAGTGTGACGAATTAAATTATAACCTGTGAGTTGTGAATAGATGCGACGTCTCCTCCAAAGCTCTTGCATGCTATCTGCGCTTCCAGCCACGGCGCTGGCTCCGAGCCGATCTGGATTAGAAGGCTTTGATTACAAACAATAAGATCATAACTTGAAGCACTTGATGCATATTGATATTGTGAAATCTGGATTCACAAATCAGGCGAGCGCAACGCGTCTCCGGTCGCGTTGCGGTTTCGATATACCTGGTAGCAAACCCCATCTTCACTATCGTCGCTGAAATCACTGCACTCTTCGTCAGGTTGATTGAGAGGAGGAAGCGATTTCAAGCAGTAGATATCGAAATATGCGGAACTTGTCATTCCCAAACCTAAACAAGCTATGATTTGTATTTGTGTCACCCCGTACACATGATATAGTTTGTGTATTTAGAGAAATCTACAATAAAAATTCAGCAAAAACATCCATTAAGATGAGTCTATTCAGTCATTTATGAACACTCTAAAGCGTACCATGACTCCATTGTCCATCAGATTTCATATACCAGCTGTATGTGGTGATTCCGCTACAGCTTTCAATTAGAACTGCAAAAAATATTGTTTTTAAAATTAAAATGTTACGGCCCTTTTTTGGTAGCATTTTCCGTTTTTGTTCGATTTCGAAGTAACTGTTCATGATTTCGGAAAAGTGTCAAGTGAGTTGCTTTGCAAATATTAAAATCAGTTGCTTGCATCTGAATCTGGCAATTGCTGAAAATTGCAGGAAAATGATTATCCAACTCCTCACACGGATCATACAATGTCGTTAGGTAGTCGATGCTGGATCCATCGTCCCACTCAAATCTATCAGAGGTCGTGTTACAATAAATTCCTGAAATAAATATGTATTCGAATGGACAATTCACTTCGTCTCACCGAGCGCAATACGATTAGATTCACATTTCGCGCTCCAGTAATCTTGTTCCTGAGAATTATCGATCTGTTCAAATTACACTAGATCGGATGAGGACTACGACGTCATGCTTTTGATATGTCGAAGGCAGCCTGACGTCATAGTGCTAATAAGGTCCAATACCATACTTCGAAAAAATGAAAATATGTCTACTTAGATAGCCCTACTCAAAGATAAAAGATCAATAAACACCTCCTGATTTCGGATTATCACTGTCGTGGCGCCAATCGGATCGCACTCAGTCACGGCATCGAAATGCAAGCTGCCGTAGTAGTGACTGCTGTTGCTCACGAGAGATATGCAGATGCCAGTGTACTCTAGTGAGTATCCACTGGGGCACGAAGCAGCAGCGATTTCTGATAAGAAAGTAATAGAACAATACGAGAAAAACTACTGGAAACAATGACAACTCCAAGATTAGGCAAACTCCCTTTATCGGTGTTACGTCGGTGCATAGCTATACTACGTGTGGGAATCATGCACGAAGAACAGTCAAGGTTTGAATAGGAAAGGGATAATGGGAAAGGTTTGTATAAAACGTATTTGTATGATGAACTTACGGAGAAGTGATCCGGTGAGTAGTATTTGTAGAATCATGACGGTGAGGAAGAATGAGAGAAAAACTTTTGCTTGAGTCTGGGCGCACCTCTATTATCAGCATATATATGCACCTTGTCACTGATTTCCTGTTGAAATGTAGGGAAATAGGTACCCTTTAATCTCAGATTCGGCCTAGGCGTACGCTTTGGTGAGGTAGGGTACAATAATTGTGCATAGAAGCAAATTCATTTCCTTAAATGGGATGTGCACCTTGAAGTATGGTAACCTATACCAGTTCAACTTGGAAGTTTGCGAACTGCATACGAATTCTTCATTACAAATGAAGCACATCATGTCGAGCTGCTGTACTTTTCGCCTTCGTTTATGGACACATTGTGTGATTTGCGTGCTCTCCGGCAAAGTTGACTACGACGTTGAGGCATTATGAATTTATCGATACATTTACAGCAATTAAAACGCGTTCTCTGTAAGAGTGCAGGTGGGGTGTTACAACTCCGGCAAAATGATCGCACAGGGCTCAAACCTTCAGAATATGTCCACTAGGGACCAATAATCGTTCAAACGAGAGTTGAAGTCAAAATATCGATTTTGACCTACAAAAATCGATAATTTTAAATTTTCGATTTTGACCTCGTGTTATAGTTCATTCGAAAGAGCGTGAAAAGTTATGTTAGAACGTAAAGTCGCCCCCGCCCTCCAGTTCCGATATATTTTGTGCCAGATGTATCGTAGAATACGAATCCGTTATGAAATCGCCATATTTTCAGTGACGAAGAACGGAAAATATCGCTCGAAATGACAACTTCCATCGATTTTTCAAGGTTTAGACCAATTCCAATTGATCTTCACTGTTTACTAATGATACACATCCAAACCATCAAAATTATTCATACGCGGTCTTGTAGAACATATATCAGTAATTTCCATAACGTTACAAATGCATGTTTTTTTCATAAATCTTGATTTTTGCCACTGAAATCATAAATGACCCTGCTGCTAACTCACCATTTCGAAATCATTACACGTGTTGGCTACACAAATTGTATAGTATACATAGCCATGAATAAGAATTGGTGGTAAAGACCTCCACCCATGTTTCGATGCCCCGATTTTTCATGCTCAAATATGGAATAACGATTGCTTCGGAAATGTAAACGAACTGTTTTTGAAATCGATTGTTTGAATTCTAATGAAATATATGTTTGGAAATTTTTTTCGCATGCATATTAATCTGAAATTAACGAAAAAAATACTAGATTTCGAGATTTTACAAAAATCTAAATTTTCATATTTCGAAAAGTTCGAAATTTCATAAGGGATAATAATGCTGCTTTTCTCGTTGAATTCTGATTCTTTAAAATATTAAAACATTGTCTAAACATATAACTCGTTAAAATTCACATAATCTAACTCAAAAACAGTATGTTTACATTTCCGAAGCAATCGATCTTCCATATTTGAGCATCACAAATCGGGGCGTCGAATCATTGGCGGAGGTCTTTGCCACCGATTCATATTCTTGGCTGTCCATACTGTATAATTTATGCAGCCAACACGTGTAATAATTTGGGAATGGTGAGTTAGCAGCAGGGAAATTTATGATTTCAGTGGTGAAAAACGTGATTTTTGAAACATCAAATTGCATTTGTAACGCTGTGGAAACTACTGATATATGTTGTACAAGACTGCGTATGAATAATTTTGACGATTTGGATGTGTATAATTAGTAAACAGTGAAGATCAATTGGTCTAAACCTTGAAAAATCGATGGGAGTTGTCATTTCGAGCGATATTTTCCGTTCTTCGTCACTGAAAATATGGCGATTTCATAACGGATTCGTATTCTGCGATAGATCTGGCACAAAATATATCGGAACTGGAAGGCGGGGGTGACTTTAATTGGGGCAGTTTCGGCTAGAAATGTGCAAATGAGCGAAAACTTGCACATTTCAATCGATTTCTCGCTTCCAGAAATGTTATTTTCGACGAAACGGTAAGTTATATCATAACTTTTCACGCTTTTTCGAATGAACTATAACACAAGGTAGAAATCGAAAATTTAAAATTATCGATTTTTGTAGGTCAAAATCGATATTTTGACTTTAACTCTCGTTTGAACGATTATTGGTCCCTAGTGGACATATGATGAAAGTTTGAGCCCTGGGCGATCATTTTGCCGGAGTTGTGCCACTATCCCACCCTTTCACTGCGTTCTTACGGAGAACGCGTTTTAAGCACTGTTCATCCATTGAATTGCTCTGGTTTGATGATCAAACGCTTCGGAAGGTGATCTGCAAAAGGTACAGTATAAAAGCGATCACGGATCTTCCCAGACTGCCTTCGTAGAGCACCAGCTTATCGCAGCATGAATTCGCTTCGAGCAAGAGAATCTGAATTGTGGAGTTTACTGAATCGAGATACTCTAGCGAAGTCAACCCCAATACGGTCTAAAGATTCGCGTGTTGTCAAATAAAAACAAGTTCACCATATTGTCTAGGGCGCACCTGACTTACATGCTATACGTTGTTCAAAAAATGGGTTTAGTTTTCAGTCATACCGTGCTTCAGTTATTAACGATACGTCACAAAGACTCGCCTCAACTTCAACTTGCTTTCCCGCGGCTACCACCAGGAAGAAGTCGCACGGATTCGAAGCGTTGTAGGGAAATCCAGGAGAGAATGCCTATATTGAGATATAGAATGGAAGTAAATATCAGAATGTCCATGTCCTCTCACTCATTATCACACACTACTTTGGTGGTAGCGTTTGCGTTTTTGTTCAATTCAGGTCACCGCCTTGAAGATCACACTGTATATCGATCGGTCGATCTGTGATATAATGCGACAATCAAGATACAATGACTTGAATTGTGAAGAGAAAAAAAAACTGCACTGAGGTTCCTCTTGCTAGGTGCTATTGGGCATGTTTACAGCATTTCCAGGAACGGTTTGAAATTGAGCGCACAATAAGCATACCCGAAAATAGTACACAAATGCCCAAAACGCCCAATATGAGGAACTCTAAACTACGAGCAATCGTCTGACTATCTTCAGTTTGCACGCTCTCTCGTCTCTCTGACCAGCGAGAGAGCGTGCAAACTGAAGAGAGTCAGACCATTGCTCTAAACTACACTCACAATGTCTCCCTCGCTCAACGCGCGTTCACCGCACGCAGGTGTCTCGTATCCAGCTGAAAAGCAAACTGATGTTTGTCTTTTCAAGTTATTTTACGCAATGATATTAATCGAACTCAAGATCGAACTCAGAGTGTGTGTGATGGACTTGAATACTATCATGAAACCACTCCAAATTACTGATAAGGCCAAGCAAACGATATCATAAACAACGATCAGGAATATGAAATAAATCGAAGAAATTCGGGTATTTTTACGTACGTTTTCTCGCGCATGCAAATGCCATTTTGTCGTCGCTGTCTGTGTTCACCCACTGTCCTCCGGGGTTGTTAGTGTCCAACGCTACACAACCGCCTGCTCCAACAACGGGGAAGCCTGAGCGATCAATTGCATAAGGTAATTCTTGTCGGCAGTTCAGTTCGCATAGAGCCTCGTCTTTCAATCGGCTGAGAGGCTGTTTGCACTGGAGAGATAGTGATCACAATTCAAATTTAGAGACTTTCCGATATTGGTTAATGCTACTGTTTGGGAAACTAAGTGGATAAGTTGTGAACCAGGATAGAAGTTCTGGTAGTCCCAGGCCGATCCGTCCAGCTGAAGTTGTCGTTCTTCCCAACGATGGAAGCTCCGAGGAACACGCCGTTCACTTGACCTTTAGAGACTGCTAGACGACGGATGAACGAATTCTCCTTCAATTATCCTGGTGTTTAAAAATAATGCCACATTAAGCGATTTTACACTCGTCTAGGAAGAGTTTGGTAGAGAATGCTCATTAAGTGTCGAATCAAAAAGCAACTTGTGTGTTGTGAATCGAGGCTATGGTTCCAGAGTAGCCCATGCAAGCGAAATGCGCTTCCATCCACCTCGCGGGTTCCGCACCGACCTTGAAACAATTGATCTAACGCCGTCATTTTGCTCTATCTCTAGCGACTCGAGCGAATTATGAAAAATATATTAGATTGATGCAAAAGTTTCTTTCTTTTTTTCACATTTTTACCTCCCCAGTTCTTCCCATTTGGCCAATCAACTGATGTATCTTAAAAGTTAATTCGGACATAAGTACACTCTATAACGAGCACAATATCGGGCCGATTCACGTGGTGAGAATGGGACAGATCAATTTGAAAGTAGTTGAACTAGGTCTGCGCTACCGACTATTCAATCGTCCAAATCTTCGTGGAGAAATTTGTAGAGCTCGAATTGGAGACTCTATTGTGGAGTACTACGGTTGGGCATGTCAAATGACACGGCATGACTATTCTGCCGTAAACAGCCTATTTTGAATTTTGACCCAATTATAGAACTGCACTGCTTGACAACTTCGGCATTCGAATTAATGTGCACTGTATTCTTGCAAATCAGTGTAGAAAGATAATTTCTGATTTATTGTGAAGTATACTCCCCTATATGTATGCAATCACATTTATGAAAGGATTGAACTACCCATTCAATAGCTGAATTTTTCAAAACTATGATTTTGAGATTCACATGCTGAAATCAACACTTTTGGGCGTCCCTTGATTCGTACGCATGTTCGAATCCGGATTTTATGTGTTAATATGAACGATAATCTCTTGCCCTAGTGCTGGTTGGCTGCGCAGAACAAGTCTGCCGCTATTATGAGAAAATCAGGGTTCCACCAAGAACGTTAAACAGTGGCCGATTTCCGATGTTTCAGCTCTGGAATTTGTCAACCTCTTGCGATGATGCGGAGATTGACAACAATCGTATGAAAGTAATCTACAATCAAGGCTCTAACAAATGCTATTGGGAAAATCGCGAGACTCTACGCACTCCAGAAGAAATTAGAAAAAGAAAAAAAAGAAAGAAACTTTTGCATCAACCTGATGACACGCGTATAGCGAGTGAGTGAAGGTGTGCGGGAACATTTTGAAAAAAAAGTTGTGGAAGATCTGACTCATATTATAGTCGTAGAATGCTCAAGACATATGATTCGAAAAATGTGGGTCATGGGTCCCAGAGCCGGCTTTTAGGAATTTTCCGGTTTTGCACCTGGCTATACTGTATATAAGAGTGACTATCTGAGAGAACCGAGCAATACCATCTATAGGCCGTACAGCGAAAAATAAAGTTCTGATTTTAAGATGCCCCTAGGGGTAACTTTTCACGCAGAGTTCGAAAATCGACCTTACGAAGCCTTATCTCTTACCCCTCATTTCGTGTATTGCGCTGAACCTGGGTGGTCGGTTTTTGTATTTTTTGAACGGCTCATCCAAACTTCATAAATCTATAGTAATTCTGAAAGATCTCGACGAGATAAGCATTTTTCCTGTTGGAAGTGAAAAGCTAGCTCATCTGTGGAAAAAGTTTGGGTAATTAGAATAATAAAAATTTCAGCCATGAAAAAGTGTTTCAATGTGTGTCATTTTAATCACCATTATTAAATTCTTCGTGAAAAGTTACCCTAGGAACCAACTTTTGGATAAAAAAATCGTGCATCAAAGGGGTCTCCTGAATCACAGAACAGGGAAGGTAGTGATTTTTTTGCAAATATGTCTATTTTTAAGACGATCCACTGTGAACTCAGATTAAGTCTAGTCAGTTTATAGCTACACTTTGATAGGGGAAACATATAACGTACAAAAAAACGGACATTATCTCAATTCGAAAAAATCGATTTTTATCATCTCGATTTTTCTCATATTTAGGCACATGCTTCTTTTACTTAACGATCGGAATTCCCAATTTTCTGGGAAAATCTAGTAGAACGGACCAACATATGTCAAAAAAGTTTTAGCTTAGGGTCCCCACCAATCCGGAAGGTAGGTATATTTTTGCTTGAAAATGTAAAATTGTGGGTGTCAGAAAAGAAAGAAAACAAAATTTTAGCGTCATTTTGTGAGAATCGATTAGATTTTACTTGTATACACCTCCCCCCAACTAAATTCCTCAAGCGTTATGCATTACAGCGATAAATTAGCAGTTTTTGAAAAAAAATAATTTTCAGGTGTCCAAAAAGTCAATTTTAATAGATTGAATATATGGTCCATTTTGCGTGCATAATACTTGGCCTAAGTTGAAGAAGTTGAATAATGTACAAAATTATAGCCCTCGTAACTTCGATATTATCATGTGAAACATATTTTTTTACGAGCGCGATATTGCATTTTCAAGCAACAATATACCTACCTTACGGATGGATGAGGACCCTAAGCTCAACCTTTTCTGACATATGTTGGTCCATTCTACTAGATTTTCCCAAAACAATTGGAATTCGGATCGTAAAGGAAAAGTACCATGTTCCTAAATATGATAAAAATCGAGATGATAAAAATCGATTTTTTCGAATTGAGATAATGTCCGTTTTTTGTACGTTATATGTTTCCCCTATCAAAGTGTAGCTATAAACTGACTAGACTTAATCGGAGTTCACAGTGGATCGTCTTAAAAATAGACATATTTGAAAAAAAATCACTACATTTCCTCTTCTGTGATTCAGGAGACCCCTTTGAAGCACGATTTTTTTCACCAAAAGTTGGTTCCTAGGGTAACTTTTCACGAGAAATTTAATAATGGTGATTAAAATGACACACATTGAAACACTTTTTCATGGCTGAAATTTTTATTATTCTAACTACACTAACTTTTTTCCACAGATGAGCTAGCTTTTCACTCGTCGAGATCTTTCAGAATTACTATATATGTATGGGGTTTGGACCAGCCGTTCAAAAAATACAAAAACCGACCACCCAGGTTCAGCGCGACACACGAAATGATTGGTAAGAGATACGGCTTCCTAAGATCGATTTTCGAACTCGTGAAAAGTTCCCCTAGGGGCATCTTAAAATCAGAACTTTATTTTTCGCTGTACGGCCTCTGGCCAGTTCTCTCAGATAGTCACTCATAACACATGTATCACGAGTCAGTAGAGGAAGCCACGAACAATTTTTTTTCAAAGTTGTTCGATTTCGATCATATTATAGTAGGAAGGTACCCTGGAGACAAGAATTCGATTAAACTAGGTAATTACTCCGAGAGCCGGGTTTTAGGTATTTTCCGGTTTTCAATGCGGCTGTGCCGTATCACAGCTCACAGACTAGCTACAGTGATGGGATCGGTCTTAAAATACGCGGAAAAAATATGAGAAACAACTTTCATGTTACAAATAAGATTGCAAGATGCACTCTAAAAAAGTTGTAATCGCAAAACTGCATTTGATGGTGAATATTAATTTCTTACGCAATTACAATAGCGACTAAAGCAGAATTTTGTAGCGGATAATTGAAGAGGAAGTAGTAATGTGTCTTAGAAAAAAATAAAATTAATCTTTAGGTGAGGCATAATAGCATAACAGCATAATAAAATTAATCTTCATTTTTCTCGCCTATCGTGGCACACTGCTAACTGTCAATAGTTAAACCCCTCAGATACACCTTCATTGCGGATTTGCATAATCAATATGTGTGATTTGTGAAGTTTTAAGACTAATAGAGCAATTGCAGAACTACACCGGGCCTCGCAATATGCAATTTGCGGTATGCTTTGACATTCGCACTCCTGAATTTTCCATTTTGGAACAGCATAAATTCGCACTTAAAAGAGGTTCCTAAAAGAGGGGTATCTTCCTCAATTTTCTTCACAATGTGAAAGCATACTGCAAATTGCACATTGCGAGGCCCGGCGTAGTTCCTCAATTGATAAGTTCTGAGGTCGCAAACTTGTAAAATTTCGGGGTCGAAAAATCTAATTTTCAAAATATGAAATAGGTCCACTCTTTCATCATAATCTAAGTCTATTAGTCTTAAAACAAATCACACATATTGATTATGCAAATCCGCAATGAAGGTGTATCTGAGGGGTTTAACTATTGACAGTTAGCAGTGCGCCACGATAGGCGAGAAAAATGGAAACTACAACCTCTCAACTAAAGTTTAATTTTATTTTTTTCTAAGACACATTACTACTTCCTCTTCAATTATCCGCTATAAAATTCTGCTTTAGTCGCTACTGTGATTGCGTAAGAAATTTATATTCACCATCAAATGAAGTTTTGCGATCACAATTTTTTTAGAGTGCAGTTTGAAATCTTATTTGTAACATGAAAGTTGTTTCTCATATTTTTCCGCGTATTTTAAGCCCGATCCCATCACTGTAGCTAGTCTGGGAGCTGTGACACGGCATAGCCGCTTTGAAAACCGTAAAATACCTAAAACCCGGCTCTCGGAGTAATTACCTAGTTTAATCGAATTCTTGTCTCCAGGGTACCTTCCTACTATAATATGATCGAAATCGAACAACTTTGAAAAAAAATGTTCCGGACGAGGCTGATTTTGCTTCACCGACTCGTGATACATGTGATAAGCTCTCAGATGAGCTAGAGAGATGTTATTGATATTTTTATTTCATACATCTGGACTTGTTTCTTAATCTGCATTAAAAATCTGGGACCCACATTTTTCGAAATCTTATGTCTTAAGCATTCTACGATTATAATATGAGTCAGATCTGCCATATCTTTTTTTCAAAATGTTCCCGACGGTGTCAATTTTCATCCACTGACTCGTGATACACGTGATAATAATTATCAAACGATAAAATGAGCCATTTTGAAGCGCGGATTGTATTGTCTATACAAATCATGATCACGGGGTGATCCAAGGCGAACGTTCAGCTGACGTTCGGTGAGGTACCTGATAGCAGATTCCCTCTTCTGCGTCGTCGCTGAAATCACTACACTCCTGATCTTCATCTGGCGGACTGAGGGGAGGCAGCATCTTCATGCAGTAGATATCGAAAGTAGATGAGTATTCAGAGGAAGATCCGGAACATAAACCAAATTATCATAATTCAAATCAACGTATTGAGTCATGGTATGCAACGACATATCTAATTTCCACTTTCCGTCTGTAGTCATCCACCAACTGTAGTATGTATAACTACAACTTCCAGTAAGACCTGCAAAACTGTGTTGGTATATCCAAGAATAATGTTCCGGCCTTTGTTACCTGAATCATAATATTGTGGAGTGTACTTGATCGACGATCCATCGTCCCACTCCCACTTTGAAGTGGATGTATTACAGTGAATTCCTAAAAAAATAAAATTTGATATACGAAATTCCGTCATATTACCAAGCGCAAGAGAATATTTCATCTTCCGGATTTCATCTTCCCGAACCAATAATATTGTTCCTGAAAATATAGCACATTATGTAGATTCGAGGATCATACTTCCTGGCTTCGAATTAGCACCGACGTAGATGCAGCGGGACTACAGGCATTCACAGCATCTGTGTGTAAGTTACTGTAGTAGTGGCTGATGTTGCTCACAAAATGTGTGCAGATTCCATTGAACTCCAGTGAGTACCCATCGGGGCATGAAGATGCAGCATTTTCTGAAGATATAGAGAGAGAGATATAGAAAATGCATGAACCATATCAGAGGTCTTCTGAGAGATCGCATTTGGCATTTGACAAACTGTTCAAAGTGCTTCGATCGGAATGCCCTTTTGGTGGTTGATGTACCTGAGGCCTAGTAACTTTCAATTAAGTCGGTGGGACCGTAAATTCAAAACTGAAAACAAAATCCGGCTCTGGCAATTTCGAAAATTCAAAGCATCATATATTCCTTCAAAGTTGTGTAAAAAAATAGTTCAAAATAGCAAAATTACCGCCTCGTCGAGGAGAATAATTTCGATGTTGACGAAAAATCTGTAGAAATACAATGAAAAAATTTTTTAGGGGTCGAAAAAATGCATAAAAATGCATGTCCTGAAAAATATTATCTCTTTTACCTGTGAGATTATTTCAGATTCGCATTCACCGTCCTTTTTTACCATGGGAATTTTTTTGTAAAAATTGAGAGCGTGCTTTTTTTGCTATTTTGCTGTTTTCATGCCGGATCGCGTGTTTTTTGATGCATCTGAATGATATTTTTGATCGTAGATCCTGTTTATTGTCTCCAATTACCTTCAAATTTGGCACAGAAGTCACACTCGACCATATAACCATCTCCAATTTCAAAATCTGCAAAATTGCAAATTTTTTTTTTCGGGGTAAAAAAGGACGGTGAATGCGAATCTGAAATAATATCGCAGGTAAAATAGATAATATTTTTCAGGACATGCATTTTTATGCATTTTTTCGATCCCTAAAAATTGTTTTCTGCAAATTACGGCATTTCATTGTATTTCTACAGATTTATTGTCAACATAGAAATTATTCTCCTCCACGAGGCGGTCATTTTGCTTTTTTGAACTATTTGTTTACACAACTTTGAAGGAATATGTGATGCTTTGAATTTTCGAAATTGCCAGAGCCGGATTTTAGGCAGTTTTGAATTTACGGTCCCACCGACTTAACTGAAAGTTACTATGCCTCAGGTACATCAACGACCAAAAGGGCATTCAGATTGAATCACTTTGAACAGTTTGTCAAAGGGGGTCTCAATTTCATGCAATCTCTCAGAAGACCTCTGATATGTACACACATTGATATATGAGTGACTATCTGAGAGAATTGATCAATTCAACCTCTATGCCGTACAGCGAAAAATAAAGTACTGATTGTAAGATGACCCCAGGGGTAACTTTTCACGTAGATCCCGAAAATCGACCTTAGAAAGCCGTATCACGAACGGCTGATTTCGTGTTTGAAGCAAGGTGGTCTGTTTTTCTAACTTTTGATCGGCTGATCCAACCACCATACATGTATAGTAAATCTGAAAGAACTCGACGAGATAAGCATTTTTCCTGTTGGAAGTGAAAGGCTAGCTCATTTGTGAAAAAAAGTTTTGGTCATTTGAAATATAAAAACAGTCGAAAAAGTTTTATTTTTGGAAAAGTTTTTCACGTAGTGTACAAATTAAAGTATCCTATTCGAATCCTCGTTAAAAGTTACCCATAAGTGCAAAAATGTCATGTTGAAAAGTGTGTCGAAAAGTGGTTTCTTGAATTAAGGGAGAAGGAGTGGTTATTTTCGCCAAATTTTACGCAGTTTCCTGCAGAACCTTCGTGATAAGTTCTGAACTTTTTTCGACGATTCTAAACTTGTGAAGAATTATGAACCTGAAAAACTCCGAGTTTTGACAATTTTTAAGAACTCGATTTTCTCCACTTCGACATTTCCCATTTTTCTGCATTTATATCATCTCATTTTCAAAACACATACCGCAACATGCATGCAAATCTTGTATAACGATTTCGAATAACGATTTCGAGAGGGAATCATATACAAACAATACAATTTAGAGCGCATTTTCTCATAAATAGTGGATATTTCACTAGCTTCATGTATTTCTTTAAACACAGGTTCGTATGGGCTTGAATAAATTGAGTATTTCTAGTTTCCCATATTTCGGGTTTTCAATGCTCAAATGTTCGATATTTTTTCAATGTACTTTTAGCTGTTAGTTATACGCGGTTTTAGAGTAAGTGATATTGGTAGAATTGCGCGAACCACAATACATATAAGAATACTTTCAAAAGTTGTCAAATTTTCGATTTGTATAATTTTCTCCCCGTCGAAATTGCGATATCAGGTGAATAGCATTTAGAATACTTCTCACAAGGTACGCTTCTATGTGAATTTTCCGACTCATGTTGGTACATATTACAAGATTTGCATGACTGTTGCGGTATGTGATTTGAAAATACAAAGTTATAAATGTGGAGAAAATCGAGTTCTTATAAATTTTCAAAACTCGGAGTTTTTCTGGTTCATAATTCTTCCCAAGTTTAGAATCGTCGAAAAAAGTTCAGAACTGATCGTAACTCACGAAGGTTCTGCAGGAAACTGCGTAAAATTTGGCGAAAATAACCACTCCTTCTCCCTTAATTCAAGAAACCACTTTTCGACACACTTTTTAACATGAAATTTTGCACTTATGGGTAACTTTTAACGAGGATTCGAATAGGATAATTTAATTTGTACACTCCATGAAAAACTTTTTCAAAAATAAAACTTTTTCGAAATTTTTATATTTCAAATGACCGATATTTTTTTCACAAATGAGCTAGCCTTTCACTTCCAACAGAAAAAAATACTTATCTCGTCGAGTTCTTTCAGAATTACTATACATGTATGGTGGTTGGATCAGCCGATCAAAAGTTAGAAAAACAGACCACCTCCCTTCATCGCGAAACACGAAATCAGCCGTTTGATGTGACGTTACTTCTCACGAAATGGAAGTGGAAGTGAGAATTATTTGAATTCCGCCAATTTCGTAACTCCGTTCTCCGTGGAGCTAGAGACTTGAAAATTGGAATATAAGGTTTTTTGACCCTTAGAACCGTATATTCGAATTTTAAGGCATCTAGCTCCACGGAGAGCGGAAATACCCAATTGAGGAAATTCAAATAATTCTCACTTCCACTTCCATTTCCTGAGAAGTAACGGGGCATGAGATACGGCTTTCTAAGGTCGATTTTCGGACTGTATGTGTAAGGTTTGGTATGATGCAATAGCCTTGTCATTACGTAGTAATGACGTAATCGAACTGTACTTTTTCAAAACGGCATTATTCTTACATGGATTTTTTCCTGCTGTCCAAACTTTCTGAGGTTGGAGTCATGCCCGAGGAATACCCAGAAAAAAATGTTTTGAGGTTGCAGCGCGGCCGCACCTTTGCTGCAGCCTTGCTGCAATATCGAGGTCGAAAATTCAGATCTCGGCTCCTAGTCAAGCTAGAGACCCGTTTAACACATCAAAATGATCGCCATAATGAGCAAAATGATCGCCATAATGAGAATATGAAAACAATAACTCGAAATTTGCCCTCAGGGCATGAAAAAATCACTTTTTTGCATGCCCATTTTTTGAACATGCAAAACTATGTGGAAAATGTAGGTAAAAATCTGGTTTTTGCATAGGAGTGTTCAGCATGCATTGAAGAACTGATTCCCAACTTTTCAGAATGATGATACCTTTAGTGCCCGCGGCGTGCGTTTTTTCGGAGGTATACTAGGGTTGAAATCACCCTGTTTACGCACTCTCGTCTTCTGCGCTCTCTCACCCACAGGCGTAAACAACGTAGACGAGTATACCTCCGATAAACACAACCCGCGGACAGGGGAGATGTTCAATCGCTCTAAAAAGTTGGAAATCAGTTCTGCAATACATTTTGAACAATCCTATGCAAAGACCAGATTTTTATCTATATTTTCCACATAGTTATGAATGTTCAAAAAAAGTGATCATGCAAAAAAAGTGATTTTTCCATTCCCTGAAGGCAAATATCGAGTTATTGTTTTCATATTCTCAGGATCATCTGAACTCATGCTGATGATCATTTTGATGCCTTGAGCCAGTCTCTAGCTTGACTAGGAACCGAGATCTGAATTTTCGACCTCGATTTTGCAGCAAGGCTGCAGCAAAGGTGCGGTCGCGCTGCAAGCTCAAATTTTTTTTCCTGGGTAGGCCTCAGCATGACTCCAACCTCAGAAAGTTTGGGCAGCAGGAAAAAATCCATGTAAGATAATGCCGTTTTGAAAAAAATACATTTCGATTGCGTCATAACTACGCAATGACAAGGCTATTGTATCCTACCCCAAAATCAAAAAGAAAAATCTCCAATGAATTTGGTACATAACCTCCCAGCCTCAGAATGATATATTTAGGTGTTAGATGAAAGGAGCTTTGTTACTTTATTTTTCGAACAAAAAAACTATCGGCCGCTGGATCGATAAGATATTGCTGGTATTGGCGAAACAAATACCCGTGTATTGAATTCTTGAGCAAACGTAACAAATATTTCTTACGGAGAAGTACTCCCAAGAGTATTATTGGTAGAAGCATCCCTGATGAAACTATCGAAGTGTGAAAGATAATTCTCGCTTCACTCGGGGCGCACCTTTCCTTATCAGCTTATAAATGATCTAGCAATAATCTGACTCTCCTTAGTTTGTACACTCTATCGCAGGTCTGATAAACGAGAGAACGTGGAAATATGGAAAAGTCAGACGATTGCTCAATAGCAAGGCGAGCCAGAGGATTACATAAAATTTTCCGTTATCGAAGTACATTTGCCGTTACCATACTGGCGGGATAAGTGATAAGTCATTCGAACTAGACTATTGAATTGCACACATCGCTATTGTATTTGCAGAATCAAGAATCCACTTCAGAAAGTTTATGTTAGTGTGAATATTAGGGGGGTACGACATTTCCGCAACCGACATTTCCGCAACGGAGTGCAGTTTGCTTGAGAGTTGGGGTAGCAAGTTGGGAGTTGTTGCGATGTTACCAGTATGTGCTCCCATACCCTTGCATATACAATTCTTCTTTCCAGGCGAACTTGAGTTTCAACGTATAGGGGGTCATGGAAATCCATATTCCATGAACCCCGGGTCGTTGATTTGGAGTAAAACTCAAGATCGCTTGGAAATAAAATCTATATATCACAGGTATCACGAGTCAGTGGAGGTATGTCTGCACAATTTTTCGATTTGGCTCATATTATGGTAGGAACATGTACTGGAGGCAACTTACCCAAAAATCTAGGTGGCAGATCCCAGAGCCGTCATTTAGGAAAATTCCGGTTTTGCAACCGTACATACTGTATCACAGCTCCCGGATGAGCTACAAAGGTGACAAAGATCTCAAAATGAGCGGACAATTATTTCGAATAACTTTTATGTTTTGACCTAAGCGATGTAACCAAAGCTTTTAAAGGTCTACTCAATAAACCAACTTTTAAGCAACATACAAATTTGTATATTTTTCGGGAGTATGCATTCCCCATTTTTTTATTGCAGAATATAGAAGCTTGAGTCCACCCCCATATATGAAAAATATAAGAGTGGTACTTTGAGGTTCACAGTAGCACTATGAATACGGACAATTGAGATTGAAGAATGTTTAAATTGTCTATATCTTTCAGCCATTGATGAAATCGATTAATTGTGAACATATAATGACACTATAAGGTAAGTCGAGTAAGATGAGATAGGTATCTCCCAAGTTTTGCATATTTTGAAAAATCGAATTTCTCTATCTCTCGAGATGACAACTTTGCGAAGTTAATAAGTCCATTTCATCAATCCTTATGCCGACAAATGTATGTGTAGCTTGCAGTACACCTCACCGCAAGTGAAAACTTATGCATATCATTCACAGCTCTCAATAATCGTTTGAGTTATTTTTCTTCGAAAACATCAGATTGCAAAATCCGAAGTTGAGCAAATTTCTATTTGCTTATGAGGAAGCTTTATGAGGAATGATTGTATTTGAGTGCGAAAAATTGTTTTCGAATGATATTAGCCCGAATTAACGGGTAGTGTCCATTTTAAAGCAAATTATCATATTCTGAGTTTTCAAATTTGTCAATTTTTCAACTTTTTTTCAATTGTTGCGAAATTATGCATGTTTTCCGTATATTCGGGCTAATATAATTTAAAAACAATTTTTCGCCCTCAAATACATTCCTCACAAAGCGCCGAAATAGAGATTTGCTCAACTTCCGCTTTTGAAATCTGACGTTTTCGAAGAAAAATAACTCAAACAATTATTGAGAGCCGTGAATGATACGCATAATTTTTCACTTAAGGTGAGGTGTACTGCAAGCTAAGCATACATTGTTAGGAATAAGGGTTGAGGAAATGGACTTATAACTACGCAAAGTTGGCATCTCGAGAGATAGAGAAATTCGATTTTTCAAAATATGCAAAACTTGGGAGATACCTATCTCATCTTACTCGACTTACCTTATAGTGTCATTATATGTTTACAATTAATCGATTTCATCAATGGCTGAAAGATATAGACAATTTAAACATTCTTCAATCTCAATTGCCCGCATTCATAGTGCTACTGTGAACGTAATCCACCCTCAAAGTACCACTCTTATATTTTTCCTATATGGGGGTGAACTCAAGCTTCCATATTCTGCAATAAAAAAATGGGGAATGCATACTCCCGAAAAATATACAAATTTTTATTTTACTCAAAAGTTGGTTTATTTTGGCCCAACCGATCGAGTTGAAGCAAAATGAAGTTGACCATGATGATCAGCACCCTTGAGAACCCCAATTCTCAAATTTTCGACAAATCGCTGTGCCAGACCCAATGGGACATTGTTCGATTCTTAGGCGAACGGCTTCATATCAATTTTGATATGACGCAATACTTCTCACCCTACCTAGAGCAATAATGCTTAATGTGCAATCCTTAGGTAAATCTTGATTTTTTAAATATATTGCACACAATACACAAAACCCTGCAAGATGTGCCTATACATACATTGCACGTACGCCGTGACAAATGTGATGAAAAATTGAGGTGTGTATTTTGAATTTTTGTAAAGTATTACTTTAAAATATTTATTGCTAAATGATTGATAATATTTTTCGGAAAGTTTATCATCGATATTACCTGGAGAAATCAAATCAGGATGCTTCATGTGTACGTCAGGGTGTTTACGCACAAGAAACTCCGTTAGTGCATCAGATAGTAACAGTAGTTCATAACGTTCGTTTCAGGAAAATTCCTTCTCGAACTAGCACAATCAGTGAGCGAAATATGCATCTACGAAAGGACAGACAGCGATGAAAAGACCATATTTGGTCGCAACATCGAATTTTGGCTGAGAGAAGCTCAAGTGATAAGTGATGATTTGTTGTCAGTAGTAGTGCTTAGGAACGGTCTGCACCGAGTATTGAGTTGTCCCATAATTCGTGTCGTTTTTCTTCCACATTTAATTTCTCGTAAACAATCAAACGCCTTCATTACCTCATGATGTATTTAATAGAAGACTCATGTTACGTAATTTATCGCACATTTATCTTCGGCTTACATTGCCTAATTATGATGCACTAAGTGAAATTATTGAATTTCCGACCTTTTTTTCAAAAATGTATAGTTATTTTACGAGTAACGTTTAAAATCTCTAGCACTAAGGGTGGAAGGATAATGCATGACACTTCACATTAATGCTTCTAAATCGCAGTTTTCTGAAACGAAATATTTCACAATATGTCATCGGAGGGGAGTTTCAAAAGGGTCGATTTCATGATTTTAGTATTTCCAATGCTTCAACTTAGCTTATTTGGCTATAATAATTCAAATACAATTATCTGTAAACGATTCCATACTGTTCCGGAAAAAAAATCCGCAGAATTTTTCAAACCACGTTGAAAATTGTAGGTTTTGTAGTCACCCCGCAAAGCATTTTGGGAGACAGGGATTGTGCCAAATAATCTTATTTGCCCCTAGAGAGTAACTATACACTGCACACTTATTTTTGTCTGTGAATTAGCGTGGATTTTTTTTCAATTTTAAGATCTTCGATCTTTTAGCAAAAATTTCGCGATCGTCTAATTCCCCTCCACGGTAATGTCTTTACTCGCTGATGCACCTATAATGTAGTGTGATGGCCACTGTATCTAATGCATCTTACATCAACTCAAATACTTTCCTTGCTCCAGCGAAATAGTATTTTAAAATATGGCGACACGAATTATGGGACAACCCAATACTAGGGCGATCATACGTTTTGCGCTTTATTGTTAACTAGCCCAGTTGTTTCGCAATCACTCGTTTCGAAATTTGTTAGCACTCTCTCTATCTCTCTATGTGAATGTTTCGTAATCGTTTCGCAAATCCCGGCAGGTATGAATCCGGGCAGTTCTGCGCTTTATATATTCGTACAGATGCGTATTTAGCACATGCCACGCATTTTTATCACACTTATTTTTACAACTAAATATATAATAATAATATCATAATCTCGTCGTCTGAACTCTCTCGCCCATAGGGGTAAACAAGGTGTTTCCCGACCCTAGTATACCTCCGAAAAACGCACACCGTGGGCTGAAAAGATATCCAAACGCTCTAAAAAGTTGGAATTGGGTTCTTCAATACATTTTGAACATTACCAGATAAAAATCAGATTTTTAATAAACTTTTCCGTAAAGTTATGGATGTCCAAAAAATGGTCATGCACAAAAGTTATTTGTTCATGCCCTGAGGGCAAATTATGAGATATCGTATTAATATTCTCAGGAGATATCGTATTAATATTCTCTGAGGGCAAATTATGAGATATCGTATTAATATTCTTATGAGATATCGTATTAATATTCTGTGTACTCATGAT
The DNA here is from genome assembly GCA_036245805.1 of Pristionchus mayeri. Taxonomy (NCBI): domain Eukaryota; kingdom Metazoa; phylum Nematoda; class Chromadorea; order Rhabditida; family Neodiplogasteridae; genus Pristionchus; species Pristionchus mayeri. The sequence goes on along the minus strand of BTRK01000002.1, from coordinate 4,756,903 downwards.
GTCGATCATTTTGATGCTTTGAACGGGTCTCTAGCTACTCTAGAAGACGAGTTCCGAATTTCAGATCCTGTTTTTGCAGCATCGCTGCAGCAAATGTGCGACCGAGCAGCACCTTCAAAAATTTGTTCTGGGTAGGCATCGGTCATATCTCCAATCATAGAAAGTATGGCGAACAGGAGAAAATCTATGTAAGAATAATGCCGTTTTGAAAAAGAGCAGATTGATTGCGTCATCACTACGCAATAACTATGCGATGACGTCATACCATAATAGCATGGTCATAATCTCCGATGGATTTTGTACATCATACCTCAGTGCCAGAATGGTGCATTTCCTGGGCAAAAAGATACAACAAATTCAAAAAAATGTACGGCGACTTTCCGGCGCGACTGTAAGTGAAAACAGCATTTCTATGCATTTTTCAACGAATTAATGTATCAATAATTCTCAACTAAGTGTGCTTACCTGCAACAGTTCTGAATCATCACACTCACGCTGAACAATTCCCATCCGATACAAAGATAGTGAGACATGAAAAAATGAAAAAAAAAGCAGTGGGAGAAAAAAAAACAACGCTGATTCGAAACTGCTCAAGGAGTTAAGATAAGATGATTTCCTTCACATCTTTAGTATTACTACCACTCATGCTCCCTTGTCTTAAATGTTCATTATTAGATGGAGCCGCAATACTCGACGAAATCCAGCCCGACTTCAACGTTGGTTAATCTTCCGATAGATATTATCAGAATAATTGTGAAACATGGCGCAAATACTACGTATCGTCTGGGATGAGAATGGTGAGGAGTACTGATTTTGGTATTATAATCACATATTATGCACAGTGTAGAAATGATGAAATATGATTTTTAAGAGACCGTCCACCAGAGAACGTAATAACTGTGCAGGGGTTCACGGATGGCCAAAAATTCGATAAATCTCAAACTTTTTTTCTGAAGTGTGGGTACCGAGTGCTGATTGACGGCCGCAATGACTAAGGCTAGGGGTCGATTTTGAAAAAGTTACAGGTACTCCCCATTTTGGAGGTCGAAAAAGTCGATATCGCATAATGACACGCGATATAGATTTCCTGATGTATTTCCACGCGTAGAAATCGAATTTCGACATCTGAGTGCGAGAAAATGCGAAATAAAAAAGTTTTGCCCGAAAAACCACTTTTTCGACAAAATATTCGAGCATATCGATCTAAAAATGTCCGAGGTGCTCATTCTCGATATTATTTTCGGAATCTACGTTAAAAGTTATGTCTTAGATGAAAATTTAAGATTTAAAAAAAATAGACTTTTGTGATATTATCATCCAAATTATGAAAAATACGTAAAATTGCTGAACATGGGGTCGCATGGCCCCGAAAATTTTGGCAATCATTTCAAACAACATTTAGCTGGCATAGTCATATAGAACATAAATTTGAAGAAGTCAAAAAATCAAAAAAATCGAAAAATGTTCAAAATAGATCTTGGCCAAAATGATATAAAAGGTGCATTTCATGAACTCTAACATGAAAATTCGGTTTCTACGTATTGAAAAATGTCGGAAAACCTCTTTTATTTATAATTTTTAAAAATTGATATTTTTGGCCCTCGAACAGGGGCTGCAAAAATGAAATTTCAGATTTGTGATTTTCTCGCTTTTTCGAAGTAGAAATATGATGGCAATTATTCTATGAGACATAACGAATTGTTTTTAGACCAGTAGAGCTATAGGGGGGCGAAAATTTTCGGTGCCATGTGAACCCATGTTCAGCAATTTGGCATATTTTTCATAGTTTGGATCGCAATATCACAAAAGTCTATTTTTTTTAAATCTTAAAGTTTCACCCTAGAAATAACTTTTTACGTAGATTCCGAAAATCGTATCGAGAATGTGCACCTCGGACATTTTTAGACCGATATGCTCGAATATTTTGTCGAAAAAGTGTTTTTTCGGGCTAAACTTTTTTATTTCGCATTTTCTCGCACTCAAATGTCGAAATTCGTTTTCTACGCGTGGAAATACACCAGAAAATCTATATTGCGTGTCATTCTGAGATATCGACTTTTTCGACCTCCAAAATGGGGAGTACCTGTAACTTTTTCAAAATCGACCCCTAGCCTTAGTCATTGCGGCCGTCAAGCAGCACTCGGTACCCACACTTCAGAAAAAAAGTTTGGGATTTATCTAATTTTTGGCCATCCGTGGACTTATTACGTTCTCTGGTGGACGGTCTCTTAAGAGACTTTCCACGAGAAAACGTACCTTTTCGGAGGGGACGACGGATGACTTTTTTGCAACCACCCTCAATATCTCGCTGGTGAAGTTCTCATACCAACTGCTGATATTTGGCCCAATATGAAGGGCTGTAGTGCACTTTCCGAAAAATGCCAGACAGGGCCCAAAAAAAATCGAAAATTTCAATTTTTTGAAAAGTAAGATATTATAGGTTTTTCCGGATTCTTTTTCGATGAAAATAACGAAAAACTTACTCTGAAAGCGATCAGATGCCGATAAAGTGTCGAAAACTTCGATTTTCGAAGATTTTTGGCCGTCCTGAAAATTTTTTCAATTAGTCTGCAAAAAATAACTTCATTTTCGGATTCCTCATGCAAAACTACGTATAGTTTCCGAAATATACGAAATTTCGTCCGTGCGCGAGTTATGGATTCCAGAATAAGGGTCACTTAGGGCTAGCTCTTTGAGCAAAACAATCACACTATCTCCCAATCATGCCGAATGGGCTCTTTTTTGCACCGAATCTTATTTTTATATCAAATCAAACAATTTGAGACCATGGTCAGACAATTTGAAGTCTTCATTTTAAAATTTTCATTTTTGAAAAATTCCAAATTTCTCTCATTTCAAAAAGATCGATTTTTTCCACCAAAATCTGGTTTGCAATCATCCGAAATCCCTCATTTTACGATACACTCATTTCTAATGCTTAGTTATATTGTTTTTGTGCATTTCACGCTCAATTTCACGCGATAATGATTTGAAATCCCATGAAAATGCGATTTTTTTCGAAATTTTGGAAATTTTGAGAGTTTGAGACGCTCTCAGATTGCTATTTGAAGTTGAACTGGATGATATTTCGTTCACAATTACTATATACAACTCGTATGATGATTTCCAGTTGGTTTGGGAGCCATCTGGCGAAAATATGTTTTCATTGTTTTCGAGTTGGATCAAAATTTTCGAAAAAAAAAAAAATTTTGCCAGATGGCTCCCAAACCAACTGGAAATCATCATACGGGTTGTAAATAGTAATTGTGAACGAAATATCATCCAGAACTTCAAATAGCAATCTGAGAGCGTCTTAAACTCTGAAAAATTTCCAAATTTTCGAAAAAATCGCATTTTCACGAGATTTCAAATCATTATAGCGTCCAATTGAGCGTGAAAAGCACAAGAACAATGTGACTAAGCATGGGAAATAAGTTTATCGCAAAATGAGGCATGATTGAAAACCATATTTTGGTGGAAAAAATCGATCTTTTTGAAATGAGAGAAATTTGGAATTTTTCAAAAATGAAAATTTCAAAATGAAGACTTCAAATTGTCTGACCATGGTCTCAAATTGTTTGATTTGATATAAAAATAAGATTCGGTGCAAAAAAGAGCCCATTCGGCATGATTGGGAGATAGTGTGATTGTTTTGCTCAAAGAGCTAGCCCTAAGTGACCCTTATTCTGGAATCCATAACTCCCGAGCGCACGGACGAAATTTCGTATATTTCGGAAACTATACGTAGTTTTGCATGAGGAATCCGAAAATGAAGTTATTTTTTGCAGACTAATTGAAAAAATTTTCAGGACGGCCAAAAATCGACACTTTATCGGCATCTGAGGTTTTTCGTTATTTTCATCGAAAAAGAATCCGGAAAAACCTATAATATCTTACTTTTCAAAAAAATGAAATTTTCGATTTTTTTTGGGCCTTGTCTGGCATTTTTCGGAAAGTGCACCAGAGCCCTTCATATTGGGCCAAATATCAGCACTTGGTATGAGAACTTCACCAGCGAGATATTGAGGGGATGCAAAAAAGTCATCCGGAGGTTGGTACGTTTTCTCTTGGAATGTATCTTTATATGATTGAACAACTTCTAGGCAAAACAACATAACATTCCCGTATGATTTCGGAAATGTCCGTGTGTTGAGATGTATATGAAAATTATTTTGTTGCATTAAATACGTGTTGTGACATTGTCGATTGTTTTAGTGTCATGGAAGATTCATGCAAAACCGCATTCTTCTCAAATGGCTCACCCATGAATCACGAGACGAGTGAGAACGAGATAAGGGTGGGGACAACATCAGGCACGTTACATATTCAATGATCATTTATAGCGTGACAAGAATGGTCAGATATATATGAAGACGTCAGCGAAGGATGAACAGACGCAGTCAAAAGAAGAGGTCTGTAAAATGCAAAGCATCCCGTATCTTTCACATTTTTGAACGACCATACGAACGGCATTCCATGCAAAAAAATAACAGTTCAATGTTACCAGGGATAGAAAAAATAGAAAGAAAATGAAATTGAGTGTTTGAAAAATGATTGAGCTTGGTGTTTAGGGGACGTTGATGCACTCATTCCGGACCGAAGTCCGCGATCCGCCCCCATCACGTGAATTGCGCATAGAAATAATAGAGAGCAGGTCGATCTTAGATCTCGGACAACCTATGAAAGACCCTCGATTAAACATCCAGCTTCAGTGATAACGATTCCTTGATTGGTGTCTATTAGACGTTGATGCACTCATTCTGGACCGAAGTCCGCGATCCGCCCCATCACGTGATTTGCGCATAGAAATAATAGAGATAAGGTCGATCTTAGATCTCGGACGACCTATAAAAGACCATTGACTATAAATCCAGCTTCAGTGATAACGATTCCAGACCTCTGTAATTTTTAAATATTCGACTATTTTCGTGTTTACGCTATTTATAAAACGCTCTGTAAGAAATATAAACGTTAGATCTTGCAGGGGATGTGGAACAATGTGTCAAAATCATCGCTAGAAGCTCATACTTGGTGCGTAGAGTGATTAGGGGCCAATAAACATTTCGCAAAATCTTGATCTACAATTATCGAGTTTTTCGAAACTTTTTTTCTTTTATTTTTGGACATTTTTGAAAGAGCATAACAATTTATGCCAGAATCATTCGAAAGAGCATAACAATTTATGCAAGAATCCAATTTTTTTTGTTTCATATATGTTCTAAAAAAACAACCAATATTCGAATGGAAATTAGCAGTTTGTTCTGATCGATGCTGCTACCACATTAGCATGGATTGCACCTCCTGGAAACTACAAATTATGTGTAAAATGTAATGCTTAGTCCAGCAAGAGCAATTTCGGAAGGGTTCTGCATGCCCGTAATAGTTTTCCTCCAAATCCTTATACGCTTTTAAACGGCTGGTTCGATGCAACTCGGATGCATACAATTTTGCCAGTTTCAAATACGCGCTTCTTGCTGTGTGATTGATGTAAAGTTACTAATTATTGATATTTAAGTACGCTAAACATTTAAAATTTAGCGAAAATTTCCGGCAAAAATGTATGCATCCGAGGGGCATCGAACCAACGGTTCCATAGAGTTCGATGGGAGTGCGAGATTCGTGGCAGGTCGAGCGAGCTCGATCGAACTTCGGGGAGAGAGATAAAGGGGTGCAAAAAGGAATACGAAATTCGAATTCGAATTCGATCCTTGAACCCTAGTATTAGGTTGAACAGAAAGTCTTTATCCACTGTTTTGCTCGATCACTGCTCAGTGCAGGATACCTTTGGTGTTCCCTCGCCTCTAGTCAATAACACATGACAAAGGGACTATGTGGTCAACAACTCCCCATTCCACGCCTTTCATTCTGCCACTAGTAAGACCACGATGTTTGTTCCCACGGCCTTGCACATCCGCAACGTTCTGTTATTCGTATTTCTCTCTCACACTACAATGAAGGAATAGGAACGTCAGTTGGCTGAAGTGTACGATTCATATGCCACTCACTACCAGACCATGCGCAATTGGTACCAACTCTTCGAGAAGGGGGACTTTTCCATGGATGATCATGACCGGTCTGGGAGGCCACCCGAGCTGGATTTGGATGCGCTACGGATCGTAGTGGAATTGGATCCTTCCCAAATACCCGCGACATGGCAGCCACACTTGGGGTATCGCAAAGCACCATCGTAAAATGATTGGTCTCCATTGGCAAGAAGAAGAAGCTAGGCCGTTTCATACCCCACAAATTGACCCAAGACCAGTTTGACCACCGTGTCGACGATTCCCTTTCTCTACTCACTCTTCACGCTGGAGATCGATGGTTGGACCGTCTCATAACAGGGGTCGAGAAGTGGGTCTGCTATGAGAATCACCATAGGAGGGCACAGTGGGTGGATGTCAATGAGACCCCACAGGACGTCGCAAAGCCTGGCCTTCACCCTATGAAAATCTTGCTCTCTGCCTGGTGGGGGGTGGATGGCCCGATTTACTGGGAGCTCCTACCCGAGAAGCGGATAATTACTGAATATGTCTACACTAAACAACTACGGAATCTCAAGAAGAAATTCGCACAATCTGCCCTGAACGGCAAGAAAGTGTACTATCAACACGATAACGCCCGACCCCATGTTGCACGGCAGGTCAAGCAGGAGCTGTCCAAATAAGGCTGGATGGTTCTCCCTCATACACCGTATTCTCCTGACTTGGCCCCTTCGGATTATTGGTTGTTCTCGGATCTGACCCGTCATCTCGATCAGAGATCCTTCATTTCCCGTGGGGCGATCGAGGCCGCACTCAAGCAATATTTTAATTCGCGCCGAGATGGGTTCTATAAGGAGGGAATCCATAAGTTGCCTGAACGTTGGAGATTTGTCGTAGATAACAATGGTGCATATGTTTGATTTTGCTCTTGTGCTTTATTGTCAGAAGAAGGGAAATAAAAAGTGGATAAAGACTTTCTATTCAACCTAATAGTTTCCAGGAGGTGCAATTCATAGGAGTGTGGTTGAAGTATTGATCAACACAACTAACCGAATATTCGTTGTTTTTAGAACATAAATGGATCAATTGCCTCGAAAACTTGGATTTTCGAACAACGTTTCATGCTCTTTCGAATGAGGTATAACACGCAAAAATCAAATATAACATTTCTCGAAAGAAATCGATCATTGTAGATCAAGATTTTGGGAAATGTTTATTCTCTAATGGCTCTACCCACCAAGTTTGAGCTTCTAGCGATGATTTTAAAACATTCTGTCATATCCTACGACACTCTTACAAAATTACAAGAGGCGAAAGTTCTTAGAATTTGATTCTTTATCCAATCATATATATGTATCGTTCCGAAAGTCCAGATCGACGGAACGGTCACCCCTTGTTGGAGAGACAGCGTTATAACTATAAAAAAAAATACGGAATGAACCGGATCTTGATCGCGTTTCTCGCTCTGTGCGTCGCTTCCTCCTCCGCCGCACTCGGCATCGATGCCGCATCGGTACGTTAAATTAGTAACTAAATTAAATTAATGAATTAAAATTAAATTAGTTATTGATTCATTAATTAGTTATAGATTCATTAATTCGTTACTTAACTAATTTACTAATTAGTTGATCCCATAATTTCACAGGTGTACTATTAGTGTAGATTGAGCACGTTGGAATTTCTAATGAGGCGTTAACTTTCGCCATTTCTTTCCAAAATATGAATTCCAAAATAGAAATGGCAAACGTTAACGCCACATGAGTGTCTATCGACATGCAATATATTTGAGGCTATCGGCGTCTCGAACTTCCAGTGTCTGGCGAAGAACGGCTACACCTTCTTCATCGGAAGAGTCGGGCAGAGTAACGGAGGCATCGACCAGACCGGCATCCAGAACATTAAGAACGCCTGGGCAGGAGGCGAGTGGGGGGGGGGGGGGGGGGGTAAAGACAGATTCCAGAGAGGAGCTCACTAGACGGTCAAGGGAGATATGTTCTAAACATAGATGCACAACATTGTCGGCGAGGTTTTTTTGCAGGCAAGCACTGCTCCCCTCGATTTGAGGGGAGCAGTGTGGATCGACGTATAGGGTAGGTCAATTGTAGGACAAGACTAGGTACCGTACCCAATCGATAGAACTCCCAGATAGCGTAATCCCGGAATATATCGAACTGTTTTTTTAAAAGCCCTGGTACCGTGTTCTATCGATTGGGTACGGTACCTAGTCATGGGTGTCGCCGCTGGCAAACATGGTTCTAAAGCATTTGCTATGGTGCAGGGACTGAAATTTCCCCCGTTTCCATGTGAAAATTGAGAAGACTTAATGGTTTACATCGTTACGAGTCTCTATGAACAACACATCGAATCAAATTTCAAAAATATACTATTATATGCAGGACTGACCTCCGTGGACGCGTACCTCTTCCCTTGCCATTCTTCCGAATGCGGATCCGCGAAGACCCAGGTTTTTGTTCTTGGATCTAATTGCATGCAGGCAACTTGTGTAGTCGGCGTCGCAAAAATGTCTAAAAATAAGCTTTTCATTATTTTACTATCTCTGAATCAGCATCGAACTATTAATAGGAATAGAATTCGTAATTCGTGTCACCGTCTCTTCATTTTACACACTATCTCGCCATTCGACCGGTCGAGAGAGTGTGTAAAAAGAAGAGACGGTGACCCGAATTACGAATTCTACTGATAATAACTGGATTCTTTAGGTCGCCAACACAGTGAATGCATTGCGCAACGCAGGTGTCCGCTACTTAAAGCTCTGGTTCGACATCGAGATGTACAACTGGGGCTCAGATCAGGTGAGCTGAAGTAGAAAAAACGAGAGTCAGTGGATATTAGATTTCGAGAAACGATACACCGATCTCTTCATACTACACACTCTCTATACCGAGCGTGTGTAGAATGAAGAGAGTGTGATATCGTTTCCCGAACTCTAGTAGACATAGCGTCGATTGTTTCGACAGTCGCACGTCGTTGTCCAGTAGTCGGCCTCACCGCACTACACCACCTAGCGTTGACGTCTCCTTACGTCTGTAAAATCGCTTGACGTGGCTGCACCTTTAGCTTTTACGTCGTTGTCCACGACTTGAACACGCGTCATATTTGAAGAACATACAACTTGAAACAGAGCAAATATCGAGATGACTGGACCGGATACATTTGAAAGCCGTCACTTTCAGAATGCGAACCGCCAATTCATCCTCGACATGGTCGCACAGGGCAATGCGATGGGAATAAAAGTAAGTTGGCGTGTTGTTTCAATTGGATGGAGTGAACTTTGATAATTGATCTCTGCAATCCAAATACGATCATGTTGGCGAAATATCGACATCCAGATGGAATATGCTATCTTCGAATCTGTTATGGATGACATCGATCACCCCAGTTAGGGAGGATGAGCGATATCAGCATGGTTCTCCTTAGAACTAACACATTAATAGATCCAATCGACGATTCGATGGACATCCGATTTGTGTATATCTTCTTGTTATTACTGCAATATCACCTAACGAAATAAAATAATTAATTAATTAATTAATTAATAGCGAACACATACAGATGGGAATCTACTCGAACAACAACAACTGGGCGAGCATCGTGGGGTCGTCGTGGACTGGCGTATCTCAGTATCCCCTCTGGTGGGCCAACTACAATGGACAGGTCGGCTCATATTATTTGCCCCCATTTTTCAAGCGAAATATCCCTCTTCATTCCTCCGTTCGTTTCACTCCCTCTTTCGTTACGGGAGAATATCGGCAAGGAACGATTGGAAAATTTAGAAAAGTTTGGCGGATTTATATGTTAATGCATGTTATAAAAAATATTTCAGGCAATATCAAATTTCATGATGAACTTTGTAGAGATAATCCACCATTTTTCAGGCTAACTTCAACAACTTCGTGCCTTTCGGGGGCTGGAGCAAGCCCGCTATGCACCAGGTAGAGTAATCGGCTGGCTCTCTCCATATTGCGTGCTCTCTCGCTTCTCTAACATGTGAGAAAGTGTGTAAAATGAGGAGAGTCAGGCAGTTGCTCACCAGGCATGGAAAAACATCGATTTGCCTATAGATTTGAAATTAAAAGGCAGAAATAATTGAAAACTCGGCACTTCTTGGATAATTGGCCAATGAGTGGAATGGGGGCTAGGCCAATTATCCAAAAGGTGCCGAAAATGTATTGCAGTACATCGGAGACATGTGGGGCTCGTGCGCAAATGCGGATATCGACATGAATTGGCAACCTTGAAGAGCTCAGCTACTAGAGTTCGAGAAACGATGCCACGTTCACTTCATTCCACACACTCTCTAAACCGGTCGATCGGCGAGAGAGCGTGTAGAATGAAGAGAGTGTGGTATCGTTTCTCGAACTCTATCAGCTACACATCGATTCATTCACATCTACATTTTATGGCATCGTCGTAGATAAAACATGCATACCATAACAACCATCACATGAAGAATCGCAAAGCATTATATGATGTCGTTTACATTAAGAATCGGGCAGATTCGGAGAGATTTGGCACAGCTCGAAAATCTTAATTCGCCCATTTTTGCATCAAGTTGTCACTCCAATTTTAAAAGGCCTATTATGAGAAAGTCATTACAAACACGTTTTCGGCGTGACGCCGTTTAGCCAACAGCAACCATCGGGCCAAAATGAATGTGCCTACCATTATCAGCACCTTCAATTAATCCGAAAAACATAGTTACATATATTTTTTACTGCCGGCCCTTGCTCGATTCTTAGACAAACGCTCTCATATAGCATACATAAGACTGTTTGCCTTGTAAGTCTTTCGTGATCCCACAAAAGTTTTTGCGGTGCGCCCATCGGCATCTTGCACGTTGTCCAAGCCAAATACAATGATAAAATGACCATTTTCGTGGAAATACTCATAGTGCAGGAATTTCAGCAAATTTATTATTGACATCACAAGAGCAAATCACGCCAAAAGACTACATTCATGGTCCAGCAAGTTCGCGCACAAGAAGCTCAATAAGTTTGCGATATTTTATATTTCATTTTATATATTTTAATATATTTTTTTAGGAAAAGTCCTTTTCGAATTGGGTCAATCAGTGTACGAAATCTGTATTTATTAAGGAGCCGACAACGAAATATATAAAATATTCGGGAAAAAATCGAACTTTGGCAGCAAATAGCTCAAGATACAGGCACTGATTCGATTGCAATGCTAGTGCTCAGGGATAGTAGGACGTTTCGAATATATGAATCAAAATATGCACTTGGATTTATAGTTAGTTTTTATAGTCGTTTTATAGATTAATTGAACCATCGGAACCCATTCTTTGCTGATCATAATAATATTGGCATGTTCGTATACAGTTATTTTGTCTTAACTGATCTGGTGTTGGTCTTTAACAATATACTGATCATAGCATTACTGTAAAAGTCCTCGATGAATTCCGAAGTCGAATCTTGGATTTCCCATTTTTTTTGTAATTTTGTTATCACGGATCTCCTGTAAGATTGCAGGAACCCATGCGACAGAAAAAAAAATTGATCGTGGATTTCGGTGAATATGTTGAGACTAGGCAACATGAGGGCGAGGACAACGCCAATCCGTTCCATTTATCGAAATTTGCATGTTTACGGGTAGCAATGACCTACTGCTTCAAATGACCGTATTTCGGTCAGTTTTTGACCTACAGCGAGCGATTTTTTTCCAATCGGTGCGTAATGAAATTGTCTACACGCTTGTTAACTTACAATACGATAAAAGTGTCATCTTCCTACTGTAATCATGAAAAAACACTTTAAATTGTCAGTTTCTCAAAAATTTTCTCTTTACAATACGATGACATTTATTTCAGATTCGGATTCTCCATACCCGATTTGAGGTAATCATATATTTCGTCTGTCTTGGATCGTGCTTCTTCATACTGCTACTCAGTAGGGAGAACCCGGACTTGATTTTTTCATCAAAATACATTGCGGTGTGTCTCTCCCCTTCTAATTATGCACACCAGCAAAGTAAGACCAGAATTCAAAACCTAACGAAAAGCTCTACAAATATCACTCAGTGGTCCGAGACTTAAAAGTGGACCGTTTTTTAGTTATTTAGTGAATTCGAATTGATGGTCATTCAGTGAGCACGGCTCGTTAGTGGCGGATCTGACATGCACGCAGCGCGTGGCCTCGTCGCGTCGCGTCTCTCTCCTCTCGAGAAATTATCTCCCCTCTAGAGCGATAAAGCAAAAATGCATGCCGCCGATATCGTTTCAAACTATTATATCGCGTACTCTGTTATTCCACCACTAGCTGAATAATGGCAAAGACAAAGACAAAATGTAATACAAAATCAACACAGCCCGTCTGTGAACCGGCATCTCATTCTAGTCGATGTGAATGTCTTTGGAATACGAGCCAATTATGTGCATTTGTGAAGAGAATGGTTAAACAGAATTTATAAATAGTAAATAAATTTTAATCATCTCAGCGAGTAACATGTAGATCTTGCACTATCGTTTTCCGAACTCTCCATCCTCGGCGAAATCATTGATAACGAATTGAAGGAGCGGCCGAACCCTGTTCCGCTCTCGCTCATTATATGCACAATGATCAGATTTACTCACTACAATAGCTTAAGTATTTTTAGGAACCCAGAGCAGCTCACCAAAATTTTTAAAATCCCGACATTGGGCACAACTTTCGCGAAAACGCTCAGTGATTGGCACTAAATCGGTAAAACAGTCGGGATACAGTGGTTTTTTAAAGTGCCTAGACGATCGATAAGAAATTACATTAAAAGACATAAAAATAATCAAGAAAACGATTTTTAACAAGTTGCGCGATAAATAACGATAAATAATTGAATTTCCCGCGCAGGCTGGAAGCTCGCGTGCGTCGCGTGCTTTTCAGATCTGTGATCGCTCTTTCGTAACGAGCCGTGTGAGAGAATCGTTGAGTGGAGTGATCACGCGTTGATACTTTTCTGTGATACATCATAACTAAAAAACGGTCCACTTTTAAGTCTCGGACAACTGAGTGATATTTGTAGAGCTTTTCGTTAGGTTTGGAATTCTGGTCTTACTTTGCTGATTTGCATAATTAGAAGGGGAGAAACACATCGAAATGTATTTTGATGAAAAAATCAAGTCCGGGTTCTCCCTACTGAGTAGCAGTATGAAGAAGCACGATCCAAGACAGATGAAATATATGATTACCTCAAATCGGGTATGGAGAATCCGAATCTGAAATAAATGCCATCGTACTGTCAAGAGAAAATTGTTGAGATACTGATAATTTAAAGTGTTTTTTCATGATTACTGTAGGAAGATGACACTTTTATCGTATTGTAAGTTAACAAGCGTGTAGACAATTTCATTACGCACCGATTGGAAAAAAATCGCTCGCTGTAGGTCAAAAACTGACCGAAATACGGTCATTTGAAGCAGTAGGTCATTGCTACCCGTAAACATGCAAATTTCGATAAATGGAGCGGATTGGCGTTGTCCTCGCCCTCATGTTGCCTAGTCTCAACATTTTCACCGAAATCCACGATCAAATTTTTTTTCTGTCGCAAAAGGGTCTCGTTTTGCTACATTTTTAGAGGAGATCCGTGTTATATTATACTGCATTAACTCAATCGTGTTATCCTATCGGGAATTCAAATTCTGCGCATTTTATGCATCGAGGCGCAATCTTGCTACTTTTCACTCTACCCTTGTTCGCTTATTCATGCAATATCACGCTAATGTAGTGAATATGGAAAATGAAAAGTGTCCCAGTCAATAACAGTCTCTTATCAGGTGATAGTGAGAAGTGGACAAACAAGGCTAATATTTTCAAAATTTTTGGCATATTATCTGACCTCCTATTTACCATTCCCAGTCTACCATCTCTTGCAATGTATTAAGTTAGAGAGGGAAGGTTTAACTTTTAAAATTTTTTTCTCTGTGCTTATGCAATAAATAACGTCTTAATAGATGGAGCAGCAAGTGTTATTCACTCCAGTCGATCTACCCACGGATATCATCCGAATCATCGTGAAACTTGTAGCAAAGTCAACACATAAACTTGGAAATATGCGATTTGTGAGTTGCTTTTAATATTTTTTACAATGTGTTCATCGAATAACCTATCTGAAATATCCATAATTTTAGATGGGGTAGCTGAGATGCTCATGTATTCGACATGAACTTGTTGATAAGTCGAATTTACCTTTAGATTTCTCGCAATTGGAACGCAGTCGTGAACGAATACTTAGCTGACAGGAGAAATCACCCTCCTATTGGGACCGTGGTTTTCAGGTTTGCGCGCATGACATATTCACGAATTATATATTGATTGAGTAGGTATGCAATTCTCGTAATTGTTAAAGGTTTCACATCTTGTTTGGAAAAAAACGAGGAAAAAATATCAAACTAGGACTCCCTACCCTGCGTTCTGGGATCCTTTTGTCGAGAGCCCACGATATGGATCAGTCGCAGTTCAAGTGCAATATTTAAACACAATGGATGCAGCTCGGTGTCGCGCTCTCTTCGGTGGATGGATACGTAGAGAGGTAACTGTTTTGGTAAGAAGAACCAGCTTAGGAGATGGTTCTTCCTTCCAAAAACAACAGTTGGACGCTGAAATGCGATAAACAGCGAAAGTGTGGGCAAATAATATGTGGTTGTGATTGGACTACATAGGCTTTCGGGGAACAATTACATACTTGCAGGAAATTCAATTCTACATTGATCTTTTTCAAGTGGCTGCGGAGAAAAAACCCATGAAAACACCAAGTTGTTGGATGCTACTGCTTGTACCGCTAATTCTGTTACTATTGATTTATACGGCTCTAGCAAACTACATCCCTTTTTGGATTACCACCTCAATTCAATTATTTATCGTCAGTCCTATGCTATGTTCGAAGCTTTTCTACTACGTCCGATCCTTGATCCGCTCGAGGCGAAGAGCGCGCGAAAACTGCAATACAATTGCGCGAATTTTCGCTCGTTGCTCGATCGTCGAATCGCTTGTTCTGGCCGATCGGAGTTTGCAGGTAACATGCGATATACAATTTAAAAAATATATAAATATTGAATCTTAAAGGTATGGCACACAGTTCACAAAACCTTGCGAGATGTGCCCATCGACACGTTTATCACGGCAAATCAATACCTATATATAAAGCGCAGGTTCCGTCCGTGTGTCCGGATTGCGAAATAGGGTGGGGAGGGGTGGGTGACCTTAGAAGGGCATCGGTCCACTACCGTATACCAATCAATAATTACCATTGGGTCAACTACCGTATACCAATCGATAACTAGCCATGGGTCACCTCTTATTCCGTGAGTCAGATTTATGATTTTGATCTTTGATCTTTGAATTACCGTATACCAATCAATAATTAGCATTGGGTCAACTACCGTATACCAATCGATAACTAGCCATGGGTCACTTCTTATTCCGTGTGTCAGATTTATGATTTTGACCTTTGATCTTTGAATTACCGTATACCAATCAATAATTAGCATTGGGTCAACTACCGTATACCAATCGATAATTAGCCATGGGTCATCTCTTATTCCGTGGGTCAGATTTATGATTTTGACCTTTGATCTTTGAATTACCGTATACCAATCAATAATTAGCATTGGGTCAACTACCGTATACCAATCGATAATTAGCCGTGGGTCACCTCTTATTCCGTGAGTCAGATTTATCATTTTGATCTTTGATCTTTGAATTACCGTATACCAATCAATAATTAGCATTGGGTCAACTACCATATACCAATCGATAATTAGCCATGGGTCATCTCTTATTCCGGGGGTCAGATTTATGATTTTGACCTTTGATCTTTGAATTACCGTATACCAATCAATAATTAGCATTGGGTCAACTACCGTATACCAATCGATAATTAGCCGTGGGTCACCTCTTATTCCGTGAGTCAGATTTATGATTTTGATCTTTGATCTTTGAATTACCGTATACCAATCAATAATTAGCATTGGGTCAACTACCGTATACCAATCGATAATTAGCCGTGGGTCACCTCTTATTCCGTGAGTCAGATTTATGATTTTGATCTTTGATCTTTGAACTACGGTATGCCAATCAATAATTAGCATTGGAACAACTACCGTATACCAATCGATAACTAGCCATGGGTCACTTCTTATTCCGTGAGTCAGATTTATGATTTTGATCTTTGATCTTTGAACTACGGTATGCCAATCAATAATTAGCATTGGAACAACTACCGTATACCAATCGATAATTAGCCATGGGTCACCTCTTATTCCGTGAGTCAGATTTATGATTTTGATCTTTGATCTTTGAATTACCGTATACCAATCAATAATTAGCATTGGGTCAACTACCGTATACCAATCGATAATTAGCCGTGGGTCACCTCTTATTCCGTGAGTCAGATTTATGATTTTGATCTTTGATCTTTGAACTACGGTATGCCAATCAATAATTAGCATTGGAACAACTACCGTATACCAATCGATAATTAGCCATGGGTCACCTCTTATTCCGTGAGTCAGATTTATGATTTTGATCTTTGATCTTTGAATTACCGTATACCAATCAATAATTAGCATTGGGTCAACTACCGTATACCAATCGATAATTAGCCGTGGGTCACCTCTTATTCCGTAAGTCAGATTTACGATTTTGACCGTTGATCTTTGAATTACCGTATACCAATCAATAATTACCATTGGGTCAACTACCGTATACCAATCGATAATTAGCCGTGGGTCACCTCTTATTCCGTGAGTCAGATTTATGATTTTGACCTTTGATCTTTGAATTACCGTATACCAATCAATAATTAGCATTGGGTCAACTACCGTATACCAATCGATAATTAGCCGTGGGTCACCTCTTATTCCGTAAGTCAGATTTATGATTTTGATCTTTGATCTTTGAACTACGGTATGCCAATCAATAATTAGCATTGGGTCAACTACCGTATACCAATCGATAATTAGCCGTGGGTCACCTCTTATTCCGTGGGTCAGATTTATGATTTTGACCGTTGATCTTTGAATTACCGTATACCAATCAATAATTACCATTGGGTCAACTACCGTATACCAATCGATAACTAGCCATGGGTCACTTCTTATTCCGTGTGTCAGATTTATGATTTTGACCTTTGATCTTTGAATTACCGTATACCAATCAATAATTAGCATTGGGTCAACTACCGTATGCCAATCGATAATTAGCCGTGGGTCACCTCTTATTCCGTGAGTCAGATTTATGATTTTGATCTTTGATCTTTGAATTACCGTATACCAATGAATAATTAGCATTAGGTCAACTACCGTATACCAATCGATAACTAGCCATGGGTCACTTCTTATTCCGTGTGTCAGATTTATGATTTTGACCTTTGATCTTTGAATTACCGTATACCAATCAATAATTAGCATTGGGTCAACTACCGTATGCCAATCGATAATTAGCCGTGGGTCACCTCTTATTCCGTGAGTCAGATTTATGATTTTGATCTTTGATCTTTGAATTACCGTATACCAATCAATAATTAGCATTGGGTCAACTACCATATACCAATCGATAATTAGCCATGGGTCATCTCTTATTCCGGGGGTCAGATTTATCATTTTGATCTTTGATCTTTGAATTACCGTATACCAATCAATAATTAGCATTGGGTCAACTACCATATACCAATCGATAATTAGCCATGGGTCATCTCTTATTCCGGGGGTCAGATTTATGATTTTGACCTTTGATCTTTGAATTACCGTATACCAATCAATAATTAGCATTGGGTCAACTACCATATACCAATCGATAATTAGCCATGGGTCACCTCTTATTCCGTGGGTCAGATTTATGATTTTGACCTTTGATCTTTGATTTACCGTATACCAATCAATAATTAGCATTGGGTCAACTACCATATACGAATCGATAATTAGCCATGGGTCATCTCTTATTCCGGGGGTCAGATTTATGATTTTGACATTTGATCTTTGAATTACCGTATACCAATCAATAATTAGCATTGGGTCAACTACCATATGCCAATCGATAATTAGCCGTGGGTCACCTCTTATTCCGTGAGTCAGATTTATGATTTTGATCTTTGATCTTTGAACTACGGTATGCCAATCAATAATTAGCATTGGAACAACTACCGTATACCAATCGATAACTAGCCATGGGTCACTTCTTATTCCGTGAGTCAGATTTATGATTTTGATCTTTGATCTTTGAACTACGGTATGCCAATCAATAATTAGCATTGGAACAACTACCGTATACCAATCGATAATTAGCCATGGGTCACCTCTTATTCCGTGAGTCAGATTTATGATTTTGATCTTTGATCTTTGAATTACCGTATACCAATCAATAATTAGCATTGGGTCAACTACCGTATACCAATCGATAATTAGCCGTGGGTCACCTCTTATTCCGTGAGTCAGATTTATGATTTTGATCTTTGATCTTTGAACTACGGTATGCCAATCAATAATTAGCATTGGAACAACTACCGTATACCAATCGATAATTAGCCATGGGTCACCTCTTATTCCGTGAGTCAGATTTATGATTTTGATCTTTGATCTTTGAATTACCGTATACCAATCAATAATTAGCATTGGGTCAACTACCGTATACCAATCGATAATTAGCCGTGGGTCACCTCTTATTCCGTAAGTCAGATTTACGATTTTGACCGTTGATCTTTGAATTACCGTATACCAATCAATAATTACCATTGGGTCAACTACCGTATACCAATCGATAATTAGCCGTGGGTCACCTCTTATTCCGTGAGTCAGATTTATGATTTTGACCTTTGATCTTTGAATTACCGTATACCAATCAATAATTAGCATTGGGTCAACTACCGTATACCAATCGATAATTAGCCGTGGGTCACCTCTTATTCCGTAAGTCAGATTTATGATTTTGATCTTTGATCTTTGAACTACGGTATGCCAATCAATAATTAGCATTGGGTCAACTACCGTATACCAATCGATAATTAGCCGTGGGTCACCTCTTATTCCGTGGGTCAGATTTATGATTTTGACCGTTGATCTTTGAATTACCGTATACCAATCAATAATTACCATTGGGTCAACTACCGTATACCAATCGATAATTAGCCGTGGGTCACCTCTTATTCCGTGAGTCAGATTTATGATTTTGATCTTTGATCTTTGAATTACCGTATACCAATGAATAATTAGCATTAGGTCAACTACCGTATACCAATCGATAACTAGCCATGGGTCACTTCTTATTCCGTGTGTCAGATTTATGATTTTGACCTTTGATCTTTGAATTACCGTATACCAATCAATAATTAGCATTGGGTCAACTACCGTATGCCAATCGATAATTAGCCGTGGGTCACCTCTTATTCCGTGAGTCAGATTTATGATTTTGATCTTTGATCTTTGAATTACCGTATACCAATCAATAATTAGCATTGGGTCAACTACCATATACCAATCGATAATTAGCCATGGGTCATCTCTTATTCCGGGGGTCAGATTTATCATTTTGATCTTTGATCTTTGAATTACCGTATACCAATCAATAATTAGCATTGGGTCAACTACCATATACCAATCGATAATTAGCCATGGGTCATCTCTTATTCCGGGGGTCAGATTTATGATTTTGACCTTTGATCTTTGAATTACCGTATACCAATCAATAATTAGCATTGGGTCAACTACCATATACCAATCGATAATTAGCCATGGGTCACCTCTTATTCCGTGGGTCAGATTTATGATTTTGACCTTTGATCTTTGATTTACCGTATACCAATCAATAATTAGCATTGGGTCAACTACCATATACGAATCGATAATTAGCCATGGGTCATCTCTTATTCCGGGGGTCAGATTTATGATTTTGACATTTGATCTTTGAATTACCGTATACCAATCAATAATTAGCATTGGGTCAACTACCATATGCCAATCGATAATTAGCCGTGGGTCACCTCTTATTCCGTGAGTCAGATTTATGATTTTGATCTTTGATCTTTGAATTACCGTATACCAATCAATAATTAGCATTGGGTCAACTACCGTATGCCAATCGATAATTAGCCGTGGGTCACCTCTTATTCCGTGAGTCAGATTTATGATTTTGATCTTTGATCTTTGAATTACCGTATACCAATCAATAATTAGCATTGGGTCAACTACCGTATACCAATCGATAATTAGCCGTGGGTCACCTCTTATTCCGTAAGTCAGATTTATGATTTTGATCTTTGATCTTTGAACTACGGTATGCCAATCAATAATTAGCATTGGAACAACTACCGTATATCAATCGATAATTAGCCATGGGTCACCTCTTATTCCGTGGGTCAGATTTATGATTTTGACCTTTGATCTTTGAATTACCGTATACCAATCAATAATTAGCATTGGGTCAACTACCGTATATCAATCGATAATTAGCCATGGGTCAACTGTTATTCCGTGGGTCAGATTTATGACTTTGACCTTTGATCTTTGAATTACCGTATGCCAATCAATAATTAGCATTGGGTCAACTACCGTATACCAATCGATAATTAGCCATGGGTCACCTCTTATTCCGTGAGTCAGATTTATGATTTTGATCTTTGATCTTTGAACTACGGTATGCCAATCAATAATTAGCATTGGAACAACTACCGTTTATCAATCGATAATTAGCCATGGGTCACCTCTTATTCCGTGGGTCAGATTTATGATTTTGACCGTTGATCTTTGAATTACCGTATACCAATCAATAATTAGCATTGGGTCAACTACCGTATACCAATCGATAATTAGCCGTGGGTCACCTCTTATTCCGTGAGTCAGATTTATGATTTTGATCTTTGATCTTTGAACTACGGTATGCCAATCAATAATTAGCATTGGAACAACTACCGTATACCAATCGATAATTAGCCGTGGGTCACCTCTTATTCCGTGAGTCAGATTTATGATTTTGACCTTTGATCTTTGAATTACCGTATACCAATCAATAATTAGCATTAGGTCAACTACCGTATATCAATCGATAATTAGCCATGGGTCACCTCTTATTCCGTGGGTCAGATTTATGATTTTGACCGTTGATCTTTGAATTACCGTATACCAATCAATAATTACCATTGGGTCAACTACCGTATACCAATCGATAACTAGCCATGGGTCACTTCTTATTCCGTGTGTCAGATTTATGATTTTGACCTTTGATCTTTGAATTACCGTATACCAATCAATAATTAGCATTGGGTCAACTACCATATACGAATCGATAATTAGCCATGGGTCATCTCTTATTCCGGGGGTCAGATTTATGATTTTGACCTTTGATCTTTGAATTACCGTATACCAATCAATAATTAGCATTGGGTCAACTACCATATACCAATCGATAATTAGCCATGGGTCACCTCTTATTCCGTGGGTCAGATTTATGATTTTGACCGTTGATCTTTGAATTACCGTATACCAATCAATAATTACCATTGGGTCAACTACCGTATACCAATCGATAATTAGCCGTGGGTCGCCTCTTATTCCGTGAGTCAGATTTATGATTTTGACCTTTGATCTTTGAATTACCGTATACCAATCAATAATTAGCATTGGGTCAACTACCGTATACCAATCGATAATTAGCTGTGGGTCACCTCTTATTCCGTGAGTCAGATTTATGATTTTGATCTTTGATCTTTGAATTACCGTATACCAATCAATAATTAGCATTGGGTCAACTACCGTATACCAATCGATAATTAGCCGTGGGTCACCTCTTATTCCGTAAGTCAGATTTATGATTTTGACCGTTGATCTTTGAATTACCGTATACCAATCAATAATTAGCATTGGGTCAACTACCGTATACCAATCGATAATTAGCTGTGGGTCACCTCTTATTCCGTGAGTCAGATTTATGATTTTGATCTTTGATCTTTGAATTACCGTATACCAATCAATAATTAGCATTGGGTCAACTACCGTATACCAATCGATAATTAGCCATGGGTCACCTCTTATTCCGTGGGTCAGATTTATGATTTTGACCGTTGATCTTTGAATTACCGTATACCAATCAATAATTACCATTGGGTCAACTACCGTATACCAATCGATAATTAGCCGTGGGTCGCCTCTTATTCCGTGAGTCAGATTTATGATTTTGACCTTTGATCTTTGAATTACCGTATACCAATCAATAATTAGCATTGGGTCAACTACCGTATACCAATCGATAATTAGCTGTGGGTCACCTCTTATTCCGTGAGTCAGATTTATGATTTTGATCTTTGATCTTTGAATTACCGTATACCAATCAATAATTAGCATTGGGTCAACTACCGTATACCAATCGATAATTAGCCGTGGGTCACCTCTTATTCCGTAAGTCAGATTTATGATTTTGACCGTTGATCTTTGAATTACCGTATACCAATCAATAATTAGCATTGGGTCAACTACCGTATACCAATCGATAATTAGCCGTGGGTCACCTCTTATTCCGTAAGTCAGATTTATGATTTTGACCGTTGATCTTTGAATTACCGTATACCAATCAATAATTACCATTGGGTCAACTACCGTATACCAATCGATAATTAGCCGTGGGTCACCTCTTATTCCGTAAGTCAGATTTATGATTTTGATCTTTGATCTTTGAACTACGGTATGCCAATCAATAATTAGCATTGGAACAACTACCGTATATCAATCGATAATTAGCCATGGGTCACCTCTTATTCCGTGGGTCAGATTTATGATTTTGACCGTTGATCTTTGAATTACCGTATACCAATCAATATTTACCATTGGGTCAACTACCGTATACCAATCGATAACTAGCCATGGGTCACTTCTTATTCCGTGTGTCAGATTTATGATTTTGACCTTTGATCTTTGATTTACCGTATACCAATCAATAATTAGCATTGGGTCAACTACCGTATACCAATCGATAATTAGCCGTGGGTCACCTCTTATTCCGTGAGTCAGATTTATGATTTTGACCTTTGATCTTTGATTTACCGTATACCAATCAATAATTAGCATTGGGTCAACTACCATATACGAATCGATAATTAGCCATGGGTCATCTCTTATTCCGGGGGTCAGATTTATGATTTTGACATTTGATCTTTGAATTACCGTATACCAATCAATAATTAGCATTGGGTCAACTACCATATACCAATCGATAATTAGCCATGGGTCACCTCTTATTCCGTGTGTCAGATTTATGATTTTGACCGTTGATCTTTGAATTACCGTATACCAATCAATAATTAGCATTGGGTCAACTACCATATACCAA
Source organism: Pristionchus mayeri (assembly GCA_036245805.1). Taxonomy (NCBI): domain Eukaryota; kingdom Metazoa; phylum Nematoda; class Chromadorea; order Rhabditida; family Neodiplogasteridae; genus Pristionchus; species Pristionchus mayeri. The sequence goes on along the minus strand of BTRK01000002.1, from coordinate 4,733,601 downwards.
TCGATAATTAGCCGTGGGTCACCTCTTATTCCGTGAGTCAGATTTATGATTTTGACCTTTGATCTTTGATTTACCGTATACCAATCAATAATTAGCATTGGGTCAACTACCATATACGAATCGATAATTAGCCATGGGTCATCTCTTATTCCGTAAGTCAGATTTATGATTTTGATCTTTGATCTTTGAACTACGGTATGCCAATCAATAATTAGCATTGGAACAACTACCGTATATCAATCGATAATTAGCCATGGGTCACCTCTTATTCCGGGGGTCAGATTTATGATTTTGACATTTGATCTTTGAATTACCGTATACCAATCAATATTTACCATTGGGTCAACTACCGTATACCAATCGATAACTAGCCATGGGTCACTTCTTATTCCGTGTGTCAGATTTATGATTTTGACCTTTGATCTTTGATTTACCGTATACCAATCAATAATTAGCATTGGGTCAACTACCGTATACCAATCGATAATTAGCCGTGGGTCACCTCTTATTCCGTGAGTCAGATTTATGATTTTGACCTTTGATCTTTGATTTACCGTATACCAATCAATAATTAGCATTGGGTCAACTACCATATACGAATCGATAATTAGCCATGGGTCATCTCTTATTCCGGGGGTCAGATTTATGATTTTGACATTTGATCTTTGAATTACCGTATACCAATCAATAATTAGCATTGGGTCAACTACCATATACCAATCGATAATTAGCCATGGGTCACTTCTTATTCCGTGTGTCAGATTTATGATTTTGACCTTTGATCTTTGAATTACCGTATACCAATCAATAATTAGCATTGGGTCAACTACCGTATACCAATCGATAATTAGCCGTGGGTCACCTCTTATTCCGTAAGTCAGATTTATGATTTTGATCTTTGATCTTTGAACTACGGTATGCCAATCAATAATTAGCATTGGAACAACTACCGTATATCAATCGATAATTAGCCATGGGTCACCTCTTATTCCGTGGGTCAGATTTATGATTTTGACCGTTGATCTTTGAATTACCGTATACCAATCAATATTTACCATTGGGTCAACTACCGTATACCAATCGATAACTAGCCATGGGTCACTTCTTATTCCGTGTGTCAGATTTATGATTTTGACCTTTGATCTTTGATTTACCGTATACCAATCAATAATTAGCATTGGGTCAACTACCGTATACCAATCGATAATTAGCCGTGGGTCACCTCTTATTCCGTGAGTCAGATTTATGATTTTGACCTTTGATCTTTGATTTACCGTATACCAATCAATAATTAGCATTGGGTCAACTACCATATACGAATCGATAATTAGCCATGGGTCATCTCTTATTCCGGGGGTCAGATTTATGATTTTGACATTTGATCTTTGAATTACCGTATACCAATCAATAATTAGCATTGGGTCAACTACCATATACCAATCGATAATTAGCCGTGGGTCACCTCTTATTCCGTAAGTCAGATTTATGATTTTGACCGTTGATCTTTGAATTACCGTATACCAATCAATAATTAGCATTGGGTCAACTACCGTATACCAATCGATAATTAGCCGTGGGTCACCTCTTATTCCGTAAGTCAGATTTATGATTTTGACCGTTGATCTTTGAATTACCGTATACCAATCAATAATTACCATTGGGTCAACTACCGTATACCAATCGATAATTAGCCGTGGGTCACCTCTTATTCCGTAAGTCAGATTTATGATTTTGATCTTTGATCTTTGAACTACGGTATGCCAATCAATAATTAGCATTGGAACAACTACCGTATATCAATCGATAATTAGCCATGGGTCACCTCTTATTCCGTGGGTCAGATTTATGATTTTGACCGTTGATCTTTGAATTACCGTATACCAATCAATATTTACCATTGGGTCAACTACCGTATACCAATCGATAACTAGCCATGGGTCACTTCTTATTCCGTGTGTCAGATTTATGATTTTGACCTTTGATCTTTGATTTACCGTATACCAATCAATAATTAGCATTGGGTCAACTACCGTATACCAATCGATAATTAGCCGTGGGTCACCTCTTATTCCGTGAGTCAGATTTATGATTTTGACCTTTGATCTTTGATTTACCGTATACCAATCAATAATTAGCATTGGGTCAACTACCATATACGAATCGATAATTAGCCATGGGTCATCTCTTATTCCGGGGGTCAGATTTATGATTTTGACATTTGATCTTTGAATTACCGTATACCAATCAATAATTAGCATTGGGTCAACTACCATATACCAATCGATAATTAGCCATGGGTCACCTCTTATTCCGTGTGTCAGATTTATGATTTTGACCGTTGATCTTTGAATTACCGTATACCAATCAATAATTAGCATTGGGTCAACTACCATATACCAATCGATAATTAGCCGTGGGTCACCTCTTATTCCGTGAGTCAGATTTATGATTTTGACCTTTGATCTTTGATTTACCGTATACCAATCAATAATTAGCATTGGGTCAACTACCATATACGAATCGATAATTAGCCATGGGTCATCTCTTATTCCGTAAGTCAGATTTATGATTTTGATCTTTGATCTTTGAACTACGGTATGCCAATCAATAATTAGCATTGGAACAACTACCGTATATCAATCGATAATTAGCCATGGGTCACCTCTTATTCCGGGGGTCAGATTTATGATTTTGACATTTGATCTTTGAATTACCGTATACCAATCAATATTTACCATTGGGTCAACTACCGTATACCAATCGATAACTAGCCATGGGTCACTTCTTATTCCGTGTGTCAGATTTATGATTTTGACCTTTGATCTTTGATTTACCGTATACCAATCAATAATTAGCATTGGGTCAACTACCGTATACCAATCGATAATTAGCCGTGGGTCACCTCTTATTCCGTGAGTCAGATTTATGATTTTGACCTTTGATCTTTGATTTACCGTATACCAATCAATAATTAGCATTGGGTCAACTACCATATACGAATCGATAATTAGCCATGGGTCATCTCTTATTCCGGGGGTCAGATTTATGATTTTGACATTTGATCTTTGAATTACCGTATACCAATCAATAATTAGCATTGGGTCAACTACCATATACCAATCGATAATTAGCCATGGGTCACTTCTTATTCCGTGTGTCAGATTTATGATTTTGACCTTTGATCTTTGAATTACCGTATACCAATCAATAATTAGCATTGGGTCAACTACCGTATACCAATCGATAATTAGCCGTGGGTCACCTCTTATTCCGTAAGTCAGATTTATGATTTTGATCTTTGATCTTTGAACTACGGTATGCCAATCAATAATTAGCATTGGAACAACTACCGTATATCAATCGATAATTAGCCATGGGTCACCTCTTATTCCGTGGGTCAGATTTATGATTTTGACCGTTGATCTTTGAATTACCGTATACCAATCAATATTTACCATTGGGTCAACTACCGTATACCAATCGATAACTAGCCATGGGTCACTTCTTATTCCGTGTGTCAGATTTATGATTTTGACCTTTGATCTTTGATTTACCGTATACCAATCAATAATTAGCATTGGGTCAACTACCGTATACCAATCGATAATTAGCCGTGGGTCACCTCTTATTCCGTGAGTCAGATTTATGATTTTGACCTTTGATCTTTGATTTACCGTATACCAATCAATAATTAGCATTGGGTCAACTACCATATACGAATCGATAATTAGCCATGGGTCATCTCTTATTCCGGGGGTCAGATTTATGATTTTGACATTTGATCTTTGAATTACCGTATACCAATCAATAATTAGCATTGGGTCAACTACCATATACCAATCGATAATTAGCCATGGGTCACCTCTTATTCCGTGTGTCAGATTTATGATTTTGACCGTTGATCTTTGAATTACCGTATACCAATCAATAATTAGCATTGGGTCAACTACCATATACCAATCGATAATTAGCCGTGGGTCACCTCTTATTCCGTGAGTCAGATTTATGATTTTGACCTTTGATCTTTGATTTACCGTATACCAATCAATAATTAGCATTGGGTCAACTACCATATACGAATCGATAATTAGCCATGGGTCATCTCTTATTCCGTAAGTCAGATTTATGATTTTGATCTTTGATCTTTGAACTACGGTATGCCAATCAATAATTAGCATTGGAACAACTACCGTATATCAATCGATAATTAGCCACGGGTCACCTCTTATTCCGGGGGTCAGATTTATGATTTTGACATTTGATCTTTGAATTACCGTATACCAATCAATATTTACCATTGGGTCAACTACCGTATACCAATCGATAACTAGCCATGGGTCACTTCTTATTCCGTGTGTCAGATTTATGATTTTGACCTTTGATCTTTGATTTACCGTATACCAATCAATAATTAGCATTGGGTCAACTACCGTATACCAATCGATAATTAGCCGTGGGTCACCTCTTATTCCGTGAGTCAGATTTATGATTTTGACCTTTGATCTTTGATTTACCGTATACCAATCAATAATTAGCATTGGGTCAACTACCATATACGAATCGATAATTAGCCATGGGTCATCTCTTATTCCGGGGGTCAGATTTATGATTTTGACATTTGATCTTTGAATTACCGTATACCAATCAATAATTAGCATTGGGTCAACTACCATATACCAATCGATAATTAGCCATGGGTCACTTCTTATTCCGTGTGTCAGATTTATGATTTTGACCTTTGATCTTTGAATTACCGTATACCAATCAATAATTAGCATTGGGTCAACTACCGTATACCAATCGATAATTAGCCGTGGGTCACCTCTTATTCCGTAAGTCAGATTTATGATTTTGATCTTTGATCTTTGAACTACGGTATGCCAATCAATAATTAGCATTGGAACAACTACCGTATATCAATCGATAATTAGCCATGGGTCACCTCTTATTCCGTGGGTCAGATTTATGATTTTGACCGTTGATCTTTGAATTACCGTATACCAATCAATATTTACCATTGGGTCAACTACCGTATACCAATCGATAACTAGCCATGGGTCACTTCTTATTCCGTGTGTCAGATTTATGATTTTGACCTTTGATCTTTGATTTACCGTATACCAATCAATAATTAGCATTGGGTCAACTACCGTATACCAATCGATAATTAGCCGTGGGTCACCTCTTATTCCGTGAGTCAGATTTATGATTTTGACCTTTGATCTTTGATTTACCGTATACCAATCAATAATTAGCATTGGGTCAACTACCATATACGAATCGATAATTAGCCATGGGTCATCTCTTATTCCGGGGGTCAGATTTATGATTTTGACATTTGATCTTTGAATTACCGTATACCAATCAATAATTAGCATTGGGTCAACTACCATATACCAATCGATAATTAGCCATGGGTCACCTCTTATTCCGTGTGTCAGATTTATGATTTTGACCGTTGATCTTTGAATTACCGTATACCAATCAATAATTAGCATTGGGTCAACTACCATATACCAATCGATAATTAGCCGTGGGTCACCTCTTATTCCGTGAGTCAGATTTATGATTTTGACCTTTGATCTTTGATTTACCGTATACCAATCAATAATTAGCATTGGGTCAACTACCATATACGAATCGATAATTAGCCATGGGTCATCTCTTATTCCGTAAGTCAGATTTATGATTTTGATCTTTGATCTTTGAACTACGGTATGCCAATCAATAATTAGCATTGGAACAACTACCGTATATCAATCGATAATTAGCCATGGGTCACCTCTTATTCCGGGGGTCAGATTTATGATTTTGACCGTTGATCTTTGAATTACCGTATACCAATCAATAATTACCATTGGGTCAACTACCGTATACCAATCGATAATTAGCCGTGGGTCGCCTCTTATTCCGTGAGTCAGATTTATGATTTTGACCTTTGATCTTTGAATTACCGTATACCAATCAATAATTAGCATTGGGTCAACTACCGTATACCAATCGATAATTAGCTGTGGGTCACCTCTTATTCCGTGAGTCAGATTTATGATTTTGATCTTTGATCTTTGAATTACCGTATACCAATCAATAATTAGCATTGGGTCAACTACCGTATACCAATCGATAATTAGCCGTGGGTCACCTCTTATTCCGTAAGTCAGATTTATGATTTTGACCGTTGATCTTTGAATTACCGTATACCAATCAATAATTAGCATTGGGTCAACTACCGTATACCAATCGATAATTAGCCGTGGGTCACCTCTTATTCCGTAAGTCAGATTTATGATTTTGACCGTTGATCTTTGAATTACCGTATACCAATCAATAATTACCATTGGGTCAACTACCGTATACCAATCGATAATTAGCCGTGGGTCACCTCTTATTCCGTAAGTCAGATTTATGATTTTGATCTTTGATCTTTGAACTACGGTATGCCAATCAATAATTAGCATTGGAACAACTACCGTATATCAATCGATAATTAGCCATGGGTCACCTCTTATTCCGTGGGTCAGATTTATGATTTTGACCGTTGATCTTTGAATTACCGTATACCAATCAATATTTACCATTGGGTCAACTACCGTATACCAATCGATAACTAGCCATGGGTCACTTCTTATTCCGTGTGTCAGATTTATGATTTTGACCTTTGATCTTTGATTTACCGTATACCAATCAATAATTAGCATTGGGTCAACTACCGTATACCAATCGATAATTAGCCGTGGGTCACCTCTTATTCCGTGAGTCAGATTTATGATTTTGACCTTTGATCTTTGATTTACCGTATACCAATCAATAATTAGCATTGGGTCAACTACCATATACGAATCGATAATTAGCCATGGGTCATCTCTTATTCCGGGGGTCAGATTTATGATTTTGACATTTGATCTTTGAATTACCGTATACCAATCAATAATTAGCATTGGGTCAACTACCATATACCAATCGATAATTAGCCATGGGTCACCTCTTATTCCGTGTGTCAGATTTATGATTTTGACCGTTGATCTTTGAATTACCGTATACCAATCAATAATTAGCATTGGGTCAACTACCATATACCAATCGATAATTAGCCGTGGGTCACCTCTTATTCCGTGAGTCAGATTTATGATTTTGACCTTTGATCTTTGATTTACCGTATACCAATCAATAATTAGCATTGGGTCAACTACCATATACGAATCGATAATTAGCCATGGGTCATCTCTTATTCCGTAAGTCAGATTTATGATTTTGATCTTTGATCTTTGAACTACGGTATGCCAATCAATAATTAGCATTGGAACAACTACCGTATATCAATCGATAATTAGCCATGGGTCACCTCTTATTCCGGGGGTCAGATTTATGATTTTGACATTTGATCTTTGAATTACCGTATACCAATCAATATTTACCATTGGGTCAACTACCGTATACCAATCGATAACTAGCCATGGGTCACTTCTTATTCCGTGTGTCAGATTTATGATTTTGACCTTTGATCTTTGATTTACCGTATACCAATCAATAATTAGCATTGGGTCAACTACCGTATACCAATCGATAATTAGCTGTGGGTCACCTCTTATTCCGTGAGTCAGATTTATGATTTTGACCTTTGATCTTTGATTTACCGTATACCAATCAATAATTAGCATTGGGTCAACTACCATATACGAATCGATAATTAGCCATGGGTCATCTCTTATTCCGGGGGTCAGATTTATGATTTTGACCGTTGATCTTTGAATTACCGTATACCAATCAATAATTAGCATTGGGTCAACTACCGTATACCAATCGATAATTAGCCGTGGGTCACCTCTTATTCCGTAAGTCAGATTTATGATTTTGACCGTTGATCTTTGAATTACCGTATACCAATCAATAATTACCATTGGGTCAACTACCGTATACCAATCGATAATTAGCCGTGGGTCACCTCTTATTCCGTGAGTCAGATTTATGATTTTGACCTTTGATCTTTGATTTACCGTATACCAATCAATAATTAGCATTGGAACAACTACCGTATATCAATCGATAATTAGCCATGGGTCACCTCTTATTCCGTGGGTCAGATTTATGATTTTGACCTTTGATCTTTGATTTACCGTATACCAATCAATAATTAGCATTGGGTCAACTACCGTATACCAATCGATAATTAGCCGTGGGTCACCTCTTATTCCGTGAGTCAGATTTATGATTTTGACCTTTGATCTTTGAATTACCGTATACCAATCAATATTTACCATTGGGTCAACTACCGTATACCAATCGATAACTAGCCATGGGTCACTTCTTATTCCGTGTGTCAGATTTATGATTTTGACCTTTGATCTTTGATTTACCGTATACCAATCAATAATTAGCATTGGGTCAACTACCGTATACCAATCGATAATTAGCCGTGGGTCACCTCTTATTCCGTGAGTCAGATTTATGATTTTGACCTTTGATCTTTGATTTACCGTATACCAATCAATAATTAGCATTGGGTCAACTACCATATACGAATCGATAATTAGCCATGGGTCATCTCTTATTCCGGGGGTCAGATTTATGATTTTGACATTTGATCTTTGAATTACCGTATACCAATCAATAATTAGCATTGGGTCAACTACCATATACCAATCGATAATTAGCCATGGGTCACCTCTTATTCCGTGTGTCAGATTTATGATTTTGACCGTTGATCTTTGAATTACCGTATACCAATCAATAATTAGCATTGGGTCAACTACCATATACCAATCGATAATTAGCCGTGGGTCACCTCTTATTCCGTGAGTCAGATTTATGATTTTGACCTTTGATCTTTGATTTACCGTATACCAATCAATAATTACCATTGGGTCAACTACCGTATACCAATCGATAATTAGCCGTGGGTCACCTCTTATTCCGTAAGTCAGATTTATGATTTTGATCTTTGATCTTTGAACTACGGTATGCCAATCAATAATTAGCATTGGAACAACTACCGTATATCAATCGATAATTAGCCATGGGTCACCTCTTATTCCGTGGGTCAGATTTATGATTTTGACCGTTGATCTTTGAATTACCGTATACCAATCAATATTTACCATTGGGTCAACTACCGTATACCAATCGATAACTAGCCATGGGTCACTTCTTATTCCGTGTGTCAGATTTATGATTTTGACCTTTGATCTTTGATTTACCGTATACCAATCAATAATTAGCATTGGGTCAACTACCGTATACCAATCGATAATTAGCCGTGGGTCACCTCTTATTCCGTGAGTCAGATTTATGATTTTGACCTTTGATCTTTGATTTACCGTATACCAATCAATAATTAGCATTGGGTCAACTACCATATACGAATCGATAATTAGCCATGGGTCATCTCTTATTCCGGGGGTCAGATTTATGATTTTGACATTTGATCTTTGAATTACCGTATACCAATCAATAATTAGCATTGGGTCAACTACCATATACCAATCGATAATTAGCCATGGGTCACCTCTTATTCCGTGTGTCAGATTTATGATTTTGACCGTTGATCTTTGAATTACCGTATACCAATCAATAATTAGCATTGGGTCAACTACCATATACCAATCGATAATTAGCCGTGGGTCACCTCTTATTCCGTGAGTCAGATTTATGATTTTGACCTTTGATCTTTGATTTACCGTATACCAATCAATAATTAGCATTGGGTCAACTACCATATACGAATCGATAATTAGCCATGGGTCATCTCTTATTCCGTAAGTCAGATTTATGATTTTGATCTTTGATCTTTGAACTACGGTATGCCAATCAATAATTAGCATTGGAACAACTACCGTATATCAATCGATAATTAGCCATGGGTCACCTCTTATTCCGGGGGTCAGATTTATGATTTTGACATTTGATCTTTGAATTACCGTATACCAATCAATATTTACCATTGGGTCAACTACCGTATACCAATCGATAACTAGCCATGGGTCACTTCTTATTCCGTGTGTCAGATTTATGATTTTGACCTTTGATCTTTGATTTACCGTATACCAATCAATAATTAGCATTGGGTCAACTACCGTATACCAATCGATAATTAGCTGTGGGTCACCTCTTATTCCGTGAGTCAGATTTATGATTTTGATCTTTGATCTTTGAATTACCGTATACCAATCAATAATTAGCATTGGGTCAACTATCGTATACCAATCGATAATTAGCCGTGGGTCATCTCTTATTCCGGGGGTCAGATTTATGATTTTGACATTTGATCTTTGAATTACCGTATACCAATCAATAATTAGCATTGGGTCAACTACCATATACCAATCGATAATTAGCCATGGGTCACTTCTTATTCCGTGTGTCAGATTTATGATTTTGACCGTTGATCTTTGAATTACCGTATACCAATCAATAATTACCATTGGGTCAACTACCGTATACCAATCGATAATTAGCCGTGGGTCACCTCTTATTCCGTAAGTCAGATTTATGATTTTGATCTTTGATCTTTGAACTACGGTATGCCAATCAATAATTAGCATTGGAACAACTACCGTATATCAATCGATAATTAGCCATGGGTCACCTCTTATTCCGTGGGTCAGATTTATGATTTTGACCGTTGATCTTTGAATTACCGTATACCAATCAATATTTACCATTGGGTCAACTACCGTATACCAATCGATAACTAGCCATGGGTCACTTCTTATTCCGTGTGTCAGATTTATGATTTTGACCTTTGATCTTTGATTTACCGTATACCAATCAATAATTAGCATTGGGCCAACTACCGTATACCAATCGATAATTAGCCGTGGGTCACCTCTTATTCCGTGAGTCAGATTTATGATTTTGACCTTTGATCTTTGATTTACCGTATACCAATCAATAATTAGCATTGGGTCAACTACCATATACGAATCGATAATTAGCCATGGGTCATCTCTTATTCCGGGGGTCAGATTTATGATTTTGACATTTGATCTTTGAATTACCGTATACCAATCAATAATTAGCATTGGGTCAACTACCATATACCAATCGATAATTAGCCATGGGTCACCTCTTATTCCGTGTGTCAGATTTATGATTTTGACCGTTGATCTTTGAATTACCGTATACCAATCAATAATTAGCATTGGGTCAACTACCATATACCAATCGATAATTAGCCGTGGGTCACCTCTTATTCCGTGAGTCAGATTTATGATTTTGACCTTTGATCTTTGATTTACCGTATACCAATCAATAATTAGCATTGGGTCAACTACCATATACGAATCGATAATTAGCCATGGGTCATCTCTTATTCCGTAAGTCAGATTTATGATTTTGATCTTTGATCTTTGAACTACGGTATGCCAATCAATAATTAGCATTGGAACAACTACCGTATATCAATCGATAATTAGCCATGGGTCACCTCTTATTCCGGGGGTCAGATTTATGATTTTGACATTTGATCTTTGAATTACCGTATACCAATCAATATTTACCATTGGGTCAACTACCGTATACCAATCGATAACTAGCCATGGGTCACTTCTTATTCCGTGTGTCAGATTTATGATTTTGACCTTTGATCTTTGATTTACCGTATACCAATCAATAATTAGCATTGGGTCAACTACCGTATACCAATCGATAATTAGCCGTGGGTCACCTCTTATTCCGTGAGTCAGATTTATGATTTTGACCTTTGATCTTTGATTTACCGTATACCAATCAATAATTAGCATTGGGTCAACTACCATATACGAATCGATAATTAGCCATGGGTCATCTCTTATTCCGGGGGTCAGATTTATGATTTTGACATTTGATCTTTGAATTACCGTATACCAATCAATAATTAGCATTGGGTCAACTACCATATACCAATCGATAATTAGCCATGGGTCACTTCTTATTCCGTGTGTCAGATTTATGATTTTGACCTTTGATCTTTGAATTACCGTATACCAATCAATAATTAGCATTGGGTCAACTACCGTATACCAATCGATAATTAGCCGTGGGTCACCTCTTATTCCGTAAGTCAGATTTATGATTTTGATCTTTGATCTTTGAACTACGGTATGCCAATCAATAATTAGCATTGGAACAACTACCGTATATCAATCGATAATTAGCCATGGGTCACCTCTTATTCCGTGGGTCAGATTTATGATTTTGACCGTTGATCTTTGAATTACCGTATACCAATCAATATTTACCATTGGGTCAACTACCGTATACCAATCGATAACTAGCCATGGGTCACTTCTTATTCCGTGTGTCAGATTTATGATTTTGACCTTTGATCTTTGATTTACCGTATACCAATCAATAATTAGCATTGGGTCAACTACCGTATACCAATCGATAATTAGCCGTGGGTCACCTCTTATTCCGTGAGTCAGATTTATGATTTTGACCTTTGATCTTTGATTTACCGTATACCAATCAATAATTAGCATTGGGTCAACTACCATATACGAATCGATAATTAGCCATGGGTCATCTCTTATTCCGGGGGTCAGATTTATGATTTTGACATTTGATCTTTGAATTACCGTATACCAATCAATAATTAGCATTGGGTCAACTACCATATACCAATCGATAATTAGCCATGGGTCACCTCTTATTCCGTGTGTCAGATTTATGATTTTGACCGTTGATCTTTGAATTACCGTATACCAATCAATAATTAGCATTGGGTCAACTACCATATACCAATCGATAATTAGCCGTGGGTCACCTCTTATTCCGTGAGTCAGATTTATGATTTTGACCTTTGATCTTTGATTTACCGTATACCAATCAATAATTAGCATTGGGTCAACTACCATATACGAATCGATAATTAGCCATGGGTCATCTCTTATTCCGTAAGTCAGATTTATGATTTTGATCTTTGATCTTTGAACTACGGTATGCCAATCAATAATTAGCATTGGAACAACTACCGTATATCAATCGATAATTAGCCATGGGTCACCTCTTATTCCGGGGGTCAGATTTATGATTTTGACATTTGATCTTTGAATTACCGTATACCAATCAATATTTACCATTGGGTCAACTACCGTATACCAATCGATAACTAGCCATGGGTCACTTCTTATTCCGTGTGTCAGATTTATGATTTTGACCTTTGATCTTTGATTTACCGTATACCAATCAATAATTAGCATTGGGTCAACTACCGTATACCAATCGATAATTAGCCGTGGGTCACCTCTTATTCCGTGAGTCAGATTTATGATTTTGACCTTTGATCTTTGATTTACCGTATACCAATCAATAATTAGCATTGGGTCAACTACCATATACGAATCGATAATTAGCCATGGGTCATCTCTTATTCCGGGGGTCAGATTTATGATTTTGACATTTGATCTTTGAATTACCGTATACCAATCAATAATTAGCATTGGGTCAACTACCATATACCAATCGATAATTAGCCATGGGTCACTTCTTATTCCGTGTGTCAGATTTATGATTTTGACCTTTGATCTTTGAATTACCGTATACCAATCAATAATTAGCATTGGGTCAACTACCGTATACCAATCGATAATTAGCTGTGGGTCACCTCTTATTCCGTGAGTCAGATTTATGATTTTGATCTTTGATCTTTGAATTACCGTATACCAATCAATAATTAGCATTGGGTCAACTACCGTATACCAATCGATAATTAGCCGTGGGTCACCTCTTATTCCGTAAGTCAGATTTATGATTTTGATCTTTGATCTTTGAACTACGGTATGCCAATCAATAATTAGCATTGGAACAACTACCGTATATCAATCGATAATTAGCCATGGGTCACCTCTTATTCCGTGGGTCAGATTTATGATTTTGACCGTTGATCTTTGAATTACCGTATACCAATCAATATTTACCATTGGGTCAACTACCGTATACCAATCGATAACTAGCCATGGGTCACTTCTTATTCCGTGTGTCAGATTTATGATTTTGACCTTTGATCTTTGATTTACCGTATACCAATCAATAATTAGCATTGGGTCAACTACCGTATACCAATCGATAATTAGCCGTGGGTCACCTCTTATTCCGTGAGTCAGATTTATGATTTTGACCTTTGATCTTTGATTTACCGTATACCAATCAATAATTAGCATTGGGTCAACTACCATATACGAATCGATAATTAGCCATGGGTCATCTCTTATTCCGGGGGTCAGATTTATGATTTTGACATTTGATCTTTGAATTACCGTATACCAATCAATAATTAGCATTGGGTCAACTACCATATACCAATCGATAATTAGCCATGGGTCACCTCTTATTCCGTGTGTCAGATTTATGATTTTGACCGTTGATCTTTGAATTACCGTATACCAATCAATAATTAGCATTGGGTCAACTACCATATACCAATCGATAATTAGCCGTGGGTCACCTCTTATTCCGTGAGTCAGATTTATGATTTTGACCTTTGATCTTTGATTTACCGTATACCAATCAATAATTAGCATTGGGTCAACTACCATATACGAATCGATAATTAGCCATGGGTCATCTCTTATTCCGTAAGTCAGATTTATGATTTTGATCTTTGATCTTTGAACTACGGTATGCCAATCAATAATTAGCATTGGAACAACTACCGTATATCAATCGATAATTAGCCATGGGTCACCTCTTATTCCGGGGGTCAGATTTATGATTTTGACATTTGATCTTTGAATTACCGTATACCAATCAATATTTACCATTGGGTCAACTACCGTATACCAATCGATAACTAGCCATGGGTCACTTCTTATTCCGTGTGTCAGATTTATGATTTTGACCTTTGATCTTTGATTTACCGTATACCAATCAATAATTAGCATTGGGTCAACTACCGTATACCAATCGATAATTAGCCGTGGGTCACCTCTTATTCCGTGAGTCAGATTTATGATTTTGACCTTTGATCTTTGATTTACCGTATACCAATCAATAATTAGCATTGGGTCAACTACCATATACGAATCGATAATTAGCCATGGGTCATCTCTTATTCCGGGGGTCAGATTTATGATTTTGACATTTGATCTTTGAATTACCGTATACCAATCAATAATTAGCATTGGGTCAACTACCATATACCAATCGATAATTAGCCATGGGTCACTTCTTATTCCGTGTGTCAGATTTATGATTTTGACCTTTGATCTTTGAATTACCGTATACCAATCAATAATTAGCATTGGGTCAACTACCGTATACCAATCGATAATTAGCCGTGGGTCACCTCTTATTCCGTAAGTCAGATTTATGATTTTGATCTTTGATCTTTGAACTACGGTATGCCAATCAATAATTAGCATTGGAACAACTACCGTATATCAATCGATAATTAGCCATGGGTCACCTCTTATTCCGTGGGTCAGATTTATGATTTTGACCGTTGATCTTTGAATTACCGTATACCAATCAATATTTACCATTGGGTCAACTACCGTATACCAATCGATAACTAGCCATGGGTCACTTCTTATTCCGTGTGTCAGATTTATGATTTTGACCTTTGATCTTTGATTTACCGTATACCAATCAATAATTAGCATTGGGTCAACTACCGTATACCAATCGATAATTAGCCGTGGGTCACCTCTTATTCCGTGAGTCAGATTTATGATTTTGACCTTTGATCTTTGATTTACCGTATACCAATCAATAATTAGCATTGGGTCAACTACCATATACGAATCGATAATTAGCCATGGGTCATCTCTTATTCCGGGGGTCAGATTTATGATTTTGACATTTGATCTTTGAATTACCGTATACCAATCAATAATTAGCATTGGGTCAACTACCATATACCAATCGATAATTAGCCATGGGTCACCTCTTATTCCGTGTGTCAGATTTATGATTTTGACCGTTGATCTTTGAATTACCGTATACCAATCAATAATTAGCATTGGGTCAACTACCATATACCAATCGATAATTAGCCGTGGGTCACCTCTTATTCCGTGAGTCAGATTTATGATTTTGACCTTTGATCTTTGATTTACCGTATACCAATCAATAATTAGCATTGGGTCAACTACCATATACGAATCGATAATTAGCCATGGGTCATCTCTTATTCCGTAAGTCAGATTTATGATTTTGATCTTTGATCTTTGAACTACGGTATGCCAATCAATAATTAGCATTGGAACAACTACCGTATATCAATCGATAATTAGCCATGGGTCACCTCTTATTCCGGGGGTCAGATTTATGATTTTGACATTTGATCTTTGAATTACCGTATACCAATCAATATTTACCATTGGGTCAACTACCGTATACCAATCGATAACTAGCCATGGGTCACTTCTTATTCCGTGTGTCAGATTTATGATTTTGACCTTTGATCTTTGATTTACCGTATACCAATCAATAATTAGCATTGGGTCAACTACCGTATACCAATCGATAATTAGCCGTGGGTCACCTCTTATTCCGTGAGTCAGATTTATGATTTTGACCTTTGATCTTTGATTTACCGTATACCAATCAATAATTAGCATTGGGTCAACTACCATATACGAATCGATAATTAGCCATGGGTCATCTCTTATTCCGGGGGTCAGATTTATGATTTTGACATTTGATCTTTGAATTACCGTATACCAATCAATAATTAGCATTGGGTCAACTACCATATACCAATCGATAATTAGCCATGGGTCACTTCTTATTCCGTGTGTCAGATTTATGATTTTGACCTTTGATCTTTGAATTACCGTATACCAATCAATAATTAGCATTGGGTCAACTACCGTATACCAATCGATAATTAGCCGTGGGTCACCTCTTATTCCGTAAGTCAGATTTATGATTTTGATCTTTGATCTTTGAACTACGGTATGCCAATCAATAATTAGCATTGGAACAACTACCGTATATCAATCGATAATTAGCCGTGGGTCACCTCTTATTCCGTGGGTCAGATTTATGATTTTGACCGTTGATCTTTGAATTACCGTATACCAATCAATAATTAGCATTGGGTCAACTACCGTATACCAATCGATAATTAGCCGTGGGTCACCTCTTATTCCGTAAGTCAGATTTATGATTTTGATCTTTGATCTTTGAACTACGGTATGCCAATCAATAATTAGCATTGGAACAACTACCGTATATCAATCGATAATTAGCCGTGGGTCACCTCTTATTCCGTGGGTCAGATTTATGATTTTGACCGTTGATCTTTGAATTACCGTATACCAATCAATATTTACCATTGGGTCAACTACCGTATACCAATCGATAACTAGCCATGGGTCACTTCTTATTCCGTGTGTCAGATTTATGATTTTGACCTTTGATCTTTGATTTACCGTATACCAATCAATAATTAGCATTGGGTCAACTACCGTATACCAATCGATAATTAGCCGTGGGTCACCTCTTATTCCGTGAGTCAGATTTATGATTTTGACCTTTGATCTTTGATTTACCGTATACCAATCAATAATTAGCATTGGGTCAACTACCATATACGAATCGATAATTAGCCATGGGTCATCTCTTATTCCGGGGGTCAGATTTATGATTTTGACATTTGATCTTTGAATTACCGTATACCAATCAATAATTAGCATTGGGTCAACTACCATATACCAATCGATAATTAGCCATGGGTCACCTCTTATTCCGTGTGTCAGATTTATGATTTTGACCGTTGATCTTTGAATTACCGTATACCAATCAATAATTAGCATTGGGTCAACTACCATATACCAATCGATAATTAGCCGTGGGTCACCTCTTATTCCGTGAGTCAGATTTATGATTTTGACCTTTGATCTTTGATT
Organism: Pristionchus mayeri; assembly: GCA_036245805.1. Taxonomy (NCBI): domain Eukaryota; kingdom Metazoa; phylum Nematoda; class Chromadorea; order Rhabditida; family Neodiplogasteridae; genus Pristionchus; species Pristionchus mayeri. Next base: position 4,715,770 of record BTRK01000002.1, on the reverse strand, counting down.
TACCGTATACCAATCAATAATTAGCATTGGGTCAACTACCATATACGAATCGATAATTAGCCATGGGTCATCTCTTATTCCGTAAGTCAGATTTATGATTTTGATCTTTGATCTTTGAACTACGGTATGCCAATCAATAATTAACATTGGAACAACTACCGTATATCAATCGATAATTAGCCATGGGTCACCTCTTATTCCGGGGGTCAGATTTATGATTTTGACATTTGATCTTTGAATTACCGTATACCAATCAATATTTACCATTGGGTCAACTACCGTATACCAATCGATAACTAGCCATGGGTCACTTCTTATTCCGTGTGTCAGATTTATGATTTTGACCTTTGATCTTTGATTTACCGTATACCAATCAATAATTAGCATTGGGTCAACTACCGTATACCAATCGATAATTAGCCGTGGGTCACCTCTTATTCCGTGAGTCAGATTTATGATTTTGACCTTTGATCTTTGATTTACCGTATACCAATCAATAATTAGCATTGGGTCAACTACCATATACGAATCGATAATTAGCCATGGGTCATCTCTTATTCCGGGGGTCAGATTTATGATTTTGACATTTGATCTTTGAATTACCGTATACCAATCAATAATTAGCATTGGGTCAACTACCATATACCAATCGATAATTAGCCATGGGTCACTTCTTATTCCGTGTGTCAGATTTATGATTTTGACCTTTGATCTTTGAATTACCGTATACCAATCAATAATTAGCATTGGGTCAACTACCGTATACCAATCGATAATTAGCTGTGGGTCACCTCTTATTCCGTGAGTCAGATTTATGATTTTGATCTTTGATCTTTGAATTACCGTATACCAATCAATAATTAGCATTGGGTCAACTACCGTATACCAATCGATAATTAGCCGTGGGTCACCTCTTATTCCGTAAGTCAGATTTATGATTTTGACCGTTGATCTTTGAATTACCGTATACCAATCAATAATTAGCATTGGGTCAACTACCGTATACCAATCGATAATTAGCTGTGGGTCACCTCTTATTCCGTGAGTCAGATTTATGATTTTGATCTTTGATCTTTGAATTACCGTATACCAATCAATAATTAGCATTGGGTCAACTACCGTATACCAATCGATAATTAGCCGTGGGTCACCTCTTATTCCGTAAGTCAGATTTATGATTTTGACCGTTGATCTTTGAATTACCGTATACCAATCAATAATTACCATTGGGTCAACTACCGTATACCAATCGATAATTAGCCGTGGGTCACCTCTTATTCCGTAAGTCAGATTTATGATTTTGATCTTTGATCTTTGAACTACGGTATGCCAATCAATAATTAGCATTGGAACAACTACCGTATATCAATCGATAATTAGCCATGGGTCACCTCTTATTCCGTGGGTCAGATTTATGATTTTGACCGTTGATCTTTGAATTACCGTATACCAATCAATATTTACCATTGGGTCAACTACCGTATACCAATCGATAACTAGCCATGGGTCACTTCTTATTCCGTGTGTCAGATTTATGATTTTGACCTTTGATCTTTGATTTACCGTATACCAATCAATAATTAGCATTGGGTCAACTACCGTATACCAATCGATAATTAGCCGTGGGTCACCTCTTATTCCGTGAGTCAGATTTATGATTTTGACCTTTGATCTTTGATTTACCGTATACCAATCAATAATTAGCATTGGGTCAACTACCATATACGAATCGATAATTAGCCATGGGTCATCTCTTATTCCGGGGGTCAGATTTATGATTTTGACATTTGATCTTTGAATTACCGTATACCAATCAATAATTAGCATTGGGTCAACTACCATATACCAATCGATAATTAGCCATGGGTCACCTCTTATTCCGTGTGTCAGATTTATGATTTTGACCGTTGATCTTTGAATTACCGTATACCAATCAATAATTAGCATTGGGTCAACTACCATATACCAATCGATAATTAGCCGTGGGTCACCTCTTATTCCGTGAGTCAGATTTATGATTTTGACCTTTGATCTTTGATTTACCGTATACCAATCAATAATTAGCATTGGGTCAACTACCATATACGAATCGATAATTAGCCATGGGTCACCTCTTATTCCGTGAGTCAGATTTATGATTTTGACCTTTGATCTTTGATTTACCGTATACCAATCAATAATTAGCATTGGGTCAACTACCATATACGAATCGATAACTAGCCATGGGTCACTTCTTATTCCGTGTGTCAGATTTATGATTTTGACCTTTGATCTTTGATTTACCGTATACCAATCAATAATTAGCATTGGGTCAACTACCGTATACCAATCGATAATTAGCCGTGGGTCACCTCTTATTCCGTGAGTCAGATTTATGATTTTGACCTTTGATCTTTGATTTACCGTATACCAATCAATAATTAGCATTGGGTCAACTACCATATACGAATCGATAATTAGCCATGGGTCATCTCTTATTCCGGGGGTCAGATTTATGATTTTGACATTTGATCTTTGAATTACCGTATACCAATCAATAATTAGCATTGGGTCAACTACCATATACCAATCGATAATTAGCCATGGGTCACCTCTTATTCCGTGTGTCAGATTTATGATTTTGACCGTTGATCTTTGAATTACCGTATACCAATCAATAATTAGCATTGGGTCAACTACCATATACCAATCGATAATTAGCCGTGGGTCACCTCTTATTCCGTGAGTCAGATTTATGATTTTGACCTTTGATCTTTGATTTACCGTATACCAATCAATAATTAGCATTGGGTCAACTACCATATACGAATCGATAATTAGCCATGGGTCATCTCTTATTCCGTAAGTCAGATTTATGATTTTGATCTTTGATCTTTGAACTACGGTATGCCAATCAATAATTAGCATTGGAACAACTACCGTATATCAATCGATAATTAGCCATGGGTCACCTCTTATTCCGGGGGTCAGATTTATGATTTTGACATTTGATCTTTGAATTACCGTATACCAATCAATATTTACCATTGGGTCAACTACCGTATACCAATCGATAACTAGCCATGGGTCACTTCTTATTCCGTGTGTCAGATTTATGATTTTGACCTTTGATCTTTGATTTACCGTATACCAATCAATAATTAGCATTGGGTCAACTACCGTATACCAATCGATAATTAGCCGTGGGTCACCTCTTATTCCGTGAGTCAGATTTATGATTTTGACCTTTGATCTTTGATTTACCGTATACCAATCAATAATTAGCATTGGGTCAACTACCATATACGAATCGATAATTAGCCATGGGTCATCTCTTATTCCGGGGGTCAGATTTATGATTTTGACATTTGATCTTTGAATTACCGTATACCAATCAATAATTAGCATTGGGTCAACTACCATATACCAATCGATAATTAGCCATGGGTCACTTCTTATTCCGTGTGTCAGATTTATGATTTTGACCTTTGATCTTTGAATTACCGTATACCAATCAATAATTAGCATTGGGTCAACTACCGTATACCAATCGATAATTAGCTGTGGGTCACCTCTTATTCCGTGAGTCAGATTTATGATTTTGATCTTTGATCTTTGAATTACCGTATACCAATCAATAATTAGCATTGGGTCAACTACCGTATACCAATCGATAATTAGCCGTGGGTCACCTCTTATTCCGTAAGTCAGATTTATGATTTTGACCGTTGATCTTTGAATTACCGTATACCAATCAATAATTAGCATTGGGTCAACTACCGTATACCAATCGATAATTAGCTGTGGGTCACCTCTTATTCCGTGAGTCAGATTTATGATTTTGATCTTTGATCTTTGAATTACCGTATACCAATCAATAATTAGCATTGGGTCAACTACCGTATACCAATCGATAATTAGCCGTGGGTCACCTCTTATTCCGTAAGTCAGATTTATGATTTTGACCGTTGATCTTTGAATTACCGTATACCAATCAATAATTACCATTGGGTCAACTACCGTATACCAATCGATAATTAGCCGTGGGTCACCTCTTATTCCGTAAGTCAGATTTATGATTTTGATCTTTGATCTTTGAACTACGGTATGCCAATCAATAATTAGCATTGGAACAACTACCGTATATCAATCGATAATTAGCCATGGGTCACCTCTTATTCCGTGGGTCAGATTTATGATTTTGACCGTTGATCTTTGAATTACCGTATACCAATCAATAATTAGCATTGGAACAACTACCGTATATCAATCGATAATTAGCCATGGGTCACCTCTTATTCCGTGGGTCAGATTTATGATTTTGACCGTTGATCTTTGAATTACCGTATACCAATCAATATTTACCATTGGGTCAACTACCGTATATCAATCGATAATTAGCCATGGGTCACCTCTTATTCCGTGGGTCAGATTTATGATTTTGACCGTTGATCTTTGAATTACCGTATACCAATCAATATTTACCATTGGGTCAACTACCGTATACCAATCGATAACTAGCCATGGGTCACTTCTTATTCCGTGTGTCAGATTTATGATTTTGACCTTTGATCTTTGATTTACCGTATACCAATCAATAATTAGCATTGGGTCAACTACCGTATACCAATCGATAATTAGCCGTGGGTCACCTCTTATTCCGTGAGTCAGATTTATGATTTTGACCTTTGATCTTTGATTTACCGTATACCAATCAATAATTAGCATTGGGTCAACTACCATATACGAATCGATAATTAGCCATGGGTCATCTCTTATTCCGGGGGTCAGATTTATGATTTTGACATTTGATCTTTGAATTACCGTATACCAATCAATAATTAGCATTGGGTCAACTACCATATACCAATCGATAATTAGCCATGGGTCACCTCTTATTCCGTGTGTCAGATTTATGATTTTGACCGTTGATCTTTGAATTACCGTATACCAATCAATAATTAGCATTGGGTCAACTACCATATACCAATCGATAATTAGCCGTGGGTCACCTCTTATTCCGTGAGTCAGATTTATGATTTTGACCTTTGATCTTTGATTTACCGTATACCAATCAATAATTAGCATTGGGTCAACTACCATATACGAATCGATAATTAGCCATGGGTCATCTCTTATTCCGTAAGTCAGATTTATGATTTTGATCTTTGATCTTTGAACTACGGTATGCCAATCAATAATTAGCATTGGAACAACTACCGTATATCAATCGATAATTAGCCATGGGTCACCTCTTATTCCGGGGGTCAGATTTATGATTTTGACATTTGATCTTTGAATTACCGTATACCAATCAATATTTACCATTGGGTCAACTACCGTATACCAATCGATAACTAGCCATGGGTCACTTCTTATTCCGTGTGTCAGATTTATGATTTTGACCTTTGATCTTTGATTTACCGTATACCAATCAATAATTAGCATTGGGTCAACTACCGTATACCAATCGATAATTAGCCGTGGGTCACCTCTTATTCCGTGAGTCAGATTTATGATTTTGACCTTTGATCTTTGATTTACCGTATACCAATCAATAATTAGCATTGGGTCAACTACCATATACGAATCGATAATTAGCCATGGGTCATCTCTTATTCCGGGGGTCAGATTTATGATTTTGACATTTGATCTTTGAATTACCGTATACCAATCAATAATTAGCATTGGGTCAACTACCATATACCAATCGATAATTAGCCATGGGTCACTTCTTATTCCGTGTGTCAGATTTATGATTTTGACCTTTGATCTTTGAATTACCGTATACCAATCAATAATTAGCATTGGGTCAACTACCGTATACCAATCGATAATTAGCCGTGGGTCACCTCTTATTCCGTAAGTCAGATTTATGATTTTGATCTTTGATCTTTGAACTACGGTATGCCAATCAATAATTAGCATTGGAACAACTACCGTATATCAATCGATAATTAGCCATGGGTCACCTCTTATTCCGTGGGTCAGATTTATGATTTTGACCGTTGATCTTTGAATTACCGTATACCAATCAATATTTACCATTGGGTCAACTACCGTATACCAATCGATAACTAGCCATGGGTCACTTCTTATTCCGTGTGTCAGATTTATGATTTTGACCTTTGATCTTTGATTTACCGTATACCAATCAATAATTAGCATTGGGTCAACTACCGTATACCAATCGATAATTAGCCGTGGGTCACCTCTTATTCCGTGAGTCAGATTTATGATTTTGACCTTTGATCTTTGATTTACCGTATACCAATCAATAATTAGCATTGGGTCAACTACCATATACGAATCGATAATTAGCCATGGGTCATCTCTTATTCCGGGGGTCAGATTTATGATTTTGACATTTGATCTTTGAATTACCGTATACCAATCAATAATTAGCATTGGGTCAACTACCATATACCAATCGATAATTAGCCATGGGTCACCTCTTATTCCGTGTGTCAGATTTATGATTTTGACCGTTGATCTTTGAATTACCGTATACCAATCAATAATTAGCATTGGGTCAACTACCATATACCAATCGATAATTAGCCGTGGGTCACCTCTTATTCCGTGAGTCAGATTTATGATTTTGACCTTTGATCTTTGATTTACCGTATACCAATCAATAATTAGCATTGGGTCAACTACCATATACGAATCGATAATTAGCCATGGGTCATCTCTTATTCCGTAAGTCAGATTTATGATTTTGATCTTTGATCTTTGAACTACGGTATGCCAATCAATAATTAGCATTGGAACAACTACCGTATATCAATCGATAATTAGCCATGGGTCACCTCTTATTCCGGGGGTCAGATTTATGATTTTGACATTTGATCTTTGAATTACCGTATACCAATCAATATTTACCATTGGGTCAACTACCGTATACCAATCGATAACTAGCCATGGGTCACTTCTTATTCCGTGTGTCAGATTTATGATTTTGACCTTTGATCTTTGATTTACCGTATACCAATCAATAATTAGCATTGGGTCAACTACCGTATACCAATCGATAATTAGCCGTGGGTCACCTCTTATTCCGTGAGTCAGATTTATGATTTTGACCTTTGATCTTTGATTTACCGTATACCAATCAATAATTAGCATTGGGTCAACTACCATATACGAATCGATAATTAGCCATGGGTCATCTCTTATTCCGGGGGTCAGATTTATGATTTTGACATTTGATCTTTGAATTACCGTATACCAATCAATAATTAGCATTGGGTCAACTACCATATACCAATCGATAATTAGCCATGGGTCACTTCTTATTCCGTGTGTCAGATTTATGATTTTGACCTTTGATCTTTGAATTACCGTATACCAATCAATAATTAGCATTGGGTCAACTACCGTATACCAATCGATAATTAGCCGTGGGTCACCTCTTATTCCGTAAGTCAGATTTATGATTTTGATCTTTGATCTTTGAACTACGGTATGCCAATCAATAATTAGCATTGGAACAACTACCGTATATCAATCGATAATTAGCCATGGGTCACCTCTTATTCCGTGGGTCAGATTTATGATTTTGACCGTTGATCTTTGAATTACCGTATACCAATCAATATTTACCATTGGGTCAACTACCGTATACCAATCGATAACTAGCCATGGGTCACTTCTTATTCCGTGTGTCAGATTTATGATTTTGACCTTTGATCTTTGATTTACCGTATACCAATCAATAATTAGCATTGGGTCAACTACCGTATACCAATCGATAATTAGCCGTGGGTCACCTCTTATTCCGTGAGTCAGATTTATGATTTTGACCTTTGATCTTTGATTTACCGTATACCAATCAATAATTAGCATTGGGTCAACTACCATATACGAATCGATAATTAGCCATGGGTCATCTCTTATTCCGGGGGTCAGATTTATGATTTTGACATTTGATCTTTGAATTACCGTATACCAATCAATAATTAGCATTGGGTCAACTACCATATACCAATCGATAATTAGCCATGGGTCACCTCTTATTCCGTGTGTCAGATTTATGATTTTGACCGTTGATCTTTGAATTACCGTATACCAATCAATAATTAGCATTGGGTCAACTACCATATACCAATCGATAATTAGCCGTGGGTCACCTCTTATTCCGTGAGTCAGATTTATGATTTTGACCTTTGATCTTTGATTTACCGTATACCAATCAATAATTAGCATTGGGTCAACTACCATATACGAATCGATAATTAGCCATGGGTCATCTCTTATTCCGTAAGTCAGATTTATGATTTTGATCTTTGATCTTTGAACTACGGTATGCCAATCAATAATTAGCATTGGAACAACTACCGTATATCAATCGATAATTAGCCATGGGTCACCTCTTATTCCGGGGGTCAGATTTATGATTTTGACATTTGATCTTTGAATTACCGTATACCAATCAATATTTACCATTGGGTCAACTACCGTATACCAATCGATAACTAGCCATGGGTCACTTCTTATTCCGTGTGTCAGATTTATGATTTTGACCTTTGATCTTTGATTTACCGTATACCAATCAATAATTAGCATTGGGTCAACTACCGTATACCAATCGATAATTAGCCGTGGGTCACCTCTTATTCCGTGAGTCAGATTTATGATTTTGACCTTTGATCTTTGATTTACCGTATACCAATCAATAATTAGCATTGGGTCAACTACCATATACGAATCGATAATTAGCCATGGGTCATCTCTTATTCCGGGGGTCAGATTTATGATTTTGACATTTGATCTTTGAATTACCGTATACCAATCAATAATTAGCATTGGGTCAACTACCATATACCAATCGATAATTAGCCATGGGTCACTTCTTATTCCGTGTGTCAGATTTATGATTTTGACCTTTGATCTTTGAATTACCGTATACCAATCAATAATTAGCATTGGGTCAACTACCGTATACCAATCGATAATTAGCCGTGGGTCACCTCTTATTCCGTGAGTCAGATTTATGATTTTGATCTTTGATCTTTGAACTACGGTATGCCAATCAATAATTAGCATTGGAACAACTACCGTATATCAATCGATAACTAGCCATGGGTCACCTCTTATTCCGTGAGTCAGATTTATGATTTTGATCTTTGATCTTTGAATTACCGTATACCAATCAATAATTAGCATTGGGTCAACTACAATATACCAATCGATAATTAGCCATGGGTCATCTCTTATTCCGGGGGTCAGATTTATGATTTTGACCTTTGATCTTTGAATTACCGTATACCAATCAATAATTAGCATTGGGTCAACTACCATATACCAATCGATAATTAGCCATGGGTCACCTCTTATTCCGTGGGTCAGATTTATGATTTTGACCGTTGATCTTTGAATTACCGTATACCAATCAATAATTACCATTGGGTCAACTACCGTATACCAATCGATAACTAGCCATGGGTCACTTCTTATTCCGTGTGTCAGATTTATGATTTTGACCTTTGATCTTTGAATTACCGTATACCAATCAATAATTAGCATTGGGTCAACTACCATATACCAATCGATAATTAGCCATGGGTCACCTCTTATTCCGTGGGTCAGATTTATGATTTTGACCGTTGATCTTTGAATTACCGTATACCAATCAATAATTACCATTGGGTCAACTACCGTATACCAATCGATAACTAGCCATGGGTCACTTCTTATTCCGTGAGTCAGATTTATGATTTTGATCTTTGATCTTTGAATTACCGTATACCAATCAATAATTAGCATTGGGTCAACTACCATATACCAATCGATAATTAGCCATGGGTCATCTCTTATTCCGGGGGTCAGATTTATGATTTTGACCTTTGATCTTTGAATTACCGTATACCAATCAATAATTAGCATTGGGTCAACTACCATATACCAATCGATAATTAGCCATGGGTCACCTCTTATTCCGTGGGTCAGATTTATGATTTTGACCGTTGATCTTTGAATTACCGTATACCAATCAATAATTACCATTGGGTCAACTACCGTATACCAATCGATAACTAGCCATGGGTCACTTCTTATTCCGTGTGTCAGATTTATGATTTTGACCTTTGATCTTTGAATTACCGTATACCAATCAATAATTAGCATTGGGTCAACTACCGTATACCAATCGATAATTAGCCGTGGGTCACCTCTTATTCCGTGAGTCAGATTTATGATTTTGACCTTTGATCTTTGAATTACCGTATACCAATCAATAATTAGCATTGGGTCAACTACCGTATACCAATCGATAATTAGCCGTGGGTCACCTCTTATTCCGTGAGTCAGATTTATGATTTTGATCTTTGATCTTTGAACTACGGTATGCCAATCAATAATTAGCATTGGAACAACTACCGTATATCAATCGATAATTAGCCATGGGTCACCTATTATTCCATGGGTCAGATTTATGATTTTGACCTTTGATCTTTGAGCTACCGTATGCCAATCAATAATTAGCATTGCGTCAACCACCATATATACCCACACCATTCACCATGGAAAATACACCCATTCACCTGTAAAAGAAAGCGAAAAGGTGCGAGAAATTGAGAATGAGAAAACAATCCAATTTGAAATCCTGGAAAATGTTCCGGCAAATGAAAGAATAGGTTTCTCTTGCAATGTCAAACGTGTGCCGAAGAGAATAGAATATGTCAGAAGGTCTTTTGGTGCGAGAGTGTGTAGCAGCGATTTCGTAATGGACTTTAGCGCGCGCTCATCCCTTAACACCCCTGCGCTTTCCCAGCAAAAGACCCGGCATAATAGCTCAAGGGTTGTGTGTTTGACTTGAGCCCGAGTGATCATAGGTTCCAGTTCCAGTCGGCGCAACCACCTTTTGCAGAATTTGAAAAATTTCCTCTCGACTTCTAGAGTCTCGAAAGCCTCATAGAAAGTTCCCGAGATTCTAGATCTTTCGATGCCGATTGGTAGAACATTCCAGAACATTCAAGAAATTTCCCATGAAATGTGATGTAAGGAGAGCACTGGGATCAGCACTCCAATAGTAGTCAATAGTCTACATGCATCCGTCCACTTCACACATCGATTCTCCGCCCATCGATCCTCTCCCCTCTACATCTACCTCACAGGGGCCAATTGCCGGAAGAACTCGCTCGCGGATGAGGTGAATAACCAGACATTTGCAAGTGCCTTTCTCCATTTTTAGCTCTGCAATTATTTTTAGCAAATCTAATAGACTATTGTGGTGCAATTTCCTGCAATTACTTTATGGTGAAAATCACCCGTTTTCCTGTCGTGCATTATTGCTATTTCAGAAGCATATCTGACGCGGAAAGAAAGCGAGCGTCACGGGCAAGAGAGAAAAAAGCGAGACTCGCTGACAATCGGGAGAGAATGAAGCAAAGAAGGGCTTCGCTGACAGAAGAGGAGAGGGAAGAAATCAGAGCAGATGATAGGGAAAGGAAGAGAGAGGAGAGGGAGGAAGAATCTGAAGAACATGCAGAACGTAAGAAGAAGTTGGATCGCGAAAGAAAGAAAAAGAAGAGTAGAGAAGAGAGGGAAAGGCCAGTGACTGAACCCAATTACCTCGGTGCGATGGACACCACATGCAATAACTGCGGTGCCCGCTTTTTCGCAGGTACACCAAGTTATACACTACTTCTATCCAATGTGGCCGTTTTGGACGATCTTTTACCTATCAGAGAATGTGAGATAGTGTGTGATATGGAGAAAGTACCACAAAAATTAATCAGAAAAGTCCGTCGATTTTCTAGAACATTCTAAACTGTTTTGAATGGCTCTCTCCATTATGCATGTTCTCTCGCAAACCAAAGAAATGAAATTGCGGGTGACGTCGAATAACCATATCCCGTTAAAATACCATTATGCTACCGTAATCCCTCTGCAGGAGAAGTGAGCGGAAATACAGATAAAATCGATCTGTGTTGTAATTTCGGTTTGGCTACCACAATTGAGGACAAGTTCGCCGATTTCCCCTATGAAATCCGCTCTCTCCTCCTCGATGATTCCCCTCAAGCCAATAACTTCCAGAAGTTCATTCGGCAGTTCAACTCTGCCCTCTCAATGGCATCGATGGGTGCTCAGCTCGATATCCTGAGGGGACGTGGCCCATTCTGCTTCCGTATTCACGGGCAGGTGTACCATCTGGCCGGTCCCCTCCATCCAGAACCAGGCCAGAGACCATCTTATGGTCAGATCTACATTCTGGACACCGCCCAAGCAGCCAGCGAGAGACTGGGCAATCCCGCCAATGTGAACTGCGACCCTCAAGTGATGGCCGATCTCAGCAGCCTAATCTCAAGGGTCAACCCATTTGCCCAGGCATACAAAATGATGGCTGAGGTTGAGGAGAAAGAGGAGAGGGATGCAGCCGAAGAAGGCCGGACTGCCGCCCCCGTCCAAATGATCTTTGATCCCTCTACATCTAAGGGTCCCCGTAGATACAATGTGCCCCAAGCAAATGAAGAGGCCGTTGTCTACGTGGGTGAAGACGATGATGTGCCTGCCACTGGATCTTTGGCAGTGCATCCCCGAGGGGGAGGACTCACGACGATTCGGGATATCGATAAGATCTGCGATCCCCTCACTTATCCCGTGTTCTTCCCCACGGGAAAGGACGGGTGGCACCCTGAACTAGAGAAGGAGCCATCGGGGAGGAAGAGGACTCGAATCACCCAGAAGGAGTACTACAGCTACCTCCTGATGGTGCGAGAAGGGCAATTCAATCCCATCCACCATGGAAAAGCCCTCTTCCAGCAGTTCGCCGTGGACTCCTGGGTCAAGTACTTTTTCGCGTAAAATTTACTTGACTACCTCTAAATATTTGATTTTCTTATGCATTTTAGATCGAGCAAAATCGACTTAACTATTTCCGCTCTAACCAAAATCAGCTTCGGAGCGCCTTCTACCGGTCTGTACAGGTGAGAAAAATTAACAAAATTTTCAAAAAGTAATTTTATGGCTTTCTCAGTGTTTGATTGACACAATTTGATATCTCAGGACTACCTTGCCGGAGATTCTGATCTTCCGGGAAAGAGGACCATCCTCCCTTCGACCCATCCGGGTAGCCCTCGAGCCATGACCCAGGATTTCCAAGACGCGATGGCGATCGTCTCCAAGTACGGCAAGCCCGACATCTTCTTTACCTTCACGTGTAACCCCGCGTGGAAGGAGATCACCGAGAATCTCGAACCCGGTCAGACTGCGTCAGATCGACCTGATCTCATCGCAAGGGTCTTCAAACTAAAGGTGAGTTCAATAGTCACTGCCTTTTCTCTATTCGCTACCCTAAATTTCGTATCTCAGGTCGACAGAATATTCGACGATCTGCTCCATCGCAACAAGCTCGGCCGCGTCATTGCCTACATCGCAGTGTTCGAGTGGCAGAAGAGAGGCCTCCCTCATGTTCACATTCTACTCATCATGAGTGAAGACACAAAGCCACGCACTCCCGAGGACGTCGACAGGTTAGTCCAAGCGGAGATTCCCGACCCCGAGACGGAACTGTACCATATCGTCACCACGAATATGCTCCATCGACCTTGCGGTGCACTCAATCCTGAGTCACCCTGCATGAGAGATGGACAATGCTCCAAAAGCTTCCCCAAAGAGTTCCGGGACAGTACAAATCTCGATGTCGATGGATACCCCCAGTACCGTAGAAGGGATGACGGGAGGGTAGTCGAATACGGAGGTCATAACCTCGACAACCGTCACATCGTGCCCTACAATGAGTACTTCCTGCTGACATACAATGCGCACGCCAACGTCGAGATTTGCGCATTTATCGATGCAGTGAAGTATCTATTCAAGTACGTTTACAAAGGATCCGATCGCGCCTCTCTCAGCCTCTTCCGTACCGGACAGAGGGACGGGGACGGAGTCATCGTTGATGAAATCCGTGCCCATCTCGATGCCCGATATGTGTGCGCCCCAGAGGCAATCCATCACATCTTCGGCTTCAAGAACGAAAGGAAATCGGACACTGTGTACCGCTTGGCCGTTCACGAACCGAACTTCCAAGAGGTCACCTTCGACCCCAACGAGCCTCCTGAGCAGCTTCGAGCTAGGGCTGCCAAAGATACTACTCTCACTGCATGGTTCAAGCTGAACAAGGAGAGCGCGGAGACTGTCGAGAGTGGCGTCATCCCTCCCTCCTTCATCGATTCTCGCCAATTCTTCTACTTCGACCTCCCCACTCGCTTCACTTTCACCAAGCAGAACGGCCAATGGAGTGTGCGCAAGAGCGGAACAAGGCAGATCGGACGCATGTATACTGTCCCTCCCCACGATACCGAGAGATTCAACCTCCGTATCCTCCTCCTCAACATCCTCAACACAAGGGACCGATTTCATTCGAGGATCTCCGTACTGTCCTGGATTCCAACGGAGTGCCAGTGACCTACCACACTTTCGGAGAAGCAGCAAAGGCTCGCGGCCTTCTGAAGGACGACAGTGAGTATCTCCAGTGTCTAAAGGAATGGGCTGGCCACTCAGTCCCGGCTGCTCTCCGATCCGCCTTCACTGCCATTCTTCTCTTCAATGAGGTCCACGACCCACAGGCACTCTGGGAAGCAATGAAAAGGGATCTCAGTGAGGATTACCGTCATGTGGGAGCAGGAGAGGAGGAGGCTGAGGCACTCGCCTACTTCGATATTGCTGATCGATTCCGAAGATGATTCTGCATATTGATAACTGTGCATGAACAAATATAAAATTCTCTCTTTCAGGGCAGGAAATGATTTCTCTAGATTCGTTCCTGAGCCAGCCGTCCGCCCTCCACTCAGAAACCTCAACCTTGCCAATCCCGCTAAATGTGAGATTTTTGCATCTAAATTTTCAGTTCAATATAATCTTCATGTCTAGGTTGTCTGCACTGCCTGGACAGGAATCGCAGCCAATCTTCTCCCAGGCGGTCGAACCTCCGCTTCTCTCTTCAAGCTCAATATCAGCAATCGGTGCGAGTCCTCCAACCATAGAAGAAAAGAGCAGGACGCGAAGGAACTTGCCGAAAATGACGTCATCATCTGGGACGAATCGTCGATGATCCCAAAGGTAGGATTCCCTCTATTTACTCATCACTTAAATTATACAATCCCCATTCTTCCAGGCGGCGCTGAACACAGCCGATGCTGTTCTCAGGGACATCACCCAGATCGATCGACCATTTGGAGGGAAACTAATCATTCTCGGCGGAGACTTCCGCCAGATTCTCCCGGTGGTGGAGAAGGGAACAAGAGCCGATCAAGTCGATGCGTGCATCAAGAGATCTCCTCTCTGGAGTCAGTTCCGATCCCTCACTCTCATCTCAAACATGAGAGTTATTTCGGGAGATACCGAATGGATCGATTTCCTCCTCAAGGTGGGC
Source organism: Pristionchus mayeri (assembly GCA_036245805.1). Lineage (NCBI taxonomy): Eukaryota > Metazoa > Nematoda > Chromadorea > Rhabditida > Neodiplogasteridae > Pristionchus > Pristionchus mayeri. The sequence goes on along the minus strand of BTRK01000002.1, from coordinate 4,700,415 downwards.
GACGGATCTGCAAATGATGCTGAGTCCAAGGTGACTCTTCCCCTCTCGAAGATGTGCGATGGAAACATCGTCGAAAAAGTGTTCGGGGAAGTAGTCGACCCTTCCACTGACCCCTGCGAGAAAGTCATTCTGACCCCTAAGAATGTGAATGTGACCCGTCTGAATGACGATGTACATGGGCGGATGCTTGGGGAGAGGATCTATCTCTCGCGAGATGAGGTCGTATCTGATGAACCATCCGATCACACCACATACCCCACTGAGTTCCTCAATAAGATGTCTCCCTCTACTCTCCCTCCCCATACTCTCAAGCTGAAGAAGGGCTCTTGTCATGCTGCAGAGGAATCTAGATGTTTCTGCCGGCCTGTGTAATGGTACCCGACTTATCGTAGATCATCTAGGACCCCGCTCCCTCGGTTGTCGATTCGCATGTGGCGACCGAAAGGGAGAATTCGCTGTCATTCCCCGTATTGATTGTTATCATGATAAGAACCTTTCCTTCAAAGTTAGACGTACTCAATTCCCCGTTCGCCATTCGTATGCCCTCTCCATTAACAAATCCCAGGGCCAGTCCTTCTCTAACATTGGCCTCTGGATCCCTTCGGAAGTATTCTCTCACGGTCAATTTTTTATGTTGCCCTTTCCCGAGTTCGTTCAAAGGAAGGTTTAATTGTTCAAGCTGATTCTAATCGACAGACAAACATTGTATTCGAAGAAGTTTTCTGATAAATTGCGAAAGAATACATCTATGAGTTGAGAAACCTTTCGGGACACTTGAAAGCTAGCAAACTAATTAAACAACCCGGCGCACGCCAGTCGATTGCGCGCGCCGTGGCGCGCGCAATCGGCTGGTTTGATAATAATATGATGTGTGATTATTTTTGTATTTATTTTTTAGCTGACTTAAGCAGAAATTTCTAACAAATACATTGCAATATAATTATTTCAGGAAATTTATCATCAAAATTGCTCGAAAAAATCACGTCATAAGGCTTAATTTATATGTAACCGAGTTGGCGCCCAAGAAACTCCGTCAGTGTATAGTATGCAACAGTTGTTAATCACGACCATTCAGGAAAATTCCTCCTCGAACTAACGCAATCTGTGAGCGAAATCTGTATCTACGAAAGGACAGACAACCTTGGGGAGACCATATTTGGTCGCACTCTCGAATTTTGGGAGAGTAAAGCTCAAGAAATAAGCGATTATTCGCTCGCAGTGCGAGTTTTGATGGGCAATCTGCGCCAAGAGGCTATTGTATTTCGAAAATATGCTCTGCGCTTTATCGTTAATGCGACATAGCTGAACTGCTTCAAATATTTCTAATCATCATCGTGCTTTGCATGTAAATCACTGTATTATCCTACTTGATAAAACGAGCCTATGGTATTTAAACAAATTGCAATGACATTATGTGTATTATTATTAGCATCACCATCCCCGATTACGCTGCTGTAATGTGATTTTTTCATTCGTATTCCAACGGCGATGGCTGTCTGAAATATGAACTATTTTCCCGATATGCATACGCTGGTTTTTTAAACACAACAAAATAAAAGTGTTACCATTTAACTATGTACATTTTCATCCTCGCTTTCCAACAATAGCTTGACACAAATCGATGCAAACAGGTGAATTTCAAATCGGCTAACAGTTCTGGACACTTGCGTGGATGTTCTTCACATTGCTCAATAGGTAAGGGCGGCAAACAAAAATGTTACTGCCAAGGTTAGGCCTTGAATAATCATGATGAAACTGAAGACTATCATGGAATCATGGATCAATTTTTCATTGCGCTGAAAATGACATATTCAGAAAAAATGTATTTACAAATATATCACGCCTCTCATGAGAGAATCGAGCTGAGGTTGGGAATGGCGAAATTGGTTCTAACCGGTTTTGGCCATCCTAAGGCATGCCTGAGTGACCCCCGAAGTCTTATTGCGCTGACTTTATTTTGGCGCTTCCTACACCGGGTCGCAATTCGGCATCACTCACTTCAAAGGTCAATCGATTGAGTAAAATTGACATCTGAGTGACCCCTGCTCATTTTTTGAGCTCTATCGATTGTCTGAATCCGATTTTGAACGGCGGTACGTTGTAGGTCGATTTTCTCAAAAATGTAGGTGCAGAAGCAGCTCAAATTTTCTAAGTGAATGCAGCTCGGCGACAGCTTTCAAATGAGTGGTTTGCCAACAAAATACGGACACTTGGGTGAGAGTTTTGCCCCTTTTACGCTTTTCGATCATTTGAAGGCACTTATTTCTCGTCACACCGCGCGTTTTATGGGAATGAAGGAGGAGTGAGGACAATAGGGGAGCAAGGGACAATGGGATAATTTCATTCTGCACTATCTGGGTAAGTGTCACGCGCGCCTGAAACAGTTCCGGAGTGTCGGCTTCAGGTAGAAACGAGAGCGCAACGTAGATGTAGAGCATTTGAGCATGGGCTTCACGTCGACAAAGCTGCTCACTGACACTAATTATTATATGATGACATAGGTTAGGTTTAGTTTAGTCTAGCGGTTCTTGCCGATCAAGATTTCGAGTGCGATGCACGAATTAAGGCATAATGACGCGGCAGTACATTCACTACAAGATAAAATGTCCAGCAAGATAAACGAGGATGATTCCATTTTCATTTAGTTGGGTAGTGGAGTGAGAGAGCACTGATCTACGTGAGAGAGTTACAGTTACACGTCGACTAAAAGGTCAACATTATTGGATTTTCCTGGCGACGTGCTATTCGAGAACAACAAGATTGGTTACGAGGATAATTGGATTGAGGACAAGAAGAGACGGCGATCTCTCACCCCTCATTTCCCTCTCCATCCTGACTCGTGAGGGGTATATAAACCCCTCACTCCCTCTCTCTATTCACTCTCATCTGGAGATAAACCAGTTCAACCTCTCTCTCGCTTTTGCCTTCCACTCGACAACCAACTCATTTGTTTAAGGTTCGAAACGCGTGATGACTATGAATGCCAACCCGTGCCTGCCTAGTGAGCACCGGATGTCAGCAAAAATGCAAACTCGTTATGAATCACAACTTAACGTCGTTGTATCTGTTATCATAAGCGTCGAATTTTCAATTTTTTACGTCGAAACCTCTCAGTATTGCAAACTTTCTCTTCTCAGCTGGTTATAGTCTACTGTTGATTGTGTCAGTTGAGAAGAATGAATAATTCGCGAAATGGTGTCCAACCTGTGCCTGCCTAGTATGCAGCGGATGTCAGCAAAACTACAAACCATGAATCGTCCCTTATCATCGCTTTTTTCCGTTATCACAAGGGTTTTTTCCGATATTGACGTCAAAACTTCTTGGTATTTCGTGCTCTCTCCGCTGATTGTAGTCGGTAAGCATTTGATTTTTTTCAGAAGCGTATACAATGAGTCCCGACGGTTGAGTAGAATTAAGAATTTGTGAAATGTAAATCCAACCCGCTGTTGCGTGTGCACCGGATGTAGGCAAAACTGCAAACCCTTGACAAATCGTTCCTTATCACTGCTTCCTCCATTATCATAAGGCTCAAACTTGAGGAATGTTTGCGTCAAACACTCTCAGTATTCATGCTCTCTCAATGTTATCTGATTGTAGTCCGCTTTTGATTTTGTTCAAAGGCGTAAACAATGCTTAGGCCGATACTGATCATTGTAAACTGACTAGAGTAGAGAATTTAGATCTTTCATAATTGTTCTTGCTCTCTAACGCAGTTTGACTAGTTAGAATGCGGAAGGAGAGGCACGAATTACCTAGCTTGCTCCTGACTATAAAACATGATGCTCGAGGAGCTCGCCCCACATTCTTTACGGCCCACGTCCCTTTCAACAATGCAATTCGAAAATCGGGTCACTGTTGATCCATTTTATCGACCGGATTATTTGTCGATGTTTTGTAGTGTCTCGTTCCCCATTCGATTCTCCAAAAAAACATAGTATTCCGCTTTCCAGCATGAAATATTCGCATTTTCTGTTCTCACTTATCTCTTCATGCAGCATCACCTACATTATATTTTATTCTGAGTTCTCGGAACAAAATGAAGTAAGCTCAATCCGAAATTGAGTTCGAGAAACGATACCACGCTCCCTTCATTCTACATAATCTCTCGCCGATTGACCGGTCTAGAGAGTGTGTTGAATGAAGAGGGCGTGGCATCGTTTATAGAACTCAAATCCGCAATCGCTATTGTACTTACGAATGGTGCCGTTTTGAATAATTAAATAGTTTTGAATTGTTTTGAATAATAATTGCATAATAATTGAATAATAAGCTACATTTTCAGGAAATGTGTACGCAAGGGCTGTTGAGCCCGGGAATATTGATAAAGCAATCCGAGTGCTATTTGCCTCCAATGGACACAAAACAAATCCGGAACAATTGCTATTCTTCGCAGCGAAGGGGAGAAAGTATGCACTATCCATCGAGTTCACTAATTTCGTCTGTAATTTACTTAATAATTTACTTTTCATTAAGCATTGTCTTCAATGTTTTGCTAATTTCATTCGCTCCATTTTTGATTTTCCTGATGTCATGACAACCTATTATTAGTATATTGTAATTTGGAGAGCACGACATTGTTATTTGCTCTCGTTTCGCGCGCTCATATAGCCACTACAAACTAGAGCTGATATCAATTGTGGCGATAAGCAAAATGTGACTTTCGAAGACACGCGGCTATGAAATCAAATCACTAAATTAGACATAATACTTCGAGCAGAATATAAAAATTGTGAATGCTACTACCAACCTTGTTGATCCATCATTCCATCTAACGTACATTCGATAAATATTGTTATCGTTGACCCGCGGACAGCATCCGGAGTCGAATATCTTTCCCTAGATTTGATTACAATTATATTTCTTACTTTGTGGATGAAAATATCGTGAACGAATTGAATCACCAGCTCTATTCGTATCGTAATTTTACCTTATTGAATTGTGAGTAATTCACGATTCGAATTTCTACATATCGAAAGGTTGACAGTGACAAAGGTGTGATAAAAAAAAATCATTGTACAAAACGTTCAAAATAAATGATCGTCAATTATGAGGTACACAATTTGAGCGTTATACAATCTGAGGTGTACAGATTCATGTGTACTACCTGAATGTGATCTTACAAGGGAATGGTAACTGCAGCCCGTAAAATTATTCGATGCGACCTAGTGTGGCTTCATCCGGTCCCCGCAGACATTGGATATCGTTCTTCAAAAAGTGCTCAACAAATTTAGTTAACTTGAAAAATAAGCAAAAATATATTCAGGGAACGCCGGATCTGCTTCTATACCACTACAGTGTTTATTATTGTTTCAATCTAACTAATTTTTTGAGCACTTTCTGAATAACGATTTTAGATGTATTCGGGGTCCTGATGAAGCCACACTAGGTCTCATCGAATAAGTTTACGGGCTGTAGTTACCATTCCCTTGTTAGAGATATTTATACGTGAAACTTCATATAATTTATGTGATTTGCCTTGCCGGCCATAATGCGCTGAAACTGCTAATTTTGAATTGTGCGTAAACACTGAGCCGAAATTCCACCACAGCGGTGCGTGTGTAGCCGAACCAATCGGTATGCGTCGTCAACTCATATAATTCCACATGTTCTATCTACCTCACTGCTCGTTTCAGTGGACTCATGGGGTCCCCCACTATTCATATCAAATATATACAATTGAAAAAATAATCCCCAAACGAAATCCATTTTCATGACGTTATTGGTCATCGGAAATGAATATCTAAAAACTGAATCATCAGCTTATCATTTTGTTCGAATTTCTGGAAATCGGTGACGAATCACAACTTATCACGTGATCTCACCTGTGCATTTGTAATAGTCAAGTGCGTTTTCAGTAGTCATGCAAATCGTTTGTTTCCATTCTCCAAAAGGCATACCAATATTTCACTTTCGATGCGTTTAGATTTTGAAAAATATAAAAATTTATTTTCGATTGCACACATCTGTTTAATCGTTTTCTTATAGTGGTCTGGTTAATCATGTTGTTCACATGCTCAATCGAGGGTTGGACACGAAAAGCTGAGTCATTTTCTGACTACAAAATGTATGCTGACTGCAAATGATAGTGAAGGGGTGTGATCGAACTTTTAATCTTTACCACGTGTATCACGATTTTGGTCGAATCATTCATTAATTCGCTTTTTGCAGATTTTAATGCAATACGCTCACTTTGTACTCTCGCTCATCGCTTTGCTGATCTTACTTTACTTCATTTCATTCAGTCACTCCGACCACGTCCAAGTGAGTCGATTCGAATTTGTGAATATAAATATTTTAAATCGGAAAATTCACGTCCACTAGGTCGTCATGTTCATTTTGTTCTTCAAATTTCAGAGTGAATTATATCGCATCGCTTCAACACCGACTAATTGCTACGTCTCTAAGTTGAACGGTAGTGGGTACTCCCGTGGATACGGAGTTTTTTACTCCTTCTTTGCATCATTTATGTATACAGCGTGTGCAATTATTTTTAACGTATTATTCATTTCATTCGCTCCTTTGTTGATTTGGCTGATGTCATGATGGTATTATGATTTATGTCTATCTGAGAATTTAATAGTTTGCAAATATCATATTTGAAAACTGTGTATGTATATCGAATATGCAAATATAATAACATGTTTACCGAAATGCTGAGTTCATTGCATAAGAAGTTACCGAACTATTCACGCATTTCTAAGTTTTCCGTACTCAGAATAACTAATATCTGGTGAAACAATTGCTTCTCCGAATAGTGAAACATGCTTAATTGAAGTTCAGTGATGCGAAAGCGAATTGAATACTACTACGTTCTCACTTATTGCAGACCATAGTTCAATTAATTATTGGCTTGATTTCCTCTAGAATGATATTGTATTTCACAAGAACATTGTCTTCAATCTCTTTTTCAAATTCGTGCTTCTGCTGCATAATTTTTACTCGGAGTTCATGTGAGTTATCAACAACTCTTCCGGTTCTCTGACCGTGTTCCATGTTGATACCGGCATGGGCGGCAATATTGGCTTGATTCCAACTTGTGTCTAGTCTTTTCATTATCTGACCGTTGGAAATGCTAGAAAGAACGGAGAAGCATAATACTGATGTGTAGGTAGGATGAAAAGTGTAGAAACGTCATGCGATTTTACAGTCGTCACGAGACGACTACGCTAGATGGGGAATGCAGTGAGGTCGACTATAGGACTCCGTATGCCTGATGCCCAAAGTGATTCTCAGGAACGTTACAGTAGTCTGCCTGACCGTACTACGCCACATTAGGTAGGATGACTTGGCACGACAAGCTTTACGTCATTATGAGTGTTCTCTAGCTGATCAGACCTGAGACGGAGCATGTCATGTCATCCCTACCCAATAACCAAGGATCCTGATCACCACCAACTTATGCTGTGGACAGTGTAGAGGGGTCGGACTAGTGGAGAATGAGTGAAAGAAGAACACGCTCTCCCTCTCATTTCTAATTTCGAACGTCTCGAACCATTCATTCTCCAACAATCTAGACAAATCGCTCTGTATGAGTAGGGACCACAAGCTCCGCCCACTTGCCTCTGACACGATTCCCCCTCCAAAGCAAGACATAGCAATCACAGCGTTCATTCTTAACCAAATGACTTGATCAAAAAAAATTCGAAAGCTCTTTACATGTGCTTTCGATCGGTCACTATTCAAAATACAGTTTTTGCAGTTCTGGTGTTGAAATTTCGAAATTTATAACGCGATCCATCGTTTTTCCCAGATTTTTGCTATGCGCGAGCAGTGAAATTACGATACACTGTTTGAATAGTGAAAATATGATAGCCAGCAACCATTCAAACAAGTTGGCCAAAGGAAATCGAAAAATATTTATTTCCCGGTCCGTGATTCGAAGTTAAGTAGTCGGTGCCTGTGCTAAAAGATCGCCGTCTCCTTCTCTCCCTCCCCCCCCCCCCCCTCTCCTCTCGCTCGTCTCTGCCCCGGCGCGTGTAGAGAGCGCCCGCTCACGAAAGACAGAGAGTGTGGTCCCATCCTGTCTCTCCTCGCAGGGGTGAGGCGAATCCGGGAAAGGGCGAAGCCCTGCCCAAAATTTTTGCGATTTGACTGGGAAGGGATCGGAATTGACTCCGCCCCTTTCTTCGTCGTCTCGCTTTTCCCCCACTCTCTGTTGACTTCTTTTCAATCACTTCTTGAGCTCTAGCGCGATTCAGAGATGAGATATCGACAAACGGCAAAGTATGATCATGTTAGGACCCCAGCGGTTATGTTGAGTATAGATTGGGAGGCATGGCTTCATTTCGGCAATACCCCTTGTGGTCCCTATGTATGAGGGGAGAGACCACGTGCGAAATCTGAAATGTAAGGAGAGGATTCGTTCCCCCCCCCATTCTCGACAAGACCGACCCCCTCTAGTCGATTTCTCTCAATAGAAAATGAGACTTGGCAGATACAGTGTTCACGCCATACAGTGTTCACGCCATTATATCAAGATGCGTAAAAGCATACGTACCATTTGGAAGTTCATACTAGAGATATTCCGCGGGCAACGAGGGGCGAATTGTTTACGCATGACGAATTCAATGAATTACTCATTGCCCGCTCTCTTGCGTATGGCTACATGCAAAAAGTGGGAAAACGCGCGAATATGAATGTTTGGATAAGGATATCCGGATATTCCTCCCTTTCTCGTCCTTCTTCTGAATCACGAATACATGTGCATTACTATTGATGTTTTATAAGTAATAAGAACACGGTGTGAAATTCTTAGAAACTAGATCTATTGTGCTTCATTAATTGTTAATTCTGCATTCGTCATTCCACATGGTACAGCTATTTCAGAGTATAATTCGTAATCCGCATCACAGTCTCGTCAGTTCCGGAACATGTCTGCACTAGCGTTCATAGTTCGGGTCGTTATCTCGTATCCAGAAGAAGGACGAAAGAGAGAGAGCACAGGCACCGACTACTTAACTTCGAATCACGGACCGGGAAATAAATATTTTTCGATTTCCTTTGGCCAACTTGTTTGAATGGTTGCTGGCTATCATATTTTCACTATTCAAACAGTGTATCGTAATTTCACTGCTCGCGCATAGCAAAAATCTGGGAAAAACGATGGATCGCGTTATAAATTTCGAAATTTCAACACCAGAACTGCAAAAACTGTATTTTGAATAGTGACCGATCGAAAGCACATGTAAAGAGCTTTCGAATTTTTTTTGATCAAGCCATTTGGTTAAGAATGAACGCTGTGATTGCTATGTCTTGCTTTGGAGGGGGAATCGTGTCAGAGGCAAGTGGGCGGAGCTTGTGGTCCCTACTCATACAGAGCGATTTGTCTAGATTGTTGGAGAATGAATGGTTCGAGACGTTCGAAATTAGAAATGAGAGGGAGAGCGTGTTCTTCTTTCACTCATTCTCCACTAGTCCGACCCCTCTACACTGTCCACAGCATAAGTTGGTGGTGATCAGGATCCTTGGTTATTGGGTAGGGATGACATGACATGCTCCGTCTCAGGTCTGATCAGCTAGAGAACACTCATAATGACGTAAAGCTTGTCGTGCCAAGTCATCCTACCTAATGTGGCGTAGTACGGTCAGGCAGACTACTGTAACGTTCCTGAGAATCACTTTGGGCATCAGGCATACGGAGTCCTATAGTCGACCTCACTGCATTCCCCATCTAGCGTAGTCGTCTCGTGACGACTGTAAAATCGCATGACGTTTCTACACTTTTCATCCTACCTACACATCAGTATTATGCTTCTCCGTTCTTTCTAGCATTTCCAACGGTCAGATAATGAAAAGACTAGACACAAGTTGGAATCAAGCCAATATTGCCGCCCATGCCGGTATCAACATGGAACACGGTCAGAGAACCGGAAGAGTTGTTGATAACTCACATGAACTCCGAGTAAAAATTATGCAGCAGAAGCACGAATTTGAAAAAGAGATTGAAGACAATGTTCTTGTGAAATACAATATCATTCTAGAGGAAATCAAGCCAATAATTAATTGAACTATGGTCTGCAATAAGTGAGAACGTAGTAGTATTCAATTCGCTTTCGCATCACTGAACTTCAATTAAGCATGTTTCACTATTCGGAGAAGCAATTGTTTCACCAGATATTAGTTATTCTGAGTACGGAAAACTTAGAAATGCGTGAATAGTTCGGTAACTTCTTATGCAATGAACTCAGCATTTCGGTAAACATGTTATTATATTTGCATATTCGATATACATACACAGTTTTCAAATATGATATTTGCAAACTATTAAATTCTCAGATAGACATAAATCATAATACCATCATGACATCAGCCAAATCAACAAAGGAGCGAATGAAATGAATAATACGTTAAAAATAATTGCACACGCTGTATACATAAATGATGCAAAGAAGGAGTAAAAAACTCCGTATCCACGGGAGTACCCACTACCGTTCAACTTAGAGACGTAGCAATTAGTCGGTGTTGAAGCGATGCGATATAATTCACTCTGAAATTTGAAGAACAAAATGAACATGACGACCTAGTGGACGTGAATTTTCCGATTTAAAATATTTATATTCACAAATTCGAATCGACTCACTTGGACGTGGTCGGAGTGACTGAATGAAATGAAGTAAAGTAAGATCAGCAAAGCGATGAGCGAGAGTACAAAGTGAGCGTATTGCATTAAAATCTGCAAAAAGCGAATTAATGAATGATTCGACCAAAATCGTGATACACGTGGTAAAGATTAAAAGTTCGATCACACCCCTTCACTATCATTTGCAGTCAGCATACATTTTGTAGTCAGAAAATGACTCAGCTTTTCGTGTCCAACCCTCGATTGAGCATGTGAACAACATGATTAACCAGACCACTATAAGAAAACGATTAAACAGATGTGTGCAATCGAAAATAAATTTTTATATTTTTCAAAATCTAAACGCATCGAAAGTGAAATATTGGTATGCCTTTTGGAGAATGGAAACAAACGATTTGCATGACTACTGAAAACGCACTTGACTATTACAAATGCACAGGTGAGATCACGTGATAAGTTGTGATTCGTCACCGATTTCCAGAAATTCGAACAAAATGATAAGCTGATGATTCAGTTTTTAGATATTCATTTCCGATGACCAATAACGTCATGAAAATGGATTTCGTTTGGGGATTATTTTTTCAATTGTATATATTTGATATGAATAGTGGGGGACCCCATGAGTCCACTGAAACGAGCAGTGAGGTAGATAGAACATGTGGAATTATATGAGTTGACGACGCATACCGATTGGTTCGGCTACACACGCACCGCTGTGGTGGAATTTCGGCTCAGTGTTTACGCACAATTCAAAATTAGCAGTTTCAGCGCATTATGGCCGGCAAGGCAAATCACATAAATTATATGAAGTTTCACGTATAAATATCTCTAACAAGGGAATGGTAACTACAGCCCGTAAACTTATTCGATGAGACCTAGTGTGGCTTCATCAGGACCCCGAATACATCTAAAATCGTTATTCAGAAAGTGCTCAAAAAATTAGTTAGATTGAAACAATAATAAACACTGTAGTGGTATAGAAGCAGATCCGGCGTTCCCTGAATATATTTTTGCTTATTTTTCAAGTTAACTAAATTTGTTGAGCACTTTTTGAAGAACGATATCCAATGTCTGCGGGGACCGGATGAAGCCACACTAGGTCGCATCGAATAATTTTACGGGCTGCAGTTACCATTCCCTTGTAAGATCACATTCAGGTAGTACACATGAATCTGTACACCTCAGATTGTATAACGCTCAAATTGTGTACCTCATAATTGACGATCATTTATTTTGAACGTTTTGTACAATGATTTTTTTTTATCACACCTTTGTCACTGTCAACCTTTCGATATGTAGAAATTCGAATCGTGAATTACTCACAATTCAATAAGGTAAAATTACGATACGAATAGAGCTGGTGATTCAATTCGTTCACGATATTTTCATCCACAAAGTAAGAAATATAATTGTAATCAAATCTAGGGAAAGATATTCGACTCCGGATGCTGTCCGCGGGTCAACGATAACAATATTTATCGAATGTACGTTAGATGGAATGATGGATCAACAAGGTTGGTAGTAGCATTCACAATTTTTATATTCTGCTCGAAGTATTATGTCTAATTTAGTGATTTGATTTCATAGCCGCGTGTCTTCGAAAGTCACATTTTGCTTATCGCCACAATTGATATCAGCTCTAGTTTGTAGTGGCTATATGAGCGCGCGAAACGAGAGCAAATAACAATGTCGTGCTCTCCAAATTACAATATACTAATAATAGGTTGTCATGACATCAGGAAAATCAAAAATGGAGCGAATGAAATTAGCAAAACATTGAAGACAATGCTTAATGAAAAGTAAATTATTAAGTAAATTACAGACGAAATTAGTGAACTCGATGGATAGTGCATACTTTCTCCCCTTCGCTGCGAAGAATAGCAATTGTTCCGGATTTGTTTTGTGTCCATTGGAGGCAAATAGCACTCGGATTGCTTTATCAATATTCCCGGGCTCAACAGCCCTTGCGTAAACATTTCCTGAAAATGTAGCTTATTATTCAATTATTATGCAATTATTATTCAAAACAATTCAAAACTATTTAATTATTCAAAACGGCACCATTCGTAAGTACAATAGCGATTGCGGATTTGAGTTCTATAAACGATGCCACGCCCTCTTCATTCAACACACTCTCTAGACCGGTCAATCGGCGAGAGATTATGTAGAATGAAGGGAGCGTGGTATCGTTTCTCGAACTCAATTTCGGATTGAGCTTACTTCATTTTGTTCCGAGAACTCAGAATAAAATATAATGTAGGTGATGCTGCATGAAGAGATAAGTGAGAACAGAAAATGCGAATATTTCATGCTGGAAAGCGGAATACTATGTTTTTTTGGAGAATCGAATGGGGAACGAGACACTACAAAACATCGACAAATAATCCGGTCGATAAAATGGATCAACAGTGACCCGATTTTCGAATTGCATTGTTGAAAGGGACGTGGGCCGTAAAGAATGTGGGGCGAGCTCCTCGAGCATCATGTTTTATAGTCAGGAGCAAGCTAGGTAATTCGTGCCTCTCCTTCCGCATTCTAACTAGTCAAACTGCGTTAGAGAGCAAGAACAATTATGAAAGATCTAAATTCTCTACTCTAGTCAGTTTACAATGATCAGTATCGGCCTAAGCATTGTTTACGCCTTTGAACAAAATCAAAAGCGGACTACAATCAGATAACATTGAGAGAGCATGAATACTGAGAGTGTTTGACGCAAACATTCCTCAAGTTTGAGCCTTATGATAATGGAGGAAGCAGTGATAAGGAACGATTTGTCAAGGGTTTGCAGTTTTGCCTACATCCGGTGCACACGCAACAGCGGGTTGGATTTACATTTCACAAATTCTTAATTCTACTCAACCGTCGGGACTCATTGTATACGCTTCTGAAAAAAATCAAATGCTTACCGACTACAATCAGCGGAGAGAGCACGAAATACCAAGAAGTTTTGACGTCAATATCGGAAAAAACCCTTGTGATAACGGAAAAAAGCGATGATAAGGGACGATTCATGGTTTGTAGTTTTGCTGACATCCGCTGCATACTAGGCAGGCACAGGTTGGACACCATTTCGCGAATTATTCATTCTTCTCAACTGACACAATCAACAGTAGACTATAACCAGCTGAGAAGAGAAAGTTTGCAATACTGAGAGGTTTCGACGTAAAAAATTGAAAATTCGACGCTTATGATAACAGATACAACGACGTTAAGTTGTGATTCATAACGAGTTTGCATTTTTGCTGACATCCGGTGCTCACTAGGCAGGCACGGGTTGGCATTCATAGTCATCACGCGTTTCGAACCTTAAACAAATGAGTTGGTTGTCGAGTGGAAGGCAAAAGCGAGAGAGAGGTTGAACTGGTTTATCTCCAGATGAGAGTGAATAGAGAGAGGGAGTGAGGGGTTTATATACCCCTCACGAGTCAGGATGGAGAGGGAAATGAGGGGTGAGAGATCGCCGTCTCTTCTTGTCCTCAATCCAATTATCCTCGTAACCAATCTTGTTGTTCTCGAATAGCACGTCGCCAGGAAAATCCAATAATGTTGACCTTTTAGTCGACGTGTAACTGTAACTCTCTCACGTAGATCAGTGCTCTCTCACTCCACTACCCAACTCCTCCTCCTAGTGATCAACTTCTAGTGTCACTAGATAATTATATTGTGATCTTCCAAAGGGTGTGGTAGAGGTGAGAAGCCACTCAAACAGTTTATTAACTGTCACAGGAAGTTCGGCAATGCCTACATCTTCTTAAGTCACAACAAGATTCTGTGGGAGTCTTTCTGCCTTGAATCTTTATTATGACTAGGTAAATGGAAACTAGATTATACTCTGACTCCTTGGTAATTTAGCCATAGAATCTGTTCCAGTAGAGCTTAAAATTATATACTAGAGGGTGTCCTCCCCAAGCTCTAATGGCTGGAATATTATGAAGACTCTCTATTAGTTGTTGTAAGTCTAAAATGGGTATCCAAGACAGTCATGCGAAGTTCAGGGAGGTGGAACTATGCTCTATTGGGCGTAGGATGATCAATCCCACTCAATACACCTTTAACCTCAACCGCCGTTGTGATTCCGTTGCGGTAGACTGGTCCTAGATCCATTTCAAACGTTTGGATTGACTCTCTTCCCCAGATTGAGGGTGATGATTTGTTCAGGACAAATAATCGTGTAAGGATTCTATTTGATCCCCATGTGACCTCAGCCTGCAGCACACCGCGGAATCTGAGTAGCTGGCCACCATAGGCCTGTGCAACCCGGTGTGTTTCCTGTAGGTTGGGTCTTCCCAATGATTCCTTTTTTTTTGGGAGCCTCTGTTGGCGTGCCTAGACTCTCATGATTTTCTGAATACCATGTGTTACGGCCATGGCGGTAGATTACTACCATACATTTGATTTGGATCTACGCGTCATCGTGAGAACTTGATAAGACTCAGAAAAATAACATAGGAAAACGGCGATTTTGAGCATTTTGGGATAATTTTAGGTTATCGAATACTTTTGGGATTCTGATTCTACCCAATTGAGGAACACTTGTGCAGGAGTTCTTTGTTCTAATAAGCGTAAAAAATCCGGATTCGAACGAGTGTGTGAGACAGGGGAATCCAAAAAGTGTTGATTTCAGCGGATGAATCAGAACACGATTATTTCAAAATCAGCAGTTCTTCAACGTGAAGTCCTATTCTTTCCTAAATTTGTTAGCATACTTAAAGGGGAAAGTACTTCACAACCCGTCGAAATTGAGCATTCGTTAATGCTGTGTACGGAAGTTGCGCTCAGCAATTTGTGATCTATGATTTTCAAAGACAGTAGTTCTGTAATTGGGCCAACATTTCTAGTAGGTTTATCAGGGCAGGTTTGGTGGGCTATGTCGTATGGCATACCCAGTCAAAGTACTTTGTAACAATGTGCTAGATGTAGCCTTTGCGCTATTCCCCTCGGAGCCTAGAGCAATTGAAAAGTCGGATTGCTCTACCTGGTCCGATTACTTCCGAACTAAAATGCTCAATTCTAATTGATCGAATCAACACAATATAGTATTCGCTATAGTGTGTACCCATGTCCGTATCAACAGCAAAAACAATTATTTGATTGGCTCATCACAACTACCTGGGGAGGTCAGAATGTTGGTGCATGAAAAAAGAAAGAAACTTTTGCACCAACCTAATACATATATCATGTCACTACGATCTTTTAAAGCATCACCGGCCTTCAAGTAAGTCCAATACTTATCCTACCTCACTCTTAGTTGAGAAGAATTATATCATTGTAATGGAGAATCGTCGCCGCAAACGTTGTCTTCGATAAAGCACAAGCGGCTAAATCTCCCTCACTCCGTCATTTATTTTCTTTTGTAAACATGCGGCTGAGGAGGGGTAAACACGTGAACTTCCGTATTGAATTAGCGTCACTACGTTTCTCTAGGGAAGGAAATGTAGGGTCCTCTCCACATCCCTGTCTATCTCCACCCTCCCCTTTTCTCTCCATCTCCTTCCCTCTCTCTCCTTCCTTATACTTATACTTATACTTATACTTTATTCACCATCAGGGTAGGAGAGAGATTATGCCTTGAAGGCGTCGAAGAAGGGAGATCAGGTGGTATTTTGGGCTCGGGCGAGCGTGTGGGTGGGGATTGTGTGGCAGTCCGTGTTACATTCTTATGTTGGAAGAGTGGAGGACGTTCATGGGAGTTTTTCATAAGGCGACGGAAAGGGATACGGGGCATGGTAACTATTTAGTTGGGAAGGGAATTCCAGAGCGTTAGTGAACGAGAGCACAAGAAGTTATGGAAGATGGACTAACGAATGGTAGAGCTATGCGCAGACTGTGAGAGGCACGGAGACTACGAGTGAGAGGAGCAATCGAATAGAGACTAGAGGTGTCGAGGAGAACATAGTCATGCAATGAGTCATACAGGAAGTAAATATCGTTCAAAGAACGTCGATATTCAAGTGTCTCTATTTGGAAGTGCTTAAGCCTATCAGGGTAAGTCAGGTAAGGCAATTTAGATCGGCCCAGAACACGTCTAGTGAATTCGCGCTGCACAGATTCGATTTGATTAACCAAACCAATAGCAATAGGATTCCAAATTATGGTTGAGGACTCTAGAAGAGGGCGAATGTAAATTTTGTATGCCTTAAGCAATATATCAGCCGAGGTTGTGAGGAAAGATCGAAGTAAAAGATTGCACATGGACCTGGCTTTTCTAGTTATTTGAGCAATATGATGGCCAAAGTGCAAGTTGCTAGAGAAGAAAACACCTAGGTCGCGAACTTGTTCTTTCGGGGAGATGATATTACCATTTAGGACATATTGCGATCTATTTTTAAGGCTGCCAAGATGGAGTACAGTACACTTAGGAACACTGATAGTCATGTTCCACTGAGTAGTCCACTGCTCTATACTAGTAATAGCTTTTTGGAGATCAGCACTATTATCAGGAACAGTTGCGTATATTTTAAGATCATCAGCGAATATGTTATATTTAACCGTAGGAGGAATGCATTTGCCCAAATCATTAACGTATATGATAAATAACAATGGGCCAATTGCTGAGCCCTGGGGGACCCCAGATATAATAGGAGAGGGAGGGGTTAGATGATTGCCAATAAAGACACGTTGAAATCTTCCAAGGAGATATGACTCGAACCATTTTACAATATGTTTAGAGACACCCAGAGAGGAAAGCTTATGCATGAGAAACCTTAAATCAATAGAGTCAAATGCCTTTTGATAGTCGAAAAATATGGTATCTACTGATTTCTTACGACTCAAAGACAGAGTATAGAACGAAAGAGTTTCGCAAAGGGAAGTTGTAGTGCTTCTATGTTTACGGAACCCAGCTTGGCGCACATCTAGCAAAGAATGTGTATCTAGATAGGTTGTTAACTCATTAATTAGAATTTTTTCAAAAATTTTAGAGGCGGTGATTGTGAGGGAGATAGGGCGATAATTTGAGATTTCTGCATTGCCGGCCTTTTTAGGAATTGGCTTGACATGAGCAATTTTCCACTGGGAGGGAGCAATACCAGAAGTAAGTGAAATATTAAAAATGATGGAGAGGGGACTGGCGATTGAAAATTTGCATTTGGTGAAGACCAAATTTGGAATATTATCAGGAGAACCATTTATTTTAGGGACCAATTGTGAAATGGCAATAAGAATGTCACCAATTGGAATGAAGGGGAGGTCAAATGAGGAATCAGGGAGAGGAAGCGTAAGAGGTGGAGAAGTCTTAGGGGGAGTTTGGACCCTGGAAAAGAATTTTGAAAAAGCAGTTGCCTTATCCTTATCGGTTAAGAGGGCATTTCCGCAAGTGTCAGTAATCCCAGGGAGAGACGATGTGTTTACCTTGAATCGGGATTTACAAAATTGGAAGAAAAGGTTAGAATTATTAGAACTTATGGCATTGCTTTCACGCTTTATCTCGAAACTTTTTAGAGCCTTTTTAAACCTCACTCGTAGGGAGTGAGTAGCATCGCTATTAGGTGCACGCTCATGTAACTGCTGTAACCTATCGTGCAATTTACTCAAATGTTTCGGATAACCAGAGGATGTTTTCACAGTTTTGAGAGGAACATAAGCATCTAGAATGGAGTTTAAAAATTCGCTAAAATATTTGTATGCTTCGGTAGCAGTCATGTTAGAGAGAGCAATCGTCCAATTATGCATTGCAATATGGTTATTTATCATGTCCCAATTGGCTAGGTGATAATTTCTAGAAGGTTTAGAATTGGAACCCAGAGAGGTCTCGAACGTAATAGATAAAGAGATACTGACATGGTCAGAAAGGGGGATGTCAGGCTTTGCAGATTTAATAATGGGAGAATTGCAGAGTGCAAGATCAAGTATATTTTTCCCTCTGGTAGGAAAGTCAATGTATTGGTTGAAGCTTTTTGTAGTTATAAGATCTAAGAAAGGAGTTGTGGAAGAAGTGGACGAAGAATAGGTGTACCAATCTATAGATGGATAGTTAAAGTCACCAATTATTAAAGAAGGGTGCTGGCAGCTAGTTGCCAGATTCAGGTAATCTAAGAAAGGGAGATTTGAAGAGAGTGGGGAATTAGGTGCTCGATAGACAGTAATGATTCTGAGGGAATTAGTATGAATTGATGGAGAATTGGAGTAAATATCAATAGTAATGCACTCGTAGCCAGGTATGATTAAGGAAGACACAAAGATAGGGAGTAGTTTAGAGTGCGCATAGATAAGTACTCCACCACCTCTAGAATCAACGCGATCGGATCGGAATATAAAGTAGTCACTTAGGTCTCTCAACAGAAGAGCATCGCTATCCGCATCGCTAAGCCAAGTTTCGGTGAGTGCAAGAATGTCAAGATTACGATGCAAAAGTAGGAGGGTTATGGTATCTATAACGTTCCTAACACTCCGGCAATTAGCAAAAAGTAAGGAAAGATTTTGACTAGATTTGGAGCCGTTAGGAGGGGCACAATTTAAGAGGGTTCTAGAAAGATAGGGTAGGGTAGGACTCACGGCGCTGCCACATAATCCCTAGAAGAGAGAGGGTGCTCGTTTGTCCTCCACCGTCGTACCACCTGAACCAGTTTGAGAAGGGGCTTCTTCGGCTACTTTCGTCTTATTGTTGCGAGTAGAAACATGAGGCATCGGTCGATCGGTAAGTGCTTTCGATGGTTCGACAGTTGATGAATTGGATTGCGGGATCGTGGTCTTTGTCTGTCCTTTCGGGAGTTCCTTCTTATCTTGAGTATTACGGTAGTGAGAGGGGAGAGGGCGGAAGTTCGGACCACGGAATTGAATCAACTCACAGTCACGAACTCCCCATTTGAGGCAATTTGCTTCGATATTACGCTTGCGAGCTTCGTCACGAGCGTTACGTTCTTGCTCCAGTTCAGAGGGCATGAGATCCCTCCTTACAAACATGGACGGCTCGAAGAAGGAAGGGCGAGCAACCGAGCGGATTCCAGTTAGGAGACGATCACGGAGGATTGTCGATGGAAGGGAGTACTTGATTATACGCTTTCTGGGAGGCTTGTTTTCAGGAAAGCGATGATGGGTGATTTGACCTTTGTCGTAAGCTTCCTTAAGCTCGGAATCATTCGTCACATTAATGATGTTCTTGAGGGTAGATTCATCGTGCGCGGCGGTTTCCTGAGGTGTGGATTTCTCAGTAGAACCAACCAGAACAGCTCTCTGCGACTTGCTTCTTATCTTGTCCGAATCAGCTAGGGCGCGTACAACCGAAGCATACGTGCAGTTGCCGATCGAGGGCGGGGCAGCGATAGAAGTGGAGAGGGAGGCGGGAAGGTTCGAAAGGGAAGCTCCATACTTGTCTAGCTTGTCGTGGAGACTCATAACGAGTTCGGTGAGGCGGTCTACGGACTCCTGAGACGCCATAGGGGGCGGGGAGGAGGGCATAGAGAGGAGGAAAAGGCGAGTCGACCACTCAACACGAGAAATGAACACCAACTCCAACTTATTACTATTACTACTATTACTTATTACTCCAACTCCTCCCCATCGCCCTCAAGAAAGCGTAATCCGCCCCTGTACTTAAATGTTTCGTGTGGGCGATACTTTTAGTTGCCTCGTGAACAAAAAATGTTTCATCTCTCGTCCGCTCTTTCCCTCCCTCACTTCATCTAGAGGGCGTACTCCGTCCCTTCCCTGAAATATAGCTTGTGTGGGCGTGTCTCTTACTTGTCTCGAGTACAAAATCTCGTTGACACATGGGCGGAAATGAGGCGAAAGTCATACGAAGCAGACGCTGGAATGCATTTCCTTCTATACATGCCACCCGAAGAGTGGCCGTGCAATACGGCATTTTATATGAAATCATTCAACTGTCTCGCTTTATTTTGAATGCAGGAATGATATTGAATCTGCGTTCTCCATTCACTCGCTCTATATTTGCTTTGATTGGCGAGAGTGCGCGGACAAAATGAACGAAGGGCACTAGGTCGGATGATCACCTACTGGATGACACCCAAAAAATGAACCCTTGTATAACTTTCACAGAACCATTTGTAACACCTTGGTATCCTACTGTGAAAATTCTACAGAAGGGTCCAATTTTTGGTTATCATCTAGTAGGTTATCATCCGACGGTGATCATCCGACCTAGTGCCGATCGAAGGGATTTCCGGTGAATCCATCTCTACCTCAGAGGGCTCTGTTTTCGAATCGGGGTCCTTAAAAATTATCGGGGTCCTTTAAGGACCCCGAATAGTATCGGGGTCCTTTGACGACCTATTGGACCCCGATATTTTTGGGACCCCGATGTTTTTGGGGATTCCTATTTGTCTTAGGACCCCGATATTTTTAGGACCCCGATGTTTTTGGGACCCCGATTTTTCATAGGACCCCGATATTTTTTAGCGTCGCCGAACGGTCTTTAGGACCCCGATATTTTTGGGACCCCGATTTTTCATGGGACCCCGATATTTTTGGGAACCCGATTATTCTTGGGACCCCGATATTTTTTGGACCCCGATTTTTTCAAGCGTGTCCGCCGGCCATTATTTGTGCACAAATTACTTTCTAGAAAAAAAAACACATAAGTGCACATGAAAAAAGAACTAATGCAAAACAAAATCGATACAAATACAATTCAATTACGTTCTCGGGGCTTTGTTATTAACATGCTTAGGCTTCCTGGTCCGTTTGCGGTTCGTAGGGGTCATTGTCGCAGTCGTTGTGGTTATCGTCGTAGTTTTCGTCGTCTTCCTAGCTCATGGTAAGGGGGGCACACAGTCGTTGTAGTCGTTGTCGTTGTGGTAGTCGTAACAGACCTGTCCGACTTCGCTGAGGAACCAGAGGAATCCACTGAGGAACCAGAGGAAATCATTAGCCAGGAACCCAGTGAGGATTTGAAAAGATTACTATCCGGCTGAATTCCTGTAGACAACTACAAAGAAGCCAAAAAAAGACCAAGGCTACCACACCTATGCGAATCCTCACCACTGTGACCGTTAAGTCCAAACATACAACCATCAAGAATCCCAAGCAGAAAACCACTAAAAAACCCAAGCAGAAATCCACCAAGAAGAAGCCCACTAAAACTAAAAAATGTAATACCACTTTGAAAATTACGACCCCGACCCCATCGACTAGGATAGTCACTACTACCACACCCAAACCATAACTCGTAAAGTGACAAAGAAAGTTAGAGTTTGCACAGTTGTTAAAAACAAAGTTCGAAAACATTAATCACGATTGTATGCTTTTTCCTTTTATTTTATTTAAATGGTGATCCATTGTTTTGTTGATTGTTATATTCTTGATATCGAAATAAAAGTTTGGTCACATGGTCAGGTTCACTCATTCCATATCACCCATTATACTAAGAGAGTCACTACTTCCAAACACAGAACTCGAACAATGACAAAGAAAGTTAAGCTGGGAAAAAATAATCATTCCACTCGAACCCACCAAACTCGCCGCCAAGTATCGTTCCGCTTCAATCATCGATGGAGACCCATCAATTAAACTGTTCGTCGCCGCACTAATTATTTGTTGTTTCCGGAACTCATGTGCAATTTTGTATTTGTTTCTTCAAGTGTGATAATTTTGCACAAATAATTATGAATTTTTAGTTATGGGACCCCGATATTTTTGGGACCCCGATTTTTCATGGGCCCCCGATATTTTTGGGACCTCGATTATTCTTGGGACCCCGATCTTTCTTGGGACCCCGATAATTTTTTGGGATCACCATTTGTCTTAGGACCCCGATATTGTTGGGACCCCGATTCGAAAACAGAGCCCCTCAGAGATGCCCGACATCGAGAGCATCAGGGAACTTAAGAATATGTTACACACGATTTCGCACAACGTCTTCTCGGTTGCACTACTCGTTGTAATCGGAGTAGAAGCCAGGTGAATCTTCCAGAATGAAAAGGAAAGGATCAAATGGTCTACCGCCTTGCAACTCGCGAGGTTGGAGGCAAGTGTTCGCGCGAAAACGAGATTGCATGAACTTTCGCTTTCTCTCCTGATCAAATACCCATTTCAGACTGATAAAAAAAAAAGGTAAAGTCGCACCGTATATCTAGGAATTTTCATCCTGCGGTGAGCCGCTCCTAGGCCAGCAACTATATTTTTAAGGCGATTCAGTCCGTAGCGCCACCTATTCTTCGGACCTATTTACCGGCGTGATCTTGTCACGACTTCCAATTCCCCGTCCCCAATGGGTAGGCGCCTTGGTTGGGCGGAGTCGGTGTCACGGCCGGGACTCGAACCCGGGAGGTATGGAATGGTTGGGCGCGCCATAGACCACTACACCACTTCGACTCAGACTGATATACGTGCTATTTTCCAACCGCGGCAAAATTCCAGCAATTTTTCGGACAATGATCCTTCACATTCGTTAGTAAAATGTGTATCTACTCATTTTTAAAATAAATTTTACAGTGCTTTGCCATATTGGTCTTACCGCTACCGGTCTATTGCACTTTGCTGCTGACAAACTATTGGTACGCCGCCATTTCACAACACATTTTGTAGCTTGTCGTTTTCAGAACGTCGTCACGGATATCGAAATTCTCAAGCAGACGGTATGTGTGAATCAAACCAATTATTTTAAGCGAAAATGTACTGAAAATACCAGCAAAATTACAGGAGAGCAATATGCGTAGTCAGTTATTCTGGATCCATTGCGATTTCTTCCGAGCAGCGGTGAACGTTTCGCCGATTAATAGTTTATACAAATTTTCCTATTTCAACTGATACCAATTTTCCAATGACAACTGATTTTGAACTATTATACCATCTTAACCTTTACTTTAGGTAGCCATGCATTAACAGACGCATTTGCTAGTCGATATTGTCCGATTCCCTTCAGGAATTCACCTTCTGGATCGTTGATTGCACTATCAATGCGTTTCACGCTTTTATCCGATTTGTGTCCGTTTGTAAACCAATTCACTAGAAAAAGGTGACCCATTTATTCATTACACATTGATATAATATGTATCCAGAGTTGGACACAAAAGCGAGTACAGAACATTATCTTGACAATTTGGGCAAGTGTTGCTGCGTTGGGTGTTCCAACAATCTTTTTGGACGCACGGTATTCGTATACACATCTGTACCTATATGGAATGGTGAGTAATGTTTCTTAATTGTTTATGTTATATTTTCGATCAAAACGCTTGTACTGGCTGATTTTTTAAAGCAAGTGCTCGCATTCCTATGTGTAATCGTAACAGTCCTACTCTACACAATAACGTTTGCATACTGGAAATTCATAAAGGTATGTAAAGGTCATTTTATACCATAATAATTAATATAAATTATCTTTTTTTTAATTGTTCAGGCTGAAAATTAAAGTTCGATCCCTCCTGCTATATATCGTACTACGATTTCATCATTTGCGCTCTCATAAGGTTTTGAATCTACGCAATTAACTACCGTCTCACTGATCATGATTCGAAATTTGCATTTTCTCTGTCTAGGTCGGGTTCATGAAAAGTTCCAGTCACAGTGAGGTTGAACACAATTTTTGATTCTGCTGACTTTTTACCCCCCCCCCCTCGTTTTACCCTTTTTAACTTTCCACATAATTCGGACAGGTGTGGGGGATGAGCAACGTATTTTACAAATAATATTTACACATAAATATTAGTTATTGTCAAGCGTCACCTCGAGTTGCTAAACCAAACTGTGTGAAGCTAACCAAATTGCCTCAGATTGAATACTTTTGCAGTTGCCATTATCGGCAATATATTCGCGTTCGTGTTGTATTTATGTTTAATAACATTTGTGAGGGCTGCAACACGTGAAGAATTTGTACACCAAACCCTGTCTCTCAGTCACTGGGGGTAAGCTTTGAGCCTAACACATGCAATATTAAGTAAAATTCATTGCAGCGAAGTATTTTTAGCTTCGACCCAGCTGAGGGAAATATTATTCCCAATACTACTAATCTCGCTTTCCACGAAAGTGAGATCTACAATTTTACTTACCAAATGAGCGCGACGAGTCGATGTCGAGCTTCATTAGGAGATAAACGCATTTGAGAGCGAATCCAATTGAAATAAAGCATGTTATTATCATTTCTAGCGATGATTTGACAGTCCTCATAAGGAAATCATATTCAGCTCGTGATATTCTTTTCATTCGAACACTTTCTTTGCAGATACGTTTCCTCTTCATAGGACGAAGTATAGATACGAGAACAGAGAAGCAACCTCAGCCGCTCATCGGCAGTAAACAAACACCTATCACGGCTTTGTGATTTCTCGCCTACATTGTTCATGATAATGTTCTCAAATCGTGACGATGATTTAATAACGATTAATAATAGCATATTGATTCCCGACCGACGCCAATAAGTGCATCTCCTTATCAACCACAATGCACACCGCCGATCCTGGACTACAAATACCAATTGCACTTCCAAACATTATGGGAAGCGGCTCATTATAGTTTGCCTCTTTACATGTCAGTTTCTAAGAATTTCACATCGCGCTCAGAGTAGCTATGCAACAACCTTCATATTGCTCAGGGGTGTTTAGAAGAAGATTGAATGGAGACTTGCGTATATCATTTACCAAAAGTATACGCGTGTATGCACGTTTTCCCGCTTTTCTCGAGCGGGTGGGTGAGCGAGAAATTAATGATTCATAATATTCTTCATGCGTATACAATCGCCTCTCACCTCTCATTATGAATCATTAATTTCTCGCTCACCCACCCGCTCGAGAAAAGCGGGAAAACGTGCATACACGCGTATACTTTTGGTAAATGATATACGCAAGCCTCCATTCAATCTTCTTCTAAACACCCCTGAGCAATATGAAGGTTGTTGCATAGTTACTCTGAGCGCGATGCGAAATTCTTAGAAACTGACATGTAAAGAGGCAAACTATAATGAGCCGCTTCCCATAATGTTAGGAAGTGCAATTGGTATTTGTAGTCCAGGATCGGCGGTGTGCATTGTGGTTGATAAGGAGATGCACTTATTGGCGTCGGTCGGGAATCAATATGTTATTATTAATCGTTATTAAATTATCGTCACGATTTGAGAACATTATCATGAACAATGTAGGCGGGAAATCACAAAGCCGTGATAGGTGTTTGTTTACTGCCGATGAGCGGCTGAGGTTGCTTCTCTGTTCTCGTATCTATACTTCGTCCTATGAAGACGAAACGTATCTGCAAAGAAAGTGTTCGAATGAAAAGAATATCACGAGCTGAATATGATTTCCTTATGAGGACTGTCAAATCATCGCTAGAAATGATAATAGCATGCTTTATTTCAATTGGATTCGCTCTCAAATACGTTTATCTCCTAATGAAGCTCGACATCGACTCGTCGCGCTCATTTGGTAAGTAAAATTGTAGATCTCACTTTCGTGGAAAGCGAGATTAGTAGTATTGGGAATAATATTTCCCTCAGCTGGGTCGAAGCTAAAAATACTTCGCTGCAATGAATTTTACTTAATATTGCATGTGTTAGGCTCAAAGCTTACCCCCAGTGACTGAGAGACAGGGTTTGGTGTACAAATTCTTCACGTGTTGCAGCCCTCACAAATGTTATTAAACATAAATACAACACGAACGCGAATATATTGCCGATAATGGCAACTGCAAAAGTATTCAATCTGAGGCAATTTGGTTAGCTTCACACAGTTTGGTTTAGCAACTCGAGGTGACGCTTGACAATAACTAATATTTATGTGTAAATATTATTTGTAAAATACGTTGCTCATCCCCCACACCTGTCCGAATTATGTGGAAAGTTAAAAAGGGTAAAACGAGGGGGGGGGGGTAAAAAGTCAGCAGAATCAAAAATTGTGTTCAACCTCACTGTGACTGGAACTTTTCATGAACCCGACCTAGACAGAGAAAATGCAAATTTCGAATCATGATCAGTGAGACGGTAGTTAATTGCGTAGATTCAAAACCTTATGAGAGCGCAAATGATGAAATCGTAGTACGATATATAGCAGGAGGGATCGAACTTTAATTTTCAGCCTGAACAATTAAAAAAAAGATAATTTATATTAATTATTATGGTATAAAATGACCTTTACATACCTTTATGAATTTCCAGTATGCAAACGTTATTGTGTAGAGTAGGACTGTTACGATTACACATAGGAATGCGAGCACTTGCTTTAAAAAATCAGCCAGTACAAGCGTTTTGATCGAAAATATAACATAAACAATTAAGAAACATTACTCACCATTCCATATAGGTACAGATGTGTATACGAATACCGTGCGTCCAAAAAGATTGTTGGAACACCCAACGCAGCAACACTTGCCCAAATTGTCAAGATAATGTTCTGTACTCGCTTTTGTGTCCAACTCTGGATACATATTATATCAATGTGTAATGAATAAATGGGTCACCTTTTTCTAGTGAATTGGTTTACAAACGGACACAAATCGGATAAAAGCGTGAAACGCATTGATAGTGCAATCAACGATCCAGAAGGTGAATTCCTGAAGGGAATCGGACAATATCGACTAGCAAATGCGTCTGTTAATGCATGGCTACCTAAAGTAAAGGTTAAGATGGTATAATAGTTCAAAATCAGTTGTCATTGGAAAATTGGTATCAGTTGAAATAGGAAAATTTGTATAAACTATTAATCGGCGAAACGTTCACCGCTGCTCGGAAGAAATCGCAATGGATCCAGAATAACTGACTACGCATATTGCTCTCCTGTAATTTTGCTGGTATTTTCAGTACATTTTCGCTTAAAATAATTGGTTTGATTCACACATACCGTCTGCTTGAGAATTTCGATATCCGTGACGACGTTCTGAAAACGACAAGCTACAAAATGTGTTGTGAAATGGCGGCGTACCAATAGTTTGTCAGCAGCAAAGTGCAATAGACCGGTAGCGGTAAGACCAATATGGCAAAGCACTGTAAAATTTATTTTAAAAATGAGTAGATACACATTTTACTAACGAATGTGAAGGATCATTGTCCGAAAAATTGCTGGAATTTTGCCGCGGTTGGAAAATAGCACGTATATCAGTCTGAGTCGAAGTGGTGTAGTGGTCTATGGCGCGCCCAACCATTCCATACCTCCCGGGTTCGAGTCCCGGCCGTGACACCGACTCCGCCCAACCAAGGCGCCTACCCATTGGGGACGGGGAATTGGAAGTCGTGACAAGATCACGCCGGTAAATAGGTCCGAAGAATAGGTGGCGCTACGGACTGAATCGCCTTAAAAATATAGTTGCTGGCCTAGGAGCGGCTCACCGCAGGATGAAAATTCCTAGATATACGGTGCGACTTTACCTTTTTTTTTTATCAGTCTGAAATGGGTATTTGATCAGGAGAGAAAGCGAAAGTTCATGCAATCTCGTTTTCGCGCGAACACTTGCCTCCAACCTCGCGAGTTGCAAGGCGGTAGACCATTTGATCCTTTCCTTTTCATTCTGGAAGATTCACCTGGCTTCTACTCCGATTACAACGAGTAGTGCAACCGAGAAGACGTTGTGCGAAATCGTGTGTAACATATTCTTAAGTTCCCTGATGCTCTCGATGTCGGGCATCTCTGAGGGGCTCTGTTTTCGAATCGGGGTCCCAACAATATCGGGGTCCTAAGACAAATGGTGATCCCAAAAAATTATCGGGGTCCCAAGAAAGATCGGGGTCCCAAAAATATCGGGGGCCCATGAAAAATCGGGGTCCCAAAAATATCGGGGTCCCATAACTAAAAATTCATAATTATTTGTGCAAAATTATCACACTTGAAGAAACAAATACAAAATTGCACATGAGTTCCGGAAACAACAAATAATTAGTGCGGCGACGAACAGTTTAATTGATGGGTCTCCATCGATGATTGAAGCGGAACGATACTTGGCGGCGAGTTTGGTGGGTTCGAGTGGAATGATTATTTTTTCCCAGCTTAACTTTCTTTGTCATTGTTCGAGTTCTGTGTTTGGAAGTAGTGACTCTCTTAGTATAATGGGTGATATGGAATGAGTGAACCTGACCATGTGACCAAACTTTTATTTCGATATCAAGAATATAACAATCAACAAAACAATGGATCACCATTTAAATAAAATAAAAGGAAAAAGCATACAATCGTGATTAATGTTTTCGAACTTTGTTTTTAACAACTGTGCAAACTCTAACTTTCTTTGTCACTTTACGAGTTATGGTTTGGGTGTGGTAGTAGTGACTATCCTAGTCGATGGGGTCGGGGTCGTAATTTTCAAAGTGGTATTACATTTTTTAGTTTTAGTGGGCTTCTTCTTGGTGGATTTCTGCTTGGGTTTTTTAGTGGTTTTCTGCTTGGGATTCTTGATAGTTGTATGTTTGGACTTAACGGTCACAGTGGTGAGGATTCGCATAGGTGTGGTAGCCTTGGTCTTTTTTTGGCTTCTTTGTAGTTGTCTACAGGAATTCAGCCGGATAGTAATCTTTTCAAATCCTCACTGGGTTCCTGGCTAATGATTTCCTCTGGTTCCTCAGTGGATTCCTCTGGTTCCTCAGCGAAGTCGGACAGGTCTGTTACGACTACCACAACGACAACGACTACAACGACTGTGTGCCCCCCTTACCATGAGCTAGGAAGACGACGAAAACTACGACGATAACCACAACGACTGCGACAATGACCCCTACGAACCGCAAACGGACCAGGAAGCCTAAGCATGTTAATAACAAAGCCCCGAGAACGTAATTGAATTGTATTTGTATCGATTTTGTTTTGCATTAGTTCTTTTTTCATGTACACTTATGTGTTTTTTTTTCTAGAAAGTAATTTGTGCACAAATAATGGCCGGCGGACACGCTTGAAAAAATCGGGGTCCAAAAAATATCGGGGTCCCAAGAATAATCGGGTTCCCAAAAATATCGGGGTCCCATGAAAAATCGGGGTCCCAAAAATATCGGGGTCCTAAAGACCGTTCGGCGACGCTAAAAAATATCGGGGTCCTATGAAAAATCGGGGTCCCAAAAACATCGGGGTCCTAAAAATATCGGGGTCCTAAGACAAATAGGAATCCCCAAAAACATCGGGGTCCCAAAAATATCGGGGTCCAATAGGTCGTCAAAGGACCCCGATAATTTTTAAGGACCCCGATTCGAAAACAGAGCCCTCTGAGGTAGAGATGGATTCACCGGAAATCCCTTCGATCGGCACTAGGTCGGATGATCACCGTCGGATGATAACCTACTAGATGATAACCAAAAATTGGACCCTTCTGTAGAATTTTCACAGTAGGATACCAAGGTGTTTGGTGGGTTCGAGTGGAATGATTATTTTTTCCCAGCTTAACTTTCTTTGTCATTGTTCGAGTTCTGTGTTTGGAAGTAGTGACTCTCTTAGTATAATGGGTGATATGGAATGAGTGAACCTGACCATGTGACCAAACTTTTATTTCGATATCAAGAATATAACAATCAACAAAACAATGGATCACCATTTAAATAAAATAAAAGGAAAAAGCATACAATCGTGATTAATGTTTTCGAACTTTGTTTTTAACAACTGTGCAAACTCTAACTTTCTTTGTCACTTTACGAGTTATGGTTTGGGTGTGGTAGTAGTGACTATCCTAGTCGATGGGGTCGGGGTCGTAATTTTCAAAGTGGTATTACATTTTTTAGTTTTAGTGGGCTTCTTCTTGGTGGATTTCTGCTTGGGTTTTTTAGTGGTTTTCTGCTTGGGATTCTTGATGGTTGTATGTTTGGACTTAACGGTCACAGTGGTGAGGATTCGCATAGGTGTGGTAGCCTTGGTCTTTTTTTGGCTTCTTTGTAGTTGTCTACAGGAATTCAGCCGGATAGTAATCTTTTCAAATCCTCACTGGGTTCCTGGCTAATGATTTCCTCTGGTTCCTCAGTGGATTCCTCTGGTTCCTCAGCGAAGTCGGACAGGTCTGTTACGACTACCACAACGACAACGACTACAACGACTGTGTGCCCCCCTTACCATGAGCTAGGAAGACGACGAAAACTACGACGATAACCACAACGACTGCGACAATGACCCCTACGAACCGCAAACGGACCAGGAAGCCTAAGCATGTTAATAACAAAGCCCCGAGAACGTAATTGAATTGTATTTGTATCGATTTTGTTTTGCATTAGTTCTTTTTTCATGTGCACTTATGTGTTTTTTTTTCTAGAAAGTAATTTGTGCACAAATAATGGCCGGCGGACACGCTTGAAAAAATCGGGGTCCAAAAAATATCGGGGTCCCAAGAATAATCGGGTTCCCAAAAATATCGGGGTCCCATGAAAAATCGGGGTCCCAAAAATATCGGGGTCCTAAAGACCGTTCGGCGACGCTAAAAAATATCGGGGTCCTATGAAAAATCGGGGTCCCAAAAACATCGGGGTCCTAAAAATATCGGGGTCCTAAGACAAATAGAAATCCCCAAAAACATCGGGGTCCAATAGGTCGTCAAAGGACCCCGATACTATTCGGGGTCCTTAAAGGACCCCGATAATTTTTAAGGACCCCGATTCGAAAACAGAGCCCTCTGAGGTAGAGATGGATTCACCGGAAATCCCTTCGATCGGCACTAGGTCGGATGATCACCGTCGGATGATAACCTACTAGATGATAACCAAAAATTGGACCCTTCTGTAGAATTTTCACAGTAGGATACCAAGGTGTTACAAATGGTTCTGTGAAAGTTATACAAGGGTTCATTTTTTGGGTGTCATCCAGTAGGTGATCATCCGACCTAGTGCCCTTCGTTCATTTTGTCCGCGCACTCTCGCCAATCAAAGCAAACGGAAGTTCACGTGTTTACCCCTCATCAGCCGCATGTTTACAAAAGAAAATAAATGACGGAGTGAGGGAGATTTAGCCGCTTGTGCTTTATCGAAGACAACGTTTGCGGCGACGATTCTCCATTACAATGATATAATTCTTCTCAACTAAGAGTGAGGTAGGATAAGTATTGGACTTACTTGAAGGCCGGTGATGCTTTAAAAGATCGTAGTGACATGATATATGTATTAGGTTGGTGCAAAAGTTTCTTTCTTTTTTCATGCACCAACATTCTGACCTCCCCAGGTAGTTGTGATGAGCCAATCAAATAATTGTTTTTGCTGTTGATACGGACATGGGTACACACTATAGCGAATACTATATTGTGTTGATTCGATCAATTAGAATTGAGCATTTTAGTTCGGAAGTAATCGGACCAGGTAGAGCAATCCGACTTTTCAATTGCTCTAGGCTCCGAGGGGAATAGCGCAAAGGCTACATCTAGCACATTGTTACAAAGTACTTTGACTGGGTATGCCATACGACATAGCCCACCAAACCTGCCCTGATAAACCTACTAGAAATGTTGGCCCAATTACAGAACTACTGTCTTTGAAAATCATAGATCACAAATTGCTGAGCGCAACTTCCGTACACAGCATTAACGAATGCTCAATTTCGACGGGTTGTGAAGTACTTTCCCCTTTAAGTATGCTAACAAATTTAGGAAAGAATAGGACTTCACGTTGAAGAACTGCTGATTTTGAAATAATCGTGTTCTGATTCATCCGCTGAAATCAACACTTTTTGGATTCCCCTGTCTCACACACTCGTTCGAATCCGGATTTTTTACGCTTATTAGAACAAAGAACTCCTGCACAAGTGTTCCTCAATTGGGTAGAATCAGAATCCCAAAAGTATTCGATAACCTAAAATTATCCCAAAATGCTCAAAATCGCCGTTTTCCTATGTTATTTTTCTGAGTCTTATCAAGTTCTCACGATGACGTGTAGATCCAAATCAAATGTATGGTAGTAATCAACCGCCATGGCCGTAACACATGGTATTCAGAAAATCATGAGAGTCTAGGCACGCCAACAGAAATTTGAAAAAAAGAAAAAAGAAAGAAACTTATGCACCAACCTAATAATTGGGGAGATGAGGGATGGATCTTGTTTGCAGTCTAAAATTTTTCCGTGATATTAATGTAATTCGATTAATTTGCTTATGCATTGATCGCAACTTAGGTGATAACTATATTTTTTTCGAAACTAAAGGTACATTCAACATGTTTAAATTTTCGAAATATGTTTATTCGGAACGCATTGTATGAAGTGATTATGCACGATGATACAGAATAACTGTTGTTGCATCAAACAATTAATCGGGAGCTTCATACGAATTGTTCATCTCGATGGTGCATGTGCCTTTCGAAGAACGTGCGAAAAGTTCGGAGTTACGTTCATGATCGACTAGAATTTGATTAGATTCGTTTATAGGTATTAGACCAGGAATGGAGTTCCCTATCTCGAGGGGAACTTCGAATCGAATGCACTTAGTAAACGGTTCAGATTCGCAAACAATCTGAAATTGTATACATTACAATAAGTAATCAAAACGGTTTAATTTTTTTTACAACCGTGATTTACCTCGAATGATTCTAGTATGCCATGTACTGTGCAATGTACGAGTCCCAAGTCAGCCCAGTTTGCAGAAGCGACAATGTGCAGAAGCACGGTGTCATATATTGCGTTATTGACAAAAGTCCCTGCTAAGTCTTTGCAACTCTGGAACGGAAATCATTTACACTGTTCGCTAAAAAAACGTTGGAAAACGTATCCATACCAATATCATTGAATCCAGCTTTGGCAGTTGCATTAATAATTGCCTGGTTCTAACTCTTCTGTCAGGGGAGTTCAGATCCGAGAAATGAAAGTTAATATCAGTAAACTTTGAGAGTCTCCTTCCAAATAATGAAGAAATTAAACTGAAAATAGCATGATTCCAGCTTTTGAAAAATCCCAAAAATTAGCAATTCGCTCACTCGTAACAGTCAGCGTCTCTTTTAATCGTCACACATAATTGCTCACATAATACTGTTTTGAGAATAGATACAACCTGATTCAAGTCGAGTGGTTGATCCACTTTGTACTGATACTGATATTGTATCTGAAATTTACAATAACCGGTGGTCTGTACTGATCGTTTCATTGATTCAATGTGTATCTCTGAATTCATCATAGGAAATTCAAAGTTACGATAATTCTAACTAAAAAGGTATTCTATACAACGTTTTACAAAAACTCGATAATGACAAAACACACACAAAGGCGTAATCACAATACAATATCGCAAAAAGCAAACCGAACGTACCTTGATATTGAGACGTTTCGCCTTTGCATTTCTGAACAGTCGTAGATTATGCCGCGTCGCGCGAATAGGCGCCCCTTTTATTGTATATGTAGTCAAATAGCCCATTCCTGTTATTTCATGTTTGTCAGGAAACTGAAAAACGTGTGTGATGAAAACGTGTTTGTTAGTTATAATTTCCATGTATTAACTTCTGCAGTAATGTCGTCGAAGTGCTGCCCTCCCAATTCGAAGTCTTGATCCCTGAATCTCTTGCACGTCAATCCAAGAGGGACTCGGTGTTCAGTTCCCAAATAACTGAAGACCATCTGTAACATATCATCGGGAAGGGAGATGATTGGAGAGTCACTCATTGTTTCCTGAAAAAATATATTTACAACTAGGTAAACGATTGTATCAGGTTGGTCGGAAAGTCTTTGTCTATGGATTTGTGTTGACACTGCTCGTCGCAAATACCCTTTGGCTTTCCATCGTTTCTAGTGAATAACAATCAGTGTAAGCAACCTTTATAGTAAGCAACTTCCCATTCCCTTCCCTTCAGTCAGGCTCTAATAGAGCAACGATGTATGATCCTAGTCACATCAACTTCAGCCATGTTCTGCTTTCCCTCCTCCTATCCCACACCACAATGATGATTCGGTGGCCCTACTAAAGATTCTTTATGACACACAGGTCCACGCTACAACACCATGAGGAATTGGTTATATCGCTTCGAATAATACGACTTTTCCCACAATGATTAGGAGACCCCTTGAGATGTACTTTCAAACGTTGAAGAAAGTAGCGGAAACGAGCCCATTCCCAACTGTCCGTGAAATGGGCATCACACTTGTGGTCCGTCATACCATAGTAGGAGAAGTGTTGATAACCCTTGGAATGCCGAAAATTGGGAGTTGATTCACCCCCCCCCCCCCATGACTTGAGCCAAGCCAACCATGACTACCGAGTCGACGATTCCATGATCCTCTTCACCCTTCACGGTGGGGATCGGTAGCCGAACCGGCTCATAACCGTTTATGAGAGAGGGATCCCATATGGTACCAACAACAGGAGAGCCCAGTGGATTGGAGAAGGATAGCCCCCACAGGATGTCCTCAAACCTGCTATTCGCCCCGAAAAATTCATGCTGCCTGTGTGGTGGGAAGTGGATGGCACGATCTAATCGGAGCTGCTAACCGAGGGTTTGACAATTACGCGGGCCAAGTGCGTCACATAACTACAGAATCTGAAGAATTCAGTCGATCGTTCAAGCCTGAAGGACACGAAAGTGTATTATCAGCACGATGACCCCCGTCGCCATGTCTCCAATCAAGTCAAGTAAAAACTGACTGGATATGGATGGGCGGTTCTCCCCAGCTCCCCGTATTCTCCTGACTTGGCCCCTTCAGATTATAGGCCTTTCGCAAACCTGGTACATGCCCTGAGATATACAAGCTTAATTTCCCGTGAAAGTCTCGAGTCGGCTCACATGCATCGCTCCAAGACGGGTTAAACAGGAAGGGGATACACACATTGAAGGTATGTTGGGCACACATTGTCAATAATGATGACACGTATAATTTACCTCTTGTTATTGTTTCCTCAAAGAAACAAAGTTTTGAAAAAGTGACAAAGACTTTCCGACCAACCTAATATATATAAACAAACAGAGCGTGCTAGATGATGGATATGCGAGGAGTGTGATATCAAGGCACTAGGCCGGATGAGAACTATGTCGTCATACAGCCTTTGATATATCACAGGAGGCATGACGTCATAGTTCTCTTCCGACCTAGTCCCGATATCACCGGTTGAGATGGGAACATCGGGGTATGGATAACGACGTGGGTATGAAGTGGGGAAAGGACATTACATAATGAAAGTGTGAAGAGTTTGGAGTAACTGGTTGAGGCGGGAACGCGTGAATATGGACGAGGAAGGAAAGTGAGACAAAATACGCACACGCAACGCGTACGCATACCATTTGAATAATGAATACCGTAATAAAACATTACGTCCAGCGTCGGGCGCCAACCTCAATTACACGCATTCATAAGTTGCGATTTAAAGAAAATCCGAAGAGATCAGAACAGTGTCTTCCAAGTCCACCAGATTGTAAAATTAAGTACTGTACCGACATGTTTGTGTAATACTATTAGTCCATGAAATAGTTTATCAGAAGAAAACAAATCAACTGTGAAACCACAATAAATCATTTCCTAGTTCTTCTTCTACTTCTCCTTGTAGGCCATCTTGCAGCAGGACCAGTAGTACCACTTGACGTGAAGAGTAGGAAGAGCATATATATTTTCAATAGTTGGCCGAAGTTATATGGATCATCGAGGATGGAATTGGCTGCGCGTGTCAGTACAGTCTCATTTACATACGCGTATCTTAAAATCAGGGAAAAACAACTACCGCAAATTCCAAGGGTCGCATGAGTGAGTATTGTTTACTCTATTCAATAGTGTAGAGCAATGGTCTCGCTCTCTCCAAACCGCACACTCTCTCATCGGTTAGAGAGACGAGAGAGCATACAAATCGAGGAGAGTCAGACCATTAATCATAGTGTAAGTAGTTGGGATGTACAATTGTTACGGAGGAGAATACGTTCCTCTGAAGCAATAGTGTAAGGACTTTTGGGACCAGTGGATGAGGGCGGGAACAATAGCAAAATACTTTTTGCCTGATCTTCCCAATATTTCGGTTGTATAATACCCAGGGCGGATGATGACGAAAACTATAGTTTATTTGGATCCAGAACCGGCTTTTATGATTTTTCCGATTTTGCACCTGGCGATACAGTTGCGCAGCTCCCAGACGGGCAACAAAAATACACGTGATAAAGGTATTACATTCGATAAACGAGAATGTAAAAGCATCAGAACAAGCCAAAGTGCATTCTGCGAACAATTTAATCGAGAGCACGATAACTATTGTTCATCGCAGTAAAGTGCTTTCGAACTGTATCATTCATCACATCATTAACGGGAGTTCCTAGCGAGTCTCTGAAGCTCTGCAATGAAAATAAATTATATGATTTAACTTGCTCCAAAGTGTGATCATGCCAAGGATCCTATCCAGCTTTGGCATTCGCATCACCAGTTGTCTCGTACGATCTATCGCTTCAGACGAGTTGAGATTCCAGAAGTGACAATTGACACTAGCATTATTTGAGATTATGTTTTTGAAAAATGTGGAGATGAAACTGAAAATATGTTATTTCCATATGCAGAGCGATTCTTAATTCCTGAAACAATGCAAACATCACTTACTCGTAGCAATCAACTTCTCCTACGATCGTCACCTCAAGGCTTTCGCATGAAACCGTTTTGAGCAAAGGCAAAACATGATTCAAATCTAACGAAACATCCGAGTTATTTTGGTAGTGAATCTAAAAGGAATATTTGTTATCTGTATTCATATCTGAAGCGTATCCGGTAGTTTAAAGTCAAACGCACATTAATGCAGAGACGCTTAGTCTTTGCATTATTGAACAGTTTGAGATTATGTCGTGTTTCCTGGATAGGCGCCCCTGCTATTCGATAGGCAGTCTTGTAGCCATGTCCCCTTATTTCATGGGTGTACGGAAACTGAAAAAAAAACTATACGTAATATTAATGAACGGCTTTTAAAATTGTACAAACTAACAAATTGTGTGGTGATGTCTTCGAAGTGTTGTCCTCCCAACTCGAAATCTTGATCCCTGAACCTCTTGCAAGTCAATCCTAGAGGGACTCGGTGTTCGGTTCCTAAATAGCTGAAGACCAACTGCATCATTTCATTGGGTAGGGAGAGAATGGAAGAGTGACTCATTGGGTCCTGAATAATACGTGATATGATGGTACAAAAAACATGAGTGCTAGATAATGTAAGATATATGTGAAGAGAGATGTGCAATCAATTGAAGCGGGAACATGGAATACGAATAAGGACATATATTAACAGACGGCAAGCATACGCACACGCAACGCGCACGCTAAACGCAATTTGAATGACTTCCGTAATATAATTCCGTATTAGGCCTGAACAATTGCACATATATAATACATCAATCAATTACTGTGGAATTTCCAGAGATCACAGAATAAATGCTGTGATGTGGAATTTCGGAATTTCCAGAGATCACAGAATAAAAGCTGTGATGAGATGAGCAAACTTAGCAATCTGTACGAGCTCATACAAATAATGTAGGTGTCGTTGTTCAGCCTCTTGAACAGAAGAAATATAAACCAGACAATGTGCTGTTAATCACATGGCAAAAATGATAACCGTTTCAAGTGTGCCCAAAACCACAATTCATGGAGTTGCATCGTAAATGAACGTTCGATGTGTTATCCAATTTAGCAGTTGGCGATGACCAATCGACTCGTGCTCTCCTAATTGCATGTTATCTCTCGCTGATATGATCGAAAGATTGAGCGCGTGAAGTGAGCATATACGTTTTGCTTTAATATGTACACTTGCAATTTGTATTTTGTATTGTAACGTTCCCTAGAAGCACGTTGGACAGAAGCAATTTTACTTTTTGCCGTTACATTTCAGCTTTTAGTTATCCAACACTTGCGGCGTTTTCAGATCATGACCCGATAGTAACAGTGTGTGGACGGCGCCCATTGTGAAGGGTCACCGTTCATATGCCATGAGGTTAGCCGATGACGTAGGCAACTATGATTGGCTGCCGTATTTTGTATGTGAGCGTGATCCTTCCTCACTTTCAGATGCCCAGCAAGAACCGAGGAAAACACGCGCCGATTGGCCACCATTCGATGGGAAATCGCAAACACTGGTGGAGTGCAACTTTTGAAGAGTACCGCCCCCATATGTTGAGCTTATATTCCATGATAATATAAATTGACTTGCCGATTTGCCAATCGGAGCGCAGAGACGAGAACCCTCAATCACTCATCGGAAGAAAGAAAAAGCGACGTTATTCCTACAAGGAAAGGCCGCTAGAGTAAGGTGGAGTTTTTGAATGAGACATAGCGGGATCGAAAGAGGATCAAATTCTAAGAACGTCTACGTATTCCATATCTGCTGATGACCTCTGTGGACGTCAGGGTTCATAGTGGGGAGAGGTGAAAACCGTATATTTCCCAAGCATGTCCCGAAATTCCTGTACCGCCCAGCCATCCACAGAGGACCTCAGCATATATGAACAACGTAGACGCTCTTAAAAGTTGATCATCTTTCGATCCCTCTATGTCTCATCCAAAAACTTACCTTCGCGGCCTTTCCTTGTTAGTGCTTTCCTACAGATCGTTGATTTCTTATTATCATTTTACAACGTAACTTTGATAAATCACTAAAATCTTAGCAAACATTTGACCAACGAGAAATAGTTATTTTTGACAATGTCGTTGAAAATCCTACGAGTCGCAGAGTCGGCAGATAAGATAACTGAGCGACAGCCTCAATCACTCATCGTCAACAAAGACACTAGTTGACTTAATTTCTTCCTAAAAATCCTTGATTTTATAATTTTTTTTCAACGTAGCTTAGAATACATAATTTAATATAGGTAGGAAAATTAACATGTTTTCGCTAGTAATCGACCAGATCATTGTCGTGCGCATTGATTTAGGTCGCTATTGTGATTAATTAAATGTTTTTAATAATGCATTTATCAAGTGAATAGCATTCGCATAATGAGAGTACGAAAGTACACATAACAAAGAAATGTCCGTGTATAATTTAATCGAGTTCAAAATAGTTGTTATTCATCGCAGAGAAGTGCGCACGCACTGTATCATCCATTACATCCTTGACGGAACGCCCTTCTGAGTCTTTGAAGATCTGCAATGCAAATCAACTCAAAATTGCTGAAAATACCTATCCACACCGGCACTAGCTCGGAAGATAAGTAAGACGGCATGCCGCCTTTCACATATCAAGGCGGCATGACGTCATATCTGGTATCCGACCTAGTTCATCCATACCAATTCCATGATATTCATCTTTGGCAGTTGCATAATCAGTTGTCTCGTACGATCGATTCTCTCGGAAGAGTTCAGGTTCCAGAAATGAAACGTAGCATTATTGATCGTTGAAATCCTTCTTTCGAATAATGTTGAAACTGCAAAGCGCAAGCCATATATTTCATTTGAAAAAGAATTTTCAGCAGTGACAAAGCGTGGTTCAAATCTAGCGGATTCTTCGAGTAATGCTGATATTGAATCTAAAATGAGCTTAAAAAACGCGATGAAAACGCTATGCAAACGAACGTTAATGAAAAGACGCTTCGTCTTAGCATTTTTGAACAGTCTGCTAGTATGTCGCGTTGCTGGTATAGGCGCTCCTTCTAGTTTGTATGTAGTCTTGTAGCCATGTCCTTTTATTTCATGTGAGTATGGCAACTGTAAATGTTTTTTTGTGGCAAAATCTGCTGTGAATATGAAATACATCAATCTATAATAATAGATCAGTAATTCGAAAGTGATACCATCTATGGTTGATTCTCTCGCGATTCCCCTCATAGAAGTGTACAATACGAAAAGTGGTCATACCATTATGTGAAATAGTTAATTGCAATTTGATGACTCACAAACTCGGAGGTTATATCACCGAAGTGATGTCCTCCTAATTCAAAATCTTGATCCCTGAATCTCTTGCACGTCAACCCGAGTGGAACTCCGTGTTCAGTTCCCAAATATCTGAAGACCCTCTGAAGCACATCATCGGGTAGGGAGAGGATGGGAGATTCGCTCATTGGGTCCTGAACAACTATATTTAGATACAAAAACTGAACACAGTGAGTGTTAGATACTGACTATGGGAAGAGTGCGGTATCACTAATAGAAAAGAGAACATGAGGTATGCAAATGAACGGCAGAAAGACGCATGCGCAACGCGCACGCAACGCACAGTTTGAATGATGAATACCGTAAATTAATTACACGCATGGAGTGAACAAACAGTTTAAGGTATCTTCCTTCCGCTCTCTCGCCGGTCAGACAGTGCGAAAGAGTACGCGAAATGAAGAGATCGAAAAAAACTTACACACCCCACTTCTGGGTACTTTACACATGCAATGAATATGATTTTTAAAAAAAAAGGAGGTCAGAGTAGGTCTTCTTCTAAAACTACCAATTTACAAGTATGTGCGTGTAGATTACACATATATCATCATTCAAACCATAATTTAAATCTTACAAAGAAAAACACAAAATAATTTAAACCAATTATTTATTAATTTATCGTGTTTTAGGAAAGCGATGATGACGCATACAAATTCTTCAAAGTGAAGGCATAGTTCATAGAAACTGGACAAGAGTAAGGACCGTTCATGTAAAAGGTCAATCGAAATGATAACTAAACTTATTCATTTCGATTGTATTACCATTAAATATCGCACGAAGCGCGGAGTGTTTTTCATAATCTTCCAGAATTGATGAATATTCATCAAGAATGACGAGGCCAGGAATGGTCTTGGCGATTGCGATGGGCACTTTGAACTTTATGGTTTTATTGATATTCTAAGTTTCGCTAATTATCTGCAAGAAAAGATATTAATTAATTGTTTGTGACATTTTTTATCATACCTTAAAAGCAGCCAGTATGCCCTGGAATGTGTAATTCCCGTCGATCATAATTTCAGACCACTTTGTAGAAGCAGTAATGTGCAGAAGTAGAGAATCGTCTAATAGATATATGGCCGGGTATCCTCGGCCGGGTATCCTCGTAAATAGTGTACATGTAAATAAGTATCATCATTGCATCACATCATTGCAAAAATCAGGTCATACCATGTGAACAGAGCGCATGGTCGGCAGTTGCATTAAAAGTTGCCTGGTACGAACTATCCTCTCGGGTGAGTTGATATTCCAGAAGTACAGCCCAGCATTAGTCATATTTGAGCGGTTGTTTCCGAATAGTGTTGAAATGAAACTGTAATGTACGTGTAGTATCGATCACAAGACTCTTTCCGTATCAAATTCTTTGAATACATCAAAATTGGCTAACTCAAAGCACTCAACGTCTCCTTGTATATCAACACGCAATTCCTGGCATGAGACGGTTTTGAGAAGAGACAAAGATTGATTAAACTCGAGCGAATCCCCGACTTTATAATTTTGATACAGTATCTACAATTTTAAAATGAAATTCATATTACCCTCATAATTTATTCCTTTTACGACACATTTTTCACCACTATAGCACGGCATTACATGGCAAATTTACAGCAACCATTCGCTTCGAGACTCAAGAGAGCATGCAAATTCACGAGAGATTGATCTCTTTCTCTGCACTCTCTCATCTCTCGACCACCCCCCTGTTGAGCGCCGTGTAAAGTACGAAAAATGCGTTATATAGAAATCATAAATAACTATGCCACCTAAAATATTAATCGCTCCTATCGTAAATGCATTATATATTAATCATTAATTATTAAAATGAAAAGGCGAATTACTCACTTCAATATCGAGCTGAATATTGATGTCCGGTGGACTGAATGGGCGATCCAATGCTTCCAGTAATATGATATGTTGTCTCATTACCGCCTGCTCTTATTTCATGTGAGCACGGACTCTGTAAAGAGCATAATGCATAATTATCAGGAAAAAAACATATAATATTGTATTTTGAAATATACAACAAAACCCACTAATGTGGCTCGTATTGCGGAAAAGCTTTTGCCTCCCAACTCAAAATCCTGGTCTCTGAATCGCTTGCACGTCAATCCCAGAGGTGCTCGATCTTCAGTTGGCAAATAACTGAAGACCAACTGGAGCATCTCATCGGGTAGGGAGAGGATGGAAAAGTGACTCATCGGATCCTGAAATTGAATTGCGGGAATACATTTGCGAAATATAGTAAGGCTTTAGTCTTTCACCATTCACACAATAGATGCAGTTTTTATGGAAAAGAGCAGAGTGAAGAGAAGGCGTGGGCCGCGATCGAAAGCGGGGAAGATTCCCACGCACATCACTGTTTGAATGATCAATAACATGTCGGCGTGGCGCTACCTGGACGCTTTATTTTGCTCTTCCTGTTCCATCACTACTTTCGTCATTTGCATCCTCCGGACATGCCCAGCTCTTCCGACATTGAGAACCAGGTTACCTAATTTAAGATATTAGTGTATTTAGAAATATCAAATCTATGTGCCTTCCTCTGTCTCCCTGTCAGCATTTCTTTCTGTGACTATACACATTCACAAATTCCTCCGCACGCCGGGCGCATACCATAGAAACCCTCTGGAGAGCGCAATGATTTCTTTATCACTATAACCCCTCCCCCGACAAGTACACACAACGGGCGATTAGCCTAAAACATATGTAACTTAGTCGCAGATATACCCTCGGGACACAATGAGCGGTAACTTAGAGCCAGGGGCGGTAAAACACGCATTATCGAGCGAGTTGCTTGCTAGTATATTTTCTTTGTGCGATAGTGTTGGTTAGTGTTGCTGGCTCGCATTCGCGAAATTCACATCCTGTGATCCTCTTCTTTTCGACCTTTTCTAATTCCAAATCTTGATTAGTGCCCAGAAAGCGACAACTGATAAATATTGTATTGCGCCCTATGGGGGTCTCTTCTCTCTCTACCTTTCGCACTAGCAAGGGGTCAACGATATCGCGCTAATCGAATCTCGCACTATCTTTGCATGCGGGTTAGTTGAATGTGGAGATGGAGATACAATCGTGACATGAGAAGATCCTATCGACTGGTCTCATCTATCTAGTTTGCGTTTCGTAATTTTCAACCACATATTACATGCTATTTAGTAACCTTTAAGCAATAACTCCAAAATGCGATAAGCTTACTTTTTACGCCAAATAGAGGGTTAAAATCTAATTCGACATTTGCGCGCTCGCTCTTCCTCGAGCGAGAGGAAAGAGAGCTGAGGGAAGTGTGAAATTCGTGCCCTCTGGCCAAGCTCGATCGAACCTGGGGAGAGAGCGAGGAAGGGATGCCAGGGGGTATGCTAAATTCAAAACCGAATTCGATCCAGCAACCCTAGTGGGTGTGGATGGTGGCATGATATGCATGAGAGGCAAGAGTGGACGCGTGACCTAGGGATAGACGCGCACGCAACGCGCACGCGACGCGCTGTTTTCGAAATGAACTCCATAACAACCAGCGCGTGGCGTGAACTCCTTTCTCTCCGCTTTCTTCTCTCATCTTCACTCTTCTCATATGCAGCCTTCTCAACCGGTCATGCAGAGCTCCTCCGACATCCAGAACCAGGTACACTTATTTAAGACATTCGCGTGGGCCATATTTAGAATCAATATCATGCCTCCCTCTATCCCTACCTTCCTCTTTCCCTGCCAGATATGATTTTGTCCCCGCCCCTGCATATGCTCTGCCGCTCTATTTCGAGCAACTGTGATTAAAAACCCGAACACCTGTTAAGATAATCCTGCAGGTTCAACACTTTCTTAATGGCTATGAAATCTCCCACTAAGTACACATTTAGCGGACTATTTAAATACCCCTGTATTCGAGCAAACATTTCCCTGAAATACGCACTCGTGCATTCAGGTTTTAAGGATGATTTTTTTAAATTTTTGAAATATAAACATCACTTTATGTGATGTGCTTGAGCAGTTCATATGGCCGTGATCAGTGGTGTTCAAATAGATTACCGCACTCCTCACTTGCTCTCTCTTCGGGAGAAAT
Source organism: Pristionchus mayeri (assembly GCA_036245805.1). Taxonomy (NCBI): domain Eukaryota; kingdom Metazoa; phylum Nematoda; class Chromadorea; order Rhabditida; family Neodiplogasteridae; genus Pristionchus; species Pristionchus mayeri. The sequence goes on along the minus strand of BTRK01000002.1, from coordinate 4,656,177 downwards.
TATGAGAGAGGGAAAAGTTGTCCTCTGTTTACATCCAAACGACATTTCAAGTAACTAAGCTTACCATATCTAATCCATTGGGTCTAGTTTGAAATCATTAATTGAAGGCACCGACCGGGACGGCTCCTGCGAAGGGAATGGTGAAGAAGCGTCGAGCGGTGGCGAAAAAGCAACGCGTCATTGAGGGAAAACCACCCGCACAGATCATCAACGAATTGTACAAGGGAACCACTGATACGTAAGTACTAAATATGCGGGTTCAGTTCGACTGGGATATGAATAACTCCATTGATCAGGATAAGAAGGGGATAAGTCAGTGTCTTCTGGCGTATGTATCAAATATGAATGCATTGTTTAAAGAAGGGGTAAAGGTAAACGCGCGCCCGGTTGGCATATGTTTCACCTAGGGACGCACTCTCTTCAAGTCGAGCGCTCTCTCGTCCTCTTCCCCGAGCTTTCCCTGATCTGGCTCTTAGCCAACTAGTTATAACTCTGTTCGGAAAGGAAATATCATTGTGAAAATTTAGGAGCTTCCTATCGTTGTGGAGCTCGAGGCCGTGCATAAGAAAGCTTCAAAAATTGAATTTTGACTTTACTCCTCCTTTAAGGTACGACAACGATGGAAAGATGGTCAAATGTACTCTGACTGTGAATGATCAAGTGTTCCAGGCAGTAGCCGCGGGAAAAAAGAATGCAAAAAACGTAAGTTCAATGTATACTCGACATACCATAGTCATAGTGAAACGGAAACTAAATATTAAGTGAATATACTTTGTAGGAGGCATGTATATAAAAAAATCTGTAGTCATTTATAATATTAATTAAATAATTATTAAATTAATTATTAATTGTTAAATATTAATTTAAAGGAGGCGTGCATGATGGCGTTGAAGTCCCTCTGCCCTGATGTCCATGCCGAGATCGAAAATCTCAATACTACCACTGTCAGTGATATCAGCTTCAATACATGATATCAGCTTCAATTTAATTATCCCTTTAAGTAATTAAGCTTCCTCTATTCAATCAAACGTAACTAGTTTGCAATCTTCTATTTAAGGGACAGCCCGGAACGGCTCCATCGAAAGGAACGGTGAAAACACCAATGACGAAAAAGCGACGCGTTGTTGAAGGAAAGCCTCCGGCCCAGATCATCAACGAAATCTACCCGGGAATAACTGATACGTATGCACTTTATTAGAGGATTCCGTGGATACGGATTATTTTAAACTTCACTTTATGATCTTGATCGGAAGGGAATGAGAAAAGCGAGTCAGCGGGGTGAGAAGCAAGCATACAACTAAAATATAGCATATATGTGCATACATAAATGTATTGGTTAAGGTACGACAATGATGGAATGATGTTCAAATGTACGCTCACGGTGACTGGTCAAGTGTTCCAGGCTGTGGCCTCGGGCAAAAAGAATGCTAAAAACGTAAGTTATTATATCTGAGTTCAAAGGAATACAAAATATGACGTAATCAAACTTAATTTAATTTATAAAATTGATTAAATATTGATTAAATTAATTATTAATTTGCAGGAGGCATGCATGGTTGCGCTGAAGTCTCTCTGTCCGGATGTACATGCCGAGATCGAAAGTCTCAATGCTCTCGAAGTGAGTCAAAACAATATATACTTTTAAAGTTTGAAAGTTTTTAAAGTACATAATATACTAAAAAATTTAAAGACATTCAATTTTTTCTAAAATGTAATTATTTGCAGAGCAACACCAATGAGATGGATACTGACGGTCAGCCTCAAAGTGATGGACAAACTACGATGAAAAAGCGCAAAGTAAGTCATAAATGCTTTTATACACGTAGAAATGGAAACATTCTAGGTTGAGACTAAGGACAGATATTGTCCAGTAATAGCTCTGAAAGGCTTACTGTCCAAAGTATGCTTGGAAGGAAATAAGAAGTACAAACTGGACTCGATCTCTGATGCTACAGGCGATGCTAAAGAAAGAAAAACATCGTACGTTGTCTTCATATTAAATTATTTGATTTTGGTTCGTTATGATTTGTATAATATGTTTTCGGGATGTGTTAATATTGGAACATGAGTACTTTGCAGAGCTGTGCTCACATTCCCTGATGAAGGAAAGACGTACGCGCACACTGCTGAGGGAATCAATGCTTCGACTATCATGGTTATCAGGTAGAGCAAATTCGTACATTTTACAATTCACATTTTTTTAAAAAAGTGGGAGGCGTAAGGCTGAGGATAAAGTTACGGGCGAGTATTAATTAATGTAATTATTAGCTTGAGCAGAGCACAAAGTAAACATCATTGAGAATATTGTAAGCGAATTTTCAGACAAGCTCTGAAAGATGTATTCAAGCTGCCAGAGGACGATATTCTCAATGCCATTAAGCAAGGACAGCTGCAGAAGCTCCACAAAATGCAGCCTTTCTCGGTGAGTAGCGATCTTCTACTGTGAGAATAGAATGCGTAGCAAGTAGGTGAGCGGTGTTGAGCGTTGGAATTAGAAGAACGGAACGGAACATTAAAATGATACGGTAGCCGTTTGTCGCGCTGTGCCTCACGCGGAGGCAAGGCACTGCGTGACAAACGGCTATCGTTTCATTTTTACGTGCCGTCCCATTCTTCTAATTCGAACGTTCGACACCGCACACCAACTTGCTACGCATTCTGTTCTCAAAGGATTAATAAAACTTGAATAGGGTTGCAAATGGAGAGAGGGTGAAAAGATTCACATTGAATCGGGCTGTAGTTTGGATTGACATTCTTAGGAAACTGTCTAGTTGCACAGCAACACACATTGTAAAAAATTCGTTCGAACGGATTGACTCAACAATTCCATCGAATATTACAATATAATCGAATATATCAGCCTATTGCGACTTCAGTACATCACACTCGACCACAATGACAAAACATTTTGAAAATTAAGAAAATGGCAGGCACTACTTGCGATGTGCACTGCATCGCAATACACAGTATCATCAGTCGATTTCGAAGATGTTGTGGATGAGAAGCTTCCAGCATTCATATGTCACATCACTGTGAAGAATTTTGACGGTAAGCTTTTATATATTCTTCAACCAACATTCATGACTAAACCAATCGTAAAAGTATATCATCACTATGTCGGATGCGAACTATGACGGCATGGCGCCTTTGATACATCATACATCGAAGTCAGCATGGCGTCGTAGTTCTCGATGTAGTTCAGCATGCTATAGGGAGATACGAATGTAGGCGAGATGTTAGTAATCTTCGAGATGGAAGAAATTGCAGGAGTGGAGATCCAAACGAAGGGACCGCAGGCCAAGTCGAAGGCTCTGGCTAAGGAAAAAGCAGCTGCTCTCACTCTCGCTCAAGTGTTCCAGGTATATATTTGACGTTAAGACACAAGCTCCGCCCACTTTGCCCTGACACTAATCCTTTTCTAAAATTAATATGGGTGATTTATCAGGCCCAATCTTGCAAGGTATCCTCATGAGTCCACATAGGGGATTCGGGGATAGTACGTTGAATTGCAAAAAAGCAAATAATACAGAGCCCCACTTATCATCATAGCGGTTTGCAGTAGTCGGCCTCAGCCCTCTACACCACCTAGAGTAGTCGTTCACAAATGTAAAATCGAATAAATTTGCGGCAGCTTTATCTTTTCTCCTTTTAATAGATCGACCAGGCCTCATTAGACGAGGCAGCTAAGGAACTACAGAAGAACCTATCGGCGACTGCCGTTAGCAAACTCTTCGAAGTCGGAACCAAACAGAAGGTATCATTCTCATTATAATGTGTATAGGCATCATAGATTTTACTACTCTATGCAAATACACTACATAATGCCAATCCAAAAATATATAATATCATTCGCCCAAAAATATATAATAGCCTGCCATTCGCCCTGAATTCACGGATATGGGAGAAGAAGTGGACGGAAATGTCAAATATTATAAGTGAGTAAAATACACATGTTTTGTAGTATCAGTAAACTCCATTTGCATATAAGTGGCATGTGAGTACCAACGCTCGAATAGCACAGAAACTGCGCAATCATAATGTATTTACGAATTTCGACTGATGACCGCGAAACATATTGAATCTGAACTACCCAGTAGACCACCATTATGCACCATAAGATTAATTTGCCAAATGCATGTGATTGTTCAGATTCAAATGTGTCGTTGGTGGGAGCGAATTTCTCGGTAGAGGACAGAGCAAGAAGGATGCGAAGAACGAAGCGGCCATTGAAGCACTCAACAGCATCTCAGCAAAGAAGATTCCCGCACAATAAGAATCAGAGACGATACGCCTCTACTACCGCAGTTACTTCTATCCCGTGTTGTGAACTAATAATATACATTTATAGTAACTGGAGAAAGTGTATTCTCGATTCAAACGTATTTTAAAGTATCTCATTTCTCGTGAACATGTACCCCATGATGATCCCTGTCGGTAATCAGCATGAAATGTGAGAGTTGAGCAGTTAAGATCTCGTTGTTGGTGAATGTTGAGTGATTTTCCTTTTCTTTCTGAATTAGTCGTATATGGAAATAAATTGTGTTTCATCACCTACTAGTACGTCCTCTCTAAGGTGCTATCCAGACCAAGATAATGACCTGATCCATAAGTCCTGTAAACTCATAATGGCCCAAGAATAGGACGGCATGGTCTCGGTCGGATCACCTCATAATCGGACAAACTGAATCCGCCTTCGCACTAGCCAAGCATCCGATAGGAACATTAACCTGCGGGAATGAAAGGGAAAGGAAAGACAAGGAGACACACACACAAATTAGCAATAGTGGAGAGAGACAAGAACCCAATGCATTACTGTATCCCGTGGCCTGACAGGAACGGCAAGACTAAGAATAGGTTTATAATAAGAGAAACAATAATACAAATTAGGCGGGTTCGTCTTCTCTCTCCCTGGACAGAATCGGAACGATCTTAAATAGCGAGGGAATGACATTGAGGGAGATGGCTTTGATAACAAGTGTCATTGTTTCCCTATGGATGAGGTGCCATTGTTTCCTTTAGAATCGCTAATGTTGTCCCATGGATCGAAATGGTGCAAAGCTGACATTGACGTGCTTGCAGCCGAATCATCCCCAACACCTAGCACAAAATCAACTTGATTTTTTGTATGATATATTTATTTAGATGCTCATATTTTGTTACGAGCGTGTAAACATGGAATGTGTATTCCGATCGAAAATGTGCGGGAGCTCGTCAGGTGCTTGCTGAAGGCCCGGAATGGCTTTTGAAGTAGGCGATGGAATCGATATGGTGACATGCTTGTTGGTCGAATTTCGAATAAGCTGCAATAATATGCTAGAATTGTCGTGAAGAAGTAATTACAATAGTCAAACTACCAAAAAGCAAAAAAACTCACGTCAAAAGCTGCCAAAATTCAATGAGCAGTACATTTTCCAAAGCTCAACTGCATACTAGCGGGGAACTACGTTACGCTAAATGTTAGGAGACTTTGATAAGCCACTTCCTGGAACACTCCGAGGAACGGCAAACACGTTTGACGCCGACGGAATTTGAACCACCAACATTCGGTTCTCTATTCCACTGCTTTAGTCACTTAGCCATGTAAATAGGTCAATACGACTTTTATAAATCATCATAAATCGAGTTATGCAGTATTCAACATAGAAAAACTGCAAAATTATAATTTTAAAATAAATTGCAAAAATTCGCAATTTCGCGATTCTTCGAACGCATCATTTCAGCTAATTAGCAGCTAAGTAGCGATATAATGATGCAATCAATTAATTATAATTTATTTTCCAATGGTTTAACCTAATAAATGCATCAAACTCAGCGTTTTGTTGCATTCGGCAAAAGTGAAGGTATTGGATTCGCCCCGTCGCCATTGTGCAATTCTTCAAGCCCATAGTTTAAGCTAATTAGTTATTTCCTTTTGATTTTATGATGAAAACAATAAATACAAAATTGGTAAGTAATTATTGAAACAAATAAACACCGCAAAATAAGCATTTTGATGCAATCGAACATTTATTCAAAAAAGTCCAAACCTACCGTAGTATCGAACACACAGAAACACTCACTCCTGTTTTTCGCGAATAGCTTCATTCGTTTTCAATTTAGGTACGTTTTTGTGTCTGCTGATTAAATACAACGCGTGCGCACATGCTTGCAAAATTTTAGCTTCCTAGCTTTTCGGGGAACGATTTACTTACGGTTTATGGTATAGTAGGCAACTAGCGGGGAACTACGTTTTGTCTGAAGTAGGAAACTTCTTTTATGTTTTATGAGCTTAAAATAACGGACTCATGACTTGGATACAGTTCTTTCAGTGTGTAAAAATTTTAGTCATGTGTTTGACCCAGCGAATATGGTCTGACCCAGCGCTAATTTTGACCTACCGTAATCATAAATTATGCTCCCCACCATTCCCAAGCTTTTCGAAGCTTGGCAAAACGTTTTGACGCCGACGGGCATCGAACCCCCAACTTTGAGTTTGCCAGTCCAATGCGTTATCCACTCGGCCATGATAAAAATATGAAATATGTTTCAACAATTTTTAAATATTAGGACGGCCATGATTTACCAAAGAAACAATTTAATCACTGCGTTTTTCAAAAAATCATGAATTCGCAACTTGGAATAATAGTTGCCCCAGTTGACTTTTGGGGAGTACGGTAATTGATCGGTCCGCTATTCTGGGAACATAGTTGCCATCGCCAAGTAAGACGATTGGCACTATTGGATTGTGGATACGGTGCGAGGGTTCGGGCAGGCGTGAAATGAGTGACTACCGTACCCGGACAGACGGACAGACACGGGTCTTTGAATGTCCTGAAAAATTTCTCGAGGGGGCCAAAGCTGGACATGTTTCTGCTGAGCATGCGCCCCGATGCCGCTCCCAGCGCCCCCACTCCCACGCTCCCACAAACCCCACAGCAAAAAAGCTTACGGTTTACTGGTAATATAGCAACTAGTGGGCAACTAAGCCTCTTTTAAAGTTCTCTGAATATTTAGAAAATAATCCCATTTGGATGCTGCAAAATGCCCGCAAACTCACGCTGTTGTGCATGCATCCGCAGATGAAATCACGAATCTGACCCAGCGTATGACCCAGCGCACTGGGCTACGGTAGGCTTTGGTTACTGTAGAAAAATAATCAAGTGTACGGTATCGATGATTTCCATCCATCCTCCGATGAAATCATGAGTCTGACACAACATCTGCTCCAACGCTACTTGCGGGTTACGGTACGGACGGACGGACGGACGCACACACACCACTTTTCGGCATTTTTCTCATTTGTTTGCCCAAACACTTGATTATTTTTCTGCATGAAATGACTCGTACCGCCGACGGCCACCTGTTCCTGTTTGCAAAGTGCGAGTGGATGGCCTCGTTTTCCCAGGACAAAATGTGCGTCCGAACAGACACTGGACAGACATATATTTTTGATCGTCCTGAAAATTATGCCGAGGGGACCAAGGCTAGACTTGTGTCTGCTGAGCATGTGCCCCGTTGCCAATCCCAGCGCCCCCACTCCCACACCCCTACAAACCATCCAGCAAAAAAGCTTCCAGATTATTGTAAGGGTTGTAACTAGCGGGCAACTACGTTCTGTCTGAAGTAGAAAACTATTTGTACGTTTTATGAGCTTAAAATATCGGACTCATGGCTTGGATACAACTCTTTCAGTTTTAAAATTCTTAGTCATATATATGACCCAGAGAAAAATATGTGACCCAGCGCTAATTCTGACCTACCGTAAGCAAAAATTATTTTTCCCATCATTATCAGGCTATTCGACGCGTGACAAAAGGTTTTGAGGACGACGGGCATCGAACCCCCAACTTCGTGTTTGCCAGTCCATCGCCTTAGCCACTCGGCCACGATAAAAATACAAAAATATATTTAAAAAAAAATTAAATATCAGGATGGTTATTATTTACTAAAGAAACAATTTAATTGCAGCGTTTTTGAAAAAGTCATGAAGTTGCTCCAACGAAAATTTGTTGCCCCACCGGACTTTTGCAGTGCACGGTAATCGATCGGTTCGCCGTTTCAGGGAAATGGTTGGGTCGGCCAAACAAGTTCGAGCGCACTTTTGGATTGCGGAAAGATCACACGGTTTTTGCGCAAATGACATCACCTGAACAGACGGACAGAATGACACATGTTTTTTGGAACTCCTGAAAAATTTCCCGAGGGGACCAAAGCTGGACTTGTGCGTAATGGGCAAGTGCCCCGTTGCCGCTCCTAGCGCCCCCACTCCCACACCCCCACAAACCCTCCAGCAAAAAAGCTTACGGGTTACTGGTAATATAGCAACTAGCGGGGAACTACGTTTAAATCATCGTGGAACTACGTTCTACGAGAAGCACATAACTGTGTTTTATGAGCTTAAAATAACGGACTCATGACATGGATACAGTTCTTTCAGTTTGAAAAATCTTAGTCATGCATATGACCCAGCGAATATTATCTGACCAACCGCTAATTTTGACCTACCGTAATCACAAATTACTTTTTCCACCACTCCCAAGCGTTTCGAGGAGTGGCAAAACGATTTTAAGACGACGGGCATCGAACCCCCAACTTTGTGTTTGTCAGTCCATCGCGTTAGCCACTCGGCCATGGTAAAAATGCAAAAGTATATTCTAAAATTTTTAAATATTTGGACAGTCATTATTTACCAAAGAAACAATTTAATTGATGCGTTTTTAAAAAAGTCATGAAGTCGCAACTTGGAATAATAGTCGCTCCAACGGACTTTTGAGGAGTACGGTAATCGGTTGGTCCGCTATTATGGGAACATAGTTGCCATCGCCAAGTATGACGATTGGCACTATTGGATTGTGGATACGGTGCGAGGGTTTTGGCAGCCGTGAAATGAGTGGCTACCGTACCCGGACAGACGGACAGACACGGTTTTTTGAATGTCCTGAAAAATTTCTCGAGGGGACCAAAGCTGGACATGTTTCTGCTGGGCATGTGCCCCGTTGCCGATTCCAGCGCCCCCACTCCCACACCCCCACAAACCCCACAGCAAAAAAGCTTACGGTTTGCTGGTAATATAGCAACTAGCGGGGAACTACGTTCTGTCAGAAGTGGGCTACTACTTTTATGTTGTATGAGCTTAAAATAACGGGCTCATGACTTGGATACAGTTCTTTGAGTTTGAAAAAATCTTTATCATAAGTATGACCCAGCGAATTTTATCTGACCCAGCGCTTATTTTGACCTACCACAAGTATACGGTATTCACCCTACCGTACCTGAGCTTTACAAAGCGTGGCAAAGCGTATAGACAGTGATAGGCATCGAACCCCAAACTTCGTGTTTTCCAGTCCATCGCCTTAGCCATTCGGCCATGATAAAAATGCTAAGATATATTCAACAATTTTTAAATAATAGGACTGTCATGATTTGACAAAGAAACAATTTAATTGATGCGTCCTTGAAAAAGTCATGAATGCGCTCCGGAGAATAATGGTTGCTCCACCGCTAAAATTATCATTTCCTCGCGATGTAATGGTAAATTGCTCAACTTTCGATGGTAAAATGATTCTCCGGGCCTGATAACCCACATGCATGCACAAAAGGATGGAAATTATGCGTAGTTTTTGGGGAATATTGCAAAATGTGGACGGACACACGGACGGACGGACGTACAGACACCACTTTTCGGTATTTTTCTCGTTTCTTTGTCCATACACTCGGTCTTTTTCCGCATGAAATGTCTTGTTTTGCCGACGGCCACCTGCACCAGCTTGGAAAGTGCGAGTGTATGACCTCGTTTTCGCAGGAAAGAATGCGCGTCCGATCAGGATACTGTAGAAACACACATTTTTGAACCTCCTGAAAATTTTGCCGGAGGGACCAAAGCTGGACTTGTGCCTAATGGGCATGTGCCCCGATGCCGCTCCCAGCGCCCCCACTTCCATGCCCCCACAAACCCTCCAGCAAAAAAGCTTACGGTTTACTGGTAATATAGCAATTGTTAGTTCTCGAAATCACTCGAAACAGGACATCATCACCGACGATGTCGAAGGCTGATGAATCTCTAGCATTCTGAAAAGTCATGCGTTGTCGTTGTCATCAAAGGTTTATCAAAGGTCCACGAGAGAACGTAACAGTCCACGGATGGCCAAAAATTCGATATTTCCCATACGTTTTTCCTGAAGTGGGGGTCCCGAGTGCTGATCGCCGGCGTGAAATTTTGCATTGAATGATCGGAAAGTGGATCGACATGATTTTCAAATTGTTGTACTTTTCGCCAATCTTAATGATTGATTCAGACGGATTCCGAATCACTGTCACCCACATACTATATTGCTGTCGAAATTTCGCATTAATCTCTCAATTTCAGAAAACCTAAAAATTTTTTAGTTTATATTTTTCATGTTTCCGGAAAGAGCGGGACTAAGTTCGTAATTAATATTACAGCTAGTGCAATGTTGTCTCGAAATATGTATCACGACCAAAAATTTCAACATCCTTAAGTCGCAATAAGTCCTTAAGCCGATATTTTTAGTTGAAATGTCGAAAAATGGTCGATATGCTCGATACGATTTTCAAAATATCGGACTTTTCGCCTATGTTATTGATGGATTCGGACAGAATTCGATTCAATGTTACCCACAGACACGATATCCGTCGAAATTTCGCATGAATCTCTCGGTTTCAGAAAACCGAAAAATTGTATTTTCACGATAAATTTCCTCGTTTATTTCCATTTTCCCGAAAATACCGGGACTAAGTTCGTGTACATTGTTATAGCCAGCGCTACGTTGTCTCGAAATATGTATAACGAGCAAAAATTTAAACATCCTTAAGCCGCGACATTTTGCCTTCAAATGTCGGAATGTGGCTCCAGACTCGACATTATTTTCAAAATATCGTGCTTTTCTACATAATTCTTGAACCATTCAGTTTAATTCCGAATCAATATCACCCACAGACAATGTTTCTGTCGAAATTTCGCATTTCATTTTCAGAAAACCTAAAAATCAATAATATATTTTTCTTGTTTTCTGAAACCGAGAGATTCATGCGAAATTTCGACGGATATCGTGTCTATGGGTAACACTGAATCGAATTATGTCCTAATCCATCAATAACATAAGCGAAAAGTCCGATATTTTGAAAATCGTATCGAGCCTGGGACCACGTACTAGTGATTTCAAGTTATAATATTGCGACTTAAGGATGTTGAAATTTTTGGTTGTTATGCATATTTCGAGACAACATTGCGCTGGCTGTAACATTATGTACGAACTTAGTCCCGCTCTTTCCGGGAACATGAAACATATAAACCAAAAAATGCTATATCTGAAACCCGATTTTTAGGTTTTCTGAAATTGAGAGATTAATGCAAAATTTCGACAGCAATATAGTATGTGGATGACAGTGATTCGGAATCCGTCTGAATCAATCAATAAGATTGACGAAAAGTACAACAATTTGAAAATCATATCGATCCTGGGACCACTTTCCGATCATTCAATGCAAAATTTCACGGCTTAAGGTAGTTGAAATTTTTGATTGTTATGTATATTACGGATCAGCATTGCACGTGCTACAATTTGGTTTAAGAACATAGTCCCGGTCTTTCCGGGAACAAGCAAAATATCGCGAAAATTGAAAGATGTAGTCAAATACATTGACATCGAAATCGATACAAATATGATTTAAATGGTGCTTCTGGACACTGAGGGCATGCCTAATACAACGCAAAATATATTTTGAGTCTAAGTTGATTCATTAAGAAATTATGAATTTTCATCATTTTTCACTGTACCCGCACCTCGTGCGCCACTTTAGGCTATAATGAGAACATAACTTCGAAATTTCAAATCAACACCCTAAGTACTCTAGGTCCTATAGGTGAGCCTGGCCTGAATCGTGACCCTAGCTCAATGTCCGGAAAAAAGCCGAAATGGGTCCGGACTCTTAATTATGGCGGGATGATATATTTAAATTTATAGGTCTTTGGTCCCAGAGCCCGCTTTTAGGAATTTGATGGTTTTCATTCCGGCTATACTGTATTTCAGCTCTCAAATTAGCTAGAAAGGTGGTGAAAGGCTCAAAATGTTCGGAAAATTATTAGGCTGTGAAAAAAGTAATTGTAGATTTTGACCATGAAGTTTAACCACGCCTAAAATTCTTTTCATTTAAGATCTCAAGCTGGCTAAATAGCATATAGTAGGGGTATACTTGGTCAATATATTTATGTACTCCAGTCGCTTCATGCGTTTAGGACACCCGGGAAATACAAGTTTTGTCAAATGTGATATTTTCACTCTTTTCTAAAAATATTTCCCGTCCATCGTATTTTGTAGGGGAAAAGGGCTGTACATTTTCATATAGTGTAGTGAGAAGTACATGTGCAGTTCTTTCGAAAAATAGGTATAATGCCGCTCCTGCCTCAACATAGCACGATTTACACATCCCTGAATTAATACCTCAGCTAACAAACATGCATCAAGCGATAATGTTTACTGGTTCGATGTTCAATCAGACTATTTTCTAGATAAGTGCGCTTCCATGATACGCTATGGTGCTACATAACACAGAGAAACATTTGAACTCATCCCCTCTCTTCTTGTAGAAAACATATATTTTCAGTATTGATGAATACAGGCCAATATTTTCAAATTTTCGACTTCCGGTATACTGTGAATGAATACATTTCCTCAAAGGGGAGTTATCCCATGGCTTAGCCCAGTCGTATACTGATACATAAAAAGCAGCTTTAACAGTTCACCACAAACGTTAGGGCTTTTCACCAACCATGGAAAATGGAACACTTGTGATATACGAATTTCGATGTTCAAATGTCATAGTCGGGATGATGAATGTTACATGTTTTGGCAGAAGTATTATATTCCCACCTAAATATAATTTTAAATTAACCATGGAGAGTGCTTTTCGTTTCACTACATTTGAGATGATTGCATCAATAGTTGCGGATGCACGGTAAAAATAAGTGTTTATGTTGATGTGCACTTAGGGTCAAGTTAAAAAATGAGTGTATTTTCTGACAGGCCATTCGGAGCGGACCAGGTTCACATGTTGTATTGTGATATCCGTATGCCCTACTTTTCGCATGTGACGTAATATTTGCCGTATCCTAGCTGTCCATTGATTGCTGGACCGAAACGTACTCAGTAAAACATTGTGTCGATGTAGCTTTGGCTTCATAATGTGGCCTCAATAACAATTGGATAGGTGTGATCCTAGGCGCGATGGAAATGGTACCCAAGCACTCAACGAGCACAAGTAACAATATGATAATCAGGCGACAACCAAAGACGGGGTGTTGCAGAATCGAAAATTTAAAAATCTACAATTACTTTTTTCACAACCTGATATTTCCAACAACTTTTATGTTGACGCCTAAGCTGTATGAAGGCGTTTTTTGAACGTAAGATTGAATAACCAGATTTTGGTACAAAAATAAATCCATAATGAGTTCCAGATTAAACTTATTCAGGATTTTATTCCTGAATAATGAAAAGTAACGTCTAATATTCCAAGGAAAAAACTAAAAGTGAAAATTTTTGGGGGGCGTTTTTCTGCAAAATCGCTTCTAATCTCACAAAGCGATGTGGCTGGTTAAGAAAATATCGAAATTTGACAATCGATCGATGAAATTGAATCGGTATAGTGCATTAATTAATGTTCCAAGAAACAACAAACTCAATGGAGCAGAAAAAAAAGAGAATTGATTTACTCTAAAAATCGATTTTCGCGACCTCGATTAATGTGATATTTAGGCATATCTAACGCACTTATTCCAACCTTATCTACGTATAGTCCACTTGGAAAATATATTAGGTACCAAGATGAATTATATCTCTAGGAACCCATCGTCTGAGTCACTTTTTTCTCATTAAGATTCTCCATCAAACATGCAATTTTGAGAGGGGTTTATGGAAATATTTCGCAGGCCACTTGATTGAGAACAAATTGCATACGAATAGTCTTGAAAAATAATATATTTCTTATGCGAACATGAAAATGTTATGTTAACGATCTATAAGAAGGTTTAAGAAAATTCGAAAATTTCGAGATCCAAAAATATAATTTTTTTTTGAAAACTCAATAAACTGTTGTAGATTTAGTGTAATCTTCAATATCATGTTTAGAAATAATTTTAAAGAACTAATCATATTCAATTTGCTCACAACCAAACCTTGCAAAATTTTCATAAACGACCCTCTCAAAATTGTTTGATGGAGAATCTTAGTAAGTAAAAATTGACTCAGACGATGGGTTCCTAGAGATGTAATTCATCTTGGTATCTAATATATATTCCAAGTGGAATATACGTGGATAAGGTTGAAATAAGTGCGTTAGATATGCCTAAATATCACATAAACCGAGGTCGCGAAAATCGATTTTTAGAGTAAATCAATTCTCGTTTTTTTCTGCTCCATTAAGTTTGTTGTTTCTTGGAACATTAATTAATGCACTATACCGATTCAATTGCATCGATCTATTGTCAAATTTCGATATTTTCTTAAACAGAAACCTCACTTTGTGAGATTAGAAGCGATTTTTTGTACTAATTCTGGTTATTCAATCTTACATTCAACAAACGCCGTCGTACAGCCTAGGCGTCAACATAAAAGTTGTTGGAAGTAATTTTCCGAACATTTTGAGCCTTTCACCACCTTTCTAGCTCATCTGAGAGCTGAAATACATTATAGCCGGAATGGAAACCAGCAAATTCCTAATTGCCGGCTCTAGGACCAATGACGTATAAATTTCAATATATCATATCTATGATATTTATCCACCGTAATTAGGACTAGATACGGAAAACTTTTTCAAATTGTTCCCTGCAGCCTCCACTGACTCGTGATACCAGTGATAAGAAGCGATTATATTACTGTCTGGGAAATATGAATCTGATGTTGACGGATGGCATTGTGCGACATCACTGACTGGGGTGATAGTGAGTAAAGATGGGTCAGCAAACAAAAGAAAAGAAACGCGCACGCGACGCGCACATCGCGCACTCCTCTCTAGACTTCTATCGAACAGTATGGCATACCCTCTGGTAGAGTTCGTAATTCGGGTCTCCGTCTCTTCATTTTACACACTCTCTCGACCGGTCGAATGACGAGAGAGTACGTAGAATGAAGATACCGTGGTTTCATTTCTCGAACTCTACCCTCTGGCACACCTCTTTCCCAAGCAGGGTTGCATGCGGTGCGCCCATGTGTGAATACATCTCGGTCTGAGGATTCCACTTCTCTGTACATTTAGCTTTCCACATTTCATAAACAATTTATCCTTGAAATTATGGAATTCGTATTATTTTAACAAGGAAGGCAATGAAAACAATATTAAATATTATTAGAGGTTTCGCAGATATTTATACACAAGATGTGCGTCGTATTGAGTCAGAGACTAGGGGAAGTGTCATGGCGGTACTAGGATAAATTGCGGTAGTGTAAGGGTAGATGGAAATCCCTAGGTTCATAAATGATTTCAAAGTGAGCATCAATAACTGAACAATAACATTGCAATGCCATCTACCGTCCCAGACGTCCAACGTTAAAATTATGAGCGCGACCTCCTTCATGATCGGGGCAGTGACAGTAGCCTCCATCCTCTCCTGCAAGTTGCCTTTCAGCGATAGTTGTTGTTTTTGTTTTGATTTGCCGAAAACAACTATGAAATAAAGCAAATATATCTTTGAAAGGAGACCAACTCACGGCACCACCTCGAACATACGTACGGAATACATTATTTTGAAATAAAATGCTACCTGGTAGTCCATCATGTCCCTCGTCTCCATGAGGTCCTCTGGGTCCCCTCGGGCCCTGCTCTCCTTCGGGCCCGGCGGGTCCAGGTACGCCCTCCTCTCCGGTGGGTCCGGTTTTTCCGGGCGCTCCAACTGGTCCGGGTGGCCCCGCGGGTCCTTTGAACGGAATTTTTTTCGAAGGCACATTAAATAAGTGATTTCTCGAACATACGACAATTTCTGAATATTAGGTGTGTGTGAAAATACAATACCACGCCGTCCCTTGGGCCCGGGTCTGCCGATGGGTTTGCGGCCGTCCATGCCCTTCTCTCCCTGCGGTCCAGGAATACCCTCCCTGCCGATGGCACCTGGCGCACCTATGGGTCCGGGCATGCCCGGGCGCCCGTCGCGACCATCCCCGCCTGAACGGTACGGTACAAGTACACTTGTACCTTGAGGCAAGTCAAGCTTATGAATGGCGATAGGTCAATATTTTGCCAGTTTTCACCCTTGGCGCCATCCGGTCCTGCCATTCCACGGAGACCAACACGACCGGGAGTTCCGGGAGATCCATGCAGGCCTGGAAGTGTGTTTCGTTATTTGTAAATTTTACTCCCTTGTGAGGTGCAAGTGGTCATGTGCTATTGGGGAACTAGCGTCCGGCGCATATCGTCAACCTCGTTTGGTCAATCATAGTAGGTACCGGGTGGGCAGTACAAGCACATGCTCATTGGAAGGGCGTCCTTCGTGAGATCGTCAGCGTCGATGCCGTTCTGGCCTGATGCGGCCTTTTTTGATTGCAGCCTTTTTTGATACTTTTTCTCGAAGTTTTTGATCCACAAGAAATAACGCAAAATATCGTAAGTAATCTCTACTCTCGACGACACCTTCGGATAACACGAACATTTTTCATTTTAGCAGTGTGCTCATTAAGCGAAACTACTAGACAAAAATAAGTACAGATTGATAATTTCGAGCATTATTGATTAGAAATTTCGAACCGTCTACTCCAGCTAGTCCATTGGGTCCGGGCGCTCCTGGTGATCCCTTGAGCCCTCTGGGCCCTTTGGGGCACTTGGATTGCTTGGCTGCATCACACTGGCAAGCTTGTGAGAGGTGAATGCCAGGGGCGTTCGATTCCTGGATTTTACTGGATTTGCCTCGACCATCCACACACCCTCATATCCACGCTTTCTTATATCTTTTCAATACCAAAATTTCGTTAATTTCCTAGCTATATTCTCGCATTTTCTGTCCATTAAAACGTATCCTGACCACTGACCACATGAGCTGGCGCGTTGTCGTGCCCAACTGCCTTGTATCCATCCACCGAGCTGCCGTAGGCATCTCTCTTACCTAGGAATGACATGACAAAAACTGTCTCCATTAAGTGCACTCCCTATGTCGCTCGGATCAGTGAGAAACTGTGCAGAACGAATATTTGATTTATAAGGACGCCATAACTTTACCGCGAGATGTAAGCACTATCAGATCCTTCCAGAGATCGTCCGTTATCAACTGAAATGTGGTATACATGCATCTTCGAATTTAAAAAAGTTGAACTCAGATTTCTGATTGTGTTTGCTTTTATCCGAAGCCTCGCCTTGAAATCTGCAATTTCTCCATCCAACTCGTTCCACGATTCCTTTATCCGCATGTGGATGTTGGTCATCGCGATGAGCGATGCTACCATCACCAGCCCGGAGAGGGACGATGTGACGAGTGTCACCGTATGAGGCTTCATCTGAAAAATAATGATAAGTTAGCAAGAACATGATATCTTATTTCTGCAAGCTATTGGTTTCGTCGGCGAGAGCGCACGTCGAATGATAATTTTCTTGCAAAGAAATCGATACTGCACATTACCCATTGCATACACTGTAATCGAGAGTTATAATGACAAGCAAAACAAATGATACAAAGCGAGAGTAATGGCACATTATACAAAAGGGTGCGATCTGATCTCTTGGAGGATCTGATCACGACCTCTCCGTCAACCGGTTCCTTATATCCGTCCCAGCTGTCGTTCCCAATCTCGTATTGTGCTAGGTAGGGTTGACTTTGTCTTCATTATGTATACTATCTCATCCAACTAACTAGCTAGAGAGTGCTCTTAATGGAGATATGCTCGCTTGCGAAGCCATCCTTGTGCGCAAGGCGATAACTGGCTTGGGATATGCAATAGCAATGCATCATGATAATCTTCACTTTCACTTGATTCAACTTGATTCATGATTGGAGTGATTAGATGTCACTCGTAAAGGGGATATTCGACAGATGTTCTTCGACCGACCGAAAATTGTATTATAATTTGATCAGACGGAGACGTGAACATGAATCAAAGGATAATTAGAACAAAAATGTTTGCTAAGGAGATAACAGGATTAACTTATGCAATAGCAATATATCACGGGTATCACGAGCCAGTGGAGGTGCTCGGGAACAATTTCAAAATTTTATTTTTGTTGGGGTTCATATTATGGTGGTAACATACACTAGAGCCAATTTTTCGAAAAATCCAGGTCACATGTCCCAGAGCCGGCATTTAGGAATTTTCCGGTTTTGCATCCGGATCTAGGGTATTTCAGCTCCCAGATGAGCTAAAAATATGGCACTGGGCTCAAAATGAGCGGAAATCAATCAATCAATTTATCTTATCAGGCGGAAACGCTCAGAAGATGATAGGTCGGTAGTCTTCATAAGTTGCACTCCACCAATGGCTGCCAATAGCTCGGGATAGGTTGTCTCTCCATCGCGCGCGAGGCTTTCCGGGGGGACGAGTCCTATTGAATGGAGTCCAGACAGTTGTCGCACGGCTCCACTGTTCCACTCCCATTCTTCTGATCTTGAGGGCCCAGCGCGCTTTTCGTTTCAATCCTTCCTCATTCCAGTCTCTCAGCTTGGTAATCCCTCTCACGCGGTCATTCCTCCATCTGTCCCTCAGCGTGACTCCAAGCATCATTCTTTCCATCTTCCTCTGGGTGACTCTCAGCCTCTCCTTCTAGCTAGATCTCAGAGCCCATACTTCACACCCATAGAGAACTGTAGCCGTGATGCAGCTCTCGAAGACTCTCCTCCTGATCTTGATGGACAGAATTCGAGAAGATAGGAGGTGCGAGAGCTTACTCCAGGCCAGCCACCCTAATCGAATCCGGTGTTCTATTTCGTCGGAATGATCCAAGGGAAGAGCTATTCTTCCTCCGAGATAGGTGGCGCTATCGACGAATTCGAATCGCAGATTGCCGATGATTATTGGATTGCGGGTAGAGGTGCAGGAGGTGAGGAGGTTGGTCTTGCTTGCATTCACTTCGAGACCAACTCGGCTGCACGCGTCCATCAGCTTCTTCAGCATTCGTTCCAGCTCGGGTCGAGATTTGGCAACGAGAGCCACGTCATCGGCATACTCCAAGTGGCAAAGGTTCCTTCCGTCGATTCTAATTCCATCTGACTCCCAGTCAATGTTGTCCATGGCTGATCGTAGCACTGCGTTGAAGAGACGAGGGGAGAGGGTATCCCCTTGGCGGACTCCTCGACGCACAGTCACAGGAACGAGCTCCTCATTAACTCGAATGAGTGTAGAGGAGGACTCGTAGAGACGGCGCAACATGTGGACGAGGGAGGGATGGGCTCCGAACGAGAAGAGGGCTTGCCAGCAGGCATTCCACTCCACACAGTCGAACGCCTTCTTGAAGTCGACGAACACCAAGTAGATTGGGATACCGTACTCGGAGGTTCTTTCAGCGACCTGCTTGATGGCATGCAGGTTGTCGAGAGTACTGTAGCCGCGCCGGAAGCCGGTTTGGGTCGAGGACTCTGTTTCTTCAAGCACAGTTTCGAGTCTCTGAAGAATGACTTTGGTCATTGTCTTCAGGGAAACGGTGAGGAGGGAGATGGGACGGAAGTTCCCAATGTTGGTAGGGTCTCCTTTCTTGTGCAGAAGAGTGACAATTGCTTCGGTCAGGTCGCTTGGAACAGCCTCTCCATCTACCAGATAGTTGAGTAGATCAGCGATAACGGGAGCAAGGTGGTTTCGAGAGTGGTATAGCATATCAGGGAGAATGCCATCCGAACCGGGTGAGTGACCACACTTGAGTTGGGACATCGCTTTGCTGACCTCATCGGGTAGGAAGGGAGGAAGGGGATCCAGAGGCTGAGGAGGGACTGGGAGTGGACACGGAACTGCAGGGGTGTAGAGACCTTCAAAGAAGCTCTGGACCACTGTCTTGGTAGCTGCTTGAGAGAGAGCACCAGTTACAGGGTGGGGAACTAGAAGGCGCTTCTTTGAGGTTTGCAGACTCAGCATGCTCTTCACGATGCTCCTTCCCATGGTTGCTGCTTGCCGTGCTTGCGCCTCCTTTCGCTTCCTTATGTCATCGACGAAACTCGTCCGGGCAGCTTTGCAGGCAGCTGAGTAGGCGACAGCTTGTTGGGAGTTGGATTGCAATTCATGGCGCATCGCTAGGAGCTTCCGCGTTCCACTCGAGATCCAAGAAGGGGATTGGCGCTTCCTCCAGCAGTTCGTTGCCGCGGTCTCCGTGAAAGCCTTTACCGTAGTATAGGCGTCGGCGGCAGAACTGGGGCGGGCAAGGGGCAGTGACGCGAGAAGGTTTGCGTTGACAGTAAAAGCGGTTCGATCGAAATCTAGCCGCTCCCTGCATCTTTTCTGCCTCGCCTTGCCAGGGAGGGAGAGGCACATCCGAACAAGGCGATGGTCGGAGTCAAACTCAAACCGACCAACGACACCACAGTTGACTACTCTCGCTGTGGCGGGCGCTGCAACGTAGTCAATTTGGTGGAATGCGGAGCCGTTTGGGGATCGCCAGGTCCAGATTCGACCGTGCCGTCTCTTGGGGAACGTGTTCAGGATGCGCAGTCTGTTCCTCACGCAGAGCTCAGTGAAGCAGCGTCCGCGTGAGTTCGGTGTGGGAGAGGCAAAGTTACCGACAAATCTTTCATTGCCAGGTTCCCTCGCCACTCGACAGTTGAAGTCACCAACCAGAACTGGCATATGGCCTTTTGGGGCACTCCGCAGGGCGGTCTCAACCTGGTCTAGGAAGTCTTCATACGCGTCGTCATCGTAGGAAGACGTAGGCGCGTAAGCGCAGACCAGGAAGAGCCGTAGGTCGGGAAGGAGCAGAGTGGCCAAACGAGGGGAGAGGCCATTGAACACAGCTCCGCGCGCGAGTTGCGGTCGAAGCAAAAATGCCACGCCATGGGAAGCAGTGGGCCCGCCCGAGTGGTAGACTACAGTGCCTGAGGATGTAAGATTGAACGAGGCACAACCCACAATCCTGGCTTCCTGCACTGCAACCACGTCCCACTTGATCTTGTCGAGGGCGAGTTCCATCTCCGACTGCTTCTCCCTTGGGCCGAGCGTCCTGGCGTTGATGGTGCCGATGTAGAAGTGGCGACCCATCGTGGCGGCGTACAACTCCCGCGTGCCAACGCGTCTGGGAGAGGGAATCCGGGCGGGCGGAACCGGAGACGGAGAGACGAAATCGCACTCAACCGCTCGCCACACACTTGAGAACCCAGAATCCAGAAAAATATTATAAGAAAGTTTTATGTTTTGACCTAAGCGATTGGACAAAATATGGAAAAGATATGATTCGAAAACCAATTTTTAGTCTAGAATAAAATCTATATCAATTTTGTGAGATACCTTCCCCTGAAATTTTATTGCAGAATATACAAGCTGAAGCGCAGGTAAAAATAAAAATAAAAATTGGAAAATCGAAGAGGGTCCTTTTTTGAAATATGGGTCCAAATCTCGGACCGTGTGAATGTCGATGTGAAAATTGCTAATTTCTGAACAGCTATTAAACGAAATCCGAATAATAAATGTAGAATAAATTTCACTGATTCCGAAAATTCGATTTTTTCATACTCCATTTTGGCTAAATTTGGATGCTGAAATTTTAGCATTTGTGAATCGAGTCCGATGAAATGTCAGTAAAATATAAAGTACTGACTACCAATAATAAGAAAAACTGGAAATGAAGGTTCAAAGATCTTCGGAGCTCTTGCCATATTTCTTCAAAAATGAAAAATTAATTGGGTCAATAATGCAATAAATGTTATTTTGGCTACATTTTTGTGAAAATGGTTTAGTTTCAATTGCTAAAAATCCGTTTTGGTCTATTTGAATCATATTACACTGCTACACAGGACAAATAACTCGTTCTTCAAAATATTAAAAAAGTTCGGGCTTCAAATTTTCAACTTTTCTATATCTTTTACTGACATAAAAGTTTAGGTGTATTTTGCCAGAAACTCATTAATTAAGTTTTTTGACACTTGTTATTATTCAAATTTCTCAAAAATTTGGCCACAATAACATTTATTGCATTATTGACCCAATTAATTTTTCATTTTTGAAGAAATATGGCAAGAGCTCCGAAGATCTTTGAACCTTCATTTCCAGTTTTTCTTATTATTGGTAGTCAGTACTTTATATTTTACTGACATTTCATCGGACTCGATTCACAAATGCAAAAATTACAGCATCCAAATTTAGCCAAAATGGAGTATGAAAAAATCGAATTTTCGGAATCAGTGAAACTTTGAGTTTCGCAGCATCATCTAACTTTATTGTCTTTGAAACAATTTATTCTACATTAATTATTCCGATTTCGTTAATAGCTGTTCAGAAATTAGCAATTTTCACATCGTCATTCACATGGTCCGAGATTTGGACCCATATTTCATAAAAGGACCCTCTTCGATTTTCCAATTTTTATTTTTATTTTATACCTATGCGCTTCAGCTTGTATATTCTGCAATAAAATTTCAGGGGAAGGTATCTCACAAAAATTGATATAGATTTTATTCTAGACTAAAAATTGGTTTTCGAATCATATCTTTTCCACATTTTGTCCAATCGCTTAGGTCAAAACATAAAACTTTCTTATAATATTTTCCCGCTCATTTTGAGCCTTGTGCCATATTTTTAGCTCATCTGGGAGCTGAAATGCCGTAGATCCGGATGCAACACCGGAAAATTCCTAAAAGCCGGCTCTGGGACATGTGACCTGGATTTTTCGAAAAGTTGGCTCTAGTGTATGTTACCACCATAATATGAACCCAAACAAAAATAGAATTTTGAAATTGTTCTCGGGGAGACATTTTTTCCTCCACTGACTCGTGATACCTGTGATATCATGATAATACTCACTTTCACTTCCAACTTGATTCATGATTGGGGTCGGCGAGTGATTAGATGACACTACTTGTGCGCGGGTGCGTGAAGGGGCTATTCAACATAAATTCTTTGAGCAACGGTTTTATTATTTTAAGTACGAAAGGAAATGATTGTGTGAAAACAAAGATTACAAAAAAACAATGAATACAATTATGTGTGAGTTATATGTTAAGCGGAGGAGGTTCGCAGGGTTGATGACGCTGAAGTACGACAGAGGTCCCTTCCGAAAAAGAGGAGACGAAACTGAAGTCATATTTCTAAGAATAAATGAAAAGTTCATCATCGCGTCGCATTATTCCTAAAAATATAATCGGCACTTTTTTCAATTCTGCCTTTTCTCATAAATATGATAAAAATGTCGACACGCTGTTGACATGCACGCGATCAAGTGAAACAACAACAACAGGAAAGTCGGGAAACAGATCTCCTTTAGCAAGTATACTATTAGTGAGAGGTACCTTAAAGTGGGAACTAACTATGAATTCCAAAAAAGGTTGACATACACGCGATCGAGTGAAACTTTCTCAGAATGGGCTGAGATGGCCAAAATTTTGGCTAAAATGTGGAAGCCGTAATACTCATCGAAGGTCAAAATATCAATCAGGATATCCACTAAAAATATACATATTTTTCAGAACCGATGGAGGTAGTGAAAAATGGCCGAATTCCCGCCAAAATAGTGTCAAAAATGAAAATAAGTGTCAGAAAAAAAATAAGCGACAGATATTGTGTATTTAACAATAGTTGTCGATGAAGAAATCAATTTTTACAAACATCTGAATGAGGTGACACATTGTTGGAAAACATTATCGATTTACCGAGTATATGTAGTGATTGAGAAGGTCCTGGATAGCATCCAATACTGCCACACAAATCCATGGAACTGTTGCAAGGCCTCTAAATATTCGAGTGGTGATTTTCTGCAACGAAAATACGTTCGAAATTCGCTGTACCTTTACATTTTCGGAAAGTGATACACAACGAAATCAGAACTGTAATTGTACCTGCCGGAAGTAAATTGGAAATCGAATTGAAATTAATCTGATAAGGGAATGCAGAGTTTAACAGACAAGAGCATGTGTAAGTCGCTGATTCCTAACAAAAGTGCAATCATTTTGGTCGATGACAAGGCAAACCATCCGACGAAGAGCCCTGGGAATCTGGAAAAAACAATTACAATTATGGAAACATTGTTGTGCATGTTTGTATTATATAACACACGACGAATTCACGAAGATGTAGGGTCATGATCTTGCTTCTGGATACGCAGCAGCACTTATGCTAACCTGTAAATCGCAAATCAAATGCCGAAATGATTCATGGTTCAAACTTGTTCTCAAAAACCATAAACCGTTAAAATTAAAGAATAATGTCAGAAAAGTTGAACTTTTGACGCTGAATTTGATTTTGACTTTTGACAATAAGGGATTCTAAAAAAAATCACATTCATATCTCTATTTTGAACAAAGTTATCATTAGTTGGCGTAATGTCAAGGATGTTTAGGCTGCAGTCGAAAGGTCTAGAGAGTGTGGTAAAAGAAGGAATTATTCAAATTTCTCGCCACGCTGTGAAAGCGTCGAATACGCGTCGCGTGGCACTCATTTACATGGAGAATGCATAATTGATCCAAAGTCATTCTTTCGCCTTCCTTTTGACCATCATGCTAATCTCTTCCGACTATAGTTGCCAGGTATAAATTTGGTTAAAAAGTCCTCACAATTTAAATCTTAAACTTGTTTTCAGCAGCTCGGAGTCCTTGATCTTCCTAACGAGTTGCTCCAAGTGGTCTTCAGTCATTTGACTACGGAAGAACGAGCTCCCCTAGGGTCGACGTGCAAGAGATTCCGAGAACAGGACTTCGAGTTGGGAGGCAAAACGTTCACAAGTATATCTCTCAAATTTGTAAGATTTTTTAACACCGTTTCTTTGCCAATTGGCCTGTGCCAAAGCTCGTCAACATTGCCCGATTCATTCATATCACCTCTTTTGCAATCATTAAGTATTTATATTTCCATGGTATGATCGTGGGCGTAGGCAAATTATTATTAGTAATATCAAAAATAATTTGCTTTTTTTCAAAAAAAATATAAATTAGAAAATAATTGCAGTGTCCACACTGTGAAAGTATTACTGGCGTTGCCGCTGGGAAGCAATATCAAATTACTGGAAACAGTAAATCGCCAATTCGGGAAAATTTAGAAAATATGAAAATGTTTAGAAAGGCAAGAACTGAGCGGTTGAAGATTGAGGTGCGTCATTGATACTATTACATTTACGGTTTAATGTTTTTTTTCAGGTAATGTTATTTCATTTTCGGGTAAGTTTCATGTGCGCTAGATAGTTGATATGTTGATAAGCTATGCAACACTCTCCTCTCAGCTCTCGTTGCGATAGGCGCGCGCTCTCTTCTCTCTATCTTTTAGCGCTAATTACAGCTTATTAGCCTCATTTCTTTCCGTTTTTCCTTGCTCAAGCTTCTGACTCCCCCTACTTACTGTACTCTACCCCAATTCATGCATTAATTCCTCATAATTAGCTCATAATTGTGTAACCTCTTATTTCCCGCCTCTTCCTCTCGTTTTCTCTCGCCCCTCTCCATCCCCTATACTCTCTCGCTCTCCCCCCTCTAGTTCACGTGCACTCTCTCGGTACCATGTCCACCCCCACCCCCATCCTCTCCCTCCTCTCCACTCCCATCCCCCCTTTCCCCCTCCCCAACTCCGACGGTCGCAAGCGCCGCGCCACCCAGTCGGAGGAGGATTTCCGTGCTGCAGCCAAGACCCAGCTGGAGGCCGTCACCGACAAGCTGAGGGCATACCTCGACACGGAGTCTGAGCGTACCTCTGACCCCCTCTACGTGGCTCTCGAGGCTTGTATTGAGGTGCTGTCGAATACACTCGAGAAGCACCTACAACCCTCCGAGAGTCCTGTGGAGGCGGAGAAGAGGGCACGCTCGATTGTGGTCGAGAACTTAGCTAATTCGACTCATTCCCTCCCCAGTCAAAGAGTCGAGGCCGACTACACCCTCGTCACTCGCTTCCTCGATCTCACCGGAATCGAAGTCCGTCCGGACACGGTCTTCCGGATGGGAGAGAAGAAGGAGGGACGACCCCGTCCTCTCAAGATCCTCCTTCCCCGCACCTCCTCGCAGAAGCTCCTTCTCACTCGCAGCAAGAAGATCACGGACCAGCGCGAGTACTCCTCACTGCGAATTCGCCCCTCCCTCTCAGAGAAGGAGAGGCATACGCAGTACGAGTTGAGGGAGAAGAAGCGCAAGTTGATTGAGGAAGGTAAGGGCATTTGGGTGATCTACGCTGGAGTTCTCATGAAGAAGGAAGAGGTACAGGCATTCAAGGCGAAGACAGCTAGCAAGGAGATGAAGGGAAACTAGGATCCCTCTGCAGTCCTCCCCCTATCCTCTCCTCGCTTTCTTCAATAATTCCCCCTTCCTCGACCCAAACTGTTTATCCCAGCTTAGTTTCTCAATACGATTCCCTCTCCACTCCTTCCTCTGATATTCTGCCAAAGATTTCTTGTCTCTATTACAACGCCCGATCATTAGTCAATAAGCTACCATCTTTTCACTCTATTCTAAAGGTTGAACAACCAGACATTGTGTTTATCACCGAATCATGGCTGACCTCTCGTATTCCTACCTCATTGATAATCGCTGATCTACCATATCATGCTATTAGACGTGATCGATGGCCGTGGAGGCGGTACACTTATTGTACTTTGTGACCATTTTCACTACTCTACCCTCGGTTCCATCCATAGTAGTCTTGAATCCCTCTCCATTGATTTGCTCACTTCCTCGTCCTCTTTCATTCGTCTTTGTGTTGTGTACCGACCTCCTAGCTACAGTACGACCCAGACGGAAAACCTCATTGATGGTCTCTCAGACCTTCTTACCACCAGTCCCCACCCAATCATATTCATAGGAGATTTTAATAGTGACATCATTTCCAGTACCATTCCAGCCACAGAACAATCACTTCACTCCTTCGTTTCTACTTCCGACCTCAGCCATCTAATCCGTAGTCCCACTAGGATAGATCGATGCATTGATTGGCTACTTGCTAGTGATTCATCCATAGTACACAACCCCTCTGTAATTCCCTCCTTTCCTACATCCGATCATTTTGGTATATCCTTCTCAATTGATTCAAGATGCCTCCCTCCCGCTCAATCGTTAGTTAGAGATTTCGCTCGCGCCAACTATGACCACCTCTCGTCCTTCCTTCTCACCTTCGACTGGTTTACAACATTTTCACAAGCTCCTGACCCTGAGAACATGTATTCTAACTTTGTCTCTGTAATCCACCACGCGATTGATCTTTTCGTACCGTATCACTGCCCTAAGCCTGCTACCCATTCTTATCCCCCTCATATCCGACAGCTAATTAAACACCGAAATTCTCTGTTCACAAAGTATAATTTACTCTCAATTCGCCCTCAATACGAGAAGTGCAGTAGCGATCTATTATTCCAAATTAAAAAATGGAACCAATTTTGCGAACATAAAAAACTAAAAAACACTAAAGATCTCTACCGTCACATCCGTACCCTTACCCAACCGAAGCCATCCATCCCCAAACAACTTATTGATTCCTCTGGAAATATCGCAACTAGTACCTTAGATATAGCAAATACTCTCGCATCCCGTTTTGCTTCTCACTTCACACTTGATGACGGATTAGTACCCTCCATTCCATCTCACCCCTCTCATTCATATCTAAGAAATGTATCTTTCTTCCCCCCATGGCGTGCATAAGGCTTTAAAGCAGCTCTCCCCATCATGCTCTACGGGCCATGATAACATTCCTCAGATTGTATTTCGTAAATGTGCACGTGCCCTCTCCCTCCCCCTATGTGATATCTTCAATATTAGTATGGAAACTGGCACTGTCCCATCATTATGGAAATTCTCACTCATTACCCCAATTCCCAAAACCAAATAAAAATCCCCAGTCACCCGATTCTTATCGCCCTATTGCCATACTATCTCCTGCCTCTAAAACAATGGAACGCCTTGTCAAACATAAGCTTGCCCCTTACCTTTACCGTTCCAATATCATCCCTAATTACCAACATGGTTTTCGATCCGGTGCCTCTGTTCTTACTAACCTTGCGGACTGTGAAAATGACTGAACTCTCGCTCATTCTGGTAAAGAACAAACTGATGTTATTTACCTCGACTTCTCTCGTGCATTTGACACCGTCCCTTTCCCTAAACTTCTCTCTAAATGCTTGCATTATGGTATTAATGGTAACCTTCTAAATTGGATCTCTGATTTTGTAACGGATAGGCACTTCTCCGTAAGGTTAGGTACTACCGTATCTAAGTCCTTCCCTGTTCTCTCCGGCGTACCACAAGGATCTGTATTAGGGCCAATTCTATTCTCTCTTTATATATCTGATATTACATATGTCATTGCTCCCTTCCCCGATGTGTTTGTGAAAGCACATGCAGATGACATTAAGATTTATGTTTCCTATTCCAGTAAAAATAAAGCCTCTCGCACTGCCCAATTACAGTATGCCCTAGATGATATCTATTCATGGACTGTATCCAATCAATTATCTCTCTCCGAATCTAAATGCACACATCTCCACATAGGTTCTTCTCTTGCTCCTCATTGTCTAATTAATAATGTTATCCTCGAGCAAGTCCCTCAACAACGCGATCTCGGCGTCCAAGTACTGCCCACCTTAAATAACTCTGCCAGTATTGATGATCGTGTAAAAAAAGCCACCACTGTCATGCATATTATGCTTCGTGCTGTATCCGTTAATGATCCCACTATCCTTATCAAATGCTTTAAAACATATGTTCTCCCTCACATTGAATTCGCTTGCCCCTTCTGGAACCCTCATATCAAGAAACAGAGTCAGAAGCTTGAGAAAATACAAGAGAAATTCACTCGTATTCTATACTATAGATGCTTTCCATCTCCATCATATCCTCTTGGTCTTCCCTCCTACTCTCAACGTCTGTCCTTCCTCGGTCTTCAAGCGCTTTTTGAGAGGAGAGTCACTTATGATCTAGTCCTGGCCCGTAGGATCATGTATGGAGACACCATACTCGATAGAAGTAAATTTTTCCTGTTTGCTCCCCTAAGAGAAAGGACCAACAACTTTGGAATCTATATTGAGAAAACCAAATCCACACCTCGATATCATTGTTTTTCTCGTAGAGTTGCTAGGATTTTAAACGCTCTCCCCACCCATGTATTGTCATCCCCCAGCATCCCTGTCTTCAAGAAGAGACTGATAACTCTAGAATTTGATTTTCGGAAATATATTTTCCAATAGTATTCCCTCCTTCCACTACCTTACCACATTCCTTCATTCTCACCCCCTCCCCCCTTTAGAGATCCCCTGACGCTGGAGCAGAGTCTACCTGGTCTACCTCGAGTGCCTCCTCCTCGATAAAACTCCCCATCAGACCAGACGAAGACAGATGAGACCAGCCGATTGGATCTTCGCATTTTACGATTGCACCTCCTCCCCCCTCATTCCCCCCTTCCTATCGTATTCGACCTCAGTGTGAGGAGAGTCAACTCTCTTGTATCATAACACAAGTAATTATTCGTCTTTCGTTGCGCCGCCGAGCGTAGATAAAATATATAATATAACCTATCTACAAATCACGAAACAATAATTGAAATGATAAAAATCTTAGTTATACTTTATCAGGCACGTATTTCAGATTGATTATCATGGATACGAAGGGACTTGTGAACCTAATTTGCATGTTTTCACACCTATTCTGAAGACAATATCTTTCGAGGAATTAGTTTTTCGTTGCTTCAGTAGGATTCCAAGTGCTTCGTGAGTATGGAACATTTTCATTTCATCGACAATGCAAACATTTGTTTATTTATCATTTACAGGTTCATTAACTCCATCATAAAAGATGACATCGATGTCGAATTCTCTTTTTTTCATCAGAACACTGCCGATAGTGTGCTCAGAGCAAAACAACTACTTCTTCAGCTACCAAAACTGAGAAAAATCAGGATTTTTTCGGACATTATGGGTAGACAATTCACCATTTGGGGTAAATCTTTTCCGAATTTTAGACATGCATTCTGATATTCTGGCATTATTTTGCACTTAACTTCATGTGCTGACAACGCAGAGCTTAGCAGCGGACCTTGCAGTCTTCAGGGAATACAGGCTGCGTTCGAGGTAGAGATCAAAGTCAGCGTCTCTTCATGTAGCGGATTTCATCCACTACCGCAATATAAATCAATAATCAATCACTTTAATAATTTATTTCATAAAATAAATCCACTTCTCGATCAGTTGAGTCACCGTCATACGGTATCACACTGGTCCGCTTTTCATTTGAAAGCCCGCGTCTCGGCGTTCGCTACCGTAATGTACTGCTTCCATGAGCATCATTCAAAGTGATGAAATGTCTTTTCGCGATGACTTTTCCTTTACTTTTTCCCTACTTCAGTTCAACTTCTCTCCACTTTACTGAGCGGCCGTCTCAGTATTTCCTCACTTGGAACTCAGCCCGCAACCTCACAGTGCCCTAGCTCACTGTTGAGGCCATTCTCTCACTGTTGGACAAATCCAACGCCTCTCCCGATTGTTTCGTGCCATTGCCACGGGCAATCATTTCATCACTGTTTGGAATCGCCTTAGAGACCTCACAGTCCCTTCCTTTTCCACCCGGTCGATTAGCCACTAGCCTGCTATCGACCCTCCGCTCTCACTTGAGCAGATTCAAGTGACGAGCACCCACAAGACTGCTCCTTCCCTTCCCTTATCTAACTTCCACCATTCCCCGTTTAGTGTAATTTCGTAATAAATCTATATTTGTTTCGTCATCCCTCGCAATTACACTACACACAGAGCCAGAGAATCGCCCCGATTCTCTCGCATACTTCATATTGCACACTCTCGTCGATCAACTGGTTTAGATAGTGTGGACAATGACGAGAAGACCAATTACATTGCACACTATAGTACGATAATTAGCAAAATATGGCACTGACCCAAGTGAAAAATAATTATGTATGTAAATTAAGCTACACGAAGTTATAAGATGAAATTTGAGAATAAATGAAAAAAATATATGTTTTTGAATGATAATTGCTTTGTTCAGATCATTTGCAGCTCCAATCCGGAAAATAAGTGTGTATCATTCGATGTGCCACTGGAAACAGCTAAATCACTTCCTGGTCGCAGGACTCTTCACGAGAATGTTATTTATCATGCAGATAACGCTAGAAAATCGGTTTTAATCGTAAACCACAACGGACGCGCGAGCAATATTATGATGTTCAAGAGACCTTAATTCAGATTTTCGCAAATTTTCACTAATATTTAGCTCCTTCTCATTATTCACGTAATTCATACATATTCACGTTCTCACAATACAACATTATTAATTTGAAAAACACATATTGTGATATGTTTTGTATGAAGATGTCAAATCGTTGTCTACATGATATATCAAGTTGATAAATTAATTCTGGTCTACGCAGAAGGTACAACAGATATTACTGAGGTTATCAGTGACTGATGACAACCTCTGGACGTCACTTGCCTTTCCATCTTCTGCAGTAAAGCATATCGCACACTCTGCTTTCATATATGATCTCCTAGTCTCATGCGCTTACTCGAAATTTGGGGCGTAGTTTTATAAATAGGACGCCGTACACTCTCTTATAAAGACCATATTGGCAAACACCCAATGGCGTCTTTTGTGTTGTGGTCTGGTCTTCTTTCCCTATCAACAATCATTATTAGTTCATAATTTTACGGGATTATATATCGTCATGCCACACTCTTCAAAAAGCACGGGTCAGGTATGCGGTGCGACATGTTCATATCTCCAACAGAGAAATTGAAGTAAGTCTAGCTGCAAAAAGAGAAGGTTCTGCTCACTTTCGTACACTCTCATTTTACAAAGATATAGTACACGCGGTAGAAGCCTTTAATAAGGATCCCTTATTCGAAAATTTGTGTATCATTTTCACATATGTTTCTCGTGCACTATACATATGACCCTTATAGCGCCCATGAAGCATTTCTGAAAATGGTACAACAATTGTCCAATAAGAGAACCCTAGCCTCTAATAATGCCATTCCATATTCTGAATATTTCCCAAATGTCTGCAGGAAGTAGTGTCTAGGGATTTTGCCCTTTCTCTCGCTAACCAAGGCTGCAAAATAATGATATTCGATCTACCAAACGAGTTACTCCAGTTGGTCTTCAAGCAGTTGACGATGGAAGAACGAGGTACACGGTACCCGTATATGTTGGATACAAGAGATTGAATGTCGGAATATTCTCTCGCATCCCGATCGATCGTGGGGGAGCTGAGAATTAGAGTTCGATAAACGATACCACGCTCTCTTAATTTTTCACATTCTAGACCG
Organism: Pristionchus mayeri; assembly: GCA_036245805.1. Taxonomy (NCBI): domain Eukaryota; kingdom Metazoa; phylum Nematoda; class Chromadorea; order Rhabditida; family Neodiplogasteridae; genus Pristionchus; species Pristionchus mayeri. The sequence goes on along the minus strand of BTRK01000002.1, from coordinate 4,623,840 downwards.
GTCGAGTGACGAGAGAGTGTGCAGAATGAAGAGAGTGTGGTATCGTTTCTCGAACTCTTGAATTATGCCATTACTCGAATTGAGAACTATTTTCGATACAATCCGTTAATTTTACGCTCAAATGCGCACTTTAAGATCATATTCTTGCGGCACTATTTCCATTTAAGAGTTTCTTTCAGCACCGCTAGGAATGACATGCCGAAGATTCAGAGAGTTGGACTTCGATTTAGGAGGCAAAACTTTTTCAAGGATATACATTATTAAGGTTGTACACGTTTTTCAAACTCATATCACGTGATATACATTGGAAATATGTTTGAGGATTCGAACGGTGCCGCAATCACGGTAAACGCAGCAGAAGTGAAATATCGATTTGCTGGAATCACCCAAACACCCCTACATAAATCAACATACAATCTTTTCAGAAATTCCAATACGGCTGTTCTACATTTAGATGTAAGATGTGGCTACTTGTGAACAATTTCCGATAACTTTTTTTTCAGATCAAATGTGCTAATTTAATCGAAAATGAGCTTCGTTTCACTTCGGCTTTGCTCGCGACCGTAACGTTCGATAAACTGCGTATTCGCTTCTACTGTCCAGCCAACTATTACAAGTGAAATACGATTATTACAATTTCTTTATATCAGGTTGTAACAAAAGTTTTGCCCGATTTTCCACTTTTCGTTTTAAGCATACGCCGTCTTTTATTATCAAGATCTTTTCATACTGTTTCCTATATTCGTTGAGTGATTGGATACTCTTTCTATCACACATTAGTATAAACCAAACCATTTGATATCATGGTCGCATTTCAAAGTTAAAGTTACTGCTTTTGATATCTGAACTACATATTTTTGGGGTCAGCACTCTACGGATATCCGTGATAATGCAAATATCAAAGTACATTTGGAAAGTGTGATGAGCAATCATAATAAAGAAATATCTAAATAGGGATTACCACAAAAAGGGTTACAGAAACTCAGGTCATTTTTGATCTTTCATCAAAAAGGGCTTGGTCGGAATCAGTTCCCTACACCGCATAGCCGTAGACGTAAGTCTATCGATTTGAAATGCATTTAAACTTTAAGTACCTTCCATGGAAAGCTCAAATTTATTTTCAAGTGGACATAAAATGATTCTATTAAAAAATGCAATATTGCATACTCAGATACTGATATTAAAGTGTCGAAATTGATGTTTCCATAAATGCCATGTTTCAAGCATACAAGAAAGCTCAGACTTTACATTGTTAACTGAAAAAGCAACTCTTACTCTATCACTTATTGGCTTTGCCTAATCAGGGGATAGCTTCCTTTTGAGTAGATCGACTCGAACTATGCAAACCGAATTCCAATAGTTTGGCTGTGATGACCATGATTCAAAATTTCAGAAAATATCAATTTTCTAGAAGCGGAAAAATATGCTCCACTATTCCTTTATGATATAAAGCCCCATGGTAGTAGATGTAAAAGAACTTAAGATTAAGCCAGAATATTTGATTCTTGAATCAAGATCAACAATCCTTTGATCAATGATTAGTTGCGAATGATCGATTTCAATGATCTGTAAATTGTGATACATTGAAGCAACAACTATATCCAATATAGTTTCAGAAAGTACATCCAACGGGCTTGCCACTCCACTATATGCGATTATACAACAATCTTTTCTCTTAGAATATGAGCGTGACAAACAAATATGTGTGCATCGTGAATATTTCACTTTTGGCGAAATCGGTTTTTCTCGCATTTCCTGAACGCGGGATGCGATTCGAAGATGTTAATATAATGAACAAGTATTACCTAAATATATGCTATAAAGTTAGGTCGTGACGTTTCAAGCGAAGCCTTTTAGGAGATTTCAAACTTCACGGTCGAAATCGGGCAAAACTTTTGTTACAACCTAATATTATTAATAGTTTGATTTAATTACTTGTATTATTTTTAAAAAATGTAATAGGTTGGCATGAAAGTCTTTGTCACTGGTTTTGTTTTTACACTGCTCGCCGCAAATGCACATTGGTGTTCCCTCGTTCCTAGTGAATAACAGTCAGTGATTGGCCTTTATAGTAAACAACTTCCCATTCCTTGTCCTTCAATCAAGCTCTAGTAGAACAACGATGTATGTTACTGGTGCCACTCACTTCCGATATGTTCTACTTTGCCTCTCTCTATCCTACACCACGATGAAGGATTCGGGGACCCTACTGAAGAATGTTTATCACGCACATGCACCCTCTACAACGCCAGCAGGAATTGGATCCATCGCTCCGAAGAAGACGACTTTTCCCTCTATGATGAGGATCGATCTGGGAGACCGCGTTTGATACATTTTGACACTTTGTAGAAAGCTGCTTAAACGAGCCCAAGTGCCCGTGAAATGACTATTGCACTTAGAGTCCACTATCGCACTGTCAAAGAAGGCTTGAGATATAATGAGGAAATTAATCGGTCGATTCAAATCCCATGATCTGATCCAAGCCAGCCATGACCGTCGAGTCGATGTTTCCAATACTCTCCTCATTCTCCGAGGTGGGAATCGATGGCTGCAACGGCTTATAATGGGGAATGAGAAATGGATCCTCTACGATAGCAACCACATTAGAGCCGAGTGGGTTGGAGAAGGAGAGATTGCACAGGGTATCCCCAAACTTTACCCGCACCCCAAGAAAAATAAGCTTTCAATGTTGTGTGGAGTGGATGGCATGATCTACTCGGAGCTAGTCCCTAAGGGCATGATAATCACCGGGGCCAAATACTTCACACAGCTACAGAATTTGAAGTTGGAAGTCGATCGTTCAATGCTGAAGGACAAGAAAGTGTATAATCAGCAAAATGACCCACGTCTCCAGGACTTCAATTAAGTCAAGCAGGAACTGTCTGGATATGGACGGATGGTTCTCCCTTACCCCCCGTATTCTCCTGACTTGGCCTCTTCCGATTAGTGGCTTTTAGCTGACCTGACCCATGCCGTTTGAGGTGGGGCCTTCAATTCACGTGGAAGTCTCGATGTTGAACTCGAGCAATACTTTCATTCGCACCTTGTCTTGTTCTAAAGGGAGGGGATCCATAAATTGCAGGTACATTGCGCACATATTGCCAATAAAGATGGCTATTATAATTGAACTCATGATATTGTTTCCCCAAAGAAATAAAGTTTTGAAAAAGTGACAAAGACTTTCATGCAAACCTGATAGAACAGCCGTATTGGAAAACACAAAAGTTTGGTTCGAATTCTGGAGTGACACAGACTCAGCTGATGACCTTAGCGTGAGATAAATGATATACTTGATAAAGGAGACTATTTTAAAATATGGTTTTAGGGTTTCTCTTTTCAATTTTCATCACTTAAGCGCATGCAACCTACGTTGTAAGGTTTAAACAATAACTATCACATGAAAAGTGAAAATCTACTATCTTTTACTGGATTAACTGCAATATACAGTAGCGCCAATAAGTATTGAAACGATTTTTTTTATTTTGCTATAACTTTTCCGCTGATCTATTTAGCAATTTGGATGTTGTAGTACTATACGCCAAATCGATCGAGGAATACGATGCACATGTTGCGTCATCACGTGCATCATAACTGATTGCGTAGTGGTGGTGCATTCGAATTTTACTTTTTCAAACAGGCGTTATTCTTACATAGATTTTTTCTAGCTAGCCAAACTTTCTCACGTTGGAGATAGGACCGAGACCAATCCAGAATATAAATTTGAAGTTGCTGCTCGGTCGCACATCGGCAGCAGCCTTGCTGCAAAATCGAAGTCGGAAATTCAGATCTCGGCTTCTAGACGACCTAAAAACTCGTTCAAGGCATAAAAATGATTGCTGTCATGAGTCCATATGATCCTGCGAATATGAAAACAATATCTTGTATTTTGCCCTCAGGGAATGAAAAAATTCTAGACCAGCTAGAGACTCGTTCAACGCACCAAAATGATCCTCATCGCGATCCCAGGTGATCCTGTGAATATGGAAAGGATATTCCAAAATTTGACCTCAGGGCACTTTTTCACATGACCATTTTTGAGATTCATAGCTTTGTAGGAACTGTATATAAAAATCTGGTTTTTGCTTAATCATGTTCACAATGTTGTAGTTATATGATTCCCAACTTTTTAGAGTGTTTGGATATTTTTCCTGTCCGCGGCGATCGTGTTTCGGAGGTGCACCGTGGTCCTGATTGCATGACCATTCGAAAACATGCCTGGGAGAAAGTTGTGGAAAACTTTTGTTATTGTGTGTACATGTTCAACACGTTATGAAGAACTGAATCCCGACTTTTTGAAATGTTTTAATAACTTTGGGCACAGTTGGAGGGAGGGTGCCAACGAAAATAGCGGGTCGGAGACTCGAGAGTTCCTCCGAAACACGATCACCGCGGACAGGAAAGATATCTAAACACTCTAAAAAGTTGGGAATCATATAACTACAACATTGTGAACATGATTAAGCAAAAAACAGATTTGTATATACGGTTCCTACAAAGTTATGAATCTCCAAAAAGTGGTAATGTGAAAAAGAGATTTTTTCATGCCCTGATGGCAAATTAAAAGATATTGTTTTCATATTCTGAGGATCGTTCGGATTCATGACTGCGATCATTTTGATGCCTTGAATGAGTCTCTAGGTCGTCTAGAAGCAGAGATCTGAATTTCCGACTTCGATTTTGCAGCAAGGCTACTGCCAAGGTGCGACCGAGCAGCAACCTCAAATTTATATCCTGGATTGGCCTCGGTCTTATCTCCAACGTGAGAAAGTTTGGCTAGCTGGAAAAAAACTATGTAAGAATAACGCATGCTTGAAAAAGTGAAATTCGAATGCACCACCACTACGCAATCAGTTATGATGCACGTGATGACGCAATATGTGCATCGTATTCCTCGATCTATTTGGCATATAGTACTACAACATCCAAATTGCTAAATAGATCAGCGAAAAAGTTATAGCAAAATAACAAATCGTTTCAATACTTATTGGCGCTACTGTAGAAACCAATTTTCCAGCTTCGAGTGATAAAAATGCTTATGAAACTTCCCAAAGTGGATAAGATAAGGGTGGATTGGCAACTGACCAAACGTGGAAGAATAATGGTGATTACCAGTTTTCGCATCCGAAAATTTACTGTTTTGTTCTGATGAATTTAAGGTGAACTATGACGTCATGCCGCCTTTGATAGATCAAAGGCGGCATGACGTCATAGTTCTCATACAATCTACTACCCAAAATAGCAAGTATACTGGACTTGGGCATCATATGCTGGTCCTCAATCAATTAGTTCATTTCAGCATCGAAGAATTGCCGCAGAGTATAACATTATTGATGATGAAACCCTGCATTATATCATATCAAACACTAACCATGCAGAATTGAGCTTCCGAAATTGGTCGGCGCAGGGAATTCAGAGAGCTTTCGAGGTATTACATGCACGATTGAGCTTAAGCCTTTTCGATCTAATAACAACAGGGTAAAGTATTATTTCTCTCCCATCTATGCCTCATGTTGCACGACCGTATCGTTCTTGTCCTCCAGACCGAACCTTGAATTATACAATTTATATCACCAAACAATTCGAATAACGTAACGTTACGTTACGTTATTCGTAGTGCATATATTGTATATCATTAGTATTTACAGATGGTGTGCGAGTCGCCGATCGAGAACAAGCTTGTATCATTCTTTGCTCCGACTGACGTAGTCAACGCCCTCCCTGGACTCCGAAGGGAATCTCGTCTTAGTCCATACATTTACGGTGAGAATTTGCGAATTGTATGCGAAAGAAAAATCGACTAACTCTATTCGTATCCTTAATGACGCTTAAAACATTATCTTTTAATTAAAAAAATAGCATATGCCATTATTATAAAAAAATATTTTATCTATGCCAATATAGAAAGCTCAGTGTGTTCGTGTATGTTAAGATTACGAAGGAGAGATAGAGATAGAGAGAGATATTAATATAGTGTTTGTAGATGAGCAGCGCCGGTGCTGTCTCTCAGTGATGCTAGGAATGACTCCCAATGTGTCCAAGATATACGTAAAGAAGACGGACGGCCACGGGCAATGGTCAAACGTGGTTGTGAACTGGTGAATGTTCACTATGACTCTCAAATCGGAAGGGATTGTCTCCTGTCTCCCCATACTCTTCTCCACCTACCCTTCATTTCTTCTCTTATTTTATCTCGCTATCCCCTCCCATTCTCGCACAGTTCTGTATCTGATGAAGCATCTAGTGTGCGATAAATAAATTATATCGTATAATTGATTTATCAATGACCTATAAGCGATTACCGGAAGCACGGACACTAAAACTGTTTAAAATGTATTGTTCACTGTTTCTTTACACTATATTGTTGGCATTACCTCGTTCTTACAAGCGAGTTGCACGGGTAACTGCTGTCGGAACCACATCGACACAAATTATATATGTCTATAGGTCTCTACAATCAAACGGTAAAAACGCAATCAAAAAAGCAATCATTTAACAACATATGATAACTCAAACACTGTTATGCAAAGAAATATACAAACAAACTACAGTTGGCGAACTCATTGTTTATCACACAAGTGTGTATCCCACTTTAGAACTTTCGAATTGTGAGAGAAAGCGGACAGGAATCGAACTGTTCCTCGGGAAATTCTTTGTCATCAAAAGTGATCTTGTAGCCGACACGAACCATCTGGAAAATATATTTCAGCCAATTTCTAATTTATCGATTTGAAGTTTTCACTTTCCAATGTGTGAAATTCACTTGCTCTATAGTGATGATTGTATATAATATAGTGCGAGCATATAGTTTATAGGCGCATGGGTTTGACAATGAAGCGTTAAAATGCGGGTGAAATTTGCATAATCTCATACACTCTATCACCACTGGACTGGATGAAGGAAATATGGGAACAAAAAGCAAAAAGTTAGCACTAATTTCAAAATCTAGTTCCCAATGTGCGTACAATTGTGTAGTACCTTCATGAAAAACTGCTGCCAGAATGAGAAGGGGCGTCCCTGGTAATTCTCGTCGGTGTCGTCGTCGTCGGCGTCGTCGAAAGCTTCGGCAAACATACCCCAAAAAATTCGAGCTCTCATCACGCAAGTAGAAGTATCTTGCCGTAGTGAGAATTTTCGTTAGAAACACAGCTGAAAATTAGAAAATACTGTGGGATCAAATTAAGGAATACTCACAAAAGTTCCTCATCATGGTACCCTCACAGTCAATCTTCACGTCGATATTGGGACGATTGCGAGTGAGTGAATAAAGGCAGGATCTGTGAAAGTTGCATATTTACAATTAAGCACTTATTTCACTTATTTCAGGTTGTTTCAAAACTGCTTGCTAGAGCATCATATAACAATGCATGTTCAACACAATATATATGTCACTTACCCCACAAGGTTGATCAAGTTCTCCGTATTGCATTCGACTAGTTTAATGTTCATATTGCGGAACATGGGGGCGATATTAGCGAGAGCTTTAGCAGAATGGTTGTATATGCGCAAATGCTGGCAATCCAAGGTACCACGTAGCACCTCAAATTAAGCACTTTCAGAAATTTAAAAAAACATGTATTAGGGTGTCCCATAAGTTCTTACACTTTTTTGTTCAGATTAACTTTAAATCGGCCCTATTACTAGTGCATCAAAAATGTCAATACTATTGAATAGAACAACCATTACATAATCACTCTATCCACGGAATTTTCATCAGGTGCTCTCACATACTTTTGATAAACGTTAATCGGGGTGTAATTTTAGAAAAATAAATGTATATGAATGTTCTCGGGAAAAATGACAATCGTTATCTGGCAACATTATAACATTATCTGGCATAAACAGCTTCACTATATTAAAATTGTCGGTTTCAAGTTTCTGATGGTCACTTAAAGGAGGAGTAAACTCAATATTAAATTGTTGAAGCTATCATATGCACTGCCTAGAGCTCTAAAACGATAAGAATCTCCAAAATTTTCACATTGATATCTCGATTCCGAACAGAGTTATAGCTAGTTGGCTGGGGATCAGGGAAAGCTCAGGGAAGGGGCGAGATAGCACACGACTTGAAGAGAGTGCGTCCATAGTTCCAAAAAGTGGTCATGTGAAAAAGTGATTTTCCACGCCCTGAGGTCAAATTTTGGAATATCCTTTCCATATTCACAGGATCACCTGGGATCGCGATGAGGATCATTTTGGTGCGTTCAACGAGTCTCTAGCTGGTCTAGAAGCCGAGATCTGAATTTCAGACCACGAACCAAGAAAACTTTTATTCATCTATAAATCCATAGATGGATAATGACGAATTATCACGTGACAGATTCATAGAAACAGATGTATAACATGCATAATCTAAATTTTGAACAACAACATTAAATAATATTTAAATAATATGATCGGAAGATCAAAGCGATGGTGAGGTATAGGAGTTTGGCATTTTCTGAATTAAAATTTTCATGATTATCTACGAATTATGAGACCCTTCATGAAAGGTCTTCGGGATGCAAATTTAGATATTATAAATATGTAAACTCACATTCAAGACATTTCCGAGTTCTTTCCAAGAACAGATTAAAAGGAGACTCACTGAATTGTGAAAACATGACATATTTAATTAAAGGGAAGGGAAAATGGTCCATATCATACATTATGAAATGTTCATTACCTTTCCATCCATTCCAGCACTGCTGAAATTTCTTCGATAGACTTTTCACTCAGCATGCTATCATTCGCCTTGATTTGGTAATTTACTTGCGGTTTCATCAAGAAATTACCCTGTCGTAATTTATTATATGTCAAAACACATAGAACAGGTTGGCGAAAGGAGAAGCGAGTTGCGCCGATAAAAATTTGAACACGCTGTTTTAAAAGTAGTGATTAGGTTCTTCTTGCATGGCCTACTATGTATGAACAACATTATATTGTTTTTAAAAAAGAGAAACTATGTTTTCGACGTCACCCACTTTGATACCCAACGTACAGGACTGTCATGTGCAGAGCCTAGCGAGTGACCCAATTCATGCGCTATAGCCAATTGTGCAAGACGTGTAGGCAGTCGTTTATCTGGAACAAAAACATACACAATGCGCACTTTGATATTTCGTTTGTACGTTCGTGTGATATGAGCATAATCATTATTTTACAGTAGCGCCCAAAAGTATTGAAACGATTTGAATTTTTCATATAACTTTTTCTACTGTTGACTTAGCAAGTTCGATGTTGGGGCGCTATATACCAAATCAATATAAGAATACGATGCGAGTATTGCGTCATCACGTGCCTCATAACTAATTGCGTAGTGATGACGCAATCGAATTTCACTTTTTCAATCAGGCTTTATTCTTACATAGATTTTTTCCTACTCTCCAAACTTTCTGTGGTTGGTGTCATGTCCGAGGCCTACCCAGAAAAAAATTATGAGGTTGCTGCGCGACTGCACGTTTGCTGCAGCCTTGCTGCAAACAGGGGGTCTGAAATTCAGATCTCGGCTTCTAGACCAGCTAGAGACTCGTTGAACGCACCAAAATGATCCTCATCGCGATCCCAGGTGATCCTGTGAATATGGAAAGGATATTCCAAAATTTGACCTCAGGGCGTGGAAAATCACTTTTTCACATGACCACTTTTTGGAACTATGGACGCACTCTCTTCAAGTCGTGTGCTATCTCGCCCCTTCCCTGAGCTTTCCCTGATCCCCAGCCAACTAGCTATAACTCTGTTCGGAATCGAGATATCAATGTGAAAATTTTGGAGATTCTTATCGTTTTAGAGCTCTAGGCAGTGCATATGATAGCTTCAACAATTTAATATTGAGTTTACTCCTCCTTTAAGTGACCATCAGAAACTTGAAACCGACAATTTTAATATAGTGAAGCTGTTTATGCCAGATAATGTTATAATGTTGCCAGATAACGATTGTCATTTTTCCCGAGAACATTCATATACATTTATTTTTCTAAAATTACACCCCGATTAACGTTTATCAAAAGTATGTGAGAGCACCTGATGAAAATTCCGTGGATAGAGTGATTATGTAATGGTTGTTCTATTCAATAGTATTGACATTTTTGATGCACTAGTAATAGGGCCGATTTAAAGTTAATCTGAACAAAAAAGTGTAAGAACTTATGGGACACCCTAATACATGTTTTTTTAAATTTCTGAAAGTGCTTAATTTGAGGTGCTACGTGGTACCTTGGATTGCCAGCATTTGCGCATATACAACCATTCTGCTAAAGCTCTCGCTAATATCGCCCCCATGTTCCGCAATATGAACATTAAACTAGTCGAATGCAATACGGAGAACTTGATCAACCTTGTGGGGTAAGTGACATATATATTGTGTTGAACATGCATTGTTATATGATGCTCTAGCAAGCAGTTTTGAAACAACCTGAAATAAGTGAAATAAGTGCTTAATTGTAAATATGCAACTTTCACAGATCCTGCCTTTATTCACTCACTCGCAATCGTCCCAATATCGACGTGAAGATTGACTGTGAGGGTACCATGATGAGGAACTTTTGTGAGTATTCCTTAATTTGATCCCACAGTATTTTCTAATTTTCAGCTGTGTTTCTAACGAAAATTCTCACTACGGCAAGATACTTCTACTTGCGTGATGAGAGCTCGAATTTTTTGGGGTATGTTTGCCGAAGCTTTCGACGACGCCGACGACGACGACACCGACGAGAATTACCAGGGACGCCCCTTCTCATTCTGGCAGCAGTTTTTCATGAAGGTACTACACAATTGTACGCACATTGGGAACTAGATTTTGAAATTAGTGCTAACTTTTTGCTTTTTGTTCCCATATTTCCTTCATCCAGTCCAGTGGTGATAGAGTGTATGAGATTATGCAAATTTCACCCGCATTTTAACGCTTCATTGTCAAACCCATGCGCCTATAAACTATATGCTCGCACTATATTATATACAATCATCACTATAGAGCAAGTGAATTTCACACATTGGAAAGTGAAAACTTCAAATCGATAAATTAGAAATTGGCTGAAATATATTTTCCAGATGGTTCGTGTCGGCTACAAGATCACTTTTGATGACAAAGAATTTCCCGAGGAACAGTTCGATTCCTGTCCGCTTTCTCTCACAATTCGAAAGTTCTAAAGTGGGATACACACTTGTGTGATAAACAATGAGTTCGCCAACTGTAGTTTGTTTGTATATTTCTTTGCATAACAGTGTTTGAGTTATCATATGTTGTTAAATGATTGCTTTTTTGATTGCGTTTTTACCGTTTGATTGTAGAGACCTATAGACATATATAATTTGTGTCGATGTGGTTCCGACAGCAGTTACCCGTGCAACTCGCTTGTAAGAACGAGGTAATGCCAACAATATAGTGTAAAGAAACAGTGAACAATACATTTTAAACAGTTTTAGTGTCCGTGCTTCCGGTAATCGCTTATAGGTCATTGATAAATCAATCATACGATATAATTTATTTATCGCACACTAGATGCTTCATCAGATACAGAACTGTGCGAGAATGGGAGGGGATAGCGAGATAAAATAAGAGAAGAAATGAAGGGTAGGTGGAGAAGAGTATGGGGAGACAGGAGACAATCCCTTCCGATTTGAGAGTCATAGTGAACATTCACCAGTTCACAACCACGTTTGACCATTGCCCGTGGCCGTCCGTCTTCTTTACGTATATCTTGGACACATTGGGAGTCATTCCTAGCATCACTGAGAGACAGCACCGGCGCTGCTCATCTACAAACACTATATTAATATCTCTCTCTATCTCTATCTCTCCTTCGTAATCTTAACATACACGAACACACTGAGCTTTCTATATTGGCATAGATAAAATATTTTTTTATAATAATGGCATATGCTATTTTTTTAATTAAAAGATAATGTTTTAAGCGTCATTAAGGATACGAATAGAGTTAGTCGATTTTTCTTTCGCATACAATTCGCAAATTCTCACCGTAAATGTATGGACTAAGACGAGATTCCCTTCGGAGTCCAGGGAGGGCGTTGACTACGTCAGTCGGAGCAAAGAATGATACAAGCTTGTTCTCGATCGGCGACTCGCACACCATCTGTAAATACTAATGATATACAATATATGCACTACGAATAACGTAACGTAACGTTACGTTATTCGAATTGTTTGGTGATATAAATTGTATAATTCAAGGTTCGGTCTGGAGGACAAGAACGATACGGTCGTGCAACATGAGGCATAGATGGGAGAGAAATAATACTTTACCCTGTTGTTATTAGATCGAAAAGGCTTAAGCTCAATCGTGCATGTAATACCTCGAAAGCTCTCTGAATTCCCTGCGCCGACCAATTTCGGAAGCTCAATTCTGCATGGTTAGTGTTTGATATGATATAATGCAGGGTTTCATCATCAATAATGTTATACTCTGCGGCAATTCTTCGATGCTGAAATGAACTAATTGATTGAGGACCAGCATATGATGCCCAAGTCCAGTATACTTGCTATTTTGGGTAGTAGATTGTATGAGAACTATGACGTCATGCCGCCTTTGATCTATCAAAGGCGGCATGACGTCATAGTTCACCTTAAATTCATCAGAACAAAACAGTAAATTTTCGGATGCGAAAACTGGTAATCACCATTATTCTTCCACGTTTGGTCAGTTGCCAATCCACCCTTATCTTATCCACTTTGGGAAGTTTCATAAGCATTTTTATCACTCGAAGCTGGAAAATTGGTTTCTACAGTAGCGCCAATAAGTATTGAAACGATTTGTTATTTTGCTATAACTTTTTCGCTGATCTATTTAGCAATTTGGATGTTGTAGTACTATATGCCAAATAGATCGAGGAATACGATGCACATATTGCGTCATCACGTGCATCATAACTGATTGCGTAGTGGTGGTGCATTCGAATTTCACTTTTTCAAGCATGCGTTATTCTTACATAGTTTTTTTCCAGCTAGCCAAACTTTCTCACGTTGGAGATAAGACCGAGGCCAATCCAGGATATAAATTTGAGGTTGCTGCTCGGTCGCACCTTGGCAGTAGCCTTGCTGCAAAATCGAAGTCGGAAATTCAGATCTCTGCTTCTAGACGACCTAGAGACTCATTCAAGGCATCAAAATGATCGCAGTCATGAATCCGAACGATCCTCAGAATATGAAAACAATATCTTTTAATTTGCCATCAGGGCATGAAAAAATCTCTTTTTCACATTACCACTTTTTGGAGATTCATAACTTTGTAGGAACCGTATATACAAATCTGTTTTTTGCTTAATCATGTTCACAATGTTGTAGTTATATGATTCCCAACTTTTTAGAGTGTTTAGATATCTTTCCTGTCCGCGGTGATCGTGTTTCGGAGGAACTCTCGAGTCTCCGACCCGCTATTTTCGTTGGCACCCTCCCTCCAACTGTGCCCAAAGTTATTAAAACATTTCAAAAAGTCGGGATTCAGTTCTTCATAACGTGTTGAACATGTACACACAATAACAAAAGTTTTCCACAACTTTCTCCCAGGCATGTTTTCGAATGGTCATGCAATCAGGACCACGGTGCACCTCCGAAACACGATCGCCGCGGACAGGAAAAATATCCAAACACTCTAAAAAGTTGGGAATCATATAACTACAACATTGTGAACATGATTAAGCAAAAACCAGATTTTTATATACAGTTCCTACAAAGCTATGAATCTCAAAAATGGTCATGTGAAAAAGTGCCCTGAGGTCAAATTTTGGAATATCCTTTCCATATTCACAGGATCACCTGGGATCGCGATGAGGATCATTTTGGTGCGTTGAACGAGTCTCTAGCTGGTCTAGAATTTTTTCATTCCCTGAGGGCAAAATACAAGATATTGTTTTCATATTCGCAGGATCATATGGACTCATGACAGCAATCATTTTTATGCCTTGAACGAGTTTTTAGGTCGTCTAGAAGCCGAGATCTGAATTTCCGACTTCGATTTTGCAGCAAGGCTGCTGCCGATGTGCGACCGAGCAGCAACTTCAAATTTATATTCTGGATTGGTCTCGGTCCTATCTCCAACGTGAGAAAGTTTGGCTAGCTAGAAAAAATCTATGTAAGAATAACGCCTGTTTGAAAAAGTAAAATTCGAATGCACCACCACTACGCAATCAGTTATGATGCACGTGATGACGCAACATGTGCATCGTATTCCTCGATCGATTTGGCGTATAGTACTACAACATCCAAATTGCTAAATAGATCAGCGGAAAAGTTATAGCAAAATAAAAAAAATCGTTTCAATACTTATTGGCGCTACTGTATATTGCAGTTAATCCAGTAAAAGATAGTAGATTTTCACTTTTCATGTGATAGTTATTGTTTAAACCTTACAACGTAGGTTGCATGCGCTTAAGTGATGAAAATTGAAAAGAGAAACCCTAAAACCATATTTTAAAATAGTCTCCTTTATCAAGTATATCATTTATCTCACGCTAAGGTCATCAGCTGAGTCTGTGTCACTCCAGAATTCGAACCAAACTTTTGTGTTTTCCAATACGGCTGTTCTATCAGGTTTGCATGAAAGTCTTTGTCACTTTTTCAAAACTTTATTTCTTTGGGGAAACAATATCATGAGTTCAATTATAATAGCCATCTTTATTGGCAATATGTGCGCAATGTACCTGCAATTTATGGATCCCCTCCCTTTAGAACAAGACAAGGTGCGAATGAAAGTATTGCTCGAGTTCAACATCGAGACTTCCACGTGAATTGAAGGCCCCACCTCAAACGGCATGGGTCAGGTCAGCTAAAAGCCACTAATCGGAAGAGGCCAAGTCAGGAGAATACGGGGGGTAAGGGAGAACCATCCGTCCATATCCAGACAGTTCCTGCTTGACTTAATTGAAGTCCTGGAGACGTGGGTCATTTTGCTGATTATACACTTTCTTGTCCTTCAGCATTGAACGATCGACTTCCAACTTCAAATTCTGTAGCTGTGTGAAGTATTTGGCCCCGGTGATTGTCATGCCCTTAGGGACTAGCTCCGAGTAGATCATGCCATCCACTCCACACAACATTGAAAGCTTATTTTTCTTGGGGTGCGGGTAAAGTTTGGGGATACCCTGTGCAATCTCTCCTTCTCCAACCCACTCGGCTCTAATGTGGTTGCTATCGTAGAGGATCCATTTCTCATTCCCCATTATAAGCCGTTGCAGCCATCGATTCCCACCTCGGAGAATGAGGAGAGTATTGGAAACATCGACTCGACGGTCATGGCTGGCTTGGATCAGATCATGGGATTTGAATCGACCGATTAATTTCCTCATTATATCTCAAGCCTTCTTTGACAGTGCGATAGTGGACTCTAAGTGCAATAGTCATTTCACGGGCACTTTGAAATGGGCTCGTTTAAGCAGCTTTCTACAAAGTGTCAAAATGTATCAAACGCGGTCTCCCAGATCGATCCTCATCATAGAGGGAAAAGTCGTCTTCTTCGGAGCGATGGATCCAATTCCTGCTGGCGTTGTAGAGGGTGCATGTGCGTGATAAACATTCTTCAGTAGGGTCCCCGAATCCTTCATCGTGGTGTAGGATAGAGAGAGGCAAAGTAGAACATATCGGAAGTGAGTGGCACCAGTAACATACATCGTTGTTCTACTAGAGCTTGATTGAAGGACAAGGAATGGGAAGTTGTTTACTATAAAGGCCAATCACTGACTGTTATTCACTAGGAACGAGGGAACACCAATGTGCATTTGCGGCGAGCAGTGTAAAAACAAAACCAGTGACAAAGACTTTCATGCCAACCTATTACATTTTTTAAAAATAATACAAGTAATTAAATCAAACTATTAATAATATTAGGTTGTAACAAAAGTTTTGCCCGATTTCGACCGTGAAGTTTGAAATCTCCTAAAAGGCTTCGCTTGAAACGTCACGACCTAACTTTATAGCATATATTTAGGTAATACTTGTTCATTATATTAACATCTTCGAATCGCATCCCGCGTTCAGGAAATGCGAGAAAAACCGATTTCGCCAAAAGTGAAATATTCACGATGCACACATCGAGTGAAGAGGTTCACGACCTGGCGAGATATAGGGGTAAACAAAAATTATTTTTGTTGTTTGTCACGCTCATATTCTAAGAGAAAAGATTGTTGTATAATCGCATATAGTGGAGTGGCAAGCCCGTTGGATGTACTTTCTGAAACTATATTGGATATAGTTGTTGCTTCAATGTATCACAATTTACAGATCATTGAAATCGATCATTCGCAACTAATCATTGATCAAAGGATTGTTGATCTTGATTCAAGAATCAAATATTCTGGCTTAATCTTAAGTTCTTTTACATCTACTACCATGGGGCTTTATATCATAAAGGAATAGTGGAGCATATTTTTCCGCTTCTAGAAAATTGATATTTTCTGAAATTTTGAATCATGGTCATCACAGCCAAACTATTGGAATTCGGTTTGCATAGTTCGAGTCGATCTACTCAAAAGGAAGCTATCCCCTGATTAGGCAAAGCCAATAAGTGATAGAGTAAGAGTTGCTTTTTCAGTTAACAATGTAAAGTCTGAGCTTTCTTGTATGCTTGAAACATGGCATTTATGGAAACATCAATTTCGACACTTTAATATCAGTATCTGAGTATGCAATATTGCATTTTTTAATAGAATCATTTTATGTCCACTTGAAAATAAATTTGAGCTTTCCATGGAAGGTACTTAAAGTTTAAATGCATTTCAAATCGATAGACTTACGTCTACGGCTATGCGGTGTAGGGAACTGATTCCGACCAAGCCCTTTTTGATGAAAGATCAAAAATGACCTGAGTTTCTGTAACCCTTTTTGTGGTAATCCCTATTTAGATATTTCTTTATTATGATTGCTCATCACACTTTCCAAATGTACTTTGATATTTGCATTATCACGGATATCCGTAGAGTGCTGACCCCAAAAATATGTAGTTCAGATATCAAAAGCAGTAACTTTAACTTTGAAATGCGACCATGATATCAAATGGTTTGGTTTATACTAATGTGTGATAGAAAGAGTATCCAATCACTCAACGAATATAGGAAACAGTATGAAAAGATCTTGATAATAAAAGACGGCGTATGCTTAAAACGAAAAGTGGAAAATCGGGCAAAACTTTTGTTACAACCTGATATAAAGAAATTGTAATAATCGTATTTCACTTGTAATAGTTGGCTGGACAGTAGAAGCGAATACGCAGTTTATCGAACGTTACGGTCGCGAGCAAAGCCGAAGTGAAACGAAGCTCATTTTCGATTAAATTAGCACATTTGATCTGAAAAAAAAGTTATCGGAAATTGTTCACAAGTAGCCACATCTTACATCTAAATGTAGAACAGCCGTATTGGAATTTCTGAAAAGATTGTATGTTGATTTATGTAGGGGTGTTTGGGTGATTCCAGCAAATCGATATTTCACTTCTGCTGCGTTTACCGTGATTGCGGCACCGTTCGAATCCTCAAACATATTTCCAATGTATATCACGTGATATGAGTTTGAAAAACGTGTACAACCTTAATAATGTATATCCTTGAAAAAGTTTTGCCTCCTAAATCGAAGTCCAACTCTCTGAATCTTCGGCATGTCATTCCTAGCGGTGCTGAAAGAAACTCTTAAATGGAAATAGTGCCGCAAGAATATGATCTTAAAGTGCGCATTTGAGCGTAAAATTAACGGATTGTATCGAAAATAGTTCTCAATTCGAGTAATGGCATAATTCAAGAGTTCGAGAAACGATACCACACTCTCTTCATTCTGCACACTCTCTCGTCACTCGACCGGTCTAGAATGTGAAAAATTAAGAGAGCGTGGTATCGTTTATCGAACTCTAATTCTCAGCTCCCCCACGATCGATCGGGATGCGAGAGAATATTCCGACATTCAATCTCTTGTATCCAACATATACGGGTACCGTGTACCTCGTTCTTCCATCGTCAACTGCTTGAAGACCAACTGGAGTAACTCGTTTGGTAGATCGAATATCATTATTTTGCAGCCTTGGTTAGCGAGAGAAAGGGCAAAATCCCTAGACACTACTTCCTGCAGACATTTGGGAAATATTCAGAATATGGAATGGCATTATTAGAGGCTAGGGTTCTCTTATTGGACAATTGTTGTACCATTTTCAGAAATGCTTCATGGGCGCTATAAGGGTCATATGTATAGTGCACGAGAAACATATGTGAAAATGATACACAAATTTTCGAATAAGGGATCCTTATTAAAGGCTTCTACCGCGTGTACTATATCTTTGTAAAATGAGAGTGTACGAAAGTGAGCAGAACCTTCTCTTTTTGCAGCTAGACTTACTTCAATTTCTCTGTTGGAGATATGAACATGTCGCACCGCATACCTGACCCATACTGTTTCCTATATTCGTTGAGTGATTTGATACTCTTTCTATCACACATTAGTATAAACCAAACCATTTGATATCATGGTCGCATTTCAAAGTTAAAGTTACTGCTTTTGATATCTGAACTACATATTTTTGGGGTCAGCACTCTACGGATATCCGTGATAATGCAAATATCAAAGTACATTTGGAAAGTGTGATGAGCAATCATAATAAAGAAATATCTAAATAGGGATTACCACAAAAAGGGTTACAGAAACTCAGGTCATTTTTGATCTTTCATCAAAAAGGGCTTGGTCGGAGTCAGTTCCCTACACCGCATAGCCGTAGACGTAAGTCTATCGATTTGAAATGCATTTAAACTTTAAGTACCTTCCATGGAAAGCTCAAATTTATTTTCAAGTGGACATAAAATGATTCTATTAAAAAATGCAATATTGCATACTCAGATACTGATATTAAAGTGTCGAAATTGATGTTTCCATAAATGCCATGTTTCCAGCATACAAGAAAGCTCAGACTTTACATTGTTAACTGAAAAAGCAACTCTTACTCTATCACTTATTGGCTTTGCCTAATCAGGGGATAGCTTCCTTTTGAGTAAATCGACTCGAACTATGTAAACCGAATTCCAATATTTTGGCTGTGATGACCATGATTCAAAATTTCAGAAAATATCAATTTTCTAGAAGCGGAAAAAACTATGCTCCACTATTCCTTTATGATATAAAGCCCCATGGTAGTAGATGTAAAAGAACTTAAGATTAAGCCAGAATATTTGATTCTTGAATCAAGATCAACAATCCTTTGATCAATGATTAGTTGCGAATGATCGATTTCAATGATCTGTAAATTGTGATACATTGAAGCAACAACTATCAGGTTGTAACATAAGTTTTGTCGCGTCCAATCTCTTATGCATTTTAACCTCAGAAATTCTTCGAATTAATTTAATCTCAATTTCATTATTCATCATCAGTGAGGGCCTTCGTACTCTTTCTTACGCGCTTTACTTCAGTCCTGTCAAGGCAGTTGAGGAGGCACATTAGTCAGACAAAGTTGTACTGAGATAAGGATTAGAAATCATTTTCACGCATCAGCTCTTCTTGAAAAGGATAAATTATGCCGATTTTGTGTGATTTGCGTAAAGTACTACATATGTGCATAATTTTGAACCACTCACGGATAATGACAAACGAAAATCGTTCTAGAAATGTAGACGAGTTTGTATAATGTGGATGGTTGGTGACGGTCGCGAAAACTTTCGCAAGCCGAATTTTCTTCTCAGTAGATATCCAGATCCAAATAGTGGTGGAATATAGTTCACCCAAAGTGGTCAGTGTGCAGACAAAGTTTGGGGTAGATTGGGTTCTGTTGAGATAAGTGGCTCCATTCAGAACGATGGTATGTAAATTAAACTACTGAAATCGGCACTTTGTTCATATTCCTACCTCGCACACATGTTCAATATCTGATTTGTTGTGTCCATCCGAACCATAAACCCTTCCCTTACTAGTATCTACTTAGGATAAGTTTGGAAATAAATAGCTTTTGAATGACAATCTTTAATTCGAAACACCTAAACTTGCAAATTTTGGTAAAATTGTGCGCGAATTGAATTAATAAAAATTCAAATTTCCCACAAGTGGAGTGTTCTTTCTCTCACTTGTTTAATGATAAATTATACCTCCATGAGTGGTAATTGAACGCACTTATGATAGTCACTGTTGTTGCAATTCTGGATTCAGAAGAGTTGGTCAAGTTGGCTACGAATCAACGGCTAACGTTACACTCAGTGAAGTATATCTTTGGTTCCGCTCAACATAGCACCATATCTGGCGTATATTTTGAAAGAGCATTGACGGGGTATATCACCATGCTGTAGAAGTTTGGTTCATTATTCATCTCTGCGAACTAGCACCCGATCAAACGAATCAGTTCATATTAATATTTTTCGCATAGCCAGCGTGCGCAGTTCAGCTCTACCCTATGGTTTGAATGTGTATGAACACCCCAAACATATACTAGGAGGTCAGGCATTGATAATGTTTGAGAAGTATCCTTCATGGAAATATTGTGAACCTCCGAAATGAGACAAAACTTATGTTACAACCTAATATATCCAATATAGTTTCAGAAAGTACATCCAACGGGCTTGCCACTCCACTATATGCGATTATGCAACAATCTTTTCTCTTAGAATATGAGCGTGACAAACAACAAAAATAATTTTTGTTTACCCCTATATCTCGCCAGGTCGTGAACCTCTTCACTCGATGTAAAGCCACAAAGAGCGCCGAATGCAGGCTAACTTCCATGAAGAAAACATGAGCGATTGCTGAAATTGCGTAAATTGTGCAATAATACAATCACATATGACTTCGCAAGAAATGGCGCTCTTCATTACGTGTTTTCTTCCCGCACCCTCTCCGTCCCACCAAGGCGCCTGCCCATTGGGGAAGGGGAATTGGTTGTCGTGACTAGATCACGCAGGTAAATATGTCTGGCGAAAGGTTGGCACTCCGGACTGAATCCGCCCATGTTGACACTGGCCCTTCAGTGTTCTCCCGCAAGCCCAGTCCTATTCTGTGCACTTACTCAGACATGCATAATGAAGACAATGTTGCTTGCAAAGTCGGCGCTTCTGCACAATCCCGGACAATGCAATATTTGCGAATGATATACAAATACTTAGATGCGAATACTCATTCTACATTGGACTAACATAGTTATTAGGATACCGGCAAATACCCTAGTAATACTTATCACACATATGTAACGACGATCCACAAGTTTGTCCGGGATTGTGCAGAAGCGCCGCAAAGTCATACCCAGTACACAACATACTTATTACTTACACAGCCCCTTCACTAGGTTGTGTTCTTGAATGGACTGGTAAATGGAATGCACAAATTGGAAACTCGATAGCTGATATACAATCATATATGCAACACCGTTGACCAAATTCTGAATTATTTATGGATTGAATTAATACAAAAACATCAAAATTACCGTTATTCCATTAATGGCGATGAGTATGAAGGTATAATTGCCTCTGAACAGCGGGAAGAAAATCAGTTTGCAATAAGCAAAGCAGGCTGGGGGTATTGTAGCGATAAGAAACGAAGACACGATTATTGTTTGACAGACGTCGAACACACCCAGGATATCCATCGAGATGCCGAATTTTGGTAAGATTTTGCCTTAAGAAGGCTGTGAAAACTGCTTAGCAAGCCTTTTTAATTGATGAGCAAGTACCCTTTGTCTCCTAAGTTCATACACTCTCTCGACGGGTCGGGCGGTGAAAGAGTGTTATGAATCAAGATTTGACTTCTCGAACTCTAGTGCAAACTTAGTCCGTTTTTGTCTAGACTCATCAGTCATTTCCCCAGGGAGTTCATTAAAGGTTGAATGCGCGTAGTTCTGTGCCTTTGTGTACCTCTTCATCGAAAACCTTACAGTCCACTACGGTTCTTCGCTCAGGGAATTCCAAAAATACAATTATAAAACAATACTTTTATTGGTGTATATCATATTTTCCCCAACGACTATATCGAAATATTAAACTTCCTTGTATTCCCTCTGTAATTCCCCGTTATTGTCCGATATTTAGTGAACAGTAGTCTACAAAGTCTTCTGGGCTGGATGATACTTCTTTCTCACTTGTTCTACTGAGATAGAGTAAATGTTGCAAAATACTCTCCTCTGGCAGATTCAGGCAGATTCGGTTGAAGGCGGAAGTGAATGCCGGTACTAGGTCGGATGAGAACTATGAAGTCATGCCGTTTTTGATACATACAAGGGTGGTATGGCGTCGTTGTTCTCATCCAGCCTAGTACCGTCTGCCTGACTACAATCTTCTTACTCGCTCACTCAATCTGATTGATGCGAGCGAGTGTAGAACGAGTGGACCGAATGATCCGAAGATACTTTAGTAAGATGAAAAATTTGGGAAATCGTCTCGTCATTTCATACACTCTCCAGGCTGTAATGGGAAATGAACAGACAAGTACTTGAATTTCGAACTCGACGCATTTGTCGGAAAGGCCAAACGCTCTTCGTCTGGCTTTGTTAATGATGTGTCAGAAAGGCGCCCAGTCAAACCAAAAACTCTTTAGCCAATTAGCGAAGTGATTATTCACCAGTGTCGAGGGTGTTTTTCGCAGTTAAAGCATCATTGGACAAGGGAATCGAAGATCAGACACCAAATCCAAGTGGAACAGTGGCGGATTGCGTTTGAGGAACAATATTCGGCGCTTCTGCACAATCCCGGACAGCATCATTATCGTGAATGAATTTCCATATAGGAAATATCAGGGAATGAATGCTCATAAAACACTACGCTATGACAGATAATAGTATAGAAGCACCCCAATACAAATTGTCACAAATATTGAATGAAAATGCAGACTTTTGTCCGGGATTGTGCAGAAGCGCCCAATATTCTATACACTCGCGTGATCGGGCTCTATGTGGGATGAGAAATATGACGCCATGCCACATTTGATATATCAAAGGCGGGATGACGTCATAGTTCTCATCCGACCTAGTGCCGCGTGTTCGTGAGAGAGTGTAGAATGACGATTTGTCCGGATCGCCGCCAGTTTGTCAACATCCTGACAAAATGGGTTTAACTAAATGGCCAGTGTTCTTATTACAATCAGAGAAATTATTACAATATTACAACCATTCCGAAAAACACCAAAAGGAAAGAAAGCCGCTAGATATGCGTTCGTTATTGAGTGTTTTACCGGCACTTCCATGTCCGAAACTTAGGCTTTTGAAAACGTTATCGCATCGTAACAATGCCATGATCACTGGCGAATATTCTGCACTAATTTTCTGAATATGTTTAGTCTGACTTTTGCACCGTAATGTGGCGTTAGTTCTCGTGAAAAATCGGTCGGAAATGGAAAAAAGAGTGTTCGTTCTGATCGGGTCACTTCCCGGAAGTGACTTTTATTTGAAGTCCCGCAATTTTGTATCTCCGATCTCCGTGGAGCTAGAGACTTAAAAATTTTAATATAAGGTTTTTTGATCCACATAACATTATATTCCAATTTTCAAGTCTCTAGCTCCACGGAGAACGAAGATACGAAATTGCGGGAATTCAAATAAAGGTCACTTCCGGAAAATATCGCAGGGTGAGAACTAACGCTCTTTTTCCACTTCCAAAACATGTTTCCTGAGAACTAACAGTGCATAAATATACATAATTAATGAGCCTAGACGAAACCCTGTTCCTTTCGGGTGAAGTATTTTTCAACATTTTTTTGTGTACTTCCTGTTTCACATCACTACGAATCACCAGAATCAGTTGAGAGCGTTTTGGATTTTTTAAGCACTAGTCGAAAAGGCCAAAGCTCTTCGTCTAGGTGCGTTATCCGTACAGCGAAGACCCCAGACAAAAACTCCTTAGCTCATGAGATCCTTGAGTCACCTCAGAGGTCTTTGCTAAACAGTTTTACCTAGTACCGGCATTCACTTCCGCCTTCAACCGAATCTGCCTGAATCTGCCAGAGGAGAGTATTTTGCAACATTTACTCTATCTCAGTAGAACAAGTGAGAAAGAAGTATCATCCAGCCCAGAAGACTTTGTAGATTACTGTTCACTAAATATCGGACAATAACGGGGAATTACAGAGGGAATACAAGGAAGTTTAATATTTCGATATAGTCGTTGGGGAAAATATGATATACACCAATAAAAGTATTGTTTTATAATTGTATTTTTGGAATTCCCTGAGCGAAGAACCGTAGTGGACTGTAAGGTTTTCGATGAAGAGGTACACAAAGGCACAGAACTACGCGCATTCAACCTTTAATGAACTCCCTGGGGAAATGACTGATGAGTCTAGACAAAAACGGACTAAGTTTGCACTAGAGTTCGAGAAGTCAAATCTTGATTCATAACACTCTTTCACCGCCCGACCCGTCGAGAGAGTGTATGAACTTAGGAGACAAAGGGTACTTGCTCATCAATTAAAAAGGCTTGCTAAGCAGTTTTCACAGCCTTCTTAAGGCAAAATCTTACCAAAATTCGGCATCTCGATGGATATCCTGGGTGTGTTCGACGTCTGTCAAACAATAATCGTGTCTTCGTTTCTTATCGCTACAATACCCCCAGCCTGCTTTGCTTATTGCAAACTGATTTTCTTCCCGCTGTTCAGAGGCAATTATACCTTCATACTCATCGCCATTAATGGAATAACGGTAATTTTGATGTTTTTGTATTAATTCAATCCATAAATAATTCAGAATTTGGTCAACGGTGTTGCATATATGATTGTATATCAGCTATCGAGTTTCCAATTTGTGCATTCCATTTACCAGTCCATTCAAGAACACAACCTAGTGAAGGGGCTGTGTAAGTAATAAGTATGTTGTGTACTGGGTATGACTTTGCGGCGCTTCTGCACAATCCCGGACAAACTTGTGGATCGTCGTTACATATGTGTGATAAGTATTACTAGGGTATTTGCCGGTATCCTAATAACTATGTTAGTCCAATGTAGAATGAGTATTCGCATCTAAGTATTCGTATATCATTCGCAAATATTGCATTGTCCGGGATTGTGCAGAAGCGCCGACTTTGCAAGCAACATTGTCTTCATTATGCATGTCTGAGTAAGTGCACAGAATAGGACTGGGCTTGCGGGAGAACACTGAAGGGCCAGTGTCAACATGGGCGGATTCAGTCCGGAGTGCCAACCTTTCGCCAGACATATCTACCTGCGTGATCTAGTCACGACAACCAATTCCCCTTCCCCAATGGGCAGGCGCCTTGGTGGGACGGAGAGGGTGCGGGAAGAAAACACGTAATGAAGAGCGCCATTTCTTGCGAAGTCATATGTGATTGTATTATTGCACAATTTACGCAATTTCAGCAATCGCTCATGTTTTCTTCATGGAAGTTAGCCTGCATTCGGCGCTCTTTGTGGCTTTACATCGAGTGAAGAGGTTCACGACCTGGCGAGATATAGGGGTAAACAAAAATTATTTTTGTTTTCGGAAACGGACCCGAGGGGGATTGTGCAGAAGCGCCGCAAAGTCATACCCAGTACACAACATACTTATTACTTACACAGCCCCTTCACTAGGTTGTGTTCTTGAATGGACTGGTAAATGGAATGCACAAATTGGAAACTCGATAGCTGATATACAATCATATATGCAACACCGTTGACCAAATTCTGAATTATTTATGGATTGAATTAATACAAAAACATCAAAATTACCGTTATTCCATTAATGGCGATGAGTATGAAGGTATAATTGCCTCTGAACAGCGGAAAGAAAATCAGTTTGCAATAAGCAAAGCAGGCTGGGGGTATTGTAGCGATAAGAAACGAAGACACGATTATTGTTTGACAGACGTCGAACACACCCAGGATATCCATCGAGATGCCGAATTTTGGTAAGATTTTGCCTTAAGAAGGCTGTGAAAACTGCTTAGCAAGCCTTTTTAATTGATGAGCAAGTACCCTTTGTCTCCTAAGTTCATACACTCTCTCGACGGGTCGGGCGGTGAAAGAGTGTTATGAATCAAGATTTGACTTCTCGAACTCTAGTGCAAACTTAGTCCGTTTTTGTCTAGACTCATCAGTCATTTCCCCAGGGAGTTCATTAAAGGTTGAATGCGCGTAGTTCTGTGCCTTTGTGTACCTCTTCATCGAAAACCTTACAGTCCACTACGGTTCTTCGCTCAGGGAATTCCAAAAATACAATTATAAAACAATACTTTTATTGGTGTATATCATATTTTCCCCAACGACTATATCGAAATATTAAACTTCCTTGTATTCCCTCTGTAATTCCCCGTTATTGTCCGATATTTAGTGAACAGTAGTCTACAAAGTCTTCTGGGCTGGATGATACTTCTTTCTCACTTGTTCTACTGAGATATAGTAAATGTTGCAAAATACTCTCCTCTGGCAGATTCAGGCAGATTCGGTTGAAGGCGGAAGTGAATGCCGGTACTATCGTGCACCGAGTCCACATTGAAGAAACATGTTCCATAATGTTCCATAGTGGAACATTTTTTTCCATGTTTTTCCATTTTCGAAATTCTATATTAAAATGGATGAACTGATGGCTGTATTTGTGTGCGGAGCTTCAATACTTTATTTTTAATCGATTTATGTGAAAAAAAGAAGAGAAAATATTCATTAATTTATTATTTGAGCTATTTCAGCAAAAAAATCCTATAATTGGCATTTTGCGATCGCTAAAAGTTTACTACAGAGCAGCTTACGGTACTCACTGGTCTTTCGTGAGTTGTTCTCTTTTATCTTTGCCTATTCCCGCATTCATTTTTTTCGGAGTTTCTAATCAATAATTCACTGCTTTCTATTGATTATTTGCTGCAATTCCATGTCCTCATATCACCACCAGAGTATCCGCCTCTGTTCAATGCCCTGTTCGCTTTCAAAAACCGCGTCATTTAGCTAACTTCATTGTTTAATTGCAATTGCTCTGTTTTTGTGTTCATATATTGGACGCCCATGCATGTTTCACTGCCCACTACTATTACTTAGCATGCGCCGTGTTCGTGTTTAGTCGATATTCAAACTTTGACTCTGGGAAAATCGATTTATAGTATGTTTTTTTGAGGCCACTTTGCACGCGTGGTTTGCTTGCTCTTCGCCAAGTTGTTTTCCCTTTATTGTTCGATTTTCGTGCTGTTTAAATTTAAATATTCTAGGATGAACCGCACTCTTGGATTCCGTCGCCTCGCTGTCCGCGCCACCCAGCAGACGCGCGCCTCCTCTGGCAGTTCACGCCCGCCGACAGCACCATGACCACCTGGGGAAAGGTACGCCTCCTTGACGTTACACTATTAGTCCATTCCATCCCTGGTCAATCAACGTATTTATTCATTTCGCTTGGTTATGTATAATAGCTTGATTAATTGACTGGAACCGTAAAATTGTCACTATTAGTAAGGGAACGCCGTCAAGAAGTCGCAGTTTTTAAATAAATGCTCGAATTTAATGGAATTCCGTTCCAGATCTTCTACGTCGCTTCTCTCCCGTGCCTCGCCCTCACCATGTACGCCGCCTTCACGGTATGCTTTATTTTATTTGATTTTTTATAAAAGTTGTTTTTATATTGGGTGAAACCACCTTTATGTTGTTGTTATCCTCAAATTTTTAATGCCCTCTTGCACTTCTTACGGAGACAGCTTCAAAATAATGTTGTTAAACTGCTGCATTTTGCAATATAGGTGATTCTATCATATTCCTCTTTTCCAGGACCACGCGAAGCACGGGAGTCAGCTAGCCCTACCTCAACGTGCGCAACAAGGTTATTTAATGGTCCAGTTGTTTATTTATTATAAGTTTGAAACGTGGGTTTGCCTGGTAGATGGGAAGGGAGAGTGAGTTGCTTACAATCTTTCATTCGATTGTAAAGGTGTGATAAGCTGAACACGATTGTGACTACTACCTAACAATTTCCCTCATTAGAAAAATTCATGCAATCCAAACAATATTTGTTCCAGGCAGTCTCGGATCACTCGACGAGGATAAAGGAATCCCCCCCCCCTCCCTCCAATTAGTGACCCCCCAATGTGATTAGAAGAACATCCGATTATTTTGGACTGATTTATTGCCCCCATTCCCTCTCTTGTTGTTTAGTATGATAACTAGGTTATTATATGTTATCAAATCACTGTTATTGCTTCGGCAATTTCATTGTATTTGTAAATTAGTAAATTCTTTACGCTATTTTTTTAGTTTGAGCCTCGGGGACACAAGTACGGATTCCAGTTAGACTACACATTGTGCAACTTAGGCGATCGTGTACATTAGGTCACATCGTAGAAACATCTTTATTGCAATTTTTTGACACATCGGCGACAAACGATTACGATAGAGATTCGACGATATAACAATTGATAGATTCATCGTGAAAACAGTAGATAGAATGTAAACTAGTCTTTAACGGGCTTTCCATCTACTTCAATGACTCTTCTCATTTGGGTGTGCACATGTCGAATGTAATTTTGGCATTTATCGGCAGTGAGCACGTTCGTCCAGAACTCGTTGATTCCCTCTACTAGGTGGGGCACGTTAGTGGGCTTCCAAGTCGTCTTGAGATATCGCTTCATTTCTCCCCAGACCAACTCCACAGGATTGAGGTCTGGGGATTCTGCAGGCCAGTCCTCTGTCTTCAATGATTAGGGTTATTTTTATATCTCTCAACTAGAATCACAATGTTTACTTTCTTCACGTTCTCTACCGAGTGCCCTTTATCATGCAGATCAGAAATAGTACCTCGATCTCCTCCCTTTTGAGGAACTCCTTGGTTATGTTTGCTTTATGACAGGGCGCATTGTCCTGCACCAGCAATGACTTCCCTCCGAAGTTCTCCCTAAAACGTGAGTCTTTTCTTCGGATGTAGTTACATTTTGTTTTAGTATTTCCGATAATTCAGACTATTATGAGTATTTATACGATACTTACACACCTTTCCCACTCCACGTATCCGTCCCTGAGGATCTTGCAGTACTCGACTGCATCGACTCGGCATGAACCATCTAGGACAACCAGGTTGGTCGGGCCTTTCCAAGAGATCCCACCCCACACAAGCACCTCAATCAGACACATTTAATTCACAATTGAGATATACTCCAACCTTCTGAGGGTGCTTGAAGGTACTTTTGATGCGTCTATCCCTTGCCGTAGACAACACCCAGACCTTCCTTGAGTTGGAATCGAGTTGAATCATCGATTCATCCGTGAAGATGTGCTTCCGGAAGGTACAGTTCTCCTCGATTCGTGCCTTGCACCAGTCGACTCGAGGTTGGCGATTCGCCAGACGGACTGAGTGACCATATCTCACGTCCAGATTGACATAGCCATTCTCTTTCCTGATCCTTTCCACTGGGTACTCGGATAGCTGAAATAGAAATAATTGGGAAAACAAGTGATTGTGTGTACCTGCAGGCCGAATTCTGTCTCGATTGGAGAAGAGACGAGAGAGTAATCTCGTCGTCGTCCTCGTACATCTTCGCGATGTGAGACCGAACGGCAGGGTACAGATCGGGAGGGATGGTCTCAGGTCGAGGACAGTAGTCCTTCTCCAGCTTGGGTGGGAGGGCAAGAAGACGCTGAATGGTCGTCGGGGAGACCACATGGCCCATGGCAAGAAGGCGCCTCGACATTTCCGTATAAGGGATTCCTTGATCATCCCATCCCATTAAGCAGTCCTTCCATGTCTTGTCCACGTTCTGTTCAAATTATTAATGTTCACGTGTGAAAGGAGATGATAAAATGTCGATGCTAAATACTCACAATGCTTGCCAGGGATTGCGCCATTGTAAGATGAACTCGTTTCCAACGAAGAATGGAGAGTACCTGGAATGTGTACATAGAGATGAGTATGCATAGCATTGTTTCATAGATGTCGGTTATTATGCTTATCGATGGGGATTTCGAACTAGTCGACCGCAGTTCTCTCAAGAAAGGAAGTGTCGAGGGTCTGGGCGAGAAATGCTACTTCGAGTATCACGGTGTGAGAAAGGAGGGCATATTCTGCCAGGGAGGTTTCCATAAGGTAATGGAGAAGGAACTGGGAAACTGGAGAGATGGGATAAAAACGATCGACAATCAACGGAAGAAGAAAGATCTGGTTAGCCAATTACAAAGTGATATTGAATGAACGGTTCGCAGAAGCGAACTGTCATCGTTCGGGGAAAGTCGGTGGAAGTGGCGGTGAGAGAGAAGAGATAGAAGAGGAAGAAGGGATCAGGTAGGTCGTTCCTTCCATCACAAATCGCACGTGAAATATCAGATGATGATCTAGTAGCAGTGGAGAAGAAGGTCAAGGTTGTTAAAGGTAAGTTTTCACTCTCGTTTTGTGCTAGAACTGTGAATTCAGGGGGAGCAGGAACAATGAAAGGAGAGAATGTGAGGCCTTCCCGATCTGCAGGAGGTTAGATTTTCGAATATTGCACGGTTTCTGGAGAGGTAGTATTCAGGAGATGGAACTGGTGATGATCTCAGTGGTCTTTCCCAGATGATGGTCAGATTGAATAGTGGGGAATCCACAGGAGATGGACGACCAGGTTAAATGAAATGATAATTTATCTCAATACAAGACATAGAATCGTCGAAATCTCGGAAAGTGGGTCGGAGTGTGGAGAGGGCATCGAACCGGAGCCCGACCCCTGTGCTGGAGGACGATTCTGAGGAGGAGGAGGGAGCTGCATCCGATCTATCAGGACTGAGCGGGGATGGAGCAATCTGTAAGAATTCCTTTGTTTATGATATGGAGCGTTTCACTTATAAGTGATCTACCTACATGCTGGGCAATAGCCGATTCAGGGAGAGAGATAAAGGGAGAAGTCAAACCTTTTCTTCAGTGCTCGCAGCAGTGCAGGCGATGGGGAGCACTCTCGGGAAGCAGATGAAGGCACTCGAGAAGAAATTCGACGACGGCATGAGAAAAGTCAATGCCAGAATCGACCGCCTGGAGGGTCAAGCTGATGAGATCGCCGATGCAGTTGAGGGACAGCGAGCTATGGTCAGTACTGTAGCACACACTGGAATCCAGAATAGCAGAGAATGCAAATGAATTCGTTATAATATCATTACTCTGTACATCTAGGTTCGCCAAGTGGCATCTGCTACTCCCTCCATAGTAGCAAATGCTCAGAAGGCCGCGCAAGGCACGGAGACAATCAAGGATATGATGCCTGCCCCACCAAAAGGTTCTCTACTTAGTATTATTGTAAGTCAAAAGTATCCTACAGACTTTGTCTACAAGTACCTGTCGATGGAAGAGGTGGCTGTGATGGATGAGAACAACAAAGAACTCTTGTCGTTTGCGAACGCGCTCGACAAGAGCTTGTTCACTCTCAAAGAGCGAAGACTCTCTATAAAAGACAGAGATCAAGTCAAATGGAACTGGCTGAAGAATGTAAGACGTTAAGTTATTTTTTTAAAAAAAATGGCTCACCTTTTACATACCATTCTCCTTGCAGTGTCTTCTCCACCTCCGTAGATTCGGAATTGGACTGAGGGGAAAGGACGGAGAGATGATCGCCATTGGAGCAGTGAGGAAGCGACTCAATTCATACGCTTCACTAAGAAGAATACAGTTCGAAAAGAATGGGATTGAGATGGACGAAGTGGAAGGAGAGGGGATTGAGGAGATAGGAGGGGAGAATGGTATGGACGAGGATGAGGAAGAAGGTCCAGAAGGAGTGGACAATGTGGCTGACGAAGGAGATCACACGGTAGAGAACATGGGAGGATACCCGGTAGAGAATCCCCCTATCCAGAGAGAGGGTAGCAGAGAATATTTGCAACTCTAAGCCCTACTCTCCATTATAGATGTTCCCATAGTAAGGTCGTCGCTGTTAATTCTGTGAATTATGTTACTGTATCGTCTTTTTTTTCCATCGTAATGGTCCCAATGTCTTCCAAGGTTCTGAGAAACGTTAAATAGATGGGATGTACACGATCGCCTAATTTGCCTATTGCACAATGTGTAGTCTAACTGGAATCCGTACTTGTGTCCCCGAGGCTCAAACTAAAAAAATAGCGTAAAGAATTTACTAATTTACAAATACAATGAAATTGCCGAAGCAATAACAGTGATTTGATAACATATAATAACCTAGTTATCATACTAAACAACAAGAGAGGGAATGGGGGCAATAAATCAGTCCAAAATAATCGGATGTTCTTCTAATCACATTGGGGGGTCACTAATTGGAGGGAGGGGGGGGGGGGGATTCCTTTATCCTCGTCGAGTGATCCGAGACTGCCTGGAACAAATATTGTTTGGATTGCATGAATTTTTCTAATGAGGGAAATTGTTAGGTAGTAGTCACAATCGTGTTCAGCTTATCACACCTTTACAATCGAATGAAAGATTGTAAGCAACTCACTCTCCCTTCCCATCTACCAGGCAAACCCACGTTTCAAACTTATAATAAATAAACAACTGGACCATTTTATCGCAATTAGTTACTGCTATGTGTTTTATACACGTAAGAAAAAGTAAACAAAAAAAATGTGTAACGAACTAACCAGTGGTGAATCCGAATCCGCGCGTGCGCTTCGTCGTCGTGTCGTCGACGTTGATCAGCTCGCGCCCATCTTAAAGCAATGCAATTAAGTTGATAAATTGCGAATGAGTAGTAGAAAGTGCTCCCTTTTAGAAAAATAATCGCATCAAGATTCTTGATTCAATAATGGACTAAATACAATACGATGTCAAGTCCCACTAATTTTAATGTTTCACTAATTAGATTTTATGTTCCAAAGAAAGTAGAACAGCAATGCGAGTAGGGTCACGCGTTAATGGAAGGCGATAAGCAACTCACCTCCATCTACTCGTTGCTCCTCTAGTGGTGCTTGCGGTCCTCCTCAAAGCCCACTCCGGGCACGCACTGCTCGCTCTTGTTGTGGACGAGGGAGTGGTGGCCGTCGCCCCAAGGGAAATGCTGCAAACGGAGTAGGATTAATGCAGATTAGATAAAGATTCAAACAAAATGCAGTAACTATGACTATGGTTGCTTGCAACTTATTTCTCTATCAACAGCTTGTGCACACCAACGGACAATAACAAGGACGTTTCAAGTTCTCTCATAAAAATAAGGTTACGAACGTGCATAATCGTTTCTCGAAAGTGAGCAAACCGCACAAATTTAAATAAATAAATGAAAAATAACCTTGTTGCGCACGTTGAGGTAGGGCTAGCTGACTCCCGTGCTTCGCGTGGTCCTGGAAAAGAGGAATATGATAGAATCACCTATATTGCAAAATGCAGCAGTTTAACAACATTATTTTGAAGCTGTCTCCGTAAGAAGTGCAAGAGGGCATTAAAAATTTGAGGATAACAACAACATAAAGGTGGTTTCACCCAATATAAAAACAACTTTTATAAAAAATCAAATAAAATAAAGCATACCGTGAAGGCGGCGTACATGGTGAGGGCGAGGCACGGGAGAGAAGCGACGTAGAAGATCTGGAACGGAATTCCATTAAATTCGAGCATTTATTTAAAAACTGCGACTTCTTGACGGCGTTCCCTTACTAATAGTGACAATTTTACGGTTCCAGTCAATTAATCAAGCTATTATACATAACCAAGCGAAATGAATAAATACGTTGATTGACCAGGGATGGAATGGACTAATAGTGTAACGTCAAGGAGGCGTACCTTTCCCCAGGTGGTCATGGTGCTGTCGGCGGGCGTGAACTGCCAGAGGAGGCGCGCGTCTGCTGGGTGGCGCGGACAGCGAGGCGACGGAATCCAAGAGTGCGGTTCATCCTAGAATATTTAAATTTAAAAAGCACGAAAATCGAACAATAAAGGGAAAACAACTTGGCGAAGAGCAAGCAAACCACGCGTGAAAAGTGGCCTCAAAAAAACATACTATAAATCGATTTTCCCAGAGTCAAAGTTTGAATATCGACTAAACACGAACACGGCGCATGCTAAGTAATAGTAGTGGGCAGTGAAACATGCATGGGCGTCCAATATATGAACACAAAAACAGAGCAATTGCAATTAAACAATGAAGTTAGCTAAATGACGCGGTTTTTGAAAGCGAACAGGGCATTGAACAGAGGCGGATACTCTGGTGGTGATATGAGGACATGGAATTGCAGCAAATAATCAATAGAAAGCAGTGAATTATTGATTAGAAACTCCGAAAAAAGTGAATGCGGGAATAGGCGAAGATAAAAGAGAACAACTCACGAAAGACCAGTGAGTACCGTAAGCTGCTCTGTAGTAAACTTTTAGCGATCGCAAAATGCCAATTATAGGATTTTTTTGCTGAAATAGCTCAAATAATAAATTAATGAATATTTTCTCTTCTTTTTTTCACATAAATCGATTAAAAATAAAGTATTGAAGCTCCGCACACAAATACAGCCATCAGTTCATCCATTTTAATATAGAATTTCGAAAATGGAAAAACATGGAAAAAAATGTTCCACTATGGAACATTATGGAACATGTTTCTTCAATGTGGACTCGGTGCACGATAGGTAAAACTGTTTAGCAAAGACCTCTGAGGTGACTCAAGGATCTCATGAGCTAAGGAGTTTTTGTCTGGGGTCTTCGCTGTACGGATAACGCACCTAGACGAAGAGCTTTGGCCTTTTCGACTAGTGCTTAAAAAATCCAAAACGCTCTCAACTGATTCTGGTGATTCGTAGTGATGTGAAACAGGAAGTACACAAAAAAATGTTGAAAAATACTTCACCCGAAAGGAACAGGGTTTCGTCTAGGCTGATTAATTATGTATATTTATGCACTGTTAGTTCTCAGGAAACATGTTTTGGAAGTGGAAAAAGAGCGTTAGTTCTCACCCTGCGATATTTTCCGGAAGTGACCTTTATTTGAATTCCCGCAATTTCGTATCTTCGTTCTCCGTGGAGCTAGAGACTTGAAAATTGGAATATAATGTTATGTGGGTCAAAAAACCTTATATTAAAATTTTTAAGTCTCTAGCTCCACGGAGATCGGAGATACAAAATTGCGGGACTTCAAATAAAAGTCACTTCCGGGAAGTGACCCGATCAGAACGAACACTCTTTTTTCCATTTCCGACCGATTTTTCACGAGAACTAACGCCACATTACGGTGCAAAAGTCAGACTAAACATATTCAGAAAATTAGTGCAGAATATTCGCCAGTGATCATGGCATTGTTACGATGCGATAACGTTTTCAAAAGCCTAAGTTTCGGACATGGAAGTGCCGGTAAAACACTCAATAACGAACGCATATCTAGCGGCTTTCTTTCCTTTTGGTGTTTTTCGGAATGATTGTAATATTGTAATAATTTCTCTGATTGTAATAAGAACACTGGCCATTTAGTTAAACCCATTTTGTCAGGATGTTGACAAACTGGCGGCGATCCGGACAAATCGTCATTCTACACTCTCTCACGAACACGCGGCACTAGGTCGGATGAGAACTATGACGTCATCCCGCCTTTGATATATCAAATGTGGCATGGCGTCATATTTCTCATCCCACATAGAGCCCGATCACGCGAGTGTATAGAATATTGGGCGCTTCTGCACAATCCCGGACAAAAGTCTGCATTTTCATTCAATATTTGTGACAATTTGTATTGGGGTGCTTCTATACTATTATCTGTCATAGCGTAGTGTTTTATGAGCATTCATTCCCTGATATTTCCTAACGGAGAATGTGAAAAGAATTTTCCCAAATTCTCTCCCTGGAAATTGAGGTTTCACATTTGCTTCTAAACCAATTGCCGTGCGAAGTTATCAAGAAGACGTGGACTTGTAGCGCAAATACCAATAAATGACTTACCCTCCTCTCCTCGTCTTCCTCCTTGTTCTCGTTCTCCTGCAGGTTGCAAGTTGCAGAGGGAAGCTGCAGCATCAGAGAGAGACGACCCGGAGGGGCACTGGGAATGATACGATTTTTCGGGTTATTGAGAGCAAAGAGATCTTGTGATTAGAAAACGTTCGCCCTATTGCTCTTGTCATACACTTGCAATACAAAACAGCCATATTGCTTTTCCTTCCAATATGACCAATTTACCTCTCCGTATCCTCGTTCTCTTTCTTCTCTCCATCGGGCATCAATCGGGCGCACTTCTTGAGCAGCAGTGGCAGCACTCGCATCAGAACGGGAGGACCGACCTGAGCAGAGGGAGGATACTGTAGATTGCTGGTTCACAAAGATGAAGACGACTATCACCAGCAGAGGTAATAGCATTTGGAAAATGGCTGTAATGAGAATTGACCGAGGGCCTAGTGCAAATGCAGGTAACTACAGCGACCACGCTACAGCAGTACTGTCAGATCGTACAGTATGCTGTAATACCCTTCTCCCCATCACTCACCTCCGGTCTGTCCTGCATGCACGTCAAAAGTCTGCACGTTCGCACTTCCACGAACTGTTGTGCATCCGAGTCTTTGGCCGCTGCAGTCGGAGTGTAGAAGGTAGAAGACATAGAGATCTGAATAATAATATGCTTACAAAGTTCCGAGCTAAAGCAGATTAGAATCCAACGTTGTATATGATGAAGAGCAGAAATGGAAAATCAATCGATATATATAAGCTACCGTACCTCCACGGTGTCTCCCTCGAGGAATCCCCTGAGGGCATCGACGATCATCGAGAGTACTGTATGAGTGAAGAAGGAAGTATCGAGTCGATCGTCGCCCACGGGCACAGAATTCACCATCGTCGCCACTCCTGAAAAAAAATTTTACAATTGTTTTTAGGAATTTCTCTGTATCATTCGCCTTCAACCGATTTGAAACCTGCGTGAAGCACTGATACATCAACAGCACATTTTGCAGAACTTTCTCCAAAAATTTAATTAACGATTAGGCTAGCCCACCGGAGGGATTGAGTAGCCAAGTGTAGAGTCGCCGATTGAGTGACATATCCCTTCTCAGGACGACGAACAACGTACGACGCAGCAACTCGACGATGTCTGCAACAGAAACCGTCATTAGCCCATTTCACCCCGATACATTCTTGTTGCGCATTTTCCTCAAAGCCCAATCAAAGAATTGCAACCAATATTCTCGTACTTTAAAAAAGTCTCGTATATGGCAACAATTACAATGTTGTTCGCAGAATATCGTATTCCAATCGCACTACCGTACCTGCTCGGGTTACTGTAGTCGAGTCGAGTGGGAAGGCCGCGCAGAGTAGATCACCGAGATTCCTCTGGACGAGCCGCGAGCCCATGTCCTCACCCGCGGCGCACAGGGCTGACACCTGGGAAGGAATTGGTAATTTGCAGCGTTGTAAACTTGTTAAATTCATGTCTCAACTAATCTTCAGCTAGAATACTTTAGCATTGTTACTAATTACTCGTCGTTTTGGTAGTTAGATTCGTCACCGGCAAATCATACAATACACTCATACACCACCTCACTCTCCCTCTACCGTACTCCCTCCTCACCATGTGATGTACGTTGTCTCCGATAATCCACAACTGTCCATCGATCGATTTTGACTTGTTGAATTTCGTATTCACGTAGATCAGAGCGGGAAGTCGAACGAATGGAGAACCGAGTACCTGTGAGATTGGGTTGATTGTTTAGCAAAAATTTGCTCTTGAATGATTGTTTCTACTGTGGATCGAAGATGATGAATCACTATTGAAACACAGATCTGCCCATTTCGAGAAACACGTTGTTACAGCCCGATTGGGATTCAATTAATCATAAAATAGTCCTTTTAATTATAAATAAACCCACAGTATGCCAGAGACAGGCGTAGAACGAGGTTGGGCCCACGTACTCGCACACTTTATCGAGCAGTGTGTGAAGGAACTGAAAAAAATACTGTTCAGAATAAATAATATTTAATTTCAAAGCATCTGTCTATTCGCATTCGCATTCCTAATAGATTATAGAGCATGTGACCTCGTCTTCCTTCTTCCTCCACAGCCATTAGTAGAAAAAAAGATGCATTATGTTTTATGTCTCAATGCTGCTATATTTAGTGGGAGTTGTGTGCAGTACAACCCCTGACTCGCTATTACTCAGGCAGAAACACACACTACCCCTCCAGATAACTCGGCATAGTCGAGTCGCACTATAAAAGATGGCCTAACAGGCCCAATGTAATCCGGAATTGGTTTCAATCGCACTGACCGATCGTAGAACTCGGTGCGCTCCTCCAGTCCCAGCAGCACTCCCGCAAAGAATCAGGGCAGAGACGGGCACAGTTTCTCCCTCAATGGAAGGAGGTAGAACTCGAAGATCGTCAGCAGCTCGCCTTTCACCTGCCAGATGAACCAATAATGCACCTAATTCCTGTAACTTGTCAAATACCCACTCTTGCCTCATGATCTCCAATATTTTGAGACCATGAACATTGCAAACACGCCTGCGTGTTTAGTGTTTCACAAGAAATACGAATACAATCACATTTTTAGATCAACGATAATCAACCAGGCAGTGCAATAAATATTATACATTAAGAAGTGTATCCCTGATGATGCGCTTGCTCTCACTAATCGATATACGCGACTACCGTATCGTTCTAGATATTGATCTCACCTTGATAGTGCAGTGGTCCATGAGGGGGAAGAGGCCGACGGCGAAGATATACAACTGCTTCGGGAATGCCTCCTGGCCGAGAATATCGAAGATCTGCTTGTAGGTCTCCAGTGCCTTCAGATGGACTCCTGCGAAGAAGGGGTACGGTAATCGATTCGCTAGACTCAATCGATAATAATTGTCGCTGTTTGCATTAACCTATACAGTCGAATATAACTTGAGATATTGACAGCGGTATTTCAATTATTGTTCACCGATCAATACTATTTTCGATCATACTACTTCTTCGACAACTAATGCACCCCCCACAGATTTCAACTAATCGATTTCTACGAGTACAGTCTCCGTTAGCAATCGATCGCTCACCCATGGGCAGGGCGGGATGGAGGCACTGCGAGAGTCGTTTGGCTACCGTAACCGCCTTCGGGATGTCACCGTACTTGGCGTGTTGGGATAAAACCTGGAACAAGGTTTATTGATCGCGCTAGCTCCAAAGCCCGACGCGGAACATCGACAAGCACAACACCGTGTATTATAGCGAGTGTTCCAGCGCCATAACAGGCCGTTTGTCCATAACCTAACCAATGAAAGTTCAGCAGGATCGATCGATAGAGAAAATCGATAATACTGAAAGTAGATCAAACCTTGGCGAGCTTGCCCAGCGCAGAGATGTGGTCGGCCCAATCGATGGTGTTCTCGTACGACTTGAGAGTCTTGTCCACAGCGATTACGTATTGCTGAAGTAATTAATGCAATATTTTTCTTAAACTCTGGAATCAAATAAGCAAGTACCTTGCAAGTACCACTTACCTTGTAATTCCTCGTGCAGGAGTGGGCTCAATTACTTCGCAGACGGCCGATTGTATTCCGCTGAAATGGGAGAAATGATCGAATGACGATCACGACAATAGAAACATCACAAAACTGCGATATATTTAAATAAAACAACAATGAGGAAAAGAGCTCAGTGCAATAAATGGAAACAACAAAGCAGCAAAACGTGTAACATGCTAACAACGAACAATTCTACGCGGAGGGCATTATGTACATGCTTCTTGTAAAATTCCAACTAACCGGTCGTGAGCGCGGAACTTTATTTGCACCGGGTTTTCATGAGCCGATCTGAAGTTATCGATATTTTATTTATCACATAGCTCAACAGACTGTATGCATTGTAATTACAAACATTTCAATCAATCAATCAATTTATCAAATCAGGCAGTGTGCAGATTTGAGAAATTGATTGATTATTAATTGATTGATTAGATTGATTGATTGCAAACATTTATGAATATGAAAATACCTTTTGAATCGTCCACTCTCGGATATCGAAATGGTGTAGTTAAGCATTTCCGCATTTTCTACGCCGTCCAATGCATAACCTCAAATGCAGAAAGTTGTATGTGGTTTAATAATTATGGAATGCAAGATATGTATTATGTTAAAAACAAACCTTGCGTGAATATAACGAGAAATAAGAAGACATGGAAATGCTTTAGCATTTCACTTGTGGTGATTGTAGTTCTCTCTTCACTGCCTTTCTATACCGGTGAGATCGGATGCAGCCGATCTCGTAGGTAGTGAGTTCAAATTGACTCGTACTCTTCTCGTTACTAGCGCTCTCTCGCCGGTCAGACAGTGCGAGAGATCGTGTAAAACCAAGAGAGCACCCGCCTATTTGCCATCATTCAGCCGTGCCAGAGGGTAAAATGTGTCATCTCACAAATCCTTCAATCAATCGCTTTATTACATTTCACAGTTTCAACGATATTCTGTATCCCCGTTTCATCCCTTTGTAATGAATAACAATCATTTTTTTTCAACTTTTTGCAATCATCCATGAATGTAGTTTATCAACTTAAAATTTGCAGTTGACTAGTTGGTTTTAGTCTGCACGGACGATATTTCAACTGTGGTCGTTCTGAATTTGAAGACCGCACGACGAATAGTAGGAGTAAAAATGATGAGACACCTTGCAAAAAACAAATTATCGATATCTTAGGCTTTTTAGGCATCATTTGTGTTTGTATGAGTGTGATGATGGATGTGCGCATTCGAAGCTTATGTTTTATCATTATTGTTTTTATAATATACTCACCAGAACGGGGGGTTTCATGTAGCCAATGGTTTGGCTACACGAATATTTCAAGTATTTCCATCAATCCATGACAATAATAACCGAGTAAACCCTCCTATGTCTCTTCAGACTCTCAATGTATTATCGGATATCAAGTCAAATGCAGTAAGCATCATCACGTTATGTGTGAATAGTATTCTGGTAGTACTAATCAGGCGAGAGCGGAAATTGATTTCGGAACCATTGAACGGGAGGTATGGTTTTTTCTACATAAATTATTCCCGCATATTTTGAACATTTCAGGTTAAGCGTTGAGAGGAGATTGGTGATAACGAGTGTTGTTTCTTATTTATTCTACATGTTCTATTTCATCAATAATGCTAGATCAGGAAAATATCAAATGTGGGAAGTTGAAATTTTCAGGCCCTTGCTCGCTATGCAAAAATTCGCTTCTGTGGTTACGCTCAGTGGATGTTTCTCGGAATCGCATCGATTACTCCGTTCTGGTGAGTATATTATAAAAACAATAATGATAAAACATAAGCTTCGAATGCGTACATCCATCATCACACTCATACAAACACAAATGATGCCTAAAAAGCCTAAGATATCGATAATTTGTTTTTTGCAAGGTGTCTCATCATTTTTACTCCTACTATTCGTCGTGCGGTCTTCAAATTCAGAACGACCACAGTTGAAATATCGTCCGTGCAGACTAAAACCAACTAGTCAACTGCAAATTTTAAGTTGATAAACTACATTCATGGATGATTGCAAAAAGTTGAAAAAAAATGATTGTTATTCATTACAAAGGGATGAAACGGGGATACAGAATATCGTTGAAACTGTGAAATGTAATAAAGCGATTGATTGAAGGATTTGTGAGATGACACATTTTACCCTCTGGCACGGCTGAATGATGGCAAATAGGCGGGTGCTCTCTTGGTTTTACACGATCCCTCGCACTGTCTGACCGGCGAGAGAGCGCTAGTAACGAGAAGAGTACGAGTCAATTTGAACTCACTACCTACGAGATCGGCTGCATCCGATCTCACCGGTATAGAAAGGCAGTGAAGAGAGAACTACAATCACCACAAGTGAAATGCTAAAGCATTTCCATGTCTTCTTATTTCTCGTTATATTCACGCAAGGTTTGTTTTTAACATAATACATATCTTGCATTCCATAATTATTAAACCACATACAACTTTCTGCATTTGAGGTTATGCATTGGACGGCGTAGAAAATGCGGAAATGCTTAACTACACCATTTCGATATCCGAGAGTGGACGATTCAAAAGGTATTTTCATATTCATAAATGTTTGCAATCAATCAATCTAATCAATCAATTAATAATCAATCAATTTCTCAAATCTGCACACTGCCTGATTTGATAAATTGATTGATTGATTGAAATGTTTGTAATTACAATGCATACAGTCTGTTGAGCTATGCGATAAATAAAATATCGATAACTTCAGATCGGCTCATGAAAACCCGGTGCAAATAAAGTTCCGCGCTCACGACCGGTTAGTTGGAATTTTACAAGAAGCATGTACATAATGCCTTCCGCGTAGAATTGTTCGTTGTTAGCATGTTACACGTTTTGCTGCTTTGTTGTTTCCATTTATTGCACTGAGCTCTTTTCCTCATTGTTGTTTTATTTAAATATATCGCAGTTTTGTGATGTTTCTATTGTCGTGATCGTCATTCGATCATTTCTCCCATTTCAGCGGAATACAATCGGCCGTCTGCGAAGTAATTGAGCCCACTCCTGCACGAGGAATTACAAGGTAAGTGGTACTTGCAAGGTACTTGCTTATTTGATTCCAGAGTTTAAGAAAAATATTGCATTAATTACTTCAGCAATACGTAATCGCTGTGGACAAGACTCTCAAGTCGTACGAGAACACCATCGATTGGGCCGACCACATCTCTGCGCTGGGCAAGCTCGCCAAGGTTTGATCTACTTTCAGTATTATCGATTTTCTCTATCGATCGATCCTGCTGAACTTTCATTGGTTAGGTTATGGACAAACGGCCTGTTATGGCGCTGGAACACTCGCTATAATACACGGTGTTGTGCTTGTCGATGTTCCGCGTCGGGCTTTGGAGCTAGCGCGATCAATAAACCTTGTTCCAGGTTTTATCCCAACACGCCAAGTACGGTGACATCCCGAAGGCGGTTACGGTAGCCAAACGACTCTCGCAGTGCCTCCATCCCGCCCTGCCCATGGGTGAGCGATCGATTGCTAACGGAGACTGTACTCGTAGAAATCGATTAGTTGAAATCTGTGGGGGGTGCATTAGTTGTCGAAGAAGTAGTATGATCGAAAATAGTATTGATCGGTGAACAATAATTGAAATACCGCTGTCAATATCTCAAGTTATATTCGACTGTATAGGTTAATGCAAACAGCGACAATTATTATCGATTGAGTCTAGCGAATCGATTACCGTACCCCTTCTTCGCAGGAGTCCATCTGAAGGCACTGGAGACCTACAAGCAGATCTTCGATATTCTCGGCCAGGAGGCATTCCCGAAGCAGTTGTATATCTTCGCCGTCGGCCTCTTCCCCCTCATGGACCACTGCACTATCAAGGTGAGATCAATATCTAGAACGATACGGTAGTCGCGTATATCGATTAGTGAGAGCAAGCGCATCATCAGGGATACACTTCTTAATGTATAATATTTATTGCACTGCCTGGTTGATTATCGTTGATCTAAAAATGTGATTGTATTCGTATTTCTTGTGAAACACTAAACACGCAGGCGTGTTTGCAATGTTCATGGTCTCAAAATATTGGAGATCATGAGGCAAGAGTGGGTATTTGACAAGTTACAGGAATTAGGTGCATTATTGGTTCATCTGGCAGGTGAAAGGCGAGCTGCTGACGATCTTCGAGTTCTACCTCCTTCCATTGAGGGAGAAACTGTGCCCGTCTCTGCCCTGATTCTTTGCGGGAGTGCTGCTGGGACTGGAGGAGCGCACCGAGTTCTACGATCGGTCAGTGCGATTGAAACCAATTCCGGATTACATTGGGCCTGTTAGGCCATCTTTTATAGTGCGACTCGACTATGCCGAGTTATCTGGAGGGGTAGTGTGTGTTTCTGCCTGAGTAATAGCGAGTCAGGGGTTGTACTGCACACAACTCCCACTAAATATAGCAGCATTGAGACAAAAAACATAATGCATCTTTTTTTCTACTAATGGCTGTGGAGGAAGAAGGAAGACGAGGTCACATGCTCTATAATCTATTAGGAATGCGAATGCGAATAGACAGATGCTTTGAAATTAAATATTATTTATTCTGAACAGTATTTTTTTCAGTTCCTTCACACACTGCTCGATAAAGTGTGCGAGTACGTGGGCCCAACCTCGTTCTACGCCTGTCTCTGGCATACTGTGGGTTTATTTATAATTAAAAGGACTATTTTATGATTAATTGAATCCCAATCGGGCTGTAACAACGTGTTTCTCGAAATGGGCAGATCTGTGTTTCAATAGTGATTCATCATCTTCGATCCACAGTAGAAACAATCATTCAAGAGCAAATTTTTGCTAAACAATCAACCCAATCTCACAGGTACTCGGTTCTCCATTCGTTCGACTTCCCGCTCTGATCTACGTGAATACGAAATTCAACAAGTCAAAATCGATCGATGGACAGTTGTGGATTATCGGAGACAACGTACATCACATGGTGAGGAGGGAGTACGGTAGAGGGAGAGTGAGGTGGTGTATGAGTGTATTGTATGATTTGCCGGTGACGAATCTAACTACCAAAACGACGAGTAATTAGTAACAATGCTAAAGTATTCTAGCTGAAGATTAGTTGAGACATGAATTTAACAAGTTTACAACGCTGCAAATTACCAATTCCTTCCCAGGTGTCAGCCCTGTGCGCCGCGGGTGAGGACATGGGCTCGCGGCTCGTCCAGAGGAATCTCGGTGATCTACTCTGCGCGGCCTTCCCACTCGACTCGACTACAGTAACCCGAGCAGGTACGGTAGTGCGATTGGAATACGATATTCTGCGAACAACATTGTAATTGTTGCCATATACGAGACTTTTTTAAAGTACGAGAATATTGGTTGCAATTCTTTGATTGGGCTTTGAGGAAAATGCGCAACAAGAATGTATCGGGGTGAAATGGGCTAATGACGGTTTCTGTTGCAGACATCGTCGAGTTGCTGCGTCGTACGTTGTTCGTCGTCCTGAGAAGGGATATGTCACTCAATCGGCGACTCTACACTTGGCTACTCAATCCCTCCGGTGGGCTAGCCTAATCGTTAATTAAATTTTTGGAGAAAGTTCTGCAAAATGTGCTGTTGATGTATCAGTGCTTCACGCAGGTTTCAAATCGGT
Organism: Pristionchus mayeri; assembly: GCA_036245805.1. Classification (NCBI taxonomy): domain Eukaryota; kingdom Metazoa; phylum Nematoda; class Chromadorea; order Rhabditida; family Neodiplogasteridae; genus Pristionchus; species Pristionchus mayeri. The sequence continues at coordinate 4,579,006 of BTRK01000002.1, read as the reverse complement.
TGAAGGCGAATGATACAGAGAAATTCCTAAAAACAATTGTAAAATTTTTTTTCAGGAGTGGCGACGATGGTGAATTCTGTGCCCGTGGGCGACGATCGACTCGATACTTCCTTCTTCACTCATACAGTACTCTCGATGATCGTCGATGCCCTCAGGGGATTCCTCGAGGGAGACACCGTGGAGGTACGGTAGCTTATATATATCGATTGATTTTCCATTTCTGCTCTTCATCATATACAACGTTGGATTCTAATCTGCTTTAGCTCGGAACTTTGTAAGCATATTATTATTCAGATCTCTATGTCTTCTACCTTCTACACTCCGACTGCAGCGGCCAAAGACTCGGATGCACAACAGTTCGTGGAAGTGCGAACGTGCAGACTTTTGACGTGCATGCAGGACAGACCGGAGGTGAGTGATGGGGAGAAGGGTATTACAGCATACTGTACGATCTGACAGTACTGCTGTAGCGTGGTCGCTGTAGTTACCTGCATTTGCACTAGGCCCTCGGTCAATTCTCATTACAGCCATTTTCCAAATGCTATTACCTCTGCTGGTGATAGTCGTCTTCATCTTTGTGAACCAGCAATCTACAGTATCCTCCCTCTGCTCAGGTCGGTCCTCCCGTTCTGATGCGAGTGCTGCCACTGCTGCTCAAGAAGTGCGCCCGATTGATGCCCGATGGAGAGAAGAAAGAGAACGAGGATACGGAGAGGTAAATTGGTCATAGTGGAAGGAAAAGCAATATGGCTGTTTTGTATTGCAAGTGTATGACAAGAGCAATAGGGCGAACGTTTTCTAATCACAAGATCTCTTTGCTCTCAATAACCCGAAATCGTATCATTCCCAGTGCCCCTCCGGGTCGTCTCTCTCTGATGCTGCAGCTTCCCTCTGCAACTTGCAACCTGCAGGAGAACGAGAACAAGGAGGAAGACGAGGAGAGGAGGGTAAGTCATTTATTGGTATTTGCGCTACAAGTCCACGTCTTCTTGATAACTTCGCACGGCAATTGGTTTAGAAGCAAATGTGAAACCTCAATTTCCAGGGAGAGAATTTGGGAAAATTCTTTTCACATTCTCCGTCATGAGAAAGGGGCGAAGAATCTGAATGTACTCATGCAAGCGATGAACGAAGATGGATCAGCTGCCTTCCTCTGGTCATATCTGGCTGACTACTATGAATGGTGAGGATACGGTAGAATTTATTCTTTTAGCCAGTCGAGAAAGGAACTATTATTTTGCATCGTAGATTCTGTGATTTGAATCCTTACTGCAACCCGGATCTCACAGGTTGCTCACCTCTCTCAATCAGAGATCATAGATCTATTGTTATTGTATCGTTCTCTTTTTTATTGATAGCTACCAAAAAGATAGTATTGCTTTTTATGATGCGAATCTCATTCAATCTTATGAACAACGTGTAACCCGAACTCTACCAATTGTTTCACTAAACATGCTGGAAGCTTTTGTGTTCTAATTGAAAGTCAATTTCCCTCAGGTGCTCGCAACGGAGGCAGCGCGTACATTCCATCGTATCTGGATGCTCACTCGCAGTGACGAAGAAGGAATGCTCGCTAATATCAATTGGTAATTAGGTTCTGATCGTATCTCTTATTGATCTTTTTTCAATCGTCTTAAATTTCGAGATGCGTTGAATAAATATATTGTTGTACGTACTTGTTGAGACCTAGTGTGTTGTGGAGTGGGCATGTGGAATGGGAGGTCGGACATTGCATCGGCAATGTCATCTACCATGAACATTGGCTCCTGCATCGGGTGCTCGAGCTGTAATAGTAATTATTCCTTTGTGTGTATGTACTATTGCCTCATCTGATTCTGCGTTTTATCTGATTGCCTCCCCAGAGCATATTCTCATATAATTCTAGTATCTTTCGGACATGAACAATTGGACCCTTACTTGAAGCTGATCGTGATCCGCTCTCTGAAGACTAGGAGGGCTTTCTCTCTGTTCACGATGCTAAACAAACGGGGTAAGGCAAGCGATAAATACTATTTGTGATCAAATGGACATGTGTGTATGCATTATTGCCTCCTCTGGGCCTGTGTTTTATCTAATTGCCTCCCCAGGGCGTACTATGATATAATTCTAGTGTATATCGGAAATAAAGAATTGTGCCCTTGCCTGCTCTTGATCTTGGTCTGCCCTCTGAAGACGTGGAGGGCCTTCTTTCTGTTGGTAAGTACAACGCACATTGGTAAGTACAACGCATCAAATCAAGTAGACAATAACTCACATCTATTGGAGGGGGCTTCTCGCCCTTCTTCGAGCGCGGAAAGTGGTTGTGGCAGAGTCTTGCCCGCTTGCCCTGTGCTTGAACAGACGCGACCTTCCCCTCCAACGCTTGGAACTCGTCCTTGATGAGATTGAGGCGGAGCAACCACTCCCTTCTCAGCTCGGGAGTGGAAGGAATCACACGAGTTTCGCTTGAACGGAGTGGGCAGGCGATGCATGCATACGTTGCCATAAACTGATAGCAACTTGAAGCAATAAACACGGAAAGAGAACGAAAATGAAGACATGCAATGACATAAAGTATCTGGTTTATACACCGTTAATAGCCGTAATATGCTTAATCCTGCGTTTACCTATACAAATCAGAACACCGAAAAGGGAATACAACGTAAACTACTGAAAAAAAGCAAAACTATCTAGAGAAATAGCCCAATTAAATCGGAGGACCTTAGCATGGTCGGACAAAAATCAATTAGGCAAAAATACCGTATTTTTTTAAATTCCCGCTCAAATACCGTAATTGTCCTATGTTTCCTAATTAACGCTCCCCAATAAATGCCATTTCCCGGCTTTGTCCATTTTCACGTTTAAACATTTTTTAAAAATTATTTTGAAACATTGCATTGATATGAGAGGACGAAGCCTCGCAAATTAAGACAGACTTGTTTTTCGATTTGACGTCACACCAAGTAAATTAACTAGATTATGCTTAACTAGATTTACAAACAATTAACTAGATTATGCTCTTGAATGCTCTTGTAAAGTGGATTCAGCAAATGGCAATTTAGTAGTTGAAAAATTAAGAGATAAGTCAAGCCATTCAACAGGGACTGAAATGTTGTTCATTTTTTCCATGTTTTAAACTCGTCGAAATATAAACATGCCGATACTCCATTCAATACGATAAGCTTGAACGTGTAATTTCCGGCGAATGGAGAAACGAAAAGTAGTTTGAAGTAGACGAAGCATGCAGGGGGAATTGAAATTACCAGGCATATCGAGACAAGCATTGTTTGGAATTTATAGAATACATGAAGGGCATCAGACACTGCTCGCCATCTAATGGATGAGGATCTCTTCCCTTTTACTAGGAAGTAAGAGCAGTAAAAAGGCCTTGAAGAAGACAGATAAGGGATTTTCTGATTGACTAAAGACTTGCTGTTTTACCTAGACGTTCTAATGACGCATCATAAAAACACAGCCGTGTTTCTTTCGATTGAAGATCGAAGTGACGTTTCTCCAAGCCGGCCTCCTAAATTCACTGTGGAACATGCAGAATAGTGAAACAATTTATCAAATAATTAAAAATGTATTATCGAATAAGACTTGAATACTAATTTCTGGATCCAGAAGATACAAAGGCTAGAATGCCGTTAGACTTGAATTTGAACACGGCACGACGGATGGTAGGAGTAAAGATGATGAGGCACCTGAGATTTTTGATATTTTAAATTAATTTCCGAGTAAAATTTCACCAGAAAGGAGTAATCGAAGCGATTCCGAGAAACATCCACTGAGCGTAACCACAGAAGCGCACTTTAGCATAGCGAGCTAGTGCCTGGAAAGATATACTGACTTGCATGCATCTTCCCTGATCTAGCATTGTTGATGAAATAGAACATGTAGAATACGTAGGCAACAACGCTCGTTTTCATCAGCCTCATCTCTACGCTCGAGCTGAAAAGGCCAAATTGTGCTTACTAAAGTTTTTTTAACTATGTCACGCTTTCTTTATTTTATACGCTCTCTACATCGGCTGAGAATGTATCACGTGCAGTTTGTCCAACTCATCTTAATTCGATATTAAGTTACCTGGTATTCTGCGGTTGCAAAATCAGTTTCTTATCTCGCTTTATGAGAATCGCCAAGAATATATTGATGAACAGCGTGGCCAAGCTTACGGCCGTCGACTTTCCATCATTGAACAATTGAAGAGACTAAAGAGTAGGGGACATAGTACAAAGGTAGGCACTAGGGCAGCTGAGAATTATGACGTTATGCAGCCTGTGATGCATAAAAGATGGCATGCCGTCGTAGTTCTCATCCGACCTAGTTCCGAAAGGTTTACTCTGCTTATCCTACACACTATCTCGCGAGAGAGCTCGCAAAACGAAGATTGTTAAACGATTACCCGGGAAAGGGGCACTAGGTCGGATGAGAAATATGATGTGATGCCGCCTTTGACATATCAAATGCGGCATGCCGTCGTAGTTCTCATCCGACCCAGTACCGTGAAAAGCCAACAGTTGCATTGTTACCTCGTGGGTCACTGTGAACATGGGATTAATTTCGGGCCCGTTTCCGTAGTCAACTTCCTTGAATTAGTATTTACTAGACAAAAAATCTACCTCTTCCTTATGTTTGTTCTCTCGTCGATCGAACCGGCGAGAGACTATTAAGAGAGCCGATAATTGCTCCTATTTCGTCCAAGCAGAAGTTGGGAAACACTCCACCCACTAGTCAGGATACTGGTTGACCACAGGTGAGACAAATGGTTAATCAGCGGCTAGCTGGTTTTATCCAGTGGCTATCCAGTTAAATTAAGCGGAGCAAAGGCTAACCATTGGCGAACTAGTCCCCTGATCAGTTGACAGCCAGGGCACTAGGTCGGATGATCACCGTCGGATGATAACCTACTGGATGATAACCAACAAATGAACGCTTTTATAGAACTTTCAGATAATCAATTTTGACACTTTGGGAGCCTATATATAAAGTTCTACAGAAGGGTTCGTGTGTTGGTTATCATCCGACGGTGATCATCCCACCTAGTTCCACAACCCGACCAGTGGTGGAGTATCCTGACCAGTGGTGGAGAGTTGCCCACCTGCTGGGTGGGCAACTCAAGAGTATCTAACCGGTCAGAGAGCAACAAAGTTATTAATTGCTACGTCATTCTCACCTTGAACGTGACAGTGGTGAAGAAATAGAATTCACAGATTTTCGGGACAGCGATAAGCATTGATATGGTCATTTCAAAGGCGAAGAATAGTTCGTCGGTCTGTTGAATGACTTTTGTTTATTTTCGTCTTTTTTACCCCGTCATCCATTATTCCCACATGACTTGATCTTTGATCCCTTCCCCATCCCATACACTTGCTGCATAGAAATCTTCGGCCGATTCGATCCAATCGACGGAGATCCCTTTCTTGTAAACCCTCTCGTTATTTTTGCACTCTCACCTAACGGAATAAATGAATATAATAATGAATGAATACATGAATGAAGGAAGGAATCTCACTCCTCTATGTTTCCACGAGGTGAACCTCTTAACTCGATGCAAGGCAACAAAGAGCGCCGAGTTCAGGCTAATTTCCATGAAGATGACATGAATGATTGCTGAAGATATATTATGCGTCGTTGCGCTTTTTGACTGTTGCTTACAAAGCGCCCTTGTTAGATCGAGCTCTTGAATAGTCTTGTAAATGGAATAGACAAATTTGAAACTTGAAAGTTGATATATGATCAGATACGCAAAACCATTGAATATGTTCTTAAATGTTGAGACAATTTTTAGAAACAAAGAAAATGTACTAACAGTCATTCCATTAACGACAATTAGCATGAATGTGTAATTGCCTTTGTACGGCGGGAGGAAAATCAGTTTGCAATAGGCAAAGCAGCCAAGAGGGATGGTAGCGATAAGAACGCCAGATACGATGATCGTTTGACATATATCGAATACAGCCAGAGGTTCCGTCATTTCGATTTCGTAATACTACTCCCCAGGGAATAGTCGGTGCCTTAAAAGGCTTGAAAAAACTGTTTAGCAAAGACCTCTGAGGTGACTCAAGGATCTCATGAGCTAAGGAGTTTTTGTCTGGGGTCTTCGCTGTACGGATAACGCACCTAGACGAAGAGCTTTGGCCTTTTCGACTAGTGCTTAAAAAATCCAAAACGCTCTCAACTGATTCTGGTGATTCGTAGTGATGTGAAACAGGAAGTACACAAAAAAATGTTGAAAAATACTTCACCCGAAAGGAACAGGGTTTCGTCTAGGCTCATTAATTATGTATATTTATGCACTGTTAGTTCTCAGGAAACATGTTTTGGAAGTGGAAAAAGAGCGTTAGTTCTCACCCTGCGATATTTTCCGGAAGTGACCTTTATTTGAATTCCCGCAATTTCGTATCTTCGTTCTCCGTGGAGCTAGAGACTTGAAAATTGGAATATAATGTTATGTGGATCAAAAAACCTTATATTAAAATTTTTAAGTCTCTAGCTCCACGGAGATCGGAGATACAAAATTGCGGGACTTCAAATAAAAGTCACTTCCGGGAAGTGACCCGTTCAGAACGAACACTCTTTTTTCCATTTCCGACCGATTTTTCACGAGAACTAACGCCACATTACGGTGCAAAAGTCAGACTAAACATATTCAGAAAATTAGTGCAGAATATTCGCCAGTGATCATGGCATTGTTACGATGCGATAACGTTTTCAAAAGCCTAAGTTTCGGACATGGAAGTGCCGGTAAAACACTCAATAACGAACGCATATCTAGCGGCTTTCTTTCCTTTTGGTGTTTTTCGGAATGATTGTAATATTGTAATAATTTCTCTGATTGTAATAAGAACACTGGCCATTTAGTTAAACCCATTTTGTCAGGATGTTGACAAACTGGCGGCGATCCGGACAAATCGTCATTCTACACTCTCTCACGAACACGCGGCACTAGGTCGGATGAGAACTATGACGTCATCCCGCCTTTGATATATCAAATGTGGCATGGCGTCATATTTATCATCCCACATAGAGCCCGATCACGCGAGTGTATAGAATATTGGGCGCTTCTGCACAATCCCGGACAAAAGTCTGCATTTTCATTCAATATTTGTGACAATTTGTATTGGGGTGCTTCTATACTATTATCTGTCATAGCGTAGTGTTTTATGAGCATTCATTCCCTGATATTTCCTATATGGAAATTCATTCACGATAATGATGCTGTCCGGGATTGTGCAGAAGCGCCGAATATTGTTCCTCAAACGCAATCCGCCACTGTTCCACTTGGATTTGGTGTCTGATCTTCGATTCCCTTGTCCAATGATGCTTTAACTGCGAAAAACACCCTCGACACTGGTGAATAATCACTTCGCTAATTGGCTAAAGAGTTTTTGGTTTGACTGGGCGCCTTTCTGACACATCATTAACAAAGCCAGACGAAGAGCGTTTGGCCTTTCCGACAAATGCGTCGAGTTCGAAATTCAAGTACTTGTCTGTTCATTTCCCATTACAGCCTGGAGAGTGTATGAAATGACGAGACGATTTCCCAAATTTTTCATCTTACTAAAGTATCTTCGGATCATTCGGTCCACTCGTTCTACACTCGCTCGCATCAATCAGATTGAGTGAGCGAGTAAGAAGATTGTAGTCAGGCAGACGGTACTAGGCTGGATGAGAACAACGACGCCATACCACCCTTGTATGTATCAAAAACGGCATGACTTCATAGTTCTCATCCGACCTAGTACCGGCATTCACTTCCGCCTTCAACCGAATCTGCCTGAATCTGCCAGAGGAGAGTATTTTGCAACATTTACTCTATCTCAGTAGAACAAGTGAGAAAGAAGTATCATCCAGCCCAGAAGACTTTGTAGATTACTGTTCACTAAATATCGGACAATAACGGGGAATTACAGAGGGAATACAAGGAAGTTTAATATTTCGATATAGTCGTTGGGGAAAATATGATATACACCAATAAAAGTATTGTTTTATAATTGTATTTTTGGAATTCCCTGAGCGAAGAACCGTAGTGGACTGTAAGGTTTTCGATGAAGAGGTACACAAAGGCACAGAACTACGCGCATTCAACCTTTAATGAACTCCCTGGGGAAATGACTGATGAGTCTAGACAAAAACGGACTAAGTTTGCACTAGAGTTCGAGAAGTCAAATCTTGATTCATAACACTCTTTCACCGCCCGACCCGTCGAGAGAGTGTATGAACTTAGGAGACAAAGGGTACTTGCTCATCAATTAAAAAGGCTTGCTAAGCAGTTTTCACAGCCTTCTTAAGGCAAAATCTTACCAAAATTCGGCATCTCGATGGATATCCTGGGTGTGTTCGACGTCTGTCAAACAATAATCGTGTCTTCGTTTCTTATCGCTACAATACCCCCAGCCTGCTTTGCTTATTGCAAACTGATTTTCTTCCCGCTGTTCAGAGGCAATTATACCTTCATACTCATCGCCATTAATGGAATAACGGTAATTTTGATGTTTTTGTATTAATTCAATCCATAAATAATTCAGAATTTGGTCAACGGTGTTGCATATATGATTGTATATCAGCTATCGAGTTTCCAATTTGTGCATTCCATTTACCAGTCCATTCAAGAACACAACCTAGTGAAGGGGCTGTGTAAGTAATAAGTATGTTGTGTACTGGGTATGACTTTGCGGCGCTTCTGCACAATCCCGGACAAACTTGTGGATCGTCGTTACATATGTGTGATAAGTATTACTAGGGTATTTGCCGGTATCCTAATAACTATGTTAGTCCAATGTAGAATGAGTATTCGCATCTAAGTATTCGTATATCATTCGCAAATATTGCATTGTCCGGGATTGTGCAGAAGCGCCGACTTTGCAAGCAACATTGTCTTCATTATGCATGTCTGAGTAAGTGCACAGAATAGGACTGGGCTTGCGGGAGAACACTGAAGGGCCAGTGTCAACATGGGCGGATTCAGTCCGGAGTGCCAACCTTTCGCCAGACATATCTACCTGCGTGATCTAGTCACGACAACCAATTCCCCTTCCCCAATGGGCAGGCGCCTTGGTGGGACGGAGAGGGTGCGGGAAGAAAACACGTAATGAAGAGCGCCATTTCTTGCGAAGTCATATGTGATTGTATTATTGCACAATTTACGCAATTTCAGCAATCGCTCATGTTTTCTTCATGGAAGTTAGCCTGCATTCGGCGCTCTTTGTGGCTTTACATCGAGTGAAGAGGTTCACGACCTGGCGAGATATAGGGGTAAACAAAAATTATTTTTGTTTAAACAATCAATAATTATCAGAGCGAGGCAGCATTTTTCCACGCTTCAATACTCATCACGATGGTTCTTTCACTCCCTAAAATATGTGACTTCTGCATATTTACCACTCTTTCGTTCAAAGAGTTCAATTTCGGAAACGGACCCGAACTAATGCCCAATAGACTCGTTACGAATGAGGTAATCTATATTTAAAACTCTTCAATACGTGTTTATCTGCAGACCTGCTTGAAATATTCATGTAGCCAATGGTTTGGCTACACGAATATTTCAAGTATTTCCATCAATCCATGACAATAATAACCGAGTAAACCCTCCTATGTCTCTTCAGACTCTCAATGTATTATCGGATATCAAGTCAAATGCAGTAAGCATCATCACGTTATGTGTGAATAGTATTCTGGTAGTACTAATCAGGCGAGAGCGGAAATTGATTTCGGAACCATTGAACGGGAGGTATGGTTTTTTCTACATAAATTATTCCCGCATATTTAGAACATTTCAGGTTAAGCGTTGAGAGGAGATTGGTGATAACGAGTGTTGTTTCTTATTTATTCTACATGTTCTATTTCATCAATAATGCTAGATCAGGAAAATATCAAATGTGGGAAGTTGAAATTTTCAGGCCCTTGCTCGCTATGCAAAAATTCGCTTCTGTGGTTACGCTCAGTGGATGTTTCTCGGAATCGCATCGATTACTCCGTTCTGGTGAGTATATTATAAAAACAATAATGATAAAACATAAGCTTCGAATGCGTACATCCATCATCACACTCATACAAACACAAATGATGCCTAAAAAGCCTAAGATATCGATAATTTGTTTTTTTCAAGGTGTCTCATCATTTTTACTCCTACTATTCGTCGTGCGGTCTTCAAATTCAGAACGACCACAGTTGAAATATCGTCCGTGCAGACTAAAACCAACTAGTCAACTGCAAATTTTAAGTTGATAAACTACATTTATGGATGATTGCAAAAAGTTGAAAAAAAATGATTGTTATTCATTACAAAGGGATGAAACGGGGATACAGAATATCGTTGAAACTGTGAAATGTAATAAAGCGATTGATTGAATGATTTGTGAGATGACACATCTTACCCTCTGGCACGGCTGAATGATGGCAAATAGGCGGGTGCTCTCTTGGTTTTACACGATCTCTCGCACTGTCTGACCGGCGAGAGAGCGCTAGTAACGAGAAGAGTACGAGTCAATTTGAACTCACTGCCTACGAGATCGGCTGCATCCGATCTCACCGGTATAGAAAGGCAGTGAAGAGAGAACTACAATCACCACAAGTGAAATGCTAAAGCATTTCCATGTCTTCTTATTTTTCGTTATATTCACGCAAGGTTTGTTTTTAACATAATACATATCTTGCATTCCATAATTATTAAACCTCATACAACTTTCTGCATTTGAGGTTATGCATTGGACGGCGTAGAAAATGCGGAAATGCTTAACTACACCATTTCGATATCCGAGAGTGGACGATTCAAAAGGTATTTTCATATTCATAAATGTTTGCAATCAATCAATCTAATCAATCAATTAATAATCAATCAATTTATCAAATCTGCACACTGCCTGATTTGATAAATTGATTGATTGATTGAAATGTTTGTAATTACAATGCATACAGTCTGTTGAGCTATGTGATCGGCTCATGAAAACCCGGTGCAAATAAAGTTCCGCGCTCACGACCGGTTAGTTGGAATTTTACAAGAAGCATGTACATAATGTAGAATAACATTATCATTAGCTCATTTCATCGAATCAATCAAAGCGACGCCCTATTCGCAAAAGATCTCATTATAGAAGAGGATGGCGTAAATTGTGACATGAGACCATTTGATTTCCTCTATGAAGGATACGCTAAAGGCAAGAACATTGTTGCCTCTTATTATGATATCATGCCAATTTATTTTAGGCTACAAGAAATCACTCGTGTACGGTTCTGTGTTGGATGGTGTATTCGATGGGCACATTCACCTGTTCAATGTGAAAACATTCACGGTATGCAATATATTTCGAAAAAAACGACAACATATTGCATTTTCTTACATGTTTTTTTCTTTTTTTTTTGTTATTTAAAATTTTTTTGTTATTTAAAAGTATTGTTTTCCGGGTGGACAGAGCTTCAAAATTTGATAGATTGTCTCTTCTCAATTATCACTATGTTATCACGCAGGACGACAAGGTAAATTATATTTTTTTTCATTTGATAACTACTGTTGTTTGAGGAAATGCATTGATATTTTTGTATCATATTGTTTCAAAGACAATCTAAGTATATTTATTTGATAAATATATTTATCAAATTTAAATATATCATAATTTGCAGTATGTTAAAGAACGGATGGAAAATTACGCTAACGACACCCCTTTAGTTTCTCGGACGCATTCAGTGACTCCATCGTAAGCTTTTTTAATGGATTCAGCTTTTCCTTCCATTTACACGATATTTTCGTTATGGAAACACGAGTAAATATGAAATGTAGTTGTCACACAAATAGTAGACTAGTCATATCTTAAATATGCGGAGTAAACATAATGTTGCAGACTTTCCTTGAAATCAATCAGAACGCATAATTTTGACGGCACACCAAGTTCTAATAGCACTGGGAATTCGAAACGTTGCTCGATGCATCTCCAGGTAATCTTAACAATCCAGAATACAATCCCGAACGTCAGTGACAGGATTGTGAAATCGATCGGGTGAACAAAAAGAGTGTAAAATCAAATTTCGATACGAATGATTGCGAAACCTACCCCGCTAGCATCCGGCAGCCGGCACTACCGGGATAGTATTTACCAATTGAAAGAAACACACGTTTAAGGTTGATCAAGTTCTGTACTCTCGCATCTTTGCCATGGAGGGAAAGTCTGACCCGGAGAGGTAATGCATAACAGAATTTCTTGGAAGCACTTACTCTCTTAATTATACACACTCTCAATTAACTTCCCGGTGAGAAACAACGTAGTACGAATAGACCATTTCTTGAAGAAGCCGCTAACTGATGTAAAATTATGTTTACATGATTTTGATAAAGGGTTCATTCTTTCCTCGTTTCAGAACTCGTGAAGAGATAATCAGTCTGGTCTACACTCATTTCCGATCGGCTAATGCAATTTACGGAAACATTCAATTCAAGACAGCGAATGGCGTACAATTCTACCTCAAGAAGATCTCGGTAACCTTCAGTTGCACAAATTGTATCAAATACTTGAGAATAAACATAGATGTGTAGACGTCATCTAATGCAGGTATTTTTTTAAAGATTTTCACCCCTGCGTCATGTGAAAGCAAGCACAGCAAAGTAAAATCTCGACTTCCCACTTTCCTACGTAATCATCTTCCCTCCTTCCTTCGTTTTATCCTTCCTCCCTTCTTCTCTAACCCTTTCTGCGTGGTAAGTCTGTAAACACTATTTTAAATGTGTTTTTTTAAAAATTTATCATAATAAGAGGCAACAATGTTCTTGCCTTTAGCGTATCCTTCATAGAGGAAATCAAATGGTCTCATGTCACAATTTACGCCATCCTCTTCTATAATGAGATCTTTTGCGAATAGGGCGTCGCTTTGATTGATTCGATGAAATGAGCTAATGGTAATGTTATTCTACATTATGTACATGCTTCTTGTAAAATTCCAACTAACCGGTCGTGAGCGCGGAACTTTATTTGCACCGGGTTTTCATGAGCCGATCTGAAGTTATCGATATTTTATTTATCACATAGCTCAACAGACTGTATGCATTGTAATTACAAACATTTCAATCAATCAATCAATTTATCAAATCAGGCAGTGTGCAGATTTGATAAATTGATTGATTATTAATTGATTGATTAGATTGATTGATTGCAAACATTTATGAATATGAAAATACCTTTTGAATCGTCCACTCTCGGATATCGAAATGGTGTAGTTAAGCATTTCCGCATTTTCTACGCCGTCCAATGCATAACCTCAAATGCAGAAAGTTGTATGTGGTTTAATAATTATGGAATGCAAGATATGTATTATGTTAAAAACAAACCTTGCGTGAATATAACGAGAAATAAGAAGACATGGAAATGCTTTAGCATTTCACTTGTGGTGATTGTAGTTCTCTCTTCACTGCCTTTCTATACCGGTGAGATCGGATGCAGCCGATCTCGTAGGTAGTGAGTTCAAATTGACTCGTACTCTTCTCGTTACTAGCGCTCTCTCGCCGGTCAGACAGTGCGAGAGATCGTGTAAAACCAAGAGAGCACCCGCCTATTTGCCATCATTCAGCCGTGCCACAATGCAATATTTGCGAATGATATACGAATACTTAGATGCGAATACTCATTCTACATTGGACTAACATAGTTATTAGGATACCGGCAAATACCCTAGTAATACTTATCACACATATGTAACGACGATCCACAAGTTTGTCCGGGATTGTGCAGAAGCGCCGCAAAGTCATACCCAGTACACAACATACTTATTACTTACACAGCCCCTTCACTAGGTTGTGTTCTTGAATGGACTGGTAAATGGAATGCACAAATTGGAAACTCGATAGCTGATATACAATCATATATGCAACACCGTTGACCAAATTCTGAATTATTTATGGATTGAATTAATACAAAAACATCAAAATTACCGTTATTCCATTAATGGCGATGAGTATGAAGGTATAATTGCCTCTGAACAGCGGGAAGAAAATCAGTTTGCAATAAGCAAAGCAGGCTGGGGGTATTGTAGCGATAAGAAACGAAGACACGATTATTGTTTGACAGACGTCGAACACACCCAGGATATCCATCGAGATGCCGAATTTTGGTAAGATTTTGCCTTAAGAAGGCTGTGAAAACTGCTTAGCAAGCCTTTTTAATTGATGAGCAAGTACCCTTTGTCTCCTAAGTTCATACACTCTCTCGACGGGTCGGGCGGTGAAAGAGTGTTATGAATCAAGATTTGACTTCTCGAACTCTAGTGCAAATTTAGTCCGTTTTTGTCTAGACTCATCAGTCATTTCCCCAGGGAGTTCATTAAAGGTTGAATGCGCGTAGTTCTGTGCCTTTGTGTACCTCTTCATCGAAAACCTTACAGTCCACTACGGTTCTTCGCTCAGGGAATTCCAAAAATACAATTATAAAACAATACTTTTATTGGTGTATATCATATTTTCCCCAACGACTATATCGAAATATTAAACTTCCTTGTATTCCCTCTGTAATTCCCCGTTATTGTCCGATATTTAGTGAACAGTAATCTACAAAGTCTTCTGGGCTGGATGATACTTCTTTCTCACTTGTTCTACTGAGATAGAGTAAATGTTGCAAAATACTCTCCTCTGGCAGATTCAGGCAGATTCGGTTGAAGGCGGAAGTGAATGCCGGTACTAGGTCGGATGAGAACTATGAAGTCATGCCGTTTTTGATACATACAAGGGTGGTATGGCGTCGTTGTTCTCATCCAGCCTAGTACCGTCTGCCTGACTACAATCTTCTTACTCGCTCACTCAATCTGATTGATGCGAGCGAGTGTAGAACGAGTGGACCGAATGATCCGAAGATACTTTAGTAAGATGAAAAATTTGGGAAATCGTCTCGTCATTTCATACACTCTCCAGGCTGTAATGGGAAATGAACAGACAAGTACTTGAATTTCGAACTCGACGCATTTGTCGGAAAGGCCAAACGCTCTTCGTCTGGCTTTGTTAATGATGTGTCAGAAAGGCGCCCAGTCAAACCAAAAACTCTTTAGCCAATTAGCGAAGTGATTATTCACCAGTGTCGAGGGTGTTTTTCGCAGTTAAAGCATCATTGGACAAGGGAATCGAAGATCAGACACCAAATCCAAGTGGAACAGTGGCGGATTGCGTTTGAGGAACAATATTCGGCGCTTCTGCACAATCCCGGACAGCATCATTATCGTGAATGAATTTCCATATAGGAAATATCAGGGAATGAATGCTCATAAAACACTACGCTATGACAGATAATAGTATAGAAGCACCCCAATACAAATTGTCACAAATATTGAATGAAAATGCAGACTTTTGTCCGGGATTGTGCAGAAGCGCCCAATATTCTATACACTCGCGTGATCGGGCTCTATGTGGGATGATAAATATGACGCCATGCCACATTTGATATATCAAAGGCGGGATGACGTCATAGTTCTCATCCGACCTAGTGCCGCGTGTTCGTGAGAGAGTGTAGAATGACGATTTGTCCGGATCGCCGCCAGTTTGTCAACATCCTGACAAAATGGGTTTAACTAAATGGCCAGTGTTCTTATTACAATCAGAGAAATTATTACAATATTACAATCATTCCGAAAAACACCAAAAGGAAAGAAAGCCGCTAGATATGCGTTCGTTATTGAGTGTTTTACCGGCACTTCCATGTCCGAAACTTAGGCTTTTGAAAACGTTATCGCATCGTAACAATGCCATGATCACTGGCGAATATTCTGCACTAATTTTCTGAATATGTTTAGTCTGACTTTTGCACCGTAATGTGGCGTTAGTTCTCGTGAAAAATCGGTCGGAAATGGAAAAAAGAGTGTTCGTTCTGATCGGGTCACTTCCCGGAAGTGACTTTTATTTGAAGTCCCGCAATTTTGTATCTCCGATCTCCGTGGAGCTAGAGACTTAAAAATTTTAATATAAGGTTTTTTGATCCACATAACATTATATTCCAATTTTCAAGTCTCTAGCTCCACGGAGAACGAAGATACGAAATTGCGGGAATTCAAATAAAGGTCACTTCCGGAAAATATCGCAGGGTGAGAACTAACGCTCTTTTTCCACTTCCAAAACATGTTTCCTGAGAACTAACAGTGCATAAATATACATAATTAATGAGCCTAGACGAAACCCTGTTCCTTTCGGGTGAAGTATTTTTCAACATTTTTTTGTGTACTTCCTGTTTCACATCACTACGAATCACCAGAATCAGTTGAGAGCGTTTTGGATTTTTTAAGCACTAGTCGAAAAGGCCAAAGCTCTTCGTCTAGGTGCGTTATCCGTACAGCGAAGACCCCAGACAAAAACTCCTTAGCTCATGAGATCCTTGAGTCACCTCAGAGGTCTTTGCTAAACAGTTTTTTCAAGCCTTTTAAGGCACCGACTATTCCCTGGGGAGTAGTATTACGAAATCGAAATGACGGAACCTCTGGCTGTATTCGATATATGTCAAACGATCATCGTATCTGGCGTTCTTATCGCTACCATCCCTCTTGGCTGCTTTGCCTATTGCAAACTGATTTTCCTCCCGCCGTACAAAGGCAATTACACATTCATGCTAATTGTCGTTAATGGAATGACTGTTAGTACATTTTCTTTGTTTCTAAAAATTGTCTCAACATTTAAGAACATATTCAATGGTTTTGCGTATCTGATCATATATCAACTTTCAAGTTTCAAATTTGTCTATTCCATTTACAAGACTATTCAAGAGCTCGATCTAACAAGGGCGCTTTGTAAGCAACAGTCAAAAAGCGCAACGACGCATAATATATCTTCAGCAATCATTCATGTCATCTTCATGGAAATTAGCCTGAACTCGGCGCTCTTTGTTGCCTTGCATCGAGTTAAGAGGTTCACCTCGTGGAAACATAGAGGAGTGAGATTCCTTCCTTCATTCATGTATTCATTCATTATTATATTCATTTATTCCGTTAGGTGAGAGTGCAAAAATAACGAGAGGGTTTACAAGAAAGGGATCTCCGTCGATTGGATCGAATCGGCCGAAGATTTCTATGCAGCAAGTGTATGGGATGGGGAAGGGATCAAAGATCAAGTCATGTGGGAATAATGGATGACGGGGTAAAAAAGACGAAAATAAACAAAAGTCATTCAACAGACCGACGAACTATTCTTCGCCTTTGAAATGACCATATCAATGCTTATCGCTGTCCCGAAAATCTGTGAATTCTATTTCTTCACCACTGTCACGTTCAAGGTGAGAATGACGTAGCAATTAATAACTTTGTTGCTCTCTGACCGGTTAGATACTCTTGAGTTGCCCACCCAGCAGGTGGGCAACTCTCCACCACTGGTCAGGATACTCCACCACTGGTCGGGTTGTGGAACTAGGTGGGATGATCACCGTCGGATGATAACCAACACACGAACCCTTCTGTAGAACTTTATATATAGGCTCCCAAAGTGTCAAAATTGATTATCTGAAAGTTCTATAAAAGCGTTCATTTGTTGGTTATCATCCAGTAGGTTATCATCCGACGGTGATCATCCGACCTAGTGCCCTGGCTGTCAACTGATCAGGGGACTAGTTCGCCAATGGTTAGCCTTTGCTCCGCTTAATTTAACTGGACAGCCACTGGATAAAACCAGCTAGCCGCTGATTAACCATTTGTCTCACCTGTGGTCAACCAGTATCCTGACTAGTGGGTGGAGTGTTTCCCAACTTCTGCTTGGACGAAATAGGAGCAATTATCGGCTCTCTTAATAGTCTCTCGCCGGTTCGATCGACGAGAGAACAAACATAAGGAAGAGGTAGATTTTTTGTCTAGTAAATACTAATTCAAGGAAGTTGACTACGGAAACGGGCCCGAAATTAATCCCATGTTCACAGTGACCCACGAGGTAACAATGCAACTGTTGGCTTTTCACGGTACTGGGTCGGATGAGAACTACGACGGCATGCCGCATTTGATATGTCAAAGGCGGCATCACATCATATTTCTCATCCGACCTAGTGCCCCTTTCCCGGGTAATCGTTTAACAATCTTCGTTTTGCGAGCTCTCTCGCGAGATAGTGTGTAGGATAAGCAGAGTAAACCTTTCGGAACTATGTCGGATGAGAACTACGACGGCATGCCATCTTTTATGCATCACAGGCTGCATAACGTCATAATTCTCAGCTGCCCTAGTGCCTACCTTTGTACTATGTCCCCTACTCTTTAGTCTCTTCAATTGTTCAATGATGGAAAGTCGACGGCCGTAAGCTTGGCCACGCTGTTCATCAATATATTCTTGGCGATTCTCATAAAGCGAGATAAGAAACTGATTTTGCAACCGCAGAATACCAGGTAACTTAATATCGAATTAAGATGAGTTGGACAAACTGCACGTGATACATTCTCAGCCGATGTAGAGAGCGTATAAAATAAAGAAAGCGTGACATAGTTAAAAAAACTTTAGTAAGCACAATTTGGCCTTTTCAGCTCGAGCGTAGAGATGAGGCTGATGAAAACGAGCGTTGTTGCCTACGTATTCTACATGTTCTATTTCATCAACAATGCTAGATCAGGGAAGATGCATGCAAGTCAGTATATCTTTCCAGGCACTAGCTCGCTATGCTAAAGTGCGCTTCTGTGGTTACGCTCAGTGGATGTTTCTCGGAATCGCTTCGATTACTCCTTTCTGGTGAAATTTTACTCGGAAATTAATTTAAAATATCAAAAATCTCAGGTGCCTCATCATCTTTACTCCTACCATCCGTCGTGCCGTGTTCAAATTCAAGTCTAACGGCATTCTAGCCTTTGTATCTTCTGGATCCAGAAATTAGTATTCAAGTCTTATTCGATAATACATTTTTAATTATTTGATAAATTGTTTCACTATTCTGCATGTTCCACAGTGAATTTAGGAGGCCGGCTTGGAGAAACGTCACTTCGATCTTCAATCGAAAGAAACACGGCTGTGTTTTTATGATGCGTCATTAGAACGTCTAGGTAAAACAGCAAGTCTTTAGTCAATCAGAAAATCCCTTATCTGTCTTCTTCAAGGCCTTTTTACTGCTCTTACTTCCTAAAAGGGAAGAGATAAAAGGGAAGAGATCCTCATCCATTAGATGGCGAGCAGTGTCTGATGCCCTTCATGTATTCTATAAATTCCAAACAATGCTTGTCTCGATATGCCTGGTAATTTCAATTCCCCCTGCATGCTTCGTCTACTTCAAACTACTTTTCGTTTCTCCATTCGCCGGAAATTACACGTTCAAGCTTATCGTATTGAATGGAGTATCGGCATGTTTATATTTCGACGAGTTTAAAACATGGAAAATTAACAACATTTCAGTCCCTGTTGAATGGCTTGACTTATCTCTTAATTTTTCAACTACTAAATTGCCATTTGCTGAATCCACTTTACAAGAGCATTCAAGAGCATAATCTAGTTAATTGTTTGGGTAAGGAATGTCAGGATTTAATTCTAGACGTATCAGTTCTGTTTCAGTTATAATGCATGCTTACTTCTTGGATATGAGTTTGAATTCTGCCCTTTGCGTTGCTCTAAATCGATTAAAACGGTTTACGTCTTGGAGAGATCGAGTTTTATTTGGAAAACAACTATTATTCATTTTGTTCGTTTACAGGGAGAATCTGTATTTTTCTATGCTTCAATAGCTTCATCAATTTGTCTGTCACTACCCAGAATGTTTAACTACGCCTTATTCATTGCTATATCGTATAGATAATTCAAGAACGGAAATTATTCCGAGATAATTCCAATATCGGTTGTGAAAAATAATGTAAAATTCCGTTATTTTCGATCGACATATCAATTTTTTTAGATCCTGCAAGTGACTTCGCATGTGACATCAATTGTTATTATTCTCATCACCCTTCTCGTCAACATAGTATTAGTTGTGCTCATAAGTCGCGAGGGGAAGTCGATTTTGCAAACTGGGAGGAAGAGGTTTATTTTTCTAATTTTATTTAATTAACGTTTTTTTTCCTTTCATAATGAGTGTCCATAAGAGATTGGCTATAACAAGTGTTGTTTCCCACTTGTTCTACATGATGTATTTCAGTAACAACGTAAGTCCTAGGAATACTGGTACGGAACAATGGTTATTTACAGCTACTTGCTCGACATTTCAAAATTCGCTTTTGCAGTTATGCTCAATGGATGTTTCTAGGAATTTCCTCGATTACTCCATTCTGGTCTGGCTTTTGTCCTATTTTATATTTCGATGAATTTCCTTTCGAAATCTGGTAATCAGCTATTCCATCTGTACAATATGAAAAGTGAAAGGGTTTTACAAAAATATAGCAAAATTAAGTGAGTTTATGTTTATCGCCGATGCTTCAGGTGTTTGATCATTTTCACTCCTACAGTCCGACGCTTAATTATCAAATCTAACATCATTAGAATCGACATGTCATCTGTTCGCAATAGACCTGGACATTAAACAAAATGTTGTGCAAATACATATAAGTGTTATTTTAAAGAAGGAGTAACACGAAAAATAGATTGTACATGTGGAATAGTGGTTGTCGTAGAGGACAAAAATCCGATGAGAAATCACTTTATCCGAAGTGACACAGAAGAGTCTATCACGAGATATGAGAATGAGAAGATCGGGCCTCAGCGCAGGCGAAGCGCGCGCATTTGAAATGAATGAGAAAAACAGCAACAACTAGTGCGCATAGCTGGATTCGAACACACGTAGATTGCGCTTGGCGCGCAGGAGCTACCCACAGTGCTATGATCATCGTTGGTTCGGGCCGAGGTGAAACATTATATCTACCCAACACGCTCATCAGAATGCATTACCTTCTCATCTCGTATTCGTGTTACACCTTCTTTAAGAGACATTCTACGAGAAAACGTACCTTTTAGGAGGGGTCGACGGATGGCTTTTTTGCAACCCCCTTCAATATTTTGCTGGTGAAGTTCCCATACCTAGTGCTGATATTTGCACTACCCGAAAAATGCCAGACCAGGCCCAAAAAAATCGAAAATTTCAAATTTCCGAAAAGTGGGATATTATAGGTTTTCCAGGACTCTTTTTCGATGATAATAACGAAAAACATACTTTGGAAGCGATCAGATAACGATAAAGCATCTAAATCGTCGATTTTCAAAGATTTTTGGCCGTCCTGAAAAATTTATAATGCTCTTTGCAGAAGATAATGACATTTTCGGATTCTACGTGAAAAACTACGTATAATGTACAAATTTCATAAAAAGCGGGGTGTGTGCTCGGAAGTTATGGTTTCCAGAAGAAGGATCAATGAGGGCTAACTCTTTGATCAAAACCATCACAATATCTCTAAATCATATCGAATGGGCTCTTTTGGGCATCGAATCTTATTTTTATATCGAATAAAACAATTTGAGATCATGGTCAGGCTATTTGAAGTCTTAACTTTGAAATTTTCATTTTTCCGAAAATCCGAATTTCGTTCATTTCACGTATATCGATATTTTTGCCATAACTAGGTTTCCAATGATCGGAAATGCCTTATTTCACCATATAATGATTCAGAATGCTTATTGTCATCGTTTTTGTTCATTTCTCACTCAATTGCACACGATAATAACTTGAAAAGTCGAGAAAATGCGCTTTTGTTCGAAATTTTTGAAATTTTGAGAGTTTGGGACACTCTCAGATTGCTATTTGAAGTTCAACCACATGATATTTCGCTCATAAATACTATATCCGGTTGATTTCCGGTTGATTTGGGAGCCATCTGGTGAAAAATGTTTTTCATAGTTTTCGAAGTGTATAAAAATTTTCGAAATTAATTTTTTTCGTCAGATGGCTCCCAAATTAACCGGAAATCATTATATGGGTTGGATATAATAATTATGAGCAAAATATCATGTGGTTGAATTTGAAATAGCAATCTGAGAGTGTCCTAAACTCTCAAAATTTCAAAAATTTCGAACAAAATCGCATTTTTTCGACTTTTCAAGTCATTATCGTGTGCAATTGAGCGAGAAATGAACAACAACGATGAAAATAAGCATTCTGAATCATTATATGGTGAAATAAGGCATTTCCGATCATTGGAAACCTAGTTATGGCAAAAAATATCGATATACGTGAAATGAGCGAAATTCGGATTTTCGAAAAATGAAAATTTCAAAGTTAAGACTTCAAATAGCCTGACCATGGTCTCAAATTGTTTTATTCGATAAAAAAAGATTCGATGCCCAAAAGAGCCCATTCGATATGATTTAGAGATAGTGTGATGGTTTTGATCAAAGAGCTAGCCCTCATTGATCCTTCTTCTGGAAACCATAACGGAAACCATAACTTCCGAGCACACACCCCGATTTTTGTGAAATTTGTACATTATACGTAGAATCCGAAAATGCCATTATCTTCTGCAAAGAGCATTATAAATTTTTCAGGACGGCCAAAAATCTTCGAAAATCGACGATTTATTTAGATGCTTTATCGTTACCTGATCGCTTCCAAACTATGTTTTTCGTTATTTTCATTGAAAAATAGTCCTGGAAAACCTATAATATCCTACTTTTCAGAAATTTGAAATTTTCGATTTTTTTGGGCCTGGTCTGGCATTTTTCGGGTAGTGCACCAGAGCCCTTCATATTGGGCCAAATATCAGCACTTGGTATGGGAACTTCACCAGCAAAATATTGAGGGGGGTTGCAAAAAAGCCTTCCGTGGGTTGGTACGTTTTCTCGTGGAATGTCTCTTAAAAGCTCCTATGTGAAATCAATGAAATATACATCCATCCATCCCGCTCACTTCCTTGATAAACTTCAAGCTTTTAAAATTCCGGCGAAAAATCCAAAGGTCCAAAGGTAAAAATCCAAAAAATCCATTGCTCGCAGGGCTCCCCTGCACAACAAAAACTCTTGAGCTAATCAGCGATGTACTTACAAGGGAAGGTCGCGGAGTGTCCGTGAAGTTTCATAACGAGATCTAGCGCATTCTAAAGAAGAGAAAATTCTAAGACTTTCTGTTGTTTTCAAATTTGCGGAAGACTCATGTGGAGGTCTGGGATGTATGGGATGTTATGGTCATAGGCTCCGAAATTGCCTGTTTTTGGCCATTCGAAACTATTCGCCACTATGAGCGCAGATTTTCACACGAGCCTTCCGTAAATTTGAAAAAGACAGAAGGTCTTTGAATTTTCTCCTCTTTCGAATGCGTTAGGTCTCGTTATGAAACTCCACGGAAACTCCGCGACCTTCCCTTGTTAGTCGTCTTATTCAAAAGCGTTTTTTTTCACACACGTTTCCTTTCTGGGAAAATGGATAGCGATGTAACAAGTTGGAAGGAGCAGAAATTTCTCCTCTGGATGTATTTCGACAAACGCCAAACTATCATTGTATCTCTTTTTATATTCTTCACAATAACACCAGCCTGCTTTCTCTATCACAAACTGATATTCGCACCCCCATTCGCCCAGAATTACACAGCTCATTGTTATTAATGGAGTGGCTGTAAGATTTTTTAAATTACAAATTCAGAAAAATCACAAAAATGCAGTACCAATTCTAGCTCATCGTAAATATGTTAGATCGACGGATTTTTCAAACAAAAAAATAAAATTTGTTTCGGCGCTCGCTATGCAAAAATTCTCTAATAACGCTCAATGGATGTTTCTGGGCATCGATTTCCCCATTCTTGTGACAATTTGCCATTAGAGTTCGTAATTCGTGTAATCGTCTCTTAATTTTACACACTCTCTCGACCGGTCAAGTGGCGAGAGAGTATGTAGAATTAAGAGACCGTGGTTTAATTTCTCGAACTCTATTTACCATACAAATAATAAGAACACGCAAAATCATTTATGAGGCGATTCGCGAGAGAATCGACCATTTTAGGGGGGTTAGCGGCGGTAGGATTCTCTCGCGATTCGTCTCTTATATTATCCTTTTTTCAGGTGTCTCATCATCTTTACTCCCATAATTTGTGGTTCAGTGATGAAATTTTAATCGAACACAATTCAAGTTGTAGTGTCTGCAGCGTTCTAAAATTAGTCTACAATATTCTCAACTAGTATACGATATTCCCTGATGTGATAAATTATTTCAATAATCTACGATTTCTTTTAGAATTAAGGCACTTTATTCATTCCACTAACTCCATAATTAAGTTAATTATCAATCGTTCAAAGAAGTCAAATAGATGCATTTTAATCATTTGAGTAAGCAAAATAAATGCAGCAAAATTGCTCAAATTGAAAAGGACAACCTCTTCGTCTAAGCTCATTCATCAAGTATTACATGAAAGTCTAGGCAAAATAAAAAGGGCAATCAGTCAATCCTTTCTCCGGGTTTTTCAATACCTTTTGATTACACAGCCTTCAGAGGAAAAGTGAAGGAATCCTCTTCCATTAGTTGGAAAGACCCGTAATGTCTGATGCCCTTAATATATTCAACACATTTCAAACAGTAATTGTATCTATATTACTGGTGATTTCTATTCCACCGGCCGGCTTTGTCTACTTCAAACTTATTTTCGCTTCTCCGTTCACTGGAAATTACACATTCAAGCTTATCGTATGGAACGGTATCTCGGTATGTTTAAATTTTGGATATTAAACGTCAAATGTACACAATTTCAGGATATTTGCACTGGTTTGACGTATTTGCTAGTCTTTAAGTTAGGAAACTACCACTTCCTAAATCCACTTTACAAGAGTATTCAAGAGCATAATCTAGTTAATTATTTGGGTAAGTAATGTCAGGTTTCAATTCTAGACGTATCAGTGATGTTTCAGTGATAACTCATGTATATTTCTTGGATATGAGTTTGAATTCTGCCCTTTGCGTTGCTCTCAGTCGATTAAAACGATTTACTTCTTGGAGAGATAGAGTTAATCCGACATTTGTTTTTATAATAATTACCATTTAACAGAGCGAAGCGACACTTTTCTATACTTCAATTATTGCATCAACTTTTCTTTCACTACCCAGAGTGTTTGATTACGCATTTTTCACTACTGTATCGTACACAGAATTCACTGATGGAAGTGTTTCCGAGATATTTCCTATGTCCGTAGCGGAGAATAAAGTATCATTCCGGAATTTTCGATTGAGATATATATTTTTTTTAGATGCTGCAAGTGGTTTCGCATGTGACTTCAGTTGTTATTCGTCTCATCACGCTTATCGTCAACATAGTATTAGTTGTGCTCATAAGTCGTGAACATAAGTCGATTTTGCAATCAGGAATAACGAGGTTTTTTTATAATAGCGAAATCAAAATCAACTCATCACTTCAGAATGAGAGTCCACAAGAGATTGGCTATAACAAGTGTTGCTTCCTACTTGTTCTACATGATGTATTTCAGTAACAAGGTATGCACTGATAATATTAGGTTGATGCAAAAGTTTTTGTCGATTTTTATATTTTACATTTGGGCATGCCCTGCATTTTGCATTGGACTGATTTTCAAGAGGCGCTTGGATACTCTCATTAGTACCACTTAGTAGTGGCTTAAACAATAAGTATTGCGGTCACAATGTTGCATCAAAGTCGTTGGGTGGGTCAACTCGACCTCATCTTTCGATATATCGTGCTCTGTGAATAGCACTAATAGGACCAAACCGAAAAAGCATACAAAAGTACAGCTTACGTAGATGCTAATAACATATTTAAATTAGGTATGCTACTATAAGCATTTTAGAAATGTATGTCGAATTAATAGTGATTTTGAAAGGCCCACTGTCAACAATAATATTTTGTTTCATTACAACATAGTTTGAGGTATAAAATGCAAAACATTATTAAAGATCTTCACCCAATGAGCACACACTATTAGTATGGTTACACTTCGATTCTATCACCAGAAGTTATAGCTTTCCGAACCATGATGTCAAAAAATGACTGCGAACTGTTGTCAGCTCCTCTTTTCTGAGGCATTTCGAAACCACGACAAATAGTGAACAATCAGACCTTGCCCTATTACTCAGTCAATTGAACAATCAGACCTTGCCCTATTACTCAGTGAATTGGTGAAGTGGGGGGGGATGATTGTGTTTTCCAGAAATCATTGTCAAATAGGCAAAAACTTTTGCATCAGCCTGATACTTAAGTGGAATGTTGATATGTTTCAGTTACTCGCTCGATATTTCAAAGTTCGCTTTTGTGCTTATGCTCAGTGGATGTTTCTTGGAATTGCTTCGATTGCTCCATTCTGGTCTGGTATTTGCTCTTTTTATCGGAGGTCGCTTTCAAAATCTGATAATCAGATGTTCCTTCAGCAACTTATCTTGCCGAGCGATGCTATATTGCTAGAAAACTATAGAGAAGTAACGAGAATGTGTGTTTATTGTCGATGCTTGAGGTGTTTGATCATTTTTACTCCGACAGTCCGACGCCTAATTATCAAATCGAACGTCATCGGAATCAGGGTATCACCAAATGAATAAAACTTCGTGGATTTACAGTATCTGTCGGAAAGTATTCGGCCACTTTTTATTTATGTCACAGTTTCCGAACCAGGTGGCTTGTCGAGCTGAAATTTGAAGTAAATGCAATTCATCAGGGAATAAGATGCTTTCCGACACAATATATGGAACCCCATTAAGTATGGATAATGAGCCGTAGTGGGAGGGGGGGGGGGTGTTAGGATATCTCAAGGTGCCCAAAACGTGTTAGAATTATTTTGGCGATTTTCGCTTCATTCTCTAGGATAGCGATGCTAGCTCGATTCTCTAGTGAGATGCGTGATATTCACGGCGCTGATCACACTAAGATTAGAAAGACTATCCTCAATACCAAAACTGTTTTTTTTTCACCGCCAATATAGCTATTGGACCGGCATAGCTAATGTATCTATTGGGTTTATCTCCACTTTTTCTTATCTTTAGCAACGCAAACCCGGTAAAATACACACGTCCATCCATCTCGCGCACTTCCCTAAGAAACCAGCAATTGATAAAACTCCGTCTTCGAAAAGTCCAAAGCTCTCCATCTCGGAGCTCGTTAATCACGTATCAACACGGATCCCAAGCACAACAAAAACTCACGAGCTAATCAGCGATGCACTTATTCACCTTATTCAAACGCGTTTTTCCCACCCGTTTCCTTCTTGGGAAAAGTGATCATATGCAAGCAGTTGGAAGGAGCAGAAATGTCTCCTCTAGACATCTTCGACAGATGTCAAACTATCATTGTCTCATTCATTGTCTCTTCACAATACCGCCAGCCTGTTTTGTGTATTTCAAATTACTATTTTATCCCCCATTCTCCCAGAACTACACCTTCAAGCTCATTGTGATTAATGGAGTGGCTGTAAGATTTACGAATTTTGACAAAATTAAAGAAAATGCAAATTTGCAGTACATCTGTAACGGATTGTCGTATTTGATAGCGTTTCAGCTGTTAAACTGCCACTTCTTATATTCATTTTACAAGAGTATTCAAGAATATGAATTAGTTACGTTCTTGGGTAAGTAACTTAAAATAGTCGACATTTTCTGTTTTCTGCAATTTCAGCGATAATTCATGCATATTTCTTGGATGTGAGTCTAAATTCGGCACTATGCATTGCTCTAAATCGTCTAAAGCGATTTACAACTTGGAGAAATAGAGTTAACATTAGAAAAGTAATGTAATCCAAAATTTATTCCATTTTACAGAGCGAAACAACATTTTTCTACGTTGCGATTGCTTCATCCACCATTCTACCTCTACCCAGAATTCTCGACTACGCACTTTTCACCACTACCTCGTAAAAGGAATTCAAATACGGGAATTTTACTGAGATTATGCCCATTAATGTTGTGACTAACGATATAAGATTCGATCTTTGTCAATCAAATCATAATTCTTTTCAGTCCCTTCAAGTTGTGTCTTACGCGATATCGATTGCAATAAGTCGAATCACTCTTATAGTCAATATTATGCTAGTTGTGATAATTAGTCGCCAGCAGAAGGTAACTTCGAAATCAGATAAGAAAAGGTATATTTAAATAAAAACATTTACATCATGTCGCATATTCAAGAGAAAGCAGATTCAAGAGAATCATTCATTGCCAATTCATCCCTAATTTTCAAACATCACATGTTTCCAGCTAATTGCTCGCTATTTCAAAGTTCGCTTCTGTGGTTACGCTCAGTGGATGTTTCTCGGCATGGCTTCGATTGCTCCATTCTGGTCTGGTATTTGCTCTTTTTATCGGAGGTCGCTTTCAAAATCTGATAATCAGTTGTTCCTTCAGCAACTTATCTTGCCGAGCGATGCTATATTGCTAGAAAACTATAGAGAAGTAACGAGAATGTGTGTTTATTGTCGATGCTTGAGGTGTTTGATCATTTTTACTCCGACAGTCCGACGCCTAATTATCAAATCGAACGTCATCGGAATCAGGGTATCACCAAATGAATAAAACTTCGTGGATTTACAGTATCTGTCGGAAAGTATTCGGCCACTTTTTATTTATGTCACAGTTTCCGAACCAGGTGGCTTGTCGAGCTGAAATTTGAAGTAAATGCAATTCATCAGGGAATAAGATGCTTTCCGACACAATATATGGAACCCCATTAAGTATGGATAATGAGCCGTAGTGGGAGGGGGGGGGGGGGTGTTAGGATATCTCAAGGTGCCCAAAACGTGTTAGAATTATTTTGGCGATTTTCGCTTCATTCTCTAGGATAGCGATGCTAGCTCGATTCTCTAGTGAGATGCGTGATATTCACGGCGCTGATCACACTAAGATTAGAAAGACTATCCTCAATACCAAAACTGTTTTTTTTTCACCGCCAATATAGCTATTGGACCGGCATAGCTAATGTATCTATTGGGTTTATCTCCACTTTTTCTTATCTTTAGCAACGCAAACCCGGTAAAATACACACGTCCATCCATCTCGCGCACTTCCCTAAGAAACCAGCAATTGATAAAACTCCGTCTTCGAAAAGTCCAAAGCTCTCCATCTCGGAGCTCGTTAATCACGTATCAACACGGATCCCAAGCACAACAAAAACTCACGAGCTAATCAGCGATGCACTTATTCACCTTATTCAAACGCGTTTTTCCCACCCGTTTCCTTCTTGGGAAAAGTGATCATATGCAAGCAGTTGGAAGGAGCAGAAATGTCTCCTCTAGACATCTTCGACAGATGTCAAACTATCATTGTCTCATTCATTGTCTCTTCACAATAGCGCCAGCCTGTTTTGTGTATTTCAAATTACTATTTTATCCCCCATTCTCCCAGAACTACACCTTCAAGCTCATTGTGATTAATGGAGTGGCTGTAAGATTTACGAATTTTGACAAAATTAAAGAAAATGCAAATTTGCAGTACATCTGTAACGGATTGTCGTATTTGATAGCGTTTCAGCTGTTAAACTGCCACTTCTTATATTCATTTTACAAGAGTATTCAAGAATATGAATTAGTTACGTTCTTGGGTAAGTAACTTAAAATAGTCGACATTTTCTGTTTTCTGCAATTTCAGCGATAATTCATGCATATTTCTTGGATGTGAGTCTAAATTCGGCACTATGCATTGCTCTAAATCGTCTAAAGCGATTTACAACTTGGAGAAATAGAGTTAACATTAGAAAAGTAATGTAATCCAAAATTTATTCCATTTTACAGAGCGAAACAACATTTTTCTACGTTGCGATTGCTTCATCCACCATTCTACCTCTACCCAGAATTCTCGACTACGCACTTTTCACCACTACCTCGTAAAAGGAATTCAAATACGGGAATTTTACTGAGATTATGCCCATTAATGTTGTGACTAACGATATAAGATTCGATCTTTGTCAATCAAATCATAATTCTTTTCAGTCCCTTCAAGTTGTGTCTTACGCGATATCGATTGCAATAAGTCGAATCACTCTTATAGTCAATATTATGCTAGTTGTGATAATTAGTCGCCAGCAGAAGGTAACTTCGAAATCAGATAAGAAAAGGTATATTTAAATAAAAACATTTAAATCATGTCGCATATTCAAGAGAAAGCAGATTCAAGAGAATCATTCATTGCCAATTCATCCCTAATTTTCAAACATCACATGTTTCCAGCTAATTGCTCGCTATTTCAAAGTTCGCTTCTGTGGTTACGCTCAGTGGATGTTTCTCGGCATGGCTTCAATTACTCCTTTCTGGTTTGACCTTTCCATTTTACATGAGTTCGAAATTCGATAAATCACCTCTTCATTCTAAAGGCCGAGCGGGGAGCGAAATTTCGAGATCGAATATATTTTTATCTGTAAGTGTCAGGTGTTTGATCATCTTTACCCCGACTGTTCGACGTGTGATCATCAAAATCACGTTAAGCTGAACTACGGAGGCATCCATCCAAATACGAAACCGTATTGTCATCCATCCAAATACGAAACCATATTACCATCCATCCAAATATGATACCGTATTCACACATTGTGTCATCTTCATCAACGAGCATACGATAATACAAATTATAATTGCGCGGTTGTTCATACATAGTAGGGTTGTCTATGCGAAATTCATTCCGCAATTCCGCATCAATGTGCATTCTCATTCTCCATTCCGCAATCCCATCGAGCCGGTCTCTATTCCGCAATCGTTCCGCTATTTTTGCGGAAAAAATGTCGCGGAATAGCAAATGATATTTCCCCTATGAAACTCAACTCGTCCGCCCGTAAAACGAATTTGAAACACAACCCCTGGCTGGGAGAGAAAGTAGAAAATGATTGCGGAATAGCTCATTCCGCAATTCATATTGAGTGGGTCGACTGCAATGCGGAACGAATGATATTGAGAAATGAAAAGAGGGCGTTCCGCATTCCGTATAGACAACCCTAATACATAGGGAGAGTATGCAAGGTCGAGCTTTATAATACGAGACTCAATGTACACACTTCTTGTCGAAATATCTGCTTGGAATTCATAAAACGTCACTGATAAAGACGCATGGCTCTGATGAATAAACGCATTACTGATTAGCTGAAGTGTTTTTGTCTAGTCTCGCTGTTGTACTGACACATCATTAGTGCAGCTAGACGAAGAGCTTTCTGACTAGAGTGTAGAGTTGAAATTCGAACAAGTATATGTCCATATTCCAGGATGGACCGGAGTGTCTAACATGAAGTGACGCTATCCTAATTTCGCCCATTTCAAAAGTACCTTCGGAGCAGTCGGTCCACATTAGGAATGGCTTGGCAAGAAATTGTCTCTTCATACTGCACACGCTCTCGCCGGTCTGATTGGTGAGAGAGTGTGTATTTTGAAGAGAGTCATTTCTTGCGAAGCCATCCCTAGTCCACATTCCCCACTTCACGCGCTACCTCTATGTCTTTGATCGGTCAGAGTTAGTGAGAGAGTTTCGTGATTGGAGAGAGGCAGACAGCCAGAGCCTTTCAACTGACGAATCTAATGTATGAGCTGGATCCACTTCAAAAGGCGCACTTTCGTCAAAATGTCAAAGCTCTTAGTCTAGCTGCGTCCATGATGCACACTGATATCAGTACAGTGGATAGGCCAGACAAAGGCTATTGAGCTAATGAAACCCTTCAGCTTACTCATCAAGCACTTTGCTAAGCTGCATTCTCAGCCCTTTTAAGGAATCTCCTATTCCCAGGGGAGTAGTTCACATTGTGGATGGAGCCTCTGGCGGTCTTCGATATCTGTCAAACGATTATCGTATCTGTCGTTCTTATCGCTACCATGCCCCCAGCTATTTTTGTCTATTGCAAACTGTTATTTTCGAAACCGTTCTCGGGCAATTATACCTTTATTCTGCTTACCATTAATGGAATGACGGTAAGTTAAATGTAATCAAGATAATGCATCTACTGAAATACCAGAACCTGCTAAATGGCTTAGCATATCTGATTATATATCAACTATCCAGTTTCGGATTTGTACATGCCATCTACGGATCCATTCAAGTACATAACCTGATCAAGGGACTATGTGAGCAATTGCAATTTATTCAGCATAATTTACTATTCTTTAGCAATAACCCATGTTGTTTTCATGGAAGTGAGTCTGCATTCAGCTCTCTTTGTCGCTTTGCATCGACTCAAACGATTCACTTATTTGAAGAACATTTGTGTGAGTAATACATTTATTAAGTAAACTACATGAATAATTCAACAGAGTGAAGTAGTATTTTTCTACTCGTTTATAACCATATCAATATTTCTTTCACTCCCCAAGATTTGCGACTTCTCTATGTTCACTACTATGTCGTTCAAACAGTTCGATTTCGGAGATGGACCCGTGTTTCACCCCAATAGAGTTGTTACGGATGAGGTATTCTCGCATTTGGCTTCTTCTAGAATACAAAGATCTATCCACACCCTCCCTCCAAATCGGGGTAGGTTTCGAATGAATTGCGAATTATTGTTTCTGTTTCTATATTTTGTTTATTCAGACCCTCCAAGTGGTCTCTGATGTCAAGTCAACAGCAATAAGCCTCATTACGCTTTTGTCAAATATAATTTTGGCCGTGGTAATAAGACAAGAACGGAAGCTAATTACTCAACCAATGAATGCGAAGTATCGAATTTGAGTTTTAAATGTTTATAAGAGTGACTATCTGAAAGGACTGACCTCAGGCCGTACAGCAACAAATGAAATTCCATATAAATGTGGTCCTAGGGGCAACTTTTCACGTAGAGTTCGAAAATCGAACTTAGGAAGCCGTATCTCTCTCCCCTCATTTCATAGTCTGCGATGAAATTCTCTCAGATAGTCACTCATAATATAATAGAATATCAGATCGAAAGTTGAAAGAGGCTACTAGAAATACTGTAGCAAAATAATTGATAGTTTGAGGCTCTAACTCGCTATGTAAAAATTCGATTCTGCGGTTACACTCAATGGATGTTTCTCGGAGTTGCCTCTATCACTCCTTTCTGGTACGCATTTTTTTCTTAAGAAAATTAAGAAAAAAACAATTTCAGGTGCCTTATCATCTTTACTCCGACTGTACGCAGTAAAGTCTTCGAATACAAAACCAGCACAATTGTAGCATCGTCCATACATAGTCAGCAAAATGGCAAGCAACTACGATGAGCTCGTAGATTGTCGAACACACAATGTGCATATTCATATTGTTTGTATTCACTTTAGCGTTTTGCCAGTATAATGGCATTATTTTGCAAGCATAAATACATGTATTTCGTTCACTCAATACTGCGTGTACATCGTATATTCGCGCTTTAGTGAGGACAGAACGTGAGAGTAAGATTGGCGTCGTTCACAGTTGCATCTTCCTGAAATTAATTACATTTGGATTCGGAATGATATTGTCTAGATTAGGTTTAAACAAAGATTCCAATCAATGGGCTTTACAAAACAAGAGAGAAGGTTAGTAAGTTTTGCATTCTCAGCATTAAAATAGGTAATAATCACAACATATGCCTCCTCAGTACATTTGATAAGTTCTCGAGTTGCAATATGTGCGTTAATATATAATATTTACAAAACTTCAGTATACGTTTGGGTGTTGCCTCAGTTAGTTGGTGAATGTCAAAATCCTTTCCTTTCATGATCCTTTCGTATGATTTGCTGTTGAAATAAGATAATGACCAATTTCGAACCCACCACATATTTCTGGGTCACCCCGAACCAGTCTTTGCCACTGTTGCAGTCTTCGCTGAGACACTCGATGGTGCCTCCGTCGGATGTGGAACTGAAATGCTTATGCAGTTTTAAGTTTACCTGATCTTGTCAACACTCTTACATACCTATTTCATTTCGGACAAAATAAGAACGACAGATGGAGGGTCTATTTTCATTTAAAATCTACCCAAGAAACCAAATCACAAAAGGAAATGCCAACACACGCTCTCTCTCCACACCTCTGTGTCTCGAATCTCATGCCGACATCGAATCCCTTCTCGACGTTTATCGCATAGTTCAATGGGTGAATGTAGGTGGTGGGCGGAGGAGTCGGGGACGTCTTCGCAAAAGTGAGTCCATAGCTACCTTTAATGATGCATTTCTAGTCCAAAACGCTGCATTTAAGCTACTCGATTATATTATAATTTGCATATATCTAAACCAATTAATAATTGTACAAAATGAGCACTAGGTCAGATGATAACTATGACGTCAAGCCATCTTTGATAAATCAAAGTCGGCATGGCGTCATACTTCTCATCCGACCTATTGCCCAAAAACGAATACCGTCTTTGAAGACTTTAGTTCCATCGTTGACATCAAATGAAAAGGAGACCGCCTGAATGAATTGCTCGCATACTTCTTCGATCATCTTATCTTATCGAACACTTACTAGTTTGTTCAGTTAAAATTTATGTATTCACATACACCAATATAATTTCCCGATCACATAACTACGGTTTTATTGTATAGTACTAGAGAAGAACTAGATTTCGAGAAGCGATACAGCTGTCTATAGTTTTAGCACAGAAACTGCGGCCGAATTACGAATTGTTTTTTTTAAAGAGCAAGCTTAAGCCAAGTACACAAAAATGTCGCGAACCTTCCCAACATCGAGCGTGGTGAGGAGATGACCAGTGTACGGGTCGTTGTACTTATCCGTGTGCACCTAAAGATAACGGTTGAGTTGGCTAATCGGTTCATCGCCGCTTCATTTCTCTATTTATGTCGACTTTTCGACACCCGATAGCTAGATAGTTAACTAGCACAATTAATTCGATTAATTAATTAGCACAATGAATTAACAGGCTCTACCTGTGCAATATTTTTCAGAGTTCAAAATGTCTTATTGAAATAAACGATTAAGCCAAAACAAATGACGACTGACATTGATCACTTCAGTGCATCTATTTACAAACGTGATGTCGTAGCTGAGCGCTCCTCCAATCTCGACGATCGAGAGTAAGACCAGGGCGTAGCGCATCGTCATCGCGAATCCTTAATTACCATATTATTCTACGTTCACATCCTTTTGACCCATCTAGCGTTACCGTATCTAGAATAGAATAGAATAGAATAGAATTTATCAGGGGTCGCTGTCAGCGCTGATCTGGGTTACATTTTCCATTCTTCATCATCTTGGCTCCACCAATTTCCGCCTTTTCTCCTAGTGATTTCATTTCTCCATCTCTCTCTCGGTCTTCCCTGACTCCTGTTTTGAAGTTGATTGTAAGGGATCCAGACTGCAGACTGTCAGTCGTCGTGTCCATCTGTCATCATCCATTTTCCTGATCTTGTTAGCCCAGGCCATCTTCCTTCTTATCGCTTCATCGACCCAATCTTTAACTCCAGTCTCTGATCTAACACGCTCGTTGTTCCATTTGTCCTTCCAGGTCACACCGACCATCCGTCTCTCCATTTTTCTTTGCGCGATTCTCAACTCGTTTTTATCCGATTCTCTCATAGTCCAGCTTTCGCAGCCATATAGCACAGTTGACATTATGCAAGCATTGAAGGCCCTCATCCTGATTGTTCTTCTTACTGTTCGATGCTTCAGTAGGTGTCCAATATTTCGCCAGGCGAGCCACCCACATTGAACTCTCCTCTTGATCTCGGTAGAGGGTTCAAGTGGAAGACTAATCCAGCTCCCTAGATACTTTGCTCCCTGCTTATACTCGAATCGATTCCTTCCATTTATCTCGACCGCTTCCCGGTTCTTCTCACTAGATGTCAGCAGTGTGGTTTTATCGGGATTCACTTCTAAACCAACATTCGCTACTGCATCGATAACTTTCACAAGCATTCTCTTCAGTTCTATACGATTTTTCGCAATCAGATGATGTCATCTGCGTAGGATAATGTTGTAAGTTGAACCCCGTTTACGTTCAATCCGGTTCCTTCCCAATCGATTGTGTCCAGTGCCATTCGTAAGACAGAGTTGAAGAGTTTAGGGGAAATGGTATCACCCTGTTTCACTCCTCTTCGTACGTTCACTTGCACTTTGCTTTCGTTGACTTGTATTTTCGTGGTTGTTCCCTCGTAAAATCTTCTCAAAAGGTCAATCAGTGTTGAGTGAATGCCTTGATTCGCGAGAGCCTTCCAAACAGCTGGCCATTCCACTCGGTCAAAAGCTTTCTTGAAATCAATTAGGGCCAGGTGTAAGGTGATCTTGTACTCAGTGGACTTCTCGATCAATTGATGTACCGCGTGAATATGATCGATCGTAGAGAAGCCTGGTCTAAACCCAGCCTGGCTGAAGTCCTCTGATTGTTCTAATTGGGGAAGTATCCGATTCAGAATAACTTTCGTTGCAACTTTGCAGATCACGCTTAGGAGGCTGATCGGTCGATAATTTCCTATGTCGGTTGTTGCTCCTCCTTTATGTAGCAGTGTCACACGTGATACTAGGAGTTCAGGTGGTATTCGTTCTCCTTCGATAAATCCATTAAGCATCCGTGTAACGAGAGGAGTGATTAATGGCTCAGAAAGAAGAAGCATCTCGGGCTTCACACCTCATCTTCGCCTGCAGAATGGCCGACTTTCAGACTTCTAATAGCAGCAAATATTTCTTCTTTAAGGAAAGGTAGAAAAGTGTCACTTGAGGGATGGACCACACATTGTAGATGCACAGTAGGAGTGTACAGATCGTCGTAGAATTTTTTCACGATTGCTTCAGTGTATTCTTGAGAGGCGAGTTGCGTTTGAGGATCAAAGAATAGCATTCTTTTCTTGGCCAGTGAGTCTACTCTGGTCATTCGAGCCACACTGCGTCCCATTCTTATAGCCTCTAACAGTTTGTTTTCTTTCCTCCTCCGAATATCTTCAATCAGATTCGCACGAGCCAGTTTGCAACACTGCACATACTCCACAGCAAGGTTTGGATATCCCTTTAGCTCGTGTCTTCGCTTGAGCAGATTCTCCGTTGTATTTGAAATCTTTGGAATTGCATCGCGCTCCTTGTAGCAATCTTGCGCAGTTGTCTTCATGAGAGCCACAGCTGATTGGTAAGCGGAAGTAGCATCACGGGGTGTAGGTATCTCTAGATCGCGTAAAGCAGCTGCGTTCCTTCCATACGCTTTTCGATCAAATTCCTTCTCTTTCCTTCTATCACATCTCCACTTTCTTTGGCGACCGAGGGCAAGTTCCATTCGTACCATCCTATGGTCACTGTCGAATTCGAAGCGGTTGATGATTTGGTAGTTTCGAACTGGGGCAGATAGTGGGCCAATCACGTAATCAATCTGGTGCTTTGTGACTCCGTTAGGACTTCTCCATGTCCAACGCCTGGCAGGTCTTGATTTGAACCACGTGTTAAACATCCTCATTCCATTTCTTGTGCACATCTCTACAGCTCTCCTTCTACGGTCATTCATGTCGGCGTAAGTGAAAGGACCGACGACATTCTCCATTCCTGGTTCCCTTCTCACACGTGCATTCAAGTCTCCGATAATAAATGGACGATATCCAGCAGGGCAATCGCGAACTGACTCTTCCACTTGATCGATTACTTCGTCATATTCGTTGTCTGGTGATGCGGAGGTTGGGGCGTAAACAGTCACAAGGTGCAGTTTAAGGGTGGGTAATTGCAGTACCGCAACCATGTCGCTAACACCTGCAAACTTAATCGAGCTGGTATGTTTATCTCTAACTGCGAAGGCAACACCTCGATGGGCTTGTGTGCCCCCGCTATAGTATAGAGTAGTAGAGGAAAGTGGTAAACAGACTGTTCCTCGACCAGCAATCCGCGCCTCCGTGATGCACACGACGTCGCAATGGATCTTCGAGAGAGCTCGATCGAATTCCTCTTGACGAGTCACCGTTGAGAGCGAGCGGGCGTTAATGGTGCCGATGATGAATGGTAGACGACGGCCCATAGCGGTGATACGACCCCTGCCGCACCACTGGCACTTGGGGAAGGCCTCCTGGCGGAGGGGACGAAGGAGGAAGGACGCACTCAGCCGCTCGTCGTCCGCGCAGAGACCAGGAATGAATTGCATCGCGCTCCTTGTAGCAAT
Organism: Pristionchus mayeri; assembly: GCA_036245805.1. Classification (NCBI taxonomy): domain Eukaryota; kingdom Metazoa; phylum Nematoda; class Chromadorea; order Rhabditida; family Neodiplogasteridae; genus Pristionchus; species Pristionchus mayeri. Next base: position 4,541,219 of record BTRK01000002.1, on the reverse strand, counting down.
CTTGCGCAGTTGTCTTCATGAGAGCCGTATCTAGAAGAATTATAATAAAACAACTTTAATTATAATCAAGGCCTAAAGTATCACAATCTAGTGATGCCAAATACAAGCGTGCTCGCCTCTTTTCACACGCTTGCTTGCCAGTCAAGAAGAGTGGGAGAACATATGAAGCAAGTAGAGTATGCGCCGATTCGACACCTCTAATTCCTGCCTTTCCGCTCTCCGAATATGACGCCTTTTAAGCCGAATTTGCTCAGATAGAGAGCGCACGCATCTAGAGATAATATTCTCGAGGAACAAGCAAGGATTGTGCTCGATCGTGCTAAGATTACCTGCTGAGCTTCACGGATTCACGTCATCGATTCCTTATTTTCGCCCTTGAATAATAACTTCAGGCGCACACCTACAAACTATATGAGGTGAATCTGCGCTTGATTCGTTCCCTTCCGAGGATTGACAAATGTGTGCCAAATCCTGAATGACGACTGCAACTTCACCGGCTCAGCTGCTAATCTTCACACGTACCAGCACAATCCCTGATCTTTTTTTGAGAGTACAAAAACTCTCTTTGTTTTACTCGCTCTATCCTTTTATCCTTCGGTGCTTAGACGGCGCTAGTGATAGCACGGTTCTTTGCGGGTGTGAGCAGAGAACCAGCCCACTAAGATAAACTGTTGTTTTCTCACCTAGCATAGAAGGATCTGTACCGTTTGGGGGACATATCGCTGATTCTGTCCCGTTTCGGGGACACATATATTTACAGCTGATATATCAGAATTACAGTGGACACATCAGGATTAAAGTGGACACATCCCTGCTTGTGCATGCAAAACTTGTGATATGGCTTGCACGTTGCTTTGTCATATGAGTGACTATCTGAGAGAACTGACCATAGGCCGTACAACGAAAAATAAAGTGATGATTTGAAGATGCCTCTAGGGGTAGCATTTCATGTAGAATTCAAAAATCAACCTTAGGAAGCATTATCTCTGACCCCTCATTTTCTGTGGCGCGCCTCAACGCTGAGGTCGGTTTTTTGTAAATCGTGAACGGCTGGTCCAAACCCCATATATAGATAGTAATTCTGAAAGATCTCGATGAGATAAGCATTTTTACTGTTAGAGGTGAAACGCTTCCTCACCTGGGAAAAAAATTATCGACATTTCAATTATCAAATTGGTCGTCCTAAAAAAGTTACATGCGAGGCGCATTTTTAAGTATGTTCATTAAAATTCTCGTGTAAAGTTACCCCTAGATGCAAATTTTGGAGCAAAATGAGGCGCACCCAAGGGGTTTCCCAAATAGCGGAAAAGGGCTCAATTGTTAGGAATTTCAGGTTTTTCGTTTCTATCATCTCCATTTTCACTATTTCGAAGCAGAGTTGACAAAAAAATAAGTTTCAAGATTGGGGAATGTGAATTATAATCGAAAAATCCGTGTTTGAATCGTTCGAAAAATATCGGCTTTCAAATTCTCAATTTTGCTCAAATTAGGGCATCTGAAAGTGTGGATTTTCGAAAGTGTGAAGGTGCTCATTCTGCCGATAAAAATAATTTGTTGATAGGGATGTATTGTATTTCAGTTACCTACGACGAAAACCCCAAAAGGCAAAGGAGAACCCTGCCCTTCCGGATACACTCGAATTTTTTTTTTTCAAAAAAGTTTGCAAATGCTATCAAGAACTTGCATAAATTTTCTCACTTTCGATAAAGACGACCACTTGTTTCTCGCAAGCATATTCAGCACGCCATATCATTCTATCAAATTTCACAATGATATTCGTTGTTAAGGCATAATTACGATTTTAATAACACCTCATCTGACTAATTTGAATAGTCGAAGTTGCTGATCTGATCTATGAAATTGGCAATGGGTCTCAGACAACTTGCTTTGTTTATGAGCTCACCCTTTGTTTATCCTAGCCAGTTCCTGGACCATAATAGTGGTTTGACAACGGGTGGCTCTCCCTCTCGCGCACACTCGTTTTCCTGCGCTCTCTCTTTTTATCCTCCTCTCTCGATTTTCCTCGATCTCTAGCTCTCTCGTGTGCTATGTTTTCAAATTGTATATAAGTGATATTATTATTATTAATTATATTGTTTAAATATTTATGTTCCGACGGGTGATCTACCGATCCATCCGGTCCCGCCCGAGTCGGTCAAAAGGTCAACCCGATGAGTTATGTCATGAAAACTCTCTCACACTCTCGATCGGCAAAAGTGTGACTAGAAGGAAGATATTGTTTATCAAACCCTGTATAGTCTGCATCGTTCATTTAGTATGCATTCTAAGGCTTCTAGTGTTATCAACATATGCGAACTGCACGGGTCGTTGTAGTTCTCGGTTTGCACCTGGCGTCATTCATATTTTTTCCATCAAAATTCATGTAATAAAAAAACAACAAAAGCATTCACGACGTCCGTGCATCCATTGACGAAGGTGATGGAGTAGCTGTCACATAATGCTTGGCCGACTATGAACAGGAGAAGAACGGCAACGAGCATCACTACTCGAATGATGACGGCTTCCTTCTTCCAATTTTATAGCCGGGAATAATGAAAGCTTGCAAAGTGAATCTCTCTCCGTCTTGCGCGATATGTCGCTTCTCGAGCAACGTTCTCGCTCTCGCCATATCATACACTCTCTCGCTCATTCTGATTGACGAGAGAGCGTGTGATTTGGAGAGAGTCAGACTATTCCTCCGCTTCTATGCGGCTCTGTACCGTTTGGGAGGACAAGCAGGATTTCGGGGGACAAATGTCCACTGTAATTCTGATGTGTCCAATATAATTCTGATATGTCCACCTTATTTTGGATGTGTTTCCGCGTCTGAGTACCTCCCTTTTCCCTTTAGTTTCTTATCTGCAACGGAAATGCACTATTATTTCAAATAACATTCAATTTGTTTACTGCGTCGGCCTGAGGGGAAAAAAAGGGTCCGATAACTAAGGCATATGAGGAGAAAATAAATCCAAGTGAATCGCACCTAGCGTTCGTAGACGAATAAGCTAGCTCTCGTTCCGTACCTTTATAAAACAACCTAACTCTTAAATAACTTTGTAAGTCTACATCCGTCACTAAGAGATATAATCAAATGTTTACTCTCCGTTCGCCTTCCTTCAGGAGAGCCAAGCGGAGATACGAGTGTTCAACTGTTACCGACGAAATTAATATATGAGTGACTATCTGAGAGAACCGAGCAATTTCACCTATAGGCCGTACAGCGAAAAATAATGTGATGATTTTAAGATGCCCCTAGGGGTAAATTTTCACGTAGAGTTCGAAAATCAACCTTAGGAAGCCGTTTCTCTGACCCCTCATTTTCTGTGGCGCCTAAGCCTCTCTGATCGGCGAGAGAGCGTGTAAACTGAGGAGAGGCAGATCATTACTCTGTCAAATCCTACTGCCCCGACAATACACGCAGTGTGCTCATATCATCGTAAGTACATCTGCTAATTCCATTATTGTGGAGATCAAGTGAAGGATCGTACACGATTCTCGATATAAGCGTGCTTGCCATCTAAAACCGCTTGAATGAATGATGCATTGTGTAGATTGGTTCTCCTGACAGTTCCTGTGATTCACACGTTGTTCTCAAAGGAGAGCTATTCAATGCGGTGAAAACCCAATTATCCAGACACCTACATAGGCTGGCACTTGTCGATGTCAGAATCACCGCCTGCGCACATGCATAGCGTGAGAGATTACGGAACCTCCACTTGGGAGCCAACAAACTACGACGGGACTCCTGGCGAGAACAGCCTCGGCGCACTGCCTCCCATAATAATCTTCATCGATCTGCTGCATGTAGTACTGTTTACCCGGTAATTGCGTTGAATTTCAATTCAATCCAATTCATTTGTTTATCCACCAGGGTAATTATGAGGAAATTTACGGAAAATCTTCGTTAGCTTGCGGTGGATGTAGTTTATATGCGGAGTCACCGCGAGTAGAGCGTCCCCAGGGATGTTTATACAAATTGATACGATTCAGATTCATTGTGGTGCTACGCTCAAAGGAAGCCCATCTCAGGGTCAATAATGTTATTCGAATGCAGGTCCTACACTGTGGTAAGCAAACATCAATAAACAATCGAATAAATATACGAGTTGCAGCAATAGCGCACACGTGCATGTTCATGATTGACATACTGACGGTGGCGCTGCAGTACACAAAGGTATACATTATTTTTCTTTCGATAATAGTACAATTGTCACATCTTATATTCAAGTATTAGAAGGGATGCTTCTGGGCGATTTGATGGACGAAATAACGATCTGTTTTATCTTTGTACGATAATTTACGCAAATCGTCATCATGATTGTACTAATTGAAGGTGTCGTTCATTCGCCTGTTGGGCCCAGCATTCAGCCTGCTTATGAGCATAACAAGGTTGACAGCCCTGATGGCTCCGCTTAAACATCAACAGGTAAAGAGTTAAAAAAAAACTATTCAGAATATTGAGATTACTTGCCCAGATCTGGACTAAGACAGTACTAAGAATGTCGATATCTGGTATCTGGTTAATATCAAGCCTATCTGTCGGAATCCAAATCCTACTGCAGCGGGACTACACTGGAGTATGGGTTCGTAAACAAATTGTATGTAAATGAATTTATTTCATTACAATACAGGGCGTTGCAAATCTGCTGAGTACGATATTCGTAATGATGTCCATCATAACATATTCGGTCATCTTAGGAAAAGTGAAATACATTGTCGTAAGTTTTAAAGTTTAAAAATGTAGTAAATATTTGACCTTTTCAGGTCCGCCATGAACGAACGCAATCCTTTCTTAATTGTCTATCAAAGATGACTTTAGTCGCCATTGCCATTTCCATCGGTAATACTAATATTATGATATCTTTGCATATATGTGCATTATTTTATTTTCAGGAGATTTGCTCATTTCCATTTCGACGTGTGCCCAAATTTACATTAGCGATGCTGGCGATAGTGACTTCCAGTGGACTCACCCGATAGTTTCAGCCCTCTGGCACAGGTGCGCAATAGTGTTTACAAAACGAGCTCGGCAAGACGGCAGCCGCCGAGCTCCAAGTCGGATTCACCATTGCAATTCCGGGTTGAAACCGGCCTCAAGCCTGCTTGAAACGTCGTTTAGGCATCACTAAATACATCAAACTGTACATTTATTGTCATTACGTCGTTTTCAGCATCACGACTATGGCATGCAACTCTGCCGGAGTGTGGTTGATGATTGTTGCAGTCCCAAGAGTAAGTAAAGCTAATACGAACGAGTTCTAAAAAGTCTAATAGTCTAATAGCTTAACTTCACGTTACAGTTCCGCACACTGTTCTTCAGACGCAATCGCCAAGCCTAGCCAGCACGTCTAGCAGATGCGGATAGCCACGCCCTACCCAAACAAATGGTGTAGTCATTGTGCAATCGTATTCAGTCATTACCACCTTCCGTGCTGCATTCATCACGTATCGCATTGCATTACATTGTTTCTCCACATAAGATATACTAATTCGCGTTCATTCTACTGGATCTGATTATTTCCATAATCAACTTATATTTGTTTTTTTCGCTAGACTGTCTCATTCCACTCGTCGTCTGCGTAGTACATTATTTAAGCACTTTCCTGTTTGGATGTTTTAGGCAATCGTTCAATTATAAACTCGTGGTCGGAAACATATCATCCTGCTTGACAACTGTAGGAAGATGACTTTGCAATAAATCGCCTATTCATTCCTCGTACACTCCCGCTCTGAGCGCGGGATGCAGAGAGTGATTGTTTGCAAAGCCATGCCTAGCGTGGGAATATTGCTGCTATAAAACAATATTTCGCCATGAAGTTTGAAGCGCAATGCAGTTTCTTAACTGTATGCTATTCGCTTATCTCCTTATAGCCTTCATCAACGAATCAACGGTTGGATAATTTATATATTTTTTTATAATTCTTTAATTGTGTCCGAGTGCTAACAATTATACATTTAAGGCTCTAGTATGCTCTGATGGAAAAATAGTCGAATGCAAAAGATGGGGATGCCCTTGCAAGTATCTGACGAATACGCACAATATGGGCAGCTCAGTTTTGAGTGTAGGCTTTTGGAACGTATAAAAAATATATTCGAACATTGCGCATTATATTGTAAGTGGGCTTGCTCCAACCCTGATTGCTCATAATTTCTTAATCAGAATCAATTATTCGTACATTAATGAAAAACATAATCAATTTTTAAAAAAAAGATAATCAGGACATAATCAATAATTCGTATATTAAAGGGATCCGGGAGCCCCAAAGTTTATATTTTTAAATTATTTGGTTTCTTTCTATTGAAATCAACTATTGAAAACATATTATTTCGAAAAATAAAATAAAAATTTAAAAAATATATGAGTGGAGAAAATTCGCAATGAAAATAATTCAACAATTTGAACGGTAGCGTGAGCCTTGGTGAAGTTTCCCACCATTTTTGCAATTTAGCGGCTTTGAATTTACCGGTTCCCCTAGCGACCGCGACAGGGCTCCGCATTTATCGGCGTTTTCCACTTGTTTTTACGTTGTTTCTTTTCAAAACTGGTTATATTCCGTTTCAGAATGGCCCAATTCACTTTGCTCACCATGAATTTAGGCAGGAATACACCTTTTTTTAGCTTATGGTACCAAATTTGCTAGCTGTTTTTTTTCGAGTTGCTATTGTTTCACTAGACTTGCGAGCAACTTGTAATATAAATATTGCTGACTCAACCCGCTTCTCATTCACTAATCGCGTGTTCATCTAATTCGGCTTGGCTTGATATGAGCGTGGAAATGCCGACTTCAGTTCTTATATGCGGTGTTCGTTCGCTCTACCGTGTAGGAAGGCGTGTTGACTAGTTGTTCCCGACTTTTCCCACCATCCTCGCGATTGTAATACTTTTCTTCGATAATGTCGATACTACATAATAGTTTTGCCTCCTTTGTGTTGTCTTTTATTGTCGAGCCTCACCATTCATTCGCTCCGTTTCAGCGGTTCGCTGCCGGTCCATCCGTCGTCGGCGGAGGAGAACGTGTAACACGGAGAGTAATCGTCAAGGAATAGTGCGTTTTCCACGATTGTTTTGTTGTTTTTTATTAATATTTTTTATTTAACCGTTCCAGCCATGCCGTCCTTCCGCTGACCGTAGAGGAGTGACCGTAGAGGAGAAGCGAGCAAGGCCGAAACTGGCGGCGGGGAAGGTGTGTTTTCCACTTCGGCTGTTAGGGCCAAATGAAAAAATGTGGCCAGATTTTATGTTGCCGACCGCTTACAAAAATACAGAAACTCGCTCGCTTTTCCCGAGTTCCAGACCTAATAATTCTGCCGCGTTTACCATAGACGCAATTCTCGCGCTCACGCCATGTAATTACGCGTCTGCCTTGCATGTTTCCGTTTCTCACCCCACCAGTCATGAGCTGCTACCCTCTACTTATCGATCCCGTTTTGTAGGTGCTCAAAAATGAGTTATCCACGCGCTCTTCAACGGCTCGTACGACCGCGGCCAGTACACGCACAAGATCCACCACCTCCAGTCGAAGGTGAGTGCTAATTATCCGTTAATTAGTGCATATTTAATCGATAAATCAATATTTTTATATTGTTTAGGTCCCGACGCTGACCCTCAAGATCGCGCCCAAGGGACCGCTGGCGATCCACGAGGAGGCCTGGAACTCCTACCACTACTGCTGAGCGGTGCTGACGAATCCCGACTACATGAAGTACAACTTCTTCGTCAAGGTCGAGACCATCCACCTGCCCGCCCGAGGAACGACCGAGAAAGTGAGTGAGAATTTGAAGAAACTAGACTGCGTTACTAGAGTGCTGCTTCGGGAGTACTCTCACGAGCCACACTATACTTGCACGTGTATTATTCAACTTGCTTGTCGTTTCATTATTGGTCAACATTTAAAATTATATGTAATTATTTAAAATACAGGCGCACAACCTCTCGAAGGAGGAACTGGTGAAGCGGGAGGGCGCCCACATCGGCGTCGCCAACGGCAAGGAGTTCCTGGCGGCGACCAATGTCAAGCAGGAGACGCCCCCCTCCCTCTAGGTTTGTTGGGCTACGCCCATTGAAATGAGTAGTATGAAAACTGAGTTGTTCCTTGCATTGGGCAATCAGAAATGCTTGCATGTTTTGCGTTGCATACACTGATATATATTATCTTTTTTACACTAGTGTTGGCAAGGCACGCTAATACGAAATCGCGAATTTGATATTTATTATAGTTAAATCATCATGTTTCCGTTTGGTTGCGAGATCTTTGAACCGCTCACAGTCTATATTTACAGGTCCACCATGATGGCGCAAATCTCCGCCCCGAACGTGAACTAAGTTCAAATTGATTCTCTGGTCTTAATGAAGATCGTCAAGCATGTAGACAGCGAACTGTACGCTGGCATGAGTGAAGTATGTCGAGCCTGAATTTCTCCATTTATTCTTGTTGTTAAGGTTGCTGGTGAGGCTTGCCAGGGACTACTCACTGGTCTCGTCGCTGTCGAGGATGATCGTCTCGAGATTACCAGCTGCTCTCCAGTAAGATCGTTTCAATGTTTTCGTTGTTCGTTTTCCTAATTTGTTATTTCTTCATTTTCCCACAATCTCTTTTGTTTTAGACCGCTCGTGCTGAGCCGATGCTCGATTCTGGGGAAGTGCGAACCAAGCTCATCAGCAATATGAAGAGATGAAGCAGGCGGAGATGATCGACATGCTCAGGAAGTTCAGGTGAGATCTGGTTGCTAAAGTTCGTTTACTCCTGACGGCGATCATGGGACTAGCCTTTGATACAATACTTGCACATGAGCAATAACACTGGAATGAGGGAGTACGAAAACAACCCTGAATCCTACGATCGCCAGTCAACCGCATAGCTTATCACGTCTTGGCAAATGTTTCATTACTGTCTTCTTTCCAGAAACATGAACATCGATTACGAACTGGTGCGCTTCTACCAGGCACACCCCTTCTCTGCATGCTTCAATCAGGAGATGGCTGAGTCCCCTCAGTAAGATTATCCCGAATACCTTGGTGCTTTACTTTTTTTTTATGTTTGCAGAATCTTGAATTTGATTTAATGTAGTGGCCATACTCACAAGTGTAGAGTAGGAGTAGCTCATGACTTCACCGTTCCCTAAGTACCGTACTTTGCATATGGTATGGGGATACCGTAATCGGGAGGGGGGGGGGGGGAGGGCACCCCCCTTCGACGTATAGGGGGTCATGGTAAAAAAATCGGTCGGTAGGTCAAGACTAAGTACCGTAACCAATCGATTGTACAGTACACCCTGGAACTGGATCTGACCCATGTAACTGGGTTACGGTAGTGACATGGGTACTGTACAATCGATTGGGCACGGTACCAGGAGTTTTTAAAAATAAAGTTAGTTTCCGATATTCGCGGGTTACGGTATCCATATACGGTATCAGGGTGTACTGTACTATCGATTGGTTACGGTACTTAGTCTTGACCTACCGATCGATTTTTTACCATGACCCCTATACGTCGAGGGGGGGGGGGATGCCCATCCGGATGGGCACCCCCCCCCCCCCCCCCGATACAATTCCCGCACATCGAGAGTCTAAAGATGTTTGAAATGTGTCTCATCCATAATCAATTTAATAAATTCTCACAACGATTCCATTTTTTGCAGATCAAAGACGCGCCATCCAGACGACGATGGGACAATGCAACAACAACAACATAAACAACACCACACGTCAAGTAAGTATGAAAATGGAGATTAAACAAGTGTTTCACTGTATGTCTATCCTAACAATAACGCACGAACCCTGCATGATCCCTACCCTCTACCCCCACCTATGCTTGCTTCTTCCCTCGCCCTCTTCCTCGCCCTCTCTTGGGTGGCTCGTACGTCGAGTCGCCGTCGGATCCCTCATCTTCTCCATCTTCTCCATCTTCCTGCCCTCTCTTCGCTTTCCTCTTCCTTCCCTGCTTCGTAGATGGCTCTTCCTCGTCTTCTCCTTCCGTCTCTCGATCAGCTTTCTCTCTTCCCTTCCCACTGGATGATGCTCCTCTTCCCCTGCCGCGGCCTCGCCGAGGTCCTCTCCCTCGCCCTCTTCCACTTCCTCTTCCTCGTCCACTCCCAACACCGGCGACCTTCTTCTCATCTTCTCCCTCATCCCAGTCTGGTCCAGAGGAGGCATCCACTACCTCAGCTCCCTCCTCTCCCACTGGCACTTCTTCTACTCGGGACTCGCCTGTATCATCTCCTTCCTCGTGCTCCGAATCGTCCTCGGAGGGGGCGATTGGATTGGAGTCTGAATCGACATCCTCTCCGTATGCCGCTCCGTACTCAATGGAGACATCGCTCTCATCTCCCTTCGAATCGCCTTCCGACTCCTCCTCATCGGCATAGAGACCAGCCATGTAGCGATTGGAGTCGGGGATTCCCTTCCTCTTGAGGAATGAAGCATCCTTCATCTCACGGACCACTCCTTCCACCTCATCCCAGACCTGACAAGATATTAGTTAGACATATTTTTTTTGTTAACAATTTCGGCATAGCTCGATGAACTAATTTAGTTTGAATATACTAACTTCTCTCCTCCAGTACTGGTCCACTGATTCCATCTTCCTCTTCACACACTTTGCCTCTCTACCCTTTGCTCTTGTCTGGTAGGAGGACTTCTCCTTTCTCACTCCGAGCACGCCTGCCATCGCAATGGTGTTGTGGTGCAACACCCCCATCTTCACCTTATCCTCGTAAGCCACAGCCGAACTAAATAGATGAGTTAATAACTGGATATTAGACGTTTCAATTAGTGGAGGTAATGACGGTATTGATTACTAACCTGGCTATCCGCTTGGGCGCGTAGATGTTCAGCAAGCTGTTAAACCATTCGCATGGTGACGTGTTCTTCTTGGGGGAGGCTCGTTCCAGGGCGAGGATGAAGGAAGGCTTGAGGATGACCTCCTTCAGATGAGCGAACTCAGCGCTTTTCGGATCGATCTCGTGATCTGAAGCATCGGGGAGAGCATCGTGGAGGCATTCACTGATACCTTTCAAGAAGGGGACCTGAAGTACATATTTATTAACGTGCATGGGTACTAATGTGTACTAATACTGCTCATTAATCATTCCAACATTCATGCTAACCTTCTCAAAATTCTTATGCCACCCAGCGACGTGAGCAAGCGAACTTTTCATGTATTCTACTCCCTTCGTCCTGTCCTTCTCGAACTTTCCATGGACGAAGTAGCAGTGGTCGATCAGCTCGCGTCGCCAGTGCTCGATGCGGGGGCAGTCTTTGCGCTTTGTTAGCTGAATGCAAATATTGCTATTTGTGCTATACTATATTCTGAGTATATTGTTGTGTCAACTAAGTTATTTTGAGTACCTCGCGAAGCGCCTTGTTCAGATTCTTGACAATGTGCCAGAAGTCCAAGTGATGCTGAATTCCAGGAAAGAGATCACGCATCATTTTGGATATCTTGGCATCATTGTCAGATACGAGCGATGTGATCTAAAGCAAACCAGCATGGTTCCCGTTTCAATTAGGAATGGTTTATCACCAAATGACTCTTACTTCTCAATGATCTCTCACCGATCCGATCGGAGGAGAATGAAATAAACCATTCATTGAAAAACCATTCCTAGTTTGTATATTATGGGTCAGTGTTTGTTGATGACTAACCACGAGTTGCTTCGCCTGCAGTTCCCTCAGCCCCATCCTCACTCCCTCCTTCTCCATACGACCACTCACCCCATCTGGAATAGAAGGACATAATCATTACTCACTCCAACTAACACTACCTATCCCCGGCATATCCTTATGCATATTTTTGACGTGGACGATGAGATTACTCTCGATGTCCACGAAGGGAACGGTGCAATTGGGTGCCGTTCGGCCCACATGGGAATACCGCCCATCGACTGCGATGCCAATGCCTGCCTGAAATTCGAAATTTGAAATGATTGCGATTGTGTCGTACTGTAAATCACTACTATACCTACCGTATCCCTCGGTCATTTCAGATGCTACAGTATACCTAACACATTTATGCTTTACAGGGTCTGGAGCTCGGCTACTTTCGAACGCGAGAAGTATGGTGGATCACTACCAAAGGTGGGGGAAATCAGGGGTAGTGGGTAGATCCCCTCATTGAAACAATTGAGGGTGGGCAGCGAAGGCTGCCTCGCCGGGGAGATGAAGAAGAAGGAGATCAGGTGAGAGGGGGGGGAGGGCTGTCGAAGGGATGTAGGGAGGGCATAACAGCAGTAATGCAAGGAGTATTCACTAACTATGTTGGACGTTCGCACGGTGGCCTCAGCTTGTTTCATGTGTCTGATGAAGACCTTATCCACAGCGGGAACCACAATCCGTTTGAGCTGTCGTCGCATTGTCCGCTCCGAGGGAAGTGCGAGACCGATTAGCTTGCCCATGTCCAGGAATCTCTGAATTCAGTTTCCGGGCTACTGTACTTTACGGCCATTGGGACTAGGTTGTTCTGTTTTTTCAACATAGTTATATGGACTAACCGGGCGGGATACAGAAGTAGTGTGGACGGCCGAAGTCAACTTGAGGTTTCCCTCGAAGTATCTTTCGACCATAGGCTGAGAATGCCACTCGACTTCTCTCTCGCACACTAAACACTCCCATTGCAGGCCGAGCCTACGGTGCGGCACTTGAATGTGCCCTCCTCGATCTCCTTCTTCCCACACTGGTGGCAACGAGTGAAGAGGGAAAGAAGGCATTCTTTCTTCACTAGGAAGTAGTCGTGACTGGTGGGGTAGGGGGACCACATTGAACACCCGTCTCAGAGGTCACTTCGGTGTTGGTCGTTTCTTGAGATCGGATGTAGGACTGAAATGATGTAAATAATACTCGCTATATTGTAATAGGGAATTATAAGTTTTACCGTTCTAAAATTGTTGTTTTGTGTTCTGGTTTCATGTACTATTCCACCATATTACAATGTGATAGAGCGTGGCCTAGTTCAGCAGAAATTCAATTTTCGTGCCACGGGGAAAATGACTTCGCATGCTCTCTTCAGTTCGTTTGCGTTTTCTCTCACCGACTATTACTGTTAGAGAGCACAAGTAATGAAGGGAGCCAATTCGTGAACAAAACAACCACTAGTCAAGAATCTGCCAGGTGGCGCTCTCTCACTTTTGTACACTCTAGTGCGTCTACTAGTGATCAGGGCACGTGTCAGTTCGTGAAAAGGGGTAATATTTGTTTGAAATCTAATCAATGATCAACGTTTCACTGTTCTGTTGTTTGATCTTTCTCTATTCGTTCACATTTCTAGCTTTCATAATTGAATAAATATTTCAAATGGTATTGTTGCACGTACTCCAGATGCTCCAGATACTCCAGACTGGGTGCGTTGAGGCGATGGGAAAAGTAGGTCAGACATGGCATCGACCATGGCCTCTACGGTAGGAGCTGGCTCTGGCTGAAAGACTCCGGGCTGGAATGTCACATAGTCTTGTACATGTATGTGTGTTTTATTGCCTCCTCAGGGATTGTATATTATTCGGCCTCCCCAGGGCATAAGAGTATTCGAATGTCTTTCGGAAGTAAATAATTGTGCCCTGTACCTGTACATCGCTCTCCTCATTGAGCCTCGGAGGCTCTTCTCCCTTCTGACGATGCTAAAAAAACGCGTAGTGAAGCAAACGGCAAATTCGATGATCAATTACAAAACAAGAAAGAGCTTTTTATCGATTCAGCATTGGATTATACAACCGAGAGGCCCTGATAACGGTGACAGTATGTCCAATAGGTGAAATACATTATGACTCACGTCTTCAGGGCCTTCGCGGTCCAGGTGGTTTCTTCCTTTGAAGTGGTTCGGGCAGAGCCACGCTCGCCTCCCCTCTCCTTGAATCCTAGCAACCTTCTCTTGCAGCAGCTCGAACTCATCGTCGATGAGGTTCAGGCGGAGCAGCCATTCCCTTCCCATCCCAGCAATGCCGGGAATCTTGCGGCATTGGTGGGAACGACGAGGGCAGGCGGAGCAGTTAACCGTAGCCATGCACTGATAGCAAATATAAGCAAGAATCGTGCAATTAGAATGAATATGAAGCGATCAGAAAACGCTCGTTCGCTATTCAGTAGGGGCAGATTACTTCACTAACCGCATTATACATGACCGACATCTTTTCTAATACAATTCAGGCCACAAAACAGTGAAATACAACATAAATAACTGAAAAAAAGTAAAAGAAAGCAAAGAAACTGCCGAAGAAGACGGCCGGCCAGCCGATCTGAAAACCGATAATCAAGATGCTTCCAATACAGTAATTTTAATATATATTTTTTGAATTTTTTGAAACGTCGAATTTACACGCTACCACAGTAACACACTATATATTTAATTATTTATTTTTATTGCTTAAATAATTTTTTTAATTTTTTTAGTTTATTGCATTTAACTAAGGGGTGGATGAGACGCAATTTAAGGCACACTTGATTTTTGATGTCCGGATCCCTTTAAGGAAAAAGGCAAGAGCTTTCACTGTCCCGAAGGCTACACTCGCATATGCGACCTGGTCATGTGCAAGTGTTATCAAGCACTTGAGTGAATTTCAGCAGCTGCACTTGGTTACTTCATCACTTTCCGATAAAGTAATTCGCAACGATAATGAAATTGGAAAATTTTAAATCAGAAATACTTCGACAATCATGAGTTTCCAATTGAAAACGGTAGGGAAATGTAAATGGACACTGTTGCTTGACAATCTCAGAAAGCGTCACGACTCGCTCGGGTACCCTTCGGCCAAATTATCTAGAGCTCATGCAACGCTGAAATGATGCAAAATGAACATATACTTATCCGTATTGCAAGCAATATCGTCTCATTGTAGTGGAGCTTTACGAATACTGCTGTCAAACATGAGTAGACTGGTGAATCACTAATGAAACCAATCAATTAAAAGTTGATATCGAATTTCGGAGCTACGTATCTCCATTTTGCATAAACTCGCTTGCAAATGCACAAAAATGATAAAGAGCACCGGTCGGTACTGCAGTTCTAAGAATTTCCGAATCAGCTTCACGCGCTATCAGCTCGTCACCCGGGGAACAATTATGACTTTTTGCATTGATGCTATTAGAATTTCGAGATTTGAGAAATAACTCAACACGAGATCAAAGGGTAAGCCGTAGAGCTCGTAATTCGGGTACCCTTCTCTTTATTTTACACACTCTCTGGCGAGATAGTGTGCAGAGTGAAGAGACCGTGATTTCATTTCTTGAACTCTAGTAAACAGCGAGAGGGGAGGAATGGGAAAGGGGTGTCATTGTAAATCTACAATGCTAAGTAATGTTCTGATTCATGACAGAATACAACAAATAAAATAAAGTTGAAGTGGCATTTCGACTTTCAGAAATATCGATTGTCCTGTGCGGATAACACTGTCAAATATGCAAAAAAATGCGTATTTTTTCGATGCAAAATTTGCTCACACGCATATTCATCACCTTGGGAAAATTGCTACTATAAAAAACACATCATCATATAATTTGAATCGGGATGCAGTTTCAAAACTTTCAACTATACGCATTTCTCATGCTTACTTTCATCAACCAATCAACGGTAGGATTGCAATTAATTAATTGCTTACATATATCGAATATGTATAGCTACGATTCCTCAGCAATTATGTAATTAAGCAAAAAACGCATCAAACTACGATGCCCTGACGGGACGATTACCGCTTGTAGCGTCAGCAGAGGCTGCAAATGTCCCGTAAGCCCCATTTAGAAGGGGATTTGAAATTCAAAATATGTTTAGATTTTGTGAATATCTTGTGTACAGGGTGTCCAAAAAGTATTGTAACACGGATAAAACCATGTATCTTTCTTTAAAAGCAACATAGACAACTCAAACGGGGCACAGTTTTTATCAGTGACCATATGAACATAACAATGCACGATCACTCGATCTGGCCTCCATTGGCCGCGATGACCTCTCTGAGACGACGAGGGACCGAGTCGATGACGGCCCGCAGGTAAGGGACGTCGATCTTCTCCCATGCCTTGAGAAGGGCTGCCTTGAGGGAATCGCGGTTCTTGTGGCGAGTAGAGCAGGCCTCCTTCTCCAACACTGACCAAATGCTGAAGTCCAGAGGGTTGAGATCGGGGGAGTTCGAGGGCCATTCCTCACTCATGAAGTCGGGCAGATGGGCGCGACACCATGCCTGCGTCACTTTTGCCGAGTGAGCAGGCGCTGAATCCTGTTGGAAGGTCCAGCGAGCCCCTTTGAAGTGGGAGCGGGACCAGGGGAGAAGGGCCTTCTGGAGAATTGCCCTGGTGTAGTATTCCTTGTTGATCTTGACCCCGGGATCCACGAACACGAGAGGAGTCTTGCCCGTCGAGCACACACCAGCCCAAACCATCAGTGCCTGGGGGCGAGAATCGTGTACGATCCTTCACTTGATCTCCACAATAATGGAATTAGCAGATGTACTTACGATGATATGAGCACACTGCGTGTATTGTCGGGGCAGTAGGATTTGACAGAGTAATGATCTGCCTCTCCTCAGTTTACACGCTCTCTCGCCGATCAGAGAGGCGAGAGAGCGTGCAAACTGAAGAGAGTCAGACGATTGCTCGTTTGACATCACTTTCTTTTGATGAGCTTAATTGTTCTCATTCTGTTGATGTCCTTCTATTCATCCAAATACATCCATGTGATTAGTCCATTATCACCCCTTCCTGGTCAATGTAGATGGAGATGGTGGAGAGTGAGATTGAAAGAGGGGGAGTGCCTGCTAGCGTCATCCTAGAACGTTTCGCCTTCTATTTCGGCTAATGCGATGGATCGCGTGGACATCAAATTCAATATGAGTGATAAATGAAGAATCTAGCAGTGTCATGCTGAACATGTGGGCTCCTAGGACTCAACGTAATCGCATTAGAGCAATCCCCACGCTTCCGAGTAGAGATCTACGATTTAATTCCCTTCGTCTGCATTCACCCTTCCTTCCCTTCAGGTTTGGCTATTTGTGTCCGAGAGTGTGAAATAACACGGACAATGCTGACTATCACAGCAACGAACAAATAGATTATAGAATAGAATTGTATCTCATACACAGTCTCGGAAAATGGCCCACAATTTGCTATCCATGGA
This sequence comes from Pristionchus mayeri, assembly GCA_036245805.1. Classification (NCBI taxonomy): domain Eukaryota; kingdom Metazoa; phylum Nematoda; class Chromadorea; order Rhabditida; family Neodiplogasteridae; genus Pristionchus; species Pristionchus mayeri. The sequence goes on along the minus strand of BTRK01000002.1, from coordinate 4,524,129 downwards.
TTACATAGCCCGCTTATTAATCTGAAAATATTTAAACAAATCAAATGCATGCATGCATAATTCGCCTTTATTCTCTGCGGTATAGTGCGCTTAAAATGAAAATACGGTGACCCAAATCAACAATATACTCAAGATACTAAATTCTAGCTCTCAATGAGTTCCTTGTGCGCTTCCCGTGGTAGGCATGTGGATGGTGACGACAAAATGCATTAACGCCCTCATCTAGAGCATCAATCTAGAGACAGTAAGAGAGTTAGGGGGATAGAGAGATTGAGGGAGGGTGAGAGATAGGGAGAGAGCACGGGGTGAGATAGAGACATAGAAAGAGGGGAATAGAGACACGAGTGTTTCGTCTAATAACACTTGCCTCGGTACAATCTGAGTCACCAAACATAGTGTGGTCGCTCTTAATTTCCTGGCAGGGACAAGATCTCCCTTGCGTGCGTGGGGATGCCCCCTAATGCACCCATCCCGCGCACGGGACTAGCATGTGGATTTGAGACGTCACGTCCTGGGTGGAGAGAAGTGGAGAACACTATAAATTGCACTTTTTTCACCGTGCAATTCACTTTTTTTGCCTTCATGGTAACAATAAGTACTAGGGTGGCTGAAATGGTTCACGGTTAGCCGTCTTGTTCACTCTCTCATACGTGAGGGGAGAGAGAGAGAGACGAGAGAGACTCTATTTCAACTGTGAATAGAGAGGGTAGGAATGCCAGAGGGGACGGTAAACCGTCTCATCCGTCTCTGATCTGCCGAGGCCCTCTAAATAGCTACCCGTTGATCCATTTCAGCCACCCTAGTAAGTATCATACTTGACTGTAAATGATACTACGATACTGCTCCTACAGATGTTAACCTTGTCAACGTGTTGTTTCATAAAAAGTGACAAAATATGTTCACGCTTTGTTTCAGTGCAATGGATCCTACTAAATTGCTACGAGTTATATCCTTATATGTGCTTCCAGTGGCATTAGTCTCGAGTATTGGTGTTTATATCAGGTAATGAATGACAATTCCTTAGAATAAACATATGCACTATATTATGCATGCATGCATTTGATTTGTTTAAATATTTTCAGATTAATAAGCGTAATTGCATCAAATAAGGGATCCATTCCAGCTATTTCCAGAATTATGATCTCTCAATATAGTGAGGATTTCCACAAACAATGTACAAAAAATGTTTTCCAGTACTTACACACATTGGCTGCATAATTTGCGAACTGATCCACTCTGCATATGACGATTTTGTAATACCACATATATTGAAACAAACAATGTTCCATACATTACAGATTCTTCCTCACATACAATCGCGCGAGGTATTGAACGTAACGGAAACGGGGGAGGTGATGGTAAGTGCATCCCGTATTTGAGACTAAACTCACAATACAACAATCAAATTCCGCAAATTAATTTGTGAGTAAGCCCGTACAATGAGTTTGTAATTAACAAAACGACTTTCAGACAAACGGAACCATTCATATGAATCACTGTGGAAGGAGAATACACTCTTGCATCTCTATCATGGTAAGATGGATTTTCATAAAAGATGTAATCGATTAGCGTAATTCAAAAACCAATTCAGGAACACATATTTTTGCTCGCAAACATTGCGTTGAATACTGTGCATTCACTCATGCGAATATATTCAATATTCCAGCCTTTTAAGTACAGAGAGGTACGCTTCTTCGGAATTTGTATGTATTTGGGTGTGTGGTCTTAGCAAAGTTTTTTGTTTGTTTCAGAACGTTACCGAGTATCGCGTTATGATTGTTTCTCTATCAGCATGGATGTTTGCCGCAGGGGCGAGTTGTATTGCTTTCATCAATCGCGATTATTATTTTGGCTCAATGGTAAGTCGAGAGTATACAATTTCCGAAAAAAATCGCTGAATCAATATACACTATATTGATTCAGCGATTTTTTTCGGAAATTGTATACTCTCGACTTACCATTGAGAAAAAATCTTAGAACGTCCTTTGCGATATATTATCCGCCATTACGATATTCCTATATTTATCGACCGTTGTTTATTGGAAATGCATCAAGGATCACATCAATCTACCCAAATCAGTGACGGTAATGCAATTCTGGTGTAATTCACAACAGCTTGGATCACTGATTTCCCATGCATAGCTAACGATAACAAAGTTCAGAACGAATATCGGAAATCAATTCCAACCGCTGTTATTCGAACGGCTGTCTCCTCATTTGCATTGTGTTCAGGTTAATTATTTTACTTTCATTGGGCCATTTTCGCGGAATACCACATATTTTCAGTGGACATATTTGGAAATTCAATGGCGCTATACGCTCTTAGTACGCACTGCCATACTTCGACCGACTTTGTTGTGTGAGTTATCATAACTTGCAAAGACCGTACTAACAATACAATACAATATTTATCTGTTATCGCTTTCTGGGCGCAGATCAAGATGTGGGGTCAGAAAAGATCGTTCTTCTCATATCAAGATGGTCATTTGCGGTGTGCTTGCGAGAGGATGTTGGATTGCATTGCATAGATAGAATCTCACTATAGGTCGTAAACGAAGCCTTGCGTGTTCTAGAATCTTCTCTGCACGAATCCGCCAGACTCGATGATCAATCTTTCAACGAGATGATCGAGTCTAGATTCTGAAGGACCAAACATCTTAGTAGGTCATACCCATCACACGGTGACCACTCCGGCTTGGATGGGGATTCTCTTTTCTTGATCAGTCGAAGGCGGAAGCGAGGGGTATTAGGGGAAACCAATCCAAATCAGAGAGAAAAGGGAGAGGGACCGCTCGCGACGACTAACAAGGAATGGAATGACCGTACTAACATTCTAGGGATATTATCTCCGTGTCAAGTCAGCTCCGTGAGGTCCTCTCTCCCGTACTCCTCATTATGTTGTTCGGAAATGTGAGTTCCCTGGACATTTACCCCTACTTGTATCGGTCATTTAGCGAATCTGAAATGCATCTGGAAATACTGTATTATTACCTGAAAAATATACCGTAGCGGCAAATCATCGCGTCTACAATTGATGTTACATCTTTTTTTACAGGTGCGACGCCTCTTCCTCGGAACAAATATTTCTGCACTGCCAGATTATAGAACACCACTCCAGAAGAAACCAGATGCGGGTTAAACTGTGAATTGCACATGATGCTTATTCAGATCGGTTTGTGAGATGTGCATAATGATTTAGCTTGATTCTCAGCAACATTTGTAAAAATAATGTCGATAAAGAAGATTATTTAAATTTATTTTAGTTGTGCTTCGAGTACCATTCAATATTATAGTAGTTATTCACACAATGTGAATCTCGAGCATCACACACAATTATCCTCGTTGATGCTACGTTAGATCTGAAAATGAACGCTGATAGTATTATTGTTGTTATTTGCAAACCTCCTCACTCGAGGAGTTCCGCAGGGCCATGTTGAAAGCAACAACTGAACGATGTATAAAGGTTTAATCAGATCTCTTTAGCAACTCTACAACTCTTTAATCATTTTTAAACACAACTTACATCCAGCGACTCCAAATATGAGTTTGAGTGTGAAATGGACCGGCATCGAGATGAAAGGTGAGATAAAGAGCTGAGCGCTCATTGCGATTGACTGAAACAATGTGAGAATTTTCAAAATTTGTAAGAGGTAGAAATCTAGAAATAAATTCCGAAAACATGAGCGATTTTATGTGGAATGAGACGTGCGCAGAGTACAGTCCGTGCAGTGGCCAACGCACTGTCGGTCATTCCCAGTAGCAGACCGATGACCAGAGCGAGTTGCCAGCTAAATGTACAGTGTGCTTATTATTCTGAGAACAGGACAATTTTGATATTGTTATAGTGTTATCTTGGAAATATGAGGCACCTCGGTTCAATCAATAGCGACGGTTCGCAGGTGCGTGTGGGCGTTGCGATGGACGGAATTGACAGTAGGGAGAGACTCATCGCAATGAGGTACGATATCGAGCCTGAAATAGCAAAGGTAAATTTCAGATACATGACCGATTGGAGAATTGAAAGCAATCCTTACCCATAACCATCGTAGGCATCAGCGCGAAATTATGAATATGCCTCGAAGCAATGGAGACGAATGCGCCCACTAAATCGATCATTTGCATTTTTGATCAATGTGTTAAAAAGGTAAAGTTAAAGGCACACCCCGTCTTCGAGACTGTGCTCACGGGAGAACACTGCTAGGCCATTGTGTATTTGTCACTTTGTGAAACTAGCCAATGTTTGCGTGCAGAATAGCGTAGAAGAGAAAATGCTCATCCAGAAAGCTGAAATTTTTCATAGCATACATTTACATTCATATTGTTTTTACTTACGGTATCTACGAGTAATTTTAGCAACATCTTGTTAGAACTTTTATTAGATACTGACCAGGGGTGTGCAAAAAGTTTCCCGCACTCCTCATTTCCCATGCTCTCTCGTCGCTCTGCCTGGTGAGAGAGCACGGGAAATGAGGAGTGCGGGAAACTTTTTGCACACCCCTGATACTGACCAGTCATGAGTCCGAAGAAGAGGAAGAACGGCCCTGCGAGGGCGATTCTCTTCTCAGTCATCGTAGAGAATAAGGCTTCTGAATCAACGTTTTGTATTTGCATTTCCGATTTCATTCAGCAGCACTGCTAGCTGTATATTTTTCTTTTATTTAATTTTCCTAATGTACTTACTGATTTGATCTGCTAGTCCAATCCGATTCTTGTGATCATTTAATTTCGCAAGTGAATTTTGGACCGCTTGAGAAGGCAAGAAGACGAAAATGATATTCGATAATAGAGCCGCCGCAGTGAATGCATAATACATCACCCTGAGATCATACATTGCTGGAATTTAACCCAAATATCCGCGAAATAATTTGCAAAATCATCTAATATCGCTTTCCGAATATACCCGAATTACTGTGTTTATAGTTGAACGATTCATGTATTTTGAAACATCCGAATGTCGGGAAGACGTGAACAGAACCAATAGACCTCCACCGGCCAAACTGCAATTAAAATTAGTGTCATTTGTTTCACAATCGTAAAAACATCCTCATTTAGATAATATCTGTACGACATGTACCGTAGGAAACCACATTTAGCAAACCTCGTTGTGAGGGCGTACTTTTTTTTTCAGAATTTCTTCCGATTGTATTTTGTGTTGAGTGTTCCGTAACGTAAGCGCCAATGCCCGAGTAGAATACTGAAAAGACCTCGGATGTTGATGCTTTCATCGAATTGAGCTGATGTTGCAAATTTCGAAATCGAGATCACAATACGCAAACTAACGCGCGTATCCAATGTCAATGCCTGCACACGAGACGTAGAATGGAATATGATGAACGTAGAAAAAAGTGCTGAGATGAGCCGTGAACAATATTGAACCGAGAAGGGTGGATCCCTGAATTTCTTGAAATTGTGACCTCGCCAAACGCCGTTCCGAAACCGGTGGATACAAAATGAATAGTTCGGAAATGGCAGTTCCCATTCGGTGGTTCCCAATTTATGGTTCACAAAATTCGGGCCTTCACTTTTTTTACATCAGTAAAAAGTGTGTATATCGAATTATATTATAAACACCATTAAAAAAGCGTTCCCATAAGCAAAATCATGGACTCTCACAACGACTGTACTGCATGTTGAGCACTGTACGGTGATTTTCGCTAAATTTTGCGCAACGCATAATTTGCCAAATTCATCTATATTTTTATGTAAATTGCATAACACTATATAGCACATTCCATGTTTTCACGTTACAAATCCATTAAATTCAATAATAACGAAGAAAACGCATGCTAAAGAACGTAGTGTAAGGCTGTGTTCATCTCGAAATTCCGTATTTTCCGAATCCAGCGGCCGTTTTCTCAATCAACGGCTAGAATGGCTACAATATTTTAAATTTGCCTGCATTTTCAATGAACTTTGGAAATTAATTTTGCAACTTGTAGACATTTATTCAACTTAAAAACAATTGATTTATGATCGGAACAGCGCCCTCTATAACCTCATGGTGTCAGTTTGTTGTTCGCGAGACTCGTGGGAACCCTTTTTTAATTGCAAACAAACCTTCGATCCGAGCACTCCCAGAGTCCATGGAGAGACTAAGGACATGGCAATAAGCAGCGCCATACACACGGCGGTGCTGCAAATATGTATTTACCAATTAGCAGGAAAGTGGTGTTTGGTTATGCATACTTTAAATCAAGAAGAAACTAAAATCGCTCCAAATTACCCATTATAACCGGCATGTGCATCTATTGTCGCTGGCTCACGCTCGTGTACCGAGCGAAGCACCGATTCTACTAGAGTTGCCGAGGTGTCGTAACCTCAACGCTATCATTTTAAGCCAATATCTAACAATTGAAGAAATACCTTACCCAGAAACATGCACATGCTTCCAACACCCAACATGGTCGCACAGAGAAGGTCGTAGAGGTAGTCGTTCATATCTGACTGTTCCACAAAATGTTCAAAACAAATAGTTATGTACGTAAAAATAAACAAATATTCAGACCAAATTTACTTGATTAAACTAAAACAGTCAATGTCTCTCGCAGATCAAAGTTTTGTGAACTTGCGATAATCCGAGCGCTCACTCATTTTGAACGCGTTGAATCGTCATCTCTTGATGATTCGCATAAATTATAGCGCGGTCAGAAAGTAGATAGGGTGATTTCCGGGTGAGCATGATGAGCGCCGCATGATTGTAGTTTGCGTGGTGACTGAATGATGCATGCATTACGAATCGATGTATTCATCAATTCGGAATGATTGTGGAACTTTTATTGTCGGTGCCGATCGTGGCGTTTGTGACATGATGTGCATGCACACCGGCGGCGAGGAACTGAGCCCGATCGAATACGGGCAATAAATCGAGTTAAATTTACATTAAGAGACCCTCCACGAGAGAACGTAACAGGCCTCGGATGGCTAAAAAATCGATAATCCCCGTACTTTTTTTCTGAAGTGTAGTCCCCTAGTACTGATTGACGGCCGCAATAACTAAGGCTGGGGGTCGATTTTGGAAAAGTTTTGGGCGCTCCCCTATTTTGGGGTCGAAAAATTTACTTTCTCAAAATTACATAAATATAGATTTTCTGGTGTATTTTGATGCGTAGAAACCGAATTTCAACATTATACAGCAAGACAATGCGAAAGAAAAAAACTAGAAGCAAAAAACGAAAATTTCGATCCGAAAGTGCACATAAAGTGCCATAACTAATTTTAGAAAAATATGAATTTGGGTCATTGACATTTTCGGAATCTTGAGGTGATGTGGAACTTCCACCAATTTTTTCAGAATTTTAAAAATGGACATATTGCGACTTTTTCGAAACTGAAGTTGATCATCGATGCTGAAATTGAAGGAATGTGAAATTGCAATTTCATAAACATGACTCATATGTTTTCCCAACTCATAGAAAACTCGTTATAATGGCCAAATCATTCACGAAATCCATTTTGACGATTCTCTATGCATTTTGATCCGCGAACACTGAAGTTGCCGAAATTCGCGATTTTTACATCATTGCACAGAGTTTGGATAATTATTTTGACGCCATATCGCCTCTTGAATAAGTCGTATTGTAAACTATGAGTAATATTGTATGTTATTGTTACTATTTTCAGAAATTTCAATGGCAATTTGAATTTTTGGACGTTCTAATATCATGAAAATTTCACAATTTCGTCTAAAATTATCGATTTTTCGAGCGTATCTCCTTTATATCAAGATTTGAAATGTTCGCATATGAAAATTCGGCTTCAGCGAGTAAAAATACATCAGAATGGACGATACACTCATAATTTCATGATTTTTTAAAAATATTTTTTTCTGCAATTTCCTGAAAATCGAAATTTCATTTTTTTTGTTTTTCGTGCCCTTAAAAGCTCTATTCTGATGTATTTTTACTCGCTGAAGCCGAATTTTCATATGCTAACTCTTCAAATCTTGATATAAAGGAGATATGCTCGAAAAATCGATAATTTTAGACGAAATTATAAAATTTTCATGATATCAGAACGTCCAAAACTTCAAATTGCCACTGAAATTGCTGAAAATAGTAATAGTAACATACAAAATAACTCAGAGTTAACAATACGACTTTTTAAAGACGTGAGATGACGTCAACATATTTATCCAAACTCTGTGCAATGATGTGAAAATCGCGAATTTCGGCAACTTCGCGGATCAAAATGCATAGAGAATCGTCAAAATGAATGATTTAGCCATTATAACGAGTTTTCTATCAGTTGGGAAAACATAGGAGTCATATTTATGAAATTGCAATTTCACATTCCTTCAATTTCAGCATGGATGATCAACTTCAGTGTCGAAAAAGTCGCAATATGTCCATTTTTAAAATTCTGAAAAAAATGGTGGAAGTTCCACATCACCTCAAGATTCCGAAATTGTCAATGACCCAAATTCATATTATTCTAAAATTAGTTATGGCACTTTATGTGCACTTTCGGATCGAAATTTTCGTTTTTTTCTCGCTGTGTAATGTTGAAATTCGGTTTCTACGCATCAAAATACACCAGAAAATCTATATTTGATGTATTTTTGAGAAAGTCAATTTTTCGACCCCAAAATAGGGGAGCGACCAAAACTTTTCCAAAATCGACCCCCAGCCTTAGTTATTGCGGCCGTCAATCAGTACTAGGGGACTACACTTCAGAAAAAAAGTACGGGAATTATCGATTTTTTAGCCATCCGAGGGCCATTCACAGTTGTTACGTTCTCTCGTGGAGGGTCTCTTAATTCACAGAGGTCGTCATTCGGTGCATACCATCAAATCGGACGCATATACAGTACGTGCTAATCGCGTTGACCATGTGCGTGCGCCGCGCTGCGCGGCGGCGTGCGGCTTACGCGGATTGATTTTGCGGGATGAATATTATTTTTCACGATTCGAACCTATTACTTTCGAATTCTCCGTAAAATTTCCCATCGGAAGGAGTATTCATTCATATTTTTAAAGATATATTTATATTTATAAATCAATATTTTGAATGCGGAATTTCTGCACCCTACCGTAATCTCACTTTACGATAGCGACAGTATCGCAAACTGGGATTACGGTAGGTTGCAGCATTACAGAATTCAAAATATTGATTTCTTTTTCTAAAAATATGAATGAATAGTCCTTCCGATGCGAAATTTTACGGAGAATTCGAAAATAATAGGTTCGAATCGTGAAAAGCAATATTCTTTACGAAAAATCAATCCGCGCAAGCCGCGCTCCGCCGCGCAGCGCCGCGCACGCACATGACCAAGGCGATTAGCACGTACTGTATATACGAAACCATTTATTGACCAGGTCAGTGCATATTGAAAATTCGAAATTTAGAGTACATAGTGGCTGCAAGCTCGGGTAATAAAGGGTACTACAGTCGTGTTTGTACCACTCTATTCTTCTCACCAACGAGGTGATACACACATAATGCTAAGAGCGTGCAGAGTAATGTTTTCTCGATGAATTGATCCTTCAGAATCACGTGGAATATGTGCAGGAACGTGTCTGAAACGGTAGTTATCACTTGGACCTAATTATATTTCGTATTGGCGAACGAGATCAGTACACTAATGTGAGAGTAGAGCGATAATTCGAGGGTACAAATATGATTCCTGAGGATCACAAATGTCACCCCTCATTCCCGCTTCCCGCCACTAGTTGTTGATCATTGTCGATCACTCCCCTTCCTTCATTTTCTTCGTTTCATGTGCTTCAATGCTACAATCGTGGAATCCTCGTGATTAGCGCGAGAGACGCAAGGGAATGAGTCCATTAGCACCCTTTCGGGGCATCGATGGAGATAGAGATAGAGAGAAGGGCAAATGAGGAGCATGTGGCGGCGTGAGAAACATGTGTACGTCTGGGACTTTCCCGGATTGCTTTAGACTAATATATACGCTTCAACGTAGAGTTCGATGACGCAAATGCATTTCATTAGAACTCGTCATTCGTCCTTCACAACTGAAGGATTTCGAGGGCTAATTACGCTGACGTGAACACTGCATTGTGCTCTATAGAATATATCCATAGTAAAAAACAAGTTAATTGGATGCATATAATCATAACATGAGTATAGTATCACTTCTGGTCCGGGATGGAATTGTATCGACGAAAAAACACACAATCACAAACTTCTTCCCTTGAGATACCTTTATGCAGAGTATTGTTTTCATTCCTGCTGCGAAACAAACACAAAAACTCGTATCGCTACAAATCATTGTCATTCGTGGATTTTGGAATATCATTTTGATTAATCTCGACTTTTCGTCAATAATTAAACTATTAGGCTGTTGCAAAAGTCTTGTGGTTTTTGTGTCCATACTTTGAACGATCATAACTCGCGTGTCTCAAATCTCAATGACCAACAAACATAGTATTATTTAGGGGTATGCTTGAACTTTGTTCACACATATTTCAATCAAACCGATCTTGCAACCAACGCAAGCAATTATGATTAACCCAATTGCAAAAAAATGCACAAAATTTAGCTGTAAATGTATTTATCTAGATATTTGAAGGGGAAATTCATGAAATATCTTGATAACGTTAGGTGAGAAGTATGTTCTTTCAAAAAATAGGTTAGACCTGTCATGTGAGTGGGTTTGAACCAAATGACTGTTGGGGGCTGGCCCCAAATGTTGTGGCGCTTCGCGCCACAGCTAATGAGAACAAAAATATGAGTAGACCCCGGCTACATGTGATTTATAACTGATTTTCTGAACGGAAGACCAAGCATGCAGGCTCCGTCATGTGTACGCTGTATGCACATACGAAGAGGCTATATTCTCATAAAAAATATTGGGTCCTGCTTCTTCTCCCTTTCAGAAACTTTGAATTTCTTATTTTTCAGAAATATGAAAAATCAACACAGAAATGCAACAATATATGCAGATCAACACATTCCTCGAAAGGATGTAACTTCCAGAATCCATGAGAAAAAGTATTTATAGGGTAAAGATGGGAGCTTCAAATAACCACCAGGAATTGAGCGTTCATGCTTCAGAGGAAACAGAATATTGAGAAATGTGTCGTTTTCGATGGATGAATTTTAGTAATTTTAACTGTATCCTGTTCTCGCCTCTCCGATTAGGCAATGCTGATAGGGTGCGCTTATGAAAGAGTATGCAAGGCCTCATTAGTAATCAATATCCCGAAGTTCATCGATCAATCCAACAGGAAGATGGAAGGCAAAATATCAAAATTCCACAGGACTTTTGCAACAACCTAATTCATGTTGCAACAACCTAATTCAAGCCCATTATTCGTATCGAAAAAAACAGTATGTTTGTTAGCGAATAACACATTTACATTGTGCAATATCATCACGTTTTCGCGAAAAGAAGGGCCATGTGCATTTAATTTTCTCAATTACCGATTCAAGATGAGACGAACAGCGTGGGCGATGACCTCCCACACGACGACCATGTTTGAGATTTGAAAAATAGGGCATACTTGAAGTTCTTCTCTTTCACCTAGGATTGCATGTTCTTTCAAGCTACACCTCTCTCCCTCACACGAAGGATGCGAAAACCCTCTGGGAGGGATACGTGCAGGGAGGAGGGGCACGACTATCATAAAACGCTAATCACGCTGACATGGGATATCCATTTTAAGTTATATGAGTCGGTGACCTAAATTTCGAACTCTAGTAGTCATGCGCCATTATTCTTCCTCCAATTCGAATTCAAACCCACCATGATTTTCAAACTGATTCTAGTGCGCGATTCACGCGGTTAGCATGTGCGATGCTGACGAAAAACGCATTAGCACCCCCTTCTTGGCCATCATTCTTGAGAGGAAGGTCCTTTCTCGCCTTTGGCCATTTCCTCGTTTTTTTTCACCATCTCCTCTTAATGAGACGGAGAGCGTGGGCAGTCATCGCAATTTCCTCGTCTGAGTGGACCATGAGGTCAAACTACTCTTTTCATTTTGCGCACTCTTTCAACGGCGATGGGAAACCACGAAAAGAAAGAGAGTCATTTCTTGTGATGTCGTCCCTTCAACAACTAACCCTGAAAAACATGTGGGCGTCTGGGGCATTTCCGAATTGCATTAGACTTACATTTTCAGAAGAGATCGGCGCATTTATTTCCTTCGCGCATCCTTCCTCTTTCCCACATGAAAAGCTAGAGTGTGCAGGCTAATTATACTGGCATGGGTGATCAATTGCAGGTTCCACCGTAATATTTAGTTTTCAAAAGAATGCATTCGGAAAAAAATATGTAACGTAATGGCACAATAGCGATGAATTGTAGTATGCAAAATTGGTTTATCATCACATGAACACGTTGCATAATCACAGGAGCGTCTTCATTTCAGTTTATGATTGGCTAACTCGTTTCCATAACATATATCGACAGTTTATCACTCAGTTGCCAGCCGGCCTTCCCTTTACTCCTTTTGCTAAATACCAGTACCATTTGGACCTGGCTTGTTGGGCCTGTTCCTATGTGCAATGGATGCGTACGCATCGATCAACCGAATCGTGTATGTTCCTCTGTAAAAAAAACGTAGAAGACATAACTTTGTTTCATATTTAGTTTTTCCTTTACTTTTTCATATTTATCTCGATTCACCACAAAAAGTGAAGGTCACGCTTAAGTTCGGTTCAATAATTTTTCGAAACCGACATGTTCTTAATACTTTTCTTTCTGAATTGAATTAGTACGGCTGACATGTCCCCCTGGAAATATGTGCCACATTTCAAGGAAATAGGGATGATCAGTTTAATTTCCTCAATTACCGAACCATGAGAGGGACTTTGTGGGCGATAATGTCGCATTGGATGACCTCGAAAAAACAACATTAGCATCCCTTTCTGGTCATCGGTCTAGAGAAGCGATGACTTTTTCTCACATTGCCCATTTCCTCGTATGTTTCTCTCCTTAATGGGATTGGGGCAGACATCGCAATTCCCGCGGGACAATCTGAGTCGTCGATGAAGTCAAACAAGGCCAATGAGGTCTTGAGGCCAATCTCTTCATTCTGCGCACTCTTTCGCCCGCATGAACGATGAGAGAGCGCACACTATACCTGGCCTACTCTGAGAAACCCCGTGTCTTTTGAGAAACATGTGGATGTCCGTTGCATTTCTGAATTACATTACGGCAATCCCCACGTTTCTCAGAAGAGATGAGCGCCTTAATTTCCTCCACTAGCGCCCACTATTCCTCATTCCCACACGAAGGGCAAACGTGGGTAGGCAAATTACGCTTATGTGGGTGACTCATTGTAGGTTCTATTTGAATATTTGGCGAACATACCATATTTATTCGGATAGAAATCACACAATACATACGAGACAACAACATATGAGGCCGTTTGTCTAAGAATCGAGCAAGTATCAGCATATGCTAAAAATCTAAATTCTCTCTAACCTCATGATTTGGGGTAATCGAGAGTGCTGAAAACGATAGGCATACTCATTTTGCTCCTGGAGCCTTCGTTGGCTCCAGACAGCGTCACGTTTAAATCACATTTTTACAAATATCTGACCTCTCGACGGTGCTAATTTCACGCGACTAAGGTTCCCGGGGTAGAATTTGATGGGCATCACGCCTATCTACTTCATTTTTCATGAATTATTAAATTTTTAAAAAATCAAATTTTTGCATTGGCAAAAGTAAGATGTATGACATACATCAATAGAACCGGCTTGACGAGAGGATTAAAAATCTGTGTTTGCAGCCAATTTCGTTCGGGTTTGAATTATTGAAACGAAAAAGTGAGTCCATATTGACGAAATGCAATGCGTCCCCCTCCCCCGTTCATTCCCCTGGTAGTGTAGAGCGCCCTCCCCGCTCTCTCTCATCCGCACACTCTCTCACCTCTCTAGCCAATCTGATCTCACTATTTCGTTTCAATAATACGAAACCCGTGAACGAAATTGGCTGCAAACACAGATTCTGAATCCTCTCGTCAAGCTGGTTCTATTGATGTATGTCATACATCTTACTTTTGTCAGTGCGAAAAGTTGATTTTTAAAAATAATTTTAATAATTCATGAAAAATGAACTAGATAGGCCCCGGGAACCTTAGTCGCGTGAAATTAGCACCGTCGAGAGGTCAGATATTTGTAAAAAACGTGATTTCAACGTGACACCGTCTGGAACCAACGAAGGCTCCAGGAGCAAAATGAATATGCCTATCGTTTTCAACATCCTTACCCCAAACCACGAAGTTATAAAGAATTGAAATGCTTGGCCTGTGCCGAAAGCACTCAGATCTGCTCGATTCTTAGGCACACCGTCTCATATGTGTTCTACTCCTATGCGAGCGATTGAGAAAATATGGTTTACTGTATTTATCCAACGCTCAATAAAAAAATGAAAAACGTATTATCCGAAACCCGAACACTAGTAATCAGGCGACTTTCATATTCCTCACAATTCCAATGCAAACCTACATCACCACCTGATTTCTGATTAAATCGTGTTTTTAACATGTGGATGATGACGACACAACATATTACCATTCCTGGTATTCGGTCTGGAGAGAAGGACCATTTTTTTCGCCTTTGTTATTTCCTCGTATGATGCAACACACAATGCAGTTAAACATGTCTGGGCAACACTGAGAAAGCCCGTGTGTGGTGAGAAACATGTGGGCATTTCCGAATTGCATTAGAGTTTCATGCTCAGAATCGGTCCAGTAATTTCCTCCATTAGCACTAATCCTTCTTCCATTCCACGTGAAGCGCGAGTGTTGGTAAGCTAATTACGATGACGTGGGTGAGCCTTTGTAGGTCACCGATAGCAATTGTAATAACCAACAGAGGAATTTTGAGGGTGATGATCGCCCATTGGTTTCACTCTTCCATTTATGACAGTTATTACTCTGCATAACCTATCATTATCAGTCCATTCACGCTCCATGACGACAGTTACCAAAAGGCGAAATAGGGGAGGAAGATAAGAATATCATAGCCAAAAAAGGAATACAATTATATATAATATATATAAGTAAGGTAGACAAAAATAGTTCCGTAGTTTGATGACCGGACAAAAAGATCATTGCATGAATAATCAGTGACTTGAATATCGCACTGTAGTATTCAAAGTATTCAAGTGTCATTCTTATTCCCCCCAATCCCGATTCAAATCAGTCACTATGATTCATTTGGCCATTTCCTCGTATGTTTCGCTCTGCCATCTCATTAACGAGATGGGGAGCGTGTGCAGACATCGCATTTCCCTCGGGACAATATGAGTCGTCAATGAGGTCAAGAACCGAATCTCTTCATTCTTCTCTCTTTTTAAAGGAGGACTAAAGTCAAAGTAGCCACATCGATAGAAAAAAAGTGAACGGAAGCTTCCACCCTCCAAAGATCATAGCGCCAGCTAGGAGGTAGAGGCCTAGCGGTAGCTTAGCTCAGTGGTAGAGCAGCTGCCACGTGATGGGAAGGTTGCGGGTTCGGTTCCCGTCTTTTGACAAATCTTCCAGCAATTTGAATTGACGCACTTCCCTGAGCTGTCAAGCGTCCACGGCGCTCAGCCAACTAATCATAACTCCGTTGAGAGTAGAGATATTAATGTATGTTTTTGGAGCGTATATTCGATAAGAGGAGCTAGGTCATGGTTATGAATGGGTCCAAACTTTGGGTTAGTCCTAATTTAAACGGCACGGCTGATGAGAGAGCGCATACAATGAAGAGAGTTTAATGGCCTACTCTGAGAAACCCAGTGTGTTGTGAGAAACATGTGGGCGTCTGGGGCATATCCGAATTGTATTAGGGCAACTCCTACGTTTTTCAGAAGAGATTGGCGACTTAATTTCCTTCGTTGGCTCTCATGCTTCCTTATTCCCATATGAAGGGCTAGTGAGGGTAGGCTAATTATGCTGACGTGGGTGATCAATTTCATTTTACATCGGAATATTTAGTTTTCGGGATAACGTATTTTGATGTAGAGTAATCATAAACAATACATATGAGACAGCAAGCAATGGTCAGAAACCGAAATGTTCTTACAAGTTCTTGGCAGTAAGTTTCTTTCTGAATTGCAATAATACAACTGGCATGTTCAACCGGAAACACATTCAAGAGAAATGGGGATGATTATTTTATTTTCCTCAATCACCGGAGAGACCTTGTGGCGATAATCTCACATTCGATGACCTCGTTCCCATTACTGAAAGTTTCTGACACGCCTATAGTTATATATTTTTACCTATCATTTCCAGTTCGAACTCAATAAATGTTCCATAATAGTGGTTTCACAATATGAAACGGGAGAGATCCAATGAAATGCTAAACCCAAACTCAAGCACTAGTAATCTTCAGAATGTGTAATGTAGACGCAAAAATAAAATTTAAAAAAAAACGATTCTGAGGACACATCAACGAATTATTTTCCTACACAGCACTACTTCCCTTACAGACGTGGGCTATCTACTTACCCTGACTTAGGCACTCCAATGTGTAAAAATGCGCGTTACGTGATATGGAGAGCGAATATATAAAGCTGGTTAAATAATGTGTGTTCAATAATGTTCGAATAATAAGCAAAGGCTAAATATTATATGAAACAAATGCAGCGTATATCGGAGCCTTTTTATTCTAATTTGTTCACTTTTTCGGTGAAAAATCTTTTTTCATTAGCACCCCATCTAGGGCATCAGTCTAGAGAGAGAGGGAGAGAGGGAGATAGTCTGGCTTTCGCTCATTTCCTCGTATGTTATCTCCATCTTAATGGGGTTAGAGCTTCGGCTTCGTAATTCCCCTCGCTGCCGATGAGGTCGACTTCACATGAGCTGACTCTTGTCATTATGCGCAATTTCTCTCCAATCTGATCGGTGAGACGCCACACAAAATGAAGAAAGCCATTTCTTAAGATACCGTGAATACATTGTGAGAAACATGTGGGCGCCGAGTGTTTTTCCTAATCGCGTTAAGGCATACTCCACGGTTCTTAGAAGAGATCAACGCAATAATTGCCTCTATCACCCCTCATCGCTCATTTTCCAGTAATGAATGGGTCGTGAGTCTAATTGATGTTGGAACTCATTTTGCTCTCTACTGGAATATTCCGTTTTCAAATCGACAAAAAATCAATATAGTGGAACACCATATCAGGCCTCTCACAAGAGAATCGGGACAATGAGTTGACATTGAAAATACAAATATTTAATTTTCACAGTTTTTTTTTGTACGAGTATGGAGTCTAGAAGATTTCCTTTGTTCGGTTCGACCCGATTGTTACTTGCAGCAGCAGCAGGCTGCTGCAAACTTGAGACGAAGGGCATTGGTTATTGAGGTTTTTATCAATAAAAGTGATGGCATTTGCACAAAAAAGTGTTGTTATTTTTTTTTCGTTGTTATTTTTTCTCTTTTGCGACCGATGCAGCAGACGCATGTTAGTCCGTTTTTTTAATTTCTAAGTTGAACCCTGATATTGAGCCGCAAACCAAACTTTCCCAGTTTGTAGAGCTTGAAATTCTGCATATATCATATTTTTCCTTGATTTTATCTCGGTGGTCTTGGCATATTCCCAATCCGACGAAAACCTCGTAACGGGCTGCACGGTCCACCGGCAGTGGAACTGGGTTCACCAAGTCGCAAGTTCGAACCCCAGCCATAGCAGACGAGTTTTTTGCCATTAATTTTTCTCTTTCATATGACCTGTAATGCTTTCAGATTTGCTTTCTAGGTGTTATCACATAGCAAAAACTTGTATGATATGGCTGGGGTTCGAACTTGCGACTTGATGAACCAAGTTCCACTGCCGGTGGGCCGTGCAGCCCGTTACGAGGTTTTCGTCGGCTTGGGAATGTGCCAAGACCACCGAGATAAAATCAATGAAAAATGTGGTATATGCAGAATTTCAAGCTCTACAAACTGGGAAAGTTTGCTTTGCGGCTCAAAATTAGGGTTCAACTTAGAAATTAAAAACTGATCTAATATGCGACTGCTGCATCGGTCGCAAAAGTGAAAAAATAACAGCGTGCGCCAAAATCGATCATTTGATCATAGAAACACTTTTGTGTGCAAATATCACCACTTTTATTGATACAAACCTCAATAACCAATGCCCTTGGTCTCCAGTTTGCAGCAGCCTGCTGCGGCTGCACCGCATCTAAAAAATCTGAAACGTCGGTTTTAGTCTAATCTAGGCATATACTAAATATAAATATAATAAGCACGATTTCCCAAATTTTGGATGTCAAGTGATAATACCGATTTGTCCCGAGTTTCTTATGAGAGGCCTGATATATTTAGAAAAAAATATGTCATATAAATTCACTATGAGACACACACGTATTTAGTTTCTCACTTTCAGAATAACTTGGGCGGCTGACATATCCGGATGGCAGTATAGGACAATTTCCGTGTTTTCAAGAAGAGATGGAGTATGTGACACAAAATTACCTCTATTTCCAACCCTAGAGCACATGTACCATACCTATACACAAATTTTTATTTGATAAAATATAAATTATAATAAGGGAAGTATTGTGAACCACTATTTCTTTCGTATTGCGAACCACTATTTCTTTACCTTTCATCACCTGTTCCGTCCTGCTCCATATCGCTCAATATCCTTCCATATCACAATGATTTGAAGAAATTTCACTCCACCCAACTGCGAAATTGTCTGTGATGCTCACGAAATGGATCTATATTATTACGAACTCAAAAAATCATATATGTATCACCTAAATTATGTACATGTTTCGAATGAAATTTAAGTGTTTCAGTGAAAATCATGTCACAAAATTTTACTTTCACTTCATTTTCATGACCTACACGTTGTAGATAATGGATATTGAACAAATTACCAAACAATATAATAAGCTCGGGCGCCAGGAAGTCCAGTGTAATGAAGCCCGGAATGAATCTGCGGCTTTTAGATTTTGAGAGTCGAACTCATCGTTAGAACTTTTTGTGGCTAATAGACTTTTTGGCCCATTCCCATTTTTTTCCCTGTCAGCACAATTCGTTCGTGAGAGGAGATTACATCAGTAGTTGTATTGCATCAGTAGTCACGAAGTCAGTAATACCGTCTTCCTAGAATGCCAATTTAACCCCACCCATGCTTATCAAGTACGATTGAAGTGTCTAGCATATCAAATGTTGACGAAAAGATGCATTATCGCCCTCATCAAGAGAATCGATCTAGATAGAGGGAGAGTATGCGGTGCGTAGAAGGAGTGAGAGTCATCTGCCTCCTTACGTTGTTTCGTTATCTTATTCCCCAGGAATGGTGTAAAGCGTGGGCATGCTCTTAACTGCGTCGGGACGCTCCATCTTGCCCACGAGGGGTGGGATCTAGATGGGGAAGGGGCGTGGTTTCTGAAATGCTCTTAAGGGTCATGTAACACAATTTGCGAGAGAAAACACTCCATATCGGGAAATCTTGCTCGTATTCAACGAAATCTCTAGCCTCAGTTGACTTTTCTTCACATCACGCATAATATATATATATTCCCTTCATATTTGCCCACCACTGGTGGCGGCAAGTGGGGCATCGCTCATCCATTCATCGTCAAAAGTGAGGCAGCGCTCATTTCAACAAATATGTCTACAGATTCTCTCTCTCTTCTAGTGCGAGAGTGCATATATCGCACTGATCGTGCTCCCTCTCACGGCGAATCTTCCTGCATCGATCACATCTATAGGGGGTATAGGGGGGTCATGGTCCAAAATAGTGGTGGGGGTTGATGTTTGATCGACCTTAGGTACCATAACCGAGGTCTTCTGAGAGAACGTAGGAAATCCATACCCCGGGATAGAAAAAAATCATACCGCTTCCAATGAGTCCCCACAACAAGGCTAGCAAGGTTACGGTAGTCCTACTTCACTTTTCCGAACTCCCCAAAGCTTTGCAAAGGAGTTTGCCGCCGACCAGAGTCGAACTCGCAACCTTCGGTTGTCAAGTCTAGTGCGTAATATAAATATGTTTTATTCGAAGATTTGTACTTGAAACAATAAAGAACCGATTTTTTGCGCCCATTTTAGAAAAAAGTAAGTTCATGATAGTGAGTCAGCATTACGGTATCCAGGTTACTGTAGGTGGATTACAGTATTCATGCCGAAGGTCATCCATGCCTGTGCGGCCGAGTACCGGGTCGTTTGCTACCATGTGGTGTACTTACAGTATCTGGATTACTGTAGATCTGGTTACGGTAGCCGACAAATGACAATGGAGTTACTGTAGATGATGTTGGTTATGGTACCTAAGGTCGATCAAACATCAACCCCCACCACTATTTTGGACCATGACACTTTTTAAGTGAGGCAGTGCTCATCCATGAATAGGGGGTCATGGGGGTCGCCGGCGGCGTGGGCAACTATGATTCCCTTATATCAAAATGTTGGTAATTTATTTTCATTTTTTCCGGTTTATACTGCATAACATTTAAAAATAATCATTGTACTTTGTATATTCCTCATTAAAAGGGAAAACTAATTATAGGGAACTTCCGATGACAAGCTCGGTCGACTTCCGTCCAGACTGGGGACAAGTATTTGTTTTCTTTTTGCTTACTATAATCATCCAAATTATAGATGTGCGATCTGAATAATATATCGTGCGTTAGTGCAATACCTATGCTAAAGAAAAAGTGCGATGAGGGCATTCCCGGTATATATAGATTATACCATTCATTTGAGGGATTCGCCAAGGATCCCAATCTAACGGTAAATTTTCTTTTATTAAAATATACGGCATATGTTTACTACAATCAATGCAGAATCTACGACAGAAAGTAGCGGACAGTCAAGTAATGCGTCGCTTTTGTTATTCGATGGATTATGAATATTATGAACAGCGACAGTACAAGGTACTTCCTTTTTTGTGGAATATATTTTTTTTACAAATAAGTTTATTATTCAGTGCTCAGATGCTTCAGTTTTTGAGGACGCCTGCCGCATAGTCGAGCGTGGATCGGTACATCCCTAAAATTCCAATTATCTCTGTGATTTTACTTGACGGGGTTTTCAATCGTGCGAAAATTCGTAGGCAGATTCAGTTTGATCCAAAAGCCTCCGCTGGCATCTTGAGCTGGCTTTTAGGTTGC
This sequence comes from Pristionchus mayeri, assembly GCA_036245805.1. Classification (NCBI taxonomy): domain Eukaryota; kingdom Metazoa; phylum Nematoda; class Chromadorea; order Rhabditida; family Neodiplogasteridae; genus Pristionchus; species Pristionchus mayeri. Next base: position 4,503,103 of record BTRK01000002.1, on the reverse strand, counting down.
TCGTATTTTACGGCTCCACAACTTAAAACAAAAGTGTCTTATCCCTCGAAGCAACAATACTGTTAATGGGTACCCGATTAAAGCAGTTTGAGTTTTTTGTATACCTCTTTCGATCTCTCAGAAGACCTTTGATATGTGTATAACTATGTTTGATAACCATCATTAACGAGGAACGTGTATTCGGCTAGGTTATATTAGGCTACATTCATGCCAAAAACAAATCTGAAGGAATACTGGGTCGAAGAAAATTTGGCAAAAGGTCATGCATCGGAGCGGATTCGAACCCACGTCGCCGGCATAAATCATGGAAAACGACAACTATGAGGACCGATGTACTTAAATTAAAAAATTTAAAAAAATGCAGAAATGGATGGCGAATACAATGATCACAAACTCAATGGTTACAAATTGAATCTTTGTAGTCGGAAAAATCAGAGACCTTCAAAACTGGTACATTTTGTTACGTTTCGGGCTGAAACCAGAGTTGCCCAACACTGGCGGCGAGGTGTTTTCAGACAATGACCACCTATTCATGGTCGAGCGCTTCCTCCCTCTATTTGAGGGGGGAAGTGCTCTCAACCATGAAGTTCATGGTCAAAAATTGATTGGTAGGGCCATGGTCAAGACTAGTTACCATACCCAATCAATAGTACAGTACTCACAGATACCGTATACAACTATTGTAACCCTCGATTATCGAAAACTAACTTTATTTTCAAAATGTCCTGGTGCCGTGCCCAATCGATTTTACAGTACCTAAGTGACTACCGTAACCCAGTTCCTTGGGTCAGATCCAGTTCCTTGTGTCAAACATTTTCCGAAAAAATCGAAAAATTTTCTAAAAATTCCAAATCGTTCACAAAATGATTCCACAATAATTAGATATTCTGAAGGACAATTTAAAATATTTTTTGCTCGATTTTGGATTTTTAGGAAAATGTTTGACCCAAGGAACTGGATCTGACCCAATGAACTGGATCTGTCCCAAGGAACTGGGTTACGTAGTTACTTGGGTACAATCGATTGTACACGGTACCAGGACCTTTAAAAAATAAAGTTAGTTTGCGATAATCGGGGGTTACGGTAGTTGTATACGGTATCTGGGAGTAATGTACTATTGATTGGGTACGGTAACTTGTCTTGACCTACCATTGACTTACCAATCGATTTTTGACCATGAACCCCTATTCATTTTTGAGCACTCCCCCCTCAAATAGAGGGGGGAAGTGCTCAACCACTGGGTTTCATGGGTCTCGCCGCCGGCCTGGGCAACTGTGACTGTAACTTAAGCGCATTTGCATTAAACTTGATGAAAAGTGAGATTTAGAAATAACTTTCAATGATATTTCGATTAATGTATAACATGAGGCAGTATAATGAGTTTTATTTTTTCGAGATCGGTAGGTCACAAAGTCGAGCTAGCGACCTGAAATCTATGTGGAAGTGATCCCTGCATTACCCAGTTAAAAATGTAGCTCGATACGACCATTTTGAAGCATTGTGCCACCCCCATCCCGTTCTTGCAACGCGTTTCAAAATGACATTAATTGTTTATTGACAAAAACGTGACGTTGGGTCACAGTATCTATAAAACAGGTGAGAGGAGCTGTCGCAAATTCCATCGATGGTATGATTGGGTAATGGTTACTATATTCAATATCATTTGGGATTTACAAACATTACGACGGAGTGTATGTTCTCCCGAAGCAAGGGGGACATCCCAATATGTCCTCAGGATACGACGCCAGATACGAAATTCGACATATCTGCATTTGTGGGAGCCCTTCTTGATGGGGTACCTTTAGTTCTTATGTTTTTACATTTTTAAACATACAGTCGCGCCGGAAAGTCATGGGACACTTTTTCAATTTGTTGTAACGTTTTGCCCAGGAAATGCATCTTTATGGCACCCAGGTTTGATGTACCAAATTCATTGGAGATTATGATCATGATGTTCCGGTATGACGAAATCGGCCCCGCTATTGCATAGTTATGATGCAATCAATATGCACTTTTTCGAAACGGCATTATTCTTACATAGATTTTTTCCTGTTCGCCAAACTTTCCATGATTGGAGATATGAGCGAGGCCTACCCAGAATAAATTTTTCAAGGTGCTGCTCGGTCGCACATTTGCTGCAGCCTTGCTGCAAAAACAGGGTCTGAAATTCATAACTCAGCTTCTAGGCGTGCTAGTGGCCCGTTCAAAGCATCAAAATGATCATCATCATGATTCCTGATGATACGGAGAATATGACAGCGAAATCCCAAAAATTTCCCTCAGGGCATCAACAAATCACTTTTTTCACGACCATTTTTTGGACTTTCATAACTTTAAGGGAAAGTTTTATAAAAATCTGATTTTTATCTGGTAATGTTCAAAATGTATTGAAGAACTGATTTCCAAGTTTTAGAGCGATTGGATACCTTTCCTGCCCGCGGCGGCAGGTTATCGGAGGTATACTCGGGTCGAGAAACACCCTGTTTACGTACTCTCGTCGTTTGCACTCTCTCACCCATAGGGGTAAACAAGGTGTTTCTCGACCCGAGTATACCTCCGATAACCGGCCGCCGCGGGCAGGATAGGTATCGAATCGCTCTAAAAATTTGGAAATCAGTTCTTCAATACATTTTGAACATTATCAGAAAAAAATCAGAATTTTATAAAACTTTCCCTTAAAGTTGTGAAAGTCCAAAACATGGATGCTTTGAACGGGTCTCTAGCTGCTCTAGAACCCGAGTTCCGAATTTCAGATCATGTTTTTGCAGCTTTGCTGCAGCAAATGTGCGATAGAGCAGCACCTTCAAAAATTTATTCTGGGTAGGCCTCGATCATATCTCCAATCATAGAAAGTATGGCGAACAGGAAAAAATCTATGTAAGAATAATGCAGTTTCGAAAAAGTGCTTATTGATTGCGTCAACACTATGTAATAGCGGGGGCGATTTCATCATAACGGAACGATTTTTTGCGGAAATCTTTTTTAGGTCGACCTCTCGTGAACTGTGATGTGGAAATTCGGATACTACGAGTGAAAATACGCTAGTAAATCTTTTTCTCCTGAAATTCTGAGAATTCAATTTTTTCGACCTCAAAAATGCGAAATTGCTACCAAATTTTCCTGAAGTTTGAGAATTTGAGGTCGAAAAAAATTATATCTCAGAATTTCAGGAGAAAAAGATTTTCTGGCGTATTTTTAGTCGTAGAATCCGCTGCTATTTTGACATAAGGGGTAGTTTTGCACGGGGAATTCAACGAACATATTTAAAAACCCCACGTGGAATAAAATTTTTCACGGCAACCACTTAAACATTTAAAATGGTCATAACTTTTTCACAGATGAGCTGGCTCTTCACTTCCAACAGGGAAAATGCTTATCTCGTCGAGATCTTTCAGAAAAAAAGTTATGGAGTTTGGACGCTCCAAAAAAATTTTCAAAATCCGACCGCCCACTTCGGCGCAGTACAGAGAATGAGGGGTCAGAGATACTGCTTTCTAGGATCGATTTTCGAACTCTACGTGAAAAATTGATTCCAGGGAGTTATTAAAACTGGAAATATATTTTTTGATGTACGGGTCATGTAATTAATTGCACATGGTGTAGGGAGCTCCAAAAAGAAGTCTGAATAATAAGACTTCAGAGGTCACTCAGGCATGCCTAAGGATGGCCAAAACCGGCTCGAACAAATTTCATCATTCCCATGCTCAACTCGATTATCTCATGAGAGGCGTGATATCTTCGGGATTACGGTAGGAGGGTGTCGATATCGATAACTGAATTTTTTGTTCAAATGCCGTTTTAGATATGGTTATCTGTGTGTGTGTCTTGAAGAGTGATTTCTAAAAAAAAATAAATATAATTTTTACCATGGCCGAGTGGCTAACGCGGCGGACTGGCAAACGCAAAGTTGGGGTTGAATGCCCTTTCGCGCAAAACCTTTTTGTCACGCCTCGAGAAGCTCGGGCACGGTAAGAAAATCAATGACGGATTGTGTCGTAATAAACAGACGTAGTTCCCCGCTAGTTACTACGCATACAATAAACTAAAAGCTTTTTTGACTGGCGCTTTCGTTTCGAGCGGCATTTTGATAGTACGTCCCCATCCGGAATAAGTCATTACATGAAAAAGATTTCAGAAATTTCCAGATGAAAAATTTTTACGAGCAAAAAATAGGTGTTGGTCTGTAAGTTTGTCCACAGTATCCCATTGTGGCGTTGGGTCAGATGGTGTGTCAGATTGATGATTTCATCGGAAGGTAAATGGAAAACATCGATACCGTACTATTACCGTAACCGAATGTTACGGTAACCTGTGGCCATGGGCCAGACTCTGGGTCAGATTCATGATTTCGTCGGAGGAAGGATACAAAACATCGAAACCATCCCCCCTTCCGTCACCTCTAACGATGGGACGGACGCGGAGTGAGAACCATGATTTTGCCGGCATTTTAATAATGAATTGGGGAATACTTTCGTAACATCTCGGAAATATCTAACTTTAAAAGGGCATATTTGCCCACTAGTTGCAACATTTACAATAAACTGAAAGCTTTTTTTTGTCTGGCGGTTTCGTTTTGAGCGATATTTAGAAAGTTTCTGTGCAATCAAAATACAAGAACATTACACGAAAAAGTTTCCGAAATTTCTAGAAGAAAATTGTTTACTACCAAAAGTGAGGTGTTCGTTGGTCTGTCCGTCTGTGTACCGTAAAATGGGAGTGGCGTTGGAGCAGATGTTGTGTCAGACTCATGATTTCAACAGAGGATATGCGGAAATCATCGATACCGTACTCTTACCGTAACCAAAGCCTATAGTAACCCAGTGCACTGGGTCAGATTTATGATTTCGATGATCAATTAATGAAAAACGACAACACCCTGCCCCTTTTGTAATATCTAGCGTTGGGACAGATGCGGCGTGAGAACCATGATTTTGCCGTCATCAATAGGGGATTATTTTCTAAATATGCCGGCAGCTTCTAACTTTAAAAAAGGCGTAGTTGCCCACTAGATTATATACATTTTGAACGATTTCGATTATACGCACTTTGCCAAGCATCTGAGTAGAAAAATCTCTCATAACAGCACTAATTTAATTTAATTGTTTTTTCTCAACTTTTTTCTCAACTTTTTCTCAATTGTTCTCAACTGTAGGGTGATTCATAATTTTCGATACAATTTCACATCTGATGTTTTTCAACTATAATCTGCTTCGAACTTTATCAATTCTCTCATTTTTTTGCGTGTTATTAGAGCGTGTAGGTTCTCCATAGCGCACCTATACTCATATACTAATGCGTTAAGATTCGATTACACAGGATTCTACATGGTCAGAAATGCCACAAATTTAGAAGTTGGTACAGAGAATGTGATGGAATCGTGCTAATAGATTAATCATAATAGCGCCACAATAACACTAGTAATGTACATTATATTGAATAGGCATTTTCGTATTAGACGTGAATCGGATCAGCCTTGAAACTGCTTGTTAAATTAGACAAGAATTCCAAGGTTTTGAATTTATGAATCTTACGAAATTCGTTTCTTGGTGCTGGACATTTCTGATGAACTAGATAGTGGTCCTTAATGTATCATAAATGGCATGTCATGTTGATGTTGCATCTGAAATATTGTGGAGCTTCAAGATTCCATTCAAAAGCCGGATTTTGTATATTCGAAAACTCGAAATTTGATGGGTTTCGCTCATTTTGACCTCACATGCTTTTTCAGAGAGTCTGAAATTCCGTTTTCGAGTGTTTGTCGGAAACGCTGACCCTTACTCTCTGATTTCACAAAAGCACAGCGACTGTTCCACATTTGTTGTGTTTTAGGGACGAGTTGAACGAAACACTAAAAAAACCCTATAATTTGTCTCTTTTTGGGAAAATAATTTTACTGTCGAGCGAAGTGGAATATAATCACGGAAAGCAAATAAATTATACGCACCATTTGTATATCAAATAATGCCAAAGTGGTCTTGAAGACAGGTGAACCACATGTGAGAACTTTAAATTGCCTTGTCTCAAAAATTATGTTTTTTTTGAACGATTTGAACATTTTGAACGATTTCGATTTTTTTTGCACAGGGCACGCAAATATGTTAACCGACTCAAAAATTATCTCGTATATGTCGGGTACGTCGCCTCTTTCTCGGAACACATAAGACTTCAACACCTAATTCTAAAAGACTTGTTGTTGATGAAACAAGGTGTTAATTCGACTTAATACATTATTATTATCCAGGACGATTGATATATATATATATATATTGATTAATATCCTCGTATCAGTATAATTTGCAACAATAAACGATAAACTTTTTAAAGGAGGAATACCAGCAAAATTTCCGTGGGCCGTTTATGAAGTAGCCATATATCTTCTTTGAACCATATTGAAAAGACAAAACTTCAATAACTGAAATGGATATTTAACAGAGCTAAGCATTCCCAGAGTTTGATTGCGGGGGAGGGGAAATTTGTTAAGTACAATGCGGCAACTCTGTGGCACTTTGTTCTTTATATTTTCTCTTTGGAGACTGGTCTGACACTAGGGACCTCTAGGGGGGAAGGCGATAGAACAGTGGAAAATGAGAAAACTCAGAGGTTAAAGCAAGAGAAAAAATGAGCAGAGGTCGGGGAAGAGGGAAATGATAGTACGAGTCGTGACGTTGGCTGTATTTAACATGAAGCACTGTGCATGGCATGGAGACTTTACTTACCATTTCCGATTAATGGGATTTGGTTTTCGTGGTGAAACTAAAATCCTTTCAAAATTTCAACTTTGTCGATATCCTCATTTAATCATCTGAACATATTGAACGTGGATATAACTGTACATCGAAGTATATCATCCGAGAATAACCATTGGGGAGTACTTACCACAGGCGAACTCCATTTGCACCTCACACGGTTATTCGAGGAATTTTGAACCTTTCAAAAAGTAAGTCAACTTGCCCATCTAGTTGAATTTTAGGGTTTTTCGCGAGATTCGTACGAGCACTGTGCTAGTGGGATATTGTGCGCTAGATAGATAACCCAGGTTCTTATAAATGGTCGAAGACTAGAAGTAAATCGGTCAACATCCATGGACATTCTGTCGCAAGAATTCCCCCTGAATATAGGCGCTGACCTCTCCCCTCGCTTTTTCGGCGCATCCTGTGAACTTTTCAATGAGCCTGTGGGTATTACAAAGTCGGTCGGCGATTCCCAATCCGTGACGGACACTTCGGTTCTTAAGCCAGTCCGTTTACGCTCTCTTACTCATTCACCTCTCAAGTACCGGTAACACTGTCAACGGATATACCTTGAATATTGTATGGTCATGTCGCGACGCGATGGATCGTGACGTCGAAATGCGACAAATCATGCAGGGAGGGAGATAATACAATTATCTCGCAAGGTTCTAACCAAGAGAAATAGCTAAAAGCCCCTAGTATTGTCGATGTTTCCCCATATATATTCTCTCAAGGCGCTAATCAGAAAACGCTAATCACGAGAGAAAAAATCGCGCCGCACCAATAAAAGCACCAATATCCACATTACGTGGGAAGGTAGCGTATGATGAGCGCTCATTGCGATTGACTGAAAACAATCCTTCAACATTTTATCGGATTACAAAATGTACCACCAGAAATCTAGAAAATCCGAAAACATGTGCGATTTTGTAAGGAATTAGGTGCTCACAGAGAACAGTCCTTGCTGTATCTGTCATACCCAGTATGAATCCGATGATCAGAGTGAGCTTCCAGCTAAACTCACAAAGGAATACAAAGGGAAATGGATTTTGCTGGGAAAACGTTGAAGCGTACAGTGGCGGACAAAAGTTTAGCACCAAATTTCAAATGATCGACTTACGGCCTGGATCATTCGAGATATATATCCCAGGATATTCCTGATGTACATCCTGATGTTTAATTTATAGTATTTATTGTAATTTCAGATTAACCTCGGCTCAATTAGAAGTGATGGTTCGATGGTGCGTGTATGTGTAGCGATAGGACGAAGGGTAAGATAGGATAGGATAGGATGAATTGGGAGAAGGGAGAAAATCATCTCAAGGAAGTACATTATCGAGCCTAAAATACCATCACCCTCAAATGAAAAAAAAAATTTCTATCATAGATGAGAAACTTACCTATATCCATCATAGGAATCAGAGCGAAATTGTGAATGTTATTTCAAGCAATGGAGACAAAGCGCCCACTAAATCGACATTTGCTTTTATGGTAAAATTATAAAATTTCTCACTGATTATTTCACCGATTCCTAGGGAAATGAGGTATTACGCCTGCAGTTCGTTCCACCAGTTTGTGCGAGTAGAACAGCGTTGAAGGTAAATACTCATCCCAGAAAGCTGAAATTGTTCAAAAATTTCACATTGATTTTCTTTTAATACAAAGGCACGCATTTTTTTCTGAAAATATTACAAAAATAAATCCCGGAACTGACCAGTCATGAACTAGAAAAAAAATGAAGAACGGAGCTGCGAGTACTATAACTTTATCTGTCATGGTATAAAGTTTGACCTCAGTGTGAGGAGAGTCAACTCTCTTGTATCATAACACATAAGTAATTATTCGTCTTTCGTTGCGCCGCCGAGCGTAGATAAAATATAAATATATGGTAGAGAATATCGCATGTAGATTCTGATTGGTCTGAGAGAAAATTTGCTGGAACTGGATACTATGGGGGATATAGCCTGTAACTTCATTGTTTACACTCATTTTTGGTTTGCAGATTGCCACTCGACCGGCAGAAAACTTGAGAGGGGAGACTCGAAATTTGAAAATCTACTACACTTCGCCACATTGTCAATTTGAATTGTACTTACCAGTTCCTAGTTACTGGTTTTATGTTGTTTTTTTCGTTTACTCGTTGCGATAAAGATAGATAGTCGGTGATCTATCACGTGTTCAATCACTCTCCGCTATCTATTTACTCAGGGCTGATATGATACTAATATTATAGGGCACAAGGAAATAAGTTTATAAAACTTAAGCAACGAAAAGAAGGATGAGGAGTGCTCGTCTTTCTCTCTCCATACTCTCTCGCTTCTCTAACATGCGTGAGAGTGTGTAAACTGAGGAGAGTCAGACAGTCGCTCAGCATGAGATACGATGTCGAAACTAGGTAACAAAGGAGGAGGGGGAATATGATTGTGAACTAAACATTCAAGATTTGGAGCAATGCTCTGACTCTCTTCAGTTTGCACGCTCTCTCGCCGGTCAGAGAGACGAGATAGCGTGCAAACTGAAGAGAGTCAGACGATTGCTCAAGATTTGGGCATTTTTTACTTTAAGTCAAGGGGCTGATACGCGAGGTTCTCCAGAGACCATTGTAGCAATATGTTGAACAGTGCTTCCGCTGTTTCGTTGATTTGATCTTGCAGAAGCTCTTGGGCCATGTGCAGCAACGTTTCCTCGATGGCTAGAACTGCGATTGCGGTTGTCATGAATCCCTACAATGTAGTGTGTACTAGGTAAAAGATATCGTTCCCGAAAACAACACGGATGTAGAACAAAGTAGACATTGTGTACTCGATTATATATGTTTGGGCAGACAAAAATGGTTGTCGCAAGGGATAACTCAGTTGAAGGTGGTATTTGACACCGAGACTATGGAAAATTATCTGACAGAGAGAACTGAATGTAGTTAATATTGTAACGATAGTGATATTGTTGGAGCATACACGGATGTGGCATATATGGGCAAGTGCCGTTTGAAACGCAGATTTGTTAGCAGTTTTTGCTTTTTGGCGAAAAAACTAACGAGAATGCGCGCTCAGAAAAAATGAAAATCGAATGAGTGACGGAAGAAAAATGAACGGAGAAAGCGAGTTTAGATAAAAAGGAATCGAATAGGGAGAAGGAGCATTCAGTGAAAGCGCTGACTCATCATCTCCTCTCCGAAGAGAGAGGGGATGGGTAGTTTATACAATTGCTAAGGTTATCTTATTTGAAAACGTTTGATGCCGTTCCAGGCATGCTTCAGTTGGGCAATATATTTGATTAGCGTTTGCACATTTATCACTCCTGAAACTTACTCGCTCGTTCAGTAACAAAATCCAATAACTCCAGTAATCAGATTTCCAGTATCACGGGCTTATCAGCTGAAAATAATGGGGATATACGAGAAATCTAAAAATTCTTTGTTGTAGAGAGCATCGCAATACAAGGGAGAAGTAACATACAAGGGAAGTGCTGATTCATCGTGTGCATCTCCGAGGGAGTGACAGGCATGATTGCACGTCAGTCAATTCCCTACTCTTTTTCAGAGTTAAAACGATAAGAATTTTGCTTGGAAAGTACAGGGAATGAGAGAGAAAAAAAGGGAAGTGGGAGATAGAGAGACGAAATTAGGAGGAGTGAAATTCGGGTAACTCACGTTACCCGAATCCCTGCTCTCCTATTCGCTCTTCATTGTGCATGTTTTACGTTATTAGAAGTCGCTTATTGAGCACGGGTTGTAATATAACACGGATTACAATATTTCAATAAGTACAATATTTCCGTTCACAATGAATATGTAAAAACACGTTGGCTTAACGGCTGTTTATTTAATACTTACAGTTGCGTTAGTTGCGTTTATTGCCTGCTAATGTTTATCTTTGTGGACTGGTTGGATATTCTTCATTCACTAACTCAATTGTTGAATTGGTTTATTTTTTTAATACTATGATTTTCGATAATGCAAAGACAATATTCTGTGTCTTCAGTTGTAAATTATTCATTTAGACATGGATTCACGAATTTTCTACTATACCCAGATCACTGCGGCTATAATATGGTTGATCTTTGTTTATATTCAGACAAGGTTCGTATTTTTCGTGTTTTTGTTGAAATCAAATTAAGGTTGTTCATTCTCTTGTACGTGTGTAAAAATCGTATTCCAGTATTACAGCGGATCATGACTCTTAATTTACGTGAGCCTCTGCAAAATAATTGGGAATTACACGAGCGCAATTTATAAATCAGATTATAATACGACCTGGCGACTAACCAGTGGAATCGCAACCAGTGGAATTATCTATCTAATTTTGGTAATGTGCTTTTGACAACTTATTCTGATCACAAATTCCAGCCATTATATCAGTTAGACTATATCGATGAGACACTTGTAAGTAATCTTAGTTAAATTGCGTAAACTTACCTTTCAGGTTGGAATTATCTCCTATTTATTTGTAGGTTATTATATATAAACGATATAATGGCTCGATGTTTAATCTAGACATCGATGTTGATAAGCGTTACATGGGCATTGCATTATCTACACGCACTTTTGAGACTGATTTCAATTGTATCACCAATAAATTACAGGAAGGTTTTCAGTGTTTGCTCATGGAAATCGCTTCAAAATTATTCTACATTTCAGATATTTACTACGAACACTGTTAGATTTTTAGTCCTAATAGTCTGGATTTTTGAGGCCTGCATGACCAGTATCGAGCACATCACACTTGATGAGAGATCGCTAAGGATCACTGTGAGTCTGAATTCCTAGATTAGTGTGTCAAAATAAGGAAAGAACCCTAGTTGTTTTGCACTGTTTCTGTATTATATGCGCGGGCACGATTCTATCAAAAATCGAGACATAGAGAGCACTCGTTTCATTCATAGCCAAATCGACCGTTCTAATGTTATTCATCTAGCTCTCCCTTCGATCTATTAGTGACCTGAGGTGGAACATACATCAAATCGTACCTTAAAGTGGAAGCCCTTAGTTCCGCCTTAGATCATTGGTGGATTACGGCCTAAAGCAACTTTCTATTAAAACATAGCATTGGAAAGTTAAAGAGCTGACCCGAGTTTCAAAGAAGTTTTGAGCCCCGCTCATTAAGGGAGGCGCGGTTTCCCCTCTCATCTCCACTCTAACGCGTTAAAAGACTGTTGACAAGTTGTAATTATTGTTTTTTTCAGTACATCCTGAATTCCATACTTGTATTATTGACAATCATGATCTACATTTTCACGTTATGGTACCTCAAATATCATAGGGTGACATTATATATATATTTTTTTGGAGCCACTTCAAGCGATTTTACAGTCGTCGATAGACGATTATGCTAGGTGGTATTATCCAAATAAAATTTATGAAAGAAAACTTCCAATTTTAGGAATTCGTTCCAAATAAATCAATTCCATCTTCAGTTCAGCGAACCACTACATCTTTGTTTATACTCTGTGCATGTGATGTTTTATTGAGTTCAGCCAGTATTAATTAGTAATTGTTTAGTTGATGTTGCCTCCAGAGTTGTTGGTCATATCCTATACGAAGTGTTTCCGGAATATTTATTAAGTCATGAATTCGATATCATATATATGATTATCGACCTTATTGATGGCATATGGTTTCCGACATGTCTCTTGCTCCTTTTCCCAAAAGTATGGCATAGTTTTATTTTTTTTTTTAAATTTGATAGTGTGATTTTTAGTTTCGTCAAATATATCTACGCAGGCAAATTAAGAATACAACCACATGTCATGGACGAACACGAGCACTTCAATCGTATGCATATTATTAATTCATCAATGTAGTCGATGAAATCGTATTATGAACTCCAGCACTAACCAACATAGAAAAACAACAGATATATTTTATGTTTGCGATTCAAGAAAAAGCGTAGTGGCCACAGTTGCACACGCCGGCGATGGCCCCCATGATTGAGGGAGAAATACTCAACCGTGAAAGGGGGTCATGGTCTGAAAACACCTCGCCGCCAGTGTTGGGCAACTATGGTCGTAACGGAATTTTACATATTCCCAGGACCAGCGCATTTTCCGCTCGCGCCACTTCGCGACGAATGAATCGTACACTTCCATCAAGATTGGTACCATCAGTGATGGCAATTCTGTCCGCTACTCTACTCGCTTTGATCGTTCGATCCTTTCATACCGGTGAGATGGCCAGATAACGCAAAAACAGTTATTGTGACACTAACTATTTACTCAGGGTTGAGGCTTAGGCTTCCCCCCCCCCTGCGAGGTTGTCCAGGCTCCATTGAAACAATATGCTGAACAGTACTTCCGCTTTTTCGTTGATTTGACCATGTAGAATCACTTGGACCATGTGCAACAACGTTTCCTCGATGGCTAAGGCTGCGATTGTAGTAGTCATACCTTGAACTCTCTGAAAGTTTATTATTTGGAGTGGCTTCCAAATATACGCTTACATGGCATTTGGGATTGTTCGAATTGCATCGGGAAATGAGGATAGCACCGGGAGGTTAAAGTTGGGAAAAACTGAAAAAAATGAACAAACTTACAAGTTTTAGTTTGTTAGATGTCGCTTAGAGGAATAAAACAGTTCAAGATAATCTTTAACACCCCTATGGACAATAATCTTAAAGAGAAAACTGAATGGAGTTAAAATTGTAACGATATTTATACGGAGGATGTGCCCTATATGGGCAAGGGCCGTTTGAAACTGAGCAGTTTTGGATTTTTGGCAGGAAAAACTAACGAAGAAAGCGCGCTCAGAAAAAAGAAAATCGAAAGAGTGACGGAAGAAAAATGAACGGAGCAAGCGTGTTTAAATAAAAAGGAATCGAATAGGGATAAGGGACATTCAGTGAATATGACACATCGTTTCCCCTCCGATAAAGGAAATAGTTAGAGTTATTATTTCATATTTCAAGGTGACAACAGAAAATAGACGGATTATTAGTGGAAAATATCAATTGTGCAGAAATTGACGGTGCTACAGTATCGTCATACACAGGGAGAAGTAACATACAAGAGAAGGGTTGATTCATTGTCTGCCTTTCTCCGAGGAATGGAGAATACATACACGTCATGCGATTTTCTACTATCCTATTCCATCTTCTTTTTGCGTGCTCTACTTTGTTAGAAGTCGCTTTATGTGCCGGGGTTGTAATATTACTCAACTTACAGTGAACTTGGAGAAATTGAGCCCTGAAAATACTCTTAGTGAAGCAGCCGAATGGAAGGGATATTGCAACCATGATGATAGCCATACGACCGGAGAGCGCGAACAATGTGGAGGGGTATTTGTTCTACTTCCTATACAAACACACAAAGAATCATCTCTATTGATTTCTAACTGATTAGTGTTGCTCTTCAATATCATTTTTTAACATTTTATCGACAAAAACAGATAAATAGAACGATATCGGTGCATAATTATTGCGTTCCTTAGTACAGGAGCCACTTCAAATGGTCACAATCAAAATACGAGTTCATAATTATGCATATTGCAAACAATAGTGGCATACTAGCAGCAAAGCTTTGTTAAAATTTGTTTCCAGTCCAGTACCATCGATTATGTTTGGAGTAAGTGAACTGGTGTGCTACGAATCTATGGAATTGTTATAATCACTTGAGAAAATATTGATTGGTCTGAGAGAAAATGTTGGATATGGTTGTGCGAGACAGTAACATTATCGATTACTAGACAGTTAGGGTAGTTAATCAAAAAGATCAACCGTTGAAGCCCTCTACGAGGTACTTCAAACAGAATTGGAAGAACTTTCTAAACAACGATTCTGCCTTGTCGTTGAATCGATCCTGGAGTATCTCCTGTGCCATGTGAATGAAGGGCCCCTCCATGGCTTGAAATGATCCTGTCGTCATTCCTTGGATACTCTGGAAAGAAAGAAAAGTTTTAAATGGCTCCTTCCAAGCTCGCAATTTAGGCATTCTTAAGTTGTGTAATCATTTCCCTGAATTCAACTTAATTTGCCAAGCCAAGTGATCAACACCAGATTAGGATGGAAGCGACCACAGTGTGATTGAAATAGGATTCATACTCGAAACAAAGCAAACATGCATGACGTTAGATGTTCCCTAAATCCCAAGGAGAGACTCATATTCGCAGTAATATCCGAGGAGTAGCACGCTCGTTTATGTCAACACATGCGAAGAGATGAAGAGCTGTTACCTTGGCTCGGTGCATCTTGCCGACGTTCTTCAATCGATCGATTGCTGCTTGGACGTCGGCCGGCTTCTCCTCGACGGAATTGATGACGTCATCGAAGACCTGTAAATGTATAAAAAAGTTATGAGAAGTCATTGAAATAAAAAAATTTAGCATCTAGCTAACTCTTAGCTTAGTTCCGATATTCGCCAATGCGTTCAAGTTTTGCACGCGTTACTTGCAAGTAGGAAAACCAAATAAATAGCTCATTAATGTGAATATATTCCCCGACTCTTCACGATTTGCTTCCACTTGTCTTCATATTTTCCGCTTATATTAGCTCATTATCGAGCAATCGTCTGACTCTCTTCAGTTTGCACGCTCTCTCGTCTCTCTGACCGGCGAGAGAGCGTGCAAACTGAAGAGAGCGAGACCATTGCTCTCATTATCGGTTGTTCGTTGATTTCTCGCATTTGCAAAAGCTCGTCGCGACCAAGATATCAGGAATCTGCATATCCCGCTCCCTATGGGAACACAGTGAGTCTCGAGTGAAACATTACACACGAAATGCCAAACCATACATCAGTATCACACAAAAACAAACACATTTTTTCGGCTAATATGGTGACCACAGTTGCTAAAGCGGCCGATCGCTGTAGGTGCAATAGTTTTACCTTCAAATATGCTCCAGCGACCGCTTCGAATGCTGGGTTGGAGTTGTCGGCCGCCGGAGTTCCACTGATGCTGGCGAGTTTCTTGTATTTCTCCTGGTTCTCCGGCAGTTCGCTCAGATATCTGCAATAAAGAACGTTATCATTAGGCTAGGTTAGCGCAAGGGAAACGCAATTAACCTATGAAGAGCATAAGCTCATCCTTATCTGAGCATATACATCCCTATTTGATAATTTGATGGTTTGATTAAAACATAGATCGTTGATAAACTCAGGACAGACTGATCGAGGGGGCAGGAGCGGAAACCCTTATTGGTGCGCTTACTCAACTGCATAATTCTATGTTGCTTGATGTGAAAGGTAGAGTTCCCTCATTAAAACACTGCGATATGCTCCAGTTCAGTATTAATCACGCACCAGGGAGTTTACTGATTTGCAAATCAGAAGCGCCTCATTACTCCATTACGTCAACTTCCTCACAATAGCACATTTGAGCAATGGTCTGCCTCTCTTCAGTTTACACGCTCTCCCGCCCATCAGAAAGACGAGAGAGTGTGCAAACTGAAGAGAGTCAGACGATTGCTCTCACATTTGCAAATCATGCGTCAGGGGGTTCGTCTCGTGAATTTGCGGGCGCGTATACAGATAAGAAACCGATCAGGCCCCCTATCCCATTCGATGTTTTCAGTCTAGCAATATCCAGAGCATGATATATCATCACTCAATCATAAGCATGCCTGTTCTCTGAAATGCAAGGCTACCCTCGCATATGGCGCGGGATAAATGCCAGTTCACTTTCCCTCAATATCACTTGCCATTCCATTAGCGATAATACTCACGATTCAGAACATTAATGAGTTTTCCCGACTAATTTTCCTAAGGCCTAGTGATATAACTTTCCCTTTACTCTCCGCAAAACTCAGATTCAGTACAAGCCTCGGAGTTTCCTCGTCCCTCTAGTGAATCTGACCCATCCGACCTTGCTCGGATTTCTTCTTCCTATTAGAGTTCGTAGTTCATCTCGCGGTCTCTTCTTTGTCTTTTTATTTTTCCACACTTTCTCACTCCTCGGTCCGTCCAGAGAGTGCACGAAGTGGGGACACGTTGGCTCGAATGACGAACTATCCATTATGATGTGTCCGACGTCAACTTCTCCAGTTTCTCGATAATACTGCCCGGCCGAAAAAATTCGAGGTGCGCTTGCGTCATGCGGTTGTTTTCGACTACGAATCTCGAGCAAATCCCCCCACTGATTCCTCTCAAATAGCTTCCCCTGATTCTCCCCTCGATTCGTACTACTATCACGCGAGATCTGAGTTAAGAATTAAGAGAAGTTCAAAGGACGATGTTGAATACAAAATCCCAACGTATGAACATCCATATGCATAATTTTCGTTCACGAAACCCCCACTGACTCCTCAGAAATAAGTTCCCACCTCGATTCGCACTATTATCACGTGAGATCGGAGATCAGATTGAAAAATCAAAATTCAAACGATTATGAATAAGTTTGTTTAAATCCAACTTTTAAAACGCAAGTATCACATACAAACGGGTCCCATTCTCAAAATTTCCCATGCCGAGCTATAATGACGATTATGGGAAATGACGATCTAAGGCCTATTCACGACTATTAATCTCGAGCAAATCCCCCACTAATTCCTCGGAAATAGCTTCACCCTCGATTCGTACTACTATCACGTGAGATTGGAGATCAGATTGAAAAGTTCAAAGGAGTTCAACACCCTTTTCCCAACGTTTCATAGCATGGATATATATTTTGTATGTGCAATATAAACGGATCCTGTTCTATGAAAGATGTCTATATGCTATACATTTTGGAAAATGAAGATGTGTACGCAAAATTCGCGATCATTAATCTCTCACTAGCCCTTTCTAATTGCTCGAAAATAGCCTTCAAATCACAATATCATCTCGATATATCGGAGATCAGATTGGAAAGCATATGTCAAGGATTCATATCCGTTCAGATTCAGCGTTTTGAAATTCACACGTGTAACATATAAAACCCATTATCTTAATTTTTCCATCCCATATGCAAAGTGAGTATGGGAAATGGGGATGCATGGCCCACGACTATGAATCGTAAGAAAAGCCACCACTGATTCCTTTGAAATTGCTGCACTCCTTGATTGTACTATATAATCGGAGATCAAATATTGAAACAAATGAGTCCATCTATTCACCTTTTAGAAGGTTACACGTGGTCATACACTTCAGAAAATCGGTTATGGCGGCACCTACCCTCATTTTTCGCATGCTCTCTCACTGAGCCCCTTTAGAAAGCGAGAAAAAGCAGGAAATGGTGTGTCGTTTTTGTTCGCGTGACTACGGCCGGAAAATTGGATTGTGACGCAACGCGAGCAACACTAAAATCTACCTTGCGAGGAATCTTCTGACTCTCTCGAAATCACACACTCTCTCATCGATCAGAGTGAACGAGAGAGTGTAGGATATTGAGAGAGCAAGAGCATTGTTATATGCTCGTATTAGGCGGAATTTATGAGTGCGAGACACGAAAGGGAAGATGAATGTACCTTCTCGTTACTCCCTAGTATTTCTTCCAGAGCATAGCGGATCGAGATACCACTGTCTCTTCACAAGCATACTCCCAAGTCCGGTTGATAGGTGAGAGAGTGTACAATATGAAGATAGAGAATCACCACTAGAGAATCAAGAGTTAGTCACTGAAATTGACATGGCGAAACCATTACTCCCTGATATTGGCACCGCTCGACTCAATGGCAAAAGCGTTGTCCCATTTTGCATGATTCATTGTGTCAATAGATGTGTCTATGAATGTCTGATAACATGGATGTGTCATTCGAGACATACAATAGAAAATGATAGTGAAACCGAATCGGATTCTGTACCCGTTTGTTCAAGCTATACACTCCATCACTCCCAGTAAATCGGGGAAAGAATATGCATTAGTACATGCATGAAGACACAGACTGTGGCGATTTGATTACACTGTATCTAATCTACCAGCTATGAACTTCAAGGTAATGATAGCATTTACTTGGCGCGTGAAGTTATATATCTGAGATATGAGAATGCGGTCAAAACATTAGCCACCCACGCCGCCTCTCCATTACTAGAGGTCGCGTGCCAAACGATGACTAATCATGACATTAGCAAGAAGTTGAAGGCGCGTTCATGTAAGAGCCAGCTATCACTGGCTTCCCTTCGCACACGTATCAATACTACATGAACCTGATTTTCGGTCGCAAGTATATAGGATTTGCGCTTCTGAAACCCATCCACAAATCGGGAGATCCAAGAAATGAGGATAAAGGGATAACGCTTCGTTCGCTAGCATATTGCGGAATACGCAACTCGTTCACAGCGCCGCAACCAACTAACTAGTTTTCTCACTTCGCCAGCATGGTCTTGATATTACAACTCTGGCAGAACGCCGCAACGAACTAATCGCGATTTTTCTATACAAAATAATCAAATCTGCTCACTTCGCGAGCATGATCTAGAAGTTGTAACTCTTACAGAACGCCGCAACGAACTAATCGAGATTTTCTACACGAAGTCATCAAATCTGCTCACTTCGCGAGCATGGTCTTCCCGCAGGCGACATCGTTCCTCTTTATCGTCTTCCAGAAGTTCTTCAACGTGAAAAGCTCCCGGAAATTGGCAAAAGGAAGGCGAGGATCGGTCTCCGGAGGCGCATCCGCAGCCTGATCGCTTTTCTGAAGGAAGGAGTTCAAACATTTCGACCCAGTTGTCAATGTGGGAAATTTAGACAAGCATACTCATTTATAGAATTCTATGCCATATCTCTCTACTATGGGCTTGTGTTGTATAGCAAAATACGACTTATCACAGAAACCAGGACAAAACAATTTCCGCGTTCTTGAAGAAAATGACGCATTTTATTCTCACGTTAGTCGATTTCACAGAAGTCAATTGTCCGTTAGACGCTTTCTTTGAGAACGGAAAACTTGCTTCAATGAAGAAAATGCACAAAATTCTGAGATGTTTGTAAACAGCGAATTTGTGAAATTTTCCACGTCTATTATTCACTCATATTCGCATTTCTCATATTATGACCACACTACCACCTGTTTACGAGCGTGAAAACGTAAATTTCACGGGAATATGCTGCTAGCACATAACATTCCCTTCTGAAATCGAGTTACGTTTTCTATTTTAATTTTTTTTGAACTATTTATAAATGCGTACCTTCACCACACCAACGGGCAGCTCTTATGTTGATGCATTTTGATATTTAGATAATGGAATTGCCATCATACTCCAACCGCTTAATTCACGCAAGCTATGGATTGTACCTAGCACCTGTTTTTTTTTATTTCTGAGTGAAAAAAGGCTGAGTGGTAAATAATGATGAATGCAAACCTTCACGACGATTGCTTCGGACGAGGGCGTGGGCCGTCCCGAGGAGGCACCACCGCCCATCAAGGATCGAAGAAGTGACAAGGCGAAGGGAGGGGAAGGACGGAAGAAAGGGTAGTTGAGCGGTGGACGATGGAGAGCGGACTAGTAAGGGAGAAGTATGCGTGTGGAAGTGGAGGTAACAGACGCGAAACAAGGGCAGAGGAGGAAGGAGTATTACAGTGAGAACTCGCTGAGAAGGCTACACGAAGATATGTAGCGCACTATCACAATTTCGCAAGCTCAGAGATCGCAGAGAAGGAGAAAAAGGTGAGAATCAGAATGTTAGTTGCCTGGTTTCTTCTGGATCAAACGGCTACGCAATAGATTCGGAAAATATGAAGGAGTGAAAGCAAGGCGAATGAAGGAGAAAGAAGGACGAGGGAATAGGGGAAGTTCGACGACGAACCAAAGGCTAGATGAGTAGTAGTGTAAGAAGGATGAGTAAGGTTGGCTCCAGGAGTGGAAGAAAGCCTACGCCAAAGCATGAACAAGTATGAGCGAAAGGAAGGGCAGAATAGGAAGGAGGTCGAGGCAAGGAGTAAAACGTAGAGTGAGGGCAAGAGACGTGTGATACTCTTGTATCGCTCTCTTTCTCTAGCCACCTCTTCCTCGCCGCGATAGCTAAATGAGGAGGTGGAGTCAAGACGGAAAGGGGAGAGGAGGAGGAGGAGGAGAAGATGGGGGAGCAGACAGGCTATGAAGGTGCATCAGCACTTTGTCATGCAATGGATATCGAGCAAGACTCCCATCCCACTTGATAGGGCACAAACTCGATTACGACTGACTTTCCCGCGCCCCCGAGCGCGGTAGCTTGGTCGATTACGGAGTTCACACAACTGCGTAAGCGAGATAGCAATAAGTAAGGAACGTTCAATCATCGGTGTGATAGAGGAGGAGGACACGTGAAATGTGGGAAATCAGTTTCAAACGGTATTTCGCAATCGCTAATTCTCTCATTGATGCGTAATCGAGATGAAAAGCGGTCAAACAGTGCCATGGAGTGTGGGATACGTGCCGGAAGGTGACCAATAGTATTCTCGTCGCATATGGAATTGGCACGCATCTTAATTGGGATCAGATCTTGGATTCCACAACCCTCTAGCCTCTCTGAGAGTGTCAGAGGCATAATCGTGGATGAATTGTGTCTCCTGGATCGTTCGAATCTCTCACGATTACGCAACGCGCTCTTGGATTTTACGTAATGACTCGCAACGCTGCTATTCTCAATGCATACTCAACATCCCACTCATTGCGCGTGTGAAATATGGCAACACCGATCGTCGTGCGCAAGCTGGAGTTCACATCGTTGCGTAATCGCGATCACAAATGGGAACGAATTTTTGCTTGCGCTCACCAATAATATCAATAACCGTGTGAAACGAGGGAAGCAAGTGCCAAGCGATCACTTAGTTTCTTGGTATTTTATGGATTTCTCACGACTACGCACTTGAGACGACAGACCTGCAGGCGTCTTCGCCCATTTCGACGTATACCTCCGTTCATTGACGGAAACTTGAAAATTCATCAACAGGCGAATTTATTTCAATCTAAGCCACAGTTGTTGTGATGACAATGCTAGAAACCAGTACGAAAATGACTGGTCTCTCAAACTCAATAATCTTAATCTCCTGATCCCTTTTGGATCTCCCACGACTACGCAGTTAAGACGATAAATCTGCACGCTTCTTCACCCGTGTCGCGTGCTTTCGCCCACTGGTTGATCTTGATAAACCCTCGTATAAAGGTTCATTGCGGATTCATACGACTATGTGATGGATAAGCTTTATTCGCCATGCTTCTTTACTAAAGTCGTGTTGAACTTCCCACTCATTGCGCATGAGAAAATATAGGTCCACTCTCAAATGGTCTCGAAATCTGGAGTTCTCACTGCTTCGTAATCACGACTAGTGACGTATTATTATCGTACCTTTCATTTTCAACGGTGCAACGAACGAGATGAAACGTTTTGAAATTTTCAAACTTTTCAAGACGATTGTGGGCTTCCTGGCAAGTCTATCTGAAAATCCTTTTATTTCTGGGTTCATCGTATGAGATTACATTAATTCGAAATAAGTTAAACTAAAATATTAATCTTTTTCAATTAGAAATGGCTCTTTAAAATGATGAAAAATTTTCCTATGTTTAGCATCGTCGGCAATCGCAAGCACCGCCCCCTTTTCTATCACTATAATTTATCCATTTCTTATAGAAATACATCATATTTTGATTTGTTTTCTCGCGACATTATGTAATTTAATGTGAGAAACACATAATTTTAAGGATTTACCTGTAATTGTTAGGAAGCCCGTAAGAAGCTTGAGACTTTTGAAAATTTCAAAACGTTTCATCTTGTTCATTGTACCGTTGAAAACGAAAGGTACGATAATCATGTGAACCGAAGGGAACCAGTGCCTATTTTTATTTCGTAGTCACTTAGTCTCTTGGTCGCCTATGGAATTCCCACAACTACGCAACATAGAATATACGACATTTTTCCTGAGCATATCACATGTGTTGTGCCGGATTGAGTGGATATTATGTGTGAGACACTGTATTTCTCGGCACCATATTTCTCGGCACTAGTCGTCTGATAATTCCATCGTAATTACATGAACTTCTCTTCGTAAATTAGACGGCTAAATGACACAAGGCGTTATATAGCACACGGCGCTCAAACGGCATGACAATAAATTAACTACTATTCAAATATTGGTGTAAGATGGATTTGAACTTCTCTGTTGTGACGCTGATCGAATGAACTGAGGAACGCGAGGGATTATGGTCACCTTATACACAGTTTTGGATATTTGTTTTTGAAAAAGTTTGAAAAAAACAACACTTTGCTAAACACTTACGGATAGGCGCAGTGTGCCGGCCAATCTCTTCATCTAGCTCTGAAGGATGCGTGCGACTCAAACCGGGAAGATGAGATGCAATAGGCATAAGCCTAAGCCCCAGATAGACATGCACTCTCTGCTTGATTTCGCACAGCTACGTAACAGCGGATAACATCACTCATGGTCGAGCAATAGCCTGACTCTCTTCAATTTGCAAGCTCTCTCGTCTCTCTGACCGGCGAGAGAGCGTGCAAACTGATGAGAGTCAGACCATTGCTCCCCATGTTCATCTAGCTTCATCGATTGTCTAGCAATGCATTGAGACAGCTTGAAGACAGTGCGAGCTTTGCTCGCACTGTCTTAATTTAGGTTTATTAGGCTTAGGCTTAGGATTAGGATTACAATGAAGATATGACATCGCTGAATTTCTTCACTATGTCTCATAGTTCTTCTGCATGCTCTGCTATAGAGCGCGAAAAATCTAGAGATTTAATGCGAAGTCAACTCTACTATCTAGTGCTGCCTAATGCGTGACTGTGAGGTGGAAAATCACTGCATAATAAGCACTATTTTTAGTTTTCTCTTTCTTATTAATACATCACATTTTTAGATACTAGTCTTTTCTAATGTTATGGGTACCTCTCGAATGCGTATCACGCGTCGTTCCGACACCTTCAATCCAGTAACAAGTAGGCTAGTGTAATCTCTTAGTCTCTTGGTATTTAATGGATCTCCCACGACTAAGCAATAAATCGAGAAATTGCCTAACTCTCTTCAGTTTGCGCGCTCTCTCGTCTCTCTGATCGGCGAGAGAGCGTGTAAACTGTTTCCCCGCTTAGCGTCCCACTCACTCATTCAGCATGCGAATATGGGAACACCATACCAAATGGTCTTTCGCAATTTGGAGATACTGCGTAATAACGACTATGAACGTATTCATAGTCGTGCGAATCGCGGGGAACCAGTGTCAATTGGTCTTTCGTAATCGTCTCGCTTATGGATTTCTCACAACTACAGCCTTTAACAAATCCTCAAAATATCATGTGGTTTGCGTCTGAGTGAGCGGGATATTATATGAGAAATAGTTTTTGATATTTCTCGGAACTAGCGCACTAATTGCATGAACGTAGAAGCGATATGCAATGGCTGAGGAACACAACGCGTTTGGAATCTTACGATGGTCATATGACTTGAGGTAATATATCATCAAACTTGCAGTGTACTAAACCGAACTCAAGGATTGCAAAAACAGAAATATAAAATATAAAATGATCTTCCCCAATCTCCATTTTATTGGTCTCTTACAGTGAAACATCCAAGTGAATAACTTCATGGCAGCACACTGAACTTAATAAGTTCGAGAAAAACTAAGTGTCACGTTGTCGCTCTTAATCTCTTACTCTCACGACCACTAATATTTTCCAAAAAAATACATTCCTGAGAGAATCCTGAGAGAGCGGATAGTGTAATTTACGAGAGTCATCTCGAGATCGTTCACTACTACCCTACCGGCATCTTATTTACTCCAGACGGGCATGTAATAAACGAGATGATATCGATAGACATGCTAACCTCATTACAACTGGTGTCTAGTACGATATCAACACTTTGATGGCTTAGTAGTTATGATTTTAAAAAAAAACTCCATCAAATATTCAAATTTACAAATATACAAAGTACTCGGATAGTTGTTTTTGCAAGTATACTTTACAGAACACTTACGGATAGATGCAGTTTACTGGCCAACTTCTTCATCTCGCTCTGACCGATGCGAACGACTCGAAACGGCAATATGCGAGTGAATATCCCCAGATAGACGTGCACTATCTGCTTGACTTCAACGTAAAAACATCGATGATAACATCACACTTGCTCGCATCAATCCTTCGCCAGTCTGAGGATTAGAGTTCGTAATTTGGGTCACCGTCTCTTCATTTCTCACACTCTCTCGCCGCTCGACCTGCCTAGATAGTGTGGGAAATGAAGAGATCATTACACGAAATGATGAACTATACTATTTATGGATGTAAAATAACTGAATATATTCATGTCTGCTATATCGGCTACATGATCGCTTACAGAAAGAAGATACCTTTCTTAGCCATCACTGGTCTAGTTATGGCATATGCATGACAGAGAAAGCACATGCTAATAGCCGTTATTTTTGGCTTTGACTATCTTCAGATTGCATGACGCAAACCGCTGGAAAAAGGCTAAACCCTTTACATTCAAAATTTGCAGTAAACGTGCTCATTATTCGATACTAGTCTTTATAATTGTATGGGTGTCGCACGGATACGTATCGAGCTGGTACACTTTCACATAATGCTCCGCGAAATGGAACTACCCCGTATTTGGTATTGCATGGCAGGAAGTGACTATCTGAGTCCAGGTAATTGTATGTTCTACTCGTTTGTAATCGTATGGGCATCGCACGGATATCCGTGCGTCGTTCATTCTAGCACTTCCGATGAATGTGAGAAAGTAGTGTGAAAGCCTTGCGAAATGGGATTAGCGCGTAGCCGAGGGAATTGTAGTAGGGAGAGTGACGAATGGCGCTTTTGCTACTCTGGTGCTTTGTCGTTTGACTTTTAGTATCAGTGTCTAAAGTGTGTTCTCCGACTGCATTTCCCCTCACCCACTTCATCCTCAAAGGCCAGTTAAATGAGAAAAGTGCGAAGTGTATCACGAGATCACTATACGGCCTGAGGGAAAACCACGTTATCTCCGAGTATCCGTGTCAAACGTATTCTTCCCGATAATGTAATTTCTACTATCTTTGTACTTCCTCATCGAAATCACATTTGGTAGAGAATCTCCTGCGCGGCGTTTTATTGGCAGTACGCCAGAAACATTTGCTCTAAACGCAAGAAAATGCGAAAATGCATTCTTCCCGATAACATCCCTTCTCCACTCGTAGTATTTCCAAATAGATAAGGTTGTTGTGTTGAGGTGCTAAGAATACGATGCAGAAGAAACATACAATGAACAAGAGATGGCACAAGCCTCGAGGGGGGAATGATGGGGCGGAGAGGAGAAGGATAAGCGCAGAGATGGGAAGGGAAAGGAATGGGGGCTGAATCAAAATGATGTCGATGATGGCGATGGTTTCAAACTATCGAGATATCATGAGTAATGAAAAGACAATTCATGCATGCGCATTACAATCTGAGGCATGAAACGCTTTATAATTTGCAGTTTAAAAAATATACTCATTTTCCCGTATCTTTTCACGATTTCAACGTACATATTTTTAGATACTAGTCTTTTGCGATCTTATGGGTGTTGAACGGATGCGTATCGAGAGTCGTTCATTCGAGCACTTCCGATTAATGTGAGAAAGTACGATATCCTACCAAGATGAGATTGTGACAGAAAGAACACAAGAGGGAAGAAAAATTAGAAAAAAAATGTAGATTGTTTCCAAGTGAGCTCCAAGGTCAAATGACTGCAAAGAAATAGAGGAAAGGCTAAAATAAACTGCGAGTCCCGCTCCAAAATGTTGCACAGAATCTCGCGCTTTCCACGTACTCTCTAGATCTACCTGACCAGTGAGCACATGAAATGAGGAGTGCGCATGCCGGCTTAGCAACTCTATCGCATCTATCAGCAAGTCTATTAGAAACAAACTCGTGGAGATCCACTCGAGGACCTGTCTTCCAAGAGGTGCATGAGTTGCATACTCGAGCATATATTTTTTCGAGACGAGCATCTGCGAGAATCGGGAAACACAATGCAGACTGAAGCAAATCACATCATATTTGATTTGTTTGTAAAGTAAGGACCGGTCTCCTGTGAGGAGCCTTAGATGTTGTACATTTGATTGTTTTTGAAATCGGAGAAAGGGGGACTATCAAATAAAACGAACCCAGTGAAGATTTAAGCAAGTGGTGAAACAAATCGACAAATAAGTTTATATCAAGAGTTCAAGAGTCGAATAGCAACTCAATGGCTTTTTGCATTTTACATTTTTTTGTTGTAATTTTGTCATCTGAGCATTTCTGGCTTCTTCGGCGGATCGCCCTGAATGGGCCCGAGAACAGGTGTTCTTATTGTCGGCGCATCGGACTGGAATTTACTCATGAACTTGGCTGCAATGAAGTTTACGATTACCTTATTTTCTGCAGTTTCTGATGGTAGAGGTATGCGCAGCATAAGAGACTGGACGGTGATTGAGCGAGCGGAGATTTGGGAAGACTAAAAAGGGAAAGGACCTTTTTTCATCTGGTGATTGTTTCAGTCCTCAAATTTGTTTGAGTTTCATCGACGTCTAAAAGATTCATGAATCGAAAGCAATTCAATGCTTTCGTGCTCCAACTCCAAAAAAAACAAATAGAGAACAATCTCATTGGTGGAAATTTTTTTACAATTTTTAGTATACATTTGAGCATTTCTGTCGTCTTCGGTGAATCGCGGCTAGGTAAATCTCTAGGTAGGTTCGTGGAGGTTCACTCGATGACCAATTTCACAGAAGCGCCATCCTCAAAGAAGCGGCAGAGGATTGAAATTGTTATTATACAAAACGAGGAAAATACAGAACGGTCAACACGTAATATTTGTGGAGATGATAATGATGTGAAACATCTCGAAACCATATTCTCACCACCTCGATTCTGCAGATTCCACTGAATTGGACATGAACATAAACTGAACATAATTTGATTATAATTATGTATTATTTAAGCATCTCACAGACCCTCGTCAAGATCCGTCTTCGGATCGATGCATTGCTATTTGCTATGTCACATCACTTTCAAGAGTAGCTCTGAGATAAATCCTTTCTGGATCCTCTCATCCTATGGTTCATGTATCGTGAAATTTCTGCTCAATTTCATATGATTCAATGCTTCTCTGTGTACTTTTTTTGACTTTTTTTTGACTTTTTTTGACTTTTTTTTTACCCAACGAGTCAGATGGGTCAAACTAAGTTGTTGATATATTTCGCCAAAATTGTGTTTATAAGTTACTTTTTACTATATTGTCATTAATCTGGTGATTGCTTGCATTCTGAAATTCATTTCTGATATGTTTCATCAAAATATCAAGTGTTCAAGCGTCGAATGGAAACTCAATCCGCCATTGACAAATGCCACAAGTGATAAAATAAAAAGGAATCAAAAAATCAATTAAATCTATACCAAGTTTGCTCGTTGATGGGCACTTATTTTGTTTTTTCATGGAATATATTTGAGCGCGTATACATTTTAGGCGGATCGCAATGAATGGCGCGAGAACAGGCGGACTCATGGTCGGCTGTGCGGAGACGAGCTTCTTTTCAAATTTACGATTTCGAAGCTTGTTGTTGATCATTTACCGTTATATATCTATTGTCGAATGATACATACACGAACATTGACGAATTCTTCCCGTCTATCATTTTTGACAGACTTTTCCACATTTTCCGTGTCCTCAGTAGCGTAGGGATATGAATCAGTTATGAAATGATGGAAAGTGTCGAAATGGATGATAACCAAAAATAGACCCTTCTGGAGAATTTGCACCGTAGTTTCCCGAAGTCTCAAATATGAATACGTGAGTTCTGCAGAAGGGTTCATTTGTCGGTTATAATCCAGTTGATTACCATCCAACGGTTTTCATTCCCCCTAGTGCACGCGCCTTGCCGTATAACTCCCGTAGAATGAGACGTGAGATCTCCGCACAGGCGCCTTCTGGACGGGTACAGTGAAAAGTGATGAAAATTCATATTTCCTCATCTGTTCAACGAAGATTGAAAATTCTGATGTTAGGCTACTCCAAAGTGCTCTGACGCACTTTGGTGCGGCTCCCCAGAACGCGCCTGACCGAATACCTCTCATTCCCTTTGAACGAGGTATATTTGATTCGAAAGTCGAAGTTAATAATAATGAAGCTTGCGATTAACCAGT
This sequence comes from Pristionchus mayeri, assembly GCA_036245805.1. Taxonomy (NCBI): domain Eukaryota; kingdom Metazoa; phylum Nematoda; class Chromadorea; order Rhabditida; family Neodiplogasteridae; genus Pristionchus; species Pristionchus mayeri. The sequence goes on along the minus strand of BTRK01000002.1, from coordinate 4,474,411 downwards.
TAGCATGATATGAAAATTGGACATTTAGTCAATATTTAAAGAAATTTTTCTGCCAGATATTTTTCTCACATTTTGAGTGGACAATCAGCGTTGTTGTTGCATCGTATCATCGTATGCTGATTGGGAAAATCAGCAATATCAGTTACTCGGCCTGTGAAATTGTCAATCACAAATTAATCAACATTTTGTTTCGGCTTAACCATAAATGAATCAGTTTAGCTGAACAGGCAATCGTGTGTTAAATTTTTCCGAAAGATCAATAAATCGATCACTCAGGAACTTCAATTCTCGTATCACTCCGGCATGCTTTCAATTATAATTGGTATAATTATACTAAAATTAAATTAGAAAATTAAAATTAAAATTAGTTTAATTATATTATATATTATAATAATATTTAGTAATATTCAAATAGCAACCTGCACTAAATAGTCTGCACTAAAGAAGTGTGCGCTGATTAAAACGTTTCGTATTTATTTATGTTCAAGCTTTATCCCTGGCAGTGACTCACGTATGTACAACGATAGTTGTAGTAATTGAATTCCAGGAACGCTAACCCTAGCAATGATTACTGCACTGTACTCAGACAATTGAGTATCACGGCCGATATTTATTTGTGAATTTGTGGGCAAATTATGGATGGCTTCGCAAGAAAAGACTCTCTTCAAACTACACACTCTCTCATAAATCGGACCGACGAGAGAGTGTGTAGTATGAAGAGACCGTTTCTTGCCAAGCCATCCCTATGCCAAATTATGGATGTAGTGTACTCGTATGGGACTAGAGGGCGGAATCGAAGAAGGAAAGCGGGACGGATAATTATTTAGCAATATCATCGACGGAGAATCCTGTTTGAACGATGCGGTTTACCACCTGGAAAAGGCCAACGATCACATTTGCAAATACAACATTAGCCGTGAAAACCTTGTGATCAGCCTTTGCTGATAAAAGTGCATGTTCACTGCAGTTATTCACCTTGTGTATTAAAGCACAACAGATATGTTAAATAATGCAAAATCAACGACCTTTAAGATGAAATATCAAATCTCACCCGCATCGGTCGACTCTTGGCTACGGCCATTTTGGCTGGTCCCTCCTGCTCTTCCGTTACTTCCAACTGCAAATATTCATTCAATAATCTTCACCAAAACATGTAGTCACTTCCCTCGAATTCTAAAATGTGTCCATAATAACGAGTTACAAAATAACAGCGACCTTGGTTGCTTCGGGCTCTGCAGCTGCTGCAGCAGTCTCAGGCGCAGCATCTGAGGACTGGCCGGTGCTTGGGTGGGCGGAGAATTGGGAGGACTGAACAGGGAAATATAACTGACTAGGGTTATCTTAATGGAAAATATTTGAATTTCGGGTAAGTTTCTAGCGTTCTAAATAAAGAAACGCGCATTAGCTATATTGATCCCCTGAAACATATCTGAAAATGTATCAAACATTTTCCAATAATAACTCCATAATTGCCTCCTGGCCTCCTGCTTCGATTTGGTTTCCTATATCATCGGCTAAAATGTGCTAGCGTTAAATTGCAGATGATGATCTTGTAGCGGCTATTGTACCACAAAAATTATGTAATCGTTATCTCAGGGGTGATTGTGCACCTTCTTAGGCGGATCGCACTGGACTGGTGCTCTCACAGGCGGACTTACGGTTGGCTCTGCGGAGACCGACTGAAATCGATTCGTTAACATAACAATTTTCGAAATGTGCGATACCGTCCACTTTTCGCGTTGTGTATCTTTTGTTGATGTATGTTCCCAGAATATAAATGAACTTGCCAAATTGTTGAGATTATTTCATGAAAAATCCTTGTCTTTTCCCTCACCTCCACTGGTTTATCCACGCTCTCCGCATCTACTGTTGCTTTGGGAGAGGAAGCGGTGCCTAGGTGATGATCAGAGACGAATTCATGCAAATTCACTTTCGGACCAGTTTCCCATGAAGCACCTGAGTTATTTTTTAAAATTGGTTTGTTTCGAAATGCAAACGATGTTGAGATCGCGTACAGTTACACAGTCGAAGATATACTCATACTGTGAAACACATCTAAATTATCTCGCGAAACTCAGGTTCCCATGAGGCACCTGAGTTGTGTTGGTTCAAATATTAACGAGAGAAGACCGAACGATCATTAAGTAAGTCAGCCGTCTTCACATTGTAAAGATAGTATGAAACATATCGACAATACATGCGTACCTCCGCGATTCGGAATCACCACGGGCTTGGACATGAAACCTGAAAAAAATGATTGTAATTAATTATTATTAACAATATGTTAATTATGAAATAGTGAACTCACCGACATCCTCGTCTACTGTCTTCTTAGCCTCCAGGATCGTTGATTGCAGAGTGCTGAAAATGTTCAAAACACGGTAAAACTTTATTTGAAAACAATGTTTAAAGATACTCAGCACAATTAATACAGCAATGACCATATGCATACACTTGGGCACTAGGTCGCATGAAAACTTTGACGTCATGCCGATTTTGATCTATCAAAGACGGCATGACGTCATAGTTCTCATCCGACCTAGTGACATTAACTTGTCCACCTACCGTCTCGCTTGTTCCTCTTCGTCCTTCTGTTCGGCGCTCTTTGTGAAGTGTTCGGTTGCCTCAGTTGTGGCGAATAGAGTCGTGGGCTCGGGCTGGACAACAACGGTTAAAACAAAAACAACGGTCCAAACAAAACACAGGTCAAAACACTGCTTCGATTCGCAGCCATTTTAACTGCATTGATGTACTTCCACGTGTACGCGAAGTTCCATCGGAGGCATTTTCATAATAAGATAATATGATGTACCCCAGCTTCATCAGCAGTCGGAGTCACGCCCTCAACGGAAGCTGCGGTAGTTGTCGGGGCCTGAAGTTGCATTCGAATATTTCAATCTTTGTATTATCTGTTTTGTACGAAGAATCAGCACATCATTCATAGTGAGATTTTACAAGATATTATATATTTCGTGTGGAACATAATCTCTGAATGTGAGTTTGAATTTGCCTCCTTGTTTACAAAAAAACAATATAACCTCAGTAGACCCGCCCACTGCGGCCAGCATTGAGGGACCGGCCATTACCACTGCTGGTTCTTCCTGAATTGTGCTGTCCTTCACTAATATAACAATCTTTAATTATGTAATTATCAATTTTTTTTAACTATGTAATTATCAATTTTCAAGCTATTTGTACTGATTGTTATCTTTTTTCTCACTAATCTCTTCATTTCTTGTGCAATCTAACCTATCTTACAGGCGTAGGCACACCTCTAACAATGAATCGTATATTCCATTGCAAAGGAAATAGCGAGTGAATGAGATCATGTGACCTACCTCTACTCCTTTTCCAGTTCCGGTTTCGGGCGCTGCGGAAGATGAGGAGGGAGCGGTTTCAGGCTGAATTATTAGTAATGTATTAATCACTTAATTAACTAATTACTTAATCAGCACATTAATAAATACCTTCGCCGCAGGCTGTTCCAGTACTTCATGCACGAAGCCAACGGTCGGCAGGGTGGCCTCAAGTGGCTTGAACTTGGCGCCTGGAGCAGATTCGGCACCGCCTTCGATCTGGAAAGAGATATTTGAAATAAAGTGTATTTTGTTCTTGTCACAAATCGACAACTACGCCAGTAGAATGATGTGTTTCAGATGTGCTACGTGTGCTCATAATTCCGACGAAATTTGATCGTTGGACGAATTATTGATAAAAACAAAAACAAATAATTGAGAAACACAAGGAACATAATGTGTTCAGAAACAACGCCTTTGTGTTGCATTTTCAACTGCACCTTCTTCTCCGCAACCTCCTCCTCCGCCTCAGCACCACCTCCCTCGGCGAGCGTGGCTGTCTCAGAGGTTTCGACGGCCGCCTCCTTCAAGTAAGGATGGCTTCGCATGAAATGACTCTCTTCAAACTGCACACTCTCTTACCAATCAGACCGGCGAGAGAGTGTGTAGTATGAAGATCATCACTACCATCAAAAGTCTAGTCATTGCGTCTCGTTATCGCTTAGTATAGGGTTGATTTTGCCGGAGACGTGATAGAATGCCATTAGTATGAGGCTGGTGAAGGTTGGTTTCATAATTCCATCGCATCATACAAAAAGAGATGTGATGAGTGCGCAAAAAAAATCTATCGACTCGGGATGGGTCTCAGACTCAGGATAGATAGTTGAAGCCAAACCGTGGTAGTATCCATGCTCGTAGTATCGGTACTGTTCATGACGTCCCATCCGTCGAAGTCTGGCTGCCACTTTTCGTCTGCGCCGGAACCCTCTTCTTCGACTCCCTGAAAGTGGATATTTTAAATTTAGTTTGTCAATTGACTGCCAGGCCTCATCCGTGTCCAAACCCTCTTTTACACCTTGAGAATTATTTTTTTTCCATTAGTAGATGCCAAAATAGTATTATGTTTCTTCAGTTTGTTTATGTTTAATCCCCTCGATAAAGGCTTACGGACGATTAGAGTTTTAATAGTGAGTTTGCATACGTTTCAGTTTTTCGATAAAGACTTGTAAACGACTAAACTTTGAATGATCTCTTGAGCATTCATTCATACCAAAAAAACAAACATCTCACTAATTATTTACTTTCCGTAGTATCACCAAGGTATCCGTAATGCAACCCTAATAATTGCTCGGCGCTGCGTGCTCTTCAAATAGTAGCGAACAACAAAAATGTAAATTACATGCTAACAAGGATCTCATTATTCCATGACTTGAACAACTGTCTTTCAGCCCGCGTGGCCTAATGGATAAGGTGTCTGACTTCTAATCAGAAGATTGTCGGTTCGATCCCGGCCGTGGGCTTTCACCTTTTGGCTTATTGCTATTTTAGGTTGATATTTCGAGCAAGTTCTGCCATTTCCCGCACTTGGATTATAAAAAATTGAATTTATTTAAATCATTTAAAGCACTTCGCTAATGCTTTTGCAACAGATATGCATACCTCAGGGAGGTTCACGAGGAACGGCTTGAATGGCTCCATCGTGTCGTTGTGCTTGCGCTTGAACTCGCGTCGCCACATCTCCTCCTGCGCTTCGACAATCTGAAAACGTGTTGAAATTGTCAACTTTCAAACTTTCTCGTTTCTAAATTTTGCTACACTGTCAAAGCAATCATCGGCGAGTTGTCTGACTCATCATTCGTGATAGCTAAACTTCGAACAATGATACTACTCATCATTTACAGTGTACACACTAGCGCAACTCGACGGAGCGTGAGGGCACTAGGTCGGATGAGAACTATGTCGCCTTTGATATATCAAAAGCGGCATGACGTCATAGTTATCATCCGACCTAGTATCGGCGAAAGTATATGATATACGAGGAGACAAAACTCTTGCAGTGCGGACGCAACGACTAATTGCGAAATTTCAATACAAAAATCGAGAGTGATTCGAATTACCCACCTGTCTCGATCTCTCGTTCTCCTTCTTCCAACTTTCCCTCATCTCGTCCTCCTCCTTGGTGTCCTGCGCGAGCTCGGCCATGTGCTGATTGCCGGCGGCGATCTACATAATATTGAACGTTTTAGGATTTTCCCTCTGAACAATTATACGTATTTATTTTTTTTGTAAAATCTCTGATTAATTTACCAGTGAAGCGGCTTTGCTGCACATTTCAATCACTGACCTCATCCTGATTCTTGCACCGCTGTTCCGATATGCAGATGTTCTCTGCAGTCTCGCTGGCGAGTTTCTCAACCTTGCCCTGCAAATATAAATGGGCACTAGGTCGAATGAGAACTATGACGCAATACCGCCTGTGATACAATTCCCGTACAATCTAGTGCCGTAATTCCCGTACAATCTACAATCTAGTGCCGTAATTCCCGTACAATCTAGTGCCAATAACTGCGTAGTGAAGGCGCATAATTTCCCAAACCTTATCAGCTTCCACCCATTCAATCAACTCCATTTCAGGCATTATCTGTATACACGGCATGAGCAAATTATGTGAATCTTGAGAAAATGTGTGGTCCTTTGATCAAATTTTTCTTCTCAAAAATTCTGTGCTATTCCCAAATCAGATACCATCGTTCTTGCATGACATCACATCTGATAACTACTAGATCAATTTCGCTTACTTCCGTGTCCTTTACTGACACTAAATCTCGAAATTCGGCTAATCGCCTCTTCAATCACCACACTCTCTCGCAGCTTCGAGAAAGAAGGCAGAATGAAGAGACGATCGCCCGAATTTCGAACTCTAATAGTCACAAATAGGACACTGCAAAGAGCGTTCTTTTCACACCTTTCCAGTTCACGACTGGCAATTCGACGCGCAATCTAAGTAGGAGATCTGGCCTTCAAGGGCGCACGAAAAGGCGAGAAAGATATCAGATCTGACCTATCCGGACTACCGAATACCGTAATCAGGGGCAGATTAATGCGATTTACTAAATGTGAACTATATTTCGTGATCGTATTGTCAGGATACCTTCTCGATTAAGGCACAGTTGGTCTGTGCCTGCGCCGGTACCGTATCCTTCTGGCCCTGACACGCCTTCTGGAGGTCCTGAAATCGATTATTTTTCATAATTTTCATATTTGTCTCATACGATAATATCGATGTTCTATATTGTATTCTACTCTATTCTTGCCTACACATGGCACTTGAGGTGATGCGGACAAACAAACGTGCATTGAAGACATTCCCCTTCTTCTTTCACATATTTTATGGGAACATCCCCGGCAATGTGCTGGAACATCCTACTCTTCTTTTCTAGCATATTTCTAAAGAATCGTATCAAGATCCCAAGATAATGCAGTTCGATTTCAGTCAGATAGTAGGGAAATTCTAGATATGTTGATGAGAACTTCTAGGTGAATCCCCGGCAATGTGCTGGAAATACCTACTCTCGACTTTCTCGCCAATTTTCTGTAGATTTCAGTGCTTTTTTTAAAAATGATTTTCCCAAGTTTGCATATTTCATGGGAACATCCCCGGCAATGTGATGGAAATACCTACTCTACCTTCCCTTTACTCCGCGCGCGTCTTTCTGTCAATAACTGGATAGATTCTTATCACCATTCGCTATATTCGATGTCGCTGTGTAAGTGGAAATGGCAGAAAACATGATGTATCAGAGGGGTGGATCAATTGATTGTTGTCGAGTATTTCGAGGAATTTGCCAGTGACAGATGCCAGGAACAATGGGAACATAACTTTCGGGAAGCAAACAGTAAAGAGCAAAGCCTGGAATTCCACTTGAGTCACTTCTGACTTAAAACGAATCTGTTTCCAGGCATGAGCATAAGTACAAATAAACCGCGTTTGATAATCTGATTTGCTTCCCTTTGCACCTTTGTAGCGTTGAGAAGGTGCAGAAGGGGGGGGGGGGACATTGCGCGTCTCGGAACGTGTTTGGGAGCGCGAACGAAAGTATGGGCGATTCCTAAGCACACAACTGGTACTGGCGGCGGTGATACGACTAAATTATAGTTTGCAAAGTGGCATCAATTTAGAATAGTGGAAGAACTTGTTTGAAACTAATCGAGTGGACGCATGATAAGAAAAGAATATTAAACAAGAAAATAGCCTACTCACAGAGAATAACGATCAGAATTTCAAAAGAGACCCTGCAATGGGTACTCCCCCCATACTATACCAATTATCCAAACCTACGCTGACTCATCAATCGAACCAAAGATGAGAAACATCTCAATGTATTCCTTAACTCCAAAGAAGCGAAACCATGAGGGGATATTATGAAATTATCATCAGTAGATCATTAAACATAGCCCACCTCAGTGAATGTCTCAACGCCCTTCTTCTGTATCTCCGCTTTCAGTGATTCGGCCATTTTGATGCAGAATCCGCAGGTGAACTTGGCGTTGGCGTATCTGCAATCAACAATTTAGTAGATCCTAGCCGTCAATCGGTCTTGACCAATCGATATTTTGGTGGATCGCCGCCGGCAATCAACACATGCCCGAGCTCGCGCAGGTGACGAGAAAAAAATTACACTAAAGTGGTGGAGAACTCTTACATCATACCTCCTGTGCTATACCAACGGCGTGTAAAATACGTCTCATCCGACCGTTGGCATGAAGAGCCCCATATATATATCAGAAATGATATCAAATACCAACTTCGAAAGATCAATGACAATTGGTTCCGAGAGGTTGAAGGCCGCCGGCGGGTTGTCCTTGCTGAATCTGAAGTGAAAATATTAGTTTTTGCAGCATTTCAATTGTTTTTAAATTATGTGGCAATCATATCTGTTTTTTTATTAGGACGAGCCACCCAACCTGATGAACTCTACAGGTAAATCAACGTTTGTGAACAATGAGTGAAACGTATGCAATTTTAGAGAAAATCCATCAGATATGGTTGCAATTTAATTGACCTGTGAAATAGAATAATACAACTCACTCAATGTGGAATGATCCCTCTGGCATCTCAATGAATCTGTCTCGATTCTCATTGGTGGCGGGTGGTCCCTCGAACGGCTTCGATTCATTGAACACGGGAAGGGGCAGGCCTTTCGGAGGGTTCTGAACATGGATTTATTTTGATTTTCAACGGAAACGTAATGGGAATTGCAAATTTGACAAATCTACCGGCAAAACTTCTAACGACCTTCATTCAATTATTATATTGAAAAAAATCAAATTGTTCCTCAATTTCGCTCGTTTTCGATCTCCTCACCGGAAGGAGCAGCGAATCTGGTTGTGAAACCGAACACATATATTTCAATCACATTGTATGAGTTGAGCGTTCAAGGAAAAAATGATCGATGCGTAGCGTTGTGCGGGTAAATAACACCAAATCATCTTTACCACCCCACTTGCGAGAAATTTCCGGGGGAATGTCGAAAGACGTTGGTGTGTAGTACGGAGAATACATGAACGGAGAATGCGAATAGACGATTCGAGAAACTACCTTGCCATGATGGCATTGTGACCTCTGACTTGCATTTCTCGGCCTAAAGCCCCCCCCCCCCCCCGCGTTCGATTCACTTTCACTCTTAGTCTCTCAATTTCGAATGCTTTCTAGCAATACCTTGCTAGCTAGAGATTTGCGCGCGATCTCTCTCTCTCTCCCTTTTTCTCTCGAGACAAATTCTAAGCCTAGTGTATCGCTTTCGTCTCTAGTGCTCTCATCAGTTAGCGTGTTCTCTTGTTTTGTCTAGGATGCTAGAAATTGCGCAATAAAGGATTGATCCCTCGCCCCCGCTTAGGCACAACTGGTTTCGTTTGGGTGACCACAAACGTCAATTGTTTTGCGCCGAGCGCCCTTTCACACCGCGCGCGCGTGCTAGTAATAGCTTACATGGTTCTCTCAATTCCGCGTGCTCTCTAGCTCCATCTAACCGGCGAGAGAGTGTGTAAAATGAGGAGAGTCAAGGCTAGAGAAACAATCTTCCTTTCTTTTTTTTTCCATTGCGCACGCATTTTCGCAGTCGAAAAAGAAGATGAGACTAGACAACATGAGGAATCATGATAATTATGCGCGATTCTCGCCGATCTACGCGCTTTTTGCTTAGGCTAGACTGATGAGCTAGAGGCTAGACCCCAGGCTAGACCAATGTAATTATGTTCTAAAAGTAGGGAACTCGAAGTGCTATTGTGCAGGAAATCTAGTGACCAGTAGAACAAATCGGCACGGAACTACTCGGTCACTACTTGTTCTTTCCCAATACATACACACAAGAAAATAAGCGCAATCAAGCACTAAAGGAGGTGGAACACGAGAAGAATTTGAGAAGATTGAAGCAAACATGGAGTAAAATAATTCAAACGCATTTTTCATTATGGATTCATCCAGAAATTCAAGCAGTTCATTCAAGACGAGATGCTGAGTCACAGTTTGTAAGAGTGAAGAATTACCGGGAAAGCAGCGTCGGGATTGAGCGGAATCTCCCAGGTCTTGGTCGTCTCCGGAGCCAGAGTAGGCGGGGCGAAAGTGCCAGCCCCGATCAGCTCGTCCAGCGTTAGCTTTGGAGCTTCGCCGAGGTCCGGCAGTGCGTCCGTAGACTGGACAAGGCCGGCAATTAGCAGGGCCCAGATCATCATCCCGGCTCTGGAAGACGGCTCTGAGGGGTCACTGGGAGAAGGTAGGAAGTGGAGGGAGGGGCGGGCGGTACTCTACTTCGCCTCCTCTCGATAACAGCACAGAGTGCCCGGGAAGGGAATGGAGATGGAGGAAGAGGGGGAAGGGAGAGTATAACTCTGAGTGGCGTATGCATTGGTCGAGTTAGTGCTCTCTCACTCTCTCGCGTGCGGGAGTTGATTGGTTTAGTTGCCATCGTGCGGTGCAAGTCTCTAACAGACGAGAGTGGTCAGTGGAAGAGGTCACCTCTCCATTTACATAATATTTTATTAAATATTTTATTTGTAATCTTAGAAAATAGTTACATTGAGAAGGAAATCAAGAGATCGACATCCTATACAGGTGCTGTCGATCTGGAGGGTGCAAATAACGCGTGATGATAGGGTATTCTCCAATATCTATGACACTTTTGCATAGAAAAAAAACATCCTAGGGTATGGAAAAGCATGCATGGCAAGTGGACAACAACAGATTGCACAGGCAAAAGGCGGAATGATGCATAATCCCACAGAATAGCGCTACATTCGGGGAGGATTTGCTTGTAGACAAAATTGTTATAACAATTTGAGCAGATGAACATACAACAGTCAAATACTGAGCTGTGTCATCGTTGATAGGAGCTATTAACGTGATAACGTGTGTTTCACTTGGTCAATCTAATATCATGTACCTCGGAGTCATCGCGATTATGGTCAAAACACTTCTGGCATACGTTTACGTTTACTGCATACGTTTGGCATACTGCAGATCCACCCAGACCACGGGGGTTAAGAAATAGGTCAGAAATCCCCCACCACGTGCACACAACACGGGCGGTAGCCTCACGCATAGGTCGCTGATAACCTCAGGACAGACTGAACGCAGAATTGGCGCGGGGGTGGCAAACCAGTCATGCTTGGATGCCTCAACTTACGTTTACTTTTTTTACGTTTACCTCATGAATCCTAATGAGGCACATATTCGATCAAGTTAAAGATGTAGAATTATGGTTTCACAAGTAGGCTGTTTTCATTGCTCTCTTCATTTCCAAGTGAAGATGCCATTTGTTTCTATTCGACTTGTTTCGATGTGTTTCAATGTATCATCAGAAGCGGGAATCGCTGGACGAGCATCCGAACAACAGTACACTACAATATCGGTATATGAGTATATCATTTTACGTCGTATTTCACTTTTTTTCTGCAGTATTCTGAAATTTATGTGCTGTGATTGTATCAATAAAATATCAGTACACTCATGGGTGAGAGTCTCAGCTGTTCAACAATTTCAGCATTGTATTGGGTATCATCGATTCGTAAGACTTCTCAAAAAGTCGTATCAGACTGAAATAACGCTCTGTTGAATATCCTGTATTGTATTCAGTTCCTGCGAGCCCGACATATTTCATGACTGAGCAAGAAAAGAGAACGCGCAGAGAATCAAAGAAGACCGAATGCTCCATAAGCCCCTATCGCATATCCGTTCTCCCTTTACATTTCCCCATCTTCCCTGGGGTGAGAGATGGAGAGAGTGTGATCCGCGCGTGTGTTCCGGTAGACCTTATGGCGGATCCGCCCACCCCCTCTCTTTTTCTCATCCCTCCTGCCCTGGGGGTGGAAAGAGGAAGAGAAAGAGGGAACGGAATTGTGAGACGCGAAGGGCAAATTGTTCGCGTTACGTGAGATGAGGATGCGGATAGTAACTGCGATTTCCGTGCTTTTCAGCGCTTGCGAGGTTCGTTTTCTTGATTTATTTGCTGCGCAATTTACGCAACTTTCGAAATTCGAGTTACGTTCCATGAGTGTGTAAAATGAAACTCATGAGAGTCGCTCATTTGTTACTTTGTGTTTTCGTGTACCAATAATATACAAATCGAAATGTCGTCGAGGTTTCAGGGCTTCGATGCCTACTCGGCCAAGCACCCGTCCGAGTCATTAGGGGAGGCATATAAAGTGGATTTGCAAAGGTTACATTTCCTAACTTTTTAAAAACATTTTTATTATTTCCTTCGGTAATTGTTCGAAGGGTAGTTAGCAAATTGTAATGTTAGAAGCAACGCTGAGAAGTTTTCGCTTCTAATTTCAGCGAGTTGAACGCTCTACTTCAAGAGGTGCACCCCGCCCTGTTCTTCCGACCCGACACAAAGTAAGGAATTCGAATTCGAATTTGATTATGTAGGATTCATTCGATGCATAAGTTATCCGATTTCGGGTGACGACAACGTGACTGTCACCGACTTTACAAATAATATAAAATCGAGATATGCATACCGAGAACCCCAGAGTGTGGAAGTGGTGCGCATTCAAATTTCAAAATACAATTTTCTTCGGGTCGGAAAATCTCATCGACGATGCTGAACTGAATGACGTCAGCGACGTTGGCGGTGCGTTCATCATACATATTCGTTAATTCTGATCTTTGATCTTTCATTACTTTGGATGACATTGAGAAGTGCTTCTTGACAGCAGTATTATTGATTTTTTTTTGTAAATATTTTAATAATTAAGACATAACTCGACACGAGCTCGTGGATGACTCAACTGCGCCAATTAAGTCCTATGAGTCGAGGGTCGACGAATCAGATGCAGTGAAACTGGAAGGTGATGTGATATTTCAATAGCCAAGTTTTTTTTTAATATTTTCTTATTTGTTTTGTTGATATTGAGCACATATTCGTTGACTTAGAGTAGCGTGTGGTGCGGTCAGAACAGCTCACAGGTACCCGAGTTGTGTACTAGGGTTTTAATTTTCAGGTAATTTAGTATCCTTTTCGGGATTATGTTTCAGTTGCGCTGCATAGCTCATGTGCTTATCAGCGAACCTGAAACGCACCCAAATATGACCCAAAATTACCTGAAAATGGAAACTATATTGTGTCTCGCGATCTGAGTTGCTCAGCCCGCAAGATAAGACGGGCGCAGAAAGATGTCCGGATGCGAGCGAAATACCTTACTGGGTTCATTCTTTTCTGATATTATCGCAATTTGTGAACGTATTTCAAGTGCGAATGCATTATGTTTCATTTAACGCACTTCTACTTTGGACTTCAATGAATACAGTAGATGTAGGACAACATTTTTAAAAAAAAACGTAAAAGTGGCGGCCGGCTCTGATTACACTCTTCTCAATGACATGTGTATGCAAAGTTTGCCCCTGTTTTTCTTTTAGCTGTTAAAACGATGTCCATCGACCCAAACACTGACACTTCTCAGACATGAACAATTAATGAAATGTATGCTAAACTTTGTAAATTATTCGTTTCAGGTGGCGCGAACGAGTCGATTCTGCCCACGACTACGGCGAGATTGATAGTGTTCGCGAAGAAGAGAAGGAGACCGACCATCGTGTTTCCACGGGAGGATAAATGAGGCAAATGAGATTTATGATTGATATTCAGATAAAGTTTGCTGAGAATGAGTTGATGAAAGAGTTACTTTCGTATTGAGCTGCAGCATTTTCATCGTTATTTACTGATTTGATATGGATATATCACAGGTATCACGAGTCAGTGGATGGAAATTGCTACCCCCGAGATCAATTTTTAAAAATTGTCCTCGATTTAAACCATAGTATAATGTAGTGAGTTTCGGAAAATCCAGATACCAGGTCTCATAGCCGTTGTTTAAATGTCTGGTTCTCTTACTGACTCGGAAATGCCTGGTTCTCATACTGACTCTACAGCATTTCAGCTCAATGATGAGCTAGGCACGCAAAATGCTCGGAAAATTATTTTAAGTAACTTGTATGTTGGCATCAATTTGAACCGATGAGATATACAATTAGTACGATTCAAAGAATGTTAAAAGAAAAACGGAGAAAATATTTTCACCGTGTTCCAAAAATCTTTTTTTGAACGATCGAGGAGTGTGCAAAATGAAGAGATGACGGCTCACATTGAAAACTCTTTTTATTTCCCAGAAAAATATTTCATCAGCACATCCTTAGAATGTGCACAAATGTGGAAAGAGAGCACTCGCGCAGTGTCCCTCCTACGGCGGCAGATGTGTCCGCATTACTCATTAAGTTCCTTTTTTCCTTGTAATGGTTTCCACCTGTCGTAGAGTGAACACGGGAACAACACCCCGTGTTGAAGTTTCGTGCCGAAAACACACTGATTGCGTGTGATTCACAAGAAAGTTGTGCCATTATGAAATGGTTTCTTTTATGTGCTTTTTTATATTATTTCTTTCATTATGTCCATTATATTTTCGGCAATCGAATGCGTTATCATTGCAATTTTTAAAATTCATAATTTCATAATTTCATGGATGTCGGGTTGACGTGGCTTTTGCCGATGTGAATACGTGCTTCAGAAGAGAGAGAAAGATCAAGTTTCCGCTAGAGCTAATTCCACGCTACCTCCTACGAGCGCGGAATTATCTTTGCTGACGACAGGTGCTTCTGCAGAACGCACTAATTATCGCCTTCTGAAAAAACGTCCTTTCCAACTACTCGTAACGTGCTAATGATGTATTTGCTCGATGTTGTTTTTCGAGGAAAGTTAAATCGACCCTCATTCCGTTTTCCATTCACATTAGGCACATGGAGTGTGTAGAATGAAATTACCGCTATATCATTCCCCTAATGCGATATTGTCTGAATGCCGTTGCTAGCTCGTTCGTATTGAAATTTTTATTTTGTTCAGTGGCTGAGTATGGCTCAACTCTGCAGACATCTAATCGAACCTCCCTATGTTTTCAAGATAATTCAGCATTCAACAACGGTCAGATTTTCATACACTTATTTCAGCTCCGTTCCGACGGATGATCATCATTGATTAACAAAATTCATTGATAAAGCGTCATTGATGAGTTTAATGTTTTTGATTTGACATCAGAGAAGATAGATTCAAATGAAGACCAAATGATATTCTTGTAAATCACAACAGGCTTTTACGAAACCTATACGAATCGTCAACGTTAAGGCATTATCGGTCGCTGTCACCCCACTGTGTGTGTACATTATGAAAAGCTCGCCCGTAATTACTAAAATTTATGGAAACCTGTTGATCGCGTTACTGGTAAGCGCTATATCTTCCTCAACAAAATTCACATTTCGAGCTGTCAACAAAATTCACATTTCGAGCCGGAAGGCTGATAATGTATTCCAATATGTATAATATTCCAATTAGTATATTCATAAAAATTGAACTAATATACAGGGTGGCTGATAAATATTGCGCCACTTTTCTTGTTTCTCAATCTCCATTCTCTGTAGGCACCATTGCATCAAATTTGGTAACTATGTTGGTAAGGGACAAAAGTTATTAGCCTATAAATATTATCTGGATTGTTCAAGTATTTCAAGAGTTATCACTTATTAAATATTTTGTTTTGGAATTGGGACTTTTCCGGGCACATAAACGTATCTGATAGTTTATGCCGCCTTACAGCAAGGAATTAGATACAGGACTCATCCATTTATTCCTAATAAGAACAACCATTTACACGTATAAATATGTGATCAATTATATTATGAGCCTCGGAACTTTCTCAGAAATGCTTTAAAATTATTTCATTATGAACGGCGCTCTATAAAAAAATAATAATATTTCGAAGCCGCATTCTTCGAACACATTAGCTATTGGAATTGTTCTATTTTATGCATGATACTCCATCATTCTTTATTGTGAAAATGCATTCCATTTGCTTGGGCATATTGATTCGGAACCAGAATAAGTTGCGAAATGCTGCGAAGCGCCGCTTTTAGCGATATTTTGAGGTGCCTACTTCTACCATTAATTCAACGTTTACATTCAATTTGATGCAACAATATTTCATAACTCGACTATGTTAATAGCTATGCAACATTATACGGCGGTATCAACATTCAGAATAAGAAATTCCGAAAAGTGAGTTTTTTGCATATGCGTGACTGAAAGTCATCAAATTTATCTCTCTCTGTTTTCAGAGACCATATATCGCATTTGACAAGATTATCACTTAGTGGAAAGGTTACTCTTCATATTCACCTCGGTTGCAATTTCGATGGACATTGAGATCATTTTATATATCGAAAAATGTGAACGGCGCATTGAGTAAAAATGTAGACTACTTTTTGCCTCCATGCTAAGAGGCCAGTCGGTAGCATGAAGCCTGCGTCTAGTAATTGTTTTGCACGGTACTGATATATATTTAAAAGCAATATGATAATTATCCTTTTATTTGTTTGCGAGATATTATTCAAAAGGTGGACGCAATATTTATCAGCCACCCTGTATATTTATAATAATTCAACATAATAAATTAATGCAGATAGGCTCGGTTGTCCTTGACATTCTAATACAGTGGGTGTTCGATCCGGTGATACTCATGCCTCTCATTTGCGTTTTCCGAGGTGATCTCTTTAACATCCCACTCTCGGCTGCGTCTTGTGCGGTGAGTGCGCAAAGATTTGAACTACATTTACGATTTTAACCGATCAAATATATAGTGTATTTAACGAAATATATTATGGGGTGATCTTCAAGAGGATTGTTTTTATTGACTTTATGCAAAGAAAAACGTACTAATTCCACGAAACAGTTACTATCAAGTTCTTTTGCTCAGGCTATTTCATTTTCTCTAGTTGCTTTCGGCGGAGATGGTTATATCGCTCTCTTTCTCTATCGCAATCAGGTATACTTATCACGGTCATATTAAAAAAAAGAATTATAGGCGATTGTTCCGGCGGGTTCGCGCTTTAAATTCGCTTTGTCTAAGCAGATTATTTTCCTCGTAGGGATCTCACCAGTCTTTTTGGCGTTCGGACCAACTTACTATGTGAGCGAGAAATAATTTTTCTCTCAAAAAAACATGATTAAACTAGCAGGCAGCTCGAATTTCAAAGTATTTCGCGCAGGTTGATTTTCCAAAATCGAGCACTAGGTTGGATGAGAATGACGCAATAGTTCTCATCCGACCTAGTGCCCCATATCGCTCTGTGTTCAATACAATCATGCATCTTTAGATGGGTGACGATTTAGCACAGGTCGCTGAGCGAGTCGATTGTTTTCTCGTGTCCAAGCTGTACAAATTTTACGCGATAGGAATTGTTTTACCACCGTTTGTCTTCACATTAATCGTTCTCGTTGGTTTTTTCATGTTATCGTACTTCGTTTAACATCAAGAGATCAACAGGCCGATTTTTTTTTCAGCTGGCATGGCACACTTTTTCCATCTTGAAACGAGTTAATCACTTGAGCATTAAAACTAAAAATCTGTGCAGAATTCTAACAATATCTCTTATTTCACAGGTAAATTTCATAACTATTAAAATTTCAAATATATTAATATGAACAAGGATTCAATTAAGAAATATTGTTTACTTCTAAGATTCAATAATAACCTACGCAGGCTCTCGTTCCGGTTATCACTGTCATTTTTCCATTCTCGCTAATCGGACTCTTCAGTTTTGCAACACCTGAAATATACTTGTCACTAATTGACGTATTGGGTAAATAATAACCTCCGACTATCTTAGACGTGCTTGCAAAAAACACTGCCGATGATGCACAAAGCAGTAGAGATTCGTCTCTCAGATTTCGAGATCTGTTTATGCATTACGTTGAGGATTTGACGTGTGGGATGTGGTGATCCTGACTGTCTCATTTCATGCTTCACTTCATATGACTGTACTAATGTTCACTACGCCGGCCTTTCGCGCCAAATTAAGAACGGTAATTGAACGTACACTTTACAATTTGCCGCCATGCAATTACACTACTTTGTATTCGAATTTGAGTTGCAATATCACAATCATTCCCTCAATCCGAGGTGGGGGAGGGATTGCGATATTGGGGATCAATATCGAATATATAATCCTAAATCACACATTATACGGAGTAAAAGTTCTGCAAATGTTGACCATCCAATGTTGGCAAGCGTTTGTAATTCGGTTCGCCTCTCTTTAGTTCATCCAGTTTCTCGATCGGTTGACTTGTGATAGAGCAATGTAAAGACTTTCCCCCTGAATACGAACTTTAGTACTAGTACTCATTTCATGTTGGCCGTTCACCTTTTCAGGCGCTTGCATGCTACAAAAAGGTCGCACCTGCATCTGCGCCCACAGCGAGAAGAGGGTCGATGCGAGTCATGAGCTTGGATTACACTCGATAAAAGAGTGCGAAGTTCGGGAAACCTTCGCACCCCCCGCTTTCTCACATCTTTGCAGGTCAGTGCGAAATTTAGAGGCAATTACCCTATTTCGCACTACACTTCGTATTCGTGTTTACCATTCTTTGCATGTCGAAAAATAATCCAATTCGATCGACTGAAAATCCTTGCCTAGCGGGATTTCTCTAGGGACGCAGGAGTACCTCATGTGAGGTACGAGGGAAACGCATCGGCCAGAGTATATCTTACATAGTTCTGACTGATTCCATTCCTGGCGCATCATCTAGTGCATGAAAACTACCCGAAAAGGCGACTAAAAATTACAATAAGAGAACACTAGTTTTGAAGCGTTCGAAGGATGCTCAAAGGCTTCCGAGAAAGATAAGATAATTTCATCTGTCGAGTATGGAATTATCTCCTTGACGGCAGGTGTTTCTGCAGTTCACAGCAATTACCGCCTTCTGAAAATCCATTTCAGGTGTTCGTAAAGTGCTGGCAATTACGCTTTCTCATTGCGTTACATTCTCGTCTACGTACCCGTACTAACGATCTTCTTAATTTTGTTCATTACATTTTTAAAAAAATTCCGTCATTTGAAGGATACAGCAAAGGAGTACTAACGGTCTCAAATTCGCATGTTACGCATAAGTGTATGCCTGATGATAATATACTTTTCAGTAGTTCAGCATGAGCCAACTCTGCAGACATGTTATTGAACCGCCTGCAGTTTTCAAAATCATTCGGCATACAACAACAGAAAGAATTTTACATAATTCGTTTTTTCTCAATATATTATCGTAAAAATAGTGAATTCTCTGCATAGCATCGATTGTACACGGAACTGCCAAAATTGTACATTAAAAGGGAATCCGTGTGCACTGAGTCACGTGAGTCAAGGCACCTCAATCGTCCACTTTTAAGGCGCTAGCGGTCGCACTCACGCCTCTCAGTGTCTACATAGTTAAGCGCTCAACTACAATTACGCGAATTTATGGGAATTTGCTTGTCTCGTTGCTGGTAAGCACTAGTAAATTCACTCATAAAAAATAACTTAACTGGTTGTTTGTGCCAAATCGCTTGCCGTGCTATCACTGAATACATGAAGCACTACTTTGCGAAATGAACAAAACCAAAATATCGCTGTTCTCCTAAATCATATAACTAACAAACATGACAGATTAGCTCGCTAGCCCTCGACACTCTTATTCAGTGGGTGTTCGACCCGGTTATACTCATGCCGCTCCTCTGTGTGTTTCGGGTAGGTCTCAAATACCTGATTTTTCCAATCAGAAATTCTGAAGGCTTCAATCGAAAAAATAACGCAACTGTTACAATGGCACATAAATCTAAGTGATGTCGTTGTCTTGAGGCTTTTTCATTTTCACTCGTTGCTTTCGGCGGTGTTGGATATATCGCACTGTTTCTTTATCGGCACCAGGTGAAAATTAAATTTCGCAAAAAAATCATATATTTTTATCATAACTTTTAGACAATCGTTCCTGCGGGATCTCGATATAAGTTCAGTATGTGCAAGCAGATTCTTTTCCTTAGTGCAATATCGCCAATATGCATGGTTTTGGACCCGCATACTATGTGATTGCTTTTATTTATAATATTTTCAAAACTATTGTAGTTACAAAATATTTTTACAGATTGCGAAAATTCCCGCTATCGGAAGCGTCTATTACGTGCAGGTTTTGTTTAGATTTGCATCATATGTGGTAGAGTTCGAGAACTGATGCAAGGGTATCTTGACCTTTTGCACTATGGCGCCGATCTACCGGCCGAGAGTGTGAAATGCATTATACACTCTAATTTCTTGTCTCATGGCATAGTTAACATTGGCGACGATCTGTCAGCAGTTGCTGATAAAGTAGACTGTTTTCTAGTATCTAAACTGTACGTTTACTATGCAATTGGAATCGTATTGCCACCTTTCGTCTTCATTTCCATCGTTATCGTAAGTATTTATCTAGATATACCACTTCTCTCCAAAAGTTAATCGACTAGAGCGTCACTAGATTGACAGAGAATCGCACATTTCCAGCTGTCGTGGCAAACATTTTCGCTCTTGGAACAAGTGAACCATTTAAGCACTAAAACTAAAAATATGTGTCGAATTTTAACAATATCTCTCATCGCGCAGGCAATATTAAATTACAACACTAGTAATGCCAGTTTAAAATATACACTTAAAAATTCTGACAACTACAAATCTTGATTTGGATCTCCATTCATTGTTCACGCTTTCTAGACCGGGAAAATAAGAAAAAAACACTCGAATTAGTATTTCTAAGGATAACTGATTTAGGCTCTCGTTCCGGTTGTTACCGTAATATTTCCCTTCTCGGTAATCGGCATCTTCAGTTTTGCTAGTCCAGAATTATATTTTGCCGCGATTGAATTATTAGGTAAGTATGGACCAGAGTTCAAGAAACGATTCAATCAGCTTGAAAGCTCAGCTTTACGAGACCATTTTGCAATTAATATTGGTGGAACAATTTTGAATCGAACATCTAACTGTTTTGCAACATCTATGAAAATTTGATGCGGGCAATAGTTCTCATCATACTTAATAATGTATTGTGCGAATTGTCTTTGAGGTTTTGATTTGTGGGACGTTGTTATTCTGGCAGTTTCCTCGCACGCTTCATTGCATATTGCCATTCTGATACTCACTACGCCGGCATTTCGAACGAAATTACACATGGTGAGTTAAAACATGATGATTTATCAAAAGTCTGTTCTGATAATCAGATCCTTCCAAAGTATTAGGTCGAATATACACTGAACACATCTTAGTTCAATTAATGCTTGGAATCTGTGTTCAAATGCGATCATCATCGCAAAATCGAGACCTCACAAAACGTTAGCACTAGGTATGGGAATATTTGCTTTGAATTATCGGAAACTATAGTTGTATCATGGGACTCCGATATGTCGTTAAAAAAACGATTTGGAAACAGAACCAATGGCGGTAATTCAACCCTTTCATGCAGGTACTTACGTGTACAACAAAAGTGGCACCAGCAGTAGCGATTACTCTACAAAGGAGCTCGATGCCGCTGAAGAGCGTGAATTATGTTCGTTAGTGATATTATATTTTCTTATATAAAAAATGATTTGTTTGTGTATCAAACGTTTGCAACCTTTTATTGTAAATATTCCGCTCGCGAGAGTTATTTTAGCCTTTTCAGGCGCTTAGATGGAGTAGAAAAGTCGCTCCGACTGCTGCACCTACAGCTAAACGAAATTCGATTAGAGCAATAAATGTGGATTTTGCACAATAATGCATACTACAAATATTAATCGCAATTTTCAGTACATAGTGTTGGGCGTAGTTTATTTTATTGTACAACTCACCCACATATAAGGTATCGTCCGCTTCAGATGAAACACCAGCGGTGCATCCATGTCGTTCACATATTTTGATATATCTCACTTGTTGCAAAACAATTGTGATTCCGATTGCCGTTCGTTTTGCATTATCTTCTCGAATAGACATCACTAGCGGTGATCGTTTTGTAATTTACAATTAAAATCCCGATATATCTGTTTTGCTCATTCGACATTGTAATATCTATTTGTGATGATTATTTTCTTCACTAATCGTTATTCGAATCGTAAAAATGAGATTATTGCCTACGCATTTTCGGATTATTCAGACGTAGAGGATGTGCAATTGCACAACCGATGCCTCGTTTAACCGATGGCAGCCGTTTCGTTTGAGCGTGTGAGAGATTCGAAAACACCTGCGAGAACGCTCTCCGTTTTTCTCCCAGTGCACCTGTCTATAATTGGGAAAACAACTTTTTGACAACCTTTGCCATGGCCGTGGTCAGTAGTAAAGCCATACATGCTCTCTGGCAAGCACCGTCTTTTGTAATCGCTTTTCAACGGAAACATCATGAACTAAGACCATGATCAGCTCCGCTAATACTGCTACATTCTGTGCAATTTTATTATAATGGAGAAACCGTCGGACATCCCACCCTTTGTGGAGAAGCTGCAAGTGTATTTTTTCAACGTCGTTGGAAGCGTGTCTCTCGTGATTGACCTTACGACTCTAATCATAATTATTCGAAAAAGTGAAAGAACAGAGAAGTGAGACTTTCGATTCTTCAGCAAGTGAGTGCGCAACTTTGAATTCCAAGATTGACGATCCTAAAATGATTCTTAATTTCACAGTGCACATCATTGATGTCAAATGCGTTCATGACGCTGCTCTTCATTCCATTTCACTACGCTTTCATAGGTACCACTAGGGATGCTTTCGCATGATTGCCATATGTCACTGTAATATCTTACTGATTTGACCGTTTAAAGTGACAGTGTATTGCAAAATCATCCTTACTGTATTTTTCAACTTGTGCCAGTAGAGTCCTACCGATCTGGAACACCCTCCCTGACCCATTAGTTATCTCACATCGTCCCTTGTTCCGTAGAGAAATCAGTAAATCCCCCGATCTAGCCCTATCTATCTCACGAATACGATTGTAACATATAACTGCCACATACCACCACCCCATTCCCCCTGCTCGCTGTGATCGAGCCCGAAGACCGACCTACTCTTCCCTATTCTTTCCTGAACGGCTATTAATACTGTCGGTGATAAAGATTAAAAATTAAAGATTAAATAAATACAATGCCTACGTATAATAAGAGGGATATCATCGTGTACGATACGAATCATTTTCAGAACAGCTTTGTTGTAAAAACCAAAAAAAAATCAGGATTTACACATACCCCTTTTGGATCAATTAAATGTCTAATGTCCAATGTCACCCAATGATTACTTCATTAAACTTACTAATTTTCACGGGAGTCTTCATTGTTAGTAGAGCTCCATCAGGAATGAGCAATTGTTGGCGTGCAATAATCATCAATCCCAACGAGGCAATCATAGACATTAAGAAAAAGGCTTGGATAACCTCAAACGCATTCGAATGAATGTCAATATATATGATAGACAAATATGTACCAATAAATATTGATATGGCACAAAAATGCAGAGAACACCCAGACAATAACCACCACCTGAATAAAAAAGTAAAATACAGTAAGGATGATTTCGCAATACACTGTCACTTTAAACGGTCAAATCAGTAAGATATTACAGTGACATATGGCAATCATGCGAAAGCATCCCTAGTGGTACCTATGAAAGCGTAGTGAAATGGAATGAAGAGCAGCGTCATGAACGCATTTGACATCAATGATGTGCACTGTGAAATTAAGAATCATTTTAGGATCGTCAATCTTGGAATTCAAAGTTGCGCACTCACTTGCTGAAGAATCGAAAGTCTCACTTCTCTGTTCTTTCACTTTTTCGAATAATTATGATTAGAGTCGTAAGGTCAATCACGAGAGACACGCTTCCAACGACGTTGAAAAAATACACTTGCAGCTTCTCCACAAAGGGTGGGATGTCCGACGGTTTCTCCATTATAATAAAATTGCACAGAATGTAGCAGTATTAGCGGAGCTGATCATGGTCTTAGTTCATGATGTTTCCGTTGAAAAGCGATTACAAAAGACGGTGCTTGCCAGAGAGCATGTATGGCTTTACTACTGACCACGGCCATGGCAAAGGTTGTCAAAAAGTTGTTTTCCCAATTATAGACAGGTGCACTGGGAGAAAAACGGAGAGCGTTCTCGCAGGTGTTTTCGAATCTCTCACACGCTCAAACGAAACGGCTGCCATCGGTTAAACGAGGCATCGGTTGTGCAATTGCACATCCTCTACGTCTGAATAATCCGAAAATGCGTAGGCAATAATCTCATTTTTACGATTCGAATAACGATTAGTGAAGAAAATAATCATCACAAATAGATATTACAATGTCGAATGAGCAAAACAGATATATCGGGATTTTAATTGTAAATTACAAAACGATCACCGCTAGTGATGTCTATTCGAGAAGATAATGCAAAACGAACGGCAATCGGAATCACAATTGTTTTGCAACAAGTGAGATATATCAAAATATGTGAACGACATGGATGCACCGCTGGTGTTTCATCTGAAGCGGACGATACCTTATATGTGGGTGAGTTGTACAATAAAATAAACTACGCCCAACACTATGTACTGAAAATTGCGATTAATATTTGTAGTATGCATTATTGTGCAAAATCCACATTTATTGCTCTAATCGAATTTCGTTTAGCTGTAGGTGCAGCAGTCGGAGCGACTTTTCTACTCCATCTAAGCGCCTGAAAAGGCTAAAATAACTCTCGCGAGCGGAATATTTACAATAAAAGGTTGCAAACGTTTGATACACAAACAAATCATTTTTTATATAAGAAAATATAATATCACTAACGAACATAATTCACGCTCTTCAGCGGCATCGAGCTCCTTTGTAGAGTAATCGCTACTGCTGGTGCCACTTTTGTTGTACACGTAAGTACCTGCATGAAAGGGTTGAATTACCGCCATTGGTTCTGTTTCCAAATCGTTTTTTTAACGACATATCGGAGTCCCATGATACAACTATAGTTTCCGATAATTCAAAGCAAATATTCCCATACCTAGTGCTAACGTTTTGTGAGGTCTCGATTTTGCGATGATGATCGCATTTGAACACAGATTCCAAGCATTAATTGAACTAAGATGTGTTCAGTGTATATTCGACCTAATACTTTGGAAGGATCTGATTATCAGAACAGACTTTTGATAAATCATCATGTTTTAACTCACCATGTGTAATTTCGTTCGAAATGCCGGCGTAGTGAGTATCAGAATGGCAATATGCAATGAAGCGTGCGAGGAAACTGCCAGAATAACAACGTCCCACAAATCAAAACCTCAAAGACAATTCGCACAATACATTATTAAGTATGATGAGAACTATTGCCCGCATCAAATTTTCATAGATGTTGCAAAACAGTTAGATGTTCGATTCAAAATTGTTCCACCAATATTAATTGCAAAATGGTCTCGTAAAGCTGAGCTTTCAAGCTGATTGAATCGTTTCTTGAACTCTGGTCCATACTTACCTAATAATTCAATCGCGGCAAAATATAATTCTGGACTAGCAAAACTGAAGATGCCGATTACCGAGAAGGGAAATATTACGGTAACAACCGGAACGAGAGCCTAAATCAGTTATCCTTAGAAATACTAATTCGAGTGTTTTTTTCTTATTTTCCCGGTCTAGAAAGCGTGAACAATGAATGGAGATCCAAATCAAGATTTGTAGTTGTCAGAATTTTTAAGTGTATATTTTAAACTGGCATTACTAGTGTTGTAATTTAATATTGCCTGCGCGATGAGAGATATTGTTAAAATTCGACACATATTTTTAGTTTTAGTGCTTAAATGGTTCACTTGTTCCAAGAGCGAAAATGTTTGCCACGACAGCTGGAAATGTGCGATTCTCTGTCAATCTAGTGACGCTCTAGTCGATTAACTTTTGGAGAGAAGTGGTATATCTAGATAAATACTTACGATAACGATGGAAATGAAGACGAAAGGTGGCAATACGATTCCAATTGCATAGTAAACGTACAGTTTAGATACTAGAAAACAGTCTACTTTATCAGCAACTGCTGACAGATCGTCGCCAATGTTAACTATGCCATGAGACAAGAAATTAGAGTGTATAATGCATTTCACACTCTCGGCCGGTAGATCGGCGCCATAGTGCAAAAGGTCAAGATACCCTTGCATCAGTTCTCGAACTCTACCACATATGATGCAAATCTAAACAAAACCTGCACGTAATAGACGCTTCCGATAGCGGGAATTTTCGCAATCTGTAAAAATATTTTGTAACTACAATAGTTTTGAAAATATTATAAATAAAAGCAATCACATAGTATGCGGGTCCAAAACCATGCATATTGGCGATATTGCACTAAGGAAAAGAATCTGCTTGCACATACTGAACTTATATCGAGATCCCGCAGGAACGATTGTCTAAAAGTTATGATAAAAATATATGATTTTTTTGCGAAATTTAATTTTCACCTGGTGCCGATAAAGAAACAGTGCGATATATCCAACACCGCCGAAAGCAACGAGTGAAAATGAAAAAGCCTCAAGACAACGACATCACTTAGATTTATGTGCCATTGTAACAGTTGCGTTATTTTTTCGATTGAAGCCTTCAGAATTTCTGATTGGAAAAATCAGGTATTTGAGACCTACCCGAAACACACAGAGGAGCGGCATGAGTATAACCGGGTCGAACACCCACTGAATAAGAGTGTCGAGGGCTAGCGAGCTAATCTGTCATGTTTGTTAGTTATATGATTTAGGAGAACAGCGATATTTTGGTTTTGTTCATTTCGCAAAGTAGTGCTTCATGTATTCAGTGATAGCACGGCAAGCGATTTGGCACAAACAACCAGTTAAGTTATTTTTTATGAGTGAATTTACTAGTGCTTACCAGCAACGAGACAAGCAAATTCCCATAAATTCGCGTAATTGTAGTTGAGCGCTTAACTATGTAGACACTGAGAGGCGTGAGTGCGACCGCTAGCGCCTTAAAAGTGGACGATTGAGGTGCCTTGACTCACGTGACTCAGTGCACACGGATTCCCTTTTAATGTACAATTTTGGCAGTTCCGTGTACAATCGATGCTATGCAGAGAATTCACTATTTTTACGATAATATATTGAGAAAAAACGAATTATGTAAAATTCTTTCTGTTGTTGTATGCCGAATGATTTTGAAAACTGCAGGCGGTTCAATAACATGTCTGCAGAGTTGGCTCATGCTGAACTACTGAAAAGTATATTATCATCAGGCATACACTTATGCGTAACATGCGAATTTGAGACCGTTAGTACTCCTTTGCTGTATCCTTCAAATGACGGAATTTTTTTAAAAATGTAATGAACAAAATTAAGAAGATCGTTAGTACGGGTACGTAGACGAGAATGTAACGCAATGAGAAAGCGTAATTGCCAGCACTTTACGAACACCTGAAATGGATTTTCAGAAGGCGGTAATTGCTGTGAACTGCAGAAACACCTGCCGTCAAGGAGATAATTCCATACTCGACAGATGAAATTATCTTATCTTTCTCGGAAGCCTTTGAGCATCCTTCGAACGCTTCAAAACTAGTGTTCTCTTATTGTAATTTTTAGTCGCCTTTTCGGGTAGTTTTCATGCACTAGATGTTGCGCCAGGAATGGAATCAGTCAGAACTATGTAAGATATACTCTGGCCGATGCGTTTCCCTCGTACCTCACATGAGGTACTCCTGCGTCCCTAGAGAAATCCCGCTAGGCAAGGATTTTCAGTCGATCGAATTGGATTATTTTTCGACATGCAAAGAATGGTAAACACGAATACGAAGTGTAGTGCGAAATAGGGTAATTGCCTCTAAATTTCGCACTGACCTGCAAAGATGTGAGAAAGCGGGGGGTGCGAAGGTTTCCCGAACTTCGCACTCTTTTATCGAGTGTAATCCAAGCTCATGACTCGCATCGACCCTCTTCTCGCTGTGGGCGCAGATGCAGGTGCGACCTTTTTGTAGCATGCAAGCGCCTGAAAAGGTGAACGGCCAACATGAAATGAGTACTAGTACTAAAATTCGTATTCAGGGGGTCAGTCTTTACATTGCTCTATCACAAGTCAACCGATCGAGAAACTGGATGAACTAAAGAGAGGCGAACCGAATTACAAACGCTTGCCAACATTGGATGGTCAACATTTGCAGAACTTTTACTCCGTATAATGTGTGATTTAGGATTATATATTCGATATTGATCCCCAATATCGCAATCCCTCCCCCACCTCGGATTGAGGGAATGATTGTGATATTGCAACTCAAATTCGAATACAAAGTAGTGTAATTGCATGGCGGCAAATTGTAAAGTGTACGTTCAATTACCGTTCTTAATTTGGCGCGAAAGGCCGGCGTAGTGAACATTAGTACAGTCATATGAAGTGAAGCATGAAATGAGACAGTCAGGATCACCACATCCCACACGTCAAATCCTCAACGTAATGCATAAACAGATCTCGAAATCTGAGAGACGAATCTCTACTGCTTTGTGCATCATCGGCAGTGTTTTTTGCAAGCACGTCTAAGATAGTCGGAGGTTATTATTTACCCAATACGTCAATTAGTGACAAGTATATTTCAGGTGTTGCAAAACTGAAGAGTCCGATTAGCGAGAATGGAAAAATGACAGTGATAACCGGAACGAGAGCCTGCGTAGGTTATTATTGAATCTTAGAAGTAAACAATATTTCTTAATTGAATCCTTGTTCATATTAATATATTTGAAATTTTAATAGTTATGAAATTTACCTGTGAAATAAGAGATATTGTTAGAATTCTGCACAGATTTTTAGTTTTAATGCTCAAGTGATTAACTCGTTTCAAGATGGAAAAAGTGTGCCATGCCAGCTGAAAAAAAAAATCGGCCTGTTGATCTCTTGATGTTAAACGAAGTACGATAACATGAAAAAACCATAGAGAACGATTAATGTGAAGACAAACGGTGGTAAAACAATTCCTATCGCGTAAAATTTGTACAGCTTGGACACGAGAAAACAATCGACTCGCTCAGCGACCTGTGCTAAATCGTCACCCATCTAAAGATGCATGATTGTATTGAACACAGAGCGATATGGGGCACTAGGTCGGATGAGAACTATTGCGTCATTCTCATCCAACCTAGTGCTCGATTTTGGAAAATCAACCTGCGCGAAATACTTTGAAATTCGAGCTGCCTGCTAGTTTAATCATGTTTTTTTGAGAGAAAAATTATTTCTCGCTCACATAGTAAGTTGGTCCGAACGCCAAAAAGACTGGTGAGATCCCTACGAGGAAAATAATCTGCTTAGACAAAGCGAATTTAAAGCGCGAACCCGCCGGAACAATCGCCTATAATTCTTTTTTTTAATATGACCGTGATAAGTATACCTGATTGCGATAGAGAAAGAGAGCGATATAACCATCTCCGCCGAAAGCAACTAGAGAAAATGAAATAGCCTGAGCAAAAGAACTTGATAGTAACTGTTTCGTGGAATTAGTACGTTTTTCTTTGCATAAAGTCAATAAAAACAATCCTCTTGAAGTTCAAAAAGTTTTCTCTTGAAGCTCGAAATGTGAATTTTGTTGAGGAAGATATAGCGCTTACCAGTAACGCGATCAACAGGTTTCCATAAATTTTAGTAATTACGGGCGAGCTTTTCATAATGTACACACACAGTGGGGTGACAGCGACCGATAATGCCTTAACGTTGACGATTCGTATAGGTTTCGTAAAAGCCTGTTGTGATTTACAAGAATATCATTTGGTCTTCATTTGAATCTATCTTCTCTGATGTCAAATCAAAAACATTAAACTCATCAATGACGCTTTATCAATGAATTTTGTTAATCAATGATGATCATCCGTCGGAACGGAGCTGAAATAAGTGTATGAAAATCTGACCGTTGTTGAATGCTGAATTATCTTGAAAACATAGGGAGGTTCGATTAGATGTCTGCAGAGTTGAGCCATACTCAGCCACTGAACAAAATAAAAATTTCAATACGAACGAGCTAGCAACGGCATTCAGACAATATCGCATTAGGGGAATGATATAGCGGTAATTTCATTCTACACACTCCATGTGCCTAATGTGAATGGAAAACGGAATGAGGGTCGATTTAACTTTCCTCGAAAAACAACATCGAGCAAATACATCATTAGCACGTTACGAGTAGTTGGAAAGGACGTTTTTTCAGAAGGCGATAATTAGTGCGTTCTGCAGAAGCACCTGTCGTCAGCAAAGATAATTCCGCGCTCGTAGGAGGTAGCGTGGAATTAGCTCTAGCGGAAACTTGATCTTTCTCTCTCTTCTGAAGCACGTATTCACATCGGCAAAAGCCACGTCAACCCGACATCCATGAAATTATGAAATTATGAATTTTAAAAATTGCAATGATAACGCATTCGATTGCCGAAAATATAATGGACATAATGAAAGAAATAATATAAAAAAGCACATAAAAGAAACCATTTCATAATGGCACAACTTTCTTGTGAATCACACGCAATCAGTGTGTTTTCGGCACGAAACTTCAACACGGGGTGTTGTTCCCGTGTTCACTCTACGACAGGTGGAAACCATTACAAGGAAAAAAGGAACTTAATGAGTAATGCGGACACATCTGCCGCCGTAGGAGGGACACTGCGCGAGTGCTCTCTTTCCACATTTGTGCACATTCTAAGGATGTGCTGATGAAATATTTTTCTGGGAAATAAAAAGAGTTTTCAATGTGAGCCGTCATCTCTTCATTTTGCACACTCCTCGATCGTTCAAAAAAAGATTTTTGGAACACGGTGAAAATATTTTCTCCGTTTTTCTTTTAACATTCTTTGAATCGTACTAATTGTATATCTCATCGGTTCAAATTGATGCCAACATACAAGTTACTTAAAATAATTTTCCGAGCATTTTGCGTGCCTAGCTCATCATTGAGCTGAAATGCTGTAGAGTCAGTATGAGAACCAGGCATTTCCGAGTCAGTAAGAGAACCAGACATTTAAACAACGGCTATGAGACCTGGTATCTGGATTTTCCGAAACTCACTACATTATACTATGGTTTAAATCGAGGACAATTTTTAAAAATTGATCTCGGGGGTAGCAATTTCCATCCACTGACTCGTGATACCTGTGATATATCCATATCAAATCAGTAAATAACGATGAAAATGCTGCAGCTCAATACGAAAGTAACTCTTTCATCAACTCATTCTCAGCAAACTTTATCTGAATATCAATCATAAATCTCATTTGCCTCATTTATCCTCCCGTGGAAACACGATGGTCGGTCTCCTTCTCTTCTTCGCGAACACTATCAATCTCGCCGTAGTCGTGGGCAGAATCGACTCGTTCGCGCCACCTGAAACGAATAATTTACAAAGTTTAGCATACATTTCATTAATTGTTCATGTCTGAGAAGTGTCAGTGTTTGGGTCGATGGACATCGTTTTAACAGCTAAAAGAAAAACAGGGGCAAACTTTGCATACACATGTCATTGAGAAGAGTGTAATCAGAGCCGGCCGCCACTTTTACGTTTTTTTTTAAAAATGTTGTCCTACATCTACTGTATTCATTGAAGTCCAAAGTAGAAGTGCGTTAAATGAAACATAATGCATTCGCACTTGAAATACGTTCACAAATTGCGATAATATCAGAAAAGAATGAACCCAGTAAGGTATTTCGCTCGCATCCGGACATCTTTCTGCGCCCCTCTTATCTTGCGGGCTGAGCAACTCAGATCGCGAGACACAATATAGTTTCCATTTTCAGGTAATTTTGGGTCATATTTGGGTGCGTTTCAGGTTCGCTGATAAGCACATGAGCTATGCAGCGCAACTGAAACATAATCCCGAAAAGGATACTAAATTACCTGAAAATTAAAACCCTAGTACACAACTCGGGTACCTGTGAGCTGTTCTGACCGCACCACACGCTACTCTAAGTCAACGAATATGTGCTCAATATCAACAAAACAAATAAGAAAATATTTAAAAAAAACTTGGCTATTGAAATATCACATCACCTTCCAGTTTCACTGCATCTGATTCGTCGACCCTCGACTCATAGGACTTAATTGGCGCAGTTGAGTCATCCACGAGCTCGTGTCGAGTTATGTCTTAATTATTAAAATATTTACAAAAAAAAATCAATAATACTGCTGTCAAGAAGCACTTCTCAATGTCATCCAAAGTAATGAAAGATCAAAGATCAGAATTAACGAATATGTATGATGAACGCACCGCCAACGTCGCTGACGTCATTCAGTTCAGCATCGTCGATGAGATTTTCCGACCCGAAGAAAATTGTATTTTGAAATTTGAATGCGCACCACTTCCACACTCTGGGGTTCTCGGTATGCATATCTCGATTTTATATTATTTGTAAAGTCGGTGACAGTCACGTTGTCGTTACCCGAAATCGGATAACTTATGCATCGAATGAATCCTACATAATCAAATTCGAATTCGAATTCCTTACTTTGTGTCGGGTCGGAAGAACAGGGCGGGGTGCACCTCTTGAAGTAGAGCGTTCAACTCGCTGAAATTAGAAGCGAAAACTTCTCAGCGTTGCTTCTAACATTACAATTTGCTAACTACCCTTCGAACAATTACCGAAGGAAATAATAAAAATGTTTTTAAAAAGTTAGGAAATGTAACCTTTGCAAATCCACTTTATATGCCTCCCCTAATGACTCGGACGGGTGCTTGGCCGAGTAGGCATCGAAGCCCTGAAACCTCGACGACATTTCGATTTGTATATTATTGGTACACGAAAACACAAAGTAACAAATGAGCGACTCTCATGAGTTTCATTTTACACACTCATGGAACGTAACTCGAATTTCGAAAGTTGCGTAAATTGCGCAGCAAATAAATCAAGAAAACGAACCTCGCAAGCGCTGAAAAGCACGGAAATCGCAGTTACTATCCGCATCCTCATCTCACGTAACGCGAACAATTTGCCCTTCGCGTCTCACAATTCCGTTCCCTCTTTCTCTTCCTCTTTCCACCCCCAGGGCAGGAGGGATGAGAAAAAGAGAGGGGGTGGGCGGATCCGCCATAGGGTCTACCGGAACACACGCGCGGATCACACTCTCTCCATCTCTCACCCCAGGGAAGATGGGGAAATGTAAAGGGAGAACGGATATGCGATAGGGGCTTATGGAGCATTCGGTCTTCTTTGATTCTCTGCGCGTTCTCTTTTCTTGCTCAGTCATGAAATATGTCGGGCTCGCAGGAACTGAATACAATACAGGATATTCAACAGAGCGTTATTTCAGTCTGATACGACTTTTTGAGAAGTCTTACGAATCGATGATACCCAATACAATGCTGAAATTGTTGAACAGCTGAGACTCTCACCCATGAGTGTACTGATATTTTATTGATACAATCACAGCACATAAATTTCAGAATACTGCAGAAAAAAAGTGAAATACGACGTAAAATGATATACTCATATACCGATATTGTAGTGTACTGTTGTTCGGATGCTCGTCCAGCGATTCCCGCTTCTGATGATACATTGAAACACATCGAAACAAGTCGAATAGAAAAAAATGGCATCTTCACTTGGAAATGAAGAGAGCAATGAAAACAGCCTACTTGTGAAACCATAATTCTACATCTTTAACTTGATCGAATATGTGCCTCATTAGGATTCATGAGGTAAACGTAAAAAAAGTAAACGTAAGTTGAGGCATCCAAGCATGACTGGTTTGCCACCCCCGCGCCAATTCTGCGTTCAGTCTGTCCTGAGGTTATCAGCGACCTATGCGTGAGGCTACCGCCCGTGTTGTGTGCACGTGGTGGGGGATTTCTGACCTATTTCTTAACCCCCGTGGTCTGGGTGGATCTGCAGTATGCCAAACGTATGCAGTAAACGTAAACGTATGCCAGAAGTGTTTTGACCATAATCGCGATGACTCCAAGGTACATGATATTAGATTGACCAAGCGAAACACACGTTATCACGTTAATAGCTCCTATCAACGATGACACAGCTCAGTATTTGACTGTTGTATGTTCATCTGCTCAAATTGTTATGACAATTTTGTCTACAAGCAAATCCTCCCCGAATGTAGCGCTATTCTGTGGGATTATGCATCATTCCGCCTTTTGCCTGTGCAATCTGTTGTTGTCCACTTGCCATGCATGCTTTTCCATACCCTAGGATGTTTTTTTTCTATGCAAAAGTGTCATAGATCTTGGAGAATACCCTATCATCACGCGTTATTTGCACCC
This sequence comes from Pristionchus mayeri, assembly GCA_036245805.1. Lineage (NCBI taxonomy): Eukaryota > Metazoa > Nematoda > Chromadorea > Rhabditida > Neodiplogasteridae > Pristionchus > Pristionchus mayeri. The sequence goes on along the minus strand of BTRK01000002.1, from coordinate 4,440,526 downwards.
TCCAGATCGACAACACCTGTATAGGATGTCGATCTCTTGATTTCCTTCTCAATGTAACTATTTTCTAAGATTACAAATAAAATATTTAATAAAATATTATGTAAATGGAGAGGTGACCTCTTCCACTGACCACTCTCGTCTGTTAGAGACTTGCACCGCACGATGGCAACTAAACCAATCAACTCCCGCACGCGAGAGAGTGAGAGAGCACTAACTCGACCAATGCATACGCCACTCAGAGTTATACTCTCCCTTCCCCCTCTTCCTCCATCTCCATTCCCTTCCCGGGCACTCTGTGCTGTTATCGAGAGGAGGCGAAGTAGAGTACCGCCCGCCCCTCCCTCCACTTCCTACCTTCTCCCAGTGACCCCTCAGAGCCGTCTTCCAGAGCCGGGATGATGATCTGGGCCCTGCTAATTGCCGGCCTTGTCCAGTCTACGGACGCACTGCCGGACCTCGGCGAAGCTCCAAAGCTAACGCTGGACGAGCTGATCGGGGCTGGCACTTTCGCCCCGCCTACTCTGGCTCCGGAGACGACCAAGACCTGGGAGATTCCGCTCAATCCCGACGCTGCTTTCCCGGTAATTCTTCACTCTTACAAACTGTGACTCATCCGTGATGCATCTCGTCTTGAATGAATTGCTTGAATTTCTGGATGAATCCATAATGAAAAATGCGTTTGAATTATTTTACTCCATGTTTGCTTCAATCTTCTCAAATTCTTCTCGTGTTCCACCTCCTTTAGTGCTTGATTGCGCTTATTTTCTTGTGTGTATGTATTGGGAAAGAACAAGTAGTGACCGAGTAGTTCCGTGCCGATTTGTTCTACTGGTCACTAGATTTCCTGAACAATAGCACTTCGAGTTCCCTACTTTTAGAACATAATTACATTGGTCTAGCTTGGGGTCTAGCCTCTAGCTCATCAGTCTAGCCTAAGCAAAAAGCGCGTAGATCGGCGAGAATCGCGCATAATTATCATGATTCCTCATGTTGTCTAGTCTCATCTTCTTTTTCGTCTGCGAAAATGCGTGCGCAATGGAAAAAAAAAGAAAGGAAGATTGTTTCTCTAGCCTTGACTCTCCTCATTTTACACACTCTCTCGCCGGTTAGATGGAGCTAGAGAGCACGCGGAATTGAGAGAACCATGTAAGCTATTACTAGCACGCGCGCGCGGTGTGAAAGGGCGCTCGGCGCAAAACAATTGACGTTTGTGGTCACCCAAACGAAACCAGTTGTGCCTAAGCGGGGGCGAGGGATCAATCCTTTATTGCGCAATTTCTAGCATCCTAGACAAAACAAGAGAACACGCTAACTGATGAGAGCACTAGAGACGAAAGCGATACACTAGGCTTAGAATTTGTCTCGAGAGAAAAAGGGAGAGAGAGAGAGATCGCGCGCAAATCTCTAGCTAGCAAGGTATTGCTAGAAAGCATTCGAAATTGAGAGACTAAGAGTGAAAGTGAATCGAACGCGGGGGGGGGGGCTTTAGGCCGAGAAATGCAAGTCAGAGGTCACAATGCCATCATGGCAAGGTAGTTTCTCGAATCGTCTATTCGCATTCTCCGTTCATGTATTCTCCGTACTACACACCAACGTCTTTCGACATTCCCCCGGAAATTTCTCGCAAGTGGGGTGGTAAAGATGATTTGGTGTTATTTACCCGCACAACGCTACGCATCGATCATTTTTTCCTTGAACGCTCAACTCATACAATGTGATTGAAATATATGTGTTCGGTTTCACAACCAGTTTCGCTGCTCCTTCCGGTGAGGAGATCGAAAACGAGCGAAATTGAGGAACAATTTGATTTTTTTCAATAATAATTTAAACACAATTGAAATGCTGCAAAAACTAATATTTTCACTTCAGATTCAGCAAGGACAACCCGCCGGCGGCCTTCAACCTCTCGGAACCAATTGTCATTGATCTTTCGAAGTTGGTATTTGATATCATTTATTGAATGCTGGTCGTTAGAAGTTTTGCCGGTAGATTTGTCACATTTGCAATTCCCATTACGTTTCCGTTGAAAATCAAAATAAATCCATGTTTAGAACCCTCCGAAAGGCCTGCCCCTTCCCGTGTTCAATGAATCGAAGCCGTTCGAGGGAACACCCGCCACCAATGAGAATCGAGACAGATTCATTGAGATGCCAGAGGGATGAGTGAGTTGTATTATTCTATTTCACAGGTCAATTAAATTGCAACCATATCTGATGGATTTTCTCTAAAATTGCATACGTTTCACTCATAGTTCACAAACGTTGATTTACCTGTAGAGTTCATCAGGTTGGGTGGCTCGTCCTAATAAAAAAACAGATATGATTGCCACACGCTTTCCTTAGCAGGAATCCTCCCAACCTGCAAAGGTTTTTGTTAACATTTTTTAATGGCGTGTGTTAACTAGGGTTCTCTTATTGGAAAATATTTGTATCATGTTCAGATGTGTTTCATGTGTGCTACATAGGTCATATGTTTAGCGCACGTGAAACATATCTGAAAATGTTACAAAAATGAGAACCATACTGTTAATCTGAATTTATGTCACATAGAAAGACGGTCCAATGGCTAGAAAAGCAGGGGATACTGCGACTAGAAATATAATCTGCTTCAAAACAGCGAATTTATAGCGAGAATCCGCCGGGACAATTACCTAAAGTTTGGAGTTTAAAAAATGTCAAATTTGCAATATTTTGGTGAATTGATCACTTGATGTCGATGCAGAAACAGTGCTGCGTACACAAGTCCGCCCAAAGCAATGATCGAAAATGTAATAGCCTCAAGAAAACGAAATAAATATCGATAAACCAGCCAGTCTTGACTTATATAACATGGAATATAGAGATCTACCGGAGGAGAGGGTGCAGGATATAAGAAGATGCGTATCCCATTTTCGAACTCAAATACTTACAGCACAAGCAGCTGCCGAGAGGGGAATGTTGAGGAGAGGATCGATCCGGTACGTACAAAGTAGCGGCATGAGCATTGCGGGATCGAAAACCCATTGTGAAAAAGCGTCCATGCACACGGATCCCACCTGTAATATGGACTGCGTTGAAATTCGTATGTCTTGTCATAATCTCTTCATTTTTTTACACTCTAGAATGAAAAGACGGTGGCGAATCTCGTGCTCCAGACCGAGCCGATACTTTCAATGCATGTCTATGTAGACAAACAGTTGAGGGATAATTCCTCATTTAACGACATTCTCAGACGACTTACACAGAGTGTGACAAATGAATAAGTACTCAGTATTTGTTTGATGAGGACATATCTAAAGTACCGCTTACCAGCAACACAACAAGCAGGTTTCCATATACTGGCGTGATTGTTGTTGAGCTTTTCACGATTTAGATGCACAAAGGTGTGACTGCAACTGACATTGCCTAAATAGACAGTGAGTTACCGAGAAACCGCTCTGAAATGCTTAGAAACATCATCTTTCCCAAATGCATTTCCAATGCAGACATTTTTTGTCCCATAGAAATGTTTCTATTCGAATCGTGAATATTTGAAAATATTTGAACTTTCGCGGAAAAGTAACCGTCAGTGAATGTCGAATAATTTTGAAAACTAGCGGGGTTTGCATTAGATGCCTGCATATTTGACTCATGATGATCAACTGAAAAATGAGGAAAAATTAAATAATTCTATGAAAGCTCATAAAACACGCGCTGGGCTTAGTTCTGCATTGATACAAGCAACATTACAAAGCGGAATAGCCACATATTTTAAGCACGTTCACAACTTAAAGATCTGTCATCGCTTTGGAAACTAGCAACCTTCGGTCTCTGAATGGTTCCAATTGAGGGCATTTTAAGTATTTCACAAAAGTATGTCTTCGAGTTGCAGAGTGCTAACAAGGTAAACCTTGAATTTACATTATATAAAACAACTGATGACGAACAAATGAGTAATTTCCGCAGTCCAAAACTATGCTGTGAATCATTGTTCATCATGGTTCAATATGATCACAATTAATTACTTTATCAAATGTATACACACCATCTTCAATACATACGCAGGGCACTCGTAACATAATACGGGTAGATGAAAGAGAGAAGGAAAAATTATTTTGCAATTTCATTTACGGTAAATTGCGTATGATCGGCATGGTTTCCACCTGCAAAAGATCAAAGATCATAGCAATACAAATAATTTACTCATTGTCGTACACTTGTGATTCTTGAAGGAGAAGCGACGTTTCGAGCCCGCTTGAAAATCTGAATGAAGTATTGCCCTTCATAAGATAAGTGAAAAGAGATGTGACTATCGTATGCGTTTTTGTGCAATGCTGTACATGGATATTGTAGTGTAGCCAAAATGCCCTGCTCATTTGCTGAGTGACTTGCTAATTTCTAGAACATTCCGCATCTTACCTCTCTCAATTTCGTTCTAAAAGCCGGCGTAGTCAGCATGAGCGCGGACATGTGCAGTGAAGAATGTGAAGATACAGCGAGAATGACCACATCCCACAAATCAAAACCTCAATCGATAATTTTAAATGTTGTTGAATTTTAATTTTTAAATTTAATTTTTTTTAAATATGACACAAAATTCCGATACTAACCCAATGTTTCAATCACAGCAAGGTATATATCTGACCGAGTGAAACTGAACAGTCCAATAACTCCGAAGGGCAGAAAAACGGTAACAACAGGCACGAGCGCCTGAAATTCTAATATATTTTGAATTATTTTGTAATTGTATACCTGTACGATTAGGGATCTTGTCAGTATGCGGAACAACTGTTGCGTTTTGGCGCTAATGTGGCTAACTTGTTTCAAGAGAGAAAATGAGTGGGTGGACAGCTGCAAATATGCAGTTTCGCTCTAATTTTTGTCGCCTTATTCCGAAGAGTGTGAAAGAAACAAACGTACAATAAAAATTGAAACGAATGTAAATGTTGGTAACGCCGCGCCCAATGCGTAATATAGATGAAGCTTTGGCATGAGAAAACAGTCAATTCTGCCAATTACTGTTGACAAATCATCGCCCATTCGCTGAAATCGTTGGTTTATCAAATCTTGCTTTCCAAGCCCTCGTAACAACCGAGCATGTTTTTCGTGAACATATACAATTTAAAAATACCTCTGTAAATTCAAGTCGACATTTACCTCTGGGAAGTTACTTTCCTTGGCAGGAATTTTCCCAATCTTCAAAAATGTTGCGGATTTACATTCGGTTGAATCAATTGCTTACATAGAATGATGGTCCAAATGTAAGGAAAGCAGGAGCGATCGTCAGTAGGAAAACTATTTGCTTTGAAACTGAGAATTTATAGCGGGAACTTGCCGGAACGATGGCCTATGAAGTTTTTTTTAATGAAAATTTTCGAAAGTATATGTTTACCTGATGTCGATAAAGAAACAATGCTATATAAAGAACTCCGCTAAAAGCAACGAGCGAAAATGTAATTGCCTGAAAAATCGAATAAATTGTTGTTTAAATCAGCGTTCAAAGTTGGAAGAAACGAAGAAAAAAAAATACTTACAGAGCACGCCGCTGCCGAAAGTGGAATGTTTATCAGAGGAGCGCCCCGGAAAGTGCACAGTAGCGGCATGAGAATGACCGGATCGAAGACCCACTGGACAACAGTGTCAACGACAACCGACAACATCTGCAACAATATAATTTGAAAGCCAGAAGAGTCGTCAATTGCAGGAAACGTGTGTTCACTAGAGTTCGAGAAATGACACCACGCTATCTTCATTTCCCATACTCTCTCGCCTCTTGACCGGTCGAGAGAGTGTGGGAAATGAAGAGACGTCACCCGAATTACGAACTCTTTTTTTTCACTGTCGTCGTTTGCTCCTAATCGTTTGGAAGAGCTGTCCATGAGGTAACAAATGTGATGTAACAAAGTTAGGAATCTTTTCGCTGGCCTCACAAGTAATGCGACAAGAAGATTTGAATATGGTCGAGTGATTGCCGACGAGCTTTTCACAATGTAAGCGCACAGCGGAGTGACTGCGACCGACGTTATCTCAAACGGAGTTTGAAATTCGGTTCGGTTTCTCTTCATTACTCTTCACACTCGTTTTATCTGGAAATTACCATACCGTCATTGTATGCCGAATAATTTTAAAGGCCAGAGGAGGCTCAATTAGATGTCTACAGATTGTGAACATTCTTCGCAACTGAAAATCATCAGTTCACAAAGTAGCAAGGCGAAGTTACAACGGCATCATGCAATCCTTCTAGTTGCAACAGCTGAAAAGCATTTTCGGAAAGGGGAAATAATTGAATCTAAAGAACATCTGTCACAGCGTGAGGAAATTTGTACAATTTCTGAAGGCGATCAATCGACACAGGAATGTCGATTTGCCTGCCAGACTGCACAATTCGGAGGATTAAATTTTATCTATCAAATGGTTTCATGAATCGACTAATTTTCTATGCAACATCATGCTCTCAACAACTGAAATTTTACGAAATACTGGCATATGGCGATAACACAAATTATCGAAGATTGTGTCTGGCAGCGTAATTACGTTCTCAAACAAACAAGAATCAATCAATTAGCAAGTGAAATTCGCTCAGAAATTCCATCACAATCAATGCTAGAAATTGAACAAAATTTATAGTGGTTCAGATCACGGAAATCGACAAGGCTCTAATTGGACGAGCACGGCATAAATTCAGGACAGTGGTTCGGTAAACTCGATTCCTAGAAACGATGACTAATGAATTGACGAGTGAAGAGCACGAGAGGGCCATGAATCCGAATACAACACCGGCTGAAAAGATCCTTTTTCGGAAACTTCGGAAAAGCAAATCCAAAATTAACCCAAAATTGTCACAATATAGTGAATCTACTTTTGTTGCAATTTAGGATGTGAACTAACTCTGAGCGCTCGCGTATACGTTGTCCTGAGCTGAGGCGTTTAGAATGGAAAAGAACGGGAAGAAGATAAATAAAACAAGGGCGAAAGCCTGCAACACATAGTATCATATGCGTGTGCAGATATATAGCACTCTCTCTATCATCGTCCTGAATTACACTCAATTATGAGATCGCGGTACTTTTGCACAATCCCAGGCAGCCATTAAACTTTGTTTACCTAATGCTTCAATTTTCTACAAGGATACTATCCGTTAACTCTGCACCATATCTATTCCAGTGTAGAGGCCGTTTTCATACCCTACTAACGAATGTGATGGAGCTACATTATTTGTAATTCTTTGCAGTATCCGGGATTGTGCAGAAGTCTCACCTGCATAACGACAGTCTGTGCGGAATATATATGCGCTCTCCTCTCGCGCTGTAGTAATTTCGCCTGTTTACGAGCCCTAAACTCTATTCTCGCTCGTATCATAAGCACAACTCGCAGTATAATGATGAACATGCACGTACAACACGGACAACGACAACAATAACAACAACAACAACAATAACAATAACATCATCAAGATAAACAACTCACCGAAGTATAATGGTGAGCATATGTATGAGAGGGACTATCATGAGCGAGCAACAAATCGGGAATAAAACGAAACCGCCATAGTAGGTTAAGTATGATACAGTTAGATTCTCGCCTTCTTCGAACAAGTACCAGTTTAGGCCGCGTTCGAGCCATCGGAGATGTGGCATCTGAAGAGCACTGTCACTAACCCATACACTTTAAAAAGATAGAACTTTAAAATTATTATATGTAATTAAAATTGATTCGAATTTAAATAAAATGGCATATGTGCTTACTCCATCAAGGGATTCGAACTGTGTCCTTCTCTCTGATTGTGAAGATATAACGGAGCAAATCGTCCAAAAATGAAGCACACAAGCGTTTAGGAAATGCACACCTCGAGATTGTGTTGTGTTTATGTTTTCATTTAGGACGTTGTTTTGTAGGCAAAACATATAGCAACACAAACAAAATTTAGTTGTGCATTTTTCGAGAGAACCATCAACATCACTCATTCTGTACACGAACCTATTTTACTGGTTGTCTTCATTTTCAGCATCGATCTATCATGAATGAGCAATTGCTGACGAGCAATAATCATCATTCCGTTGTTATCATGGACATCATGAAAAAGACCTGCACAATCTAACAAAATATGAAAATATATATTGATTGTATGATATGCATACCAATAAATATTCAAATGGTGCAAATTGGCAGAGGAGACCCAGACAATAGCCACCACATGCAAATGATCAATTTTTGCGGAAATCATACAGGCGTTTTGTTGACATGACTTCGCAATTCATTTTCTTTTCAGTTTTCATTCTCTAAGCTAGACAAATAGGAAATAATCTGTAGAGCGAAATCCCTAGAAGTACCGATGTAAGAATAGAAGAAAGGAACGAAGAGAAGAGAAAAGAACGCATTGGAAAGCAGAGATGTGAACTTATCATCTGAATCTAGATTTGAATCCAAACCATGCGCTTACCTGTTGCAGAATCGCGAGTAGCCTCACTTCTCTGTTCATCTTTTTACTTTTTCGAATAATGATACTTAGGGTGGCAAGGTCAACAACCAAAGAGGCACTTCCAACGACGTAGAAGAAATATACTTTCAAGTTTTCGATGAACGGCGAAATGTCAGACGGAACCTCCATTCATAAGTCGCAGAGAAAGTTTTACTAAGGCAAGCGATAATGAACACAGTTGTCAAATTATTATTATTTTTTAATTCTAGACAGCTGAACCTCTAGCAAAACGAACACAGCTCTTACAGGTGTAAAGTATCCCACGTAGCGACACTCGATTCCCCGTAGCTTCCATTGTGCAGTTTCAGAAACTTAACAACATATCTTTCCATCTTTCCCTCGTCGCGAGCGGTCGGTTCGCGCCGCGCTCCGTCGAGTGAGAGGGAGGAAAGAGGGGGCGACAGTCCACGCAACGGGGCGGCCCTTCTAGTTCGTCTAGTCTTCTCCATCGGTTGCAACTACTCGTGAGCAGTGCTCGGTCCTCGGATACTCGGTTGAGGTGGTGTCGTTTTGGTTTTTCTCGGTGTTGCAAGGCTTGTTGTTGGGTCTCGCTTGTTTTCCTCGTTTTTCCTCTTGTGTCGATTCTCGTTTTCAGTGTGAGTCGGAGAGGAGAGGAGATCCCAGACCAGAGCGAGACTCGGTTCTGAAGGGCCCGGTCGAAGAGCCAAAGATCAAAGATCAGTCCGTGGTAGCGCCCGGTTCTGCGAGAGGCCAGGCCTGAGAGCCAAAGATCGAAAGATCAGATCTAACCGTGGTAGCACCCAGAACGAGAGGCCAGGCCCAAGTGCCAGAGTTCAAAGATCAGACCGTGGTAGCGCCCGGTTCTGCGGAAGGCCAGGCCTGAGAGCCAAAGATCAAAGATCATATCTAACCGTGGTAGCGCCCGGAACGAGAGGCCAGGCCCAAGTGCCAGAGTTCAAAGATCAGACCGTGGTAGCGCCCGGTTCTGCGAAAGGCCAGGCCTGAGAGCCAGAGATCAAAGATCAGACCTAACCGAGGTCGCTCCTGTATCTGCGAGGGCAGGTCAAAAAGCCGAGAAAGAGAGATCAAAGATCAGACCGACGATCAAAGATCAACGGAAATCCACCGGTTGTAACGGATAATTCGACGCGATTTGCGCTCCCTCGATAAGAGACGTAGCAAAAGACACGCAAATTACTCATTGTTCGCGATCGATCAGAGAGACAAAGGGATCGGAGATCGAATCAGAGATCAGCGTCTGCACTTTGACTGCGTCTGAGATAATGAGATTGAGAAAGGATGAGTGCACTCGATTTGGCACGTTGAATATTGGAACTCTTTCTGGAAGGTTGATGGAGGTCATAGATATGATGATGAGAAGGAGAGTCGATGTGATTTGTTTACAAGAGATTCGATGGAAAGGAGATGAAAGCCGATGGGTGAATGGATATCAGATTGTGTGCGGAGAAGGAGATGGATTGAGGAATGGAGTCGCGATTGTGCTATCCCCTCGATATTCCAAATGTTTGGTGGAAGTAGAAAGGGTGAATGAACGACTGCTCAAAGTGAAATTGGATATCGAAGGGGAGGTAATTTGCATAATTTCTGCATACACTCCCCAGACAGGATTGGACAAGAGAATGAAAGAAGAGTTCTATGCCAAAGTTGGTGATCTATTGGATGAAGTGAAGCTTGATGAGACTGTGACCCTGGGTGGTGGCTGGAATGGGCACGTAGGGCGAAGTCCCGAAATTTTCGGTGACCTGAGTGTGCATGGTGGAAAAGGATACGGTAGACAGAATGTGGACGGACTCAGATTGTTGGAGTTCGCGCAACACCACCACCTTGTTGTGTTGAACACACTGTTTGAGAAAAGAGAAAGTCAGCTGGCGACCTACTATTCTGGTAGTGCTAAAACGCAGATTGATTATATTCTCATGAGGAAAGGGGACAGATGGAGAGTGCGAGATGTGAAAGTAATCCCTTCTGAGGACACCCCTCAGCATAAACCAGTGATCTGTGACGTGAGGCTACGAGGAAAAGCAATGAAGACAGACGTCGGAATGACTACAATGGAAAGAAAAGTGAAATGGTGGAAGCTGAAAGATCAAGATTTGAAAGATGAGCTTGAAAGGGAGATAATTGTTAGTGGAGCACTCGGAATTGATCCACTAGATGATGAGATCGATATTAATGTTTGGCTCGAGACTAAAGGTAACATTCTGAAATGCGCAGAAAGTGTCCTTGGTGTTACCAAAGGGAAGCGAAGAAATGACCAAGAGTCTTGGTTTTGGAAGGATGATAGTGAGAGGGTGGCGACCAGGGAGAAGCGAAAGGCATTCCAGAGATGGTTTAGAAGGAAGACTGCGGAAAGTAACAATGAATACGTTAGAAAGAAGTTGGTGTACATACGGGCAATTCACGAAGCTAAGATGAAGGCGTACGATGAATTGTACGAAATGCTTGATAGACCTGAGGGAGAACAAGCCATCTACCGTCTTGCAAAGAGTCGAGTTCGAGCAAAGAAGGATTTGACAGAGGTGAAGATGGTATGTGCACGAGATGGTTCAGTACTGAGAAAGGAGGAAGAAGTGAGAGAGAGATGGAAATAGTACTTTGACGAACTCCTGAATGTAGAGAAGGCACAAACTCGGCTAGAAGAAGGTGATAGAGTAGATCGACAGATAATGGAATGGTCCTGGAAGAAGTTAGATGGGCAATTGGAAAATGCCCTTGGAGGAAAGCGTATGGACCAGACAAAATATCGGTCGATGCGTGGAAAGCAGCAGGAGAGGCCGGAGTTTGGTGTATATCCAGATTGTTCAATAGAATATTGAGATATATGAAGATGCCTGAGGAATGGCGAAGAAGCGAGATTGTGACACTATTCAAAGGGAAGGGAGATATCAGAGATTGTGGGAATTACCGAGGAATCAAGTTGATCTCTCATTCGATGAAGATCCTTGAGAGATGTGTGGATAGAAGATTGAGGGAGTTGATGGATCTCAACCCTTCCCAATTTGGATTCGTTCGCGGCTCGTCCACCTCAGAGCCAATGTTTTTATTGAGTCAGCTGGTTGAAAGGCATACAGAGTTCAGACAGGGATTAGCTGCGGTGTTTGTAGATCTAGAGAAAGCGTATGATCGGACGCCACGAAGGCAAATATGGAGGAGCCTGCGAGACAAGGGAGTACCGGAATTGTATGTGAAGCTGATTCAAGAAATGTACAAGGATGCAACAGCCTTTGTGAGAACTCCATTCGGTCCAACAGAAGACATTACAATCAGAGTGGGTGTGCACCAAGGAAGCGCTTTAAGCCCTTTTCTGTTCATTGTGGTCCTCGAGTCGGTTCTGGTAGACTGTATGGGGAGTGCACCGTGGTGTCTGGCTTATGCTGATGATCTGTGCTTGATTGACACAGATGTTGCAAGACTGGAGAGTAAAGTGCACGAGATACAGAGGCGGCTGCAGGGGGGAGGACTCACATTAAATACGAAGAAAACGGAGTTTTTGGTGATTGGTGGAGGAAATCGAGTCATGAATGATGTGAATGGTGAACCGATAAAGAAAGTGAATGAATTCCGGTACCTAGGATCGATGATTGATGAGAACGGTGGATCGGAAAGAGACGTTAGTAACAGAATTCGGTGTGGCTGGGCAAGATTCAAAGCATGTGCAGGAATATTGCATGATAAGAGAGTGAGAATGCGTTTGAAAGGAAAGGCGTACAGAACTATTATCCGTCCAGCGATGATGTATGGAAGCGAGAACTGGGCAATGACAGTGGCACTGGAAGAACGATTGAGTGTGGCGGAAATGAGGATGGCTCGGTGGATTTGCCGAGTAAAAATGAGAGACCGAATGAGAAATGAAATAATTAGGGCTAAGCTCGGAATTGCGCCAATAATTGAGAAAGTGAGGGAGAAGCGATTGCGATGGTACGGACATATGATGAGAAGGGACCGAGATCACCCATGCCGAAAGATCCAAATATATCAACCACCAGGGAGACGGCCAGTTGGAAGACCGAGAATGACTTGGATGAGATGCATTCGGCAGGATTTTGCAACCAAAAGATTGACTGAGAGACACGCACTCAATCGTGATTTGTGGAGAGAGCGAACTGCTCATCCAGACCCCGCCTAGCGTGGAGAGGAAGAGATGACGATGCGAGGACTACACCAATATGAAGAATTGAAGAAGAATGTATTTTCCCCTTCGTTTCTTTGTTGTTTTATTGTACGACCCCCATTGTTTTCTTTTTCTACCTGGATAAAAATGATGATGATGATGATGATGATGATGAACCTTTTCGTATTCTTTATCGGAAAAGCAGGATATTTTTCAATTACAGATGTGGTCACACGTCCATTATATTTTTGTTGAGTAATCCTAGAATCTGGTAGCGTAATAAATCAATCAGGCTATCGTATCAGTCAAAATTAGCTCAGAACGTCTTAATTTCCAAATATATCCATTTCCAATACTTGTACGAGCGATTTAGATCACGGAAATCGAAGTGGTTCTCATTCGCTGTGCATAGAACAGATTGAGGACTACTGAGCGGTAAACTCGATTCCGACTTAGGACGACCAATGAATTGACGAGTGATGTGCAAGAAAGGGCCATGAAACCAAAAACAACTCCGGCTGAAATATATTAAAATAAATTGAATAAACACATTAAATATGGGAATTTGCGATGTATTTTTTCAAAGAGGCAAAAAACATATTTAACATGATATTCTTTTATTGCATGTGTTGCTAGACTAAAAATCAGAATAATTTTTCGTTTGGAATATGATGTCTCGTCAAATCTCCCATTTTCCTGCTTGTTGCGGAAGGGTATCTTCGGCCTGTGCCCTAATCGTCGACGCAATCACCAGAGCAATCGTCTGACTCTCTTCAGTTTGCACGCTCTCTCGTCTCTCTGACCTGCGAGAGAGCGTGCAAGCTGAAGAGAGTCGGACCATTGCTCAATAACCAACTCTGTGTGCTCGCGTATACGCCATTCTGCACTCCCGAGTGGAGAATGGCAAAGAAATAAGATGAATATGAATATGAAGACTGCCTGCAAACTAGAGTTCGTAATTCGGGTCGCCGTCTCTTCCTTTTACACACTCTCTCTACCGGCCGAATGTCGAGAGAGTGTGTAGAATGAAGAGACCGTGATTTCATTTCTGGAACTGTACTGCAAACCAATTGGTATAAAACGTATAGGCATTGTACAGCATCGATTTTAGATATATCAGGAAGAGACTACTCTAAGTGGTGTAATGAGGTGAGGCCGACTACTTTGCAAACTACTGTTGGTGTCCGTATCATTGTTCAATTAATTCGTAATTCAATTAAGTTGTGCGGGTTACAACTAGACTTCGATACGCAGAACGTAGCCTTTATAGAACTCTGATTAAACCATGCTTCACTTACGGTACTAGGTCGGATGAGAACTATGACGTTATTCCGGCCTTCATCTATCAAAGGCGGCATGACGTGGTTCTCACCCGACCTAGTTGCGACGCACTTGGATAACGACAGTTTGAGCAGATGCTATGTGTGCTCTTCTCTCGCGCTGGAGTGATTTCGCTATTTTGCGAATCCTAAATTAGCCCTTTTGATTCCAATTTTAGTTAATTGAGACGTTCTAGGAGGTACCAACACTGAGGACTTGCTCTTTCCATGGGAAACTACATTAGGAACTCACCTCAGTAACATGATGAGCATATGTATGAGTGGGACCATCATGAGTAAGCAGGCAACAAAATACAACACGAAACCACCGTGGTATGGTATGGAAGCTAAGACTGTATTCTCCGATTCCTCGAATGTGTACCAGTTGAGCCCGCGCTCTCGCCATCGAATGTACGGCAACTGAATTATCTGTAGTCATATTTTTTTAAAAATTTAATATGTGGGACCAAAAAGGTGACGAGTACCATGACATTTTGTAATTTGTTTCAGTTAAGTTTCAGGTGCGCTAACTACATCTCAAGCATACATGAAACAGCATCATACATTTTCACTTTTCCAATTGTCCATTTGCTTACTTCATCAAGAGACTCGCACTGTGCACTTCTCGATGATTGCGAAGAGAGAATGGAGTTAATCGTAGTCAGATGCAGCGCACACGCGTTGAATATGTATACGCCTACGCAAATAAATAAATAAATGAATAAATAAAATAAGTAAATCATTTCATTTCATTCCTTGTCAGTCGTCCTGAGCGGTCTCTCCCCCAATTTTCTCCTCTCCTCCCTCTCCCTCCTCTCTAATGGATCTTCCCGCCACGAAAGGGGACATCGATCGACTGGAGAAGAAACTCGACACTATCCTCGATCTGCTCACCGGTTCCGCCAAGCCTACCGTACCCCAACCTGTCTCCACCTACGCGTCTGTTGTCAAGGCAATCACCGACTTCGACAAGATCAAGTCCATGAGTCAGCGTGCAGTTGTGGTGGGTAGTATTGAGGCAGAAACTCCCCTTCAGACCACCAAAAACGATGAGGAGCTCGTCAGAAAACTGGTTATGCACACCAAGGACGCCGAATTGAAAACAGCTTATGAGGACGGACAGATCAGCCACGCCCGTTTTCCCGAGAAAAGCTCTTCCACGAGACGCATCATTAAGCTGTCCCTCCCCTCTTCCACTCTCCGTGACAAGCTGCTCAGTAGCATTCGCAATGAAGGCCGTCCTTCGGAGTTCTCCCCCAATATGTTCGTACGTAGAGATCTGATGCCAAGTGAACTGGAGCAGGAACGAGTGTCTCGTGCTCGTGCTAAGGATCTCAACATCAAGGCGAAGTGCCTTCGCTACGGTGTACGTGACAGCGAGCTGATCGAATTCAAGGGCCCCACTTACCGCCCCCTTCCTGATCACTACTCCATCGTGGCCACCAAGATTCCCGAGCACAAGAAAGACTTCTCGAACGTGAATATTCGCAAGAAGAACGCCACCGCTCCCTCCGCCCCTCTCCCCTCCAATCTCGTCGATTCAGGTAGCGAGGTTCTGAAGGCGAGTGAACAGCGCAGCACTCCTCTCGCTTAGGTGGAATGTGGCAGTTATGTGAGTGATAGGTTCCCTCCCTCAATTCCTTCTCTTTTCTCTTGTCGCCCTCCTCCACCCCCAAATCAAAACATCCGATTCTTTTACGGAAATGCCCGGAGCGTTAGGAATCTCATTGATACTGTTACCTTCATAATGTCTAATAGCAGGTATCCAATCCTTGCACTTTCTGAGACTTGGCTTTCTGGTGGTGATAGTGATGCGTTTCTATTGAGAGGACTACCTGACTATTTCTTGTTTCGAGAAGATCGTGTAGTGGGCAGAGGCGGAGGTGTCCTCCTGTACGCGCATTTTTCCCTCCTCTCCGTTCTAGTTTCAAGCTTTATTACACCTGGATTTGAGTGTCTTGCTGTCGATGTATATTCTACTGAATCCTCTTCCCAGCACAACTCCCTCAGAATAATTGTCATCTACCGAGCGCCAAACTCCCCGTCTGCTTCCTTTGATCCCTTTATTGCCTATTTAGAGAATGCCACAACTTGCCCTCACCCCTCCATTATTATTGGTGATTTCAATTTCCCTTCTATTGATTGGTATTCTTACTCATCCCCGATGCAGTCAATCTCTCCTTTTTTGGATTTAATAATTACGAAACAATTCCAACAATTTATTGATTTTCCGACCCGTGGAACCAATATTCTCGATCTACTTCTGTGCAATTTTCCAATAATATCATCTGTCACTCCTGATATCCCTCTTTCTGACCGTGTAGGGATAAGCTTTTCCGTTTCTTTCACTTTGCACCGAGAAATTAGACCTAATTCTTCTAGAAATTATTCACTGGCTAATTGGGAGATTATTAACTATCTCATCCACACGCACAACTGGACATTAGCATTAAGAAATAAAAATTCTACTGATGCATATAATTATTTTAGCGATTTCATTAATGAGATTTTAGATGCTCACGTCCCCCTCAAACGTCCATCCTTGTCCTCTGATTATCCCAAATTCCTTCACAAGATGTTCATGAGGTTGCAGAAATTCCACCAATTGGCTCCGAATAGTAACTTAACACACTCTTTACGTGAGCGTTTTGACCATGCTCACGTAAAGCATATGAAATTCAGCGCGAATCACGGGCAGTTTACTCGGGAAAGCCTGGTTCCTTCTTTAATTATTGCAAAAATAGATTGAAGGTTAATAGCTCAAAACTACTTGGTATTATAGACAGCAATGGAGATATCCTTCTAAGTGATGTCGAGAAGGGTAATGCATTCTCTGAATTTTTTGCCAAGGTTCAAACCCCGCCTTGAGATATAAAGCCTCCTCAATTCCCTCCTCCCCGATCTTCATTCGACTTACCCTTTATTGGTCCCGAAATGATACTATCTGCTATTTCACAAATGATCCCTAAGGTAAATGGTTCACCCGATAGGATACCCAACCTAGTGTATTGCAAGTGTAAAACTTCCATAATCACTCTCCTTACCATTATTTTTAACATCTCTCTTTCCTCTCGCAAATCACCCAATCAATGGAAAACTGCCCATGTAAAACCCATCCCAAAAAAGTCTGGAGATGCCTCTATTTCTAATCTCTTACGGTCACTGCTTCTAAAATATTCGAAAAAAATCTCATTAATTCCATCGTTGATTTCCTAGACGAACATAACATATTGGATACTAGACAAGCAGGCTTTAGAAAATATAGAAGCACAACTTCTTCATTATCTGAAACACACTCATTTTATGTTAAGCAGCTGAGTCTGAAAAAGTCGGTTGACACAATCCTCTTTGATTATAAGAAAGCATTTGATTCGATCGATTTAAGACTGCTTATCCATAAGCTTTCCTCGCTGGGCATATCACCCGCTATCACTCAATGGTTCGAGTCTTATCTTTTGGGTCGCTCGCAACGTGTGCTCATCGGGGACTACTTATCCCCTCCCTCACCTATCCAGTCTGGCGTCCCCCAAGGTTCCTCTATCGGACCTTTGCTATTCATTATCTACCTCAATGATTTGGGTACATGCATTCCTAAGACGGTTCATTACAATATATTTGCTGACGACCTCAAGATTTATGGGGTGGTCCCTGATTGTAGCAATGACCTCCAAAATGCGATTTGCAAAATATCTGAATGGACTGCCCAATAGAATATGAGTATCAGCTCACCTAAATGCAATGTCATTCACCTAGGCAATCTGAAGAACCGAGCTCAATATCACATAAATCTTGAGGTCGTCAGCAAATATATTGTAATGAACCGTCTTAGGAATGCATGTACCCAAATCATTGAGGTAGATAATGAATAGCAAAGGACCGATAGAGGAACCTTGGGGGACGCCAGACTGGATAGGTGAGGGAGGGGATAAGTAGTCCCCGATGAGCACACGTTGCGAGCGACCCAAAAGATAAGACTCGAACCATTGAGTGATAGCGGGTGATATGCCCAGCGAGGAAAGCTTATGGATAAGCAGTCTTAAATCGATCGAATCAAATGCTTTCTTATAATCAAAGAGGATTGTGTCAACCGACTTTTTCAGACTCAGCTGCTTAACATAAAATGAGTGTGTTTCAGATAATGAAGAAGTTGTGCTTCTATATTTTCTAAAGCCTGCTTGTCTAGTATCCAATATGTTATGTTCGTCTAGGAAATCAACGATGGAATTAATGAGAATTTTTTCGAATATTTTAGAAGCAGTGACCGTAAGAGATTAGAAATAGAGGCATCTCCAGACTTTTTTGGGATGGGTTTTACATGGGCAGTTTTCCATTGATTGGGTGATTTGCGAGAGGAAAGAGAGATGTTAAAAATAATGGTAAGGGGAGTGATTATGGAAGTTTTACACTTGCAATACACTAGGTTGGGTATCCTATCGGGTGAACCATTTACCTTAGGGATCATTTGTGAAATAGCAGATAGTATCATTTCGGGACCAATAAAGGGTAAGTCGAATGAAGATCGGGGAGGAGGGAATTGTGGAGGCTTTATATCTAAAGGCGGGGTTTGAACCTTGGCAAAAAATTCAGAGAATGCATTACCCTTCTCGACATCACTTAGAAGGATATCTCCATTGCTGTCTATAATACCAAGTAGTTTTGAGCTATTAACCTTCAATCTATTTTTGCAATAATTAAAGAAGGAACCAGGCTTTCCCGAGTAAACTGCCCGTGATTCGCGCTGAATTTCATATGCTTTACGTGAGCATGGTCAAAACGCTCACGTAAAGAGTGTGTTAAGTTACTATTCGGAGCCAATTGGTGGAATTTCTGCAACCTCATGAACATCTTGTGAAGGAATTTGGGATAATCAGAGGACAAGGATGGACGTTTGAGGGGGACGTGAGCATCTAAAATCTCATTAATGAAATCGCTAAAATAATTATATGCATCAGTAGAATTTTTATTTCTTAATGCTAATGTCCAGTTGTGCGTGTGGATGAGATAGTTAATAATCTCCCAATTAGCCAGTGAATAATTTCTAGAAGAATTAGGTCTAATTTCTCGGTGCAAAGTGAAAGAAACGGAAAAGCTTATCCCTACACGGTCAGAAAGAGGGATATCAGGAGTGACAGATGATATTATTGGAAAATTGCACAGAAGTAGATCGAGAATATTGGTTCCACGGGTCGGAAAATCAATAAATTGTTGGAATTGTTTCGTAATTATTAAATCCAAAAAAGGAGAGATTGACTGCATCGGGGATGAGTAAGAATACCAATCAATAGAAGGGAAATTGAAATCACCAATAATAATGGAGGGGTGAGGGCAAGTTGTGGCATTCTCTAAATAGGCAATAAAGGGATCAAAGGAAGCAGACGGGGAGTTTGGCGCTCGGTAGATGACAATTATTCTGAGGGAGTTGTGCTGGGAAGAGGATTCAGTAGAATATACATCGACAGCAAGACACTCAAATCCAGGTGTAATAAAGCTTGAAACTAGAACGGGGAGGAGGGAAAAATGCGCGTACAGGAGGACACCTCCGCCTCTGCCCACTACACGATCTGCTCGAAACAAGAAATAGTCAGGTAGTCCTCTCAATAGAAACGCATCACTATCACCACCAGAAAGCCAAGTCTCAGAAAGTGCAAGGATTGGATACCTGCTATTAGACATTATGAAGGTAACAGTATCAATGAGATTCCTAACTTAGGATTAGGATAATTTAGGATTCGCAAAATAGCGAAATCACTCCAGCGCGAGAGAAGAGCACACATAGCATTTGCTCAAACTGTCGTTATCCAAGTGCGTCGCAACTAGGTCGGGTGAGAACCACGTCATGCCGCCTTTGATAGATGAAGGCCGGCATAACGTCATAGTTCTCATCCGACCTAGTGCCGTAAGTGAAGCATGGTTTAATCAGAGTTCTATAAAGGCTACGTCCTGCGTATCGAAGTCTAGTTGTAACCCGCATAACTTAATTGAATTACGAATTAATTGAACAATGATACGGACACCAACAGTAGTTTGCAAAGTAGTCGGCCTCACCTCATTACACCACTTAGAGTAGTCTCTTCCTGATATATCTAAAATCGATGCTGTACAATGCCTATACGTTTTATACCAATTGGTTTGCAGTACAGTTCCAGAAATGAAATCACGGTCTCTTCATTCTACACACTCTCTCGACATTCGGCCGGTAGAGAGAGTGTGTAAAAGGAAGAGACGGCGACCCGAATTACGAACTCTAGTTTGCAGGCAGTCTTCATATTCATATTCATCTTATTTCTTTGCCATTCTCCACTCGGGAGTGCAGAATGGCGTATACGCGAGCACACAGAGTTGGTTATTGAGCAATGGTCCGACTCTCTTCAGCTTGCACGCTCTCTCGCAGGTCAGAGAGACGAGAGAGCGTGCAAACTGAAGAGAGTCAGACGATTGCTCTGGTGATTGCGTCGACGATTAGGGCACAGGCCGAAGATACCCTTCCGCAACAAGCAGGAAAATGGGAGATTTGACGAGACATCATATTCCAAACGAAAAATTATTCTGATTTTTAGTCTAGCAACACATGCAATAAAAGAATATCATGTTAAATATGTTTTTTGCCTCTTTGAAAAAATACATCGCAAATTCCCATATTTAATGTGTTTATTCAATTTATTTTAATATATTTCAGCCGGAGTTGTTTTTGGTTTCATGGCCCTTTCTTGCACATCACTCGTCAATTCATTGGTCGTCCTAAGTCGGAATCGAGTTTACCGCTCAGTAGTCCTCAATCTGTTCTATGCACAGCGAATGAGAACCACTTCGGAAATTAAGACGTTCTGAGCTAATTTTGACTGATACGATAGCCTGATTGATTTATTACGCTACCAGATTCTAGGATTACTCAACAAAAATATAATGGACGTGTGACCACATCTGTAATTGAAAAATATCCTGCTTTTCCGATAAAGAATACGAAAAGGTTCATCATCATCATCATCATCATCATCATTTTTATCCAGGTAGAAAAAGAAAACAATGGGGGTCGTACAATAAAACAACAAAGAAACGAAGGGGAAAATACATTCTTCTTCAATTCTTCATATTGGTGTAGTCCTCGCATCGTCATCTCTTCCTCTCCACGCTAGGCGGGGTCTGGATGAGCAGTTCGCTCTCTCCACAAATCACGATTGAGTGCGTGTCTCTCAGTCAATCTTTTGGTTGCAAAATCCTGCCGAATGCATCTCATCCAAGTCATTCTCGGTCTTCCAACTGGCCGTCTCCCTGGTGGTTGATATATTTGGATCTTTCGGCATGGGTGATCTCGGTCCCTTCTCATCATATGTCCGTACCATCGCAATCGCTTCTCCCTCACTTTCTCAATTATTGGCGCAATTCCGAGCTTAGCCCTAATTATTTCATTTCTCATTCGGTCTCTCATTTTTACTCGGCAAATCCACCGAGCCATCCTCATTTCCGCCACACTCAATCGTTCTTCCAGTGCCACTGTCATTGCCCAGTTCTCGCTTCCATACATCATCGCTGGACGGATAATAGTTCTGTACGCCTTTCCTTTCAAACGCATTCTCACTCTCTTATCATGCAATATTCCTGCACATGCTTTGAATCTTGCCCAGCCACACCGAATTCTGTTACTAACGTCTCTTTCCGATCCACCGTTCTCATCAATCATCGATCCTAGGTACCGGAATTCATTCACTTTCTTTATCGGTTCACCATTCACATCATTCATGACTCGATTTCCTCCACCAATCACCAAAAACTCCGTTTTCTTCGTATTTAATGTGAGTCCTCCCCCCTGCAGCCGCCTCTGTATCTCGTGCACTTTACTCTCCAGTCTTGCAACATCTGTGTCAATCAAGCACAGATCATCAGCATAAGCCAGACACCACGGTGCACTCCCCATACAGTCTACCAGAACCGACTCGAGGACCACAATGAACAGAAAAGGGCTTAAAGCGCTTCCTTGGTGCACACCCACTCTGATTGTAATGTCTTCTGTTGGACCGAATGGAGTTCTCACAAAGGCTGTTGCATCCTTGTACATTTCTTGAATCAGCTTCACATACAATTCCGGTACTCCCTTGTCTCGCAGGCTCCTCCATATTTGCCTTCGTGGCGTCCGATCATACGCTTTCTCTAGATCTACAAACACCGCAGCTAATCCCTGTCTGAACTCTGTATGCCTTTCAACCAGCTGACTCAATAAAAACATTGGCTCTGAGGTGGACGAGCCGCGAACGAATCCAAATTGGGAAGGGTTGAGATCCATCAACTCCCTCAATCTTCTATCCACACATCTCTCAAGGATCTTCATCGAATGAGAGATCAACTTGATTCCTCGGTAATTCCCACAATCTCTGATATCTCCCTTCCCTTTGAATAGTGTCACAATCTCGCTTCTTCGCCATTCCTCAGGCATCTTCATATATCTCAATATTCTATTGAACAATCTGGATATACACCAAACTCCGGCCTCTCCTGCTGCTTTCCACGCATCGACCGATATTTTGTCTGGTCCATACGCTTTCCTCCAAGGGCATTTTCCAATTGCTCATCTAACTTCTTCCAGGACCATTCCATTATCTGTCGATCTACTCTATCACCTTCTTCTAGCCGAGTTTGTGCCTTCTCTACATTCAGGAGTTCGTCAAAGTACTATTTCCATCTCTCTCTCACTTCTTCCTCCTTTCTCAGTACTGAACCATCTCGTGCACATACCATCTTCACCTCTGTCAAATCCTTCTTTGCTCGAACTCGACTCTTTGCAAGACGGTAGATGGCTTGTTCTCCCTCAGGTCTATCAAGCATTTCGTACAATTCATCGTACGCCTTCATCTTAGCTTCGTGAATTGCCCGTATGTACACCAACTTCTTTCTAACGTATTCATTGTTACTTTCCGCAGTCTTCCTTCTAAACCATCTCTGGAATGCCTTTCGCTTCTCCCTGGTCGCCACCCTCTCACTATCATCCTTCCAAAACCAAGACTCTTGGTCATTTCTTCGCTTCCCTTTGGTAACACCAAGGACACTTTCTGCGCATTTCAGAATGTTACCTTTAGTCTCGAGCCAAACATTAATATCGATCTCATCATCTAGTGGATCAATTCCGAGTGCTCCACTAACAATTATCTCCCTTTCAAGCTCATCTTTCAAATCTTGATCTTTCAGCTTCCACCATTTCACTTTTCTTTCCATTGTAGTCATTCCGACGTCTGTCTTCATTGCTTTTCCTCGTAGCCTCACGTCACAGATCACTGGTTTATGCTGAGGGGTGTCCTCAGAAGGGATTACTTTCACATCTCGCACTCTCCATCTGTCCCCTTTCCTCATGAGAATATAATCAATCTGCGTTTTAGCACTACCAGAATAGTAGGTCGCCAGCTGACTTTCTCTTTTCTCAAACAGTGTGTTCAACACAACAAGGTGGTGGTGTTGCGCGAACTCCAACAATCTGAGTCCGTCCACATTCTGTCTACCGTATCCTTTTCCACCATGCACACTCAGGTCACCGAAAATTTCGGGACTTCGCCCTACGTGCCCATTCCAGCCACCACCCAGGGTCACAGTCTCATCAAGCTTCACTTCATCCAATAGATCACCAACTTTGGCATAGAACTCTTCTTTCATTCTCTTGTCCAATCCTGTCTGGGGAGTGTATGCAGAAATTATGCAAATTACCTCCCCTTCGATATCCAATTTCACTTTGAGCAGTCGTTCATTCACCCTTTCTACATCCACCAAACATTTGGAATATCGAGGGGATAGCACAATCGCGACTCCATTCCTCAATCCATCTCCTTCTCCGCACACAATCTGATATCCATTCACCCATCGGCTTTCATCTCCTTTCCATCGAATCTCTTGTAAACAAATCACATCGACTCTCCTTCTCATCATCATATCTATGACCTCCATCAACCTTCCAGAAAGAGTTCCAATATTCAACGTGCCAAATCGAGTGCACTCATCCTTTCTCAATCTCATTATCTCAGACGCAGTCAAAGTGCAGACGCTGATCTCTGATTCGATCTCCGATCCCTTTGTCTCTCTGATCGATCGCGAACAATGAGTAATTTGCGTGTCTTTTGCTACGTCTCTTATCGAAGGAGCGCAAATCGCGTCGAATTATCCGTTACAACCGGTGGATTTCCGTTGATCTTTGATCGTCGGTCTGATCTTTGATCTCTCTTTCTCGGCTTTTTGACCTGCCCTCGCAGATACAGGAGCGACCTCGGTTAGGTCTGATCTTTGATCTCTGGCTCTCAGGCCTGGCCTTTCGCAGAACCGGGCGCTACCACGGTCTGATCTTTGAACTCTGGCACTTGGGCCTGGCCTCTCGTTCCGGGCGCTACCACGGCTAGATATGATCTTTGATCTTTGGCTCTCAGGCCTGGCCTTCCGCAGAACCGGGCGCTACCACGGTCTGATCTTTGAACTCTGGCACTTGGGCCTGGCCTCTCGCAGAACCGGGCGCTACCACGGACTGATCTTTGATCTTTGGCTCTTCGCCCGGGCCCTTCAGAACCGAGTCTCGCTCTGGTCTGGGATCTCCTCTCCTCTCCGACTCACACTGAAAACGAGAATCGACACAAGAGGAAAAACGAGGAAAACAAGCGAGACCCAACAACAAGCCTTGCAACACCGAGAAAAACCAAAACGACACCACCTCAACCGAGTATCCGAGGACCGAGCACTGCTCACGAGTAGTTGCAACCGATGGAGAAGACTAGACGAACTAGAAGGGCCGCCCCGTTGCGTGGACTGTCGCCCCCTCTTTCCTCCCTCTCACTCGACGGAGCGCGGCGCGAACCGACCGCTCGCGACGAGGGAAAGATGGAAAGATATGTTGTTAAGTTTCTGAAACTGCACAATGGAAGCTACGGGGAATCGAGTGTCGCTACGTGGGATACTTTACACCTGTAAGAGCTGTGTTCGTTTTGCTAGAGGTTCAGCTGTCTAGAATTAAAAAATAATAATAATTTGACAACTGTGTTCATTATCGCTTGCCTTAGTAAAACTTTCTCTGCGACTTATGAATGGAGGTTCCGTCTGACATTTCGCCGTTCATCGAAAACTTGAAAGTATATTTCTTCTACGTCGTTGGAAGTGCCTCTTTGGTTGTTGACCTTGCCACCCTAAGTATCATTATTCGAAAAAGTAAAAAGATGAACAGAGAAGTGAGGCTACTCGCGATTCTGCAACAGGTAAGCGCATGGTTTGGATTCAAATCTAGATTCAGATGATAAGTTCACATCTCTGCTTTCCAATGCGTTCTTTTCTCTTCTCTTCGTTCCTTTCTTCTATTCTTACATCGGTACTTCTAGGGATTTCGCTCTACAGATTATTTCCTATTTGTCTAGCTTAGAGAATGAAAACTGAAAAGAAAATGAATTGCGAAGTCATGTCAACAAAACGCCTGTATGATTTCCGCAAAAATTGATCATTTGCATGTGGTGGCTATTGTCTGGGTCTCCTCTGCCAATTTGCACCATTTGAATATTTATTGGTATGCATATCATACAATCAATATATATTTTCATATTTTGTTAGATTGTGCAGGTCTTTTTCATGATGTCCATGATAACAACGGAATGATGATTATTGCTCGTCAGCAATTGCTCATTCATGATAGATCGATGCAGAAAATGAAGACAACCAGTAAAATAGGTTCGTGTACAGAATGAGTGATGTTGATGGTTCTCTCGAAAAATGCACAACTAAATTTTGTTTGTGTTGCTATATGTTTTGCCTACAAAACAACGTCCTAAATGAAAACATAAACACAACACAATCTCGAGGTGTGCATTTCCTAAACGCTTGTGTGCTTCATTTTTGGACGATTTGCTCCGTTATATCTTCACAATCAGAGAGAAGGACACAGTTCGAATCCCTTGATGGAGTAAGCACATATGCCATTTTATTTAAATTCGAATCAATTTTAATTACATATAATAATTTTAAAGTTCTATCTTTTTAAAGTGTATGGGTTAGTGACAGTGCTCTTCAGATGCCACATCTCCGATGGCTCGAACGCGGCCTAAACTGGTACTTGTTCGAAGAAGGCGAGAATCTAACTGTATCATACTTAACCTACTATGGCGGTTTCGTTTTATTCCCGATTTGTTGCTCGCTCATGATAGTCCCTCTCATACATATGCTCACCATTATACTTCGGTGAGTTGTTTATCTTGATGATGTTATTGTTATTGTTGTTGTTGTTGTTATTGTTGTCGTTGTCCGTGTTGTACGTGCATGTTCATCATTATACTGCGAGTTGTGCTTATGATACGAGCGAGAATAGAGTTTAGGGCTCGTAAACAGGCGAAATTACTACAGCGCGAGAGGAGAGCGCATATATATTCCGCACAGACTGTCGTTATGCAGGTGAGACTTCTGCACAATCCCGGATACTGCAAAGAATTACAAATAATGTAGCTCCATCACATTCGTTAGTAGGGTATGAAAACGGCCTCTACACTGGAATAGATATGGTGCAGAGTTAACGGATAGTATCCTTGTAGAAAATTGAAGCATTAGGTAAACAAAGTTTAATGGCTGCCTGGGATTGTGCAAAAGTACCGCGATCTCATAATTGAGTGTAATTCAGGACGATGATAGAGAGAGTGCTATATATCTGCACACGCATATGATACTATGTGTTGCAGGCTTTCGCCCTTGTTTTATTTATCTTCTTCCCGTTCTTTTCCATTCTAAACGCCTCAGCTCAGGACAACGTATACGCGAGCGCTCAGAGTTAGTTCACATCCTAAATTGCAACAAAAGTAGATTCACTATATTGTGACAATTTTGGGTTAATTTTGGATTTGCTTTTCCGAAGTTTCCGAAAAAGGATCTTTTCAGCCGGTGTTGTATTCGGATTCATGGCCCTCTCGTGCTCTTCACTCGTCAATTCATTAGTCATCGTTTCTAGGAATCGAGTTTACCGAACCACTGTCCTGAATTTATGCCGTGCTCGTCCAATTAGAGCCTTGTCGATTTCCGTGATCTGAACCACTATAAATTTTGTTCAATTTCTAGCATTGATTGTGATGGAATTTCTGAGCGAATTTCACTTGCTAATTGATTGATTCTTGTTTGTTTGAGAACGTAATTACGCTGCCAGACACAATCTTCGATAATTTGTGTTATCGCCATATGCCAGTATTTCGTAAAATTTCAGTTGTTGAGAGCATGATGTTGCATAGAAAATTAGTCGATTCATGAAACCATTTGATAGATAAAATTTAATCCTCCGAATTGTGCAGTCTGGCAGGCAAATCGACATTCCTGTGTCGATTGATCGCCTTCAGAAATTGTACAAATTTCCTCACGCTGTGACAGATGTTCTTTAGATTCAATTATTTCCCCTTTCCGAAAATGCTTTTCAGCTGTTGCAACTAGAAGGATTGCATGATGCCGTTGTAACTTCGCCTTGCTACTTTGTGAACTGATGATTTTCAGTTGCGAAGAATGTTCACAATCTGTAGACATCTAATTGAGCCTCCTCTGGCCTTTAAAATTATTCGGCATACAATGACGGTATGGTAATTTCCAGATAAAACGAGTGTGAAGAGTAATGAAGAGAAACCGAACCGAATTTCAAACTCCGTTTGAGATAACGTCGGTCGCAGTCACTCCGCTGTGCGCTTACATTGTGAAAAGCTCGTCGGCAATCACTCGACCATATTCAAATCTTCTTGTCGCATTACTTGTGAGGCCAGCGAAAAGATTCCTAACTTTGTTACATCACATTTGTTACCTCATGGACAGCTCTTCCAAACGATTAGGAGCAAACGACGACAGTGAAAAAAAAGAGTTCGTAATTCGGGTGACGTCTCTTCATTTCCCACACTCTCTCGACCGGTCAAGAGGCGAGAGAGTATGGGAAATGAAGATAGCGTGGTGTCATTTCTCGAACTCTAGTGAACACACGTTTCCTGCAATTGACGACTCTTCTGGCTTTCAAATTATATTGTTGCAGATGTTGTCGGTTGTCGTTGACACTGTTGTCCAGTGGGTCTTCGATCCGGTCATTCTCATGCCGCTACTGTGCACTTTCCGGGGCGCTCCTCTGATAAACATTCCACTTTCGGCAGCGGCGTGCTCTGTAAGTATTTTTTTTTCTTCGTTTCTTCCAACTTTGAACGCTGATTTAAACAACAATTTATTCGATTTTTCAGGCAATTACATTTTCGCTCGTTGCTTTTAGCGGAGTTCTTTATATAGCATTGTTTCTTTATCGACATCAGGTAAACATATACTTTCGAAAATTTTCATTAAAAAAAACTTCATAGGCCATCGTTCCGGCAAGTTCCCGCTATAAATTCTCAGTTTCAAAGCAAATAGTTTTCCTACTGACGATCGCTCCTGCTTTCCTTACATTTGGACCATCATTCTATGTAAGCAATTGATTCAACCGAATGTAAATCCGCAACATTTTTGAAGATTGGGAAAATTCCTGCCAAGGAAAGTAACTTCCCAGAGGTAAATGTCGACTTGAATTTACAGAGGTATTTTTAAATTGTATATGTTCACGAAAAACATGCTCGGTTGTTACGAGGGCTTGGAAAGCAAGATTTGATAAACCAACGATTTCAGCGAATGGGCGATGATTTGTCAACAGTAATTGGCAGAATTGACTGTTTTCTCATGCCAAAGCTTCATCTATATTACGCATTGGGCGCGGCGTTACCAACATTTACATTCGTTTCAATTTTTATTGTACGTTTGTTTCTTTCACACTCTTCGGAATAAGGCGACAAAAATTAGAGCGAAACTGCATATTTGCAGCTGTCCACCCACTCATTTTCTCTCTTGAAACAAGTTAGCCACATTAGCGCCAAAACGCAACAGTTGTTCCGCATACTGACAAGATCCCTAATCGTACAGGTATACAATTACAAAATAATTCAAAATATATTAGAATTTCAGGCGCTCGTGCCTGTTGTTACCGTTTTTCTGCCCTTCGGAGTTATTGGACTGTTCAGTTTCACTCGGTCAGATATATACCTTGCTGTGATTGAAACATTGGGTTAGTATCGGAATTTTGTGTCATATTTAAAAAAAATTAAATTTAAAAATTAAAATTCAACAACATTTAAAATTATCGATTGAGGTTTTGATTTGTGGGATGTGGTCATTCTCGCTGTATCTTCACATTCTTCACTGCACATGTCCGCGCTCATGCTGACTACGCCGGCTTTTAGAACGAAATTGAGAGAGGTAAGATGCGGAATGTTCTAGAAATTAGCAAGTCACTCAGCAAATGAGCAGGGCATTTTGGCTACACTACAATATCCATGTACAGCATTGCACAAAAACGCATACGATAGTCACATCTCTTTTCACTTATCTTATGAAGGGCAATACTTCATTCAGATTTTCAAGCGGGCTCGAAACGTCGCTTCTCCTTCAAGAATCACAAGTGTACGACAATGAGTAAATTATTTGTATTGCTATGATCTTTGATCTTTTGCAGGTGGAAACCATGCCGATCATACGCAATTTACCGTAAATGAAATTGCAAAATAATTTTTCCTTCTCTCTTTCATCTACCCGTATTATGTTACGAGTGCCCTGCGTATGTATTGAAGATGGTGTGTATACATTTGATAAAGTAATTAATTGTGATCATATTGAACCATGATGAACAATGATTCACAGCATAGTTTTGGACTGCGGAAATTACTCATTTGTTCGTCATCAGTTGTTTTATATAATGTAAATTCAAGGTTTACCTTGTTAGCACTCTGCAACTCGAAGACATACTTTTGTGAAATACTTAAAATGCCCTCAATTGGAACCATTCAGAGACCGAAGGTTGCTAGTTTCCAAAGCGATGACAGATCTTTAAGTTGTGAACGTGCTTAAAATATGTGGCTATTCCGCTTTGTAATGTTGCTTGTATCAATGCAGAACTAAGCCCAGCGCGTGTTTTATGAGCTTTCATAGAATTATTTAATTTTTCCTCATTTTTCAGTTGATCATCATGAGTCAAATATGCAGGCATCTAATGCAAACCCCGCTAGTTTTCAAAATTATTCGACATTCACTGACGGTTACTTTTCCGCGAAAGTTCAAATATTTTCAAATATTCACGATTCGAATAGAAACATTTCTATGGGACAAAAAATGTCTGCATTGGAAATGCATTTGGGAAAGATGATGTTTCTAAGCATTTCAGAGCGGTTTCTCGGTAACTCACTGTCTATTTAGGCAATGTCAGTTGCAGTCACACCTTTGTGCATCTAAATCGTGAAAAGCTCAACAACAATCACGCCAGTATATGGAAACCTGCTTGTTGTGTTGCTGGTAAGCGGTACTTTAGATATGTCCTCATCAAACAAATACTGAGTACTTATTCATTTGTCACACTCTGTGTAAGTCGTCTGAGAATGTCGTTAAATGAGGAATTATCCCTCAACTGTTTGTCTACATAGACATGCATTGAAAGTATCGGCTCGGTCTGGAGCACGAGATTCGCCACCGTCTTTTCATTCTAGAGTGTAAAAAAATGAAGAGATTATGACAAGACATACGAATTTCAACGCAGTCCATATTACAGATGGGATCCGTGTGCATGGACGCTTTTTCACAATGGGTTTTCGATCCCGCAATGCTCATGCCGCTACTTTGTACGTACCGGATCGATCCTCTCCTCAACATTCCCCTCTCGGCAGCTGCTTGTGCTGTAAGCATTTGAGTTCGAAAATGGGATACGCATCTTCTTATATTCTGCACCCTCTCCTCCGGTAGATCTATATATTCCATGTTATATAAGTCAAGACTGGCTGGTTTATCGATATTTATTTCGTTTTCTTGAGGCTATTACATTATATTATATATATTTTATCTACGCTCGGCGGCGCAACGAAAGACGAATAATTACTTATGTGTTATGATACAAGAGAGTTGACTCTCCTCACACTGAGGTCGAATACGATAGGAAGGGGGGAATGAGGGGGAAGGAGGTGCAATCGTAAAATGCGAAGATCCAATCGGCTGGTCTCATCTGTCTTCGTCTGTTCTGATGGGGAGTTTTATCGAGGAGGAGGCACTCGAGGTAGACCAGGTAGACTCTGCTCCGAGATCCAGCGTCAGGGGATCTCTAAAGGGGGGAGGGGGTGAGAATGAAGGAATGTGGTAAGGTAGTGGAAGGAGGGAATACTATTGGAAAATATATTTCCGAAAATCAAATTCTAGAGTTATCAATCTCTTCTTGAAGACAGGGATGCTGGGGGATGACAATACATGGGTGGGGAGAGCGTTTAAAATCCTAGCAACTCTACGAGAAAAACAATGATATCGAGGTGTGGATTTGGTTTTCTCAATATAGATTCCAAAGTTGTTGGTCCTTTCTCTTAGGGGAGCAAACAGGAAAAATTTACTTCTATCGAGTATGGTGTCTCCATACATGATCCTACGGGCCATTTTCGATCATTACTTTGGGCGGACTTGTGTACGCAGCACTGTTTCTGCATCGACATCAAGTGATCAATTCACCAAAATATTGCAAATTTGACATTTTTTAAACTCCAAAGTTTAGGTAATTGTCCCGGCGGATTCTCGCTATAAATTCGCTGTTTCGAAGCAGATTATATTTCTAGTCGCAGTATCACCTGCTTTTCTAGCCACTGGACCGTCTTTCTATGTGATATAAATTCAGATTAACAGTAGGGTTCTCATTTTTGTAACATTTTCAGATATGTTTCACGTGCGCTAAACATATGACCTATGTAGCACACATGAAACATATCTGAAAATGATACAAATATTTTCCAATAAGAGAACCCTAGTTAACACACGCCATTAAAAAATGTTAACAAAAACCTTTGCAGGTTGGGAGGATTCCTGCTAAGGAAAGCGATTTGCATTTCCAGATTTCATTTAGTTGCGCCACTACAAATTTGAAATGCATTTGAAAACCTTTATTGAGCTCTTAGTTTGGACGAAAAATGTACATTAACGAGCTTATTTTAAGCTAAACGTAAAAGCTAATTTTGTCATCTACAACCCTAGACCATTACAGCTAATGAGCGATGATTTTTCTTCGGTTATTGATCGAGTGGAATGTTTTCTCAAGCCGAGGCTTTATCCTTTCTATGCATGCGGAATGACAATACCTCCCTTCGTCTCCATTACAATCATTACAGTGCGATTCTTTTCTCTCAAAGGGGAGAGCTAGTGAAAATTAACGAAATTGAACACTTTCAGCTAGCCCAGCACACATTTTCTCTCTTGAAAATGGTTAACCACATTAGCGCCAAAACCCAGCAACTATTTCTTATTCTGACACGATCTCTTATTGTGCAGGTAAATTGTAAATATTAGGTTGTTGCATAAGTCCTGATCGTTTTTACCACTAAGATATCTTGACTTCTGTAGGTACCCCTATGTGTTTGAGCGGCATCTAGTTTTTCTTATTATATTAGTATATTCATATTCTCTTCAGCGCACGTTAGTTCAAATCTATCGAATCATTCTGATAGGAACACCACAAAGTCAAAGGCTGTCAACTGGAGTCATGGGATTGCCATTTTGTGGGGACATACCTCATTGGAGAATGATGATATTGCCAGCCTTGAGCCACTACATAAAAGAACATTGAATACATGATACTTTCATGCAATTACGGCATTTGAAAATCTTTGTCCATTGCGGAGAATTGAACTTCATTTCGAATCAAGCCACTATGTCATGTCTCAAAAATGTGTATTTTGTCGAAATCCGGATATTTGAGGTTCAGATATCTAAATCTCTCAGCAACAATTTACAATTATATTGACCAATTTGATGCTCTGGTTTAAAGATATGGCGTTACTCCTTCTATCTGATTTCATATTCCGAAATTTAGAGTGAAAATCATAGTGTCAAAATCGACACACAAGTCGATTTCCTATCTCAACCAACAAATGAAAGCAGGAAGTAAGATGCTTATCTGAACAAGCAACTCTTCTACTCTCTACCACTATATGAAAACTATTGGGAAACATATTATATTTGCAGCAGATTGTGTTAATAATATCAGCCTAAAACTGGAAAAATTGTAAAAACTCCGATAACTTACACTTTATATATATTTCAATTTGCAATCTTACGATAATATAGGAGCCCCATTTTTTCGTGTTATTATGTTGCTCAATGAATGTTCGTTAGAGCGCACTTGAAGTGACGTGAAATGATTCGGTTGTGTTGGGAGTAAAACTGTTTGAGTTGAGTATGGGTCAGAGTATTCCGTCCATTTCGTAAACAGTGTTCTCTTGATTGGCTGATTCTAGATCCATATTAAATATATTTTTGGAAAGAGCAACAAGTACATTCTAAATCAAGAGTTTGGGGATTTAGTTACGATCATTCTCAATGAAGTTATGCCAACTCGAAGGAACTTCAGATTTGATATCAGATATTTGCGATGTTCAAGTAATTATTTATAGCTTTGAACTCTTGTACGAGTAAGTTCTACATCATGATTATAATACGCAAACATATGTCTAAACTATGCTACTTAGTCATACTATAGTCTTTTGAGGGAAGCGAAATCGATGGTTTGAAACATTGTGATCAAAAACGATCAAGACTTATGCAACAACCTGATATATTAATTTAAAAAGACAATACAGGCTAAATATTCCAAAAAATAATCGAAACAACTTTCCTTGAAATTGCCAGGCGCTCGTTCCGGTTGTTACAGTACGTGCTTTTCGCACTGTTCAGTTTTTTCAAGGAATCATACATTAATTTTAGTGAACCTGCTTATTTTAGTTTTGTTGTACTTATTAGAAAAATAACTATAGTTCGAGAAACTATACTTGTGAGTGTGTAGAACGAATGGAACTATGGTTTCGTTTATCGAACTCGGCTAGTATGGGAACCGCATTGGCATGCGATTCAATTTTCAGTTAATATTGCATTTCCATTCAGATGTTTACGCACAGGCGAAATGTGCCATCAACGACTGCTCCTAAAGCGAAAGGAAATTCCATCATTAGCGTATGATCACGATTATGTCTGTGCTACCAATATTTTTCAGGTCATCACACCTCTCTGATCAACCTATATTTTGCCGATACTTCGTTTCACACATTTTCGTCGATTCCACTAATTACCCTCCTCGACAATCAAAGACAATTCAATGAAGTTGCTCGATAAATTGCACTTTGCCAAATTTCTCCACCACTTAATCCAGTGCATTTTCTGCTCCCTAACGAGTATTCTGCATCAATAATTGGTTCACTATGCAAGCAGTGACGTACTCAGTATCATTCCTCCGATAAAGAGAGCAAGGGCTGAGAATGCATCTATTTCCAAAATGTGTTCCATGTGAAGGCATCTGAGCGCGTGTCTGAAATTGCGTCTCCCATCTATTCTTCGTCGGGCTTTTCTCTCATCATTTGAACGGTCGAGAGAGTTTTAAAAATCAAGAATCCGTGGTACCGTTTCACGAACTCTAGTTACCTCTCCATCTATTCTCATCCTTTGCACCTTGCACGAACCCTCGCGCACCGCAACAAAAAGCGCCTAACCTCTGCACTATGCACTGCAGTTCTTTTGCTCTTTTTGCCGCGCTTGCAAACCGTACTCCTCCTCCCCTTTCTCGGCGCACTCCCTCCTCGATTCCCTTTCAAGATTCAAACTGAACTCTCGCCCTCCGTGATCAAATAGTCGCCGAAACAACAACATTTCTCTTCGACGGTTCTTCCTTTCAGAAAATCGCCTGGAAAACACGCAGGCTGATCCATGCAACACAATATGCGCATTGTCCTTTTGCCCTCCGAGGGAGGAGCTTATCGCGCTTCCGGATAGAACACCCACATAACCCTCTGGCTCTCTCAGTGGCTCTGCAGAGGAAAGTCACATGTGCAGCCTTGTTTGTTTGTTTCTTAGGCATATACTAGATTTCACCTGTTCTGGTTCACACCCTGGTGGTCGTTTGCCCCCGTTCACTTTTTGTGCTCAACTATTCATTCTTCCCCTCCTAATGTTCGGTTCCTTGCCGATTAGAGCTCGGTAAACGATCTTGTGTTGTCCACTCAACGGAGCACCCATTTGCGCACGTCCACACCCATCAAGAGCTTTCCTTTTCCAGGCACTAGGCCGGATGAGCACTATGACGTCATGCCGTCTTTGATATATCAAAGGCGGCATGACGTCGTAGTTCTCATCCGGGCTAGTGCACTTTTCAATAGTGTTCTCATAACAAACTCCTCGTGTGGCTCGCGCTAACCTTCGACAGTGGCATAGGCTGCGTTCCCAGAGTTAGCGGCAATACAGTCACTAAGGAGTCCGAAATATGACACCATTCCAATTGCAAACTCTTCCGTTGTCTCCATTGTGCGTGGTGTTATCGAAATTGGATCGCCATTGAATGGCCACTAGAGGCGAGAAATATCGCGCGCTCCACGGTGCCTTCCCGCAACAGCATTCAGTAAATTTACCCTCAAGCTAGTTTCGGTCTCGGAAATAGTTCTCCCAACTTGCTTGCTCTTTCGAATTTTATGTTCGTTACTGAGATTGATCGAAACTTCGAAAAGGGTACATTAATAAATCTAAGTAGGCGACATGTAGCGCGCGCCATGGAAGTTTGGATAATGCATTTGGATAACGTAATCACACTGGTATCAGAATCTCCAACTTGGACCGAAGTCAACTTCCGTATTAGGAATTACTCTCTACATGTGTTTTGTATCGGATTTCTGAAAGCTCTGTAATCGGTTTCAACTTTTAAAAAAGGTGCAGATTACTTTAAAGATCATTGATCAAGTTACAATAGTTGCATTACTGTTTGTCTTGTGAATCAGCCGACATTGCACTGATATCAGTGATATCCGTTTATCCATCATCTTTGAAAAGAAACACTCTGCTCCCCTAACTCTCTGCAGAAAAAAAACGGCATAACCTCGTGCCACTCTCGGCTTTGCAACGTGGACGGCTTGGCAAAATGTGGCTTATTCATTATGTGCACTATCTCACCGGTCAGGCGATTAAGAACATGCAATGTATTTCTAGTTGCACTTTCTGATCTCTTTCTGATTCAACAGTCCATTGCGTGGGTGTTTCGATCTCTTTCTCATCTGCACCTCTCTCGTTTCAACTAGCCCCCGCTTCTCACGCTTTAGCGCTCAGGAAACAAACACCTTTGTATTTTTTTCCGCCCTCAACCCAAGTTCGGTCTGCTTGGGAACGTGCGAAAGCTTCTCGATTCGTTCAACACAAAAAATGAAATGCTAAGAGAAAGGTGTGCCTCTTCCCAACCCCACATAGCGTGCACTCCTTAATGGGAACCATGATCGCACGAAATCAGACACCGATTCTTGGACCTCACATGTGTTTGTAGCTTCGTCTCCAAATGCAATCCTTTTCTTCCACCAACCAATTCCAGGCCCTAGCTCCGCCCACTGCACCACATTCGTCACGCATCTTTGTATCTTATTTACACAATTGTACATCCCTCTGACGAATTTATATTCACTCTCATCCCTTAATTATTTTATCAACTCTTCCACCTTTTCCGGCCAGCAAAGCGTGTTGAAATTGAAGGAAAAATTGTCATCATTTCGATCTAATGTATTAATTACAGTTCCTCGTCTGATGCCCCAGTCGTTCTCGATGCATTTACTTCACTCGTTGGTGGTGCTCATGAGTATCGATCTTATCGACCGGGTACTGTCACAGGTACCCGGTCCCACTTGTGGACCCGGAGGAGTGCTTGGTAGGAAATCGCTGATCTCTGTGTTGTTGTCGCTTCTATCGTTACTTCTAATTCAGATGAAGGAAACACGCTATATATTTATAAAGCCAGAATTACGTAATTACTTAATTGCCGCCGGCTAGAGTTTGAAATTCAAGTAATCGCATCGGAATTTACACATTCCCCCTGGTCTAGAGTGTGGATTGAAGAGACTCTGACCCTATTTATGATGCGTAGTCTGGTATCTCAACTGATATGAGAGACTTTTTTGAGTCAGTGAACATATTTGTGAAGACCCTTGGCAAAGTGCGAAAATTCGAAATCGCCTATAATGTGCCTACATGTAATACTCGACGACCATAGCTCGGGTGCCCGATCCCACCACGTGTTCCAGGTCACTCTCTGTGAAATGGGACACATTTAAATCTTGGCATTGAAATTCGAATTTCTCCATTTCCAAACCGATTTGAATGGTTGATGTCTCAAAAAATTGCTAATATTCCATGCACAGCGTTCTGACCCCCATTGTTCTCTCCAGATAAGGGTAGACAAAGGGATTAAGATTTTGAATTGTCCCGCGAAACTCCGAACTGCAAAACGCGGGAATAGGCTGTTTGAAAGCGCTGTTTGAAAGCCTCATTTGAAAACAATCTGAAACATAAAATAGTACCCCATTTTATTCACTCTGAACACATGTGCATCTTATGTTTGGAGTGAAACACAAATTCGCCTTGTACAAATTGGTGCATTGTGAGGGAGATTCGCGGCAGGACATTTTATGTTTCAGTAGGTATTCAAGTTTCATGATTGCAGCTCGATTAAGAACCCTTCTCTGTCGGTCAAGAACGCTGTGTATGGATTACAGGTAACAAATTCTAGAATGATTGGGCATCAACTCGTGAAGAAACATCGAAAATAAAAATTTTTTTAATTTTTAATTTTTTCAGATGGGTTGGTAGCCACGATTTTTATTGTTTTATTATCTCGAGCTTTATGCATACTATTAGTAGAAAAATTTTTAAAAAAATAAAAAATACGGTTTTTGAGATATTGAAATATAATCAGTTCGTGATCACGTCAAACTACCGTACTCGAGTGATGAGAGAGTGTGCAGAATGAAGATACTATTACACGAATTGCATTGAGGTGGAGGGTGATTCTGGATTTTCCTAAGGTTACATGACGCACATCATACAGACTGTGTCAGTTATCATTTGTCGGCTACCGTAGTCTGAACTACTGAATATTGTAGAAACACTAATATTGAAGAAACACCAAATTGTGCAAATCAAGCCATAGTGGCACAATAGACGCCGGACAGGCTGGTATGAATTTATGCAACATACAATAATCCTTATACCGTACCCTGAAAATCGTGAACCAAATTCGTGTAATCGTCTCTTCATTCTGTACACTCTCTCATCACTCGAGTACGGTAGTTTGACGTGATCACGAAATGATTATATTTCAATATCTCAAAAACCGTATTTTATTTTTTTTAACATTTTTCTACTAATAGTATGCATAAAGCTCGAGATAATAAAACAATAAAAATCGTGGCTACCAACCCATCTGAAAAAATTAAAAATTAAAAAAAAATTTTTTTCGATGTTTCTTGACAAGTTGATGCCCAATCATTCTAGAATTTGTTGCCTATAATCCATGGAATATTAGCAATTTTTTGAGACATCAACCATTCAAATCGGTTTCGAAATGGAGAAATTCGAAATTTCAATGTCAAGATTTAAATGTGTCCCATTTCGCAGAGAGTGATCTGGAACACTCGGGATGGGGCACCCGAGCTATGCTCGTCGAGTACTACATGTAGGCACATTATGGGCGATTTCGATTTTTCGCACTTTGCCAAGCATATGTTCACTGTGACAAAAAGTCTCTCATATTCACTGCAGATTCGTGCCTCCTGCTCGATCCGACTGATCCCACTTCTGGCATCTGCCCCGATGGCTTTACTTGTCTCAACAACCTTCAACCTCAGAGTATGCGTTTGCTGTCCTTGCCCATTCCATGTATTATGAAATCATTTCTTTCTGCGCTCAAAATACCCTTCGCTTCACAAATTTTATCATAGAACCGTATTATCTAAAAGTTGTAGCACCGTTCGTAATTTGGATCTCTCAGTTTGCTGTCGCAACGACCTCATCATCCTGCCGCCTGTCCCTACCACCACCACGACGACTACTGCTACGACTACTCCAATTCCTCCTACTATTCCTCCTACTACGACAGTAGCCCCAGACACGTGCTTTGACGAGGTCAACCCCACCACGGGAGTGTCTGATTGCGCAAAGAGGTAGGTCATAGAGATGGTTTCGTATGAAATGACGAAATTGTTTGCTTCATCTCTTATTTTTTTAGAGTACACTCATAGTTAAATTTCCATTATATATTAAATTAAATATGAAGTAGTGGTAGGTCATTGATCCTCGAATTGTCGTGCTAACCCTCTGACTCAATGTCCTTGAAATCTTTCCTGTCCGAGAATAGACAAATACCTGGGCGCAAAAAATATGGTGTGAAGACTTAGTCATTGGAATAACAATGGGCGTGAGACTTTGCAAAGAATGATTAATCACGTAGGACGACTAGGAAATTTGAGCCTCTCCTTCCCGGAGCGATCGTCCGACTCTCTTCAGTTTGCACGCTCTCTCGTCTCTTTGACCGGCGAGAGAGCGTGTGGTTTGAAGAGAGTCAGACCATTGCTCCTCTTGCCGGAACGACGAAGTAGTCCGCAAGGATATCGGATATCAAACATCCTCACCAATAGTGCACGATCATAACTTACTCTTCATTACTAATTACAATTTAGGGAAATTGTATATCCTTACCTATCATAGTACGCGAACGTTAAGTTCTAATCATTCGCTATCATAGTTGCCCACGCCGCCGGCAAACCCCGTGACCCCCTGTTCATGGGTGCAAAGTGCTTGTCATATCCGCCGCCAGTGTTGGGCAAATATGTTCGCCATACACTTTTGCAAGACTGCAGCAATGATACATTTTTTTTTATTTCAGGAGGAACCTCTGCACCAACTTCAACTACTTCTCGATCATGAGCACCCAGTGTCCGCTCACGTGCGGATTTTGCACGAGTAGGACGAGAACGAGTGAGTGAGGGGAGAGGGAGCGAGGAGAGAGAATCAGAGGTGCGGGGGAGGAGGAGAGACAAGAAAGCTAGAGGGCGAAAAGAGTGAGGCAGAGGGGAGAGGAGTGGAGATGATGAGGAGCAGGAGACAGAAGGGGGAGAGGGAAAGGGAGGGGGAGTGGGGGGGGGGTCGAGGGAGAAAGAGAAGGGGATAGGAGGAAGAGGAGAGGGGGGAACTGAGATACAGGAAGAGAGAGATAGAGAGAGGGCAAAGAAGGGAGGATGGGAACGTAGGTGTTGCGTAGAGAAGGAGAGGCGAAAGTGTGTTTGCGCACCTCCACTCCCCTTCCCCTATCACCTTTCACCCTGTCTGAGGAGAATTAAAATATTATTTGCACATGTTTAGTTATTCGTATCCGCTTTCGAGCTCGTAAACTATAGAGACAACGACATTTGTTCGGGATCAGTATCGGGATCTCGAAAAAATTCGAACACAGTGGAACAATTCTATGATCTAAAGTACTGATTCAACGATAGATAA
This sequence comes from Pristionchus mayeri, assembly GCA_036245805.1. NCBI lineage: Eukaryota > Metazoa > Nematoda > Chromadorea > Rhabditida > Neodiplogasteridae > Pristionchus > Pristionchus mayeri. Next base: position 4,400,341 of record BTRK01000002.1, on the reverse strand, counting down.
CGGTAATGGCCGTTTTCAGGTTGCATCGACCAAGTGAATCCCGCTTCCTGCTGTGCGGGCAGAGATCCGTGCACGGGAGAGATGCTGACATCAACAGCTGCTTGCACTTCGGATTGTGCCAACATGTGAGACCTGATGCGCCGTGACAACCAAACAATTGTTCCATCATTTAGTATTTCCGCAATAGACGTTTTTGTAATTGTGAAAATATGCGAGAACATTGGACAAGACTTCATAATTGAGTTTTCTTTTATAACACAATTATCTTGATCAAGCCAAATGGCATGAATTCTCTTTCAGGATAAGTTACTGCTCCATGCCGGCGTTCTACAATCTGATGACTCTGCAGTGCCCGCAGACTTGCGGCCGATGCAATGCGACCATCAGTCAACCTGCGATGGGTGAGTAGTACAGTGAAGGGGATATAGTGGTGAAGTGGAAGTGAAGTGCATCCCGTATTGGAGTTATTGATGCAATCGCGTCTTAATTTCAAATAGTTCTCGACCTATTTAGATGCGAGAGCGAGTACGCTTCAAAAAATAGAAAAAAAATGGTATCGTTGCACGAATTCTTGTGACGAATGGTCTTATTTTGGTCGACCAGCACACAAAAGGTGTTACATGAAACCTCTAAAACAACGTTCTCGAGCGGAGAAATCATCAAAACATGGGAAGGACAATGCAGACAGACAGAAGACGGTCAAAACAGGGGAGGTAGACAAACATAGACGAAACATCGGAGACAGACAGAAGACGGTCAAAACAGGGGAGGTAGACAAACATAGACGAAACATCGGTCAATGAATGAGAAAGACCAACGGGTTCATGTCCATCTTCATAGCGGGCGATATAGGGATCGAAAAATGGACACGAAGATTTAAGAAGAATTTCACGATTCGAACATACCGCTTTCACGAAATTAATGCACTCAAATTGTGGAAAGGTGACAAATTTCAAACGAATGTTGCCCTATTATCAGTTCGCTAACGATGTTAATGTGGAAGAACTCGTAATTTAATTTCAGGAACATGTGCCGATCTGCTAAATCCCATCACTGGCTACTCGGATTGCACACAACGGTAAGGATAACATATTTTTACTCAATAAATAGTATCCCAGCGGTAGTGAGACGAGATGAACAATGATTTTCACGACATGAATCCGGAGCGGGAGAAACAAAAGAAGTTGAACAAAAGTTTTCAACTCATCCATTCATTTTAGTACGAATATCATATCATGTCTCTCAATCCGATCCCCATTCCAGATCCTCCCTCTGCCTCGACTCCCGCTACCTCAACATCATGAGCATTCAATGCCCTCGAACGTGCGGTCGATGCTCATTTTTCGGATGACAACAGCCACCTCACTCACAAATAACTTTCGTATATCTCACACTAGGTCATGATCTTTTGTTGGTGTCGTTTTTGCGCTACTTCGCATGGATGTTCAACATTTCCGATCATTACATTTCTTCGAGCCCTAGGCTCGTTTTCTCCAGGTCAGAAACTTCCCAGTGTGAGGAAAGTGAGAATTCCAAATTGTGGGAATTCCAAAAAAGTCTTCAAATATCCCGCTGCAATTCTCAACCATTTGTTGTCATACATGTCTACGTTATCCAAATTCTAGCCACGTTTCCGGCGTATCCACCAGTGTAATTATTTGAATGCCAGTTTAGTCATGCCTTTATCATTCATTTCGAATCCTCTGCCCAGTGATATTTAGAATTGAAGTTAATCTCCTTCGACAGGTCTCAATTGTGAGTTAATAATAATAATTTCTTCGAGCTTAATAAATAATATTCAAAACTGATACTACATATTGATGTGAGGCAAAGTTGTGAGGCATTCATAACTCTCACGCAATTCTACAAGCTTTAAATTGCAGATGAATTATATCCAAACATACGTATATATTTCACGTTTTCGACAGTAAGGTATAACGCCTCTCACGCGCGAATCGAACTACATTTATTTGGAATTAATGAACAAAAACGAATCACTGTATTCGCACACGAAATCACTGTCAGATGAACTATATTGATTGAATTGTTTGAGAGTTGAAGCTTTATTGGAGGTAGGAGAAAATCGATACACATCTCAGAAAAGAATTAAATGATATACTGGTAGAATTTCTTTATTCGTATGCACCGTTTTTCAGCTATGTTCCGCTACGGAGATTGCTTAAAATATTACAGAGCATAAACTGAACAAATTCGAGTTGAATAATGTTAAATTCCACACTGCATAATGTCAATTCCTCTGATTGTTTTCACGAATTTAAATCATTTCTATGCGCGAGGAACTTTACCCGCCTCCCACTCGATTCCAGTAGCTCCCGATTCGTCGTAGGTTTTGCATTATCGGAGATTTTAGTTTCATTTCTCCCCCTCTCCGTAGTTTCATCTCGCCTTTTCCCAAGCTTAAGTACCCAGCTCACAAACATCTTTGTTTTCGTTCCGTCCTCAACCTAAGCACCCCGAGTGCTTTGGGAAAGTGCGAATTCCCATCTATTCGTTCTGCAAAAAGTGGAGCTTATGTAAGAAACACCTGTGATTATGTTATCATACCTACCAACACAATCTAGAACTAGTAAGAACTAGTAGGTCGACGTATTTTCATTGCTAAGACTTTTCAGACCACGAGTTTGAAAAGACGATGACCCAATTTCGAATTCTTTCAAGCCGAATGTGTACAAATGATATCATACCATACTTCAGGCTCCTTTGATCTCACGCTCAAGTGTTTTGGTTGCATTCGCTCCAAGTGCAAGTGTCTTTGCTCCAATCTCCCACGATCCCACTCAATTTCCCCGCCCAACCCCACACCTTTCCACATTCGTCGCCACTTTTTTGTTCCTGGTTTAAGCTGTATTGCATCCGTATGAGTCTGTACTCTCATAATTGATAGGATATTACAACATTGGAAATCGTATTGCTATGTCTCTCTCCTTTTAGGCCTATAAGGCACATTGCAATTTAAGAGACTACCCGAATTTCTAAATCATGTATGCATTACAGTTCACCGTGACTACAACATGCCAAGGTTGTTCTTGATTAATTTAGCTCATTCGCTGGTGGTGCTGATGATTATAGACAGTATCGACCGGGTCCTTGGGCAGGTGCCCAGTCCCACTTGTGGACCCGGAGGAGAGCTCGGTAAGGGACATTGATGGCCGCTTGTTGACGTTTCTTTTTCATATTATATACAATCTACTTATTTCGGGAATTGCTAGTCTCCTATTGTGGCACTTCACATTCAGACGAATGCATATTCGACATGTCTAATCTGTCAGAACTATCCGAGAAAAGTTCTGGATCTTTTGCGATGTGGGAGAAATAATGATCTCTTTCCCGTGCACTCCTTCTCTTTCTCTAACAAGGTCGATGAAAATCTGCGAGTACGCTATTGCGCAACAGTTCCGGGTGAAGTCAGAGAATGGCGATATAGTGTTGTTTTCGAGAGAGGGAATAGTAAACGGCACATGATTCTTTTGTTTGGCATATCCTGAATTGCCAGGGTAACAATTTTGTTTTCAATACAGGCGAGTGTCTCTTCATGGACCCGAATGATCCCACTACTGGCCTCTGCCCCGATCAGTACACATGCCTCGGCAACCTCCCCAATCCGAGTATGTTGTAAACTATTTAGCTTGTATTTTTGGCGTACACCTCGAGATCGTAATACTCTTTCAGAGATGCGAAAGTGAAAATTATGAGTAAAATTGTGCACAAAGCTCTCCACTCCGTACATTGTTCACTCATTTTTTCGATTCCGAACAGAGTTTTAGCATTTTAGTTTATAACTGTCTTACCGCTGATAATATCGGTTTCTGAGTTTGCTGTCGAAACGACTTTATCATCCTGCCACCTGTCCCCACCACCACCACCTCCACTACAACTACAACTACCACACCTACTCCTGTTCCACCAACTATGCCTCCTACCACGACTGCGCCTCCGGAAACATGCTTCGACGCCGTCAATCCCACCACGGGAGTGACCGATTGTGCCAAAAGGTTGGTCGAGAGCATACTTCGAAATTTGATATGTACCATGCAAAGCATTATTTACAATCTTCATTCGTTCCTCAGAAGTGAGCATGAGGAATGTGCAATTATATTCGAGTGAGGGTGATTTATAAGCATTAAACAATACTATCCGAAGAAAGAATGTACAAAGAGTAGCAAGAATGAGCCATTATCACTTAGGTGTGATTTGCATCTAGTGCAAATATTTTCATAGTTGTTTATTTTCAAAGACTAGAGGCCGATGATCTCATCTGAGCTGGGCGTGAGAAAACTTCACACATTTCGCTGTTGAAGTGCCCTTGACGCTTTTTCCTGCCCCACAAGAGACAAAGGATCAGCGAAGTAGGATCGGAGTGTTAGCATACGGGACCTGGCGACTTGATCGCATAAGAACGGGGGATTCACGCGTTCCTTGGATGACTAAGTAGTGACCGTCTCAAATAGAACACGATCATGGTTCAGAATTCACAGATTTCATGATATGCATCTTTGATATAATTGAAGCCTGTACATTGTGATCATTCCCTTCAGGCGGCATCTCTGTACTAACTTCAATTACTTCTCGATTATGAGCTCTCAGTGTCCTCTCACATGCGGGTTCTGCACGAGTAGGACGAGAAAGAGTAAGTGAGGAGGAGGGGAGAGATGGAATAAATGGGGAACGGGAAGAGAGGGGGAGAGGGAAGGAGGAGGAGAGACGGTGTTGCGTATAGGGGACAGAATGTTTGCGCATCTCCCCTCCCTCTCCCCTCTCGCCTTTCACCCTGTCTGGTTCGAATCAAAATAATATGTAAACATGCTTTGTTATATCTATCTAACTATCTAGACATTACGGCTTTGCAAAATCGGAAACAATCAGGCTTGATTTAAAGATTTACAAAAATGAAAACAACAACTTACAGGCTGCATCGACCAAGTGAATCCCTATACCTGCTTTGCGGGGAGGAATCCGAGGAGGTTCACTTTCGCGATGCTGTTATTAACTGATGCTTGTACCTCGGATTGCGCTGATATGTGAGGAATTTGACCCTTTCAGTTAATATTTCATAAATATAATAATTGTAAGTCTTCTTCCATATAAAGTGTATGCCCTCTTTTGCTCTCTATTACAGCCCCTCGTGCAGACAGTTTAAATATGTAGTATACAATAGCTTTCCCTCGCTCTAACACTCCCATGCAACAAACTAGATATTGCCATGACAAAATTCTTCAATGTTCAGGATCAGCTACTGCAGCGTGCCTGCCTACTACAACCTGATGACTCTTCAGTGCCCATAGACATGCAGTCGTTGCAATTCCACCATTAGACAACCTACGATGGGTAAGTAGTGACGGTGAATATGATGAACCTTCCAATCGACTATGGAGAACTAGAGGTACCGTTTCCCAAACTCTCACGACGAATGGCAGTAGTGTTATAAACATCACGCAATGGATGCTACTTGCAACCTGGAACATACGTTCCACTGCTGAGAGATCATAAAAACATCAATCAATCAATCAATCAATATTTATCACGTCATGCGTTAACGCAAGATGAGGAAGGGTCGGTATTCTTCAGCAGTTGCGTTCCACCATCTCGCTCCAATAGTTCTTCTGAGATCATCTCTCCATCGGGGTTTAGGCTGACCCGGTGAGCGCGTCCTGTTGTAAGGTATCCACATAGTAGTCGCTCTGCTCCATTCTTCCATATCCATTCGTCGCAGTTTCAACGCCCAAATTGCCTTCCTTCTCATAGCCTCCTGATTCCAGTCACGGACTCCTGTTGCGTTGCGGATGTTCACGTTCCTCCATCGATCTCGCAAGCTGATTCCGAGCATTTTCCGCTCCATCTTACGCTGAGTCACACTTAGTCGCTCCTTGTCACTTGCTCGTAGGGCCCATAGCTCGCTGCCATAGAGTATCGTAGACATGACACAACTGTTGAAAAGGCGCCGCTTTGTTTTCATCGGTAGAATGCGTGAAGAGAGGAGGTACGAGAGCTTGCTCCATGCGAACCAACCCAGACGAATTCTGTGCTCAAGTTCTGCTGAGTAGTCAAGGGGAAGTGAGATTCTTCCGCCTAGATAGGTGGTGGATTCGGCAAAGTTGAACTTCAGATTGTCGATGACAATGGGTGCTCGGGTGGAGGTGCACGAGGTTAGAAGTACGGTCTTGGATGGATTTACTTCAAGACCAACGCGCGCGCAAGCCTCCATAAGTTTCTTCATCATGTTCTCCAGTTCGGGGCGACTCTTTGCGATTAGAACAATGTCGTCTGCGTACTCTAAGTGACTCAGGTTGCGGCCATCGATCGATATTCCGTTGTTCTCCCAATCGATTTCATTCATAGCGTATCTCAAGACGGCATTGAAGAGACATGGGGAGAGAGTGTCTCCTTGGCGAACTCCTCTCCGCACTTCAACTGGAACCAAATCCTCGTTGACACGGATGAGAGTAGAGGAAGATTCGTAGAGGCGACGCAAGAGATGGATTAGAGTCGGGTGCACTCTAGCGATCCACAGTGCGTGCGAAACAGAGTTCCATTCCACACAGTCAAATGCCTTCCGAAAATCCACGAATCCCAAGTAGAGGTGCATTCCGTATTCGTGCGTGCGTTCTGCGAGTTGTTTGATCGAGTGAAGATTGTTGAGAGTGCAGTGACCTTTCCGGAATCCGGTCTGAGTGTGCGATTCAGCCTCTTCAATTGATGTTTCGATTCGTTTGAGAACAACGCGAGTGATTGTCTTGAGGGATACGTTAAGCAACGAGATTGGTCTGAAGTTTCCGATATCTGTTGGGTCGCCCTTTTTGTGAAGAAGGGACACAACTGCTTCAACCAAATCTCCAGGTACTTGGTCTCCTGCTACGAGGCGATTCAGTAGATCAGCGAAGAATGGGGCAAGGTGCTCTCTTGAGTGGTAAAGCATGTCAGGGAGGATACCATCGGATCCAGGGGAATGCCCGCACTTGAGAAGCGAGAGAGCATGCCTCGTTTCATCTGGAAGGAAGAGTGGCAATGGTTCGGGAGAAGGAGGCACGGCCAAGGGAATGTTCACTGCGCGTTTGTAGAGTTCCCCGTAGTAAACTTGGACGGCAGTCTTAGTCGCATCTTGGGAAAGGGCGCCAGAGACTGGGTCAGGAACGAGAAGTCGTTTACGAGACGAGCGCAGTTTGTGCATCTCTTTGACGATGCTTCTTCCTTTCATTGCAGCTTGTTTTGCCTGATTCTCTTTCCTTCTCTTGATATCGTCTATGAGGTTGCTTCGGGCTGTTTTGCATGACAAGGAATATTCGAAATTGGATTGCAGGGATGATCGAAGTAGATGGCGTTGAGCAAGGAGTTTCCGAGTTGCGGGAGAGATCCAAGGTGGCGATTGCCTCTTTCTCCAACAGTTGGTTGCTGCTGTCTTTGCAAACGCTTGTATCTTGTGGAAGGCGTCTGTGGCTGAGCATGGACGAGCAAGGGGCATTGATGCGAGAAGGTTCGCATTGGCAGTAAAAGCGACTTTATCGAAATCCAGCCGCTCCCTGCATCTTTTATGCCGCACCTTGTTGGGGAGAGAGAGGGTGAGTCGGACGAGACGATGGTCGGAGTCGAATTCGAACTGGCCGACGACTCCACAATTGACAACTCTCGCTGTGATGGGCGATGCTACGAAGTCAATTTGGTTGAATGTGGAGCCGTTAGGGGAACGCCAAGTCCAGATTCTTCCTCGACGTCGCTTGGGGAAGGTGTTTTGGATGCGCAATTTGTTCCTCACGCAGGTCTCTGCAAAAGAGCGCCCACGTGAGTTCGGGGTCGGAGAGGCAAATTCACCGACAAATCTTTCATTGCCAGGTTCCTTTGCGACTCTACAGTTGAAATCCCCGACCAAAACTGGCATGTATCCTGCCGGAGCGTCGTGCAGCGCGTTCTCGATCTGGTCAAGGAAGTCGTCGTAGACGGCATCATCATAAGCCGATGTTGGGGCGTAAGCATTGACCAGGAAGAGTTTCTGTTGTGGTAGCTGCAGGGTTGCGAGACGATCCGAAAGACCTCGAAACACGGCTCCTTTTGCAAGATGCGGTTGCAGCAGGAAAGCGACACCATGTCTTGCAGTGGCACCCCCTGAGTGATAAACGACGATGCCTGAGGCCGCAAGATTGAAGGAAGCTAAACCCACAATCCTCGCCTCCTGAACAGCTACGATGTCCCACTTGATCTTTGAGAGGGCCAGCTCGATCTCGAGGAGCTTCTCCTTGGGTGCGAGTGTCCGGGCGTTCAGCGTGCCGATGTTGAATGGACGACCCATCGAGGCGGCTTACAACTCCCGCTTGCCAGAGCTGCTGGGAGAGGGAAACTGGCCGAGGGAGAGGGAGACGGGGGGACGGAATGCGCACCACACCGCTCGCGACTAGCGTTGAGGGCCAGAATGACATTGTAGCCCGTGCAATGCTGACTCATAATATACATAACACAGAAAAATAAAAACATGGGGAGGTACAAAGCAGTCGACATGAGACGGTCAAAACATTTGAAATAGACAAGCATAGACGAGTCATCGGTCAAATAATGAGAAAGGCCAGAGGGTTCGTGCTCTTAGGAAACTATGCGACCGAGAAGGTATTGTCGAATGAACACCAACCTTTTTTAGGAACTTGTGCCGATCGACTCAACCCTAACACTGGCTACTCGGATTGCACGCGGCGGTGAGGATGTTAAAAAAATTCGTTCGTGAAAATATACACCACGCGAAAACGAGAGTATCACCGAAAAATGGAAGTATTAAGAGTCCGGATCTGAGAAACGTTACCACTGCCCGGGCATTTCCCCCGGAATACGATTGAGACCAGGCTCACACATGGGACCTAGAGTACTTTGAGTGTCGAATTGAAATTTAGCAGCTATTTTCTGATCGGCGCGCAAAGCGGCGCGCCAGGTGCGGGTACAGTGAAAAAAATTCATAATTTCTTAATGAACTAACTTACACTCAAAATTTATTTTACGTTGTATTAAGCATGCCCTCAGTGTCCAGAAGCACCATTGAAATCACATTTTTTTCGATGTTGATATATTTGACTGCATCTTTCAATTTTCCCGATATTTTGCATGTTCCCGGAAAGACCGGGAATAAGTTCGTCCACCACATTGTAGCCCGTGCAATGCTGACTCATAATATACATAACACAGAAAAATTTCAACTACCTTAAGCAGCGAAATTTTGGTTTGAAAGGTTGGAAAGTGGACGCAGGATCGACGTGATTTTCAAATTATCGCTTTTTTAGCCAATCTTCTTGACGGATTCAGACCGAATTCGAATCAATGTCACCCATATACACTATTTCTGTTGAAATTTCGCACGAATCTCTCGATTTCAGAAAATCTAAAAATTGGGTTTTCAGATACATCATATTTTCCTTTATATGTTGGTTGTTCCCGGAAAGAGCGGGACTAAGTTCGTACATACTGTTATAGCCAGTGCAATGTTGTCTCGAAATATTTATAACAAACAACAATTTCGACATCCTTAAGCCGCGATAGTTTGACTTGAAATGACCGGGAAGAAGTTTGAAAACAACACGATAATATGAACATAAATTCGAGACTAGGACCACTTCCCGGTCATTTCAAGTCAAACTATCGCGGCTTAAGGATGTCGAAATTGTTGTTTGTTATAAATATTTCGAGAAAACATTGCACTGGCTATAACAGTTTGTACGAACTTAGTCCCGCTCTTTCCGGGAACAACATATAAAGGAAAATATGCTGTATCTGAAAACCCAATTTTTAGATTTTCTGAAATCGAGAGATTCGTGCGAAATTCCAACAAAAATAGTGTATATGGGTGACATTGATTTGAACTCCAACGCACTTTTCTTAAAGTTGCTAATTTGATCTTTGAACTATGGTATCGATTTGAATGGCGCGAACCCCAAGATAGCCTACAGGAATTGATTCATCATAGCTGTGTGCTGGGTGGTTGAGTGGATAGAGCTTTGGCTCCAATATCTTTTGGCAGCAGGGTTCGATTACCAGAGGTGATACCTTTCTTTTGCTAATTTTTTGGCTTCTCGAAACAACTTTATCAGTCGAACAAACTTACAGGCGAGGTACAATGACTTCACAAAACATAGTTTTTCCTCTGGCAATTACCCTAAAAATTCAAGCAAACGAAAAATCTACGAAAGAATGAAGAAGGAGTATTAACAATAAGATATTATACTAATGACAACATTTTAACATCAAGCAAATAGGAATAAAACAAACTATGTTTTGTGAAGTCATTGTACCTTGCCTGTAAGTTTGTTCGACTGATAAAGTTGTTTCGAGAAGCCAAAAAATTAGCAAAAAAAAGGTATCACCTCTGGGAATCGAACCAGCGGCCAAAGGATATTGGAGCCAAAGCTCTATCCACTCAACCACCCAGCACACAGCTATGATGAAGCAATTCCATCTTGGGGTTCGCGCCATCCAAATCGATACCATAGTTCAAAGATCAAATTAGCAACTTTTGAAAAATGCGTTGAGCTTCTTTCATCAGTACCTATGCACCGCGGGGGGTCAAATTCCGAATCTCCTCCGTTGCCAAAAGAGGTTCCCTTGTAAGCACGAATTCTAATGATGCACCCCCTTGTCTTTACGATATCGAGACAATTATTTGCTACTCGTCCTCTCTGAATCATGTCTCTATTCCAGATCCTCCCTGTGCCTCGACTCCCGCTATTTCAATATCATGAGCATTCAATGCCCTCGAACGTGTGGTCGATGCACGTTTTATGGATGACATCATCCACTTCCATCATACTCAAATTTGTAAAATATGTCTTCTTAGAACTTCATCTTGATATCCAGTTTTTTCATTTCGAAATCACATCGATGGGAAACATCTTAGTTCCTAATTGGTCCATCACATTTATTCGTGCCATATGCTCACTTTCTTCAGGTCAGCGAATGTGTTGAAATTGGGAATTCCCAAAAATCCTACAAATATCCAACTTTGGCTCTTTGCGATCACTCACAGACGCGTGCATAAGTGAGTGGGCAGTTTTTGAATTTGTTGCAACTTTTTGCCCAGGAAAGTCATCATGTTGGTACGGGTGTTAGGTACCAAATTCATCGGAGATTATTATCATGGTACTATGGTATGACGTCATCGCATAGTTATTGCGTAGTGATGACGCAATCAATCTGCACTTTTTCATTCTTACATAGATTGTTTCCTCTTCGCCATACTTTCTATGATTGGAGATATGATCGAGGCCTACCCAGAATAAATTTTTGAAGGTGCTGCTCTATCGCACATTTGCTGCAGCAAAGCTGCAAAAACAGGATCTGAAATTCGGTACTCGGCTTCTAGAGTATCTAGAGACCCGTTCAAAGCATCAAAATGATCGCAATCATGAGTTCACATTATCCTGAAAACATGAACACGATATCTCATAATTTGCCTTTACCAGAACATTACCAGATAAAAATCAGATTTTTACTCAACTTTTCCGTAAAGTTATGGATGTCCAAATAATGGTCATGCAAAAAAGTGATTTTTTCGTGCCTTGAGGGCAAATTATGAGATATCGTATTCATGTTTTCAGGATGAACTCATGATGGCGATCATTTTGATGCTTTGAACGGGCCTCTAGCTGCTCTAGAACCCGAGTTCCGAATTTCAGATCATGTTTTTGCAGCTTTGCTGCAGCAAATGTGCGATAGAGCAGCACCTTCAAAAATTTATTCTGGGTAGGCCTCGATCATATCTCCAATCATAGAAAGTATGGCAAACAGGAAAAAATCTATGTAAGAATAATGCCGTTTTGAAAAAGTGCAGATTGATTGCGTCATCACTACGCAATAACTATGCGATGACGTCATACCATAGTACCATGATAATAATCTCCGATGAATTTGGTACATAACACCCTAGTACCAGCATGATGACTTTCCTGGGCAAAAAGTTGCAACAAATTCAAAAACTGCCCACTCACTTATGCGCGCGACTGTACTTGCTTATCATATCCAAATTTTAGCCATATTTCGGGCGTATCAATCAGTTTTATTTGAATATCAGGCAGATCAATGCCTTGCACCTTCAATGCGATGATGTTGTTTTGTAACCCGCAGGTATCTCTTGACAGCCCGACCGTATTCTTACCTCACATTAATCTAGAGATAATAATAATAATAATAATTATATTGAAATTAATAAAGAATTTTAATTTTGTGGTTACCATGCTTAGAACAGTTTTTTTCAGAGACATGTACCAGAACGTAGAGAGAAGAACTTCACACATACTTGCTTCTTACCTAGTGGCAGTATTCCTTACAGCTCCTGAACCGATATCAGAAGGTATCAAGAATCGGAAAAAAATACGTCGTGGTTTTCAATCATTTGCTTCTTTCTGCAATCAAGGAGGCATGCAATTTCCACCTGCTCATAGCCTGTGAGGTAAATGGGAAAGTAATAAATCTTGGTTTCCGGTATCTGTCTGAGATACTGTCTCATAGAACTGAGAAAACCGTCAATAGACCTTAAAAGGGCAATAATATTGCACGTAATGAGCGACGGGTAAATTTTCGTGAAGTAAACAATGTTAGACATTTGAAAAATCGCCCACTTCTCAACGCGATGACAATTACTGATTGCTTTAAGCAGATTAATATTTTTCCTTGTACGGCATGTTGACAGTATTGTTCAGTTCTCTCAGCGTTCTCTCTTTTATGTTTGTAATTTATTCCCACGAGGTGTGCAAATTGATTGGCTCTACTGCACGAATTAATTGAAAACAGTGTGAACAAACGATCGCTAATAACCGTGAAATCACGTATTTTTCTATATTGATCCTTGATTTCTTCTTAATCGTTTACGTTCTCCAGTGGGCGGGGAATCTGCACAATCTCTGTGTTCCGTAGCTTTTCCTTCTCCGCTCAGGTTCTTTGAAAAGTATCATGGATGCATTTTTCAATGAATTACTTACAACTACACCATTATACTGGATTCTCATTCCAGCCCTTCTGATATTCTATTTTCTTGTGAAACGGTGAGTGTCTACAATTGATTAGCCATATAAATTTTTCAATCTACATCTTAAATTCAGGATGATTCTGGAACGAATTTCGATTGGCGCAAAAGGCCGATGGGTGCTCATCTCAGGTAAGGCATGTTATTGTTTTCCTACTTGATACAAAAGTAAGATCGGAGAAGTAATATTGTTTAAATATTTCATTAACTGTAATTATCAGGATGTGACTCCGGGTTCGGTCGCCTTACGACACTAAGACTCATAGGCAAAGGCGCTTTCGTTTTCGCAGGTTGTTACACGCAGCAGGTTTGCACAAGATTCATTGATTTAATATTTTGCCGTTTTGTTCGCATCGATTTAGTAGCCAACGCCTCGATTTAGTTCTTTACAAATTACAACTGCGATTTGTAGAGAATCATTTTTTGTACATTTTTTTCCTAAAAAAAACAAAAAAATAAAAAATAAAGCAACATTTCCAGGGAAGAGACTCTCTGGAGAAAGAGGCTGCATCTATGCAATGTTCGGTGCAACTCTTTACTCTCCAACTGGACATCACAAGTGATGACTCGGTTGCGGATGCTTTCACATTCGTCAAGAAGACACTCAAAGAAAACGTTCGTTTCCCTCCTACATATTGTGATTTCCGATCATTTGTTACCATTTGTTTTGATAGAGTCATATTATTTTGCACACATATTCATGCATTATGAGAGAAAAATGGCTCATGTTTTCTAATCTACACATGAGAGGATGGCTGATTTAAGGCAATCGCACAATAATGATGACTTTACAAATTTCGAGAAGTACATTTACAGAACGCGAAACTGTGGGGAATTGTCAACAACGCGGGTATATTTCCTGTTTGCGGACCGGCCGACTGGTGTCCGGTTAAGCAGTACAGGTTCGAAGTGGTTTTTCTTACCATTATTGGTAATCTAAACATATCTCACGCAAGAATAGACATCATCGTGGAGCTGTAAAGAAATGTCCTCTTGTAGTGACACAATCAACGTCAATTGCTTGGGCGCGGTACGGATGTGTCACAGATTCGCGCCGTTGCTCAAACAATCGAAGGTGAGTTTTAGTGGAAACTATATTTCGTGAAATTGTGATTTTTTCCTGAATTTTCGTTCGCGATTAATGCTTTACATGAAATCGCAATTCAGGGTCGAATCGTCACAATGGGATCATCGGCAGGTCGGATGCACGGCCAATTCCTTGCGCCCTACTGTGCGTCCAAGTTCGCTGTCGAGGTGTCTGCCTCTTTCATCATGTTCAAACCGCTTGTGTTGTCTAGCTACATTTCCCCTACAATATCCCTGTTCAACAGTACAATTAATAATGTTACCGAGACAAAATCTAATACAATCTCCAGGCGTACATAGACTGTCTTCGCTTCGAGTTGCGCCAATTCGGAGTCAGTGTTCACATTCTTGAACCGGGCGCTTTCAAAACTGAGCTGCTGAACGAGGATGCGCTAAATGCGAGAGTTGAGAAGGTACGAAAAGGCAATCAATCAGTAAATATGTGCACATAAAGCGTGGAAAAGGTAAGCGAGTAAAAACCGACATTGCAATAAGTCTCAATTCAATCTGACAAGCGATTCAACAATAATCCCCAGGAACACTTTAGATCTGGAGTGAACTCAATCACGAGGTCAAGGCAGAGTACGGGCAGACGTACAAGAATAATTGTGAGATTACTATTTTGATTTTCACGGAATGCAATCATAGGATTTGCCCGAAATCACGAGGAAAACGAGATCCTTTGAGTATTGCTTTCGAGAAGTGTTCGAGGCCATTTATCTCACGAAGCAAAGTCAAATTATTAATAAAAAAACTAATTGTTAGTTCTAATTACTAATTACCCCGTTCTAATTATCAGGTTGTAACATAAGTTTTGTCGCGTCCAATTCTTATGCATTTTAACCTCAGAAATTCTTCGAATTAATTTAATCTCAATTTCGTTATTCATCATCAGTGAGGGCCTTCGTACTCTTTCTTACGCGCTTTACTTCAGTCCTGTCAAGGCAGTTGAGGAGGCACATTAGTCAGACAAAGTTGAACTGAGATAAGGATTACAAATCATTTTCACGCATCAGCTCTTCTTGAAAAGGATAAATTATGCCGATTTTGTGTGATTTGCGTAAAGTACTACATATGTGCATAATTTTGAACCACTCACGGATAATGACAAACGAAAATCGTTCTAGAAATGTAGACGAGTTTGTATAATGTGGATGGTTGGTGACGGTCGCGAAAACTTTCGTAAGCCGAATTTTCTTCTCAATAGATATCCAGATCCAAATAGTGGTGGAATATAGTTCACCCAAAGTGGTCAGTATGCAGACAAAGTTTGGGGTAGATTGGGTTCTGTTGAGATAAGTGGCTCCATTCAGAACGATGGTATGTAAATTAAACTAATGAAATCGGCACTTTGTTCATATTCCTACCTCGCACACATGTTCAATATCTGATTTGTTGTGTCCATCCTAACCATAAACCCTTCCCTTACTAGTATCTACTTGGGATAAGTTTGGAAATAAATAGCTTTTGAATGACAATCTTTAATTCGAAACACCTAAACTTGCATATTTTGGTAAAATTGTGCACGAATTGAATTAATAAAAATTCACATTTCCCACAAGTGGAGTGTTCTTTCTCTCACTTGTTTAATGATAAATTATACCTCCATGAGTGGTAATTGGAACGCACTTATGTTAGTCACTGTTGTTGCAATTCTGGATTCAGAAGAGTTGGTCAAGTTGGCTACGAATCAGCGGCTAACCTTACACTCAGTGAAGTATATCTTTGATTCCGCTCAACATAGCACCATATCTGGCGTATATTTTGAAAAAGCATTGACGGGGTATATCACCATGCTGTAGAAGTTTGGTTCATTATTCATCTCTGCGAACTAGCACCTGATCAAACGAATTAAAAAAATCTGCACCAAATTTAAATCAGTTCATATTAATATTTTTCGCATAGCCAGCGTGCGCAGTTCAGCTCTACCCTATGGTTTGAATGTGCATGAACACCCCAAACATATACTAGGAGGTCAGGCATTGATAATGTTTGAGAAGTATCCTTCATGGAAATATTGTGAACCTCCGAAATGCGACAAAACTTATGTTACAACCTAATATAACATAGATCTCACTGAATCTTTTCAGTCAAGAAAGCCTGGAATAGCGGAGTGAAGTTTGCCGCGAGTTCCAATCTCGACTGGGTGGTGAGCCACTATGAGTACGCGCTCTTCTCCTACTGGCCACGAACGCGGTAGGTTGTTTGTGTGCTTTTATTTCGTTTGCGTTGTTTGGTGTTAACCGGTTTTAGTAGCCCCTGTACACATATTTAGGAGAAATTATAACAAAATGATTATTGAGAACACTTATTCGATACATTCAGTTACAATCCTGGCTGGGACTCGCTGTTCCTGTTCGTGCCACTGAGCATGCTGCCAACGTTTTTCCAGGTAATAGAATATGCATAAGAGCTCATTTATCCAACTCAAGACGACGCTTAGAACGTTCCTAAAGAAGTTGGAAAACAAATAATTTTGAAAGAAATACGTTCCATTTTTTTTCAGGACGCTGTCCTCGCTATTTTGTACAAGCTACAGCCAGGACCCTCCCTCAAGCCGCAAGTGTTCACTTCCACTGTGCGAGTGTTGCCGAAATAACTAGTTATCAAAACACATATGCATGACTTCACTTGTTTAGATTCACAACCTCATGTTTACTGTCTACCATTTCCGAAAGCCTTTAATTTGATTCCAATAATTGTACATTTCCAATTAAAACAGGAAGATGTTATTTTGGGATTATGTCGCAATGGACACAATATGCAATAATATAGCAAAAATATACAACACAAAAAAATATCACGCAGTAAACGATCTTAGATTCTCGAATTGCACCACTATCATTTTTATATTTTTAAAATGAATATTTGCTTGTATTTTATAGTTTTTCCAAGCAGATTGCGTTTGTGATTGTCTGTAGTTCGCCAGGTCGGTAAAGTATCCACTGCCCATGGATGCACGTAATGAATCCGAAGATTGAACCGAAAGCGGATAAGTACGACGTGGTTTCGGGGACGATTCTGGAAAACATGAATTCCTTGTGATTGTCCTTCAGCGATATGTTTATAGCTATCATAAGCAGTGTAAATTATATACCCGATATGAGAAGTGACACAAGGTTTGTTGATTCCGTAATTCTCAATTTCTCCCACGTTCTTATATCCTTCCGCTAGACCATTCGTTTGTGGTATCGCTCGTCCACAACTCGACAAATCTAAAGGGATGTGTATACGATAGTTCGATAAGATTTTTAATAGGGCTGATTGTCCACTAAAATGAACATTGAGTTGTTGGCATCACGTGTATTGTGTGTCCCTCTCGACGAAAAAATTGTGTAATTTCGCTCTAGATATGACCTAACGTAATTGCGGTGACGAAATTGTGGTAATGCCCCTTCACAATGTGCGTCTTGTTCGCCAATGTCATGCTCAATAGGTGTTTTCGTGAATTAATTAAACAACACTACAACTCACTCCAGAATCGATCCTGTCGGGCATGAACGAGTGGTCCTCTTATAAATATCTGTGCTATTTAGAGGCGGTGTGAGAGACAGAGCGGAATTTGTCTCGTATCCATCATCCATATTAGGTTCGGTGGTATAATCTAGAAAAAGCAAAGGTAATGTATACATCTTGTGAAATTTGACTAACCGCTAGTCGGAGAGTCCCCATCTTCAGACTTCTTGACCCATTCGTAATAGGGTAGGATGCAAGACGTGTGATCAATATACGTTGAGCCGAGCAGAAAACACTCGTAGTCGGGGAAAATGTACGAAAGACATTGTAAATTGTATGTAATCAAGTTAATTGTAAATAATATATTCACCTCATTCATTTCTGCACACATTATCTTGCAGTGGTATTCATCGAATGCCGCGGGGCGGCCCACTTTTTGCCTCTTCAAGCGAGAGGTCTCGTTGCGAAAACATATAGCCATACCCTGCATTGTCTATTATGTATAGGACAAAATAATTTCATCACCTCATCGACTCCTAATGCGAATAGAAGCAGAATTGGGAGCAGCATGTACGGTGCTTTTAGGTACGGAAGTATAGGAAAGCGCGAGGCGAGGAGAGGGTAATTAGTAAAATTATCTTCACCTGGAAATTAGTGAAGAGGAGGGCCGGCAATGGAAGGGAGGGCGGATTCATGGCCTTTTATTAGCCTCATAATGGGCTCTTTTCAGACGTTGCCAACGACTGTACGATTCCCCGTGGATACGGCGAAGCCTCCTGAAGGAAGGCTTAGAGGATGAGGAAAACGAGGAAGAGGAAATTGAGAAGTGAGCAATCGAACAGATTTTTGCAGGACTGCACTTCCGTTTTAACTCATATTAAAGCCTCATTTGCCCGGAAAGTACTACCAATCTAAATCAACAAAACAGTTAACCGTAAGGTTTGTCGGCCTGATAAGTATGTTATCGCACGGTCCAGCGAAACTCGAGCAAAATGTTAGTTGAACACATTCAGCGATTACATCTGATGGTGAACTGTGTAAGTCGGGTGATACGTTGTATCATCGAACGCAGCCGAACGCAGCCTTTGAACTGTGATATCGTATCGGAAAAAAATCGTCGATTTGAATTGTCTCATATTTAGGACGAACTTGAACTGAGAACATCTTCAATTCCCTACCGTTCATAATCATTCACGGCAGCCCTTGGTCCAGGCGTATGCGAATCTATGTTTCCTATACGTGGGCGGAGCTTCTGCTCTCTATCTATACAACATACTCAGGCAAGATAGGCAAAGCAGCCGGACTAACCTCGCCTTTATTCAATGTTCGCGTTTGAGGTGCTTACTTATTCAGGAGGACTGATTGGGGTAGCAGCCAATACACGCCTCATGATAGCGATCAGAACCAGGTACGTGCATCACCGAATCATTATTAAGCATGCAATTATTTATTTTAAAAATTGAATTAATAACTATGCATTAGAAGGAGCGGTATTTTATTTTTTTCACCAACAAATCATTAGAGTGATGGCACATAGCTTTCTGGCTGTTTCAATTTTTTTTAAAATCGTTGTTATATCAGTTCCTTCTTACAGTACGCCTGACGTATTACGCAAATATTCCACCATATTTCTAGCAGCCTGTGAATACATCGGCCTACAGTCGATGCTAATTACCGCGACCAAGTGAGCCATACAGTACCTTACCCGCAAGTATTGTTGTGTTTTAATGCTCAGAATTTTTACATTTGCTTATTCGCTATGAGCTAGAGATCAAAAACAAATTATTCGGCGCCTCTAGGTTGTCATAATGATTTCGCCCACTGGCACGATACCTATCTAAACAATGTAAAGGGGAACACGTGTCTAACTTTATTTTTATGTGAGTTATGAGCAATTGAAACTCAAAATCCCAATACTTTCGACATGTACTATGTCATGTATTTGCAAAATAGTATATTCGCTTAAAAAAAATTATTTTAACATTTAAATAAAACTACGACAAGACTAAATTGACGCCAATCAATTCAGGGTGATCTTCAGAGGATCGTGCATTCTAGAATTTTACGGCTTATGTACGTTCATTGGGGACGAAGCGAGCTGGATTTTTTTCGGTTGGAATGCCACCATAATATTTTGTTTAATATGACGTTGACGAGTAACCTGCTAACAGTTGATTTTATATACTAATTGTAATTGGAATGTGCAAATTATCCCTAATTCAGGCATGCAGGGGCAGATGTATTGCACTGCCGTGTCCATACTTTGTCTCGCGTTCTTCTACAGACTTCAACTGATAGGAGCTACAGAATTTGAACATCACAAAGTAAATATTTTTGGCTACTTTCAAGAGACATTAATTTCTCAGCTCATACTAATTATACTCGGAAGTTGTGTGGTATTGCATGCCCCCTTGTCGTATGGTTTGTACCATTCTATGGATATTGAAAGCCGGATGACATCATCTTTTTGGAGAATATCGCAAATATCACCCTCATGCTCCCGCCACCCTCGGTAGGTGTACGTAATATCAATCTCGAAACAATTACATATTTCCAGGGTTCGTATACTTATACGATCCATTCAATGTGTGCTTAAATCTATACTTTATACTGACGGCTATAATCTGTTTCTTTCTCACCATTATGCTCCGAAAACGAACGATTATCTGAATTTCTGAATATGAAGTTTGTGGATTAGCTCTCTCTCTCCATTCCACATATTATCCAGGGCACTAGGTCGGATGAGAACTATGACGTCATGCCGCCTTTGATCAATCAATGGTGCATAGTTCTCATCCGACCTAGTACCTTATCTAGTCGGTTATAATGATGACATACCGTACCAAAGAAGGAAAGTCAGCCTATTACTCGCGCTTGAATACCAACGGCACTGAATGAAATAATTTCACGTTATTATATGTGCATCTCATTTCAGGCGTCAATGAGTGCTGCCACTAAAGCGCTTCACAAGATGCTCAGCAATGTGGGTAGAGCATATTTTTTGAAGAGTATCTGAACTTTTACATTACAAACCTTTTCATGCCGCATTGTCTACTGGAGAGACCATTATGAAACCAGCGTCGTTTAATTTATCGTTGGGCTCGTCAGGCCGAGAGATGCGAATCCTGATTTTATTCAGGCACTTAATATCCAGCTCGCCGCTTCATCGCTCTACCTTATCGGAACGATGATGTTCACCGTTAACGTGGTCTTCGAGGACGCTTCACCCGAACTAGCGGAATATCACGCCATTCACGAGAGAATCGAGCTAGAATCGCGATTCATGGGAATGAAGAGAAAATCGTGATATGAGTTCAAACCGGTTTTGGCTTCCCTGAGGCATGCCTGAGTGGCCCCCGGAGTCTCATTGTTCACGCTTCATTTGGTGCTCTCTTTGTCAAAAATGTAGGTGAAGACGCAGCTCAAATTGTCACACTAGGTGCAGCTCAGCGAGAGCTTTCCAATGAGTGGTTTGCGAAAACAATACGAACACTTGGGTGCGAGCTACGTCCTGAAAACATCGCCTGAATCGTTTAAACTTTATTTTCAACAGTCAATTGCATTCCACACCGCTCATTTCGGAGCGCGCGGCCAAAAATGATCGATTTTTTATCGAAATGCCTGTGGAAAATAAAGTTCAAACGATTCAGACGCCGTTTACAGGACGTCACTCGCATCCAAGTGTTGGTATTTTTTTTATAGATCGATAGAGCTCCAAAAATGAGTTGGGGTCACTCAGACGTCAATTTTGATCTATCTTTCACCGTATCCAAGAAAATAGCTCTCGAAGTGAGTGATGCCGGTATCCGACCCTACCTAGCAAGCACCAAAATGAAGTATGCGCTATAAGATTTCAGGGGTCACCCAGGCATGCCTCAGGATGCCAAAAACCGGCAAAAACTCATTTCACCATTCCCATGCCCAGCTCGATTCTCTCATGAGAGGCGCGATATTGCGTTTTGGTACTTTCCCATCATATATTGTATCTTGTTATTCTCTCTATACAAACCTTTTCATAGGTCTGCAACCTTCAGAACATGAGCACACCTCTCACAAATCTCTCCATCATTACTCCGTACAGGAGGTTTGCAAAGAATTTGAAATTCTTTTCCAAAATTATACGAAAATTGCTGTAGTATCTGCAGGTTCATTGCTCGCTTCATCCCTAGACGACGGATGAGGGTCGAGGCGATCGCAACAGAAAATAGCTTCACAACGCAGGCTCCTGAAGCGGACGCTTTAGAACTTCCCCAATGAATAGATCAGACTAAAATGCAAGAGTCTGTGGACATGTGAGTGATCTGTTTCTCCCTTCTCTCCTGTCCCCTTTCGCCTTCCGATAGCACTACATGCTGAATTTATCGTTCCGATTACATGTTCCTCGCTATCATCTGTTATGTTTGAATAAACAAGATATCGGTATATTTTACGGTTCTGGCATTCACAGTGTTAAAATTATAATAACAAACGCAACAGTGAATATGTTATATTTTTGGTAAAATATTTTACAAAATCTATTTCACGAAAAATTATATGTGTGTGTTCCCTTCAGATTTATTGCACGACTCCTTAGTTTTAATCAAACAGTCCAAATTATTTCCCAATTGGAATTAACAATCACATCAAAATGATCGCATCGAAGCTCACATCTCATCGTTTTATCCAGGTCGAAGTGTTACAATTTTGGACTGACTTGAATGCTCGTAATTGCGAAATTGTGAGATTTGAATGCAGATATATTTTTATACTAATTTTTTTATGTAAAAAATCATTGAAACATCTACATTCTACATTCTACGTTGATTTCCGGTTGGAAGCACGGTTTGTATGCATTGAAATGAGCGCCGAATAGCAGCTCGAACTGGCTGCGAAAGGACGATAAGAATGATTGGGTCGGCAAATGTCGTGAGATCGTAGATGTATGGTCTCTGAAAGGAAGCAAGAGAGATTTCTATCGCATTAGATGACTGAGAAGGTAATCACAACACCAAAAATGGATAACTCACAATCTCATTTCTCACGATATCCTGAAAAGCCGCATCATGCAAAATAAATGCGCACGACCACAAGAATTGAAGTAGAGCAAACATCAAGTGTGTGGATGTCGAGGTCACAGTATATAAAAAGAATGCACGCTGATGTTTATATAGTTTCCGGGACGATTGGGGCTGAAAAAAAGAGTATATCTTTACAAATTTCGCAAATCGATCATAGTTACAGATAAATCAACGCTAAGATTATGCTAGCTTTCAAAGGATCGATTTATGCAGTTCCAAGGATGATTGGGACTGAAAGGTCAGTACAACTTTCTTAATTTCGCAATTCGATCATAGCTATTAGGTTGTAACATAAGTTTTGTCGCATTTCGGAGGTTCACAATATTTCCATGAAGGATACTTCTCAAACATTATCAATGCCTGACCTCCTAGTATATGTTTGGGGTGTTCATGCACATTCAAACCATAGGGTAGAGCTGAACTGCGCACGCTGGCTATGCGAAAAATATTAATATGAACTGATTTAAATTTGGTGCAGATTTTTTTAATTCGTTTGATCAGGTGCTAGTTCGCAGAGATGAATAATGAACCAAACTTCTACAGCATGGTGATATACCCCGTCAATGCTTTTTCAAAATATGCGCCAGATATGGTGCTATGTTGAGCGGAATCAAAGATATACTTCACTGAGTGTAAGGTTAGCCGCTGATTCGTAGCCAACTTGACCAACTCTTCTGAATCCAGAATTGCAACAACAGTGACTAACATAAGTGCGTTCCAATTACCACTCATGGAGGTATAATTTATCATTAAACAAGTGAGAGAAAGAACACTCCACTTGTGGGAAATGTGAATTTTTATTAATTCAATTCGTGCACAATTTTACCAAAATATGCAAGTTTAGGTGTTTCGAATTAAAGATTGTCATTCAAAAGCTATTTATTTCCAAACTTATCCCAAGTAGATACTAGTAAGGGAAGGGTTTATGGTTAGGATGGACACAACAAATCAGATATTGAACATGTGTGCGAGGTAGGAATATGAACAAAGTGCCGATTTCATTAGTTTAATTTACATACCATCGTTCTGAATGGAGCCACTTATCTCAACAGAACCCAATCTGCCCCAAACTTTGTCTGCATACTGACCACTTTGGGTGAACTATATTCCACCACTATTTGGATCTGGATATCTATTGAGAAGAAAATTCGGCTTGCGAAAGTTTTCGCGACCGTCACCAACCATCCACATTATACAAACTCGTCTACATTTCTAGAACGATTTTCGTTTGTCATTATCCGTGAGTGGTTCAAAATTATGCACATATGTAGTACTTTACGCAAATCACACAAAATCGGCATAATTTATCCTTTTCAAGAAGAGCTGATGCGTGAAAATGATTTGTAATCCTTATCTCAGTTCAACTTTGTCTGACTAATGTGCCTCCTCAACTGCCTTGACAGGACTGAAGTAAAGCGCGTAAGAAAGAGTACGAAGGCCCTCACTGATGATGAATAACGAAATTGAGATTAAATTAATTCGAAGAATTTCTGAGGTTAAAATGCATAAGAGATTGGACGCGACAAAACTTATGTTACAACCTGATACAAATAAATCAAACCTAAGATTATGCTAGCTTTCAAACCATCGATCTCCTCAATTGCTTACTTACTAGTTTTCGAAGTCTGCGATACGAGACAATGTTGAGTGCCACTTCTAGTATAGACAAGGCAACATAAAACGAGCCATGAATTATTTTGTAGATCTGAATAATGATAATGTCTTCCTATTACAGGGTTGTCATATTTCACTCACCGAACCGGTGGCATCCTCGAGACCAGTATAGACTCCATCAACCCAGTGAAGATGACATATTATTCCCATCATCAGTTTGTGAGAATAAGTAGTCGATGTGTAAGATATTGCGGGATCGTAAATCAAGTTCTAAGTACAACTTTCACACTACATTGTTAGCCTTGATCATAGAAGTATCGTGTGACTACTGGCTCAAAGTACTTCGTATACTTATACTTCCCACATCATACCTTTGATGCTCATTCATGCTTTGCTTATATGATAGCTACGATATTATGTACCGTACAACTGTGGCAGGCGTCATTTGAAAATTACATGAAATGCCAAGCAATCAGTCTATGATTCATTGAACTTACTTGAAAGAAACCTGTCAAAGTAACAAATAATATACGGTATACTCCCATACAATGCGTTCGTATATACTTCAACACTAGATAATTGGTGTGTTGAGGTTCCTAACAAGCATCTTGTTCTTGGCATCGAATTTGATCGCGTCCTCGAGAGCTCCGATCAACTGTAATTCATCAACGTCAACGACATCAACGTCATGTCATGTTCAGTAATCTGATTTTTTCTCAAATTGTATTTCAAATATAAGTATAGTAGTGTATAATTTGGGCAATTATCACTGCATCCGTTACCTTACCACTCGATTGAGATACTTGTGCGAGTTGTTTACTACTCTGTTCAAATTATAACATGAAATACTTTGTGCTTACCTTTACCATCATTAAATCATTCCTCTTGGCCTTCTCGTCATCCGAGAAGCTCGGGTCTCTGGCATGATTCTTAAAAATATAATTTTGAAACGATACAGATGAATCGTAAGAGTAAGAATATATCAGTTCATATTAAGTCTACAAAAATAAACATTTTGCCGTAATGTTCGTTCACGTACCGATATAAATGCGATTGCCGAAGCTCCGAAGTGGAGCGCACATTGAGGCAAGATGAGGTCGGACAGCAGGAGCAGCTGTGTGATGAGAATTTATTGTTGCCATATTAGCAGAGTTCAACTTAAATATAATGGCCAAAGCGTACCCTTTTCCTAGTTTTTCGACAATACAGGGGAAACAATCGACCTATTACCATCCTTACCTTCTCAAGTGTGTAGGAATGATCGGCACCATCGAGATTATCCACCATACTCGTATACATTTCCTTAATCAGCGCCGGGAAGTACGCGTGTCTCAAAGGCATTGTTTCACACTTTTTTTCGCATTTCCCGGCTAATTAATTATAGCTCTAACATCATCCTACTTCAAAGAAATACATGCATATGCATTTCCCTCGGTAGATCTCTAACCTGTCTTCTGTTCTCAGCGAGTACATTGCGATTCTGTGGAGGTCCTCAAGCCCGAAGCCGAGATGGGTACACTGAATGCGATTAGTTGTATTTGTCTATAGAAATATGTAAGTTTTGCGATAAAATATATTACATTTTTACCTGCCAATCGATCAGTGCCACGAGATCTCCAGTATCCTTGTCCACAAGCACATTATTATTGTTCAGATCTGGAAAATGGGAAAAAAATCATTGCGATCTCATTATCGTGAAACGAATGTCGCACCTCCATTAACTAGAACTTGTCTCAGTTGCATCTTCTCGATCAGTGGTTCGGTGAAATTTGATTCCATGTAGTCAGGCGAAATTGCATCCAGCAAATCCAGTAGATGCTTGGCCTTATCAGACTTGTCGCGGGTCACCAAACCTTTGAACATGCCCGAGAAACCCTGTAAGATGTATTAAAAAAGGGTTCCCATGAGTCTCACGGATAACAAACTGGAACCATGGGGTTATAGAGGCCGCATTTCCGATCAGAAATCAATTTATTTTACGTTAAATAAATATCTACAAGTTGCAAAATTAATTTCCAAAGTTCATTGAAAATGCAGGCAAATTTCAAATACTGTAGCCATTCTAGCCATTGATTGAGAAAACGGCCGCTGGATTCGGAAAAGACGGAATTTCGAGATGCACGCAGCGTTACACCACGTTGTTTAGGATGGGTTTTCTTCGTTATTATTGAATTTAATGGATTTTTAATGTGAAAACATGGAATGTGCGATATAGTGTTATGCAATTTACATAAAAAAATAGTCGAATTAGGCAAATTGTGCGTTGCGCAGAATTTAGCGAAAACCACCGTACAGTGCTCAGCATGCAGTACAGTCGTTGTGAGAGTCCATGATTCTGTTTCATGGGAACCCTTTTTTAAACTGTTTGGAAATAGTGAAACTCAACCTATGATTAACGTGTACTTATCTGAGAATAAAGTGGTACACTAAGAACGGCAAAGACATTATAATCACGATTGAATTATAACTTTCCGGGTGAGAACCAAAAATAGCTCCCTTTGATAGTATAGTTTATAAAGTACGTTCACAAGAAGTCTTCCACGGAAATACTGCATAAGGGCACTATGTTGGTTATCATCCTAGTGCCCTATGAAGCAATAATCACTAGACACAACTACCGACCTTCGCATTATTTGTTTCTTCGGAGTCGTTCTTGGGTTTCTTCTGCAGCTCGGGAGCCATGGGTTCTTTGAGAAGCGAGAATGCGTTGAGCTTGCCGATTGCTCTTGCGATCTGATCATATTAATGAACATACACTGTTCATCAAGACAAATGAGTATTTATAGAGAACTAAAATATAATGAAAGAACATCATCGTCGTTATTTGTATCCAGGTCAATTAAGCAAGGGTCATTAACAAATGGATGTTTTTTTAACATGCCGCAGGTTCCCATTTTGTGAAATTCTTCGTACCTGTTTCAGAAGTTCCACAGAGTGATTCTCATGGAAGTTCATCACTCGCGAATTTTCTCTGTACTCGATGCAGATTTGTCCACCGATTTTCTCCTTAAAATCCGAACAATTGACATAAATACTTGTCAATGAGCTTATTCGCACCGTCAGTGACCCTCATACATCAATATAGCGTTGAGAAACCGAATGATAACAATACAATGTATACGGTATTTGTATCTAAATTATACTTACGCCTTCTTCGAAATGCTTTCCGTAGTACAACTTCGGAATGGGAACATGATCGAACTGTCCGAAAAAATCGTAAGTTGCAACCTCCACGTTATGGGTCTGAAAATGACGACGTTTCGAAAATAACTCGGACAATAGGATGAAGACAGTTTTACACTTGATTACTGATGTTTGGAACACAAAACATGCAAAATCAGTTTTCATGGAAAGATAAATGCATACTATCAGGTAAGAAATATAATTCCTTGCCTTTCTCAGGTTCAGCTCCATCATCTCCCACATAGCGTCGTTGCCGTCGAAGAGACGTTGACCGGGAGGTAGAGAGTCCATCAGCTTACGAAAGGGAAGCGAGGAGGGGATCTGCGGAAATAATCACTATATTTGTAATGGTGATATGCGCATTCAAAAGTAAATTTATCGCACATTCGTAGTTAGAATCCCATGTAAAGCGCTGACAGTACATCCATTGATGATCATAAGTTATTAATATTATACAACAAAGTATAGCTTGCCTTGAGAACGACTCGGTGCGGTAGTTCCTCATCATCAGCAGCTCCAACCCAGTCGCAAAAGATGAGACAGCAGCGAGATGAGTAACCCTGAATCAAATATCGACGATAAACTACTGAACACAGATCTTTTAATTTATAATAATCTGTATACGCTACGAAGAAAGCTTGTGATTCGAAGTATTTGAAACAATGAAATCTAGCAATAATCGATAAACTCACGATTCCTTCACCGACATCCACCACACACTTGTTCGATCCTAGTCGAGCTTCCGTTCTCAACGCGGCTCTGAAGTGCGTCACATAAGGAAACATTGGAAAAATATATTTACTGGATACGGCTCTCGAAATCCGCCCAAGCAATCGACGTGTCCAGAATGGCATCGTTCGCTTTCAGCACACTCATTTCCTTGGTTGATATAATTTGATTTTGAAAGTACAAATGAAGAAAGACACAGGGCGGGATCGAAACTTCTTGGCTTGTTGGAAGTCTGGAATACGGAACCTCAGCCTAAAAGCCCGGGAACAGAACGGATAAGCGACTGTAGATCAACGCGAAAGAATAACGCGCAATCCCGCTCACATAGGGATGAAGAACATGATTCAGCGAGTCCGTAAATTTATGTAGTCTCCCGTAACAATTTGTAGTGCGCGCACACATGATAGCGCGTTTACTCTAAATTCGTCATTTGTGTCATCTATTCGTCTTTCTTTTCATTTATTCACACTTTCTCCTTATTTTTTACAGCGGAATATGGATTCAACGTTTTGCCAGGTGTTCGGAAGAATTTGGAACGCATTTAAATCACATACTCGACATTCAATACTAATCGCCCCGCAGCCTCTACTGCTCTCTTTTCTCTCTTGTGGAGAGATCACGGAGTTCAAATTATCCGGTTGCGAGTGTGGGAGCGGAGTGGAAGGGGGGAGGGATGGGGAGGAGAGTAACGATCAGGTAAAGAAAGTACGCGAGCACCCTTCGTGTCGCGTTTATCCTTCCACTTCAATTGTAGAATAATTACTGATTTAATCTGACCATATATTAACGAGTTTTTTTTTCTTCTCAGTACTTTGCCGCACGATCCTGAAATGATCTCTCAAGTAAATCCATTTGTGAGGTTCTAATATGCTGTTTCAGAAGTTCTGCCGATCCGCCATATGTAAATGTTTTCGTTTGAAGCACTTACTTATTCGATCGGACTGACTGGTTTATTGGCCACTGATCGTGAGTAAATGAAATATGTGTTCTCGCAAAAGGGCGACTCTGCGGGATTGTTCAAACAACCGATACGCGACCAGAATATATTTTAACAATTACAAATTTAGTAAACTTTAAATTGCTAATACAGCCGAATATTTATTTGAATACAGTACAATATCCATTTGAGACATATTTACCGAGAAAATTGAATAGTATTCGATCGCTGGCGAGGGACACGCAGATTTCGGGAGAACATTAATTTTAATCTGTTGAAAGAGGTTCTAAAAGGGTAAATCGTTGCTCTCCTATAGGTCGGCGAACACGCAAGCAGTGTGAGTGAGTGGGCGAATGTGTGTAGAGGGACGGTGCCAAAACCGGTGCAGAGATGATCGAAGCTGCAATGTTTTAGATATCAAATCCCACCATGACGTCGCCCCCTCGGAACCAAACTAAACATTCTCGAAATGTTTATCTTCCTCTATGTTCAATTCGCGAGGCATTTTTTGGGATATCATGTAGTTGAAGGAGAGGAGACGAAGGCCATTTGTTTTCGAATTCTACTGCTTTCTTCGAAACTAGGATATACAACCCATTGGCTCTCTTTCAGTATCCAGGCTCCAAGCCACGGCCAGGGTTTGGAAAAAAAAAAACTAGTTTGAGAACCGGGTACCACCACAGGCAACCCAGGCTGCTCCGGTCCCATCACATGCAAAATCCTTGTTGGGCCAAGGCAACCTGTGATGAGACCTAGTTAGCCTACAATTGGACCCGGGTCCCAAGCAAGCACTTATTGGGACCCGGGTTCGGAGCACTGGCCGGGAATTTGAAACAGAACCGACCCATTCACCTGTTCCGTTTTTTCGCACAACATCTTCAGCTTCTACTGATTTCGAGTATACAAATACAGCGACCAGCCCGCAAAGAGGTACAAAGTAGAACGTGGTGGGCACTACTCCCTCAAAATAACGATTGTTTTCGAAATGTGTATAAGCAAGCCTGCAACGTCAGAGCAGTGATCGCACGCTGTTGGAACCTGATACAATATAATTGTAAGAGATGAATCAAGTCAAGTAGAGCAAGACATATTTGAATTCTCGCAATTCCGTATCTGCTCCCAGACGAGATAGATGATCATTACGATTACGAGGTGTAAAAGCAATTTACACTCCATAACCAGATGTTCAAGTCGTTAGCTCTACTTGGAAACGATATACGAAATAACGGGAATTTATATATCTTCTCCTTGACTTTTCCCGATTAAATTAGATGAATTTCATTTCACTTACTTTCTTGTTGTTTGGCTCGTATGTTGCATTCCGTATTTCAGCTCTCTATGCGCACTGTGAATCATTGCAAAAACCGAAGTGAATACGAACAAAACCAATACTACTGCACCTATAATAACAACATTTCAAGTGTTAAATAGAGCAATGGTCTGACTCTCTTCGGTTTGCACGCTCTCTCACCGGTCAGAGAGACGAGAGAGCGTGTAAACTGAAGAGAGTCAGATGATTGCTTGTTAATGATTGTCAGATGATTGCTCTTTCACGAGATCGATATTTTTGGTTATATTCACAAATCGATACTTACCCAATCCTGCGATCCAGAAAAGCGGACTTTCTCTAAGAATGATGAATGATTGGATTGTGCGCACCCAATCAAGCATAACAGGAATTTCCTCAAATATACTCATTTAATATTCTGTCGAAATAGTTGAAAAAATAAGTATAACTACGATTGCAAAATTTTAAGAGATTCAGACGTATGTTTATTATTATTAGGTTTTTTAAGTTTTGTCGCATTTCGGAGGCTCACAATATTTCCATGAAGGATACTTCTCAAACATTATCAATGCCTGACCTCCTAGTACATGTTTGGGGTGTTCATGCACATTCAAACCATAGGGTAGAGCTGAACTGCGCACGCTGGCTATGCGAAAAATATTAATATGAACTGATTTAAATTTGGTGCAGATTTTTTTAATTCGTTTGATCAGGTGCTAGTTCGCAGAGATGAATAATGAACCAAACTTCTACAGCATGGTGATATACCCCGTCAATGCTCTTTGAAAATATACGCAAGATATGGTGCTATGTTGAGCGGAATCAAAGATATACTTCACTGAGTGTAAGGTTAGCCGCTGATTCGTAGCCAACTTGACCAACTCTTCTGAATCCAGAATTGCAACAACAGTGACTAACATAAGTGCGTTCCAATTACCACTCATGGAGGTATAATTTATCATTAAACAAGTGAGAGAAAGAACACTCCACTTGTGGGAAATTTGAATTTTTTAAAATTCAATTCGCGCACAATTTTACCAAAATATGCAAGTTTAGGTGTTTCGAATTAAAGATTGTCATTCAAAAGCTATTTATTTCCAAACTTATCCCAAGTAGATACTAGTAAGGGAAGGGTTTATGGTTAGGATGGACACAACAAATCAGATATTGAACATGTGTGCGAGGTAGGAATATGAACAAAGTGCCGATTTCATTAGTTTAATTTACATACCATCGTTCTGAATGGAGCCACTTATCTCAACAGAACCCAATCTACCCCAAACTTTGTCTGCATACTGACCACTTTGGGTGAACTATATTCCACCACTATTTGGATCTGGATATCTATTGAGAAGAAAATTCGGCTTGCGAAAGTTTTCGCGACCGTCACCAACCATCCACATTATACAAACTCGTCTACATTTCTAGAACGATTTTCGTTTGTCATTATCCGTGAGTGGTTCAAAATTATGCACATATGTAGTACTTTACGCAAATTACTCAAAATCGGCATAATTTATCCTTTTCAAGAAGAGCTGATGCGTGAAAATGATTTGTAATCCTTATCTCAGTACAACTTTGTCTGACTAATGTGCCTCCTCAACTGCCTTGACAGGACTGAAGAAAAGCGCGTAAGAAAGAGTACGAAGGCCCTCACTGATGATGAATAACGAAATTGAGATTAAATTATTTTCGAAGAATTCGAAGTTTTCGAAGAATTCGAAGAATTTCTGAGGTTAAAATGCATAAGAGATTGGACGCGACAAAACTTATGTTACAACCTGATATTTTCGTACTAACCTCTACTGGAGTCCTTATATTTTTAAAAACTAATGGAACGGCAAAGAGCAAGCTGATTATGGGCACTTGGAGTGTGGCAAACAGTGCAAATCTTCTCCATCCCACGTAACAGAAACGAGATCCAGGAGGGACTATCGCCAGCAAAAACAAAGAAAACAATAACATCAAAACAACATAAAATAAGAAAATACTCTCCCCAAATGGCCCGAGGAGTGTACAAACGCATCTTGAGGGCCAAGTCACAAATTTCCAAAATGTACTTTTTTGCCCATATAATAAAATTAGTGTAAGAGGGTATTATCATGTGAAACCATTAAATATCTCACCGACCGTCGGTAGAAAACACAGTAAAAGTAGCACATCATAGCTTCGCCTAAGAAGAATGCAGCAGCTGTCTGTGTATATGACGTAATTGATACAATTTTATTAATTATTTTAATTTAATTAGTTTAATTAGTTTAAAAACACTTACAATTAGTGCAACAACGTCTAGGTACTCGGCGAAAATTGAATTGGAAAATAATACACGATAATTCAGGAGCAGAATAGGAACGTATGCATCTAGTAGCACATCCATCAGCATGGACGACATCTTTGAAAGCGCGAAATTAATGTGATTTTAAAAAAATTTCTTGTAACGCCGCTACATAGAGCCGGTATGTCTTACTCCTGGGGTCTTGATCCAAGAGTACCACCAGGCAAACATACGAGTTCACCGAGAAAACGATGGAACCTAAATCAAGTAATAAGATTTCATAATTTATCTCTAAAAAAAGAAACATGGGAATATGTTTTTGTTATGAATATACGTTTTCCAGAACACGTATGATTAATGCGAAATGTTTCAGATTGATTTGATACTTTACTTGTTGTTTTTCTACTTTATACTAAGCAACAATACATTGATAAAAAATCACCGAGAATATGATGAAAGTTAATGA
Organism: Pristionchus mayeri; assembly: GCA_036245805.1. Classification (NCBI taxonomy): domain Eukaryota; kingdom Metazoa; phylum Nematoda; class Chromadorea; order Rhabditida; family Neodiplogasteridae; genus Pristionchus; species Pristionchus mayeri. Next base: position 4,367,247 of record BTRK01000002.1, on the reverse strand, counting down.
GAAATGCCTTGAAATTTGCATCGAGCTCAGTTGAGGCCATTCTCGCCCACAAAAATCTTGGTGCTTAAGCAAATTGTCGTTTTATGTCCCGTTTTTCACCTGCTTTCTTAAGCTCAGCACTGAAAAGAGAAGGTCGACAGTGCAGCTGAAAATAAGCCATCGATTTCCCAGACTGACCTAGTACGCCTAAATCATTGATCAGTGTTTCCACAAGTCCTTCATCCTTTGTACATATAAATATGAAATATAAAAACAAATAATTTAGAATTCGGGCATTATATCGCCTACAGGTTATTGTTGTACCAATGCATCCGTCCTCTCCCACCCTTGCTGATAGATATAAAATCCTCCGTCCGTTATTTTTTTATTTCGTGAAAAAATATGGCGATCTGTAATGCTGGAGTACATGAAAGACTACATTATTGATAATCTCTTTTTTTCCCATTTGTGCTATGTCATTGTAACGTTTTGCTTGTTCAATGGTAGCTATCATATAATGGCTTCGACAATAACTCCGTAAGTAAATCATGTTACTAAAACAAATTAAACATACAATTGTAACTATTTAGATCTACAGGCGCGTTTTATGCGTGTATTTCGATTCTCGGGGTCGTGTTGGTGGCCTATCGCAGACTGCGAACACTGGTGAGAAAAGGGCTCCGTTGTGCTTTCACATACGTATACCTTCACATCAGTTTGTGTATCTATAGAGCTATTTCACGGAAATATAATTCCGAAAATACTAAAAAACTTCAGTCTCTTTCATCCGATGTGTTCAAGAGCCGACACTCTTCGTATATACTGCATCCTCAACCGCCACACATTTTCTGTTTTCAGCATTTGCTGTTCGTCTGGTCATACGCTTTTCTCTCCCATGACGTCAAGTGTCTGGTTGTAGTGAGAAATGAGATTGCGTCTACGATCTGAGTCGTATTTTTATTTGATACATCTTTAAAAAATTTAGAGAAACAAATGTTCAAGCGATGACTTCCTACCGGAGACCCTACATCTACGATCTGACAACATTTATCGATCCGTTAGTACTCATCGTCTTGTAGTAATCATCTTACCCTCTCCAATTTGCATACTCTCTCGTCTCTCTAACGAGCCTCGTCTTGCCACTCGTCTTGCCCGAGCCTGTTCGAGGAGCCATTCGGATCAGGTTCATCTACTATAGCATTGTGCATCCAACCGGAAATGCCCTCACAGTCTCCTCTGTGAGATTACAGTGACATACACTTCAATATAACTATTGTTTACATGAAAATGTGATAAATGAGCTGATACGAAATCTGCAATTACATCAACCTCAAAATTTGTCTGACATAGGATACAAATTGGGATGTTGCTCAATATGTATGTTCTTAGTGCAGGGGGTGAGAGAATGTATAATACGGTCGTGCGCGCAACGGAATGTGATTGTTTAGTGATAGAGAAGGAAGGGGAGGGGTATAAATTCGTGCTAAGCTGTTGCATGAATGGTGGAAATAGCATGAATTGTGCTCGGCTCGAACGGCTTATCTGAATTGTTTAGATTATTATTCCGTATGCATAACATTATATCCATCAGCCATACTATTCCTTCTTCGATTTTTTTTCTGTAGAAAAGAGTGACTCAGTTCTCAAAAACGACGACCCATATGGGAATATAGATCGTCATGTAAATGGCATTGGGATAAATTAATAATCGTACACAGTCTTAGTGCTCCGAGTACCAGTTTCCTGATCGGTTTGTTGAGTGCAAGGTAGATGAACGGTGGCAGACCTGTAGCGCCAATTATGATTACTAGGTCGGAGGAAAACAAAAAAACCCTCCAGTATTTTCAGGATATGTTCTCACACTGACAAAATCATTCTAACACTAGACGAGTCCCGTTTCTGGTTCTAAACCGACGTTTCTCATCCGAAATTTACCAAATTATAACATTACAACTTGTTTAACTTTACCATGTATACATTGCCATGCAATCTGTCCGGTAATGATCAGTGCTTGCGAAGCGGGAACGAAATTCATGTAGACGTAGCTGTAAATCAATAATGTTTTCACAATAAAAAAGTGTTCGATACTGGAGTTGGCAATGCGAAGTCGAATGCGAATTCGCAATCACCTCCCCCTCCTCGGATTTCGCAATGTGCGAGGGGGTTGTGAATTCGCAATTCGACTTCGAGTTGCGAATATTCGGTACGTACATTAACGTTCCGATAGTATTCATCATGTTGATGAGGACGACTTGCAGGAAGACCTGTAACATGTTCTCAGTTTTGTTCGCAAAAAAAACAAGTTTATATTCTTTAAAATACTTTTTAAAGTTTTTTTTTGTTTTCGACACTTTTGCATGATGACAACGTCATTCACTTTAAGTAAAGGCATTAATTTTCACACTGTGCTCAATGCTCCTTACCGGTACATTATTGATTATTCGTTCGCGGCTACTTGCAATTGTATTTACTCTCTGCAAGAAATACAATAACATAATATTGACAATAATCATTGCATAAAACGCTATGTTCATTTGTATGCAGTATTAACCTTTGCAAAACGATCATATTATAGAGATTTTTTGGAGAATAATGTAAACGTCATACGATCTTGATGAACACCATGATCAGGAAGATGAGATATAGGGTACATGAGATAGCGGCGACTGATATGTTATGTACCGCGTGTGGCCAGTTGACATACTAAATAGGGAAATATATTTGACGTTAATCAAAATTGTTCCTCAAAACAAATTTCTAAAACAGATCATATGGAACGTACCTCTTCGAGTTCATGCCCTGGAATGGACGGCGAGAAGAAAAATGATTCGTATTTGGAATTGACAACCACCTCACAAGGTAGTTTTGATGAAGATACACAGAGACAAACTGACCGAACGTGTTAACAAAACCATACACATTCCATACACTCCACAGACGCAGACATAGATGTTTGTTTTAGTGCTCTAAAATATATGTTTTTTCCCAGAAAATGTCATTGTTACCACCGAAAATAAATGTGGGAAATCAAGGATTATGCACAGTCTGTTGAGTCCCAAAACGATGCAACAAGCAGATGCCGAGAACCAAATGCCTCAAAGTTGAAAACCTAATTGTTGTATGTAGGCGAAGGTACCGTATCCAGTCATGCCGACGGCAATAGCCATAGCTGGATTCGAACAGAACACGTCTCCCTGCAAAGCGCATTGAAAACCAGGGTTATGCTCAAGAATGCTCGAAACGAACCTTCAGCAAAGTAACACCGTACATCACAGAGTTCGATATTATCGCGGTCATATCGAGGAGTCCGAGCCAGAACATAATCTGAAAGCATCCAGCGTATATCTTGTTTTCATTTCGTGGACATACCTTGAAGCAATCCGTTTTCATATCTCTCCTTAGCCCGATAATGCACGGAATGTAGAGGATCTGAATTTATTTGCATATTCTAAGGATATCTTCATAACAATAACACTTATACATGCTAGCTGATGATGAATGAATGCGAATAAACCGAACCTCTGTGATAACGCCGAACGCGATTGAGTATATGCCTAAGTGGAGCTGTCTGATTCCATATTTGGCGGACCAAGCAGGACCAGGCGGCATGACTTCACTGGAATAATATGAAATATTCAAAATTCAATGAATTGTTAAATTGAATTTTTACATTTTCTGTACTAAAATACCTGCAATTATACTCTGGTCCTTGCAGCATGAATGGCGTAAACTCGAATTGAGCCCCTTTCATCCTGATATTTTAGAAAACCACACTTAATTTACGTCAATAACATATGCGAGCAAAATTATAACCGTGTGCAAAAATATGATAACAAAAATCACCTAATATATGTCTTCTCAAGTGTGTAGGAATGATCGGCACCATCGAGATTATCCACCATACTCGTATACATTTCCTTAATCAGCGCCGGGAAGTACGCGTGTCTCAAAGGCATTGTTTCACACTTTTTTTCGCATTTCCCGGCTAATTAATTATAGCTCTAACATCATCCTACTTCAAAGAAATACATGCATATGCATTTCCCTCGGTAGATCTCTAACCTGTCTTCTGTTCTCAGCGAGTACATTGCGATTCTGTGGAGGTCCTCAAGCCCGAAGCCGAGATGGGTACACTGAATGCGATTAGTTGTATTTGTCTATAGAAATATGTAAGTTTTGCGATAAAATATATTACATTTTTACCTGCCAATCGATCAGTGCCACGAGATCTCCAGTATCCTTGTCCACAAGCACATTATTATTGTTCAGATCTGGAAAATGGGAAAAAAATCATTGCGATCTCATTATCGTGAAACGAATGTCGCACCTCCATTAACTAGAACTTGTCTCAGTTGCATCTTCTCGATCAGTGGTTCGGTGAAATTTGATTCCATGTAGTCAGGCGAAATTGCATCCAGCAAATCCAGTAGATGCTTGGCCTTATCAGACTTGTCGCGGGTCACCAAACCTTTGAACATGCCCGAGAAACCCTGTAAGATGTATTAAAAAAGGGTTCCCATGAGTCTCACGGATAACAAACTGGAACCATGGGGTTATAGAGGCCGCATTTCCGATCAGAAATCAATTTATTTTACGTTAAATAAATATCTACAAGTTGCAAAATTAATTTCCAAAGTTCATTGAAAATGCAGGCAAATTTCAAATACTGTAGCCATTCTAGCCATTGATTGAGAAAACGGCCGCTGGATTCGGAAAAGACGGAATTTCGAGATGCACGCAGCGTTACACCACGTTGTTTAGGATGGGTTTTCTTCGTTATTATTGAATTTAATGGATTTTTAATGTGAAAACATGGAATGTGCGATATAGTGTTATGCAATTTACATAAAAAAATAGTCGAATTAGGCAAATTGTGCGTTGCGCAGAATTTAGCGAAAACCACCGTACAGTGCTCAGCATGCAGTACAGTCGTTGTGAGAGTCCATGATTCTGTTTCATGGGAACCCTTTTTTAAACTGTTTGGAAATAGTGAAACTCAACCTATGATTAACGTGTACTTATCTGAGAATAAAGTGGTACACTAAGAACGGCAAAGACATTATAATCACGATTGAATTATAACTTTCCGGGTGAGAACCAAAAATAGCTCCCTTTGATAGTATAGTTTATAAAGTACGTTCACAAGAAGTCTTCCACGGAAATACTGCATAAGGGCACTATGTTGGTTATCATCCTAGTGCCCTATGAAGCAATAATCACTAGACACAACTACCGACCTTCGCATTATTTGTTTCTTCGGAGTCGTTCTTGGGTTTCTTCTGCAGCTCGGGAGCCATGGGTTCTTTGAGAAGCGAGAATGCGTTGAGCTTGCCGATTGCTCTTGCGATCTGATCATATTAATGAACATACACTGTTCATCAAGACAAATGAGTATTTATAGAGAACTAAAATATAATGAAAGAACATCATCGTCGTTATTTGTATCCAGGTCAATTAAGCAAGGGTCATTAACAAATGGATGTTTTTTTAACATGCCGCAGGTTCCCATTTTGTGAAATTCTTCGTACCTGTTTCAGAAGTTCCACAGAGTGATTCTCATGGAAGTTCATCACTCGCGAATTTTCTCTGTACTCGATGCAGATTTGTCCACCGATTTTCTCCTTAAAATCCGAACAATTGACATAAATACTTGTCAATGAGCTTATTCGCACCGTCAGTGACCCTCATACATCAATATAGCGTTGAGAAACCGAATGATAACAATACAATGTATACGGTATTTGTATCTAAATTATACTTACGCCTTCTTCGAAATGCTTTCCGTAGTACAACTTCGGAATGGGAACATGATCGAACTGTCCGAAAAAATCGTAAGTTGCAACCTCCACGTTATGGGTCTGAAAATGACGACGTTTCGAAAATAACTCGGACAATAGGATGAAGACAGTTTTACACTTGATTACTGATGTTTGGAACACAAAACATGCAAAATCAGTTTTCATGGAAAGATAAATGCATACTATCAGGTAAGAAATATAATTCCTTGCCTTTCTCAGGTTCAGCTCCATCATCTCCCACATAGCGTCGTTGCCGTCGAAGAGACGTTGACCGGGAGGTAGAGAGTCCATCAGCTTACGAAAGGGAAGCGAGGAGGGGATCTGCGGAAATAATCACTATATTTGTAATGGTGATATGCGCATTCAAAAGTAAATTTATCGCACATTCGTAGTTAGAATCCCATGTAAAGCGCTGACAGTACATCCATTGATGATCATAAGTTATTAATATTATACAACAAAGTATAGCTTGCCTTGAGAACGACTCGGTGCGGTAGTTCCTCATCATCAGCAGCTCCAACCCAGTCGCAAAAGATGAGACAGCAGCGAGATGAGTAACCCTGAATCAAATATCGACGATAAACTACTGAACACAGATCTTTTAATTTATAATAATCTGTATACGCTACGAAGAAAGCTTGTGATTCGAAGTATTTGAAACAATGAAATCTAGCAATAATCGATAAACTCACGATTCCTTCACCGACATCCACCACACACTTGTTCGATCCTAGTCGAGCTTCCGTTCTCAACGCGGCTCTGAAGTGCGTCACATAAGGAAACATTGGAAAAATATATTTACTGGATACGGCTCTCGAAATCCGCCCAAGCAATCGACGTGTCCAGAATGGCATCGTTCGCTTTCAGCACACTCATTTCCTTGGTTGATATAATTTGATTTTGAAAGTACAAATGAAGAAAGACACAGGGCGGGATCGAAACTTCTTGGCTTGTTGGAAGTCTGGAATACGGAACCTCAGCCTAAAAGCCCGGGAACAGAACGGATAAGCGACTGTAGATCAACGCGAAAGAATAACGCGCAATCCCGCTCACATAGGGATGAAGAACATGATTCAGCGAGTCCGTAAATTTATGTAGTCTCCCGTAACAATTTGTAGTGCGCGCACACATGATAGCGCGTTTACTCTAAATTCGTCATTTGTGTCATCTATTCGTCTTTCTTTTCATTTATTCACACTTTCTCCTTATTTTTTACAGCGGAATATGGATTCAACGTTTTGCCAGGTGTTCGGAAGAATTTGGAACGCATTTAAATCACATACTCGACATTCAATACTAATCGCCCCGCAGCCTCTACTGCTCTCTTTTCTCTCTTGTGGAGAGATCACGGAGTTCAAATTATTCGGTTGCGAGTGTGGGAGCGGAGTGGAAGGGGGGAGGGATGGGGAGGAGAGTAACGATCAGGGAAAGAAAGTACGCGAGCACCCTTCGTGTCGCGTTTATCCTTCCACTTCAATTGTAGAATAATTACTGATTTAATCTGACCATATATTAACGAGTTTTTTTTTCTTCTCAGTACTTTGCCGCACGATCCTGAAATGATCTCTCAAGTAAATCCATTTGTGAGGTTCTAATATGCTGTTTCAGAAGTTCTGCCGATCCGCCATATGTAAATGTTTTCGTTTGAAGCACTTACTTATTCGATCGGACTGACTGGTTTATTGGCCACTGATCGTGAGTAAATGAAATATGTGTTCTCGCAAAAGGGCGACTCTGCGGGATTGTTCAAACAACCGATACGCGACCAGAATATATTTTAACAATTACAAATTTAGTAAACTTTAAATTGCTAATACAGCCGAATATTTATTTGAATACAGTACAATATCCATTTGAGACATATTTACCGAGAAAATTGAATAGTATTCGATCGCTGGCGAGGGACACGCAGATTTCGGGAGAACATTAATTTTAATCTGTTGAAAGAGGTTCTAAAAGGGTAAATCGTTGCTCTCCTATAGGTCGGCGAACACGCAAGCAGTGTGAGTGAGTGGGCGAATGTGTGTAGAGGGACGGTGCCAAAACCGGTGCAGAGATGATCGAAGCTGCAATGTTTTAGATATCAAATCCCACCATGACGTCGCCCCCTCGGAACCAAACTAAACATTCTCGAAATGTTTATCTTCCTCTATGTTCAATTCGCGAGGCATTTTTTGGGATATCATGTAGTTGAAGGAGAGGAGACGAAGGCCATTTGTTTTCGAATTCTACTGCTTTCTTCGAAACTAGGATATACAACCCATTGGCTCTCTTTCAGTATCCAGGCTCCAAGCCACGGCCAGGGTTTGGAAAAAAAAAAACTAGTTTGAGAACCGGGTACCACCACAGGCAACCCAGGCTGCTCCGGTCCCATCACATGCAAAATCCTTGTTGGGCCAAGGCAACCTGTGATGAGACCTAGTTAGCCTACAATTGGACCCGGGTCCCAAGCAAGCACTTATTGGGACCCGGGTTCGGAGCACTGGCCGGGAATTTGAAACAGAACCGACCCATTCACCTGTTCCGTTTTTTCGCACAACATCTTCAGCTTCTACTGATTTCGAGTATACAAATACAGCGACCAGCCCGCAAAGAGGTACAAAGTAGAACGTGGTGGGCACTACTCCCTCAAAATAACGATTGTTTTCGAAATGTGTATAAGCAAGCCTGCAACGTCAGAGCAGTGATCGCACGCTGTTGGAACCTGATACAATATAATTGTAAGAGATGAATCAAGTCAAGTAGAGCAAGACATATTTGAATTCTCGCAATTCCGTATCTGCTCCCAGACGAGATAGATGATCATTACGATTACGAGGTGTAAAAGCAATTTACACTCCATAACCAGATGTTCAAGTCGTTAGCTCTACTTGGAAACGATATACGAAATAACGGGAATTTATATATCTTCTCCTTGACTTTTCCCGATTAAATTAGATGAATTTCATTTCACTTACTTTCTTGTTGTTTGGCTCGTATGTTGCATTCCGTATTTCAGCTCTCTATGCGCACTGTGAATCATTGCAAAAACCGAAGTGAATACGAACAAAACCAATACTACTGCACCTATAATAACAACATTTCAAGTGTTAAATAGAGCAATGGTCTGACTCTCTTCGGTTTGCACGCTCTCTCACCGGTCAGAGAGACGAGAGAGCGTGTAAACTGAAGAGAGTCAGATGATTGCTTGTTAATGATTGTCAGATGATTGCTCTTTCACGAGATCGATATTTTTGGTTATATTCACAAATCGATACTTACCCAATCCTGCGATCCAGAAAAGCGGACTTTCTCTAAGAATGATGAATGATTGGATTGTGCGCACCCAATCAAGCATAACAGGAATTTCCTCAAATATACTCATTTAATATTCTGTCGAAATAGTTGAAAAAATAAGTATAACTACGATTGCAAAATTTTAAGAGATTCAGACGTATGTTTATTATTATTAGGTTTTTTAAGTTTTGTCGCATTTCGGAGGCTCACAATATTTCCATGAAGGATACTTCTCAAACATTATCAATGCCTGACCTCCTAGTACATGTTTGGGGTGTTCATGCACATTCAAACCATAGGGTAGAGCTGAACTGCGCACGCTGGCTATGCGAAAAATATTAATATGAACTGATTTAAATTTGGTGCAGATTTTTTTAATTCGTTTGATCAGGTGCTAGTTCGCAGAGATGAATAATGAACCAAACTTCTACAGCATGGTGATATACCCCGTCAATGCTCTTTGAAAATATACGCAAGATATGGTGCTATGTTGAGCGGAATCAAAGATATACTTCACTGAGTGTAAGGTTAGCCGCTGATTCGTAGCCAACTTGACCAACTCTTCTGAATCCAGAATTGCAACAACAGTGACTAACATAAGTGCGTTCCAATTACCACTCATGGAGGTATAATTTATCATTAAACAAGTGAGAGAAAGAACACTCCACTTGTGGGAAATTTGAATTTTTTAAAATTCAATTCGCGCACAATTTTACCAAAATATGCAAGTTTAGGTGTTTCGAATTAAAGATTGTCATTCAAAAGCTATTTATTTCCAAACTTATCCCAAGTAGATACTAGTAAGGGAAGGGTTTATGGTTAGGATGGACACAACAAATCAGATATTGAACATGTGTGCGAGGTAGGAATATGAACAAAGTGCCGATTTCATTAGTTTAATTTACATACCATCGTTCTGAATGGAGCCACTTATCTCAACAGAACCCAATCTACCCCAAACTTTGTCTGCATACTGACCACTTTGGGTGAACTATATTCCACCACTATTTGGATCTGGATATCTATTGAGAAGAAAATTCGGCTTGCGAAAGTTTTCGCGACCGTCACCAACCATCCACATTATACAAACTCGTCTACATTTCTAGAACGATTTTCGTTTGTCATTATCCGTGAGTGGTTCAAAATTATGCACATATGTAGTACTTTACGCAAATTACTCAAAATCGGCATAATTTATCCTTTTCAAGAAGAGCTGATGCGTGAAAATGATTTGTAATCCTTATCTCAGTACAACTTTGTCTGACTAATGTGCCTCCTCAACTGCCTTGACAGGACTGAAGAAAAGCGCGTAAGAAAGAGTACGAAGGCCCTCACTGATGATGAATAACGAAATTGAGATTAAATTATTTTCGAAGAATTCGAAGTTTTCGAAGAATTCGAAGAATTTCTGAGGTTAAAATGCATAAGAGATTGGACGCGACAAAACTTATGTTACAACCTGATATTTTCGTACTAACCTCTACTGGAGTCCTTATATTTTTAAAAACTAATGGAACGGCAAAGAGCAAGCTGATTATGGGCACTTGGAGTGTGGCAAACAGTGCAAATCTTCTCCATCCCACGTAACAGAAACGAGATCCAGGAGGGACTATCGCCAGCAAAAACAAAGAAAACAATAACATCAAAACAACATAAAATAAGAAAATACTCTCCCCAAATGGCCCGAGGAGTGTACAAACGCATCTTGAGGGCCAAGTCACAAATTTCCAAAATGTACTTTTTTGCCCATATAATAAAATTAGTGTAAGAGGGTATTATCATGTGAAACCATTAAATATCTCACCGACCGTCGGTAGAAAACACAGTAAAAGTAGCACATCATAGCTTCGCCTAAGAAGAATGCAGCAGCTGTCTGTGTATATGACGTAATTGATACAATTTTATTAATTATTTTAATTTAATTAGTTTAATTAGTTTAAAAACACTTACAATTAGTGCAACAACGTCTAGGTACTCGGCGAAAATTGAATTGGAAAATAATACACGATAATTCAGGAGCAGAATAGGAACGTATGCATCTAGTAGCACATCCATCAGCATGGACGACATCTTTGAAAGCGCGAAATTAATGTGATTTTAAAAAAATTTCTTGTAACGCCGCTACATAGAGCCGGTATGTCTTACTCCTGGGGTCTTGATCCAAGAGTACCACCAGGCAAACATACGAGTTCACCGAGAAAACGATGGAACCTAAATCAAGTAATAAGATTTCATAATTTATCTCTAAAAAAAGAAACATGGGAATATGTTTTTGTTATGAATATACGTTTTCCAGAACACGTATGATTAATGCGAAATGTTTCAGATTGATTTGATACTTTACTTGTTGTTTTTCTACTTTATACTAAGCAACAATACATTGATAAAAAATCACCGAGAATATGATGAAAGTTAATGAGAAATGCCTTGAAATTTGCATCGAGCTCAGTTGAGGCCATTCTCGCCCACAAAAATCTTGGTGCTTAAGCAAATTGTCGTTTTATGTCCCGTTTTTCACCTGCTTTCTTAAGCTCAGCACTGAAAAGAGAAGGTCGACAGTGCAGCTGAAAATAAGCCATCGATTTCCCAGACTGACCTAGTACGCCTAAATCATTGATCAGTGTTTCCACAAGTCCTTCATCCTTTGTACATATAAATATGAAATATAAAAACAAATAATTTAGAATTCGGGCATTATATCGCCTACAGGTTATTGTTGTACCAATGCATCCGTCCTCTCCCACCCTTGCTGATAGATATAAAATCCTCCGTCCGTTATTTTTTTATTTCGTGAAAAAATATGGCGATCTGTAATGCTGGAGTACATGAAAGACTACATTATTGATAATCTCTTTTTTTCCCATTTGTGCTATGTCATTGTAACGTTTTGCTTGTTCAATGGTAGCTATCATATAATGGCTTCGACAATAACTCCGTAAGTAAATCATGTTACTAAAACAAATTAAACATACAATTGTAACTATTTAGATCTACAGGCGCGTTTTATGCGTGTATTTCGATTCTCGGGGTCGTGTTGGTGGCCTATCGCAGACTGCGAACACTGGTGAGAAAAGGGCTCCGTTGTGCTTTCACATACGTATACCTTCACATCAGTTTGTGTATCTATAGAGCTATTTCACGGAAATATAATTCCGAAAATACTAAAAAACTTCAGTCTCTTTCATCCGATGTGTTCAAGAGCCGACACTCTTCGTATATACTGCATCCTCAACCGCCACACATTTTCTGTTTTCAGCATTTGCTGTTCGTCTGGTCATACGCTTTTCTCTCCCATGACGTCAAGTGTCTGGTTGTAGTGAGAAATGAGATTGCGTCTACGATCTGAGTCGTATTTTTATTTGATACATCTTTAAAAAATTTAGAGAAACAAATGTTCAAGCGATGACTTCCTACCGGAGACCCTACATCTACGATCTGACAACATTTATCGATCCGTTAGTACTCATCGTCTTGTAGTAATCATCTTACCCTCTCCAATTTGCATACTCTCTCGTCTCTCTAACGAGCCTCGTCTTGCCACTCGTCTTGCCCGAGCCTGTTCGAGGAGCCATTCGGATCAGGTTCATCTACTATAGCATTGTGCATCCAACCGGAAATGCCCTCACAGTCTCCTCTGTGAGATTACAGTGACATACACTTCAATATAACTATTGTTTACATGAAAATGTGATAAATGAGCTGATACGAAATCTGCAATTACATCAACCTCAAAATTTGTCTGACATAGGATACAAATTGGGATGTTGCTCAATATGTATGTTCTTAGTGCAGGGGGTGAGAGAATGTATAATACGGTCGTGCGCGCAACGGAATGTGATTGTTTAGTGATAGAGAAGGAAGGGGAGGGGTATAAATTCGTGCTAAGCTGTTGCATGAATGGTGGAAATAGCATGAATTGTGCTCGGCTCGAACGGCTTATCTGAATTGTTTAGATTATTATTCCGTATGCATAACATTATATCCATCAGCCATACTATTCCTTCTTCGATTTTTTTTCTGTAGAAAAGAGTGACTCAGTTCTCAAAAACGACGACCCATATGGGAATATAGATCGTCATGTAAATGGCATTGGGATAAATTAATAATCGTACACAGTCTTAGTGCTCCGAGTACCAGTTTCCTGATCGGTTTGTTGAGTGCAAGGTAGATGAACGGTGGCAGACCTGTAGCGCCAATTATGATTACTAGGTCGGAGGAAAACAAAAAAACCCTCCAGTATTTTCAGGATATGTTCTCACACTGACAAAATCATTCTAACACTAGACGAGTCCCGTTTCTGGTTCTAAACCGACGTTTCTCATCCGAAATTTACCAAATTATAACATTACAACTTGTTTAACTTTACCATGTATACATTGCCATGCAATCTGTCCGGTAATGATCAGTGCTTGCGAAGCGGGAACGAAATTCATGTAGACGTAGCTGTAAATCAATAATGTTTTCACAATAAAAAAGTGTTCGATACTGGAGTTGGCAATGCGAAGTCGAATGCGAATTCGCAATCACCTCCCCCTCCTCGGATTTCGCAATGTGCGAGGGGGTTGTGAATTCGCAATTCGACTTCGAGTTGCGAATATTCGGTACGTACATTAACGTTCCGATAGTATTCATCATGTTGATGAGGACGACTTGCAGGAAGACCTGTAACATGTTCTCAGTTTTGTTCGCAAAAAAAACAAGTTTATATTCTTTAAAATACTTTTTAAAGTTTTTTTTTGTTTTCGACACTTTTGCATGATGACAACGTCATTCACTTTAAGTAAAGGCATTAATTTTCACACTGTGCTCAATGCTCCTTACCGGTACATTATTGATTATTCGTTCGCGGCTACTTGCAATTGTATTTACTCTCTGCAAGAAATACAATAACATAATATTGACAATAATCATTGCATAAAACGCTATGTTCATTTGTATGCAGTATTAACCTTTGCAAAACGATCATATTATAGAGATTTTTTGGAGAATAATGTAAACGTCATACGATCTTGATGAACACCATGATCAGGAAGATGAGATATAGGGTACATGAGATAGCGGCGACTGATATGTTATGTACCGCGTGTGGCCAGTTGACATACTAAATAGGGAAATATATTTGACGTTAATCAAAATTGTTCCTCAAAACAAATTTCTAAAACAGATCATATGGAACGTACCTCTTCGAGTTCATGCCCTGGAATGGACGGCGAGAAGAAAAATGATTCGTATTTGGAATTGACAACCACCTCACAAGGTAGTTTTGATGAAGATACACAGAGACAAACTGACCGAACGTGTTAACAAAACCATACACATTCCATACACTCCACAGACGCAGACATAGATGTTTGTTTTAGTGCTCTAAAATATATGTTTTTTCCCAGAAAATGTCATTGTTACCACCGAAAATAAATGTGGGAAATCAAGGATTATGCACAGTCTGTTGAGTCCCAAAACGATGCAACAAGCAGATGCCGAGAACCAAATGCCTCAAAGTTGAAAACCTAATTGTTGTATGTAGGCGAAGGTACCGTATCCAGTCATGCCGACGGCAATAGCCATAGCTGGATTCGAACAGAACACGTCTCCCTGCAAAGCGCATTGAAAACCAGGGTTATGCTCAAGAATGCTCGAAACGAACCTTCAGCAAAGTAACACCGTACATCACAGAGTTCGATATTATCGCGGTCATATCGAGGAGTCCGAGCCAGAACATAATCTGAAAGCATCCAGCGTATATCTTGTTTTCATTTCGTGGACATACCTTGAAGCAATCCGTTTTCATATCTCTCCTTAGCCCGATAATGCACGGAATGTAGAGGATCTGAATTTATTTGCATATTCTAAGGATATCTTCATAACAATAACACTTATACATGCTAGCTGATGATGAATGAATGCGAATAAACCGAACCTCTGTGATAACGCCGAACGCGATTGAGTATATGCCTAAGTGGAGCTGTCTGATTCCATATTTGGCGGACCAAGCAGGACCAGGCGGCATGACTTCACTGGAATAATATGAAATATTCAAAATTCAATGAATTGTTAAATTGAATTTTTACATTTTCTGTACTAAAATACCTGCAATTATACTCTGGTCCTTGCAGCATGAATGGCGTAAACTCGAATTGAGCCCCTTTCATCCTGATATTTTAGAAAACCACACTTAATTTACGTCAATAACATATGCGAGCAAAATTATAACCGTGTGCAAAAATATGATAACAAAAATCACCTAATATATGTCTCGATCTCGACACTTATCGTAACATATATGCGAGTACAACGAATGCATAATCGTGTACAATACTATTGGATAATTGTGTACAACAAGATTGTGCGTTCAATTATGTGTCTCGATAGTTAAATTCCGAGTAATGGATGATTTGAGCAATACGATTTGAAATGTTTGGAGAAAACCTCACGTATGTCATCTACAGCAACTTAAACGTGAACGTGAATCATCGTAAAGAATGATCACGATGATAATAGCTAATGATCATCGTAAAGAATGTCATCGTCGTAAAGAATGATCACGATGATAATAGCTAATGACATCTATGACGATGACATTAGCTACCAACCAACTACATAGTATCGAAGAGCTTTATGGTGATGTGCGTTCTATCAATGTAGAACGTCTGCTTTCTTTTGGCTCGAGTACATCGAAAAAAGTTAATACGGGCCTTTTCTCTGCGACACTAGTGTGCCTGCATACAGTCATGGGACACTTTTTGAATTTGTTGTATCTTTTTGCCCAGGAAATGCATCATTCTGGCACTGAGGTATGATGTACCAAATCCATCGGAGATTATGATCATGGTATTATGGTATGACGTCATCGAATAATTATTGCGTAGTGATGACGCAATCAAACAGCTCTTTTTAAAAACGGCATTATTCTTACATAGATTTTCTCCTGTTCGCCATACTTTCTATGATTGGAGATATGACCGACACCTACACAGAATACATTTTTGAAGGTGCTGCTCGGTCGCACATTTGCTGCAGCGACGCTGCAAAAACAGGATCTGAAATTCGGAGCTCGGCTTCTAAAGTAGCTTGAGACCCGTTCAAAGCATCAAAATGATCGCCATCATGAGTACACATGATCCTGAGAATATGAAAACAATATCTCGAAATTTGCCCTCAGGGCATAAAAAAATCACTTTTTTTGCATGACCATGTTTTGGACATCCATAACTTTACGGAAAAGTTGAGTAAAAATCTGGTTTTTATCTGGTAATGTTCAAAATGTATTGAAGAACTGAATTCCAACATTTTAGAGCGTTTAGTTATCTTTCCATCCCGCGGCGTGCGTTTTTCGGAGGTATACTAGGGTCGGAAAACACCCTGTTTACGCACTCTCGTCGTCTGCACTCTCTCGCCCATAGGGGTAATAAGGTGTTTCCCGACCCTAGTATACCTCCGAAAAACGCACGCCGCGGGATGGAAAGATAACCAAACGCTCTAAAAGTTGGAATTCAGTTCTTCAATACATTTTGAACATTACCAGATAAAAACCAGATTTTTACTAAACTTTTCCGTAAAGTTATGGATGTCCAAAACATGGTCATGCAAAAAAGTGATTTTGTCATGCCCTGAAGGCAAATTATGAGATATCGTATTCATATTTTCAGGATAATGTGTACTCATGATGTCGATCATTTTGATGCTTTGAATGGGTTTCTATCATGCCTACAAGCCGAGTTCTGAATTTCAGACCCCTTTCAGACCCAGCACCTTCAAAAATTTATTCTGGGTAGGCGTCGGTCATATCTCCAATTCCTAGAAAGTGTGGCGAACAAGACAAAATCTATGTAAGAATAATGCCGTTTTGAAAAAGTGCAGATTGATTGCGTTATCACTACGCAATAATTATGCGATGACGTCATACCATAATACCGTGATCATAATCTCCGATGGATTTGATACATCATACCTCAGTGCCAGAATGATGCATTTCCTGGGCAAAAAGATACAACAAGTTCAAAAAGTGTCCCATGACTTACCGGCGCGACTGTATATGATAATTTTCTAATTAGAAGAAAGCGGAACTAGCGAATTATATCAGGCTGGTGCATAAGTTTTGTCGCGTCCTACGTCTTAGGTATTCTGACCTCCAAAATTCTTTGTATTAATTTCAGCACTATGCAGTAATTATTATTCAATATGTGAGTTTGTACGCTCTTTTACGCTCTCGGCGCCAATCCTGTCAATTCAGTCAGGGAGGAACAGTAAACTTGAATAAATTCCGCACGGAATTTCAGTCACTCACGTTTGGTACCATTTGTATGCATGAAAATATAATTGTAAGCGACTTGTGAGAGCCTGCTTAAAACGTTGTAAAAGGCTCGTGAGGCCTCAAACGATCGGAAAAAAGTTGGAATGGCACAATTCCAACTTTTTCGGATCGCCCTCGGTCGTGAAGCAGTCGTGGACAACATTTATCCTTATCACACAACACCGCGAACCACGTAGCGACCGAAGGTCGCTAGTTGCAATATACATGCATACCTCTATCATAGGCTAGGAGGTCCGTCGACATAAATAATTGAGAAGCAAAATCGATGGAAAAATTAAAAGCCTCCAAAATGCGACAAAACTTATGCACCAACCTAATATCTCACTCGATATCTTTCGCAAAAACCTTTGGTAGATAAATTTATTGGTTGATAAGACAATTGGTAGATAAGGGCGACCAGTGATCTTGCGAATTATAATGATAATGCCATATCCGTTAGCTGATGCAGTATCACGAGTTCTATGTATGCGTAAGAACGTGTATCGTACATGATGATTTTTTTTTGTTCTCAATATACACAAATAATACACTTTTCTCCCACAACTATCTCACCAAACATGTTCTCCAGGGTCCGAAGTATCAAATTCCATCTTCTGCACGTCACTCCCATCTCAAGAAAAATGATGATGTGACTTCATTCGTCGACCCACTGTTCTCATCACCTTTCGAAGACAGTACGGGTGGAAATCCGGTGCAGGTTTCTCTACACCCAAAATGCAATCTACTCACAGTCTCCTTTACGAGAGTATTGTTACATCATAATTTACTATGTGATTTATTTTTTTCATGAAAAACTTTTTTATACTACTTTTTCGAATTCGCATCCAAAAGCGACGCAGTGAAGGTTGCGATCACATGACTCATGAAGCGATCTTCGTAGCTGCAGTAAAAAATAATATTGTGAGATATTGTGGCTGTAGCATGGATTCACACATTCGGAGATGATGCTAGAGATCTTTGAGATCACATCAGTGCTGCCCTCCTGAGATCTTATGGAAAACAAGCTAGTCATACGATCATAGGAAGGTAGAATGGGTCGTGATGGAGCAATCGTCTGACTTTCTTCGATTTGCACGCTCTCTCACCGGTCTGAGAGACGAGCGAGCGTGCGAACTGAAGAGAGTCAGACGATCGATCCCGTGATGCTACCGTTATATCCCCGTGTAACCGTAGTCTTCATCACTGAACTATGCGGATGCTCAATTTACCTTATTTTCATAACTATTCTAGTAAAGGGCAATGATAAATCTATCAAATCGTCCTTCTTCAGCCTTTTCATTTCTACGGGTGTGTTCGCCTACTTTACAAATACAAATACAAATACAAATAGTTTATTCCATCGATAAATGTACATTAGGTACGAGAAATTCTTTGAAGATGTTGATGGAACGTCAGTCGCTCCTTGGCGACTTACGTATGGGAGAGGGGTCGAGGCAGTAGGGGTGGAATTATATACATATACGTGATGGGGGAAGGTCTTTCTGTGCCAGAGAGAGAACAAATGAACGAAAACTATGTGGAAGTGAGGATACAATATCGAAGGGGAGATTATTCCAAATAGAAATAGTCCTGCTTACAACAGTTGAATGAGTGGTCTTAATTAGGTAGGGAATCGATAACCGTAAGGGGTGTGATGATCGTAGGTTGTGCGAGATCGGTGAAAAACGAAATAGAAATGAAGAGTCTAATTTATAATGCCCATGAACACAATTGTGAAGAAATAGTAGGTCGGTGATGATCCTTTTGGTCCGAGTTATTGAATTCTATCATAATATTTAGTGTGGCATCGAGTTCGCATCTTCTAAACAGTCTACGAGAGAAGTTTCTTTGTAGAGACTCTAGCATATTGGTGAGGCCAATGGCAGTTGGATTCCAAATGGGACTAGCATACATCGCCAATGGTAAAATAAAGGCCTTATACGCTTTAAGAGAGATTTGTGAGTCTGAACTTCTGAATGATTTGAAGGGAACATTAATCTTTGAGCATTGCTGGGACAACCCCTATCTTCCTTAATTCATCATTCATTACTATCTAACTAATTGCAATTGATGAGGTAATCAATGATTTTTCTAGTGCACTTTACTCCACAGCTGAACAATCATTTAGCAATTCACAGAATGATACGAAGCATTACCGAGTGAGGTGACCGATAAGCTCGCGTCTACGTTTACAACTACTCGGAAAATAGTGATATGACCAAACTTATATCAAATTCATAAACATTATCACTCATGCATTACCAGGGCACATTAATCGATAGCCAGGCGCAAACGCCTTTCATGAAATTTTTAAATATTCCGGAATCAAGCTTGAACAAGAATTTGTGAAAACATGTTTCATCATCTCATTTTCGAGCCAATGCATCTGGGAATCTTAATTATACTGAAATGCATATAGTATGAGGTGATTTACTTGCTATTTCAGTTTGGGATTGGAAGAATATCTCTCCTACAAAATTGGTCTTTCAAAATAGAGATCCTCAAATTGTAAAGACGAAAATAGCCTTATTTGGCAAAATTAATGCTCGCAACCTACTTAAATGGAGGAATTATTGGGTTTATCTGAACAAGCAACCCTTACTCGATTATAATTTCATGAGAAACATTTCAGAAGTGGCTAGTTATTTTAGGACTAGAAGAAATTCGGAACACATTTTTATCTCATTTTGACTCAAAATCAAATTCTTGAAATTTCCCTATTTTCCAGAGGAGCTTCACCAGGAGTAACTACATGGTTATGGTGCGCATGCACGCGCCTAACATATGTTATGAGGATAGGCAACCGAAATTACAGAGAACCGAAATCAGTGTATTTACACACGCGACAAGACTTTCGCAACAACCTAATACATCCGAGTTTTCAGGAAAAAATCATACTCCCAGTTTTATCGTAGCACCAGAAATCATCGTTTGCAAACATATTATCATAAGTTATTCTGCGCTTGCATTCCTAGTAGTAAATTTATCCGAAGAATAGATTAGGCGCTCCGAATGGACTGTTCTTAGACACTGACCTGTCGCTGTGCCCCCGAAAGATTTTTTTGTCTTGATACGGACAACCCTTACAGTCCCGCTTGTCCTACACATCTTACAAGTAACAGCGTGCTCTATCCCTCTATATTGCTCTATCCCTCCAATTCGCGCTAGATTAAGGCTCACTAGACTCGAATCAGGGTTAGTAGCGATTCGCGAGCACACATCCTTTGTACTTCCTAATCTAAATACTTCCCATGACACTCCTTCTGAACGAGCTCGTTAAGTGCTGCGACCAATGGCTACAGTGCCTAACATATATTACCTTAATTCCAGCGCAATCAATATTTTCGCATATTTACGTTCCTTTACGAGGGCCAGAGATCCACAATGATAATCTTAGGGTAGTATAAACGCTAGATTGGGACGGGGATGTGCCAAATCCGCCTTGCGAGGACGCGTCAGTATCGTTTTAGAACTGCCAATTTTAGAAGTCTACATATGGTGAAAAATTAAGTTTTCCAAATTCATCAATGCGGTAAAAAACAATTTCTGCATGGCCAGTGATAAAGTGATCAACCGCCCTCGGCATAACTATAGCTGACGTAATGAATTTACAAGCGTCTGATTGCGGAGTTTCCGAACTCTCATCCAATTCACATTGCTTTTCTACGTTCTCAGGTCGGATTTCAGGTCCAAGGAATAGCGAAATTCGAAGGAAATCTTGTTGCTAAACAAATATAAGCTCTTGCGCACCCCCTTGCTTTAAAATACACACGGGGATGCAATACACTGATAAGTGATAAAATGCCGAAAAACGTTATCAAGGGTTTTCATCGCAAGAACTGATTGTCCCGATTCTCCTTACTCTCTACCTTTTCTTTCAAAGACATGCCTATCGAACAATGGAACCATAATGCTTTGTTTGAAGGAAATTCAGCGATAAGAGTTGCACGCTTCGACTTTGCTCGACTTTGCTCAGAGTACTCAGAACGATGATAGCCATTTTTTTGCTTGGGCCGCTATGAAAGCTCCTACTTTCTAACAATTCGGAACTCGAGGCTTATCTCGAAATGCCTTCGATTATGCATGTCGCAGTGTTATTGGTGGATATCTCAGTAGCGATTGAGTTCAATGACGTCTCAGAATGCGTGGATACAAGCGAACAGTGAGTTTAACGGTTTGAACACTTTAAACTTTTCCGAATGATCACTTCCTAAATATTATAAGATTAAGTAGTGCTCACATTTCTGCCCAGATGAAGTCTCACAAACTACACGATACTTCTCTGTAATTATATGTTAATATTATACGGTTGTAAAATGTTATGTAAGCAACATACGCACTTGCAGCCATGCCGACTGGGCCAAGATTAGCGACTTTTGCGCACTCTTACCAGATTGTACGAAGCAGATTAGAGAATTCCCTTAGAGAAAAACGATTAGAGAAAAACAGATAAATGTATGCACATTTTTTTATATGTTCAATAAAAAATTTGCTTTTAAAAAATATTATTTTAGAGATAGAAACATATTAGAAGGTCTGCTGGGAGTCATGTAAAACTGTGACCAAGGCGACCACGACGATTACTCATTCAACGACATTTGATCCAACGACATCGACGGCCTCCACGTGCGTGGATACAAATGATAAGTGAGTTGCAAAATTTGATTTTTTTTAAACATAAAATGCACGAAATATCAGGTTGTAACATAAGTTTTGTCGCGTCCAATCTCTTATGCATTTTAACCTCAGAAATTCTTCGAATTAATCTAATCTCAATTTCGTTATTCATCATCAGTGAGGGCCTTCGTACTCTTTCTTACGCGATTTACTTCAGTCCTGTCAAGGCAGTTGAAGAGGCACATTAGTCAGACAAAGTTGTACTGAGATAAGGATTAGAAATCATTTTCACGCATCAGCTCTTCTTGAAAAGGATAAATTATGCCGATTTTGTGTGATTTGCGTAAAGTACTACATATGTGCATAATTTTGAACCACTCACGGATAATGACAAACGAAAATCGTTCTAGAAATGTAGACGAGTTTGTATAATGTGGATGGTTGGTGACGGTCGCGAAAACGTTCGCAAGCCGAATTTTCTTCTCAGTAGATATCCAGATTCAAATAGTGGTGGAATATAGTTCACCCAAAGTGGTCAACACTGAGCACCCGATTAAACGAATTAATAAAATCTGCACCAAATTTAAATCAGTTCATATTAATATTTTTCGCATAGCCAGCGTGCGCAGTTCAGCTCTACCCTATGGTTTGAATATGCATGAACACCCCAAACATATACTAGGAGGTCAGGCATTGATAATGTTTGAGAAGTATCCTTCATGGAAATATTGTGAACCTCCGAAATGCGACAAAACTTATGTTACAACCTAATATATGCACACGCGAGTATGAAATGATCAAATTTTATGCAGATGTGGCGATTGGGAGGCAAATGAGCACTTTTGCTCAGGCACGAAATACCCGGAAGAGACGAGACAGAGGGTTAGCTACGATCCACAAATATATGGTATTGCATACTTTTTCGATATGGTCACTAAATAACGAATGTTATAAAGTATATGTTTACTTGATAAACAGTAATTCACAATTCTGATGCAATACATGCATGCCGATCATCCATGGAACGACTTCTCCTCCTACGACCACCACTACTACAACTACTACTCGTCCTACGACGATTCCCACAACGGCATCCCGCCTCTGCTTCGACAACCGCCATCTGTGAGTTACATAGTCTGTACTTCAATAATTCGGGTTTAAGCGCGTACGGTTGAGCGTTTCCTTGATGACTGATGCTGGAGTGTTTGATTTCTCCTCTTTTCGTATATCTTAGCAAAAAATGGATATATTTAAAACGGGGAAAAACGTAGGCAAATCGTTATTTTACTTTTGTTCATGAATCAGAAACATTCGAGGGATCTACTAGCAATTGCACATTCCGAAAGCTCTTAAACCTCTTCTGGAGACACCGCAGTATCGAAGAGCAAATGCTGGACACAATGTAATGCATTGCACCTGCTCCTCCGAGTTCCCCCGAGGTCGTGTGCAACGAGATGCGCTGCTTGGCCTGGCACACTGGCACGCGCAAAACGCAAATTGAGATCTATCGGCAAATCGTCTATCTCAATTGCAAGCCTTCATTTGTATCCATATCATTTTCGAATCCACGAACAACGTAAAAAAAAAGTTTTTTTGTTCAATTTCGACTTGTGAAGGTTTTCAGATGTTCCGATCTTTGGTTCAAATGTATTTGCTTCTTGATCCCCACATATTGCGAGTGCATGCATACTCCCTTTAGCGCACTCTAGTACAGACCAGGAGTGTGCAAAAAGTTTCCCGCACTCCTCATTTCCCATGCTCTCTCGTCGCTCTGCCCGGCGAGAGAGAATGGGAAATGAGGAGTGCGGGAAACTGTTTGCACACCCCTGGTACAGACCCTATTGAAAGCCCGTTGTGGATATTGTGCGAAGTCAAAGTAGTCCCGACTACGAATTTCGGAATGACTTTAACAGATCAGAGCTTTCCAGTGTGTAGTGATTGGGAGAAATCAATAACACTATTCCGTAGTGTAGTGAACGTACTTCACAACTGTACATGTGAATCGGATTTGGCGCAAAACGCTGCTCGCAATAGGTGCTAATTTCTCAGATGGGTGCAGTTAAGTATGACCAAATGCAGTTTCCTGCATCTTGTACATATTGCCTTGTCGAAACCAAACCAAGCACAGCAAAGAGCTCGCTTAATTAAGAGTTTACAATTGCGTTATTGCGATCATAGATTATTGCAACAAAACGCTGCAGTCATCAACATTTTTAGGATTAAATTTGCACATCGAAATCAGTGTATTTCATAGCTTCTTGATTAGGTGATGGACAGAGGCCTATCTACTCATTCGTAATAATGTTCGGAGTGAAGAGCTACAGGTCGGAAACAAGCTTTATGTGATACTAATTTTCCTCAACTCTGGTATTGCCTTATCTCTCGAGTGCCTACATCTGTTCACTGAGTGGGAGACACCCATCCCTATGATCCTTTATTGAGAAGTAGCTTTCGAGATCATCATCAATCCTCGTGAATACTTGTTTCCCATCCCTAGCGGACGAGAACTGGGAATTTACGAAGAGTTGTTATTGTTATGGGTTGTTACTCTATGAATCGCAATGTCCTCGATCTATTTGTTGATATGTTTTGAAAGCATTGTTTATTCTGAACCATTCTTATTACGATGTTAGAAGGTGGTAGAGAGATGACTGCGGGCTGGTTGCCCAGTTCGAAAGCAAAGAAATCTGGGGCGAATTGCTGCTCGAACTGGTTTCGAAAGTATGATGAGAATGAGCGGATCGGCGAATGCAGTCAGATCGTAGATGTATGGTCTCTGAAAGGAGGCAATGGTGAATAACAACACATCTTCACCATATTTCTCCATTTCTATAACATTCCATACACAATATGCAATTTTCAAATCTTATTGTATCATACCACAGTAATTATTTGGTTGGTCATAAAGTTTTGCGCGATTCGGACAACAAGTTTGAGTTCGTATATTTTCTTCTGCTCAAATCGCGACGTATTGTGATGACGTTATATAGGGACATGTTCGACCTTTAGAAAAATATAGTTGAAATATTCCAAGTACCTCTACTATGCGAGAACTAAAGATCTGCGTAACTTTGAATTTTTAAGAAAAAATAAGATTTTATTTAAAGTTGCTGTACTTCGCAGATAAATTTTTAGATGGAGACTCACAAAGTTTATTAAAAAGCACTAGGCGTACACTACCTAGTTTCAAA
The DNA here is from genome assembly GCA_036245805.1 of Pristionchus mayeri. NCBI lineage: Eukaryota > Metazoa > Nematoda > Chromadorea > Rhabditida > Neodiplogasteridae > Pristionchus > Pristionchus mayeri. Next base: position 4,342,096 of record BTRK01000002.1, on the reverse strand, counting down.
AAGAGAGACCTGCCGAATTCGAAATGGGCTTCGTAGAGGTCAATGAAACACGGGCACTTAGAAAAATAAGATTTCTATCGAGCAAATCACCTGTTTCGAGGATTGACGCGAGTGACCTCTACCTATGGGCGCTGTAATCACTACTTACATGGTTCTCTATTATATCAATATTTAAGAGCACACTTTCCTTCTTCTTCTCATCTAAAAAAATGATATTTGTATCTCAATTATTTTGCAAAGAAAACGTCAAAAAAACTGACATGGAGGGTCTTCAAGCACGGCTCACCCTAGAAAAAGTAGCGACCTCCACAATTTTCCTAAATAGTGAGTGATAGCGCAAGGGTTGTTCGTTAATTTTAACAGGAAAGTACCGCCCTTCAAACCACATGTCTAGCACAAAAAAGCCTAAAGTGTGTATTTCGATGTTCTAAATGGGGCACCTAAAATCCGAAGAACCATGTTTGTGAATGGAGAGCCCCATTATCCCCCAAAGGGAATTATAACTTGTACTGGAAAGGTAATTCAAAATCACGAATAATTGAAATATCAAGAACTGTCGGCATAGATATAGTACTCCAAAACTTATCTTGACAAGTGCCATTAAAACCGACATTCGGATTACGCGCATATTTCTAATATGCCCTTTGTGGCTGGTCAGTCTCAACATCACCAGTACGATATATCCCCATCACACTTTACTACTGTGGTTTAGATTGGGTCCTATCTCCGTTCTAAATGAAAAGCAAATCCTTTGAAAAGTCAGGTCGTTGATCAACCACATGAAGTTTGGTACATCGCCTTATTCTTTTCCTTGATCGGACAGATCTATGATAGTGTACTCTAAAGATAGTATAAAAGGCTCAATCTACTACTATAAGATCTAAGTTGATTGGACAACAACGAACGATTGTAGATGCCAGAATGCACTTTAGTCAAAATCGCGCAAAAATGTATGACCAACCTGATACACTAGGTCGAGTGACAGCTATTTCGTTATGTCACGTGTGATATATTTAAAAATGGCTAAATATAATAGTTCTCAAACGACCATGTGCTAAAATTCCATTGAATATTCCAACTACATCCCAACATTATAAACAAATGAGTAACTCACGATCTCTTTCTGCATAAGTGACACCAATCGGGAGTCATTTGCGAGAAACGCATAGGCCCAGACGAATTGATTTAGGGCAAACAGAAGATGGGTTCCAGTTGATGTCACAGTATAGAAGAAGAGAGCCCGTTGTTGTTTGTACAATGCTCCGGATGATTGAGTCTGCTAAGTAGTCATTAGCATGCACAATGCGCGTAATGTCTTATTATTCAATTCAATATCTCTGGGTACAGTATTTCCGCAATCGACGGTTCCGCAACGGATCATCATTCGCTTGAGAGTTGACTTCACATCTTGTGAGTTGTTTAATTGTTGCGGAAATTTCGTCCCCCAATACCACGACCGGTCGAGCTGCGAGGGATTCCCTCACCAATTGTACTAGTTTGCGGTAGCAAGCAATGTTCATAGTAACTCCGAGAATCGAAAAGACCGCATAAAAAGCGCCTTGTATGCCCTTGTAGATCTGACAAATAATAATTTGTCAATTTATTGGAAATGAATGGTAAAACTGATTGTAAAAACGTGGATTTTCATTCACTTACGGAGCCTGTGGTGTTCTCAAGGCCATAATATACTCCGTTGACCCAGTGAACAAGTGCTATTGCAAAATACATATGGGCAAGTAGCGGAATTGCAAGTTGACAACTTATCAATAACGCAGTTTTACGGGTGCTCCACGTCTAGAAATAACCGTTAATTGATATTGTCCGCAAAACCTTAAACGAACATGGACAATGTTATTGATATGAGTGAGCACATTCAACCGATTAAGTACAATTAGGAAATGACCACAGGTATAGGAGAAGATATAGGCGCCGTTCGAGATCTAAACTATTCAAATATTAAGTAGATGGTGGAGGGATAGTACCTGGGCAATTTTCACGAGAATCTCGATCTCAATTTTCACCGGCAGGTAGAGTAGCAGATACATTAACCATGTAGTGCACACGGTCCCGATTCCAGCAACACCTGAAATATTATGTCACATACTTCAATCGTTTGTAAAGCAATTGGAACCTAATTTATTTTGTAAATAATACGAATACACTGATATGCACGCTTATTATTGCGAATGTATAGGCGGGGCCGTATCATTTTAGAACTGGTCATTTTAGAAATCTACAGAGGGTGAAAAATAAAGAGCTCCAAATTCGTCAATAAGCAAAAATTTTTTTCTAAAATGGCCAGTTCTAAAGTGATACACCACCGTACACCATATATACGCGAATACAGAGATGTCAAACCTCACCGGTCGATATGACGAGACTGATGAAGGGAGACTTGAGATCCTTGCTCTTTGCAAGAATAATTAAGAAAAGAAGGTAAAGAGCTGATCCGAATAGTTCGAAAACGAAGAATATTACCAGGCGAAGAGGCAGTGGTAACATCGCTGCTTGATTTGATTTTCGAGAACTTTAGCAATCTACCCCTGCTCATCCATCTGTGGTCACGAGATGTACCATGAGTAACATGTTGTTGCTAAGTCTAGCATATCATGAAATGTGGTTTGATGCATCGCCCATTCATTGCGGTACTGTGAATCATACGTGTATGAGGATGTGTATGTGCATGTGCCTTAGGTGTACTCGTCGTACGCGATTACAATCCTCCTCAATGCACGTTACTCAAACCACCAAAAGTTTAGCTGACTCGGTATGTTTAGTCAAGTATCGAGATAATAATCGAGATCTCTTCATCCTATTCCAAAAATAATATTGTTCTTTGAAGTATTTGGTTATTTTTTTATAACTGAGAAGGTAACAATGAGATGAATGAATAACAAATGAGAAGGTAACAATGAGATGAATCGAAAATGCACAATTAGTCAATTTGTGGTGTACCTGGCGATCCAAATATAAATTTTTGCTATGCATGAAATTTTCACTCAAAACTCAACATACCACGATGACACACTCTACTTCGTTATCGCCCCTTTATCGGGGTATCAAAGCGCCAACGCAAAAAATTCATTGTATTTTGTAGTGGGACTTCTAAGCATTCATTCGGACTAACTCTCCTTTGAGCATGTATTAATAGCACCTATACGATAATACATACCATTTGATAATGGACAAAGGAACACAGGGAAGTCTCGAACATCAAAGTCTCGTTTCGCGCTGTTACCTCTTCCTTCTAGGCTGATTATATTCTTATTATTTGAAGTATTTGGTCACTTTTGTGACTACTTTCAAAAAAGCAATTTGTGATGGAGAAAAAATGATGCGACACAAGGGTATTATTTCAAAGCAAAAACATCGATAATAATGGGGAATTTGAAAAAAAAGGATATGAAAAAAGGGCTAGAATTTCAAAGTCAAGTATCGAGATAATAATCGAGATCTCTTCATCCTATTCCGAAAATATTATTGTTCTTTGAAGTATTTGGTTATTTTTATAACTACTTTAATAACTAGCAATTCGTGATGGGAAAATCTGCGGAATTGGGGAAATATGTCAAAGCAAAACATTGAGAATTATGGGAAATTTGATGGAAAATAGAGACCAATAAATAATGTGCGTACAAAAAACAAACATTTGTGATACGTGATATTGTAATTCATTGATACGTAGCGTGTGATTATCGGATGATCGTTTGTTCAGATGATTCTTCAGAAGAATGACCTATTGATGATAAATTGCTACCAGGAAGGGCAGTGGAACGTAAGAAAGGTCTCAAGTCCTTCCCTGAACAAATTCGCGAAATTCACTATTGCAAGGAGTCTCATTTGTAGGAATCGAAAGTGCGAGAGGGAGTTTTCGGATTGTTAAAGCATTCAAGATCATATTACAGATGTGAGCGATGTTACCGCTCCCTCCTAGACTGGTTGTCTTCTTTTTCGTTGAACTATGCGGTTGCTCGCTTTATCTTCTTTTGATACTTCTTCTTGCAATTAGTACGGATCAATCTCTAAAATCTCCCTTCTTCAGTCTTTTCATATCTTCGGGTGAGTTGATTGGACTTTAATAAAATATATATTTTCAACTACGACTTTTCATGTGTTATTTAGCGTTTTAAAATAACCAAAATTATCTCATTATTGGAGTGCTTGACATACGGTCATATATTTTTGTATATTACTTATTTGGCATTATTTGTTTACCTTATTTTAGGACTTGCTGGAATTGGGACCGTTTCTACATCCTGGCTGACTCACCTGATCAACTATCTTCCGGTTACAAAAGATTCCGAGATTCTTCTCAACATTGCTCAGGCAATTTTTTTTCGCCACGCGAAATTTTCATACTGTCCCGATTCTGAGTCGTAATTTGGGGTCGGAAAGGGACTGGCTCTCTCTCACTCCCTATCTCTATTATGATCTCCCGCCTGTGCACTATTCTGACGCTCTCGAAGTCATATGACAATTAACCCTTCTCTGACACTCCGTGCTAAATGAGCTGTTTTCGCCCCCTTATCTTCCACACCCATAATTCTAAATATTCTCAAAAAATATTAACTTTTGAAGATATCGAACGGTGCCTCCATCTTTTCCTACACCTGTGGCAAATTTCTAATCGTTCTGAATCGGCTCAATGCTTTGACGAATATGAATAGCACGGGTTGTGTTTGAGTAGGGAGATCTGCCAACGGTTATTTTCAGACGTGGAGTACCAGGACAACAGCAGTGTTGATAAGTTGTCAACTTTTGATCCCTCTCATTGCTCATTCGTACTTTGTAATCCCACCAGACTACTGGTACAATGACAACTACGTTGGTTTGGACTATACAATCGGATCTGTGAGTGTGTGTATGATATACTGTAGGGGGACAACATAATTACGGACAAAAGCAAAGTATACGCATAAGCATAAAATAAAGAATGGCAATGAAAAGTCTACCGATTTGCTAGACCAAACCTAAAGAATTGTTGTATTTGCCCCGCCCTCCATTTTATAACGACAATTTAACCCCTGCTACCATTATCACTCTTCAGATCTACAAATGTATTAATGGTGCGTTTTATGCCGTGTTCTCGATTCTCGGAGTCACGTTGAACATTGTCGCGTACAGGAAACTGCGAAAACTTGTAAGCGAAAATCCGATTGTGTGGGAGGAAACATAGTCGTAGTAGAGCTATTCCACCGAACTTTCGCGTGTAAAATCGAGATTTTGACTGCTTAATTAAATGCACTATCACAATTTCATCTTGATTTGTAGAAAGTTCAATTCTTTCAGTCGCAATCTTCAGTTTCATTTTACAAGAGGCAGCGTGCATTTTTCGTCTATACTGCAACCACGACTGCTACACATTCGCTCTTCGCCCTACACCAAGTCTGCTGGTCTTATGCATTTATCTCTCGCGACGTGCCATTTTTAGATGTTATGAGAGATACGATCGTGAGTACGAGAATTTACAAATCTAGAAACTATTGTATAGGCTCATAGGTTGTGTAGCTCACTTGAAATACACCCAGAAATATCGCCACATTACCTGAACACTTGTGTCTGTAGTTCTGCATGAGGTTTCAGCGGTCTGATAATCTCCCGATGGCGTTAAATGCCCTCGCCTTTAACGCCATAGGCCATACATCTACGACCTGACAACGTTTTCGGATCCGCTCGTTCTCGTCGCCCTGTCGAAGCCAGTTAGAGGAGCAATTCTTACGAGATGCCGCTGCTTTCCTGGTGTGCAACCGACTGTTGTAAATAACGCAACTTCATCCTCTGTGAAAGTTTGGTGAACGTAAGCCTGTGTGGACCATTTAATACGATTATTTTACAAGAAGTGGCGTTGTATTACATGTTTGAATATATTGTGTAGCCTCAATTTTCTAAACCCAGCACGTCAATTCGGATGAAATTACTCTTCAATTTACTGTGCAGCCTCAAAGACGCACTATGACCACTCTTGGCTTTGAAAATGGTGTTCAGTCATCCTTGTTTTCCATATAATGTCACAAGATATGCACGTACCATGCCCCTAGAGATGCTAAACTCATGTTCTCGCCAAATTCTGAATGCATTCATCACGAGTACAAGAACATTTCAAATAAATCGTAATTTATCATTGTACAATCTAGGCATTTCTGCAGTTGTGCTAAAAAATATGCCTTCACATCACTTTACCACCAGTATTTGTGGCGTGGTTGGCTTGTTGTACAGTGTGATTACAGGCAAATCTGATTCGAATTGCCGCTCGAACTGGCTTCGATAGTATTAGGTTGAAGCAAAAGTTTCTCCCTATTTTATTTTTTTAAACTTTCTCCAGCCATATTTGCCTGACTGTAATTTCCATTTAACATTAGTTGTATTGGTAGATTTTGGTAGACGTATTGGTAGATATACTCGCTGTATCAATTCAATCCTGGAAAGCTTAGTACGGGAATAAATAATTAAAATCTCAAAATCTCAAAATTTTGCAATTTTTTGTGTACTTTGTTGAACCCTACCATTTGAACGCACGCTAATAATTGATTGTGCCCATCTGAAGAGTGATACTACTCAAGTTGCTCTTCAAGAATATTAGAAAATATCAAACCTTCAATGGGCGTTGAAAGCTGAGAATTATCAAAATTGCTGATATCCCTGTTCAAATTTCGTAATTTTGTTGTATCATGCTGCTATTCACGAGTAGCCCTCTCCAGTTTAAGGGTAATATTAAGACTGCTGAGCACTTCATAGTCCACACCAATTTGGTTTACTGAGCCAACGGCTAAACATTCGGGGCTATGAAATGTAATTCTGCAGAAATTTATCACGCGGAATTATCTAATTAGGCGCTCATCTCAACTAGGCATGACGGCACACTGATATTGAATTACATTCATGAGCATCCCCAGTTATCACACTTTACACTGGTATGTATGATTAACCCCTATCTCTGTTCCCCATTTTGCAATAACATTATAAATAAATAGTTTGAAAATCAATTTTGCGAAATTTGACGGATTGCTGTATCGACGCTGCTAATTGTCTAGAACTGGGATGCGGCTCGTTATAAAGAGTATTCATGTACCCTTTTATTGCACAAGACCGTAAGAGAATTGATCTACCTTGGAGGTCAGAGGAAGCAAAAATGTAAATTTCTAAAAAAAAGGAGAAACTTTTGCATCAACCTGATACGATGAGAATGACGGGATCCGCAAATGTCGCCAGATCAGAGATGTATGGTCTCTGAAAAGCCGCGTTACTAATAAATTTGGATGAACCACAATTTTCATTTCACAAACTCTCTCGCCACTTGACAGTGTGAGAGAGTGCGTAGATGAAGATATCGTATCGTTTTTTTTCGAACTCTAGTTCACAAACTACTACTACTACTAATTCACAAATATTATTTTTTTATAAGTTAGATGAAGCTATAAATAAGTGAAACATTAGCAGACGGTGTCAATACGTCAACAAATGCAACTCACGATCACATTTCGCACAAGACCCAAAAGGTACGCGTTATGCGAGATTTGAGCGTACGACCAGATAAATTGATGAAGGGCAAGGAGTAAATGGATCGCTGTCGATGTTGCGGTGTAGAAGAAGAGCGCACGTTGCTGCTTGTAGAACACAACGGACGAGATATTCGTGCTCTGTTCCAACTGGCAAGTAAATCAGCAGATAAATGAGCCACGATGTGCATATTGTCCCCATTCCGGTAAGTCCTATAAAGACTGTATACATCGTTCAGTTACGCGCATATCAAGTTTACAAATTTCCCAGCTCACCAGTAGATATGAAAAGACTGAAGAAGGGCGACTTGAGCGACTTATGTTTGCACTTTGCGATGACAATTATGAAAAGAAGGTAAAGTGAGCAACCGGGCAGTTCAAAGATGAAGAATCTAATTAGATGAGGAGGGACTGGCAACATCGCGATTCTGGACTTCGATCTGCAACGACGATCTGTGCTGATGGTGTAACACGATATGCACGGAGAATGTCCGTGTAAATGTCAACCCTATGATCTTTGTGAAACGTGGTAAGATGGTCGAGATGCATCACGCATGCTTGTTGTGCGAATTCATGCTTTAGTGTGAGTCATCACTTATTTATTTATAGTATTTATTTATAGTGTGAATACAACAACTGAACGCGACGTTGAACTGCCGAACCGCAAGGTAAGAGCCTGCAACTACCTCGAAGTTATTTAAATATAATTGTATGTACAACGTGATCAGCGATTGTTTTCGAGAGGTCTCGAAGTGCGGCATATGAGGCGAATCGCGAGAGAATCGACCATTTGAAGGGGGTCAGCGGCGGTAGGATTCAAGTTTGCTCGATTCCGATATAATTTTGTTTATAAGTACTTCAAATGATGCTCTTTCAAACTGCGTCGTCACAATTGTGATAACTGCCGTCATCGTCGGGATTCTGAAGGTCAAATTTGGCACTATCACTTTTCGAAAGTCAAATCGCGCTCACTTAAATTATCATATCTCCATTTAAAATAAAGATTTGTACCAAATTAAAGCTACCATCATGCTCTACAACATCGACCTGAGGACATCATTCCTGGTCTTCATCATGGTGCAGGGCGGTCGGGCGGACCAAAAGTGGCGTAACTTTGGAAAACAGAAAAAGATCATGGGTTATCATGCTTAAGTTGTAGAGCATACATGTGCCTCACTTCTCGCCAAAAATAAGGCAAATCGGAGATGGAACAAAAAAAGGGGCTCACTTTTGTACGGCGACCCCAAAATGTGTTCAGGACAAGAGTACTTCCATAACTTCAATTGCCCTCATTTGGGCTCACAATCTTTCATAAACTTCCAAAACAACATTATAAGTGTCTTCCCCCAAATTATAATACTTTCATTGGTCATCAATGGTCACCTGACCGAAAATTTGAAAATCGGTATTTTGACCAATTTCAGCATGCGCTATTGACCCAAACGCATAAAATGGGTTCTATATAATGTAAATACATTCTTCGAAACAGCTCTAAGAAAAAGGGCTCCTGAAAAGAGGGTATTTCGTCTTAAGAATCCTAGGAAAAACGCAAAACTGTGCCGCTGGTCAAAATAGACTTACAGACTCGGCTCATGGATAGAAATGTAGAACACGATGAGCTAAACATTTCATCTGAAGAAAGTTAGTCTTTATCTTTTCGTTGAAGCGTGCTACAGAGCCTGGAAGTTCGTCAGAAATAGGCAAGAATCCCCCGAGAGCGCGTGCTCTAACCGTCTGGCGCTCTCGCCCTCTGACCTCCCTCTCCCTCCCCTCTATTTAGCGCTCCCCCGCGGACGTCTCTCGTCGGTTTTGGCCAAATTCCAGGCTCTGTAGCACGCTTCAACGAAAAGATAAAGACTCACTTTCTTGAGATGAAATGTTTAGCTCATCGTGTTCTACATTCTTATCCATGTTCCGAATCTCTACGTCTATTTTTACCAGCGGCACAGTTTTGCGCCTTTCCTCGAATTCTTCAGGCGAAATATTCTCTTTCAGGAGCCCTTTATCTTCGAGCTGTTTCGAAGAATGTATTTACATTACATAGAACCCGTTTTATGCGTTTGGGTCCATAGCGCATGCTGAAATTGGTCAAAATACCGATTTTCAAATTTTCGGTCAGGTGACCATTTATGACCAATGAAAGTGTTATAATTTGGGGGAAGACACTTATAATGTTGTTTTGGAAGTTTATGAAAGATTGTGAGCCCAAATTAGGGCAATTGAAGTTACGGAAGTACTCTTGTCCTGAACACTTTTTGGGGTCGCCGTACATAAGTGAGCCCCTTTTTTTGTTCCAACTCCGATTTACCTTATTTTTGGCGAGAAGTGAGGCACAAGTATGCTCTACAACTTAAGCATGATAACCCATGATCTTTTTTCTGATTTCCAAAGTTACGCCACTTTTGATCCGCCCGACCGCCCTGCACCATGATGAAGACCAGGAATGATATCGTCTAGATAGGATTGTAGAGCATGATGGTAGCTTTCATTTGAAACAAAGAACGGCCTTTTATCTTTATTTTAAATGGAGATATGATAATTTAAGTGAGCGCGATTTAAATGTCAAAAAATGATAGTGCCAAGTTTGGCCTTCTGAATCCCGATGATGGCGACAGTTATCACAATTCTGACGACGCAGTTTGAAAGAGCATCATTTGAAGTACTTATATCCAAAATTATAGGGGAATCGAGCAAACTTGAATCCTACCGCCGCGGCGTGGTCGATTCTCTCGCGATTCGCCTCATATCTTAGTGGTTTTTACATACTGTTCAGCAGAGAACAACAATGCCCGAGCAAAACTAAACAAAAGCTTCCGGAAACACGAAACACCGACTTGTGCGAGAAATACCGAAAAAGTGAATGATGATCAATATTTCAACACCTATCAAATGAGCTCATGCAAAAATAATAAAACGATTCATGGTACTTTCAGAGCGGAGACTGTGTTACCGGGTGCACAGAATTTACGCAAACAAATTTGGCCCGAATTGCGGTTCAAACTGGCTTCGAAAGGATAATGAGCAGGATGGGATCAGAGATGTCGTCAGGTCATAGATGAATGGTCTCTGCAAAGTAAGGTGATTGGGGAGTTCTGGGAATACCGGTGTATTTCGTCTCTAATTATATGCAGAATGGTTACTGATGCATACTGATCAAATTATGGAAGTTTGAGAAAATATTAACCCACAATATTATTTCTCACAATATCCAGAAACGCAGAGTCATGCGAAATAAATGCGTACGACCTCACAAATTGAAGTAGGGCAAATAGCAAATGGGTTGCGGTCGAAGTTGCAGTGTATAAGAAGAGAACTCGTTGCTGTTTGTAGTGTGCAGAGGACGATTGGGACTGAACGATCAACATATTTTTAGTTATTAAATCCATCACCTTCAAACCCTTCAAAAGTAACCGACAAAATGGATCTGCTATTTCGCTTACTCACGAGTTTTCGTAGTCTGCGATAAGCAACAATGTTCATTGTGACACCGAGAATCGAGAAGACTGCATAAAATACGTCAATGATGATTTTATAGATCTGAATAGTGATAAGGGTCATTTGTTGAAAAGTGCTCTTTTTTGAATGACTTCGTTAAGTTAATCATTTAAAAAGTTGTAAACTTACTAAGCTACTAAGGTACTGTCGTGTCTGTTAACTCACCGATCCAATGGTTTTGCTCGATCCAATATACACTCCATTGGCCCAGTAAACGGATGCAATTGCAAAGTACAAATAAGAAATTAGTGGAATCGAAAGTTGACAACCGATCAATGCGGCGGTCTTCCGAGTTGTCCAGGTCTATAAATATCCATTCAAGGACCTTATCACGAATCTCGAGTTCAAACATGGTCAGGGCTGTTGATATGAGTCAAAACGTTGAGCCGATTAAGTACAATTAGAAACTGTCCACACGTATACGATATAACTGAGGCACCATTCGATACCTAAGACACATATTATGCTGAAAAGATGGGAAGGCATCACAACTAGTGTACGCAATTTGGATTGACATTACTTCAAAAATGGTGCATAAAAAACGCATTTCAAATCACCAATAGAGACGAAAAGGTTTTCCTGTAACTACAACCTGTGCTATTTTGAGGATAATCTCAACATCTTCTCCCGCCGGCCAGGAAATGAACAGGTAAATCAGCCATGCAGTGCACACGGTGCCAATTCCAGCAAGTCCTTAAATAACAGAGGTAAATGTTAACAAAAATATTAACATTTTTATTAAAACTAATATTGTCAATATACTTTTACCAACCGACACAAAATATGAAGTAATATTCAGTGGAAAAAGTCAAGAATATAAAAAGCATTTTATATTGCCGAGATATGACATTTCGGTGATTCAAATATTTTCACGTTACCTTGGCATTTGAACCTAAAGCTGTTGCACAACGCTAGTTGATCAAGCAGTCCTACTCAACTCACCGGAAGAAATGAACAGACTGATGAAAGATGATTTGAGCGATTGATCTTTGGTCATTGCAAGAGCAATAAGGAACATAAGGTAAAATGAGCAACCGACTAGTTCAAAGAAGAAGAATATTATCAGACTAGATGGAAGAGGCAACATTCAGCGCCTTTGATATTAGTGTCTTTTATTTATCTATAATTTTGTTCCGCTGCCGTCTTTCACATGCACTATCACTATAGTTGTTCTGAGGGTGTCCGTATTGATGTTTTGTTAGACCAACCATCTGCATTCATTCTTAAAGAGTATGAAGCCATGATACAAGATGCGTTTGCAAGAAAAAACGATCGAATAGATATAAAACGATCGACCATCAAACTCTTCTACAATTTTAGGGCTTCTACAATTTTCGTATCTGTCGGATGCCTGATTGTACAAATAATACAATATTTATTTGTTGTCGTTTTCTGGGCGCAGATCAAGATGTGGGGTCAGAAAAGGTCGTTCTTCTCATTGCAAGATGGTCATTTGCGGTGCGCTTGCGAGAGGATGTTGGATTGCATTGCATAGATAGGATCTCACTATAGGTGGTAAACGAAGCCTTGCGTGCTCTAGAATCTTCTCTGTTCGAATCCTCAAGACTCGATGATCAATCTTTCAACGAGATGATCGAGCCTAGATTCTGACGAACCAAACATCTTAGTAGGTCATACCCATCACACGTTGACCACTCCGGCTTGGATGGGGATTCTTTTCTTGATGAGTCGAAGGCGGAAGCGAGGGGTATTAGGGGAAACCATTCCAAATCAGAGAGAAATTGGGGAGAGACCGCTCGCGACGACTAACAAGGAATGGAATCATGATTGTAGCTCAGGAATGCCTGATTGTAGCTCAGGAAAAAGGAACTTATACAATTATTATTACGTTTTACCAAAGAGTGGGAAAACTCATATTTTGTTACAAAAATATAAACTACTACTCGCTATTTCGAACCACTAGAAGCTAGAAGTTCATATTTTCGTGTGATTTTTTAATTGACTGTACGATATCCCTGTCGAAATGTAATGATTCGCAATTTATCCAGTCTTTCTTACCAGGAATGGCCGCTAGGGTAGGTTGGAGACCTAGCGGGTTCGAAAGAGGATCAAATTCTAAGAACTTCTACGTTCTTCATATCTACTGAAGGTCTATGTAGACAGATTTTTTGAGAAATTAACGGTTTTACACCTCTACCCACTATGAGCGCAGACATCCATAGTGGCCTTCAGAAGATATGAAAAACGTAGACGTTCTTAGAATTTGATCATCTTTCAAACCCACTAGGTCTCGATCAAAAACTCCAACCTACCCTCTCGGCCTTTCCTTGTTAGTACTATGAGAACAGGAACCGCTTATCGTATCAACTGTTTTGTTAGCAACAATTAACATATTTCGATCATTTGTAAGGCGATTTCCCACGTCCTCTAGCAATACCAACTGCTACGTATTCAGTATACTTGGAGAATAATGCATCACCAAAACTAAGCAAAATAACAAAAATTGTAACATAGAAATGTAAATTGTATATTTGCCTCACGTGGGTGGTTTTCACTAGTACAAATCAATCATTATGCATGTAACTCATCAGTTTACAGATCCGAGAACATGATTGCAAAGTGATTACTGAATGCAACTTTTTCCGTAAACCCCATTCGTGGCAACCGCAGGACAAGAACAAAAAAGACGAACCTGTGTTGTTTTGTTTGGCGCGTTATTGCGCGTCTTTACCGTTTTTACCTTATCTAATATTTCAGGCATTGTTTACCCATTCATTCCTCCATTCATATACAGCAACATACCGGAGCTTCCACTCTTATTACTGGAGAAAGTTGTCACATTTTTGCATGACAAGGCAGTTCGTCAAATTCGAGACCTTTTAAGCTTAATTAAAATGGTTTAACATCGTTCCTATTAAGTGACCGTCCACCGGAGAATGTAACAGGTCCACGGATGGCCAAAAATTCGAAAAATCCCAAACTTTTTTTTTGAAGTGTGGGTACCTAGTGCTGATTGACGGCCGTAATGACTAAGGGTCGATTTTGAAAAAGTTGCAGGTACCCCCCATTTTGGAGGTCGAAAAAGTCGATATCTCAGAATGACACGTGATATAGATTTTCTGATGTATTTTCAGGCGTAGAAAACGAATTTCTATATCTGAATGCGAGAAAATGCGAAATAAAAAATGTTAGCCCGAAAAACCACTTTTTCATCAAAACAATCGAGTATATCGATCTAAAAATGTCCAAGGTGCACATTCTCGATGCGATTTTCGGAATCTACGTGAAAAGTTAAAGTTATTTTCAGAATTTAAAAAAAAACAGACTTTTGAGATATTGTGATCCAAAGTACGAAAAATACGACAAATTGATGAACATGGGTTCGCATGACCCCGAAAAATTTCGCCCCCTGTAGCTCTACTGGCCTGAATTCAATTCGTGTCTTATACAATCATTTTAATCAGCATTTAGGTGGCAAAGTCATATAGAACATAAATTTGAAAAAGTCAAAAATTCAAAAAAATCGAAAAATGTTTAAAATTGATCTTGGAAAAAATGATGTCAAACATGTTTTTCATGAGCTCTAACATCAATATTCGGTTTCTACGCCTGGAAAAATGTCGGAAAACCTATTTTATTCATAATTTTAAAAAATCGATATTTTTGGCCCTCGAACAGAGGCTGAAAAAATTAATTTTCAGACTTGTGATTTTCTCTCTTTTTCGAAGTAGAAATATGATGGAACTGATTGTATAAGACATAACGAATTGTATTTAGACCAGTTAATCTACACGGGGCGAAAATTTTCGGGGCCATGCGTACCCATGTTCATCAATTTGACGTATTTTTCTATTTTTTGACGACCGAGGTTGCATCATTTTAGAGCTGCTCATTGTAGAACTCTACAGAGGGTGAAACATAAACTGTACAAAATTCATCAATGTGTACAAACATGCGTAGTTCTAAAATGGTCAATTCTAAAATTATATCCCCCAAGAATGAACAATCGCAGATGATGATACTCAATAACTTCCTTTTCCACCTCACCGCTGCAATAGATTCCGAAGAAGATTGCATTATCAAATTGGACCTATCAAAGTTGTTATTGAAGAAGGGAAAATAATAATCAGACACCTGGAAGTGAAGATAGATCACGGTCATAACTATGACTATTACTAAACATGCATTTGAAAGCCCCTATGATAATTGACATTATGTATGTGTATATTCCCAAACACATACTGACTAGGCGACAGTGGTAATATAATGAAATTAGAGTGGATATTTTAGCACAACTTATCCTGGTTTATCATTTTCCATATATTAATGCTCGTAAGGTTGTTATTATTGTTGGGTGTGTTACCTTGTTCTCGATGCATATGCTATGCTCCTCCCATTTTTTAAACAATATATTTTTGAAACCAAGCTTTACACGCATATTCAGACTCTACTTTTAGTGTAACTGGATTTTATAAACGCAAACTGATCAAATATGCTTAATGGTATGCGTATATCTACGACAAGCGTTGATGACATGAAATATTTAATATACACTGGTTATCACGGGGCTATTGACGCATTAGCGGCTTGTACTTGTGATATAACACTAAAGGACGCGGGGGTCGCCTTGACCTCCGTCTGTCGACCAGGAAGGAGTCGGGTAATGTACCTGCATAGCAAAATTTAATGCTCTAGATCGGATGAACCATCCGCATGATAACCAACAAATGTCATTTTGTCCGATTTTAACAGTATGCTCCCACACTGTCAAGTATTTTCATGTATGTAGTACTAGTGTTGGTTATCATCAGAATATCATGATTAAATAATGAGTGACAGAAGTGATGTGCATACAATCGGGACTTACCGTACCGAATTGTCATCCCTATAATTAGGTAATTCTAGACTGTTATCCCTTGGCAACGGCAACATCGATTTAATGAACCGTGCACAATATCTCAACCTACTCGCCCTATACGCAAACTTTGCGTTTTCAATGTTCAACATCGATTGTTTCCGGATGCTGTTGTATTGTTTCGTCGTTGAATAAATAGCTTCAATCATTGCGAATTTTTATTTTTAAAAAATGCTGATGCGAACCTCCTGTACGGGGTAATGACGTAGAGAGTTGTGAGCGGTGAGTTCTCCAGATTAACAACCTACAAATTTAAAGAGAGAGAGACCTTAGAATACTTAAATCAATAGTTGACGATCTAGCTATGTAACGTATTTGAAACACATTCGAAAATAACGTCAAATCATAAACCCGAAAATTGAAACTCTATTCGTAAGATAACACGCTTAATATACCAAGACGATGTATTGAGCCAGTTCGGGAGATGTGCCTTCAAAGATCAGATTGACGTTAAACATCATAACCCCGACAAAGAAGAGGGATGATGAGGCAAGTTGAAGATTGAGGGCCTGAACTGTCATTGAAATCTGACGCGAAGAGAGTTTAAAGAAAAGTTAGCATTGCGAATGTTAGGGAGCCCCACCTCGAAGACACGTTTTTTCGTGTATATCTTCTTTAAATGGTGAAAAGATGTCAACGACGGGCTCAAGGTAGGTTGAGAACTAATACACCATGCCACTGCGCATATATCAAATTCGGCATGGCATAATAGTTCTCATCCGGCTTTGAGCCCAAATGATTTCCTATTCGAGTATTGGACCACTCACATCGCTGAGCATTTTGTGCTGTACTTTGGAAGCAGGACTCAATGACTCCTGAAATTGCGTTTTTTCGTTTTTTTTCGCTCATGCGCACGCACAAACAAACTTTTCGCTTTCACACCTCTTCATGCGCTCGTGAGCAAATGCTAACGAGCGATCTATCGGACAACACTTGCGCGCACTAACTCGAAGAATAATGGTGATAATGAAGCACAGAATAGCCATCAGCACAATGTACGCGGTGACGCAAACACTGTAGAGATCTTGCACGAATAGCAGACCTGGCAATAATGTTTTGAAATCGAAATGTGAGGACAAGGTAGGCTGATAACCTTCCGGATGAGAATCTAACATAGTACTCCTCCACAATTTGCTCTGAGTAAATGTCTAATAACCGTTCCCTTTGCTACCTAGTTGTGGCATCGTATTTTTGCATGTACATCATTTGCCACCTATAATAATTTGCAATTTAATATACTTCAAGAAATGCATGATAAATGATTGATTGATTGATTGATTGAATGCATTGCAGGTCCCCATTTTGTCAAAAATGATTCCGTGGAAGTTAAGATCCGGAAGATTATAATGATCATCCGACCGTATGTGATCATCCGACATGTATAAAATATCTACCGAGGCTTGCGGGGACTTCGGGCCGATATTTACCATATCCTCCAATAAATGCTGTCTCCCGGCTTCCATTAGCCATCGAATGGTACAAACCGGGCGCTTCGTGCGCATGGATTATGCTAGAGATCAAGATGAGCATTATTAAGTACTGAGAAGCATCGGTTTCATGAGAAACTAGTATCTAAAAATGCACCTTGCGTTGCGCAAATTTTGTATCTCCAATAAGTTGCAGTCTGTAGAAAAAGGCGGTACAAATGATAGATGATGTTGTGCAATACATCTGCCCTTGAATGCCTAAAGGGAGATTTTTTTGCAGATCCCCAGTGAAATTTCAATGATGCAGATCGTCTTGATAGAGTTTTCATATTGGAATAGTAATAAAGATTCTTATTGGAAACTCTACCAATTCTTTCAATTCGGCACGTTCTCTAATTATTGGAAAATGTTTGATATGACAATTTGTTGTCTCCCGATATCGGTATTTCCAATAAGACAGCTCAAGTGTGTAATTAGCAAACCGAAAAACGTCCAGCACGTCTCGTCACTGAACAATGTGCAAACACCATGGAACTCCATCATACAAGACCCTGAGAAGACGACTTCCCTGAAAGGTTTCATGCTAATTAGATATTAGTATTTGTGCTACTGTTGTTATTGTTGTTATTGTTGTTTTTGTTGGTGATTTGAATGTTGGTGTTAGCTCACTTGGTCGTCGTAATTAACATGGATATGAGACAAATGGTATCGCAAATTGTTGCTGCCAGAAATATGATGGCGTAATCGCATAATGCAGTGGGTGTGCTATAAATACTACTAATTAAGCATTCCTTAATTAGTAATTAATTACCTCTTTCTGATTGCACACGTGAGTAGGGTGTTGGCTGACAAGCCGATTAGCCCGATCGAATAAGTGAGTATCTTAAACGCACGCATCATAGTCGTCTGGTCTGGTTACTAATCCTTGCTTCTTAGAGCCGCTTATATAGGATGCCGACGTGATATGCTAATGACCTTTCCAGTCCGAGAGTTCGATATATGGGATCTATTATTTTCTCCCACTGCCTTAGACCAGTCAAGCGATGAAAGAGTATTGGGAATATAGAGACGAAGATGTTGTTCTTAGTCTCAAGCAGTGTGTCTGAGAGCATTCACATTCAGCCGTACAACAAAAAATAGAGTAGACTGAAAATAGCTCAATGGGATCAAACGCGCATCCCAACCCCGCAAATCAGGGAAATATAATACATAAATAAATTATGTGGTATAGATGAGGGAGTAATCCAAGAATGCCGGATGCCACATATTAGGAGGGAAATGATTCACGATCTAACAACAGCGTCTCTGGGTACATTTTGAGCGCATCTCACAATAGACGGAGAGAGAAGGTAATGGACGAAGACAGACGAAGGGAGAGAGAAGCGCAAGAATCGATTGTAGAAGGTCTAGAAAGGCAAATATGCTGCCTCTTCCTATGAATCTCATTATTTGTTTCTTCTTTGAAATATTCGGTTGTTCACTTTACCTTCTCTTCATAATTGTTCTGGCAAGAAGCAAAGATCATTCGCTCAAATCGCCCTTCACAAGTCTTTTTATATCCACGGGTGAATCTGTTATTTCAACTATGTATAAGGCGGCATGTTGTCAAACGTTATTTTAGTTAGTGTGGAGTAATTGTTAAATCCCATACTAATGATTATTGCAACTTTAGGACTTGCTGGAATTGGAACCGTGTGCACCACGTGGCTAATGTATCTGCTTCTTTACCTGCCGGTTACAAAAGATACCGAGATTCTCGTCAATATTGCACAGGTATTTTACATGTTTTAGATTTCAACAAAATTAAAATCTCTCTGCAAATCTGCATATTGTAGATTTTGAACGGCGCCTCTATCTTTTCCTACACTTGTGGCCATTTTCTGATTGTGATGAATCGACTAAGTGTTCTCATGCACGTCGACAGCGCGGGCCATGTATGAGCGAGAATCCCTATTCCCTGCCTGTCCTTAGTACCGGTTAGATCTTATCATAGGGTCCCTTCTAGCTAGAGCTTGGAAATATCGTTCAACTGGTACTAAGGATAAACTCGGTAAGCTATCATATTTTTCAGTCCTGGAGCCCGAGGAAAACATCACTACTGATAATTTTTCAACTATCCATTCCTCTACTCGCACATATGTACTTTGCCATTGCGCCTGTCCACTGGGTCAATGACACCTATTCTGGTCTGGAGAATACCACAGGCTCGGTGAGTGATACGAAAAGAGCAAGCTATCTAACACATTATTTCTATGCAGATCTACAAAAGCATACAAGGCTTTTTTTACGCAACATTTTCGATTTTCGGAGTCACGCTCAACATTGTTGCTTATCGAAGGCTCCGAAAAATCGTTAGTAAATTGCCTAGTTTTATCGATTTTTGGTCGTTAATTTGGTTAAAAACGATCTACTAAAGTGTTGATTTTGCAGTCGAAATCGTCCTCCACAGTTTATAAGCAGCAGCGGGCTCTCTTCTTCTACACGGCGACCACAACGGCGACTCATTTACTTTTTGCCCTGAATCAATTCGTTTGGGCATACGCTTTTCTCTCGCACAACGCCCGCTTGCTGTCAATTGAACAGAAAGAGATCGTGAGTTACTCATTGTTAGAGTTCGTCACTGTCTCTTCATTCTACACAATCTATCGAAATTCGACCGGTCGAGAGAGTGTGTAAAATGAAGAGACGGTGACCCGAACTACGAACTCTACTCATTTTTTAAAAAAAATTGTAATAACTCATTCAGCTGGATACTTGTTTGCCGCGTGAGAATAAGAAGGGAAAGGAATGAGTCACGCGAAGCAATGTTTTTCTTTTAGAGACCATACATCTATGACCTGACAACATTCGCCGATCCCGTCATTCTCATCATCGTGTCGAAACCAGTTCGAGCAGCAGTTCGGCGCAGATTTCCCTGTAAACCCCTGGTTATGCCATCACATCATCGCTCCTTTTCGACCGCGAGAAAGTAAACATTGCGTTAATGAAATGTCAACAATAATTCGATGATAAATTCTGAAATGATAACATTTGTGTGCAAACCAAAGTGACGAAGTGTATTGCACTGATTATGAGGGTGTACGGAAATATGGTATTGTTTTAGTTTTCATTAGAACTGTTAGCTGTCATCTCGGGGAACCGTATTATATGAGGCCGTTTGCCTAAGAATCGAGCAAGTGTCGGCACGAGCCAAAAATCTCAATTCTCTCCAACTTTGTGTTTTGGGGTTACCGAAGGTGCTGAAAACGATAGGCATATTCATTTTACTCCTGGGGCCTTCGTTGGTTCCAGAAGGCGTCACGTTGAAATCACGTTTTCACACAAATCTGACCTCTCAGAGGTGCTAATTTCACGCGACTAAGGTTTCCTGGGTAGAATTTGATGGTGATCACTCCTATCTGTTTTATTTTTCGACTTAATAAAATTATTTTTAAAAATTCAACTTTTCGCATTGGCAAAAGTAAGTTGAGAGACATACATCAAAAGAACCGGCTTGAAGAGAGGATTCAGAATCTGTGTTTGCAGCCAATTTCGTGCATCGGTTCGAAAGATTGGAGTGAAATAGTGAGCCCCGATTGAGGAAATACGATGCGCCCACTCGTCTCTCCCCTTTCCTCCCCCTGGCAGTCTCCCCGCGCTCTCTCATCCACACACTCTTTCGCCTCTCTTGCCAATCTGGGCTCACTATTTCACTCCAATCTTTCGAACCGATGCACGAAATTGGCTGTAAACACAGATTCTGAATCATCTCTTCAAGCCGGTTCTTTTAATGTACAGGGTGCGAGAAAAGTTTGGTGACAAGTCTTTTATGTAATATCTCGCGAAGTAATGATAGCATAGATTTCTGCTTTCGCCATTGTATGCCTGCGAACAGTACCTCCAACAATTTTATCACAGTTCCCCATCTATCGATTTTGTCTTTCAGAGCTTTTCGATTTTCAAGTTCGAAAAAATGGGCCCTTGGCCCGCTGCTCATTTTTCTCTTTAAATAATAATAAAAAATCTTCGGATAATAATTCCCCCGTTTTCTCAACTTGAGTATGGAGAGCAACCATTCCTCTTTAAAGTATACTTGTTTAGGCGGAAATACGATATCAGGAAACGGAGAAATATGAAAATAACTGCACCACACTTTGATACGGAATTATCTTTTTGAAAAATCACATTTTCGAATTTCTTTCTCAGCATCCATATATTGAGATATAAACTTGTATGTTATATGCAAGGACCGAATTATGAATTTTAGTAGCGTCAAACTGAATGAAAACATGGTTTAAACTACTGAGCCATTCATGAGAAAATATGGCTGAAAACGACACTTGGGACAGATTCGAAAAAGGTACAGAAGTAGATTCGCTTTCCCAATTTTAACTGAAAGCATATTTGCACTACTGAATGGACGTGTACCATAATACATACGTTTATATTTTTCTATCATTCTTATTTGATGGACGCGACATCTTTATTCGAGAAAATTTTTTCGAGGGCCGTTCGTCACAGCTTACTTTTAAATATTTTTAAGCTGTATAACCAAATCTCCAAATTAAATGGACACATATTTAGACTCGGGCACAAGTGCCCTTCTTAAGAAAAAATAATGGAATTCGCCACCTATTACATTGTTGTAATGCGGCATTAAAGAATACGACTCATGCAGTGAGAGAAACATGATAGTTTTTCTTCACTAAATTTTTAATAAATTAAATCTCGTAATCTAAAAGAAATATTTGTTTGATACATGAGCACTAAATAGCTACATAGCTAAGGTACATGGTGCAAAAAATTGGGATAAATTAAAACACTGCGCACCAAGTGAGGCTTAATTGAATTGTGTCACAATACTTTTCTCGCACCCTGTATGTCTCTCAACTTACTTTTGCCAATGCGAAAAGTTGAATTTTTAAAAATAATTTTATTAAGTCATAAAAAATAAAACAGATTGGAGTGATCACCATCAAATTCTACCCAGGAAACCCTAGTCGCGTGAAATTAGCACCTCCGAGAGGTCAGATTTGTGTAAAAACGTGATTTCAACGTGACGCCATCTGGAACTAACGAAGGCCCCCGGAGCAAAATGAATATGCCTATCGTTTTCAGCACCTTCGGTAACCCCAAATCACAAAGTTGGAGAGAATTGAGATTTTTGGCCTGTGCCAGAAATACACGGATCTGCTCGATTCTTAGGCAAACGGCCTCATATTCGCGCTCGTGAATCGCTAAGAGACTGAGCCAGAAATGGAGTGGTCGAGCAGAAACCACTTGTCGGGCAAGTCGTGGTCGTTAACAAGTCGTGGAACGTTGTGACCGAAGAAGTGCAAAGCTTGTAACGTTAGAGTTGTAACTGCCAAAAACACACAAAAATCATCGAGTCGACTTCTACTTTTCTTGGTTTCCGGTTGGCTGCTCTAAGCGAATGCATGGTAATTTGTGCCGAATGGCCGCTCTAACTGGGGACGACAGAGTGATTAGAATTGTGGAATCGGTGGACAGATCGTAGATGTATGGCCTCTGAAAGGATGCGATGGAAAAGCAATTATGGTGGCGGGGAACTCAATAACATATTAACTCAAAAATGTTTTTTGAAAAACTCCCACTAAAACCAATCTGATAGGGAATTTAAAAGAATAACTCACGATCTCATTTCTCACGAATTCCAGAAAAGCTTCGTCATGTGAAAGAAATGCGAACGACCAGATGAATTGATGTAGTTCAAACAGCAAATGTGTGGAGGTGGAGGTAGCAGTGTATAAGAATAGAGCCCTTTGATGCTTATATAGAGTGGTGGAAGATTGGGACTGAAAGAACGGTATATTTTAGAAAGATGATCTTTGTTTTTTTCTTTCTAAATTTTAAAAATTCCTCGAAATCACTGTGAAAACTGGAAAATATCTAGGATTAAGGTAGCGTTCGAATAAACGTTTTGCTATATCGCTTACTCACGAGCTTTCGTAGTCTACGATAAGCCACAATGTTCATAGCCACTTCGAGCAGGGAGAAGACAGTATTAAAAAAACATGGGTGATTTTATAGATCTGAATAGGGATAATGGCGGGTCGTCTCATTGTAGTCACGGAGCCAGTGGTATCCTCAAGACCAGTATAGGTTCCATCAACCCAGTGGACTGGTGCAAACGCAAAGTACAATTGAGCAAGAAACGGAATCGAAAGTTGACAACTGATCAATTCAGCGGTCTTCCTTGTGCTCCAGGACTCTAAATATCCAAGATATGTTCACCAGTAAAACAGGCACAAACATGGACTGGGCTGTGTATATGCGTCAGCGCGTTGAGCCGATTCAGAACAATTAGAAATTCTCCACAAGTGTACGACAAGACTGAGGCACCGTTAGACACCTAAGAAATGCACATTTAGTTTTGAGAAATTCGACCCGTGCAGTTCACAAACCTGTGAAATTTTGATGAGAAATTCGCAATCTTTTCTTGCTGGCAATAAAATGACGAGGTAAATATGCCATGATGTACACACCGTTCCAATTCCATCAAGTCCTATATCAGCTTTAGTTAATAATAATCATATTTTGATTATTAATAATACTAGTGATAATTCTATTCAATTCAATTCAATTGAATGTATCATCTCCATCCATTTTAAAGAGTCTGAGCATGTGCTTTGATCTTACAACGGGAATTTGCGAGAATAAGTAGTATTTCAGTTAGCTATAGTGGGATCGAAAATCAAATTCTAAGAACTTCATATATGTCGCACAACCAGGAAGTAAATATTCCATTGTTGGCACAAGGTCGGATGAGAACTATTTCATCATGCCGCCTTTCATATATCAACAATCCGCATGACGTCATAGTTCTAAGCCGACTCTAAGCCGAGTTCTAAGCCGAGTTCTAAGCCGAGTTCTAAGTCTATGCTCATTCCTCTCAGATAGTCACTCATATTTATTTTCTCTCATTTATAAAATCTGATTACAGTTTTCGTCTTAGCAACAGTTATGTATCCAGTTTCACTTCCTGATTTTGAATCGAAGCGGAAGTAGAATTGTAAAAAAGGTTCAGAAGTATATTCAGAAAGGCCAATTTTGAGTTTGGCAGTTATTGTGGTAATTTTAGGTTCAGATTACGATTACGGATCGAGCGGATACCCATACAAATATTTGATATCTGCAAACAAGAACACGTTGAGGGAGATCCGTGGTGGTTCGAGATCGGATGAGCATTAGTGATGCCAAAACGGCGCGCGCTCTCCTCGTTTCACACGCTCTCTCGCTCTGTCTGGCCGGTGAGAGAGCGTGTGAAACGAGGAGAGCGCGCGCCGAGTTGGCATCACTAATGAGCATCCACCGGATGATAACCAACAAGTCCTCATGCAGGGTTTCGCAGAAGCATGCGTCTCAGTGTACGAACGATTTCTGAAAATACTGGAGCTCGTTTTTGGTTCTCATCCGGTGGGTTCTTATAGAGCGGTTCTCACGCGACCTAGGTATTATGTTCTGAGCCCAGATGCAGACCACATAATCGCATTCGGTGGTCACTTACCATTTGATTGACTATTTATGTGTTTCTCATAGTTTCGAACATTATCCTCCCCATTCTTACATTCCACAGACTGTTGTAATGACCAACTCGACTGCTCCGTTGTTGTACAATCTCCACTGGGATCGAGACCACGTGCTGAACCTCATCGACACGTAAGTGGTGGATCAGCACTAGGCCGGGTGAGATACATGACGTAATACCTCCGTTGAAGCATCAGAGGCGGCATGACGGCATAGTTCTCACCCGGCCTAGTGCTGTAAGTGATGGATGACAATGTTTTTAAAAATCTAGGTTTTTGGGATACCAAGCATTTCATCCCTCTTTTATTTTATATATTTATTTGCAAAATAAGTTTGTCGTGACATAAACAAATTGAAATACTGGATGAACTAGATGATCTTCAGATGCCAGAAGATCCTTCCTTTTCTCACTCTCACCACTATTCGCCCAGCAGTTTTCTATGTGCTGACACAAAATCCCTCGTTTAGTCGAGATATTCGATGGGGATACGCCGTGAACATGGTTAGTTGCTGCTGTAGGAACTTATCCTTTCTCTGCTTTGGTTGCTCATGGCGCGGAAGTCAAAAAATAGTAAAAATGTACTCTTCGCTCGAATTTTTTAACGACTCCAGGACATCATGACATTTCATCGGATACAACAGAGAGGGAATATAAGGTGTGCGATTTGTTTGTAGACATATTTTAGATCGCTCTGTCCCTCCATGAGTTCAACTTCTGTTTCCTCTATCGTCTCCAACTCGTCGCGCCATACCCTGCCTTCTATTGCGATGGCCCAATCTGCAGCATCGGACTTCCCACCAACGTTCTCATGGTCAGATAATGCAATTCTAACTACGGTATAAGGTGCTGGATTCCTGGTGCCCCAGAAGTACACGGAAATAGGATCATAGCATGAAACATGCGGCTTAAGGGATACGCAGTCCCATCCCCACTTTACTGATACGAACTACAGTTCGTAATTCGGGTCACCCTCTCTTCATTTTACACACTCTCTCGACCGGTCGAATGGCGAGAGAGTGTGTAGAATGAAGAGACCGTGGTTTCATTTCTCGAACTCTAATACGAACACATGTTGCCATTTACTAGGTGTACATGGCATTCTCGATGGTCGCATCGATTCCAACTTTCCTCTACATCTTGCTTAGAATGCACAGCAAAATTGTCGGCAACACGAAAACGAAATACATATTCTCTGAAAGGTAATGCAATAAGGTTCAGAATAAAGTAGACCTGATCAAGGTCTCAATTTGTCCTTGTATTCGGCGAATCGCTACTTTTTCTCGGAAATGTAATCGCTTGTGGTTTCTTTGCGCAGGATTCGATAGCTGCAGAAAATCTTAAGAAGGTAAGAGACAAAATTGAGGAGAACATCCACATTTTCGTCTTAAGAATACCAATACTGTCAATATGAATTTTCGTAGCGAAATGAATTTGAAATAATGATTCAGACTCCCGAGCTCGCGTGGTTAGTAGCACGCGGCGGAAAGCTCATGTTATTCGGTGCACCGGGAAGGCCGGAACAATTTGGGAAAGGAAGGATAATTGGGGAAAACATTTCATATTCACCATCATAGTCATCCAGGTTGAAAAATAAACAAAAAAATGATTTTAAGAGTCAATTTTTGCGATTGGAGCGTACGTGTTTTAGGTCATTCGCCCTTTCTCAAACATGTTTGTAGTGTTTCTGATAGAGAAAAAATTAACCATGCTTGATTGCATTCATTTGTCTGGCAGTAATTTAGTAAATTTTATTAGAAGGAAGTGACGTTTATTAAAACGCAGAAAACAGTTGAACATTAACAAAAAAAAAGTTAAATGGAATGGTGAAGATGTCAGAAAAAACATCAAACAATCAGAGTTGATGCTGCTTACCTCTTCCATTCTCCTCGTCTGCCCTCTCATCATCTTTCTTACTCGCCATTCAATGAAGACAATGAGGAGAAATAAGGTGCCTAGATATTACATTTCTCAGAAATTCCCGCATAGTTCGTTAAATTTCTTAGACCAAACACGAATTGTTTTGCACAATCACAAGAAATAATGTTCACAATTAAACAAAGATCTAGTCAAGATAGCGATCGCTTGCTAGGAAAAATCTGAGCACTTTACCTAGTATTACGCAGTCGTTAACCATAACTCTCAAAGTTCGTTCAGATAAATCTAACGAGTCGAACACAACAAACACAAAACAGACTGCAACTCGTATTCTTTCTACAGGTTAGATGAAATATTGTAGTTTATTTTTTTTCATAAATATTACATAAAATTGTATACGAATATTATACATGCCCAACAATTAGAAGTATTCAGATGCATATCGTCGTCTTCTTCTATACACTCCCTTTGGCAGTGATGATACTTACAATGTTTATCGACTTAAGGTAGAGAAAAAGAGAGATGTCTGCACCGAAAAATCGTTATCTTCAGTGGCCTTCCTCCAATTTCCCTCGCACTCCTGCGGTATCTCGTAATGGTTTGCGATGTTCACGTGCTTTATATCATATTAATGTAATTTCAGCCCATTTTTTCTATCGAATCTGCACTAATTACTCTGGTATTTCTGTTCAAGAACCCCACAAATATCAGGGTGAGCGATCAATAATCACTGTTTTCTAATTTTGGAGTAACCATCTGATTTGCTTCATTTTAATGTGTAAAATGAGAGTCAGTTCATTGTTTCGGGACTTTTCAGTTGCTGGCTCAGCTTCTTCGGCAGATCTCGTGTGGTTTGATTGGAGAGACTGCCACTGCAAAAATCTCGAATGTGACCAGTAAATTATCAACGAGACTCCCGGTTGCTAAAAGTAGCCCGAATTCGTGCATATATACATGAATTGTGAAAATAAACTAAATATGAAAAACAAATGTCAACTATTTGACATTATGCATTCTCCAATAGCTAGTCTCGACTTGCTATGTGTCGTTTCACCGATAACTTGCCGGGGTAAATCATTTCGTTCACAGTCACGTTCATAAATCAACGATATTTTATCACAAATTCGCTTTATTTTGACGCTTTCTCTACATCTGATTCGATTTTTCTCTCAATGCCAAACGTTTATTATATAGGGAAACGAGAGTAATAATCGTTTCCACAAAGACGAGTCTTCGTGAGATTGAGATGCTGGACGAGGAGGTTAAAACGGTCATCTCTGTAAACGTTATCCTCGCGATACATTTTGCACCTGTACGGAAATATATGGATGAGTCGCAGGAGCAGCTCAGACGGAAAGACGGAAGGCATTCCATATCGCTCTTTTTCACACTCCCACGGTAACAAATCTCGTGCATGAAATACTCGTAGAGGAAATCGGTTTGATCACGGGAACACAAACGAATTCCGATCAGAGAGATCAACCAATCCGCATATCAACGTCCGCCTTATTTAGCAAATCAAAATGTGTAGGCATGATTAGGCGAGCACAGCGATAGATATCAAGGAAAGTGCGTGCTCAGGGACTACAGAAAATTACGCGTGCACAACTTGTCCCGATGGCTCAGTGTTTGATCGGGGTGAGCGAGATGTTTACCCTCTCACTAGTTCGTGATCTCTCATACTCTATGCTTGTAGGGAAAGGGGAAGTCGAAGAGAGTAGCCTGCTAAGCTCCGGTCACCGCAACGGAAATGCGGTTGAATATAACGAGCTTCTCATTGTTCATCGCCACCCGCTTTCTTGGCTTAGTCAGTTGCTTCCATTTTTGAACAGAAATGTTTAGTATTGAGCCAAAGGTATGTTCATTCGTAATCTTTGTCATAAATAGAGGCCTGACGAAATTTCTCGTTTTGAAATTTTATAATTCTGTAACGTTGAACATAATTTTACAGCCGAATTCATGGACTAAATGGAGGCGGCCTCTTGTCGCGGCAATCGTTTCCTTCCTAGGAAATATCGAATCATCCATGCTGTCGATGGGCGAATGGCCGTACATGACAACCGTAAGTGATACTACATTTATTCTTATTTATTTGGCAAGTGTTCGCTTATTGTTGGATTAGCTCACATTGAAATGTTAAAGCTCAAAACGTTAAAAAAATAGAGTAACAAATTTGATATCAGTATCGCATTTATCTGAAACAATTGACATTCCAGATCGACCCGGATACTACTGCTACTTTCTACGGCGGTGCTATGTCTATTAGCAAGGCAACCAGCGTCATTTTCACATTCGCCTTCGCGTTCTGGGCTCAGAAATTGGCTGGCATCAGGTGAACATTGATTATACTTCGAAATTTTACTAAATTTTGCATTATGTTTATTAGTAATTTTGAAATATTACGTGAAATGAATGAATTCAGGATTCCGATGCTGGCCGGTCGCATCATATCCCTTCTGGCCTGTGCAATGTACCTATTCGTTGAGTTCATTCCGAGTGGAAGACGGTGGTGGATGGTTGGATGCTATGTGCTGTTCAACATTGGAATGAGTGAGCTATCATTTTTTTCTCATTGCACTAGAGGGGCCGATTGGAGCATTTTTTGGTGAATTGAACTTATGGGCAAATCTGAGACATTATCAGGAGTTAATGGTTGACTTGAATGTGGATAAACATCGACTCTGAATTACTAGCAAGACATATTCAGGAGAGAGCATACTCAGAATTAAGATGCAATTTCTTGCGAATGCAATTTCTCGCAATTTCTTGCCATCGTAGAAAAGAACAGTCCGATATATAATCAGCATAAACAAAATCAGGTCCCGGTTCCCTGCTTCGCGCCTACATCGCCCGCACAACTTCTGATGACGACCGATCTACTGGCTATTCGATGATGAACGGAGCCATGGTGCTCTCGATAATTGTGGGACCGCGTAAGCACTTTTAGTGGCAATTTAGCACTTTCCGTACATAGATAAGCTGGAATATGTTCATCCATCGCGTATTGCAGTCGCGCAAATCGCTTGTGCCGGCCTTCCATATCCGGGTGTTTCCATCATGTTACCGCAAATTAAACTGAACATCTACACTGGTGAGTTTCGAAGTTTTTTTCTGAGATCCAGGGTAAAAATAATTTTTAATAAATTTAATTTTGAAAAAAAATGATAAAAATATTTCAGCACCAATCTGGTGCGCTGTCTTCACTAACATCATTGCTATTGTACTGATTGTCTTGCTTCTCGATGATGTTCGAAATGACGAGGTATAAGGTTTCTCGTTTCTGGTAATTTTGAGTTTTCCCATGTGATATAGCTACGCTCATACCAAATTTCCTGAAAATGGGACCATAATCATGATCATGTGAAAATCGTTTCTGGCGAACTTTTCTAATCAACATTTTAGGATCGCACCAATGAGGAGCGCAAACCGTTTACGTTAATGCTAATTGTTGAAAAAGTGTTGTCTGTTCGCAATCTCAACATTCCCTGGATACTCGTCGTCTTCATCATTCTGGAAAAGATGATAAGCAACATATTCACCGCGTCAATGGGAGTGTGAGTTAGTGTTGCGCTGGCGATCTAAATCTTCCCGATCTTTCAGTTCAAAAAGTTCGACCAGCCAGCTCAAAGTGATCGACGAGGAATGTAATCGATCACTTTGTGGGGAAAGTGATCGATCAGATTTGGAGAGATCGTTTTGAAACATAAAACGATCGATCAGATTCAGTGAGTTTGTTTTTGTTTTCGAAAGTGATCGATCATTTTTCAAAAGATCACCTTTCGAAAAATCTCAATTAGATCGGTTTCATCGATCTAGATCATTTTTGATCAAGATGTTATTGCTATGCAGATTCAGAGAGAGAATTCTGATAAGTTTGAGAAATGTTTAACATACAAATCATTTCTTTCCAATCGATTTGAATGCCAGCACAATTTTTCATGATCAAAATGTCCTCAACGCACAGTCAATGATAACTCGGTAATGAATTGATATCATAGTTGCCCAACACTGGCGGCGAGGTGATTTCAGACCACGACCCCTATTCATGGTTTCGCACTCCCCCATTTGAGGGGAGCAGTACGGGTCATGGTCAAAAATCGATCGGTAGGTCAATGGTAGGTCAAGACTAGGTACCGTACCCAACAGTACTAAATATACCGTATACCACTACCGTAAACTTCGATTATCACGAACTGACATTATTGTTTAAACCCCTGGCACCATGCCCATTCGATTATACAGTACCCATGTGACTTCCGTAAACCAGTTCCGTGGGTCAAACATAAAAAATTCAAAATCGATAGTAAAAATATTTTAAAGTAGTATACCGTTTCTCTTGTTACTGAAGAATCATTGTATTATCGATTTAGGATTTAAATAATTTTTTTGACAATTTTAGAAAAATGTTTGACCCAAGGAACTGGGTATGGTTGTCAATTGGTTACTGTATAACCGATTGGGCATGGTGCCAGTGGTTTAGAAAAAAATAAAGTTAGTTTGCGACAATCGTGGATTACGGTAGATCGACATCGATTACATCGATTCTATTATGATATCGATATGACATATATGACATCGATAGATCGATTACGGTCGGTAGACAAATCGAGGGAACAGTGCAAAACCATGCATAGAGGGTCATGGGGATCGCCGCCGGCGTGGGCAACTATGGTTATTATACAATGCGGCGTTTCCAATAAGGCATAATCAGGAAGCTCCTTCTGCGTTCTGATTTGGATAGCATTCAAATAGATTTAAAAAAACGATTTGTATGTTAAACATTTCTGAAACTTATCAGAATTCTCTCTGAATCAGCATAGCAATAACATCTCGATCAAAAATGATCTAGATCGATGAAACCGATCTAATTGAGCATTTTTCGAAATGTGATCTTTTGAAAAATGATCGATGACTTTCAAAAACAAAAACAAACTCACTGAATCTGATCGATCGTTTTATGTTTCAAAACGATCTCTCCAAATCTGATCGATCACTTTCCCCACAAAGTGACCGATCACATTCCTCGTCGATCACTTTGAACTGAGCGGTGGAAGATCACTTTTCACTTTTTAGATCACTTGCGCAACACTAGTGTGAGTGGCATTTTCTGTTAACAATACAATTAGTGAAAATAAAAATAATCTTTAGTTGAAAGTAAAGCAATAATTAATACATATTGTATTTCAAGAGTCGCTGGTCCCATGATCACAGTGATGTACGCACTGTCTGGACAGCAGATGATACTGCTACTGGCGATATCCCAGGTACAATAGAAAAAAACAAAACTTTCGTTGACTTGTAGAATCAGTTACCTGTTATCGTCCAGTCCTTAAGGTTCTGAAACGATCTAAAGTAAAAAATACTGTCAAAAATATGGATTGTTTCTTATAAATTCATAACTATTAACACTGCAGATTGTTGTCGGCTTTCTGGCTGTGGGGTTATCAGCATCATACTTCTTCTTCGATTTGGGCAAACGGTGAGAATTGTTCACGATTTAACCATATCAATAACAATAATATTTCTCACTTACTAATCAATTGTTTATTACATTTCAGAGTGAACAGCCGAGTGCTCTTCCTAGTTTCTATGCTAACCATCATAGCTGGATATCTGATTAGCTACCCCTTCCCGTTTATGTCCACGCCCATGAAGCCTTTCAATGGTATGACTCATTTTTCGAGGCACAATTTCCCCCATTGCACACTAAAGTATGCACTCAAGCCATCATCACCAATGCAACGAAATTAGCAATGCAATTACAAATCCGTTCAATGGTGAGAAGGAATTAAATACGCACCAAGAATGATGATTACATCTGATGTCGTGTTTCTTTCAGAAACAACAAATACTGGCTGCGACCCACAAGTCTACTCGTGGTGCGACTCTCAAATGGTCAGCGTGCTCCATTTTACAGATATCGATAGCTTGTTTAATTTTACTTTGTCCAAAGATGAACCTACACCGTTTAGGTTGCCAATATCATACCTGTGATTATCGCAATGATAATAACGATGGGTTTCTCGATCCCTGCTAATGCAATGAGTCTGGACACGATATACTCAAAGATGCTGGGAGATATTGACCAGGTAAGGAATAGTTCGTGATTCGGGCCGTCGTCCCTTCATTTGAAACACTGGGTCGGCCTATAGATCGGTGAAAGAACACATACAATGAAGAGTGTTTTTAAAACTCAATTGAGAATATTTTCAAAATGGCAATCGTGCTTTGTTTAGAGCGTAATGCAATCACTTATCGGCGTCTGCTCTGACTCTGTAAATATTCTAGCTCCGATATATTCATCGTAAGGATTTTCCCGTTATTTCCTGTTTGTTTAATGATTTCGAACTATCGAAAATTGTATTATCTCAGTGCACTTTTTGCGTCGGTCGGCCTGAACTACGTGCAAATTGTCAACGGCTCCATCTACATTGTTGCGACGATTGTTTGGGTGGTTTTGCGGAAGTGGCTAACTGTCTACGACTAGCTGTAAATTATTCGAGCTTATGTTCTAGGTAATTGATTTCTTCTTCAATTATTTTACGAGTATTTTGTGAAGAAAAGAATTAATAATAAATCGTGTTTCAAAAAGAAGAGTATAGATAAATTGTTCATATAATTGCGCTGGAGAACTAGTTTCAGACGAATGTACACTGTGGAGAGTGATTCACGACGTATGATAACAACTAAGCAGTATTCGTGGTCGTGATTATATGCTGCGTCCACATTATTGCTTTTCACTCATAAAAACATTCAGCGGAGAGAAGGGAAAATCAATAATGGTCGAGGAGGGCGGATCGACTATCGATAAAGAGTTCACTTCTGTACGCTAACAGGAATATTAGGTGAATGAAAAGTTGTTGCTTTTTCAATGAACATTTTATCTATCAGGTTGGTCGGAAAGTCTTTGTCTATGGATTTGTGTTGACACTGCTCGTCGCAAATACCCTTTGGCTTTCCATCGTTTCTAGTGAATAACTATCAGTGATGGACCTTTATAGTAAGCAACTTCCCATTCCCTTCCCTTCAGTCAGGCTCTAATAGAGCAACGATGTATGATCCTAGTGACATCAACTTCAGCCATGTTCTGCTTTCCCTCCTCCTATCCCACACCACAATGATGCTTCGGTGGCCCTGCTAAAGAATCTTTATGACACACATGTCCACACTACAACACCATGAGGAATTGGTTATATCGCTTCGAATAAGACGACTTTTCCCTCAATGATTAGGAGACCCCTTGATATGGACTTTCAAACGTTGAAGAGTAGCGGAAACGAGCCCATTAACTGTCCGTGAAATGGGCATCACACTTGGGGTCCATCATACCATAGTAGGAGAAGTGTTGATAACCCTTGGAATGTCGAAAATTAGGAGTTGATTCACCCCTCATGACTTGAGCCAAGCCAACCATGACTACCGAGTCGACGATTTCATGATCCTATTCGCTCTCCACGGTGGGGATCGGTAGCCGAACCGGCTCATAACCGTTTATGAGAGAGGAATCCCATATGGTACCAACAACAGGAGAGCCCAGTGGATTGGAGAAGGATAGCCCACACAGGATGTCCTCAAACCTGCTATTCGCCCCGAAAAAATCATGCTGTCCGTGTGGTGGGAAGTGGATGGCACGATCTAATCGGAGCTGCTAACCGTGGGTTTGACAATTACGCGGGCCAAGTAACTACAAGTAACAGTAAGTAAGTAACAGTAGTTACATAACTACAGAATCTGAAGAATTCAGTCGATCGTTCAAGCCTGAAGGACACGAAAGTTTATTATCAGCACGATGACACCCGTCGCCATGTCTCCAATCAAGTCAAGTAAAAACTGACTGGATACGGATGGGTGGTTCTCGCCAGCCCCCCGTATTCTTCTGACTTGGCCCCTTCAGATTATAGGCCTTTCGCATACCTGGCCCATGCCCTGAGATATACAAGCTTAATTTCCCGTGAAAGTGTCGAGTCGGCTCACATGTATTACTTTGCTTCGCTCCAAGACGGGTTAAACATGAAGGGGATACACACATTGAAGGTACGTTGGGCATACATTGTCAATAATGATGACACGTATAATTTACCTCTTGTTATTGTTTCCTCGAAAAAACAAAGTTTTGAAAAAGTGACAAAGACTTTCCGACCAACCTAATACATGAAAAATGTAGAGGCTCTGATGGAGTCTGTGTGTGTTACTTTTATATCATTATCACATAATTTGTTAATTTGTGTTGCACTGGAAACACATATCGACAGGCAATGCGACACATCTTGCTTGCAAAATGCCAAAATCAAAGTTGAAAATGACACTTTTCACATCAGTATGAGGCGCTAGGCCGCGGCTGTTGAATCTGAGCTTTGATTCCCTAAGCAAGGAAAGATTATGGGGAAATGAGAGATTTCAGAGAAGCAGACGGCATCAGAATCCTGCTAAGCATCATCAATATCACTATAAAACCGCCTCCGCCCAGACCCAATTCACTCTGCAATGTTCCAGCTCCTTCTGCTCGCGGTGTGCGCTCCTCTAGCAGGTGACTCATGTTTTCTCAGTATTTTTTAAAACTGTTTCCCTTTTTCCAACAAATTTCCTGTCAATTTTCCGTAGTTCATCTAGGACACTGAATGTTTACTTCACTTTTTTCCATTAGAATTATATGATTCATTTTTCTACACACTTCCTATACCGGCCGAGCATTAAGTTAGAATGAAGAGCCTATCTGTTCTCTATCACTATTGTCTATGCATTTCATAACGAAGCAACACTTCAGGCGCTGTCGCGGTCTGCCCGTTGCCCAAAGAGGTTCCGGTAGCCGATCACCCCTCTCCGTATGATCGGGAAGACATGCAACAAGGAAACGATGGAAGTAAGCACTCGACGAATTATTAGACTGTTGTTATTTTTTAACATTACAAAAAACTTTTAATTGTAGCTAACGACTGGTTCAAGTGCCCGTACATATTCGTCGCGGTCAGTTGGACATTTTTTATAATTTTTATATTTTTAAAATGACTTTTTTTTCAACGGAAAGAATAAGAAAATATTCACTATTCGAACCAATAACCGTAGTAAAAAAACATTTTGTTGTTGCAGAAAAGAAGTGTTGATTCGAAAACAGTCACGTCCGGTGGCACTTTTTATTGCGACACTGCATCTAAAAAGTGAGTTATTTAATAATAAATGTTATGTCATCCTACGCATTCAAGGGGTAAATAGTAAACGTGTATTTTTTGAGTTTACTGAACTACAACTAACGATTGCAAGTTCAAATTAACCTAATTAACAATAAAACTGGGAAATCAGTGTCGAATTATGGAGGGAAATACAATCAGAAATATTAGAATATCATGTCTTCAGGTGGTACGATCCTAGTAAAAAAGGAAATAACTACACTGCTCCTGAATACGTAAGATTTCAAATATTACACTTATGCTGATAAATCTTTCGAAATAAGGAAGCTATAAAGATGGTATTTGATGGATGTTTAAATGATATTTTTGCTTTCAGCTGAGTTGCGGTAAACTAAATGGAAATACTCAAGGTGTGTATTAAATCTTGAAATTTACTCCTAAATTTGACTGTTTATTTGCAAAAATATAGTTGAATGATGAAACCGTGAATTGTCGATCTCTCGTCGGAAACATGATGCAACGGTGGTATCAACGTAGGCAAGTCAATCAATAATTGTAAATAGTAGGAGCGTATGGAGTGTTGAAATAAAATTGAAGAAAACGAGTAGATGTCCACATAACTCAAAATTTCAGTGTACTGCCAAATCTGGGACAAACTTGCCGGCGCTTTGCATACTACGGCCCTCTATCCCGGGAATGAACAATACTGCCCTGTGGGCCAAACACTTCAATTCGAGGATGGAAGGAAGATAAAAACGGTCAAGTGCTCAGGTAAGATATTCATTGGATATGTCCCAATGAGTGGTCTACAGACTCTAAATCTGACGGAAACGAGAGCACGGGTAAGGGGGGGGGGGGTGACAAAAGAGCAACCGACAAAAGAGCAACGGAACGCCATTTGCCGGAGATTCGAGCTAGCCGCTTGGGAGTTGTTGCATTGTAAGCAGTATGCAACAACTCCCAAGCGACAGCAACAACTCCCAAGCGACAGCAACAACTCCCAAGCGACAACAAGCAGTATGCAACATTCCCCACCCTGGATCTCGACCGCAACAAAGAACCTTCTTGCCACACGTCACCAATTGCAATCCAATTCGCAAGGAACTGTCGCCTATTCCATCGCATGCAAGGCTGCTCGAATGAGTCTCGTAGCGGATATCAGGAAACGGAAGGAAGAACAAGCACGGCAAGCAGCGATGATGGGAAGGAGCATTGTGAAGTGCATGCTGTCTCTTCAGTCGTCGAAGCAGCGTCTTCTCGTCCCCGATCCTGTCTCTGGTGCACTCTCTCAAGCAGCAACCAAGACAGCGGTGAAGACCTTCTTTGACGACCTCTACACGCCAGGAGTGCAGCTTCCTCTCACTGTGTCCCCTCCCGCTCTAGACCCATTGCCACCCTTCCAATCCGATGAAATCAGGCATGCGATGTCTCTCCTGAAATGCGGCCATTCCCCTGGTTCGGATGGGATTCTCCCTGAGATGCTCTTCCTCGCCAGAGATCACTTGGCCCCAGACATCGCTGATCTGCTCAATCGACTGGTTGCCGGAGACGCAGTTCCAAGCGATTTGACGGAAGCAGTCGTTTCATTGTTGCATAAGAAGGGAGATCCTAAGAACATCGGCAATTTCCGCCCCATTTCGCTGCTCACCGTCACTCTCAAGAAGATGACAAGGGTGATTTTGAGAAGATTCGAGCAAGTGTTGGAAGAGAATGAATCGACGACCCAAACCGGTTTTCGTCGCGGATTCAGCACCCTCGATAACCTTCATGCGATCAAGCAGGTAGCAGAAAGAGCCCACGAGTACGGTATCCCTATCTACTTGGCGTTTATCGACTTCCGCAAGGCCTTCGACTGCGTTGAGTGGAATGCTTGCTGGAACGCCCTCTACTTCTTCGGAGCCCACCCCATCCTCGTCCACCTTCTGCGTCGTCTTTACGAGTCTTCTTCCACACTCATTCGAGTAAACGAAGAACTCTTCCCTGTCACCGTGAGAAGAGGAGTTCGCCAAGGGGATACACTCTCCCCTCGCCTTTTCAACGCTGTGCTAAGATCTGCGATGGACAAGATTGACTGGGAGAAGGATGGAATCCAAATAGATGGGATGAATCTATGCCATTTGGAGTACGCGGACGATGTAGTTCTCATCGCGAAGTCGCGACCCGAATTGGAGAAAATGTTGAAGAAGTTGATGAGCGCTTGCAGAAGAGTTGGTCTCGAAATCAATGCAGCAAAGACCAATCTACTCACCTCCTGCACCTCTACCAGGAATCCAATCACTATTGACAATCTACGGTTCGAATTTTTCGAAAGAGCCACATATCTAGGAGGGCGAATCAGTCTTCCCCTAGATCACTCCGACGAAATTGAACATCGGATTGGACTGGGCTGGTACGCATGGAGTAAGCTGTCCCATCTTCTATCGTCACGCCTTTTACCCATGAAGATCAGGCGACGGCTCTTTGAAAGCTGCATCACAAGTACAGTACTCTACGGATGCGAAATCTGGGCATTACGATCGAGTGAGAAGGAACGACTGAGTGTTACTCAACGAAATATGGAACGGAGGATGTTGGGAGTTACGATCAGAGATCGTTGGAAGAATGAGCGAGTTCGTGGAATCACCAAGCTAAGAGACTGGGTCGAGGAGGGATTGAAACGGAAAGCACGGTGGGCACTCAAAATTAGGCAAATGAATCTGGAGCAGTGGAGTCGCGCTACTACAGTCTGGACACCCTACAACAGGAGCCGCCCCCCTGGGAAGCCACGCGTACGCTGGAGAGACGACCTTAGCCGAGCCATTGGCACACATTGGTGGAGTGCAACCTATGCAGAATATAGACAAATCCTCATCTGAGCAAACTGCCTGATATGATAAACTGATTGATTGATTGATTGAAGCAGTATGTGCTACCCTAAATTTGCATATACAATTATCGTTACCATGCGAGCTTGAGTTTCACTCCATATCTATGTATCATGGTCCAAAATTGAGCATTTGAGTACAAAATCAAGGTAAGATAATTTCGAAATGCCCTAACCATCCGATATCTACGCTACTGGTTTAGAGTAGTTACTGGGGTACTGGAATATCGATTGGTTACGGTACGTTGTGCTTATCTAACCATGATTTTCCACTCAAATTGCCCATTTTGGACCATGAACCCCTATTCATAGATATGGAGTGAAACTCAAGCTCGCCCGGTAACGAGAATTGCATATGCAAATGTAGGGTAGCACATGGATACAATGCAACGACTCCCAAGTGGCTAGCTCGAATCTCCAGCGAATGACGTTCCGTTGCTCTTTTGTCGGTTGCTCTTTTGTCACCCCCCCGGGTAATGTATGGACTCATGTCTTACGAAACCAATCTGAATATCATCTTGCTTATTCCACGAATTCTTCAAAAACAAATATTTTCAGCTTCCGGACTTGATATCATACACATTTTTCAGCCCGATTCCCCACCTCCCGCGGATCTATTGTGGAATATTATGTGGGTTTCAACAATGAAAAAATAAAGAACAAAAATATTTTCAGGTTCTACTACAATCCCGGCCTTATTCTGCATGCGTTCTGCTCCGAGCCCACATGCGTTTCCGTGATTCAGAGCAACGGAATCGGATACGATATGGTCAATTACAAAGGTACTGTAATTGTTGTTGATATAGCTATATTTAGGGCCTTCGATTTACTTTAGCGAAAGGAAACTATGATATATCGTGGATGATCATTCTAATTTTAATATTTTTTTAAATATTAAAAAAATGACATTAAAAATGCAGGAGTTGTCGGTCGAGCTGTGAAGCAGGATAACATTGGCATCCTGAGACAAATCTGCCCCACTGGTTCCCAGAAATTCCGCAATCTTGCATTCAACAAAGTTGGAAGGCACTACGAGCATAATCTGAATGGCGTGAGCAACATTTCAGACATATCTGTGCAAGTGAACATTTACATGGTATATGATTGGTCGATATTGATTGATGTGCCTAAATTTCACCGCGTGACTCATAAAGCAATAGTAACAAATAGAGTTTGAGACACTAAAATACTTTTTCTTTATTGAAATAGAGTTTCTAAATAGAGTGTGTGTTTGTTTTTAATATTAAAAAATTGAAGAGAAATGTCCACATTTCGTACGGTTAGTGCAAATGCTTCTAGGCTGGAAATGTATTTAATAATGACTCTGCTAGGTTATTTCCGAAAGACTAGATTCGATAATACTCTAATGCACATGGTTCCAGTCTGGTCTGAAGC
Organism: Pristionchus mayeri; assembly: GCA_036245805.1. Classification (NCBI taxonomy): domain Eukaryota; kingdom Metazoa; phylum Nematoda; class Chromadorea; order Rhabditida; family Neodiplogasteridae; genus Pristionchus; species Pristionchus mayeri. Next base: position 4,302,016 of record BTRK01000002.1, on the reverse strand, counting down.
AGGGATGGGTAGCGTCCGTCTATGGAGCCTGCCAAGCTAAGAAGCCGATCAAGAGATGGAAGTGCAGATACAGCGAGGGTAAAGTACAAAAAAACTTAATAATGTAAATAAATAAATGACAAACAAATAAATTACTAATAAAAAATAATAAATTTATCAGATCTGATGTACGATGATAACCTGGAGGGCAACACTTTCTACAGCGGACTAGTGCAAGATGCAGGAACAGTCCACTTCTGGGCCTATTGGGAACTGGCCTGAGTATCATTGTAATTGTTATGAATGATTCTTGGCTGTGTTGAATATAAAAGAACCGTTGCATATAAAAGAACCAGCCTCTATTCACGTAACTTGACAGAGGATTTGCAAGAATGGCAGTGAGTACCAGAGTGGAAACTCTCTTAATAAACATGAACATTCTGAGAAGATACGAAAAGATAAGTACGGCATGTCAGCATTACTTTGGGAGGACATCAGATAGGCAGACGCATAATCCCTTACACGTTTATTTTAAATACTAGATCTGAAAGACTAGTTTAGCAGATCTGAAATCAACGCACGTTATGTACCTGCTTAAACAGATTATATTGCCGGTAATTTGCCTATAGATAACCGAGTATTACTCTAAACGTATGTTGAGGCATCCAAGCAAGGGTGATTTGCCACCCCCGCGCTAATTCTGCGTTTCTGAGGTTATCAGCGACCTATGCGTGAGGCTACCGCCCGTGTTGTGTGCACGTGGTGGGGGATTTATGACCTATTTCTTAACCCCCGTGGTATGGGTGTATCTGCAGGCGAGGGGGTCGAACTCATGACCATCGGATTCGCATTACTGGCACACAACCACTGCGCCACCTCGCCCACTCGCCTAGTATTACTCTGTTAACGATATAGCTGAGTATTTCATGACAGTGGAAAAAAATGAAAATGATGAGTTTATGATTTTAAGAAATGCCAATTCACTTTCACAAATGATTTGATGATTGGGAAAAAAACATTCTAGATTCTGTACTGTTCTCATTTCTAACAAAATGAGAGCTTGTCTCTCCCGACCCTTAATTGTAAAGGAAACCGACTAAATGTGCATTGTAAGAATGCCACAAAAATCCAGCAATGTCAGGAATGGAGAAGGGTAATAACACGCAAACGATACCATGATCCCAGTTATATTCGTCACTATCTTAAATCAGATAACATCATTGAATATTATGTACGAAGCAGTTGTGTATTAGATAAATTCTTATCAGTTACGAGGAGAACAATACAGTTTAAAATTGTTATCTTTCCGTTGCAACTCTACCCTTCGCATCATCCGTCTACTGACTGTATTATTGTAGTATTGTGGTTTTGTACAGAGTATCATACTGTAGTATTGGTTATCGTTCGTCCCTAACACAGCGTCCCCACCCTCTATCCGTCAATCAGAACTAGAGTTCGAGAAAACATACCACGGTCTCTTCATTTTACACACTCTCTCATCGATCGACAGGTCTAGAGAGTATGTGAAATGAAGAGACGAAGGCCCGAATTACGGACTCCAATCAGAACTCGATGTAGAGGCATAAATTAAAAATCGTTTGATAAAGCTTCACATCGTTCAAGATTTACCACGCATCAAAAACCAAATCGAGCAAAAAGGGAAATAGCACTTCCGCATCGGCTTTGGGTGCAATGCCACGCATATCAAATCGCATTTTGATTATCCAAAAGCGAAATAGCGCACGGAAAGGAGAGCTTCCAGTGAACCAGAAGGTGCCGACATGAGCGCAACTGCCATTGAGGACACTATAAAATTGCCAAAATACCACGTGAACTCCCTTCTACGACGCCTTCAAGGCATAATCTCTCTCATACCCTGGTGATGAAAAAATTATAAGTATAAGTATAAGTATATCTCATTAAATGTGACAATTTCAGAAATTGAGCGCTGAGGCCAAAGCATTTACATTCGGAAGGAATTATACGTGCGATCCTGCATCCGGAAAGTCAGTTTACAAATAATAGACAAAATTTAAAAATAACAATAATATTGCAGATGGTACCACCCAGGAGACAATTACACGGCGCCTCCTTTTGTGAGACTTATCTTCCTAAACTAAACAAGAGAAATTTGTTTTCAGTTGAACTGTGTTGTTATTATATTATTATTATTAATATTAGTATTATTGTCATTATTATTATTGTCATTATTAACCTTTCACGTTACAGTATCTTAAGTTTACTATGCACTCTATTTACAGCGTATTGTGAAGTTTTTGACAAGCAGCGCAACGGAGCCGTGGGACAGATCGCTGTCTACACGGGCAAAGAAGCCTACTGCCCCATCGAAGAAATCATGTACTTTGACGATGGAAGGGCTGTGAAAGCGATGACATGTGCAGGTAGAAGTGAATATTAGTAGGTTATATCATAATTGTTTATTTGAATTAATTAATTAATTAATTCGTTGTTTTGCTCAGCTTCGACAAATGAAATCGAAATCGAATTCGAGGATGGAACAGTATCGCAGCATGTTGCCCCGACGCTCCAGTGTAGGAAAGGTAATGTAAGCATTTCATTAGACGTTCTACTATGCATATCTGCGCCTGAATATATTTTATTTCGGAAATCTATGCCACTAAAGCATACTATCAACCAATTAACGACATAATGTATACACATCAATATTATCATGCTCAAATTAAATGTTGTCAAGTCTGGAACAAGCCAACATCAGGCGGTTCCCCAGTATCCAAGTTCCTCCAACCAGGCAAAGAACAGTACTGTCCAGTGGGTACAAAGCTTCAGTTCGCCGACGGAAGACCTATCAAAACCATCAAGTGCTCAGGCAAGGAATGTTGTTTTAATTTTTTAAAAAACGATTTTTACTTGTTTACATTTCGATATTAATATAGCAAAATCAAGTTTCAGATCCGGAACTCAACATTGAAACTGAGGATGGTCTAGCAATGAAATATTGCAACCCTACTCTAACGTGCGCTGGACCAGCTACCACAACAACAACTACCACTACTACTACTACTACTACTATCCCGGCTCCGACGGTAAGATTTGCCCGTAATATTATCAATATCTATTCATTGTCTGGATTGAAGGATTTCCAAGGTTTCTTTATGTATCCGTGCATACACCGGGAAAAAACAAAATTCGCATTCTGAAATAGTTGGAACAATAGTCGAACTTGTGTGTTATATTGCAATTGCGGATTTTTCATAACTGTTTGCACATTTAGCGTGAAACCAGAATGCACATCGCATCTCATCAATCATTATCACCAGTGAGAGAGCATTCCAAACTCTAAGAATTGTAATTTCTTTTGAACTTTTCATTGATTACTATTCTTTGCACGGAAATAATGGCGTCGCTTCTACACCATTTTCCAGAACTATCATGACTATATATTCTACTTTGGGGAGTGATCCGCATTAGTCGTAAAACAACTTACCAAAATAGGTACGTATTCCGGAAATGTGGTTTATTGCTTCTGTCAGATTTAGAACATATTCACAGGAATTGTTACTCGGAGAGCTTGGGGCACAAATTAAACCCACAAAGAAGTACATATCATGAAAATGCTACATTTGAAATTTGGTGAAGATTCACCTTTCCATTCGAGAGATTTCGTGATTATGGTTTTTAACCTCAAATTGCAACGCCGAAATCGGCTTTTCCGCCTCACTAGTTATCCGTCGACGCTTGAAACTCCCATTTAGCGTTTTCAATGGAAGCATCCATCCTTACTGATTAGTTTCTCTAAAGGGTGGGAGCTGTATGGGGCTTGTTTAGTTTTAGCGATGGTTTGTGTTGAAAACACAAAATCGTGGAAATGTTGTCAATTTTCTTTTTTTTTGTTTTTCTACTGAATGCCTTTGGATCGATCGGTCTAAACTACTAATTGTAATGACCTAACACTACATCAAATAATTCCCAAGTGGTATTTGATACATGAGAAGCATTCACAAGAAAATATCCGAAATCTCTTGTTGCGAAACTTTTGCACCAACCTGATACTATGTGAGTAAGTAATTCAGAAAATGGTATGGATTACCGAATATGTCATTTCAGAACAACGCGCCGTCAAATCCACAGTGCTTATGGGCACTCAAGTGCGTATTGTATCATCTCCAAACTATACATCGCTTGAAAACAATGTTTTTTTTTTAAATTTCAATTTTGCAGCTACTACTACAATTTTGCTCGGATTCTGCATGGTTTCTGCGCCCCGACTGAAACGCAGGTAAACAAGGGTAGTAGATCAGAGATCAAAGATCATGCCGTGGAAACAGTCGGGAAGAATTGCCATAATGGCATATTTTGGCTCCCAGTAGTGAAATCGGCTTGAAAATTGAAAGATGGGATGGAAAAGCCATTTGCACATCATATTCCAATTTTCAAGTCCCTATCTCTACTGGGAGCCGAGATATGAAATTGCGTGAATTCAAATAATTCCCAATTCTCCACGACTTTTTACTCGGCATTAAATATTTAGGGATGCGCCCAGTTGTTCAACAACGGGATTGGATACGACAGGAGCACAGGCAGTGGTAATCACAGCTTTTTTTCGCTATTAGAGATTTTAGCATCGAACTTTGTAGAACAAAAACGAAATCTTAATGATACATTTGATTGGTGTAGTTTAAATCGGTTCCACTATATGAAACACAATATTGCAAATGTATAATTTTAGGAAGCCTGGGAAACACCATTACGGAAACCTGCTTCTACCAAATGAAAACGGTATAACTATACAGTGTACACATCCGTTTTCTTAGTTTGTTTCGTTCTCTTGGCGATCAATCAAAACGATAAATAAGCTCCGAATTCATAACTAGCCCCAGCGAGAACGCTCTTACGCTCTTTGACAAATGAAACCGTAGTCTATAATTTATATAAATTGTCACTCGACCGGATAAATGGAGATATCCGTGTTCAAACTCTAGATCATATCACACTGACTTGAATTGTTTGAGGAATTTATAATCGCTGTGGCCCACTGCTTTTGGACAAATTTTCTTGCAGACATGCTCCGTGAACCAGCAGAATCTGAGACGGCTTCACTTCCACAGGGTTGGCAACCACTACGAGCACCACTTGACGGTTACGGCTGTGAGTTATAAATAACTTATTAGTTCCGGAAATCGCAAAAAGATGGTTTTGAGAGGAATAATCGCATTCAGAGGCATTCAGAGGTTACGGCTGTGAGTTTGACATTAAATGAGCTTGGATCTGTAAATTCCTGAAAGCAGATTCGGGAAACAATTACAATTTGATTTTTTATATCGATTTCAATAGGATGAGGAAGAACAAGTATATTCGGAACATTTCCGATATGATACATTTATAAAAATAATTAAAAATGCATGTATATTTTATTTATATCTGCAGGATGGAGGCATCTTCGTGGACTACGTCGCACTTCAGCAATGTGATTATTTAACATTTTAATTATTACATTATACATTGTAAAATAATATTAATGTTTTCTTGAGGGCATTGCGGAGCGCGTTGGCCCGTCAGGGCATGGGGCTGCTCGGCGAGCGAGGGTGAGCAATACTTATTATTTACAATGGTTCATTGAACTATAGCAATTTACTTGGTTTAGAAATGATGTTTATTAAGTGTAGATACAATTAGAACAATTCAGATATGATGTACGCTGGCGATATATCATCTAACGCATTGTACGCTGGTCGTGTGAAAAATGGAGGTGTACCTCATTTCTGGCTGTGGTGAATGGATAATCAGATGTACTTTTAGTACTATCTGCAATTAATACAATGTGATAATTCAATAAAAGACTGTTATTTATCAAAGCATTAGCACAACATTCGATATCCATAATCCCTCGATGAATGATCTTCTTCGAATTGAGGATAAGAACTCTCCAAAACAATCAACTCTCGAGACTAATTCGAGTGACAACTGGTTATTCTATCAAACAACATGCCGAATACCAAACTGATAATTGTACTTTCTGAAAATTTGTAGCCGATATGGTTCGCTTGCAAAATCTGAGGGGCACTACGCCGGATGATAACTATGACGTCATGCAGCCTTTGATCTATCAAAGGCTGCATGACGTCGTAGTTCTCACCCGACCTAGTGCCATCTGAGGTATGCTTCCCCTAAGAAAGAAGGGAACGAAGATAATGCGACTGATGTGAATATGTCGATTAAGGGGAATTGATGATTCCAGTATCGATGCAACTCTCAATCAAAATTCTTTTATTTGGTCCGATCATTTGAGAGTATGAACATTTAATCGGCTGCAATATATATGCTGAACACAAAGGAAATACGAAGTAAGTTAGATATATTTAAAAAGGTTGTGAACAAAATATTTACTGGATGGAAAGGGACTTTAATCACTTAAAGTTGTGAAAAATATTTACAAATTTGAATGTACAGTGGCCTTCATCGCGTCACTTCGTCATTTAATCCAACTTCTCGTCTGTCTTTCCGACATTTTCCTTGGAAGTCTTGCCCTGTAACAAATAGTTTTAGATGCAAATTCAGATGATCCTAAATTTTATGTAGTTAATTCACGACAAAAATCGGAAACGCCTAAACGATTTGTTTCAAAAATAAGTATTATAAAAATACAAACACACCGGGTCAGAGTCGGCCAGTCCCTGTCCCTTTGCCTTTGCGTCCTCACCCACAGTTTCATACTGAAAATGATATTTTGAAAACAATTACGCTCAGGGAAAATATGTATCCTGAAAAGTTATAAGAACATCATTATTCAAGTACATAATCGAAAGCTGTAAATTGCTAGAATAACTGACAGGTCCGAGGAACTCATCTGTAGCGAAATTCACGAATCCTTTGGCGTCATCGTACACAGTGTGGGCCTAAAGAGAGCCCATTTCGAAAAATCATAAGAAGGGAAGGGGATACTCGGTGATTCCTGTCATGGCGTAGAAGTGTTGTTTTCTTCGAAAATTCATAAGACACGATTATGTTACAAATAGTTCCCAATTCCGACTTTACGGTCTCTTCACTACTCCAAACTTGACAGGTCGACCGTCATTAGCACGCGTGTCGCGTAAGAATCGAATAAAATCTGGAGGTCTTGATCACATTTCCTGATCCATATGTTTATATACATTTTTCGAAAGCTAATAGGGTCCCCCACAAGATAGCTTCGAGCTTTTTTGCATATCTATCATTTCTGACCTTATTTAGGGCGTTAAAGTTTGCGTGGCCCAAAAAATGCGAATTTTGGAGGCTCACAGCTCTTTTCAAATTCAATATCCTGACAAACTGAAAAGAACGATTTGTTCCTAGCATCCATAAGAGTGTCCCTAGCCCATTGGGCTGTTAATTTTTTAAATTAGCATTTTCGTTAATCGATTAAAATAAATCACTTTCACCACAAATCGAAGTCCAGGTTGATTTTATGCTCTAGACCTAGAGTTTAGAAAGACGAATCGAATGAGGTGCTTATTGAATCTGTAATGTTGTGTGTTCTCGAGATATCGTCTTCAGAAGCTTTTCCCGACCTCTCATTTCGAGACGAATCCCATTGTTCTCCCTATCATTTCTGACCCTCTCTCATTTCCTCCCTCTCATTTCGCGTCGCGCGCGGTGAAACATACCTCAACTACCCTTTTACTTGTTTCAAATTTTTCGGATTTTATGACTTGCACATATAAGAAGCAATATTGATCAAATATTTATGCAGTGCCTTTAAAGAAAAATTTCATTCTTTTCTTCAGCGATAACTTGTCTCGCAAAGTCTTCTTCATGAATCCCGAGTATCTCTTCCTCCTCCACTTCCTCTCCTTCATCCTCCGACTGGCATTCCTCTGACTCCTCCGACTCTTTCACTACATTCCTCTTCCTTGTTCCTCCTTTCGTTGAGCGGACACTCGCCTTCGAGGCTGCACTTCTCGTGTTTTTCTTCGGTGGAATCTTTGCCTGTGCCGTCACTTTGGCAATCTTCGCCTTGCTCGCCGATGGTCCTCAAATTTCGGATTTATATTATATTGAAGGCTTTAGTCTACCTGGGATTCTTTTCTTCTCCAGACGTGACAAGAGGGAGGTGAGCTGCTTCTCAGAAGGCAGTTTGGAGTAGGGCAGGATGTAGCGGAATCAGTAGTGTGAGCAGAATCATTGCATAAAATTCGGCACAAACATGCTTAGAATAACGAAACATTTAAGGAAAAATAGGTTTCTGCACTGCAGTAGTAACAGTGAACGTCAATCTCCCGCGCGCGACGCGAAATGAGAGGGAGGAAATGAGAGAGGGTGAGAAATGATAGGGAGAACAATGGGATTCGTCTCGAAATGAGAGGTCGGGAAAAGGTTCTGAAGACGATATCTCGAGAACACACAACATTACAGATTCTATAAGCACCTCATTCGATTCGTCTTTCCAAACTCTAGGTCTAGAGCATAAAATCAACCTGGACTTCGATTTGTGGTGAAAGTGATTTATTTTAATCGATTTACGAAAATGCTAATTAAAAATTAGCAGCCCAATGGGCTAGGGACACTCTTATGGATGCTAGGAACAAATCGTTCTTTTCAGTTTGTCAGGATATTGAATTAGAAAAGAGCTGTGAGCCTCCAAAATTCGAAATTTTTGGGCCACTCAAACTTTAACGCCCTAAATAAGGTAAATAAGGAGAAATAATAGATATGCAACAAAACTCGAAGCTATCTTGTGGGGACCCCTATGGACTATCAAAAAATTAATTTTGCTCATTTTCGACTTTTCGGTTGTGATCGAGTTTATTGGATTCTTGGGCGACACGCGTGTTAGAGTAGAGTGACCCTCATTGTGAACTCTAGTAAGCACGTGACAGATCAAGGATAAACTCCCCTAATGTAAGATATCATTAGGCATCCATTCATTTCGCAATACACGGAATCACACTCATTTCTTTGGAATTTTTAAATCATTTAAATTGTAAATGTAAACAAACCGCGCTCGAGACAGCTTCACCCGCGTGCTTCACGACATCTTTCGCGCCTTCGAAGATCGAGTGAGCCTGGAATATTAAAAATATTTTTGTTTCAAAAGTTTCAAATTTTCAGTTCGAAACTAGAGGCTGAGGACGCCAAGACAGACAAAGAACATTTTGAATGTTGAATCATGAGTGCACAATGATATATCAAAGGCGGCATGCCATAGTTATCATCCAACCTTGTGTGATCATGAGTGAATGCTCTCTACTTACATCTGCTATGAAATATGTAGACTAACCGCGTGGGAGACAAAGCCTTCGGAAAACTCAATCGTTTCCTTCTTTTCGTCGTATGCCTCATTCGCCTGGAAATAAACGATGTCATAAGAGTGACCAACGAAATAATATATGACCCATGACAAATTTTCTGATTCGTAAACGGTAGTCTGGGCCATACAATCACATTTGACCTATGGATAATTATTGATTGGCGTACAGTAGATTAAAGGGCTAAAGTGTAACGGAATCAGTCCATTTTCATTAATTTTATGAGCCTGTACGCACGGGTTCACCTACTGATGTATGTAATATTTAGAATCAATATATGAGAGGAATCGCGAGAGAATCGAGCACTATCTGACTGGTATTTGTGTGAAAAGAACTTCGAACTATGCTCTTTCAAACTGCTTCGTCATAATTTCCATATCTATCGTCATCGTCGAGATTCAGAAGGAAAAACTTGACATATATGCATACCACGCTGGAGACAGCATCACCCGCATGCTTCACAGCATCCTTGAGAGAGTGAGCCTGCAGTTAGTTAGTTTATTTATTTATGTATTTATAGCACATCACTAGGGTGCTTCGGCAAGTATATTTCAGACAACAGACATATATTTCGAAGGGAACATATATGTTTAGCGGTTGTGCACGACATAATTGATATAATGGAGGATTAAATAGCTTCTCTTCGCCATTTCCTGGAACTTCCTACTCGACATAATCGCATTACTTTTCTATATTTTTCTTTAGTAATTTTTTACTGTTTTTTTAAAATTTTCTTTCCCTCAAGTTTTGCCTTGCTTCACGAGTAATCATCACAATGGTTGCTCTAATATAGGTCAGAAGCTATTGGATGTGTAGACAAACCACATGGGCGACAGCCTCTTCAGCCATTTCAAGCGAATTCCTTCGCTTGGTCTTGGTTTCATTAGCCTGAAAATACACTTCTAATATTATTTTTTTAAAAACATTTTTCGGATCCGTGTCAACGTAAGTTAGGCCAAAGCATTCGAAATTAATTTTAAAAAAATAAAAATAAATAAATAAAATTAAACATTCACCGGCTTAGAAGCAGCTGGTTCTTGTGCCGTTGCCTGTGGTTCCTCACCAACAGTTTCAGACTGAAATGTTTTGAAATGTTCTTGTCATAACTTTTGCATTCAATTTTCGTATTTTTCATTCAATATTCACCTTTGCCTCCTCCATCTTGCCATACTGCGAAATGTAATTGTAAAAACCGATATTTTGATGAGGATCACGGGAACAAACTTCAGAGTAGTGAGTTTTTTTCTCAAGGCATAGCTTATTCAGCATCAATTTTAGCCGGCTCGTTATCATAATGATGTATCTTCTACTGTAAATCGTTAAGTAAAATTAACGGTAAACCCTAATGCTACATCTTCTGGACTCGCGTGAGAACACTGTTAGGCCATTATCAAAATCATGTGGCTCCAGCAAAATTTGAATCCGCCCAAATTAAATTACAGATGAAAAAATGCGAAATATGAATCAGTGTCCTGTGGAGGAGGAAATGGAAATATAACAGGCATCTAGGTCTTTTAGGTCGGATGATCACCGTCGGATGATAACCTACTGGATGATAACAAAAATATGGACCCTTATGTAGAACTTTCACAGAAGGTTCACAAAGTGTGAAAAATGACCTAGTGCCTCAGATTGACACTAACATTTTCATTTAATGCCTCACGGCACTTCTGGAACTCGACGTAAGTTTCATCTGAAGCAGCCTTCGCTTTCTCGTAGAGCATGTCCTCCTGCAATATTTGGCACTTTTTCGAACTTCTTCGGTCACTAGTCACCCCGACACCTCTCATTTCTTATCCCTTCCTATCATTGATATGTCAATCAGGAATGAATATCTAGAAATGAGTGGACTAGAAGAGGGAGGGGTAGTGTCATTTACCGAATAAGTGTGTCCAATGTTGTTGTGCTTATAGTCACGCACTCTCTATCTATAGCAGATGTTCTGTGTTTATTCTGATCTAATGGATTTTGACCTGCTTATAATGAAGATCTCTCACTACGTCTTCAATCTCGAAATATACAGTGACTAACGATAATATTTTGATAAAAATTTTTCAAAATTTCTCCGAATACTATGATAATGTGGCAGAAATCGAATGGTCAACACAGTAGACTATTTTGCCCACCCCCTCCACATTTATGATACGTGCACACTATTGGTTGAATCACCCATGCGTTTTTCGATAAATGAAATGATAAGCGAAATCTTATTTGAATGTCACCGTGGTTGCCATCTTTGCTTCGACTTCTGAAGTGAGTGAGCGTAGAATGAGACACGAGAGGCATGCGAATTGTTTTTTTTTTTATTTTACGGAATTTCACGATTAATAAAACACAACCGCAGATCGGAAATGAGTGCGAAATAATTCAAGCCGAAATTTTAGTCATTTTCGATTGCTACAGATATCATGAACGTCTGATAAGGACAGGGAAAGCTAATTTACAGTTCGACACAATATGGTTAGATACATGTTCGAGGGATGGGAAGAAGATGGAATGAGGGACAGAAGTTGAATCATATTCGTGTAGCGTATCATATTCAAATATTGGCTCGAGCAAGGAGGAATGGGGAAAGGGTCTACCCCTATAAACAAGCGAGAGAGCATTCAACATGGAGAGAGTCCTACATGCTCCTCCTCTCTCCTTTCTCTCTGATCTCTCTCGCTCCTCGCGCAGACCAATCGAACAGCTATCAACAGTGAGAGAAGGGGAGAGGGTGGCACAAAGAACTGGACCTTTCGCCATCTGAAGTGGCAAAAACAACTCTAGCAGCGGCAGAAATGGAAATAGAGATAGGGAGAGGGAGAGGGAGAGGGAGAGAGAGATAGAGAGAGAGATAGAGATAGAGATAGAGAGAGAGAGAGAGAGAGAGAGAGAGAGAGAGAGAGAGAGAGAGAGACGAGGGATAAAGTGGAATGAAGAGAGTTCCTGCTCTCCCTCTCTGTCGTCTGGCACTCACGTGGAGCTATTCTGAGCGCTTACTAGAAGGAAAACAGCAAGATTGTGAAATAACGAAGGAAAATTCCAGCTTATCGCTAGAAAATACTGCACATAGCATCAATCAAATTTCACATGTGTGTCTTTCAGAGGATGGTAGAGTAGGATTGAACCTTCAATGGACATGAGCGCTTAATAATTCAAAGCCAGCAAATATCACTGTTCTTGCATGTCTTTATAGAGTTCAGGTTGTGGAACAATGAAGAACACGGGGGGGGGGATATGAACAATCGGTTTGGTCGAGCTACAGAATTTCGTTGCTTCCCTGGACCTTCATCGACTTATAACAGAGTTCAAGGTGGCAACTGCATAGTTTGGTGTGCGTTCCCATTTGTCACTGATCAACGATCAATTTCTGGTTCGTGTTGCAGATTTTGGCAAGATATGTTCCGCGCAGCATTCCGCCTAATGCACGGGTGTTCCCTGTAATAGAGTTCGAGAAATGGGCGCTTGTGCACAATCCCGGACGAACTTCAGCATTAAGGCCGTTACATATGCGTGAAAAGTAGTACTCGGGCACTTGTCGTTATCCTCATAACTGTGTTAGTACAATGTAGGATGGATATTCGTATCTAAATATCGAATGCAAATACAAAATTCATTTTCGAATATTGGATTGTCCGGGATTGTGCAAAAGTGACGAGAAATGAAACCACGTCCTGTTCGTTCTGCACATTCTCTAGAACGGTCGAGTGATGAGAGACTCTGGGAAATGAAGATGCATTGGTATCGGTTCTCGAACTCTATCCTGCAAATGAGCATGTTTTCCTGGTTGGCCTACTTTGCAGAAAATGATATTATCGCCAGCGGAAAATGCAGTCAACAATAATGACGAAATAAGTTATTCACTGACCAGTTAGAGGAGGCAAAGACTGAGGTTTCATCCAGTGTATTCCTTGCACTCATTAGACAGGTATGCCTATTTGGGAGGGATATTCACTACGGATTTCCTTTTTGTGAGTCAGCGGACATTTTGTATAACTAAATTTCTTGGGGGCCATCGTAACTGTTAGATCTTCCCCGGAAATAGCGGAAGTGTTTTCCTATTCAGGCCGAAGTTGGGTTGGATTGCAGCAAAAAAGATCGGCATGAAGCATCTTTCAGAATTCTAAATTTCTGAGCGAGGATTCCACTTTTCGCGGAAGGATAGGGCGCTGTTCAACGTTGACTATCTCTGTGCAAAGATTCCCTTTGACAAGTGATAATGGAATGTGTGTAAAGAGAGAAAGTGTCAATTCAGATTTGCTTGTCGGCGAAATTCAGGAAAATTTCGTTGCTTCCCAAGAATTTCCCCCGGAAAAGACGTAGAATGGCACTTCCCGCAGCAGAATCAGACAGGAGACCAAGCGGGAAGAATTGCAATCTGTGATTCCCTAAAAAACGAGAGAGTTTAGGAAACGGAGAGGTTTATTCATGTTTGCAGACACATCTTCCTAGCAAATCGCCAAAATCCAAACTGGAAATGACACTTCTCACATCAGTATCGGGTGCTAGGCCGCGGCTGCTGAATCTGACCTTTGATTCCCTAAGCAAAGAAAGATTATGCTGAAATGAGAGATTCCATAGACGGCTTCAGAATCCTACCAAGTATCATCGAAGTCACTATAAAGCCGCGTCCGCCCGGACCCAATTCACTCTGCAATGTTCCAGCTTCTCCTGATCGCGGTGTGCGCTCCTCTGACAGGTGAATCGATTGTATATTTATTTCCAAAATGGTACTAGGTCGGATGATCACCGTCGGATGGTAACCTACTGGATGACAACCAAAAATGAATATAATACCCTACCCATAATAACCTTCGTGTATGCTAAATCACCCAATGCAGCTGCTACCGCTGTCTGCCCGTTGCCCAAGCGGGTCCGGAAGCCGAGTTTCCGCCAGTCTACAAACTAGAAGAACCCATTATTGAATATACCGAGGGAGGTAAGTTCTGAATTGACAATCAGTAGTCGAGGTTGTACCTTAGGCCTCGACTGGTTCAAGTGTCCGTCGAATAGATGTACAAACGGTATTTGCTCAAGTGTCTACATCGCGGTTTGTTATTTTCATTTTTTCCAAATTAATCTGGTTCCGAAGAAAAAAAGTTGTAAACAAATTGCTAACACTTTTGGTTGATTTCAGAATAGGTAAATCGAGGATTACATAATGCATGCTACAATAAATCTATTTCGCAGAAAACGAGTGCGGATTCGAAAACATTCACGGCCGGGGCCAGTTATTATTGCGATCCTGCCTCCAAAAAGTAAGTGAATAAATTAATAATTGTTTATAATGCATACTGCAAGTCGAAATCACACTGCGAAATCATCATACATACAGTAGCGCTCAAAAGTATTGAAACGATTTGAATTTTTCATATCTTTTTCTACCGTTGACTTAGCAAGTTCGATGTTGGGGCGCTATATACCAAACCAATAGAAGAATACGATGCGAGTATTGCATCATCGCGTGCCTCATAACTAATTGCGTAGTGATGACGCAATCGAATTTCACTTTTTCAAACAGGCTTTATTCTTACATAGATTTTTTCCTACTCGCCACACTTTCTGTGGTTGGAGTCATGCCCGAGGCCTACCCAGAAAAAAATATGAGGTTGCTGCGCGACCGCACGTTTGCTGAAGCGTTGCTACAAAAAGGGGGTCTGAAATTCAGATCTCGGCTTCTAGACCAGCTAGAGACTCGTTTAAAGCACCAAAATGAACATCATCGCGATGCCAGGTGATCATGTGAATATGGACACAATATTCCAAAATTTGCCCTAGGGCATGGAAAAATCACTTTTTCACATGACCACAAAAAAAAATCACTTTTTCACATTTTATGTGAGTTTCAGCAGTGAAAGTAACGAACAATTGTTCTCAAAACGCTGTTGTTCTCAGGTTCTACTACAACCCTAGCCTAATTCTACATGCGTTCTGTTCCGAGCCCACATGCGTTTCAGTAATTCAGAGCAACGGAATCGGATACGATATGGTCAATTACAAAGGTTTGTTATTGCTGTTGTGCTGCATTAGACCATGGTCGCAAGAGGCTGAAAAATACATTTTCTATTCCAAAGTTGGCAAAGGAAGCTTCGGGAGTTGTCGGTCGTGCTGTGAAGCAGGATAACATTGGAATTCTGAGACAGATTTGTCCCACTGGTTCCCAGCAATTCCGCAATCTCGCATTCAACAAAGTTGGGAGGCACTATGAGCACAATCTGAATGGAGTAAGCTTTTTCGGCATATTCTTGCAAATTTAATAAGATTACCCCGAAAATGCACGCGAACTCGTATTTAATAAGGAATCTGCTAGGTCATGTCCAAAATACTGTCTAATACTCTAATGCAAATGATTACAGTCTGGCCTGAAGCAGGGATGAGTGGCAGCCGTGTATGGAGCCTGCCAAGCTAAGAAGCCGATCAAGAGATGGAAGTGCAGATACAGCGAGGGTAAACTAATCAAATATATTTTATAAATAAGCATTTTAGAAATTTTTATTTCCGTTTAATATGCGCAATAAATCACTGGAATTCTTCAAAAAAATACTGGAGAATTGAGTCTTTAAAATGAAAACAAGATTACAATACAAAATGAGAATCGTTCAGATCTGATGTACGATGACAATCTGGAGGGCAACACCTTCTACAGTGGACTGGTGCAAGATGCAGGAGCGGTCCACTTCTGGACCTACTGGGAACTGGCTTAGTTATCACTCTGATTATTGCGGATAAATAAATATTTTTTTTTCATTTCGCAAAGAAACCAGATCGGACAAATATAATATAAAGAGATGTTACGTTGGTAGATCGATAATTAAGGTGATCACTATTGTTAACTAAACCAACTAATGGTTAGGTATCAGGGGTGTGCAAAAAGTTTCCCACACTCCTCATTTCACATGCTCTCTCGCCGCTCTGCCTGGCGAGAAAGCACGGGAAATGGGGAGTGCGGGAAACTTTTTGCACACCCCTGTTAGGTATGTCAACCTATTTTCATTTTGGCGTTGAAATTGATTGCGTATTTTGAATGTGCCTAGATGGAAATTGGTGTTTATTATGAATCGACTGATCGGTTTACCGGTGAGAGAGTTCGGGAAATGGCGAGAGTGACCCCTCAGCTTTTTGTGACCATGCATGGTTCATAACAGACAACAACGAGAAGGAACTCTTCACAAAACGAAGCTTCGCATTCGCTGCGTGCGCTCCCTTATGTCTGAATGGGAAAGACAATGACAAGATATATTTCAAGCGATTTTGATGTGCCCCACCAGATATATCGCTATATTAGCCGAAGGTTGGCAATATTAAGTTCAAACTTGGGTTGCATTGCTCTGGAAAGAATCAACAAGAAAGAATTGAATTCCTGAAACAAATGTGATTTTTTGCCGACTACGATACTTTGAACAGCCGTGTCGTCTGATTTGTGCGACTCTAGCAAAATGAAAGCAATCATGAGTTCTCATGAGTTAATGAGTTCACCATGAAATCAAAAAAGTGAGATGCCTTGCAAACAGAGATTGGGGCAATTTCCGAATTGGTTGCCTGCTAAATTTTTGCAAACGCCCATGCTTTCCTTGACATTTCCATAGAGATAGACGAATGACACTTCCTCGCGGTCAAAATCTGGCAGGAAGCCACGCCGGAAGAATTCCGATCAATGATTCCCTAAAGATGCGAGAGCCCAGGAAACTGAGAGGATTCATGGATACAGACACATCTTCCTAGCAAATCGCCAAAATCCAAACTGGAAATGACACTTTTCACATCAGTATCGGGCGCTAGGCAGCGGATGCTGAATCTGAGCTTTGATACCATAAGCAAGGAAAGATTATGCTGAAATGAGAGATTCCATAGACATAGACGACCTCAGAATCCTACCAAGTATCATCGAAGTCACTATAAAGCCGCGTCCGCCCGGACCCAATTCACTCTACAATGATCCAGCTTCTTGTGCTCGCGGTGTGTGCTCCGCTGGCAGGTGACTCGATTTTATGCTTATTAAAAATAGTATAATACCCTTCCCAAAATAGCCTTCGTGTATGCTAAATCGCCCAATTCAGCTGCAGCCGCTGTCTGCCCGTTGCCCAAACCGATCCCGGAAGCCGAGTTTCCGCCAGTCTACGAACTTGGAGAACCCATTATTGAGTATAATGAGGGAGGTTAGTTCGGTATTGACAATCAGTAGTCGAGGTTGTACCTTAGGCCTCGACTGGTTCAAGTGCCCGTCGAACAGATGCACAAACGGTATTTGCTCAAGCGTCTACATCGCGGTTTGTTTTTTTTGTTCAAATTAATCTGAAGTTAATTAGAAAAAAGTTGTAAACAAATACACTATTGCTAGATTGATTTCAGCATAGGTAAATCGTGGATTACATAATGCATGTTACAATAAATCTATTTCGCAGAAAACGAGTGCGGATTCGAAAACATTCACGGCCGGTGCCAGTTATTATTGCGATCCTGCATCAAAAAAGTAAGGGACTCTATTAATCAATTAATTGATAAATCATACTTATGTCGAAATATTTGTTCAGGTGGATTTGCCCGGGAAAATATGGAAATAACTACACTGCGCCTGAATTTGTGTGTGAACTTTTAAAAAAAATGAATCCTCAATAACAAAAATAATTCTAATATCCTGATCTATTAACGTCGCACACTATATTGCAAATCAAGCGCTCGAGTTGGCAATGTAGAGTCGATTAATAAAATCTCTAATTCAAAATTGCACCTATGAAATACTGTTTAAAAAAAAGCCATACATGTTTTCTTTCAGTTGATTTGCGGCGACCCAGTCGGACAGCCCCTAGGTGAGCTATCAACTTACATTTCAATAGTTAAACAAGATTTCGGAGTGACGAGTGTACAGAGTATATCAGACTGACAAGGAATGGCCGCGAGGGTAGGTTGGAGTTTTCTAACGAGACCTAACGGGATCGATAGAGGATCAAATTCTAAGAACTTCTACGTGTTGCATATCTGCTGAGGCCACATGTGGATGTCTGCGCTCATGGTGGGGAGAGGTGTAAAACCGTTCATTTCTAAGGCTATGTTCCGAAATTCCACTACCACCCAGCCGTCCACAGAGGTCCTCAGCAGATATGAAATACGTAGAAGTTCTTAGAATTTGATCCTCTTTCGATCCCGCTAGGTCTCGTTAGAAAACTCCAACCTACCCTCGCGGCCATTCCTTGTGAGTGGAAAAGTGGTATTGTTCGAAAGGCCACAGCCTTGATGACGATTTCTCTCTACTACTCAGTGCTTGTTCCAAGCGCATAAATAAATTGAAATTGAAATTAGTGAAACATTTGGATTCCAGTGCACTGTCAAGCGTGGAATCTGCAATCAGAGACCGGTGCCATTACGTATCTGGCTCTCTACCCCGGCATGGAACAGTACTGCCCAGTGGGGCAGAAGCTGCAGTTCGCCGATGGAAGAGCAATCAAAACGCTGACGTGCGCAAGTAAGGAATACTTTGTATTATTTTTTTTTCAGGAGCACTAAATATGGGATGCAAAAAGGCAACACATCCGATACTGTTTCATTAACATATAAACTTGATGGCTTGCTTTCGTTTTTATTTCAAATTTGTTAACACGTTTACTGTAATGTCACATAAAAGCTGAGATATTTTGTTGAAAATGTTTCAGATTACGAGCTAACCATCGAAACAGAGGATGGGCTATCGATGAAATATTGTCGTCCTACTCTCCAGTGCGCTGGGCCGGCTACAACAACAACTACTACAACAACAGTCGCTACTACTACAACAGTGAAGGTATTCTTTGTGACCCATATGTTTGGAAAAATTCGGAATTGTAAATCGATTTATATGCACTTTTAGCCCGATTCCCCTCCTCCCGCGGATCTATTGTGGAATGTTATGTAGGTATCACCAATGAAAAATCGAAAACAAAAAAAATTCAGGTTCTACTACAATCCCAGTCTGATCCTACATGCGTTCTGTTCCGAGCCCACATGCGTTTCAGTGATTCAAAGCAACGGAATCGGATACGATATGGTCAATTACAAAGGTTTGGTTATTGTTGTCCTGGTTGTGCTGCATTAAATCATGGTCGCAAGATGGTGAAAAATACATTTTCTATTCCACAATTAGCAAAGGAAGCTTCAGGAGTTGTCGGCCGCGCTGTGAAGCAGGATAACATTGGCACTCTTCGGCAGATCTGCCCCACTGGTTCCCAGCAATTCCGAAATCTTGCATTCAACAAAGTTGGAAGGCACTATGAGCACAATCTGAATGGAGTAAGCTACATTTTATTCATATTCATGTAAAAATTGAAAGATTACCTCGAATATGCATGCAAACTCGTATGTAAACATGACTCTGTTAGAACCCTTCAACGAAACTCGAGTCGATAAGACTAATTCAAATGATTTCAGTCTGGCCTGAAGCGGGGATGGGTGGCAGCCGTCTATGGAGCCTGCCAAGCTAAGAAGCCAATCAAGAGATGGAAGTGTAGATACAGCGAGGGTGAACTAAATAAATCTATTTAATAATAAATACGCATTTAACAATTTAGCAACAATTTCGTTTAATATATGCAACAAGCATTCTTATATTGGCGAGGGAGTCTTTACAATAAAAATTGAGTCTTTAAAATAAAAAAAAAACAAGATTAAAATACAAAATGAGAATCGTTCAGATCTAATGTACGATTACAACCTGGAGGGCAACACCTTCTACAGCGGTCTGGTCCAGGATGGCGGTGCGGTTCACTTCTGGACCTACTGGGAACTTCCCTGATTATCGTCACAATTATTATGCATAAATGCATTTTGAATATATACGACCCAGTGGAAACTGTCTTAACAAACATGAACATTCTGATACGAAAACATAAGAGTTGGGTAGAGATATGAGAGAGCTTTGATCTACGTGAGAGAGTTCAGTTACACGTCGCATAGAAGGTCAACAAGATTGGATTTGCCCGGTGCGATTACGAAGCTAATTAAATTGAACCGAAGAATAATCCCTTCATTTCCATCATCATTTTCCTGAATGGCCCGGCTCGTGAGGGGTATATAAACCCCTCACTCCCTCTCTCCACTCATTCTCATCCGAGATAAAATAGTCTTCTCTCTCTCGTATTTTGGTCTTCCACACAAGAACCAACTGGCGATCAGGCTCCATCATCAATCAGCTACAGTAACAGAGGTTCTCCTCCAAGACCCCGATTACTGTAGTACCACTTTGGAGATCCAATATCCACCTATAACCCCGTACTTGAGACTAATACGATCCATATCAGATACCGTAACCAGTGATGACCCATCACAGCAGTGCACCATCCACCCCCAACACACAAAGATCCTCCAGAACAATAACAACGGCACAATCGATCAACCCCGAGAAACCGGCAAGATCAATGACCACAGCAAGGAGCGCATCGGCACCACCTCCGCAGAGCAGGTATACCGTCGATGGGGAGAGCACCCAGGGTGGAGGACGCCCGCAGGTACCCCTACAAAATGTCCCGGGTGTGACTAGCCCCGAGTTGCGAAATCGCTCTCCTAAACAAATAGTCAGAGACAGTTATGCCGTCGAAGACTTCCGACGAGACAGTTATGCCGTTGATGACCGACGAGACAGTTATGCCATCGATGCCTCCCGGTCTAATACCGTATGGAAATGATGAAGTGAAATTTAATGACTAACATTTTCCGACAAACGCGTATGGAAGTGCTATTATTTAACGGCATATACTCTCGAAAAATGGCTCTCTGTCTCCAAAGCCGTTCAAGATATTGTGAAATACGCAGAAACTGTTTTTCAGAAACTAATATTATAAAATGTGCACGCACAGAGTCGGCCTGTCCCTGTACCTTTGCCTTTGCGTCCTCGCCCACAGTTTCAAACTGACAATGTTATTTTGAAAACAATTACGCTCAGGGTATATACTTGTCCTGAAAAGTTATGATACCACTTGTATTCAAGTACATATTCGTAAGCCGTAAATTGCGTGTTTTTTATGCAGTAATCTGTGAAGCTAGTAATACCAGATTGGTTCTAGATATTCTTTCTTTGGGGAAGCACACATCAGGTAGGTGAGATATCGGCTACAAAATCTGCGGAAAGTACACTTATCGGTTTGGCAATCAGCAAGTTGCCAGCAAAATGCTAGGCTTTTTCCAACTCAGACAGTGTTTCTTCGCCGCTCCTACACCGATGATTGATTGGTGGTGCAATCATATTGCACACAATGAAAGTATTCCTGACATTTAATGTTTGGAATTTTTGAATATTTATAAATATGTTGTTGAGTTGCTTGTTGTTCGAGAGTTGCTTGTTTTGGAGAGTCCACACACACAATTAAAATAAGGTCATCGAGCGATTATGGATATCGAAGGTTCTTTTAATAATTCCATAAACAAATTTATTGGAATATCACATTGTATTAATTGCAGATACCACAACCAGAAGTGCGGTACTCCTCCATTCTTCACACGACCAGCGTACAGGGCGTTAGATGATATATCGCCAGCGTACATCACATCTGAATTGTTCTAATTGTATCTACACTTAATAAACATCATTTCTAAACCAAGTAAATTGCTATAGTTCAATGAACCATTGTAAATAATAAGTATTGCTCACCCTCGCTCGCCGAGCAGCCCCATGCCCTAACGGGCCAACGCGCTCCGCAATGTCCTCAAGAAACAATAAAATTATTTTAAAATTTATAATGTAATTAATGACGAATTTATCAAAATAGTAAGTAATTTACCTTGCTGGATAGCGACGTAACCCACGAAGATGCCCCCGTCCTGTAAATTATTAGGTTGAACAGAAAGTCTTTATCCACTGTTTTGCTCGATCACTGCTCAGTGCAGGATACCTTTGGTGTTCCCTCGCCTCTAGTCAATAACACATGACAAAGGGACTATGTGGTCAACAACTCCCCATTCCACGCCTTTCATTCTGCCACTAGTAAGACCACGATGTTTGTTCCCACGGCCTTGCACATCCGCAACGTTCTGTTATTCGTATTTCTCTCTCACACTACAATGAAGGAATAGGAACGTCAGTTGGCTGAAGTGTACGATTCATATGCCACTCACTACCAGACCATGCGCAATTGGTACCAACTCTTCGAGAAGGGGGACTTTTCCATGGATGATCATGACCGGTCTGGGAGGCCACCCGAGCTGGATTTGGATGCGCTACGGATCGTAGTGGAATTGGATCCTTCCCAAATACCCGCGACATGGCAGCCACACTTGGGGTATCGCAAAGCACCATCGTAAAATGATTGGTCTCCATTGGCAAGAAGAAGAAGCTAGGCCGTTTCATACCCCACAAATTGACCCAAGACCAGTTTGACCACCGTGTCGACGATTCCCTTTCTCTACTCACTCTTCACGCTGGAGATCGATGGTTGGACCGTCTCATAACAGGGGTCGAGAAGTGGGTCTGCTATGAGAATCACCATAGGAGGGCACAGTGGGTGGATGTCAATGAGACCCCACAGGACGTCGCAAAGCCTGGCCTTCACCCTATGAAAATCTTGCTCTCTGCCTGGTGGGGGGTGGATGGCCCGATTTACTGGGAGCTCCTACCCGAGAAGCGGATAATTACTGAATATGTCTACACTAAACAACTACGGAATCTCAAGAAGAAATTCGCACAATCTGCCCTGAACGGCAAGAAAGTGTACTATCAACACGATAACGCCCGACCCCATGTTGCACGGCAGGTCAAGCAGGAGCTGTCCAAATAAGGCTGGATGGTTCTCCCTCATACACCGTATTCTCCTGACTTGGCCCCTTCGGATTATTGGTTGTTCTCGGATCTGACCCGTCATCTCGATCAGAGATCCTTCATTTCCCGTGGGGCGATCGAGGCCGCACTCAAGCAATATTTTAATTCGCGCCGAGATGGGTTCTATAAGGAGGGAATCCATAAGTTGCCTGAACGTTGGAGATTTGTCGTAGATAACAATGGTGCATATGTTTGATTTTGCTCTTGTGCTTTATTGTCAGAAGAAGGGAAATAAAAAGTGGATAAAGACTTTCTATTCAACCTAATAAAAACAAATTACTTTTTTTTTCCTTCATAAATTTATCATCGGACATGACACGAATATACTTCGTTTTCTTCCCCCCTCTTGAATTCGATATAAAAGAACATGAAATTTCAATATTTTAATTGTTTTCCCTAATCTGCTTTCAGCAATTTACAGATGCAAGTTTAACCAATGCCAAACTCCTTTGTCATCTAGATATGACATCGTATTATCATGCTTATACGTTGCCTGTAACATTTACTCATAATCATCTTATCATATCGCATGATAAAGTATTATTAAACTCACAGCCGTAACCGGCAAGTGGTGCTCGTAGTGATTGCCCACTCTGTGGAAGTGAAGCCGACGAAGATTCTGTTGGTGCACGGAGCATTTCTGTAAGCAATGGTCCCACTCTCTTAATTTTGCACGCTCTCTCGCCGGTCAGAGATACGAGAGAGCGTGCAAACTGAACAGAGTCAGACGATTACTCATGTCCGCAAGCATAATTGCCCGAGGGAGGAAAGAGAGGTCAGTGATCTACCAGCCATGTGAGTAGGGAGAAGAAGGGAATGACTTGCCTACGTGCGGAACACAAGGTAGGGGAAGACGGCATAAGGCATCTGACCATTACGGTAATAGATGGGAGGGCATCCCTCGATATTACAAAAAGCAGTGGGTTACAGCGATTATAAATTCGTCAAAAATGCAAAGCTTGGTGGTCGTGATATGATCTAAAGTTTAAAAAAATAAATTTCCATTTCGCACACTCTCTAAGCCGATCGAGCGGTGGAAATGTATGTAATGAATAGTCCGCGGTTTCATTTCTCAAAGGGCGTATGGTTGTTCTCGCAGGAGCTAGTTAGGAATTCGGAATTTATCTCTCCTTTTGATTGATCGAAAGATATCAAAACAAACTAAGATAACGGATGCATACATTGTATAGTTATACCGTTTTCATTTGGTAGAAGCAGGTTTCCGTAATGGTGTTGCCCAGGCTTCCTAAAATTGTACATTTTTAATATTAGTGTGATGTATATAGTGGAATAGATTTGAACTACAACAGTCAAATGTGCGATGACGATTGGGTGTTTGTTCAACAAAGTTAGATGCTAAAAACTCTAAATTCATACAAAACGCTGCGATTACCACTGCCTGCGCTCCTGTCGTATCCAATCCCGTTATTGAACAACTGGGCGCATCCCTAAATAATTAATATTTGATATTTGATCGTTGATCTCCCTGTTTTACCTGCGTTTCAGTCGGGGCGCAGAAACCATGCAGAATCCGAGCAAAATTGTAGTAGTAGCTGCAAAATTTAAATTTAAAAAAAGGATTAAAAAATAATGTATAGTTTTGAGATGATACAATACGTACTTGAGTGCCCAGAAGCACTGGGGATTTGACGGCGGGTTGTTCTGAAATGACATATTCGGTAATCAATACCATTTTATGAATTACTTACTCGCATAGTACTATTATGGGCGGTTATGATGATTTCCCTATGCATTAGGGCCAAATCCGCAATTGCAATGTAACACACAAGTTCGACTATTTTTCCAAAATATTTCAGAATGACTATGTTGTTTTTTTTCCGGTGTATGCTTTGGCTTCATAAAGAAACCGTTGCTTGGAAATCTTTCAATCCATACAATGAATAGATATTGATAATATTACGGGCAAATCTTACCGTCGGAGCCGTGGTCGTAATAGTAGTGGTAGTTGTTGTTGTTGTGGCTGGTCCAGCGCACTGGAGAGTAGGTCGGCAATATTTCATCGCCAGTCCATCCTCCGTTTCGATGGTGAGCTCGTAATCTGAAATAAAATATGCATTTCCATAATGTCTCACTTTTTTTCTTTTAAAATGCTGTGGCATTACAGTAAACATTTAAAAAAATTAAAACAAAAATGAAAGCAAACCATCAAGTTTGTTCGTAAATGAAACATGTTAGGGTGTGTAGTCTTTTTATCATCCCCTATGTAGTGCTCCTGAAAAAAATAATGCAAATTATTCCTTACTTGCGCACGTGATGGTTTTGATTGCTCTTCCATCGGCGAACTGCAGCTTCTGTCCCACTGGGCAGTACTGTTCCATGCCGGGGTAGAGAGCCAGATACGTAATGGCACCGGTCTCTGATTGTAGATTCCATGCCTGGCAGTGCACTGAAATGCAGATATTTCACTGACATGGTTCTCTTATTGGAACATTTTTGTTGAATTCTCGTATACATTTCATTTCCACTAAATAAGCAGATGCCCATCGGATATGTAAAATCCCTGAAACTTAGACCAATAAAATTTTCCAATAAGAGAACTCTATTCAATAATCATAATCATAATCATTGAATTCGATCATCAAGGCTGTGGTCTTTCGAACAATACCACTTTTCCACTCAGTCGGGTTTGCCCTGTACACTCGTCGCCAGTGCACTCCGTGATCTTGTTAAACTATTGAAATGTAAGTTGATAGCTCACCTAGGGGCTGTCCGACTGGGTCGCCGCAAATCAACTGAAAGCAAAAATGTATGGCTTTAAAAAAACCGTATTTCCTAGGAATAATTTGAATTCAAATTTATTTTACCAACTTGAGCGACTGATAGAGTGAACAACGTGATCAGATATAATCGAATTATTGTTGTTGTTGATTTTCAATTCTTGATATGTACTCACATATTCAGGCGCAGTGAAGTTATTTCCATACTTTCCCGGGCAAAACCACCTAAAAAAATTTGACTCCCTACATGTTTTATAAAAGATAATTCAATTAAATGATCATGCATATATAATAAATGATGATATGGATTTCGCGGTTTGATTTCGATCTACCGTCAAGAAAGCCTCGCTCAAGTCTGCGTTGTGAGTTCCTAACCGGCGCAAGTCAGGTGTTCGGCGGCAGGATGATCTACTTCGATGCTCAACGGAGATCCGTCACGATCGTCCCTACAGTTGGCCAGAGAAGCCAAAGAAGATCCCATCCATTGACCTAACGACGCTCTGATACCGAAGATCCCAATTCCATCCACACCGAAGTCACCCTCCTGCAGGACCATTGTGCCTGACGTCAGGATAAATATGAAATAAATATGAAATTTCGACTTGCAGTATGCAGTATAAACAATTAATTGATTAATTGATCCACTTACTTTTTGGAGGCAGGATCGCAATAATAACTGGCACCGGCCGTGAATGTTTTCGAATCCGAACTTGTTTTCTGCGAAATAGATTTATCGTAACATGTATTATGTAATCCAAGATTTACCTATGACGAAATCAATCTAGCAATAGTGTATATGTTTAAAACTTTTTTCTAAGGAACTTCAGATTAATTTGAAAAAAAAATAAAAATAACGAACCGCGATGTAGACACTTGAACAAATCCCATTTGTGCATCTATTCGACGGGCACTTGAACCAGTCGAGGCCTACGGTACAACATCGACTGATTGTCAATACCGAAACTAACCTCCTTCATTATACTCAATAATGGGTTCTCCTAGTTTGTAGACTGGCGGAAACTCGGCTTCCGGGATCGGTTTGGGCAACGGGCAGACAGCGGTAGCAGCTGCATTGGGTGATTTAGCATACATGAAGGTTATTCTGGTTAGGGTATTATAATATTTTTTTAAATAAGCGTAAAATCGAATCACCTGTCAGAGGAGCGCACACCGCGAGCACAAGAAGCTGGAGCATTGTAGAGTGAATTGGGTCCGGGCGGACGCGGTTTTATAGTGAGTTCGATGATACTTGGTAGGATTCTGAGGCCGTCTATGTCTATGGAATCTCTCATTTCAGCCTAATATTTCCTTGCTTAGGGAATCAAAGATCAGATTCAGCAGCCGCGGCCTAGCGCCCGATATTGATGTGAAAAGTGTCATTTCCAGTTTGGATTTTGGCGATTTGCTATTAAGATGTGTCTGCATCCATGAATCCTCTCAGTGTCATGTGCTCTCGCATCTTTAGGGAATCATTGATCGGAATTCTTCTGGCGTGGCATCCTGCCAGATTCTGACCGCGGGAAAGTGCTATTCGTCTATCTCTATGAAAATGTCAAGGAAAGTATCGGCGTTTGCAAAAATTTAGAAGGCAACCAATTCGGAAATTGTCCCAATCTCTGTTTGCACGGCATCTCACTTTTTTGATTTCATAGTGAACTCATTAACTCATGATAACTCATGGTTGCTTTCATTCTGCTAGAGTCGCACAAAGCAGACGAAAGGGTGTACAAAGTATCGTAGTACAAAGTAGGTAGAGTGGAGAGAGACTGGGAAATGACGAGGCCGTGGTATCGTTTCACGAATGCTACCCTACAAATGAACATGTTTTCCTGGTTGGCCTACTTCCTGTTTGCAGAAAATGATATTATTACCAGCGAAAAAAAGGCAATCAACAATAAAGACGAAATAAGTTATTCGCGGACCACTGAGAGGAGGCAAATACTGAGGTTTCATTCACTGTACTCATTGCACTCATTAGAAAGGCATACCTATTTGGGAGGGATATTCGCTAAGATTTTCTTTTGGGAGTCTGTGGAGCCATCTACTGTTAGATCTTCTCCCGAAAAAGCCGAAGTTTTCCTATTCAGGCCGAAGTTGGGTTGCATTCATAGTTGCCCAGAGCTAGCGCGGCTTGCCCAACCCCCTGCCACCCATGAACCCTGGGTCATGGTCTTTTGCCCACCCCCCGTCCTACCATGAACCCCGGGTCATGGTCAAAAAATTGATGGTAGGTCATGGGTAGGTCAAGATTAAGTACTGTACCAATCGATAGTACAGTACTTCCTGATACCGTATATATTAGGTTGTCTCAAAAGTTTCTCCCTATTTTATTTTTCAAATTTTTTTTCGTTTGCTTTTCCTGTCGGTAATTTCCATTTAGTGCAAGTGGGGGTTATGTAAGTAGAATACAATAGTATGTTTGAATCGTTTCTAGAAAGCGTTGCATGCGAATAATTATGCGATATCTCGAAAACTCAGAAAATGTCCATTTTTGGGTGCTCTTTCTTCGTCACTACAATTTGAATACGACCTAACATTTGATTATGCCCTCTTGATATGTGATACTATAAGGGTTGCTCTTTAAGATTATATCAAAATATCCGGCGTTCCAGACGTATTAAAAACAGGGTAGAGCAAAAAAGGCTGATTTCGAAGCACAAATTTCTCCATACAGCTCTCGAATACTACAGTTCACGATCAGGTTGTCGTAGATTTCCCGAATTTAAAGTTTATAACAAACATGCCGAGTACTTCACTGACCACAACAATTGAGCTGGCTGGGTCAATCGCAAAAGGTGCAGGGCTAGGCAATGTTTATCAACGGAAAACTGTCTCGCGTGATTTTACGAACAAGAGCTCATACCAAGTGGGGATAATCAGGCCTCCTCACTATAATGCATACATAAACATGCCCATATATCGCGCTTTACAATAGTGTGTCAGTTGTGTGCCTATCACAATTTTCCATTCAACTATGAGCAAATAAATATAATGGTTCTGTCGCAATTTCGCTGACTTTGGAAGTTTGCTGTGTTGGTATTGATAATTGTGTAAACCAGAGTAACAAAGCATCATTCGACTACTGAAGGACTTGTGGGGATTCATCAACATTGAAGTGAAGGATAAATAAAAATCTAAAATTGGTAAAAAAGGGAGAAACTTTTGAGACAACCTAATAGCTACCGTAACCCTGATTACCTCGACCTGATTTTTTTCAAAAATTGAAAATACCGCACTCTAATTAAAAAGTCAAAGTACCGTAACGAATCGATAGTACGGTACCACCAGATACTGTATCCCACTACCGTATCCCCGGCTATCGCGAACTAACTTTATTTGTATGATGTCCTGCTAACGTGCACAATCGGTCTGGTGCACAATCGGCGCGTACAGTGCATTTTCGTCCGTGAGTCACGTCTGCTAACCCAATAAATTGATTAAGATAAAACATACAGATTCTTGCAAGCTCCATATGCGGCTACTGCCTATCACATTTGTGCTGGCTGATCTATGCTATGCTATCACTCGGAAGGACTTGGGTTAGTTCATTAATTAATTGATTATCTACATTATTTATTAACTTTATTGTAGCCACAGAGCACATCCGTTCGCTTTCTCTGCAAGGTACAGCGCTCCAATGCGTCGAGGGTTTGGAAGTGATGCTTGATATTTAGATGTTTGATAGCCGTGAGTGCCGCATACACGGGGGGGGGGTGACAAAACAGAAACCGACAAAACAGAAACAAATCACCGCTCCGTCGAGAATCGACTTATAGACTTGGGAGTTGTTGCATTGCTAGCAGTATACTCTACACTACATCACCCTGATTAGATCCTCTAACTAGGCGATTATGAGTTTCACTCACCAGCTATGTATACGGGTTCATAGTCTAAAATATGGAATTTGAGTGGAAAATCGTGGTTAGATAATCACGAAATGACGTGACCAATCGATACCCATTCTACTGGGTAGGAGTACTTACTGGGGTACTAGACTATCGATTAGTTACTGCATTTGGTGATTGTCTAACCATGATTTTCCACAAAAATTTTCGATTTTGGACCATGAACCCCTATTCATAGATATGGAGTGAAACTCAAGATCGCCTGGACGGAGGATCTAAACAGTGTGAAGTAATACATCGCACACTGGTGACAATGCAACAACGCCCTAGTTCCTACGTCGAATTCCGAAGGAGCTGTGATTTGTTTCTGTTTTGTCGGTTTCTCTTTTGTAACCCCCCCCCCCCCCCCCCGCATACGCATTCCTGCCTTTCATTATGTTCCTATTTCGTTGCAGTGCAAAAAAAAACATTTTATTATTTTCACTTTATTTCATCATGGATTACTGTTGTATAATATCGATTGAAACCGTTCATGAGTTAAACAATAATGTGGATTAAGTAAATGTGAATTAACGACTTTAATAAGTATAATAGTTAGAAGAAGTTGTGATGATGATCTACAGTCGCGCCGGAAAGTCATGGGACACTTTTTGAATTTGTTGTATCTTTTTGCCCAGGAAATGCATCATTCTGGCACTGAGGTATGATGTACCAAATTCATCGGAGATTATGATCATGGTATTATGGTATGACGTCATCGCATAGTTATTGCGTAGTGATGAAGCAATCAATCTGCACTTTTTCAAAACGGCATTATTCTTACATAGATTTTTTCCTGTTCGTTATACTTTCTATGATTGGAGATATGACCGAGGCCTACCCAGAATAAATGTTTGAAGGTGCTGCTCGGTCGCACATTTGCTGCTGCGAAGCTGTAAAAACAGGATCTGAAATTCGAAACTCGACTTCTAGAGTAGCTATAGACCCGTTCAAAAATGATCGACATCATGAGTACACATGATCCTGAGAATATGAATACGATATCTCATAATTTGCCCTCAGGGCATGAAAAAATCACTTTTTTGCATGACCATTTTTTTGGACATACATAACTTTACGGAAAAGTTTAGTAAAAATTCGATTTTTATCAGGTAATGTTCAAAATCTATTGAAGAACCGAATTCCCACTTTTTAGAGCGTTTGGATATCTTTCCAGCCAGCGGCGTGCGTTTTTCGGAGGTATACTAGGGCCGGAAAACACCCTGTTTACGCACTCTCGTCGTCTGCACTCTCTCCCCATAGGGGTAAATAAGGTGTCTATAAATGATCCCACATAAACACCTGATTCTCAGTATCAATTAAAAATGACTACAAAAGTAGTGAAGAAAACTGTGAAACTACTTATTTTAGTCAAATTAGTGATGACAGTACTCCCAGAAATTTGATGTATTGCCATCATACACTAAATTATTTAAGACTATACTACACATATTTCTGATTCCGAGATGCACTAACTAGAAAAAGTGCCGAGAACTATGAAAATACGCTGGAAATTTGATCTGATTAGTGTTGACTATAAATATTATTAGTATCGTTGCAGTATGAACCAAACCTGAATAATCCGTTCCACATCATGTAGAGATATATTGAGAAGCACAGATAGGTCGAGGAAAACAAGACCGTTTTCGAAAACTTGAGCTAGGAAAGATAAAAGATTCGGCTGATCGAAATTTCAGTAATTGTTTGCGTCGACGTATATGCATTTAGTGGAAGCCGAAATACTTCTGATAACATCACCTGAAACATTTGAAGAAATATTTAGTAAAGATCAAACAGTAGAACAACATACTTTAGATCATTTAAAAATTCCATGTTCAAAAAAATTGCTCAATTGATCGACTCAAACTTACAGATTTCAGTTTGTTCAAGGTCACCACAGTAAAGGCGAAAACATTCCGAGTTGACATTAGTGGTGAACGTGATTACATGGCTACTGCAAGACATTATTCGATATATTTCATAACGTTTGTGTTTTATTTATATTTGCAGTTTTTCATGCGAATCACCATTCAATCTCATACACTGTTAGCTTTGAAAGGTAACATGGTTGCATGGAAAATCTCTAATTCTAACCATGTTTCGTCCGAGATGTTGCTTAGGTCGCAGGCTTTTATAGGCACTCCATCGAACAAATCGATGCCAAGATGAACCATGTCGATGTTGTGCATTGAGAAACGCATAAATTCCACCTTATCAACGTTAAAGTATCTCTTAGATAAAAATTCTTCAAGTTCGTTGATTGAGCATCCCCGCATAGAAATGGATATATGATCTTTAAAAAACCAGTTTTGATGCTTTATTTTTTTGAACAAATTACAACATTCCTTGTGCTGAATTCAATGGCTCACTTGTTCCATAAAATGTTACTGCTTGCACATTAATCTGCTTACTAGCCGCCAGAATAAGAAAAAATGTCTTCGAAAAAATAGAAGTTTCATTTAAGTCTATAGAAATATGTCCATCCATATGATATTCCTCTGACTGAAAATATCTCAATGTTGTGCTAGTTTTATTTTGTAATTGTATAAACTTTCATACCCAATCAAAGTCAAAATATTGTATTACAATTGGAGGAGGGTTTCGCTTGACTATCTGATCTTCGATTCTTTCCTTCACTGATTTACATACCTATACAAGCATGCGCATTAAGTGGTACTCATATCAGAAGTTTACCTCTCTTAGTCGAAGAACTGTCTGCTCATGCAACAAGTTGACAACTTTCTCCAGCGATACGGATGAAAGCTCCAACATATTTGATTCCTACGGTGTTTATATCGAAAATCTAGAATGCATATAGACTTCGAGGAAGTAAAAATACGGAGTAAAACGGGCGACGGCAAAACCAAATATCATAGCAGAGAACGCGATCTTTTACGAGGGTTAAAGATAACATGTGTAGTTCAACTATAACAATATTTCAGTCATTGATAAATGCATTATTTAAAATAATAATGTACATCATGAGTGGTAGTTAAAAAGGAATTAGCGAGAATTAAATGAAGGACGAGATATCATAAGTGAGAGGACGCGCAACTACGCTCCAAGTATTCGAAACAAGTGCACATCATCTACTATCATCTACTACAGTATCTGCGCGTCACGCTTTTTGATTATATATGTTACATGTTTTAAGCATTTTCTCAGTTTTTGCATCTAATGCAATAGCAAAACAGGCGCGTCCAATACATTTTCCTCAGTGATTCACTTCTGCTAACCCTATACATTGATTCAGATACACATTTCGGATTCTTGCAAGCGTCATATGCGGCTACTGCTTATAACATTTCTGATCGTTCATTTGTGCTGTGCCGGACCGATCACTCGTAATGACTTGGTTAGTTCACTAATTAATCATTTAATGTAATTAATTAGTTCACTTTATTGTTATCACAGAGCACATCCGTGATGGGCCGCTTTCTCTGCAAAGGAAAGCCTTTCAATGTGGCGAGAGTACGACTTGGTAAGCGATATTTGATCTTTAGATTTTCGATCTTTCATGTCACTTAGTAATGTTCAGTTGTTTTCAAGAAAGTGATGGGTGAAGGAAGAGCGTCGCACGACGGATCTTTCACTGTGTCGTCGAAGAACTACACGTCAACCTATGAGGGGGTACGCTTGTATAATAATTACCCCTCGCCCACGTATATCTCACCCGATTTCTGCTATGATTCCTAGTACTGAATACGCTCTTGTCTGCGCATATGTTCGAAGCTCACGGTCTTTTTTTCAGTGGTCTCACCACTTCAAACTCTCATCTAGAGCTGGCCTGCAAATATTCCACACCTGCAATAAAAAGGTTCGTCGTAACTTCGCAGTGATATTTTATCAGAACAACCTATCTAAATGAAAGTGTATATTCTGGTACAAGAGAAATTTCGAAATCTATTGATCTTTGATCTTTACAGAACTGCTGGGAGCAAGAACCCCTCATCGAGGTCCCGTACGAACACGTATCCACTCGTGTGGAGAAGAAGAAACCATTTGACTTGCGCCGATTCGAGCTGAATGCCAAGTTCAATGATGCGAAAATCGATTGTGTGAAAATGCCAATTAAACGATAAATCGTTCGTGAATTATTCCTTAGACAAGCGAACTATACCGGAACACATTTTATAAACCCTCTACCTATCTGACACACAACAAATCGAAGAGGGTCATTGTTGAAATGTTGGGACATATTGTCGTTGAGGAAACTAGGACGTGGATATGAGAATTTTAAACAAAAAATATGACTAGTCCCCGTTAAATGGTGAGGTAAGCAAAAATGCAAAGATAAATCAATATCACGCCTCTCATGAGAGAATTGATCTGGGCGTGGGAATGGTGAAAATGGTTCTAACCGGTTGTGGCCATCCTAAGGCATGCCTGAATGACCCACGAAGTCTTATTGTGCAAACTTCATTTTGGAGCTTCCTACACCAGGTCGCAATTGGGCATCACTCACTTCAAGCACCGATAACGGTGATAGATTGGGCAAAGTTGGCAGAGTGACCCCGACTCATTTCTCTTGCTCTATCGATCTATAAAAACCAATTTCTCTAAAACCAATTTTTAAGAGTGGTACACTAAAGGTCAATTTTCTCAAAAATGTAGGTAAATCAGCGCTTCAAATTTTCACAATAGATGCAGCTCAACGACAGCTTTCGCATGAGTGGTTTACCAAAAGTTTCGCCATTTCAACTTCGCCTGAATGGTTTGAACTATGTTAAACAGGGATAGCGATAGGAATTCGATCATTTTCGGCCGAGCGCTCCGAAAAGATCGGTGTGAAATTAATTCGTCTCTGATTATCGGAAGCCGTTATCTCTGCGGTGATGAGTGATATCTGATTTTCCCTTTGTCTGGTAGGACATAGTGAAATTAACGTCGTCCGCTTGCACCCATTTGACCAATCAAAAAGTGGTTCTGCAAGAAATATTCTGCTCGAGGGGTGTGAGAGAGGGTAAATAGGCAATTAACATGCTCGTCAGTGGTTTTCGAGGATATATGTGCGTATCACAGCTCACTAAGCGCTCAGGATATTCATAGGAATATATGCTAGAGTGAGATCAGAACGAGCAGGAGGACAAGCATGGACACCGCCTGAGCCATTCTTTAAATTGCAATTGATGGCAGTCTCACGATAATGCCAAATACAGGTCTGTGCAAATCAAATAACAAACGTCAATGCGGGTCACAATTCAAGAGAGAATGAACAATATCTGTTTAATTTTAACCCACCCCTCCCCTCTACTCCCATTAATTATCCGAGGATTAACAGAGCGGGAAGTTCCACCCTCTTGCACGACGTATCGCCAGAACGAGTGATGGTCATTTGATGCTAATAAAAGACCGCGAACCGATCGCGAAAATCCGGAATTTTGTTCACGTGCAACACAATTTCGTCTCCAGATCTCCAAAAAGTGTTGAAGGTTTACTGCTTCCAAAGTGGTATTTAGAGCATTTCCAATTCGTAGGTTCGCAATGCGCACAGACACATTTCCCACTTGGCGCCTTCGAAACTTTCACTCATCAGTGCTCACTACTTCCTCGTTCACTATTCCCTTTTCCTCCTCCACGAATCTGTGTGTTCCCATTGGAAACAATCGTATAGTCCTTTACTTTTATTAATCAAAACTGTTTTTTTAATGGTTTCAGATGTAGAAACATACACATTCAAAAGTAAGAGTTCTCTCGAGTAAGCAATATTCCATGCATTAAATTTATTGATTTACAATCATAATTGGAATACGAACCGGGGCGAAGTCAGGTTGACATCCAGGAAAATATCAATACTTATTTCATAAAAAGGTCACATATCTGTAAATATCACAGCTTCCAAAGTGGTATGTAGACAATCTCAAATTCGCAGGTACAAAACAAGATATTTCCTGACTTGTTTTTTCCGTCCTCGCACACTGATGCTGGCTACAACTACTACTTCCCACTCGCTTGACGTGGCTTTACATATATTTCAATGCGTTTTCCGATGAGAATTAATATAATTGCCTAAAATTTCGTTAGATATCCAGATTACTTATCTCACAATTTGTTCCTGATCTGAGAGCTTATTCGAACCACGTGTGAAATTACACTAATTTGCTCGGCGCGAAATAGCATAATTGCATTTGTGTGATGAAGACTGGAATCGGAGGTGGTTGGTTCCGCGAATTTTTAATACACTCTAGCCTGGAGTGCTATTATGTTTTCTTGCGTTTTACATGCAAAACCGCACTAATTTTCTCGTCGTTAAATATATATATATGTATATATATATATATATATATATATATATATGGTAAAATGAAGGTAGTTAGTTCCGTGGACTGCTCTGCCTAGGAGAGCATCAAATAATGTTTTCCGAATTTTGACTTGCGAAACCGCGCTGAGTTTGCTCGAAATCACATGTTTCTACGGAGCAGATGGAAAATGAAGGGGGTTCGTTCCAATAAGGAAAACTAGTGTTTAGAAAGAGGTTCTACTCTTCAATGACGAACGATTCCGAATGCTTCCGCGTTTTTGATGTGAACATCAGCGAGGATGTGATTGATGTATTTCAGTGAGTTGCCATCATGTAATTTAATATAATATTTAAAATGAAAAATGTTTGAGAAGCATACGCTCAGTGACCGAGGAAATTTACCGATACTTGATTCTAATCCTCGGACCAATTAACGTAATTGGCAATATTTTCTGTGCGTATACACTCATGAGGTAGGGCGCTTTTCCGATTTCAAGTTTGGAAATTTAAACACATTCAAATTATTCATGAAAAATCTTAGGAAGGATCTACGTAATCCATACAATTCCATTCTGTTCATTATGTGCCTCGAATTGGCCGTAATGATCACGATCAAAGTCGGTCGAGTATATCGCAAGATGCCAATGCGCTGCACGTGAGTTTTCGAATTTTGTACAATTGTTTTATTGGTTAATTTAAACTTTCAATTTTTCCTTCTTCAAAATATTTATTAGGGTGTTCCAAAAGTCTTTGCACTACTTTTTTGAAATTTTTTTTTCATCTGTCATAAAACGGGTGAGGTACTACTAAGCGGTACTGGATATGTCATCCACCGCTGTTTCGTATCCACACATCAGGTCTTGCAATCCTCACACATTCGCCAAAATAACGAAAAAATATTGACCTCATCAAAATCACCCTATCGCAATTTCTCTGGTATAAAGAGATATAAGCCAGTTTATGATCTTTTGTGAATTGGGAGTACACTGTAAGCTAATTGCTCGCCATCCCGATCTTCCTAATGGCATTGCTTAATCATGGTGAAAGCCGTAATTTTCCACGCATTTTTACAAAGTTTCGAATTTCCAGTCAATCATGGGTATGTTAAATTGGTAATAGAATGAAACTAATACTAATAATTTTTTGAATGAAATATGCATACAACGAAGCATACAAAATCGAAAATTTCGAAAATCGACGTCCAGAAAAATCATGAGAGGTGAAAGTTTTGTATATCTTAAGACGTGGATCATGTAGATCATTTTTGAAATTTTGTATTTTAAGAGCAAGTAAGTTGCCCTTCTTGGATGTCCATCTCGGTCTCTCGAAGCAATCTCAAATTGAATTAGATATTATTTTAAAAAATGACCGAAAATCAACATTTTGGCATTTTGCAACTTAATGGGGTAGTGTTTCTACGATCTGATAGCGGAATAAAATATAATTCGTGTATATGTAATACATACAAAACAATATTTGTTACTGCGCATTGTAGTTCAAAGGTGAAAAATATAACATAATTTGTGCAAGGACTTTTGGAACACCCTAATACTTGAATATGTTGCTTATATTTTCATTTTTTTGGGTTTTCATTTCTGCTAGTTTGTATGTATTGGGATGGCTATTCTACAATCATTCTCTAAAATGCGTAGCATACAATTTGAGCAGCAGCTTATTAACAAGCAAATACGAATATTTGCATTGTAGAGTGGAAGACCTAACCTATTCATTCGCACTCCATGGCCTAATCGACTACAATGCCTACATTATCATTCGAGCTCATGTTACTTATCTGGCTGGTAGGTTTAAGCCAGAATCAAATAACAAAGTTCAGTCTTTCAGCTATCCTATCATTCGTCCGATACCGTGCGCTCCAAAGTGCATCTAAGGAGGATGTCAGAGTTTAAATTTGTTTTAAAAAATATGCAAAAAAATTTTTAAAAAATTAATTTGTTTTATAAAAATACATAAATGTGCGTGTATTAAGTATTCATTAAAGAAGGGGTAACAAGAATGGATGCTAGGGAGTCCCACCACGAAGATATTGCGCTCGCAATGGGATACTGTAGCCAAATTACCCCAAGAACGAGGCGAAAATTATGTGGAACAAGTGAAACATAAACGAGCTAGCCACAACTCTGTGCTGTCAATGAACTTTGCGCGTATGTAAATACCCTCATAGCTGTCTGTGAAACTTCGGATAAAGTGATTCATGATCGGGCTACCGGCTTCTATTACATGCACATAGTGGATAATTGAACAAATTTTTCGTGTTACTCCTTCTTTAATGCTACATTATCGGCGTCTTTTCCACAAATCTTCGCACTTTATGTTACATCAATCATAGTAATCATTATTGCAAATATTGCATTTTCAGGCCTCTTTCCCACAAGTTGTAATTCTCTCGACAATATCCCTAATAGTAATCATTGCTGCAAATATTCCGAGATATAAAGTAATCGTGGTTGATGAATTCCCACTCATAAGGATTTGTCCAGTGGAAGAGTCAGTTCATGTTGCAAATTGTTTTAAAAAAGATTACGGAACATTCGTGATATTATACAATGGAAATTGTCATGTAAACGTTAAAAATGTGGAATATATTGTCCACTAAATTGATAATTTTTCATTAAGAAAGAGCCAGGAGAGTGCGAAAGTTCCGTGGATGATTTGGTCACCGGATGCTCTCGCTAATAGCTGCCTGGTGAGAAGACACCAGGTCGGATGAGAACTATGACGTCCTTTGGTGTTTCAAGGGCGGCATGACGTCATTATTCTCATCCGGCCTAGTGCCGCATGTAACTTACATGGTTTCGTGCCACCCCCTCCATTTCCTCTTCTATACCTTTCCATTAGTGTTGTCCAACCGATTCCTGCCTCTTTGCTCAACATTCCGGAAGTAAGGATTGGGGAGAAGGGAAAGACACCAAAATAATATCACAAATCAACCTTGTATAAACATTTTCTACGCCACTATGAACAACAAAATCGTAACACTCATTTAATTAGCTCGTCCAAATGGTCTCATGGATTTCTGGAACCTTCAACAATATGCTTCCTTCATTTTTCCTTCTCATTTTCACCATACTCCTTGCTTCACAAATGATAAAGGCTCGTTTTGTTTTGTTTTCACCAATATTTCACTAAGTATTTGTAGTTTCAGACTTTGTGTCAATCGACAGAATCCGTGAAGAGCTTAAGAACGTACGTGAATGGGCTTAATCCACTATTAGAATGAAACGTCAATTTTTGTGGCCAAAACTTTGATAGAAAGTCATTTATAAATAAATGTATATTTCTTAGATCCGAAGAAGCTGAGCGTACTACGCGAATGCTCATAGTAGTTGCCGTGATAACTCTTATCTCTGAACTACCTCCAGGTATTGCAAATAATTAACATAAATATATGTATAATAAGGAATGTTTTTTTCCAACTTTAATCATATTGCAGGCCTGCTACACATAGGAAACGCTCTTCTCTCAGATAGATTTCGAAAGCTCATAACTGATAGTCTAGGTTCATTAATTTATATTTTAACGTTAGCAGGATCATAAAATACAAGAAGAGCGACTACTTTGGAAGTTCTGCACTCGATAGTTCCCATCGATGGGTTGAAGAACAAATAAATAAATGAAAACAAACTGAATGAAAACTAAATTCAGAAGGCGTCTGGATGGTGATTCAACTAATAGCAACTTCTTGCAACCTCATTGTATGCCTCGTAATATCGAAATGGTTTCGACAGGTGATTTAGCTTTTTTATTGAAATATAATTATTATGTAAAAAGGTACCGGGAGCCGAACTAGAATAACTCATCGTCTGTAGCGAAATATCTTCGCTACTATAATTTCATTCATTCATAATTAATAATATTCAATGAACAAGTCAATTTAATAATTCGACAGTAAATAAAATCAGTTTTCGCTTCATGAATTACGGTGTGCACCTACCAAACGCACTCGCTGCGAATCGACCCGGCTGCGTGTACCGAGCCGCGATACTCAGTCTGATTTCGAAATATTTTTCCCTGGACATTTTCGTCCTGTTGTTGTCGTTGACGATTGATTGACGTGTTGCTTCACGTCGTCGTTCTTCTCCCGTTTGACTTCGACCATTCACTACTAGACGACTCACTGTCTAGCCCCTGTCACTCGTTAGCTGACCTGCGAATTGTCGCGAGCTGACTCATCGTTTTTCCGTATTGTTTTCCACTCTTTCACCCTCACTTCACCTATCATCACCTTTCACTTGTTCCCTCACTGTTCCAATCTCATCCCAGCCTCATTTCACCCCTCACATTAGCTGTCCTGCCGTTGTCGCGAGCTAATTCATCGTTCTTTCACCAAGTTCTCCGTTCAGTCAGCCCATATTTCACTCAACCACATTTGTCATCGTCCTTTCCAATCATTTCATAGTATCGCATAATCGTTTGCGTGCTTTCATCCATCCCACGTTCATAACGCTTCATTGTCAGACGCGGCTCACCTCGTCCGACTTATACTGCACATCCATCGATCGACGTCACATTGATCGATCGGATCCTCCCTCCTTTCTCCTCATCATCAGGAATAAAGGTACTCTTGCCTTTCATAAATCAATTCAATCCATTCCCATTCTTGTTTATTTATTAGTTTCTTTCGCCTTAAACCTGTAAATTATAGTAAATAAATTCTATTATTATTGTCCAAGTTCCTTCACACCACACAAAGGGGAATATCTAGCAATAGATCTTCCGCTACATCGTCATGTATCAGAAAATTGTATGACAATTTCCAAGTGGATTCACATAATAACACAGTATCTTTGAAGGAGGCTTTGAAAACAATCTGCTCATGGAAATCGCAAACACGAACACCTCCCAAAGTCGTATCATCAATACAATTATGATCACCACATATTAATTTGCCATCGATAACTTAATCTTTTCGAGATTATATCGACGCATTTATATTTGCTCGGTCACTGCATGGAGCATCGTGATAAAGTGCATCGATAATATTTTCTAACGAATGAACTCTAATATCTCACGAGTGTGTATAGATTTTAAACAAAAATCAGCAATCTAACTGCGTGATATTTAGTTTGTTTCTAGATCTGCAGGGAGGGGATAATTGTTGGCGACACCATTTGTGAATAGTCTGTAAGTGAGACATTAAGTGAGACGGGTTGCCGACAGATTTGAAATGGGAAAATAATATGGAAGAGAGATGTAACTGTTGATTCGGTGTTATGTGTTATGTGAATTGGAAGTTCAATGAAACGCTGCAAATTGAATATTGTTTGTAATTTATGTTTTCACGAAAAATATCAATATTTTTTTCATTCATTTAAAAGGTCCTGACAAGATCACAGCTCCCAAAGTGGTAGGTAGAAAATAGAAAATTCGCGGGTACAAAATACGCACCTTGTCAATTTCCTGATTTGTTTTTCCGCCTTCGCACGGTGATGGCGACTATTACTTCCCACTCAATACCCGCCTCGCATTTCCTTTATCACAATCCCGAAATCAGTCTGCTTCGACGACTACGTCGCCAGGCATACCCGTCACCGATTTACTCGGTTGTATCGGTTGCCCCCTCATCATGCGAATGGTTCGAATTACTTATTCTTCTCACCTCATATTATCATAATCATACATGACTTACTTCGTCTCGCTCTACCAGTGATATCAGCACTAATTCGAACCACGTGCGAACCCGCTCTAATTTGCTCGGCACGAAATCACATACTTGCCCGTTTGCGAAACGAGGGAGAGTCGGGGTCTCTAGTTCCGCAAATGTTTGGCGTATATATATTTTATCTACGCTCGGCGGCGCAACGGAAGACGAATAATTATTTATGCGTTGTGATACAAGAGTGTTGACTCTCATCACACTGATGACGAAATACGATATGAAGGGAGGAATGTGGGGGGTGGGGATGGAGGTGCAATTAAAAAATATTTGGCGTACTCTAGCTTAGAGGGTGATTGGCATTGTTGACGTGTGGAACCGCGCTAATTTTCTCGTATTGCATCACATGATTCCGCATGATTACGACTGTAAATTAAGGATATTATATACAATACCGAATGTGAGCGTTAAAAAACTGATCTACTCTACCAAGATGAATAATGATGAATGTTTTCGATTCTTTGACGTGCACATCAGCGAAGATGTCTTAGCAGTTTTTCTGTGAGTTTTGTTCGCATATTGTTATTTCAACAAAAATGTTAAGAAACATATATTCAATAACTGAGCTAACCTACCGCTACTTGATTCTATTTCTTGGTCCGTTCAACATAATGGGAAATATTTTCTGTGCGTGTATGCTAATAAGGTATGTAAATTCTCCAGTATCAATACTTCACTACTATCAATACTATAAATAATCTAGGAGGGAGCTGTGGAATCCATACAATTCCATTCTTTTAATAATGTGCATTGAATTGGCCGTAATGATCATCATCAAAGTCGCTTGGTCATATCGCAAGATACCATTGCGTTGCTCGTCAGTTTTCCATTTTGATAAATTGTTTTTGTTCGCTGTCACTTCTGCTATTTTTAAAAAGTATTGAGCTGGTTATTCTACAATCGTTCTCTACAATGATTTACATACCATTTGAGCAGCTTATTGAGCAAGCTAATAAAAGATATTTCCATTGTAGAGTGGAAGACCTAACATATTCATTCGCTCTCCATGGTCTCATCGACTACAATGCTTACATTATCATTCGAGCTCACATCACGTATCTTGCTGGTAAGTTTGAGAATCACATAAAGATCAAAGATCAGCTTGTTAGCGATCCTAGCATTCCTCCGATATCGTGCGCTGCATAGTACATCTAAGAAAGAGGTCAGCAGTGCTCATTGTTGTACCTTTGCATACAATGGCTTGCAGGCTTCTTTTCAGCAAATGCTCATTCTTTCCGTATTATCCCTTTTTCTCGTGATCGCGGCAAACATTCCTAGATATAAAGTCATCGTAGTTGCTGAATACCCACTAGAATGGATCTGCCCAGTGGAAGAGTGAGTTTTCAACTGCATTTTGATTAAAACATTATATCTATAGTTCAAAACGTTGTAATATCAAAATTCAAATGCGTATTTTCATCCACTTTGCATGGAACATGAAAACACAGTTGTCGTTTAGCGAACGCCAAGAAAATGCAACGGTTCCATGGATGGTCTGGTCACAAGATGCTTTCGATAATGGCTGCGTGGTAAGAATACATCACTTACCTGATTTCTTGCCCTCCATATCCTTCCCTCTCATTTCGCCTTATCTACCTAGTCATTAGTGTTTTCAACCAAATTATCTGTATCCATCATTTTGTATGAGGAAGTAGAGATGGGGAGAAGGGAAAACATCAAAGAGATTAATTCCACTTGTTTCCAAATTGGATACGTAATATCAATTCCTACATCTTGATGAACACTCGATAATTAATCATAGCATCAATATCATCACTCAGCTCCTCCAATTGACCTCGTGGGTTTCCGGAACATTAAGCAATATGTTTCCGTCATTCGTCCTGCTAATTTTCACCATACTCTTAGCATCCGAAATGATAAAGGCTGGTTGATTTGTTGTTTTCATATTTCTTCCACAACCAAAACAGTTTTTTTGTAGTTTCAGACTCGAAAGGAATCGAAGGGAAGAGCGAAGAGAACCAAGAGGTTTTCTTTCGATTTTTTGATATCGGAATTAAAATATAAACGAAATCGGTATTCGCGAAAAAGTCTGTTTTTCTCAGATCCGAGGAAGCGGAGCGCACTACTAGAATGCTCATAGCAGTAGCCGTGATAACTCTCGTATCTGAACTGCCTCCGGGTAAATATTGATTTTTTAAGGAGATACACGTAAATTATTGATGAGTTGACACTGATTAGATTTCAAAATTTCACAGGCCTGCTAAACATCGCTAACGCCCTTCTATCACAGTCCTTTCGAGAACAAACTACTGATCAACTCGGTCCGTCAATTATTTTGGCATCCCTTTCCTCGAAATATTCAACTTACTTCCCATGGTTTCTCGTGACGATTTGCTAAGAATTTTTAGAATTGTTCATCGCACTGATTAAGCGAACATATACATATTTTTCGAATACTTTTCAGCAGGCGTCTGGATGGTGAGTCAACTGATAGCAACTTCTTGCAATCTCATCGTTTATCTCGTTATGTCGAAGAGATTTAGACAGGTGATTTACCTTTTTTATGAAAATAATTATTCTGTAAACGTACAGGGAGCCGACATAGAATAACTCATCGTCATTTATCATGGCGTTATCAGAAAATTGTATTCGAAAATTCAGAAAATTCGTGCATGCAAATATTTAAAGTTTAAACGTAGCGAGAACCGTAATAGAAAATGATACATCATCATGTTCGATGGATAAGAAAATTGTCTTTATATTTCCAACTGCAATAATTAAAAATAATAACTTTCTCAGGAGGCATTGAAAACAATCTGCTTCTGGAGATCGCAAACACGAACACCACGAGTCTTCGTATCTTCAGTGTCCATTATGATCACTCGAAATTAATATAATATAGCTCCGCTAACCCAATATATTGCATTCATCATAAACATACAGTAGCGTATGCCACATAAATAATCCGAAACATCAGCTTTCCAACTGCGTGATACGTCACATTCATCACTTGTTACTGTGAGAATAGAAAG
Organism: Pristionchus mayeri; assembly: GCA_036245805.1. Classification (NCBI taxonomy): domain Eukaryota; kingdom Metazoa; phylum Nematoda; class Chromadorea; order Rhabditida; family Neodiplogasteridae; genus Pristionchus; species Pristionchus mayeri. The sequence continues at coordinate 4,257,485 of BTRK01000002.1, read as the reverse complement.
CGTAGCAAGTTGGTGTGCCTCGGTGCACAAATGAGTCAGCAGAACGGAACGGAACGTTAAATGTGCGGTAGCTCCTTGTCCTGCTGTGCCTGCACGCACAACACAAGTCTCATTTGTGCACCGAGGCACACCAACTTGCTACGCTTTCTATTCTCATAGTACCCACTCGAATATTCCATGTATCTCATTGTCAGTCTGCTCGAATACAGTCTGGGTTGCAGAGAAGATTCTAGAATTCGCAAGGCTTCGTTTACGCCTTATATTGAGATTATATCTATGCCATGCAATCCAACATCCTCTCTTGGTTATCTCACTGTCTCTCATATTGTCTTTCATACACTAAATTATATTCATTTAATTTGCGATTTGTTGTAGTTCCCGGTGTACGGCTTTACATTCCTTCGTAATGGAACGATGACCTATACAAATGTTGGAAATCGTAAACAAGTTTCGCATTCAATTATCAAAAAACTATTTTTTTCCAAAGTGTTTTCTGTGTTTGTTTTCTCATATTTACCTCACATTATTCAAATTCAGAATTATGAACCAACTCGATTGGGCCTCACACCTCTTCACGTTTACATTTACTTCATCGAACTTGTGGTCATTTTCAAATGGAGAAAAAGCTATCTCACATTTATATCGGCTATTCAGGTTATATCGGCTATTCAGTATTCTTGATATTGTGGTAATGTTTTCACATGTTTCCTGACCACCGGCTACCCTAGGTTCGACACGCCAATAACTGGCAAAAGACTACACTTTATTGACTGAAGGAAGTGGCGATGATACTTGTGTTCACTTTTTGCCTTGTACTCATAACGCACCCATGGCTTAATGGTAAGAGTCCAAACTGACTCGCAGACCGTAGGTTCGAATCCGCCAGGAAAACGGCAAAAGACCACCGTTTAACGACTGAGGGGAATGGGCGATGGTATTTGAGTTCACTCTTCGCCTTGTGTTCGTAATGCACCCATAGCCTATTGGTAAGAGTCTACGCTTACTCGCAGACCCTAGGTTCGACCCCCGCCAAGAACCGGCAAAAGACCACCCTTTAACGACTGAGGGGAGCGGGGCGATGGTATATGAGTTCACTCTTCGGCTAGTACTCAAGATGCACCCATGGCCTACTGGTAAGTGTCTGGCTCTACCGCCCGCAACACCCAAGTTCGACCTCGGCAAAAATCTGGCAAAAGACTCGAAACGACGTCACAGGAGATGGATTCAGGAAGACTTCAGATGACGTCGGTGATTCAGATGCATGATGAGGGATGGTGATCGGTGATATCACGGATATCATTGATATCACTAATAATCAAAAGATGAAGCTGATATCCGAAGGTTGAAGCTGATATCTGATTATCAGTGATATCTGATACCTTATCATGTATCTGAGTCACCGCAGATACTACTGTAATCAGTTAAATTGAAGTGTGGAGGATCTATCCCTTTCTTTTGCCTTGCATGGTCTAATAGACTACCACGCATACGTAATCATTCGGTCTCACCTCACCTATCTGGCTGGTATGTTTGCGTATTTTATAAAGATCAAAGATCGCCTTCTCAGCCATCCTCGCATTGTTCCGATATCGTGCGCTGCACATCACATCTAAAAAAGAGGCCAGTCGTATCCGAATTTTTTGCTCTTTATGCCCTTGACTATTGTATTTTCAGGCCTCTTTCACACAAGTTGCAAATCTCTCAGCAATATCCCTAATAGTAATTATAGCGGCAAATATTCCGAGATATAAAGTAATCGAAGTTGATTTATACCCACTCATACGCATTTGTCCATTGGAAGAGTGAGTTAACAACCATTTTTTTGCATTTGAAAAAAAAAATGTTATGGAATTTCGTCGTATATTTATCCCATTTTCAGCAAAAAATAACGTGATACACGTCTATTAACGCTTTGTCCGAGCGTTGATTATCATTTGATTTCAGTGAAAGACAGAAGAATGCTAGCGTTCCGTGGATGATATGGTCAGATGAAGCTTTAGCCGATGGCTGTTTGGTGAGAAACCGATCGCATCATTAATTTGGCTTCTTCCGTCATTCCCCCCTACGCTCATGTCCTTCTTTATCTTTATTTTTATTTCTTTACCTACTCATTTTGACTCCCCCACATTCATTTCATTCTGTGGAGGAAGTTGAAATGCGGTTTGAAAGAGGAAATAGCAACCAGAGAGTTCACCTTTAGGCTAGAGCATATCTATCGTAATTTTTGATGCGTATGCGTTAGCATGACTTCGCTATCATTATGCAGCTCTTCACAATGGTCTCATGGGTTTCTGTAACTTTTAACAACATGCTTCCATCATTCTTCCTACTGATTTTCACCTTCCTCTTAGCCTCAGAAATGTTCAAGGCTAGTTGGTTTCTTACTTCTGCGTCTCAATAATTAAGTTTTTGTAGTTACATGCGCAACTCGAAATGAAGGGAACCGTTAAGAGAACCAAGACGTATGTAATGAGTTTGAAGTTTCGTTCATTACTTGAATAATACATTATTGAAAGTGTTACCGCGAAAACATACAATAAGTATGATGTTTTGATGTTACATACACTTCGAGAAACAATATATCGGTCTCATTATTATATGCTCTCTCTTTTCGAACGGTTGCAAATCTGTAGCATAAAGTAACCGTAGTTTACTCGACGTCTAAAGTTTGTCCTTTTCCTAGATTCGAAGACTCGCATCGTACTACTCGAATGCTCATAGCAGTTGCCGTGATAACTCTTGTGTCTGAGCTTCCGCCAGGTACATTACGATCTTTTCATTCCCCATGCTGTCTCGGCGCTGAGAAGGTGCGAGAGAGCATGTGTAATGAGGAGATCGTAAAATTTTAGCACAGCCCCCGATCATATTGATATATACAAAATACGACTAATACATATTTTAATTCATTTTTTTGTGTAGGTCTTCTACACATCGAAAACGCTCTTCCCTCACACCGGTTTAGACTGCTTATCACCGACCGTCTAGGTTCGAAAATTAATTTGTATATTAATTATTTATTTTGTTATGATTTTTACAAATATTCTTAACAATACAATGAATAGTGTGAACTTCAAGAAATGTGTTAGAATAGTTCAGAAGGCATCTGAATGGTGAGTCAACTAATTGCAACATCGTGTAATCACATCGTCTATCTCATTATGTCAAAGAAGTTTAGACAGGTGATTTAAATTTATGTAGTCCATACAAATAATGGTTATGAAAACGTATTTAGAACCAATCACGTTTATATTTTAAAGTGGAATGAGTAAAAATAAGGAAGGTGCTAACTTTGCAGGAGGCATTGACCACTATCTGGTTCTGGAAACCTCAAAAACAAACATCACCGCATGTTGCATCATCAGTGTCCATTATGATTACTCGCTATTTGTACACCATAATCACCACTGTAATCTTTCTGATTTGATATTGTTGTATGAAGACACATTCACATGTTTACGATCACAGTATGCAATTCAATATAGTCCGGATGTATCCGACGTAACTAGGAATATCTCACGAGAAGTGTAGACATCAGTACTCAGATATTCATGAATTGTAAAGATTTAATCAATATGCATCAGTTCGCATACGTTTGTTTACCAGAGAAAGAATCGAATTCTGCAAATGATCATTTTTCCGATCGAAAAATGCAAATCCTCTATGTCTCTCATTCCACTCTCCCACACTAGAGTTCTGCAATCACAACCTCCCCGTGACCACACTCGACACTATGCCAGTCACGTTATCAGGCATCAGTTCTTTATCAGAAGAACCGGTGCCCTCTCATCCCACTCCTCCTCCTCCTCCACCTCCACCTACCTCGTCTCCCACTCCCACTCCTCCTCCGTATCCTTCTCCTTCTCCTTCTCCTCCCCATCACCATCATCATCACCATAAACACCATCGTCACCATCATAATAACAGTCATCATAAGCACCATCATCATCAGCATGATCATAACATCCCCTCCGCACCTTTCTACTCAATCCACTCTCATCGCCTACTCATATGCATTCTGCTCCTCGCAGCCAATTATTTCTCGGGCGCAAATACGTTGGCCATGAGTGAGCACTAATTGTATTAAAAAAAATATGTATTATCATGTTTGCATGCTTGAGAAACCATTACACCTTTGGCCTGGATATATCTAGATTGCAATTGTCGTGACCATGCAGTGTGTAGGACATGTGTGAGAGAGCTGATAAATAAAATGTATTTATTTCTATATCGTTGATTTTGCAGGTACCGCAGTTGTTTGTATGGTCAATGCTACGCTCGTGCCCGAGAAATTAGTATCCGAGGGTGATCAAAGATGTGAAATCCGCTACAATAATTCATCATCGGCCGAGAAGGAATTCGCGATTCCAGTATGCAATAAGTTTGTTGAAATCTCTGTGATCTATGACATGATATGCAAAATTGTGCCATTCGTTTTCAGTTCTACTCACTATCTCGAAATTAGCATATTCGAATTTCAAAGAATACATACAAATACACATATGAATTCCTTCCATAAATGATAAGGAAATACGAAAAGGTTCTTCACGATGTTGATGGAATGTGCGTCGATCCATCGTGACATGACGGCACTAGGTCGAATGAGAACTATGACGTCATTCCGCCGTTGATCTACCAAAGGCGGCATGACGTCATAGTTCTCATCCGAATAGTGCCGACATGACATATCAGGGCACGCTGGATTGGTCGCCCTCGGAACAATCTCTGCTAGTCTCTGCACGGTTCTACGGTGGTCTCCAAAAGATAGCCTTCTCCGGTTTTGTTGCTGATCGTCTCGGTCCCGACCTGGTCTTAACAGGTGGGTAATAGGGTTACTAGGGTACGAAATTCGGGTCTCTTCGTTAACCACATTCTCTTGCCAGTCGACTTGAATGCGTGACATGACGAACAAAATACCCGAATTGTCACATGTCGTGGATACGACGTGTATAAAATGAGATGGGTTTCGCAATTTGTCGAATGGATGCGTGTTGGACGTTGACAATTCTCGGCTGCGTTCTGATTTTCCTCGTATTCTTTGCAAAACATGTGACCGCTGGCCTTAATCCGCTTTCGCTATTCCCGGCTGACAGGAACGCAGCGTAGGCATACTCATCTTTCCCCGCTCTATCTCTACCACTCTTACAAGCGAAAGAGTCTGCAAAATGAGCACAGTTTGACCACTGCCAGGTACGCTGCTGGCCTCCTCCGCTCTCACTCTCTCCATTCCTCTACTCGCGTATGCTAATTTCTACGTTCTCGTTGGCTCGCATGTGATCATCGGGGGAATCGAAGTGAGGTGGACATCTGATAATGCATATGATGCACATCGATAAATCAAGCAATCATTCAATCGATTATTCACCAGAGTAGTTATAGGGTGATGAATGGAGAATCTCTTACACATATGTTCAAATATGCTGTTATATTTGCGAACAATCGGGAGTGTAACTTTTACATACAGAATTATGAATGAGTACGTTTTCGACGGATAATTTCAGAGTTTCCACATGCCCTCGGTCAACTGCATCGCCTCTCGTTGGTTTCCTCCGGGAGAACGAACAATCGCTTCATCAATATTCACTATTGGAATTCAGGTTGTTTCGCGAGGTCTCCTCTTGAATTATATGAAAGTGGACCGTTTTGAAATTTTTTTAGGTTATACATATGCAGCAATACAATATGCAGTTATAAACGTATACCCTAATACAATAAGAAACGGCGATTCTTTCAGTTATCAGGTGGCTTGTCCTCACTCTTCGCAGCCTCGCTGTGCCGTTCTTCCACTTTCGGAGGATGGCCTTCTATTTTCTATATTTTCGGTAACTTTCACAGTTTAGTTTTGCATCGTTGAGCAATGGACGTAGCATCGCCCCTCTTACAATCATACAACGAATAACACGATAGGATGATATGATTAGTGACTACAAGCCACGCCCACTTTCAGGAATATTGGTCCGACAGTTCGAATTCTTAACCAAATCGGACGATCAAAAGTGATTTCGATAGCTCTTAAGATCCTTCACAAATGACCATTGGAGCATCATGATCAGACAGCTCTAATTAGGTCAGCATACGCTAATTAAGGTCATCTATAGACGTAAAATGGGTCATTATACTAGTGTGCAGCTGCTCCACTCGCAGTTTGTAGTTCGTATCGGTAAGAAACATCGTACAAAATTGGAAAACGGAAGGATGTTTTTCCGAATTGTCGGAACGTTTACCAGATTTTATAAAAAAATTGCAAAAAAGTGCAAACCTAATAGAGGGGATTTTTTTCAATAGAGGGGATTCGAACCTGAAGGTTTTCGAACCGGGCACAAGAGGTAGACCTCTACCATCACACCAAATGGACAGTTGCTATCGCGAGATCAAAACTGAATGATGAGTGAACTTGATGACTTGTTCATTTTTCACATATTCCCGAGTGCAAGGTTTTCAGATAATAATTCTTTGCAGAGTTAAAATATAGTTCTAAATGACAAAGCATGGTCTTATTCAGACCGAAAGGGTTGCATTGGGCACACAAAGTGCCTGGTACGACGATTTTGGCAGAACGCGTTGTGGTCTCTAGATATGATTACCAATTTTCGCACTCTTGTAAGTGGCAGCTGCTGCATATTCACTCTCGCCTGGGCCATCTTTGGCACTGGAGGTCCATCTAAGAATCGATGGTTGGGCGAGCGCGAAAGGCAATTTCTCGATTCCACGCTAACAAACAAGAAGGCAAGCAGTTCGAAATACGGGCGTTCACACCACTCCCAGTGATTCAGATATTGAAGATAAAATTTACATGGGTAAACTTGCGGGTGAAGTTGATTAACATTTTCAGACTAAGAAAAGAAAGTCAATTTCCACACGGATGCTGCTAGCGTCTCCGCTCCACTCCATTCTACTCTGCAACTTCTCCTTCGCCTTCTCCTCCTCCATCATGCGGTCCTTCCTTCCACTCTTCCTGCGCGATCTCGGTCTACCAATCGATGTTGTGAGCATCAAGCTTATGTTTTTTAAACTTATTTAGGATCATTCGAGATTCAAAATATAAGATCTATAATTGTGTATAGTTTTACTGAAAAACAAAAACAATTACAACACTTTTCAAGCTTCCAGAGTACAATAAGTGTTCCATTTCCGATCGGCTGGTACGTCCTCTCCGTGTTCCTCTCTCAGATAGCAGGGAAGATGTTACTCGGACCATTTATCGATTTCTGCACCGGAAAGGGATTCGTCTCGCTGCAACGCACGATCAAGATCGCGCAGGCTGTGGGTGAGTGTATCCATTGCATCTTGTTAAGTTGTGGTTCCATAGCTTGTGTACTTCGTCCTCAAGTATTTTCGCCATGTTGCTTTTGCCGCTATCCCAGGTTTTTCCTAACTTTTCGCGCTTAACACATGCTGACCAAAATTTGTTGTTCTGCAATTTCGACATATACTTTAGTTGCGAGGACATATTGCACGGTTCGAAAAGCGATTTTAGGTTCCTGCGGCTCCACAGTCGCCTTGATGCTACTAGCTGTGATTCCAACGTGCACGAATACCACTTCAGCCCTGTACATTCTCATTGTTTATGGTAAGTACCAGAGCTTGAAATGTAAATCATCGGTTATTCTGCGTCCACTCTAGTTATTTGTCGAAAATATGTGATGTAATTGGAAATTAATAATTTCCCAATTTCGTAGCAAAAACATATTGTTCGCATCCGCTCCTCGAGAACATCATGCCCACTTTAGGTTTGACCTTCTCGAGCAGCACATGCGGAGTGTACACGAGTCTGCTGTCGATATCGCCCGATCACATGGGCACTCTCTCCACGCTCACTGCTGTTTGTTGATATTGAATTTCATGAAATTAGGATATTGTCATCATTTATTCGAATTTCGAATCAAAAGATGACTTGATTTGATCACCAAAATGACTAATTCATCACCTACCAATTTTGTGTATCTACTCTGGCGTAGTCGCACAAATTGTGAACATTCTTCACCTATACGTGTGCACCTATCCCTATGCACAAACCAATTTTCCATCATGTTAACGAGTCAATCATACTTGTTTCCATGTTTTAAATTGGCAGTATGGCACACGCATGTTTACAACTTGTGTGACTACAGCAGAGAAGTTGCAGATTTCGCAACTTGCTGGAGCCGTATCATCTGTTTCGGTTGTCAACGCGCTGACTGCAACTGTAAGCACATTTGATCTTTGATCTTTGTGCATACCTTGGACTTCAAGGTGTATTCCTTTTTTAACCAATATAAAATACACACAACCAACACGACTCAGGCTGTCTCGAACAAATGGATGCTCGTATTTGGTTCTGCGTCAATATTCCAATGCATTGGAGGCCTCCATTTCCTGGTTTTTGGGACAAGTAAGAATTGTGCTGATTATGTAATCTAATTAACCAATTCATACATAGTTATTAGTAATTACCACTGATTATCCTATTTAATTATTTACAATTTCAGCCGAAGAACAGTCGTGGTAGCAACAAAGCACACGTTGACAGAATCGAGTCAACCAATGAATAACGAATGTTAATAAACGTTGTATGTCATATGTATCATATTTAATTGTATGAATTGTAGCCAACAAATAGGAGGGCTAGGTTTTCAAATGGAAACGATAAGGTCCCTGGCAAATATTCTCACTGCATATCGTTCGAAGATGCATAGGATGTTTATTTCCAAACTCTGAACAGAAAGTCATAGCGTAAGGCCATACATTGTTAGCCAAACATCTGCTCAGACTCTATCAACACACCATACTTTTCTCTTTGATACTTTACACCACTCTCCTCTCGTATCTTGTTGCGATAGGTGCGCGCTCATCTCTCTCCCGCATTTAACGCTAATTACGGCTAATTAGCCGCTTTTCTTTAAATTTTCCCTGATCCAGGCTTCTGACCCTCCCTACCCTTTGTAGTCCACCCTTTTCCATGTATTGATAGCATTAGCCTATAATCGCTTAAAAACTTAATTTCCACCCCTTCCCATCACCTGTCTCTCGCCTCTCCCCCTTTCACGTGCTCTCTCGCCTTCCTCTCGTTCTCTCGTCCTCTCCCCTTCTTGTGTGCTCTCTCACTATGTCTACCCTCACCCTTCCGTCTCCTCCATCCCCTCCCTTTTCACCTTTCCCTCCTTCCCCATTTCCTCCCCTGCCCCCCTTTCATCTTCCGACGGCCGCAAGCGTCGTGCCACCGAGTCGCAGGAGGCTTTCCGGGCGGCTGCCAAGACCCAACTGGAAGGAGTCACGTCCAAGCTGATGGCATACCTCTCCTCCGAAACAGCGCGTTCCTCGTACCCGCTCTACGTCGCTCTCGAGGCCTGCGTCCAGGTGCTCTCTCACACCCTTGAGAAGCATCTGCAGCCCACTGAGAGCCCTGTGGAAGCGGAGAAAAGGGAGCGCTCGATCGTCGTGGAGAATCTGGCGGAGTCCACTCGTTCACTCCCGAGTGAGAGAGTCGAGGATGACTTCGCCCATGCCACCCACTTCCTCAACCTCACCGGTGTCGAGGTCCGTCCCGAGACGGTCTTCCGCTTGGGTGAGTTGAAGCAAGATAGACCCCGCCCCCTTAAGATCCTCCTTCCTCGCCCTTCCTCGCAGAGACTCCTTCTCACTCGCGCAAAGAAGATCACGGGGAAGCGCGAGTACTCGTCACTGCGCATTCGCCCCTCCCTCTCGGAGAAGGAGAGGCATGAGCAGTACAAGTTGAGGGAGAAGAAGCGTGCGATGAACAAGGAAGGAAAGGGCACTTGGGTGATCTACGCCGGAGTGCTCATGAAGAAGGACGATGTCGCTGCTTTCAAGTCCAAAGCGAAGTCAGCTGCCACGGAGCCGGAGGGAAACTAGGACACCACTGCAGACCCATCTTGTCCCTCTAGGCCTCTCTCTCTCTCCCTCACTCATTTCTGTTGCGTCAAATTCATCCCTAGCTGAATTTTCCGATCTACCCATTCCTGCCCCACACGTCACACCTAGGATATCATGTTTATATTACAACACCCGTTCGTTAGTCAACAAGTTACCATCATTCCACAACCTTCTGAGAGTAGAAAGACCAGATATTGTTATTATCACCGAATCATGGCTAACGTCTCGCATCCCTACCTCATTGATAATCGCTGATTTACCGTATTATGCCATTAGACGCGATCGCTCCAATGGTCGTGGATGCGGCACACTTATTGTCCTACGTGATCATTACCTCCACTCAATCATAGGTTCTATCCACAGTAGTCTCGAATGCCTAGCAATTGACTTGCTCACTTCTTCCTCAATATTTTCACAAGCTCCTGACCCTGAGAACATGTACTCTAATTTTGTGTCTGTAGTCCATCACGCCATTGACCTTTTCGTACCGTATCATTCCCCTAAGCCTACTATCCATTCCTATCCCCCTCATATTCGAAAGCTAATTCTACACAGGAATTCTCTGTTCTCGAAGCATCATTTACTCTCAATTCGCCCACAATACGAAAAGTGCAGTAGAGATCTACTATTTCAAATTAAAAAATGGAACCAATTTTGCGAACATAAAAAACTGAAAAACACTAAAGATCTCTACCGCCACATCCGTACCCTTACCCAACCGAAGCCATCTATTCCCAAACAACTTATTGATTCTTCTGGAAATATCGTAACTAGTACCGTAGAGATCGCTAATACCCTTGCATCTCGTTTTGCTTCTCATTTCACACTTGATGACGGATTACGACCATCCATCCCCTCTCATCCCTCTCATTCGTATCTCAGAAATGTATCTTTCTTCCCCAATGACGTGTATAAGGCTTTAAAGCAGCTCTCCCCATCATGTTCAACGGGCCATGATAACATTCCCCAGATTGTATTTCGTAAATGTGCACATGCCTTCTCTCTCCCCCTGTGTGATATTTTCAATATTAGTATGGAAACCGGCACTGTCCCATCACTATGGAAATTTTCACTCATTACCCCAATCCCCAAACCAAACAAGAATCCCCAAGTACCCGACTCATATCGCCCTTTCTCCATACTATCTCCCGCCTCTAAAACAATGGAACGCCTTGTCAAACATAAGCTTGCCCCTTACCTTTACCGGTCCAAAATCATTCCTGATTACCAACATGGTTTTTGATCCGGTGCCTCGGTTCTTACCAACCTTCTGGATTGTGAAAATGACTGGACTCACGCTCATTCCCGTAAAGAGCAAACTGATGTTATTTACCTGGACTTCTCTCGTGCATTTTATACCGTCCCCTTTCCTAAGCTTCTCTCCAAATGCTTGCATTATGGCATTGCTGGTAATCTTCTAAATTGGATCTCTGATTTCGTAACGGATAGGCATTTCTCCGTAAGATTAGGTAGTACCGTATCCAATTCCTTCCCTGTTCTTTCCGGCGTACCACAAGGATCTGTACTAGGGCCAATTCTATTCTCTCTTTATATAGCTGATATAACACATGTCCTTGCTCCCTTCCCCGACGTGTCTGTGAAAGCATACGCAGATGACATTAAGATATATGTTTCATGCTCCAGTAAAACTAATGCCGCCCGCACTACCCAATTAAAATATGCTCTAGATGCCATATATTCGTGGACCCTATCCAATCAATTGTCACTTTCTGAATCTAAATGCACTCATCTTCACATTGGCTCCTCCCCCACTCCCCAATATCTAATTAATAGCATTGTTCTCGAGCAAGTCCCCCAACAACGTGATCTCGGTGTTCAAGTATTAGGTTGTAACATAAGTTTTGTCGCATTTCGGAGGTTCACAATATTTCCATGAAGGCTACTTCTCAAACATTATCAATGCCTGACCTCCTAGTATATGTTTGGGGTGTTCATGCACATTCAAACCATAGGGTAGAGCTGAACTGCGCACGCTGGCTATGCGAAAAATATTAATATGAACTGATTTAAATTTGGTGCAGATTTTTTTAATTCGTTTGATCAGGTGCTAGTTCGCAGAGATGAATAATGAACCAAACTTCTACAGCATGGTGATATACCCCGTCAATGCTCTTTCAAAATATACGCCAGATATGGTGCTATGTTGAGCGGAATCAAAGATATACTTCACTGAGTGTAAGGTTAGCCGCTGATTCGTAGCCAAATTGACCAACTCTTCTGAATCCAGAATTGCAACAACAGTGACTAACATAAGTGCGTTCCAATTACCACTCATGGAGGTATAATTTATCATTAAACAAGTGAGAGAAAGAACACTCCACTTGTGGGAAATTTGAATTTTTATTAATTCAATTCGCGCACAATTTTACCAAAATATGCAAGTTTAGGTGTTTCGAATTAAAGATTGTCATTCAAAAGCTATTTATTTCCAAACTTATCCCAAGTAGATACTAGTAAGGGAAGGGTTTATGGTTAGGATGGACACAACAAATCAGATATTGAACATGTGTGCGAGGTAGGAATATGGACAAAGTGCCGATTTCATTAGTTTAATTTACATACCATCGTTCTGAATGGAGCCACTTATCTCAACAGAACCCAATCTACCCCAAACTTTGTCTGCATACTGACCACTTTGGGTGAACTATATTCTACCACTATTTGGATCTGGATATCTATTGAGAAGAAAATTCGGCTTGCGAAAGTTTTCGCGACCGTCACCAACCATCCACATTATACAAACTCGTCTACATTTCTAGAACGATTTTCGTTTGTCATTATCCGTGAGTGGTTCAAAATTATGCACATATGTAGTACTTTACGCAAATCACACAAAATCGGCATAATTTATCCTTTTCAAGAAGAGCTGATGCGTGAAAATGATTTGTAATCCTTATCTCAGTACAACTTTGTCTGACTAATGTGTCTCCTCAACTGCCTTGACAGGACTGAAGTAAAGCGCGTAAGAAAGAGTACGAAGGCCCTCACTGATGATGAATAACGAAATTGAGATTAAATTAATTCGAAGAATTTCTGAGGTTAAAATGCATAAGAGATTGGACGCGACAAAACTTATGTTACAACCTGATACTTCCCTCCCTTAATAATTCTGCCAGTATTGACGATCGTGTCCAGAAAGCCACAACTGTCATGCGTATTATGCTTCGTGCTGTATCCGTTAATGATCCCACTATCCTTATCAAATGCTTTAAAACATATGTCCTCCCTCACATTGAATTTGCTTGCCCTTTCTGGAACCCTCATGTTAAGAAACAGAGTCAGAAGCTTGAGAAAATCCAAGAAAAATTCACTCGTATTCTATACTATAGATGCTTTCCATCTCCATCATATCCTCTTGGTCTACCATCCTACTCTCAACGTCTGTCTTTCCTTGGTCTTCAAGCGCTTTTTAAGAGGAGAGTCACCTATGATCTAGTCCTGGCCCGTAGAATCATGAATGGAGACACCATACTCGATAGAAGTAAATTTTTCCTGTTTGCTCCCCTCAGAGAAAGGACCAATAATTTTGGAATCTATATTGAGAAAAAAAAATCCAAATTTTTGGAATCCAAATCCACTCCTCGATATCATTGTTTCTCTCGTAGAGTTTCTAGGATCATGAACGCCCTTCCTGCCCATGTATTGTCATCCCCCAGCATCCACGTTTTCAAGATGAGACTGAGAGCTCTAGAATTTGATTTTACGAAATATATTTTCCAATAGTCTTCCATCCACTATCCCTCCTCTTCCGACTTTCCCTTTTCCCCTTACCTCCACCCCTCGTCCCCCCCCCCTCCTTCCCTTAGAGATCTTCTAACGCTGTTTCTCGGAGCAGAGTCTACCTGGTCTACCCGAGTGCCTCCTCCTCGATAAGTCTCCGAATAGACCAGACGAAGACAGATGAGAACAGCCGATTTGATCTTTTCATTTTGCTATTTCACCTCCATCCCCTACACTCTCCATTTCTGTCACCTTTCTTCCTCAGTGTGAGGAGAGTTCATTCTCTTGTATCATAACACTTAAATAATTATTCGTCTTCCGTTGCGTCGCCGAGCGTAGATAAAATATATAATATTAGGTTGGTCATAAAGTTTTGCGCGCTTTCGGACCCCAAGTTTGAGTTCGTATATTTTCTTTTGCTCAAATCGCCACGTATTGTCCTGATGACGTTATTTAGGGACATGTTCGACCTTTAGAAAAATATAGTTGAAATATTCCAAGTATTTCTACTAAGCGAGAAATCAAGATCTGCATAACTTTGAATTTTTCAGAAAAAATAAGATTTTATTTAAAGTTGCTGTACTTCGCAGATAAATTTTTAGATGGAGACTCACAAAGTTTATTAAAAAGCACTAGGCGTACACTACCTAGTTTCAGAAAGAGAGACCTGCCGAATTCGAAATGGGCTTCGTAGAGGTCAATGAAACCCAGGCACTTAGAAAAATAAGATTTCTGTCGAGCAAATTACCTGTTTCGAGGATTGACGCAGGTGACCTCTACCTATGGGCGCTGTAATCACTACTTACATGGTTCTCTATTATATCAATATTTAAGAGTCCAGTTTTCTCTCTCATCTAAAAACGTGATATTTGTAACTCAATTATTTTGCAAAGAAAACGTCAAAAAACTTGACATGGAGGGTCTTCAAGCACGGCTCACCCTAGAAAAAGTAGCGACCTCCACAATATTCCTAAATAGTGAGTCATAGGGCAACGGTTGTTCGTTAATTTTAACAGGAAAGTACCGCCCTTCAAACCACATGCCTAGCACAAAAAAGCCTAAAGTGTGTATTTCGATGTTCTAAATTGGGCACCTAAAATCCGAAGAACCATGTTCGTGAATGGAGAGCCCCATTATCCCCCAAAGGGAATTTTGACTTGTACTGGAAAGGTAGTTCACAATCATGAATAATTTAAATCTCAAGAACTGTCGGCATAGATTTAGTACTCCAAAACTTACCTTGACAAGTGCCATTAAAACCCACAGATCGGATTACGCGCATATTTCTAATATGCCCTTTGGTCAGTCTCAACATCACCAGTACGATATATTCCCATCATACTTTACTACTGTGGTTTAGATTGGGTCCTATCTCCGTTCTAAATGAAAAGCAAATCCTTTGAAAAGTCAGGTCGTTGATCAACCACATGATGTTTGGTACATCGCCTTATTCTTTTCCTTGATCGGACAGATCTATGATAGTGTACTCTAAAGAGAGTATAAAAGCCTCTATCTACCACTAAAAGATCCACGTTGATTGGACAACAACGAACGATTGTAGATGCAAAAATGCACTTTAGTCAAAATGGCGCAAAACTTTATGACCAACCTGATATATATTGTCCACTCATGTTCATCATTAGAAAATATAATTATTTTAGTTATAGGAAAACACGGGATTTGGAGTGTGGACTGCTAAAGTACAGAAGATCGCTTGAAGAATATGGTCACGTGTATTCATCTATGTGTAACTCCCATCCTGTCCTACGGATTCATTCATCGATTGTGAGCAGCGTCGCGTGTTTAATTCATATGACTCAAAGCGTAGGAGGTAGAATCGACTTCCTACTCGTAAATGTCACTTCAACTCGCAAATAGCTAGAGATGTCCTGGTTGTACCTCTACATCCCCGATTTTATCCTCACTCCCTCATTTGTTTGCTTCCTCATTCTGCTGATTCTAACGAAGGAATCTCCGCACTCCCTTCTACTCATTCTTCATTACTGCGGGTGAGCACAAGATGAGAACAAGAATGGCATATTTTGGTCTAACTTCTCGCATGAAATTAGTTTCCCATAGTCATGGTTCGTCCAAATCGCTATCGTCAAACTATTATCAACCTTTGGACCCTCGGCGACCCCCCAGATTCCATCAGGAGGAAGCTTCGTATTTCCCGAATGACAGTCTATCGCACCATCTCCCGTTTCAAGCAGTTGGGCACTGCGAAGGACCGTCCAAGATCAGGAAGACCCAAGACCGCTCTCACTCAGAAGAACAGGAGAATCGTGGAGAAGAGAGTGAATCGCAATGCCAAACGATCCATCAGGAAGATGGCTAAGGATCTCAAGATCTCCAAAGGATCCGTGTGTGCCATCGTTCATTCTCTTCTCAAGTTCTACCCCTACAAGATGAGAAAGGGCCATGGCCTCACTGATGTCCACAAGCAGAAGCGCCTGGAGAGATGCAAGCTGCTCCTTCAGCGGGCCGATCGTGGGGAGCACTTGACTACCGTTTACTCTGACGAGAAGCTGTTCTCAGTCGAGGAGGTCTACAACAGTCAGAACACCAGGATCATCGCCAAGTCTCCTCAGCAAGCTGACGCCAGAGGTAGAACCATCTCTCGCATTGCCCACCCCCAGGCACTGATGGTTTGGGCTGGTGTGTGCTCGACGGGCAAGACTCCTCTCGTGTTCGTGGATCCCGGGGTCAAGATCAACAAGGAGTACTACACCAGGGCAATTCTCCAGAAGGCCCTTCTCCCCTGGTCCCGCTCCCACTTCAAAGGGGCTCGCTGGACCTTCCTACAGGATTCAGCGCCTGCTCACTCGGCAAAAGTGACGCAGGCATGGTGTCGCGCCCATCTGCCCGACTTCATCTCGAGTGAGGAATGGCCCTCGAACTCCCCCGATCTCAACCCTCTGGACTTCAGCATTTGGTCAGTGTTGGAGAAGGAGGCCTGCTCTACTCGCCACAAGAACCGCGATTCCCTCAAGGCAGCCCTTCTCAAGGCATGGGAGAAGATCGACGTCCCTTACCTGCGGGCCGTCATCGACTCGGTCCCTCGTCGTCTCAGAGAGGTCATCGCGGCCAATGGAGGCCAGATCGAGTGATCGTGCATTGTTATGTTCATATGGTCACTGATAAATACTGTGCCCCGTTTGAGTTGTCTATGTTGCTTTTAAAGAAAGATACATGGTTTTATCCGTGTAACAATACTTTTTGGACACCCTGTAAAACTATACACCCCAAAATTAGGTAGTCAACCAGAGCGCGCAGCTGGAAGCGACTATCGGCAAGTTGTACATTGTTGTGCACCGCTATTTCGTGCTGCGAGCAGTCACACTGAATGAAGAAGTGAGTTGCGTAGTTGGTACCGGTCTGATCGTAGTTGGTGCCGACCTGATCTATCGGGGACAAGGTACCGGAAATCTTGGCCCTGTAGTTTTAGTATCGGTAATTGGATAACTTTTGTACCGCTTTCTACTAGAGTTATTGACAAGGCCACTTCATCTGTCCATTGCCACTCAAACAAGCCACCCAAACTTCTATTCTATCATACTTACTAGATGCCAATTAGGTTTGGTCACGCTCTACTGTCCGATTGCTCATCACTGTTCAATTCCTTCTTCCACTCCTCTTCACATTTGCGTGCTTCTTGTTCGGGTACTCGATACAACAGCAAGTGGATCCATGTCTCTCACTCTCAACCAGGATGGGCGCGATGCAAGTTCAAAAAAATATTGTTCAAGCTAAATGAGGAATAACTCGACAAATAATAGACGTTAAAACAGGTAAACTTTTCCTTTTTTGATACGATACTCATATGCCTGATGGTTGTCGTGCTTCATTCCTTAATGTATCTTGTATTGCTGATTCAGAAGACCGTTAACACTTCCTCCATGATAATCTACTCTCTAATCTGTATTCTCCTAACTATCCTCTCTAGTCGCCATCTCTCCGCACTTTCCGGAACTCTCGAGGTGAAAAGTCCCTCCATATATCAGGTAGAGTAAAGCTATTCGGGGCATATTAATATTAAAATGGGGAGATTGTTTTTACCGATTTTTGACCATTGAACACTAGTTTCAGGGCTCGACAAAGCGGGCTATTCTGAAGCAGCAGAGAAATATGTTCATTGTCGTATCCGTTTCCTGCGTTAGCCACATACTATAGGTGTGCTGAATTTCGAAATAGATAAAAAAAGTTGAATGTGACAACTCCAGAATCCCCGAGTTTCAGTCCCTTGTAATAATCATCACCATCAACCGAACAGTCGACAGAAGCATGAACGAGAATCTCATTTGGCCACTGGCGACTATATTTCGATATGCAATAATTAATAGTATTATATTTTGAATTATTAAAACAAATAATAATAAAACAATCCCAGTTCGTTGCAACTAACGGCCTCGTAACGTATTCGGCTCCTCTAATTCTAATATTTTGCTCTCGAAAAGTGCGAAGGCTCCTCTTCGGATGGAGTGGCGTTGTGAGAAGCAGCTCAGTCAGAATTGGAACCGTTACTGTTATGACTAAATCCCGATAAAGAGTTGATATTCACAACTTTCCTCTTTTAATTTGCTTCTTTATGAACTTCTTGTACCTCTCTTTTGGATTTTGGATAAGTTGTATATTTTCAAGAACCATCGTAATATCCGTTGCGCCGTTAGCTCGCGCTAACTGTACCTTGCTTCCCATTGCTGCTGCCACAGCCGTCATATATTATCAATGCAATCGCAATCCATCCACAGAAGAGATTGTACTCACTCGCGTGATATTTCAACTCGTGAAGCTCGTATATTATTAGTGGAGTTTGACTAAGTAACAATAGTGCCACGCGATGCAGTTTTGAATGAACATCATGAACTTTACAAATGCCTTCACATGTCTCATATTGAAGGCACCCACGTAGTGTACGTTATTATTCTGGTGATCTCGTGAAATGTGTACGTGATCATTTGCCGATTCAAAACAATATCATATTTAAAGGGCAACAGTAACTATAATATGAGGGATTCTCATAGCGATGAACCAACCATAGCAAAATTGAAGCCGTAAAGATATGCTATAATAATGTAGACCGACTGTGATACAAATAGTACTTGTATTAATTCACTAATCGGTGTCACAATAGAAACCACTTCAAATAATTTTTATTCGAATCACCGAAATGAGCAATTTGTATATTAGTATTGTTATTATTCGTCTAATACATGCAGAAACACTCCGACCCATCCCAAATATTTGATTGAGTCTATACATATAACACACGTTCAACAAAAAAATTCACCAATATCAAATACATTTTTCGTTTACTACGCTAATTGACACTGTGCAAAACAAATAACAACAACAATGTTGTTTGTCAGAGAGCGTCAAATGTTTACTCCGTAATCTTCGAGTGAACTGTTTACGTGCGAAATTGTAAGCACTATTGTTTACCACTCGTGGTCCTTTGTTCGAAAGTGGCAAACGGACGAGGCCGTCCGATTGGCACTTTTTGCTTTCACCACCGCCCAATAAAAGATTGACAAAATGGAGAGAGGGGAGGGGAATCGAACCACCAACAATCGGAATGAAAACTGGGCATCTTCCTTGTTGAGCTACAGTGTCTCACGCGTAGGGGGTTGTCAAAGTGATTATTCTAAGGGTGTTTTCGAAGAATGTCTTTTCCAACGAAATTCAACTGTGTTTCAACAATTTGTTACGACCAACTTGTTTCCTCCTCTTGAATTTGTGCAAGGAATCACACCACAAATGGGGATCGTAAGTGACACAAGCGCAACTCAAAATATCTCAGTCTCCATAGTGGTGAGACAACGAGTTATGTCATACTCCCACAACTAGGCCTTGTAAAAGAGAGACTTGTCACGGTCAATTTTAAATTACAATAATCGTAGAGTTCAATTATGAAATGTTTGTTCATTAACCACCTTCCTCTCGTTCCACTTTTAGCTTTAACCTACCCAAAGTAGAGACATATAAACTACTCTGGTATGCACGTCCAACTAAATCAAGTGACTCCAAGTTCCTCTCAAGTCTCATCACTATGAAGACAGATATATTTAGAATCCTTTTGTCGCTTTGGATATCCCCTAGTGGTCAATGCGAGGCGAGTGTGATTCCTTGCGCAAATTCAAGAGGAGGCAACAGGTTGACCGTAACAGTTATGCCAAATTGTTGAAACACAGTTGAATTTCGTTGGAAAAGACATTCTTCGAAAACACCCCTAGAATAATCACTTTGGCAACCCCCTACGCGTGAGACACTGTATCTCAACAAGGAAGATGCCCAGTTTTCATTCCGATTGTTGGTGGTTCGATTCCCCTCCCCTCTCTCCATTTTGTCAATCTTTTATTGGCGGTGGTGAAAGCAAAAAGTGCCAATCGGACGGCCTCGTCCGTTTGCCACTTTCGAACAAAGGATCACGAGTGGTAAACAATAGTGTTTACAATTTCGCACGTAAACAGTTCACTCGAACGATTACGGAGTAAACATTTGACGCTCTCAGAAAAACAACATTGTTGTTGTTGTTATTTGTTTTACACAAAGTGTCAATTAGCATAGTAAACGAAAAATGTATTTGACATTGGTGAATTTTTTTGTTGAACGTGTGTTATATAGAAGTGGGTGCTGACAATAGGAAATATTGCAATATGTATTTGAATTCGTCACGTCAGTTCGATTCAAGCATCACATTCTACTTTGTGCTGTACGAGTTTGAGAGAACTGTGAGTTATTTGTAAATCATGAACTGGATCAGGAGACGCTGATGTTCTGAAAAGCATCAATATTATTTTCAATCGGTCGAAATTATAAGCGTTGTCAGATAATTTCGAAATTATAAAAGCCAGAGTTCGAGATTCAGGTCGCCATGTCTTCATTCTTTACAATTTCTCGCCACTCGACAAAGAAATTCATGTCATTGATTGAGAATCTGAATTTAACTTGTCTTGCCTGAATCCGAGGAGTTCGCGTGCAGAAGGGAAAGAAGGGAACGAGTGATACGACGAATCGGCGATAGGAGGGATTCGTCGCGATCAGAACGCAGCTATGGATGATCGAGTGCATAGGACGCAGCAATGATGCGACCAGGCAAGACTCTGAGGTAACAAATTTAATTTAACAATAATATTTGCCATTTGCAGTAAATTATTATGTTTTACTTCGTTAACAATTGGTGACGGGGAAGTGGATATGCTAACAAATCAAGGGAAATCAAGGGGGGCGGACAAAAGTCCGACGCACCTATTCGTTGATTTTTTTCCATAGCACCATAATCATTCCCTTGCTTTCGATTAGTTTCCTCGGCAAGACCTCGCTCGCGTATCCATGAGAAGTTTATATTTAGCTGAATGTTGTTTGTTTTCCACTAGAACTACAAAATTTTGATTGACATAAATTCACACGTATTTGAACTGCTATAAAATAACTATGTAATGATTAAACAAATAAATGAGAACTTACTTGGCTCAGAACGAGGTCGGAGTTGTTCGGAGTAACCGATATGCCAAGAAAGATGAAGGCGCACAAAAAGCAGCAGAAGAATCGTAAACTGGCGCGAACACGCTGAATTATTTTGATCGTTTCAGCCTTGTATGGTGCCTTGTATCATTTTTTTCCTCAAAACTATATGCTATGAAAATTAAAGATGTACATATTATAATTGTACTCGCCTTGCCCAGCTTGAATCGGCTCGTGTGATCGATAATCGTTTGGTGTTTGTGCAATGAACACAGGGCGATTGCCATTCCCAGACAAGCCATAATGAATCCGTTAAACGCCTAAATTGCCAAAACCATGGAAATTGTAATAGAAATGGCTTTTCGATCGCAACGTTGCACTCTCAATCATTCTCCCTTAAGTGAAAATTGTAATCGTTTTCGCATAGCTCCAACCCTAATCAACATTTATCAGACTAAGAATTATCGAACTAATTATTTTTTAATATTTTTTATCGAACAAATAGCAATATTTTTAAACGGTTATCAGACACCCTCATCGGGTAGATGAACCCCCGGTAGGGTACTTTTGATAATGTTACTTCGAATACTGACCATTCCCTTGTAAACACACTAACTCACTTGTAGTAGTCGGAAAGGCACTGGAGGGAGACATAGCAGTCCCACGCAATAAGAAACCTGCTTGGGATGTAGAGGGATATTCACGAACAGAGAGTCCGTATGCAGATCGTACATAAAGATCACTACCTTAAAGAGGCCGAATGATAAAGTTCGAACAATATGCATTCCTATATTCGTTATATACACTTTCCCGTAGCTGTACCGGACGAAAAAGTAAGTGTAATATTTTCACCATTGTTTCATTGCTATTCTTTTCATAGGTTTTAGCACTCACTTGGATGTATATGAGGTATAAGCGGACGGCTTGTTGAATCTTTGGGCTTTCTTTCACCAAACAGTACGTGGCCACGGCATTTACTATGGATGACACTACCAAATGAACATATACACGAATCCATTTTTCGAGCTCGAGAGAAATGAAGAAGTCCATTACGCCTGCGTGATCAACAACTGGCATAGACGATAGTGGATTCCACCAAGGCATGTGAGGTTATGTTGGACAGGTGTTTTGTGTGTGATTGCAATTTCGTGTTCTCCCTTGTGGGCTCAGTGGAAGTACGAGAACCAATATCTGTATTCTAGACATTAATGAGCCCCAAGCGGACCAGAGATTATATCCACTGAAGATACGGTGGCGCAAATGTTGGTTCCTGTTTTTGTATTCGCAGGGAGAACGAATGTAAATGTATCGACATCTGTCCGGATGCAACAGCTAAGTCATCATAAAACCATGACAACGTGTGTTTAGACACGAGAACCAATGCATAAGTGGCATGTGTATCTAAGCAAATCTAGATGTAGATTCGTTAATTCAAAGGGTACTTAAAATTCATTTACACACTTGAGCAGTTAAATTTCATATCAAACATGGTCTCATGCATAGCTTTCGTGATGAGTACAGTATCGTGATTCAAGACATATTTTTAATTGGACGATTTCTGCAATCTATTTCTTTTTTTAAAGAATTAATCCACATGGTGCATGTATTTGGAATTCTTCATTCTCTATTCCAGCTCTAGAGATGGAAATTGCGTTGCTTAGTTTGTAGGCTCGGTTTGAGACGCTGGTGGTAGCGCAGGTGAGGCTAGGTTGGGCAGGTGTTTTGGGCCGTGATCGAATTTCACGTTCTGCCTCTTGTGGTCTCAGTGGAAGTTCGGCAAGCCTCTCCAATTTCTGCACTCCATCGTTACTCGATCGGGCTAGAGTGTGTACACTAAAGTGAAGGCGGCCCGAATGTCGGCGCTTGTTTTTGTGATTGCAGTGAAAACGAGTGGAAATTGTACTCAGAAGGAGTAGAAAGCGAGCCACATCTGCAGATGTTCTTCGGTTTGTTCACTGTCTCTTCGACATTTGTCAAAGCAAAAAAGTGATGTAAAATATAGCACAAAGGTGAAGTCATCCCGGGGATCATTGACTTGATCTCCAGGGGTATTTTTATAGCATTATATTAGGTTGTGAATAAAGTAAGGGGGGTGACAAAACGTAAACCGACACAAAGTAAACAAATCAGGCGGCCTTGATTAGGTGATAATTTTTCATATATTGTATGGAATTATAAGTAGGCAATTTTTCGCTACACCTACTTATATACCTCCCACACTATGTCCCGCGCCGCGCATTTTCAGAGAGAGAGATGAATGAAGCGAAAATGACGATGCAATCTGTTCTAGGCGCAGACACATAGAGTGGCGTTACAAACGTAGGTGTAGCAAAAAAGGGGGGTGACAACTGCACAACAAATCGCCGTTCGCTTGCGGTTCGACGTAGCGATTGTGGAGTTGCTTCATTGTTACCAGTATGTACTACCCTCATAGTTGCCCAACACTGGCGGCGGATATGACAAGCACTTTGCATATATGTATAGGGGGTCATGGTCAAAAATCGATCGGTATGTCAATGGTAGATCAAGAGTAGGTACCGTACCCAATCGATCATACAGTACCACCAGAGTATACCGTATACCACTACCGTAACCCCCTATTATCGCAAACTAACTTTATTTTAAAACCGTGCCCATTCGATTGCACAGTACCCAAGTAACTTAACCCAGTTCCTTGGGTCAAACATTTTTCTAAAAATTTCATAAATTTTTCTAAAAATCCTAAACCTATCATATAATTATTCTGCAGTATTTAGAGTTACGATAAGATACTTAAAAGTAATTATTTGCTCTATTTTTTTTAAAAATAATGTTTGACCCAAGGAACTGGGTTACGGTAGTTGCTTGGGTACTGTATAATCGATTAGACACGGTACCAGGGCTTTTTAAAAATAAAGTTAGTTTGCGATAATCGGGGTTACGGTAGTTGTATACGGTATCTGATAGTACTGTATGATCGATTGGGTACGGTACCTAGTCTTGACCTACCGATCGATTTTTGACCATGACCCGGGTTCATGGGTGTTAAGTGCTTGTCACTTTTCATGACAAGCACTTTGCACACATGAATAGGGGTTCATGGTGGTCGCCGGCGGCGTGGGCAACTATGACTACCCTACATTTGCATATATAAATCTTGTTACCAGGAGATCTTGAGTTTCACTCCAAATCAACGACCCGGGGTTTATGAAATGTGGATTTCCACGACCCCCTATACGTTGAAACTCTTAACCCCCCGGTAATAAGATTTAAATATGCAAATGTAGGGGAGAGCATACTGGTAACAATGAAGCAACTTACCAATCGCTACGTCGAACCGCAAGCGAACGGCGATTTGTTGTGCAGTTGTCACCCCCCCCCCCCCCCCCCGAAAAAGTGCCTTCTTATAATTCCATACAGCATATGAAAAATGATCCCCTCATCAAGGCGCATCTTACTGTGCTCCTCTCGCGTTTGGTCCGAACCTTATATTCCAGATCAACAGATTTACTTAATTATCGTATGATGAAAAAATTGTAATGAAATATCAACCTTCTTCTTTCGGCTTAAGCTGAACACATTCCAAATTTCATGCATTTTGGTCAATAAGCTATCGAGTTATGGTTATAGTTATAGAGTTATAGTTATAGAGTTAAAGCGTTTTAGTTATAGAGTTCTAGTCAGTCAGTTAAAGTGGATAGGGCGGGTGTGCAGCATACATGCAGCCCGAATTGGCGCAAAATCAAGAAGTTTTCGAAAAATCGATGTGCCGCGATGTTTCACTCTTAGGCAACCGGCGACATATGTGCACAGTGTGCTCAGATTAATATTTTATTCGCGATACAATTAATATTTTATTCATTTTCTTATCGGTGTCATAATGGGAAAACATGGGTCACTTTCAAGCCCATGTCCGTAGAGAAATATGTTTGTTAATTTAAATATTATTACAAGTTAGGTTGCACATTTTTAAATGAGCGCTGACAGTCGGTAAATTAAAAATATGAATTCGCCACATCATTTTGCTCAAGTTCTCAATCTACTTTGTGTGGTTCTAGTTTGCGAAAAGTTTGCGGTTTGTGTGAATCCTGAACTGGATGACGAGATGCTGATATTCTGGAAAATAATCTATATCGCTTTGTTTAGTTCGGAATTAGTTGCAAATCATCGGTTGGGAGATATATAGAGTTCAATGGATAGATATTTGTTCAGAGCATTTCATGTTTTCGGCAAAGTCCAGATATCTATACCTATATGTAAAGCGCAGTGTCTGTTTGACCGGATTGCGAAACAGTTGCGAAACGATTACGCAATGTGGAGGGAGAGAGATCGCGCGCGTCAACAAGTTGCGAAACGAGTGATTGCGAAACCTACTCCACTAAGACGGGGCCCCCGCCGAAGGCGGGAGGGCAGCCGGACTAGTAATATGCATAATGGAGACAGGATTGTACACCATTGAACTCGATTTTTTGAAAGTAAATATCGATCTTGCCTCGATACGACGAGTACGAGTGCAGACGGAGAATAATGATGCGACGAATCGACGATAATCGGAATTTGACGCGATTAGGACGACGCTGTGGATGATTGAGTGCAATGGAACAAGCAACCATGCGACGCGGCAAGACTCTGAGTTAGCTTGTCTTATTTAAGAACAAACATTTTGTTCTTTGCATTGTTGCAATTGCTTTTCAGAAAATGTTACTGACCAAAATTGTCCTTATCCTTTGCAACCGAGTCGAGAATGTGCGCCAAGGGAAGACCCATGAAGAGGCAGGGAACAATGAGCTGAGGGATAATTGGACAATGACGAGTCAGTGGAGGTGGCCAGGAACAATTTGCAAAAAGTTTGTCGTATATTGTCATTGTTATAGTGGGAGAGTATCCTAGAGAAGACATATTGAAATTTCTAGGTCATTGGTTCTAGAGCCGGCTTTTAGGAATTTTTCGGTATTGAATCCGGTTGTGCTGTATTGCATCTCCCATATGACCTAGAGAAGTGTTATGGTGCTCAAAATGATCGGAAACATATTTTGAGTAACTTTTATGATTTGACCAAAGTTGAGAGATCAAAGATCAAAAAGTTATGTCCGAAAAAAATTTTTGGATTAAAAAAAATAAATCGTGCCGCTTTTGTGAGATACCATTTTCCAGAATTTTAGTACAGAGTATGTAAGTATAAGTGACCCTCTCCATATTAAAAAAAATATATAATCGAGTTTTTGAATATGGGTGTTTTTGACTTGTATGATCTGGTTCATATTGTACTTACTGAAGATCATGGACACTAGATTTCGAAAAACAGTGGTCATATGGCCCTGTGCCGTCATAATGAGAATTGATGTTTAAAAAAATGCATTTTTTCGATCTTTAGAGCTAAATTTCATAAAACACCCATATTACAAAACTTGCGTTTCTAACTGCATTGTGTAGATGGGCACGTATACTCTCGTATTCCGCAAACCAAGTCTGGAAAATTGTATCTCACAAGAGCTGTACGTTTAAATTTTGGATCAAAGATTATGGTCGAGTAACCACATTTGGGGGCAAACATTGACCCGAGGTCTTGCGAGACCATTTTCCAAAATTTGTTTGCGGAATACGAGAATATACGTGCCCATCTACACAATACAGTTAGAAACGCGAGTTTTGTAATATGGGTGTTTTATGAAATTTCGATCTAAAGATCGAAAAAAAATGCATTTTTTTTAAAACATCAATTCTCATTATGACGGCACAGGGCCATATGACCACTGTTTTCCTAAATCTAGTGTTCATGATATTCAGTAAGTACAATATGAACCATAGCATACAAGTTTCAAAGATAATAATGTGAATTGATTATTTACAAAAAATGCATTTTTTTTCGATGTTCAGAACAAAATTTCATAGAAGACCCATATTCGAAAACTCGATTTTCCATCTGTATTGTATAGATGGCTACTCGTACTTGCATATTCTGCAAAACAATTCTGGAAAATGGTATCTCACAAAGGCTGCACGATTTATTTTTTAACTCTAAAAATGGTTTTTCGGACGTAACTTTTCGACCTTTGATCTTTCAACTTTTGTCAAAACATAAGCTTCATACCACTTCTCTAGCTCATATGGGAGATGAAATACAGTACAGCCGGATTCAAAACCGGAAAATTCCTTAATGCCGGCTCTAGGAGCAATGACCTAGAAATTTCAATATGTCTTCTCTAGGATAATCTCCCACCATACTGAGATCCTGGATCAAAGAAACTTTTTGCAAATTGTTCCCGAGGGGTGAATTTTGAACCACTGACTCGTGATACACGTGATAAACTATTACCATAAGTAGTCGGTAGGGCACTCCAGGCCGACATACGAGTCCCACACAATACGAAACTTTTTTGGGATACAGCGGAACTTGCACGAACAACGCGTCCGTAAATAGATCATACACACAAATCACAGCCTTAAATGGGATGCGTTAGAAAGTTCGTAAACATACTAGGGTATCATCATTCACTACGGTATCTTGATTAATGTACTCCCTCAGTTGAACCAGTGCAGGATTAATGTGGCGTAAAAAATCGCGAGTTCGATGTTTGGGGGGGGGGTGACAAAACGTAAACCGACGGAACGTAAACAAATCGCAGCTCCCTCGGGGTTTGAAGTAGGGACTTGGGAGTTGTTACATTGTTATCAGTATGTCCTCCACTACACGGCCCTGTTTAGATCCTCTAACTTTGTGAACTTGAGTTTCACTCCATATCTATGTATTGGGGGCTCATGATCCAAAATTGTGAATTCTTGTGGAAAATCCTGGATAGATAAATATACAGTACAGTAATCAATCGATATTCTAGTGCCCCGGTTAGTACTCTAACCCAGTAGCATGGATATCGATTGATTACGGCATTCGGTGATCATATAACCATGATTTTCCACTCAAATTCCCAATTTTGGAACATGAACCCGTATACATAGATATGGAGTGAAACTCAAGTTCACATAGTTAGAAGATCTAAGCAGGGTAGTGTAGTGGAGGGCATACTGATAACAATGCAACAACTCCCAAGACCCTACGTCGAATCCGGAGGGAGCTGCGATTTGTTTACTTTTGTCGGTTTGCGTTTTATCACCCCCCCCCCCCCGATGTTTGATTTGAATTCCCGCAACTCCCTTTCTCCGTTCCCTGAGGAGCTAGCGACTTGAAACAATATAAGGTTTGACGATGCTCAGAACGATGACGACGACGATGACGACGATGCTCAATATTCCAAGTATCAAGTCGCTAGCTTCTCAGGGAACGGAGAAAGGGAATTGTGGGAATTCAAATCAAACATCGAATGCATAATTTTCGTTACGTTTTCTTGTTTTCGAGCCATTATTTGCTTCAGCCTTTAGCTATTCTCTCTTGCATTTTTGTATGATATTAGTGTATGTATGCTCTATACATGCTAAACCAGTATTTTACAGTAGTAATCGCACTGTAGAATTTTGGCGGGCGAAATTAGTAGTGTTGTCCCCACAACTATTTGAGAGAAACGACCGATCTCATTTCAAGTGTTCTATGGAAGCGTACGCCCGCATTCACTACAGAACCCAAAAGAACGGAAATTGCAATCTATATGTATTGTTTAATGGACGGTTGAGCAGAGTACTCCAAATACCGGAACTTTGCCACTTTTTAGGAAATACTGTTTTTTTTTCTATTGAACCAATTGAGATCGATTCAATATGAATTTATGATTGCAGTGCGTCAATAGTGTCCCAAATAATTTCAGAGTATTATCAGTAGGAATGACAAAGAAAGGATTTTTTTGAGTTTTTCAATTCCGAAAATCGGTCATAAGATGTTAATTAGTTGGGAAACATATGGAACAGTCGATTCCAATCGATTCTAAATCTATTCAGAATCATTTTTCAATACGTACTTGTTCAAAAATGTTGACATCCTTCCGACTTATTGAAAAATCCTTCCAGAAGGATTGGTGTTTTTCGTGAATTTTCGATTTCCGAATTTTGCATGCAAATGCTAATTGATACCCGTACTAATTAAACTTGGACATGATGGTATACGTACCGTGAACACATTATTCCATCAAAATCATGATGTCCCTGATTAGTTTAATTTTAACAGTCGATTTTTGGTCTTTTTCATCCTTACTTTGTCAAACGTTCTCGAAAACTCTTCAAAAAGACCTTGTAACGAAAATTATGCATCAACCAAATATTTTTGCATATTGTAATGGTTTATTTTACTTGTATATAGATGAGCTCATTTGTATATAGATGAGCTCATTTGTATATAGATGAGCTCATTTGTATATAGATGAGGTATAACCGGACGGCTTGTTGAATCTTTGGGCTTTCTTTCACCAAACAGTAGGTGGCAACGGCGTTTACCATGGAAGATACTACCAAATGCACATAGAAATATGTACGAATCCACTTTTCCAGCTCGAGAGAAATGAAGTAGTCCATTGCTCATGCGAGCTCAGCAACTGCGATAGACGCTAGTGGTTTCCACTAGGGCAGCTGAGGCTAAGTTGGGCAGATGCTATGTGTAATTGCAATTTCGCGTTCTACGCCTTGTGGTCTAAGTGGAAGTGGAAGACGAATTGTGTTCTATACGCTCTCTCACTACCCGGCCGGTCGAGAGAATGTGTAGCATGAAGAGACCGTGGCCCAAATGTCGGCTCTTGTTTTTTTTATGTTCACACTAGGAACAAATGGAATGAGTACTCAGAAGGAGTGGAAAGACTGTACCACCTGCAGATGTTCTTAGGTTTGTTCACCTTCGACATTTGCAAGAAATAGAAGAAAAAACTGTGAAGCCTGAATAACACAACAATTTATTACGAGTCTAAACGATGCTCTTAAAATCAGGTGTGCTTCACAATCTACCACAAGTGCTATACCATATTTACGCGAATTCAAAATGAGTTTATAACCATCAAAATTACAAATTGTCAACGATTATACGTGTATTGAGTGGTGTATGGGACAATTTCGAGCTCAACGAGTGCCGGCCCACGACTGGTACAGTGTTTTATCCTTCTTCTGTTGGGAAGGAGGAGGAAGCGCTGTGATAATCGGGCAGTTATCATTGCAGCGTTTTTCGCTGTGCACCTTCACCCAATTTTGAGTATGTTGGAGCGCGAGTTCAATGAGCCCCTTGCGAGCCTGCAAAGAATGCAATAAATCTACAATTTTTTTTTAAATATCAGCTATACTATTTATAAAGCTCAATATATTTTGTTGGGCAAGCTGACACCCGCTGTTATCTTACCCCACGTTCTGTCTGCTGCGCGTTAAGGCCCCATTCCTTGAGATAGGTGGAGATCTGCAATGAACGCAATCAATGCGATTATATCAACTCATTCAGGCTTATTTGGGAGATGATTGCACTAGTATGCACTCGCTATTCGCCCGATCTAGTGTATTGAATCAAGATACTATCGCGACGACGCAGTAGGTCGGACGAGAACTATGACGTCATTCCGCCGTTGATATATCAGAGGCGGCATTACGTCAGAGTTCTCGTCCGACCTAATGCCGACGCAATTCCGTCTTTAAATTGAGGTAATAAAATCCGCAAATATATGCCACAAACCTCTCTAAAATCGTGCTTGACCGATCCAGGAAGACGAATGAAAATTCCAGTTTCGAATGTTAATGATGTTCCCCGCTCTAACGGACTTTTAGTTTCTTTGATCTCAAATTCGAAGAAAGCGTCCTGAATTGAGGATTTATCTCAATAATATCTTTAAAAAGATAAAATTTAAAAAAACAAAGTTTCCACAACCACGGGCCTTGAGCGGATGTTGTTTCTGAAACGAATACGGTTGTTATGGAAATGAATTCAGAGTTAACCTTATCCTTTAAAGGCGATTGATCAATGGAGTATCTGAATTGAGAAAATATCGGTTTAAGCTCGTAGCATTAATGAAATAATATAAATAATGTAAATAAAACTGTAAGAACTTACAGAGCCGGCAGTATTGTCAATGCCTTTATAGATGCCATTCTCCCAGTAAACAGGGGCTATTGCGAAATACGAATGACAAATCAAAGGAATCGATAGTTGCAAAAATATCATGATTACAGTCTTTCTTAAGGTCCAGTTCTAAAAAAATCCAGATATTGTGATACAAAAAATGTTCACACTTTGACCGTGATATTGATGTCGTTCAGCACCTTAAGCCGATTCAGAACAATTAAAAACTTTCCGCAAGTGTAAGAAAAAATGGATGCGCCGTTTAAAACATAAACTTCGGCGTAAGTAGTGTAGTTGATAGCATAAATAAGTAAAACTATATATGACACGAATCGCGAGAGATTCGAGCACGATGTGGAAAAATAAAATCGATAATTTTAAAAATTCTGCAAAATTTACAAAAAGTACTACGAACCAAGCTCTTTCAAACTGCGTTGGCCGATTATTTTTAAAAATTTCATTTTTCGAGTACGGGCGTCTCGAAGTTGACGTCATTCACTAAAATTAGTGAAGTGCACCTCACAAAAATGATCATAACTTGCTTCAAAATTAAGCTAGAAACTTTTTCTTTTTTAGAAATGACGCCCGTGAAATCCTCTACAACTTTGTCCTTAATAATTTCATTCCCCGTCATGGTTCCGATCCGGGGTGGTTGCCCGAATGAAAAATGACCATATCTCAAAAAATCGGAATTTCCCAACTTTGCCCCAACGGGTAATTTGTAACTCCTACCATAGTGTTTTTATTTCCCAAGTATCAGAAATAGATTTTTTATATCTCAAAAAGCGCGCTCTTTTCAGTTCGGGCGGTCCGAATCGGACCACTGACAGGAATGCTTCCAAAGCGCTATTTGACCCATATTGCGCTCAAATGCATCGAGAATCATCAAAAACATCGTTTTAAGTTGTTTCTCCAATAGTCATAGCACTTCCATTGGTCAAAAATTACGGAATCACCTCAAAATCAAAAATCGATTTTTTGACCCTCTGCAAGTTGCAAGCTGGGGCCCAATGAACTAAATGAGTTTCAAATGATGTGGAAACATATCTTGATACGTCCTGAAGAAAGCGCGTTCTTGGAAATATGAAATTTCATCCGATAAATTATGGAAAAGTAGCAAAACTGCAGCTCATGCTCAAATTGGCCTACCGACTTGGCCCTTACAGGAAAATGTAGAGAATAATGTGTTAAACATTTCATATGTTGAAAGTGAGATTCTATCTTTTCATGTACGCGCGCTACAGCGCTCAGAAGTTCGTGAAAAGCACCCGAGAATCTCTCCAAAACGCGCGCTCTAACCGTCTGGCGCTCTCTCCGTCTGACCTCTCTCTCTCCCTCCCCTCCATTAGACGCTCTCTGGCGCGCCTCCGCCGTCATTTTTGCCAACTTCTGAGCGCTGTAGCGCGCGTACATGAAAAGATAGAATCTCACTTTCAAATGTTTAGCACATTATTCTCTACATTTTCCTGTAAGGGCCAAGTCGGTAGGCCAATTTGAGCATGAGCTGCAGTTTTGCTACTTTTCCATAATTTATCGGATGAAATTTCATATTTCCAAGAACGCGCTTTCTTCAGGACGTTTCAAGATATGTTTCCACATCATTACAAACTCATTTAGTTCATTGGGCCCCAGCTTGCAACTTGCAGAGGGTCAAAAAATCGATTTTTGATTTTGAGGTGATTCCGTAATTTTTGACCAATGGAAGTGCTATGACTATTGGAGAAACAACTTAAAACGATGTTTTTGATGATTCTCGATGCATTTGAGCGCAATATGGGTCAAATAGCGCTTTGGAAGCATTCCTGTCAGTGGTCCGATTCGGACCGCCCGAACTGAAAAGAGCGCGCTTTTTGAGATATAAAAAATCTATTTCTGATACTTGGGAAATAAAAACACTATGGTAGGAGTTACAAATTACCCGTTGGGGCAAAGTTGGGAAATTCCGATTTTTTGAGATATGGTCATTTTTCATTCGGGCAACCACCCCGGATCGGAACCATGACGGGGAATGAAATTATTAAGGACAAAGTTGTAGAGGATTTCACGGGCGTCATTTCTAAAAAAGAAAAAGTTTCTAGCTTAATTTTGAAGCAAGTTATGATCATTTTTGTGAGGTGCACTTCACTAATTTTAGTGAATGACGTCAACTTCGAGACGCCCGTACTCGAAAAATGAAATTTTTAAAAATAATCGGCCAACGCAGTTTGAAAGAGCTTGGTTCGTAGTACTTTTTGTAAATTTTGCAGAGTTTTTAAAATTATCGATTTTATTTTTCCAATGACCCCTCCTGGTGCTCGATTCTCTCGCGATTCGTCTCATATGTAACAGCAAATTACCTGTGCAATCTTGACGATATACTCATAGTCTTTTGTTCCCGGGAGGTAAGCAAAGAATGTAAACAACCAGTACGTACACACAATCCTAATTCCCGTCAGTCCTGAAAGATAATGACGCTTCGTTACTTGCCTTGCTCATCAAATTCATGCAAAATCAATTTTTCATTAAAAAATATTTTTAAAAAAAATAAACACTATTCTTAAAAGATATAGTGAAACTGGTGATTGCTCACCAGTAGAAATGAAAAGCTTGAAGAATGGAGTTTCGAGGGCCTGATGCTTACTTATTGCGACAATAATAATCAGAAGAAGGTAAAGTGCGCAACCAAGCGGGAGGGTGACATTTGCCAAACCGACATTTGCCAAACAAGTTACCGCTCGCTTGCAATTCGGCATTGTGAAATGGGGGTTGTTTCATTGCAACCAGTATGTGCTCCCCTGCATTCGCGTATACAAGTCTTGTTACCAGGCGATCATGAGTTTTACACTTCACCAACGACCCGAGGTTCATTGTCCAATTTTGAGAATTTGAGTCGAAAATAATGGCTAGATACACAAAGAGTACAGTAACCAATAGATATTCTAGTACCCCAGTATCTACTCTATTCCAGTAACATGGGTATCGATTGGTTACGGCATTTAGTATTTCTCTAACCATGATTTTCCGCTGAAATTCTCAAAATTGGACCATGAACCCCGGGTCGTTGGTGAAGTGTAAAACTCATGATCGCCTTGTAACAAGACTTATATACGCAAATGTAGAGGAGCACATACTGCTTACAATGAAACAACTCCCATGTCACAATGCCGATTTGCAAGCGAACGGCAACTTGTTTGGCAAATGTCGGTTTGGCAAATGTCACCCTCCCAACCAAGCAGCTCAAAGAAGAATATACTAGTAACAAGGGCAGGGATCGGTAGCATTGTAGCTCGCGCTTTTAATAGTCGAACCTTTCAGCAACGACTACTATTCTCTACCCTTCTTTCGTCTATAGTAGACATACACACTGAGTATCACTATAATTGACGAAAGAAGGTTGGGATGTGTACCCCGTGATATCTATCGTCACCAGGAGTAGTAGACTCAACAACTCCCAGAATACACTATGCCCAGGCTACATACTCTATCATGTGTGTTTTCGCAGAATCGTTGTTAGCATTGCGATATATTTTGAAATATGAAGACACCGTGTTTAGCGTCTTTCAACGTCACTATACTTTAGTTTTACCATTGGCATTTTCCTTTCTCAATATTACTAGTAGAAGCTTTAATTAGACAACCCCTGAATTGCACAATGACGCTAACTCTATAATCTCTAAAGATCAACATCGTATCCGGTTTTTCACCTGTCCTGAACTTTCACCAACTCGCACTTCCATTCAAGCATGAAGTATGAAGATCAAACTCATGAAAGATCGACGTCGAGATGAAAGAGCAACCTCATTGCGTGGAAAACTCAATACTTTTCTAATTCAGCATTTATTCAACACATTCAAATATTGTAAAATATTATGTATTATCATTCGGTGATCTAACAACCCTATACATACAAACTTATGCCCGGTGGGTGGAGAGGGTGATGTGATTACAAGTAGGTTGCACAGCTCTATTCCCCATAACCCGTCTTCTAATAGCAGCTCGAACTGGCTTCGAGAGTGCAACGAGTAGGATGGGATCAGAGAAGGTCGCCAAATCGTATACGTATGGTTGCTGAAAGAATAATACACAATCTCGTGATTATCAAGGGCATTGAGTACAATTAGCACAGTGAGTAATCGTCTGCTCTCTATATTTCGAATGATCTCTCGAATGACCAACTCACAGCGTTTCTCACGACTGCCAGAATCTCCGCGTCTTGCGAGAGAAAAGCGTAAGACCAGACGAATTGGTGGGCGGCGAAGAGAAAATGAGTCGCGGTTGATATCGCCGTATAAAAGAATATAGCACGTTGATGTTTGTATAACATTTTGGACGATTTTGACTGCAAAATTATGTTAGAATATTTTGCGCATAAAATTGCCCGCTTACTAGATTTGTCAGTTTGCGATACGCGATGATGTTCAAAGTTACTCCTAGAAACATGAAAGCTGCATAAAATACACCATTTATGATTCTGTGAACCTTAATTTCAATCATATTACCATCAAATATTATTTCGTATTATTATTCAGTTTATTGAAAATATTAACATCGTGTTATTACTCACGGATCCGATGGTATTAACCATGCCTCGGTATATTTCATCCTCGCAATAGATAGGTGCTATTGCAAAATATGAGTGAAAAATAAGTGGAAGCAGTAGTTGCAATAATATCAAGATCCCGGTTTTTCGTGTACTCCAGGTCTATCAATATCCATTATCCGGTATTTTTCAACAAATACACGCAAACATTTACAGTGCTATGAATACCAGTAAGCACGTTTAGCCGATGCAGTACAATTAGAAACTTTCCACAGGTGTATGAAAAAATGGTAGCACCGTTCGAAACCTAAAATCCAAAGGAGTACAGAGACATACACTATATGTAAGTACCTGCGCAATCTTAAAGTGTATTTCTCTGCTATTTGTATCTGTGAGGTAGGTAGAAATTGGAAACAACCGATACGTACAGACGTTACCTATTCCAGCGATTGCTGAAACACAATTAAGTTGTATATTGCTTTAAATAAAATAAAAATACAATAAAACTATTGATTGTTAAACGTTAAATTTCTTGGACCGTCCTGCCCCACTTAACCTACCAGTC
Organism: Pristionchus mayeri; assembly: GCA_036245805.1. NCBI lineage: Eukaryota > Metazoa > Nematoda > Chromadorea > Rhabditida > Neodiplogasteridae > Pristionchus > Pristionchus mayeri. The sequence goes on along the minus strand of BTRK01000002.1, from coordinate 4,221,374 downwards.
GACACGAAAAGCTTGAAGAACTGAGATCTTAGCGAATGATGCTTGCTCTTAGCTATGATAATAATGAAGAGCACATAAAGTGCGCATCCGAACACTTCAACTATGAAGAATATCGTGATTGAAGGAGGGGGAGAAATGAAGAGACGCAGACGCGAGTTACAAACTCTATTAATGAGCCTCTAGAAATAGGAAGTTACTGGAATGATAGATTTCACCTATTTCATGCTATAGAAGAATGAAGAGTTGTTGCTCAAAGCGGACGCGTTTTGTTGAGTTATGATTCGTTTCGATGAGCTTGGCTATGTACTGCTTTCGAGTTGCGCAAATTCTCCAACTGCACATTATGGAGCTCCGTGTGAAATGATCTCCTTATTCAGAATACTCCCTGGCAGATATGAATGGTGAGAGTGCATGCAGATTGATGACAGGCACTTCCAAAGAGGCCAACTTTACATCACATGACGATGCTCTTTCGATCTTTACATAAGCATTTGATCTTTCATAAGTTCATACTTCAACACATGAATGGCTTTAAGCAGGAAGTGATAAAAGATCAAAGTCATAACTCTTTGAACTCGGTGACTTTGATGAAGATAAATTATCTCCTTGAATTAAAATTTGCTTTACTGTTACGGTCGATCTTCAGACTGCATCAAGAATAAAATGATACTTTTAGCAGTACAATAATACTAATTTAAATTCTATAATCTCCTCTCATTCTGATTCTGCATATGATACTTGTCAAAAATATTGTTGTTAACATCACGATGACACTGTGCAATGCTTATTTATATTATTTTTCACGAAAATATGCTTTTCTTCGATTGAGGTTCACATAGACATAGTCACATGGGAAGAGTGGCAACAGTTACATGAGTGCCAGTTGGCTGTTCATCCCTGTTTCCGAATAATACGCTTTTTATAGCTACTCTAACTGGCTTGGATAGAGAAACAAGTACGATAGGATCGGAGAATGTAGTCAGATCGTAGACGTACGGGCGCTGAAATGATGGAAATGAAGGGGAAAAACGAATCACGATGTCCCAATAGTATTATTGAAGACTCACGATAATTCTTACAACACCCAGCAAGTAGTCGCTATGATCAAGGAAGGTGTAGGACCAGACGAACTGGTGCACGGCAAATATCAAATGAGTGACGGTTGTTGCTGATGTGTATAAGAAAAGCGCGCGTTGTTGTTTGTATTGAGCGGAGGACGATTTCGACTGAAAGTTAGACATTTCAAGTTCATTTCGAGGGAAGGGATTTTTTTTCTTTCTCGAGCACTACATAACATCTGCTCGATTTACAGGGACAACAATGCGTATTAATTCGGAAATGATGGAAATGTTTGCTCACCAATTGTGATAGTTTGCCAAATGCGACGGCATTTAAAACAACTCCGAGAATCGAAAATATTACATAAAATGCGCCGATTACGCCTCTGTATATCTGAATTGTTACTGAATTTCAGTGAAATGCCACATCGTAACATCGTTTTCAATTCAAAATGGACGACATATTCATAAGAGATTATTCGAACTTACAGATCCGGTGGCATTATCCACTCCCTTATATATTTCATTGTCCCAGGTAACAGGTGCAACTAGGAAGTACAAGTGAGGAATAAATGGTATTAACACTTGAATACATATCAAAATCACAGTCTTCGTTGGGCTCCAATTCTAGAACTAGTCGATGAATTGTATGCCTTCGGAAAAAGACGCTCAAACTTTGACCGTGTTGTTGATATTAGTCAACACATGAAGCCGATTCAGAACAATTAGGAACTTTCCGCATGTATATGCAAAGGCTGAGGTGCCGTTCAACACCTAAACTACGAAATAATTTGTTCACCTGATTCATTCAGTCATTCATATATTTATTCCGTGGTGGTTAGGTTGCAAGAAGAACAAAAGGGTGTGCAAGAAACGGATGCCCATCGATTAGATTGAATCGGTAGGCTGATGCTTGGCACTAAGGGTAGGGGAAAAGGGAAAGTGTTTATGTTACAACATTACGAAAAGAAGAATACATCAGTACTCATAATTTGTGATTCGGCGTACCTGACCAATCCTGATGACAAACTCAGTATCTTGTGTACCAATATGTCGCGTAAAAAGAAAGACCAACCAGAACGTGCTTACGATTCCAATTCCAGCGAGACCTGAGAAAATATCCCATTTAATTTAACTAAGTGTTTCATCATTTCTAAATATTTGTTAACAACTCACCAGTTGAAATGAAAAGTCTAAAGAATGGAGTTTTGAGGGATTGATGTTTGCTCTTTGCTACTAGCATAATGAAAAGAAGATAAAGTGAACAACCGAAAACTTCAAATGCGAAGAAAATAATAGTACTAGTAGGAAGCGGTAACATCGCAACGAGTGCCTTTCAAACCGCTGGAAGCATGAAACATTCATCTATCTCTCTTAGAGTGCGATATGTACTCCTTTTCACCATCAATGATAGACACCCACGTACGTTACTCATCCGTTTTCGTGATGTTTGAATGATCAAATAAATTGTAGTGAGTGAGTGTACAAACAAAAAGTAACCCCACATAGTCGTGGTGATATTTTTTGAAAATTCTTACATTTACTGTGAGAATAGAAAGCGTAGTCCGTGGTGTGAAGGGGCGAGATTTAGTACATTTGTTTCTAGGTATACGTGGAGCACTTTCCGAAACAAATGCACTAAATCTCGCCCACCACACCAATCGACTACGCTTTCTATTCTCACAGTATCAGCGGAATTTCACTTTACTTTCAGTGTGCAATTCTCGTTTGTGTAATCAAAAATTTGTATTTGAAATGTGTGTTCAATTGTCAAATTGACTAGGGAGGCTTGACCATGTAAGAACCGCCTGATTGCGCAATATCCCTAACGTTAGTACTTTTAATGAAGATATTTCGAGTAGGCTTGGACAGTTCAATGAGTACAATGGGATCAACGAACGTTGTTAGATCATAGATATACGGTCTCTTTAAATGGATGATATGGGAGAGAGATGGATGAGAAGTGCAACTTATGATTTCGAATCGCACTATTTCCAGAAATCTCATATGCCCGTTGAGAAATGCGTACGCCCAAAGAAATTGATGAAGCGCAAAGAGAAGATGAGTTGAGGTAGACTTTATTGTGTACAAAACTATAGCCCGTTGTTGTTTGTACAAATTATTAGAGGCATTTGACTGCAACAATGACATTTGATTATAATGAAATTATTCTCACCATATGTCTTAAGAGACATTCCACGAGAAAACGTACCTTTTGGAAAGGGTCGACGGATGGCTTTTTTGCAACCCCCCCTCAATATTTTACTGGTGAAGTCCCCATACCAAGTGCTGATATTTGGCCCAATATGAACTTCATATTATTATTATGAATTATATTATGAATTATATTATCATATTATGAAGGGCTCTGGTGCACTTTCCGAAAAATGCCAGACTAGGCCCAAAAAAAATCGAAAATTTCAATTTTCTGAAAAGTAAGATATTATAGGGTTTCGGGACTATTTTTCGATGAAAATAACGAAAAACATACTGTGAATGCGATCAGATGTCGATAAAGAGTCGAAAACGTCAATATTTTGCCCGAAGATTTTTGCCCGTCCTGAAACTTTTTCCAACCAGCGTACCAAAACTAATTGCATTTTATCACTTTTTGTGAAATTTTCTTTTTTTTCCAAAAACCGAAATCTCAAAATGAAGACCTCAAAATGTCTGACTATGGTCTTAAATTGTTTGATTCGATATAAAAATAAGATTCGGTGCTCAAAAGAGCCCATTCGGCTTGATTTGAAGAAAGTGTGATGGTTTTGCTCCAAGACCTTGCCCTAAGTGATCCTTCTTCTGGAAACCATAACTTCAGAGCACATGGTAGAAATTACATGAAATTCGGATTTTATACGTAGTTTTACCCGGGGAATCCGAAAATGTAATTAGTTTTGGTACGCTGGTTGGAAAAAGTTTCAGGACGGGCAAAAATCTTCGGGCAAAATATTGACGTTTTCGACTCTTTATCGACATCTGATCGCATTCACAGTATGTTTTTCGTTATTTTCATCGAAAAATAGTCCAGAAAAACCTATAATATCTTACTTTTCAGAAAATTGAAATTTTCGGTTTTTTTTGGGCCTAGTCTGGCATTTTTCGGAAAGTGCACCAGAGCCCTTCATATTGGGCCAAATATCAACACTTGGTATGGGGAATTCACCAGCCAAATATTGAGGGGGGTTGCAAAAAAGCCATCCGTGGGTTGGTACGTTTTCTCGTGGAATGTCTCTTAACCGTTGGTATGCAACAACGTTAAGGCCGATTGCCAGAACAGAAAATATTGCGTAAAAAGCGCCGCAGGTGCCTCGATAGAATCAATAGTAGATCAGCGTATGTTCTATAATTTTTCTAATTGTTTTAGACTTACTGATCCAGTAGCATTGTCCCATCCTGTGTAGTTCCTGATAGTGTAGTGTGTATCCTGTGTTGTTTCAGGGCTATCCGCCCCGTCAACCTTACCCCGGCTATCCGAACGACCAGCAGGGATCCTATCCAGGATATCCTAAACAGCAGGGAGCCTATCCTGGCTATCCTAATCAACCCGGATCCTATTCCGGCTATCCGTAATCCAGTACACTGGAGCAATTGCAAAAATATATATGAGCTATTTACGAGAAAGTATATTGAAAAATTACAACAATTGCGGTTTTCCGTGAGCTCCAACTCTAGAATTAATGATTGTTTGATTGTTTCGGCAACAACAGCCCACATTGTTCGAACTCTTGGCATTGTTCACAACATCCAAACGATTCAACACGATCAAAAGTTGCCCGCAAGAGTAGGCAAATATCGCTGCTCCATTGCATGTCTAGTGCAAGAAATGTATTGGTTCAAATGTTATTAAAGTTACCTGACTGAAGTGTATAATGAACTCTGTATCTTTTCACACTGGAAGATATTCATGGAGCTCAATTAGCGAGAATGTGGAAAGGTGCTTATTCCAGCCAGCCCTGTAAAGGAATGTGTCACAACTACATGAGTTGAGCTACTAACCGGTTGAAATGAAAAGTTTGAAGAAGGTAGTATTGAGAGAATGTTGCTTGATTCGCGCGAGAATAATTATACAAATTATGTACAGAGAACAGCAAATCAATTCCAGGATGGAGAAAATGGTGACACTCAGAGGCATGTCTTTACTAGACTATACGTTGTTTACTAAAGATTTAAAAATATTTGATTATCGAATGACGCAGACCTGATGGTATTTAGGCTTACGGGCTAAACCGAGAGCTTCATGTGAGCATCAGAACATCGCCAGCTATTGTCGAGTATAATACTGCTCAATGTCACCAAGGAAGTGCAGAATTTCCAGGAAACTCCCAGAGCATCATGAGATCATGTGAACCATGCTCATGATGCTCTGAACTAGGTATCTGAAAGAAATGATTGCCTTCATTACGCAGACTCGCTCTCATATAACCGATGAGAGAGCACAGACAACGAATATTTATTTAATTATTTAGATTTATTTAGCATCCCGAAATACGTAGCTTCTCAATTTGTTGAGCAACGCATTGCAAATCTGTCATCACGCTCATCCGATCTCGTGATGTCTCTACGTAGTGCGACAACGTCAGCGGCTAGCCCGTTGTTATTGGAGGGAGCTAAGTTAATTTTGGAAACATGATAAGTTGTACTCGACTGTGAATGCTTACAATATGAGACTGATGGTACATGATGTCACAGTAAGAACGTCATGAAGTTTAATAGCTAATTGTACGAAGTTTAACAGCCATTGATTCTTGATTTTCATCAATTCATTCTGCAAATATTGATTGTTTGTGATGTAAGATAGATGTCAATCAAAAAATCGTAGCAATGGTGTTTCTCTAGTATCATTTCTTCCGTATTATTTATAAAGTGTCCATATCATATATTCATACAGTAAAATTGTAAAATTCATAATTTATCTATTAATCAAGGTCTATGAAGAATCGAAGCAGGGTTGACCGCAGGCTGCACTTCCGAATGCCCGAAAATTGTAATTCTGATAGCTGCACGAACTGGCCTCGAGAAAGCTATGAGGATGATGGGATCAGGGAACGCGGTTATATCATAGATATATGGTTGCTGAAGGCAAAGCAGGATGAATTAGTTCAAGAAACTATTTCCCTCGTCAAGTCAGGGAAAAGCCAAAATATTTTAAGTTCGCTTTATTTTGTATTTTGGATTCCGGACGAGACTTAGAAAATACTAATGTTGATTTTTTTCCACCAAAATAACTCACGACGCTTCTTGAAAATTTCACTAGTTCGATTTCCTGTGAGAGAAAAGCGTAGGACCAAACGAATTGATGTACGACAAAGAGTAAATGGGTGGCGGTGGAAGTTGCAGTATAGAAGAAGAGAGCACGTTGTTGCTTGTATAGCGTTATGGACGATGTCGACTGGAAATATGCGTAATATTTGGATACATCAGATAATTCGGCAAGACAAGTCAGTTAGATATTATAATAATATCGCCAGAAAATTGTCATTCACTAGTTTTGTCAGTTTGCGATAAGCCAGTATGTTCAATGTCACTCCGAGAATCATGAACACTGCGTAGAATGTGCCGTTAATGATTTTGTGAATCTGAATATTACTGATTATTCAAGATAATACATATAATAAATTTGTAACTCACCGAGCCGATAGTCTTGTCGATACCTCTGTAAGTTTCATTCTCGCAGTAAACAGGCGCTATCCCGAAATATGAATGACAGATAAGTGGAACAGATAGTTGCAAGAATATCAAAATTGCGGTTTTTCGTGTACTCCAGGACTATAAAGGTTACAGGATGTTTGTTTTACAGATGTATACAGACAGTGTCGGTCGTGGTGATGCTCGTCAACACGAAAAGCCGATGTAGAACAATTAGAAACTTTCCGCAAGTGTATGAAAATATCGAGGCTCCGTTCGATACCTTAAATTCGAATTACGAGTCATACCTTAAATTCGAATTACGAGTCATCATGAGAGAATCGAGCTGGGTGTGGGAATGGTGAAATTGGTTCTAACCGGTTTCGGCCATCCTAAGGCATGCCTGAGTGACCCCCGAAGTCTTATTACGCAGACTTCAAATTGGAGCTTCCTACACCGGGCCGCAATTCGGCATCACTCACTTCAAGGGCCGATTTCTCGAAAACGGCGAGAGATAGAGCAAAATTGACCTCTGAGTAACACCAACTCATGCTCTATCGATCTATTTAACAGAGGAAATCTGAGAGAACCGAGATACGTCCGTACAAGGAAAACTTAACCTATGCTGAAAAAGTGTCCCTAGGGGTACTTTTTCAGGTAGATCACGAAAATCTACCTTAGGAAGCCGTATCTCTGACCCTCATTCCCTGTGGCGCGCCTCAACGGCGAGGACGGTTTTTCTATATTTTGAACGGCTCATCCAAACCCCGTACATATATAGTAATTCTGAAAGATCTCAACGGGATAAGCATGTTTCCTGTTGGAAGTTAAGTGCTAGCTCTTCTGTGAAAAAAGTTATATTCATTTGAAAGTTAAAATTGATGCCATGAAAAACTGATGCTCGATAACAATCCAGTTTAATTTTCAATCGATTCCTCGTGCAATTTTACCCCCGGGCACAAATTTAAATGAAAATCGAAGGTCTGGTATTCGACGAAATTTTCGAAAGAATATGGCCAAGTCGAGTTTTTTTGGCCGAACATTTCGATTTTTTGAGCCTACAAATTTTCATTCACGTTTTGGTCAAGAGACATGTACAAATTCGTTTTCTACGGGTCAAAATACTCCAGAAAAAAATTAACTCCGCTTATTCTGAGATTATCCATTTTTGGCTTTTTCTGAGATTTTCGATCATCGAAAAATCACTGTTTTTGAGCCAAAAATCGAAAATCTCAGAATAAGCCGAGTTAAATTTTTTCTGCAGTATTTTGACCCGTAGAAAACGAATTTGTACATGTCTCCTCACCAAAACGTGAATGGAAATTTGTAGGCGCAAAAAATCGAAATTGTCGGCCAAAAAAACTCGACTTGGCCATATTCTTTCGAAAATTTCGTCGAATACCAGACCTTCGATTTTCATTTAAATTTGTGCCCAGGGGTAAAATTGCACGAGGAATCGATTGAAAATTAAACTGGATTGTTATCGAGCATCAGTTTTTCATGGCATCAATTTTTAACTTTCAAATGAATATAACTTTTTTCACAGAAGAGCTAGCACTTAACTTCCAACAGGAAACATGCTTATCCCGTTGAGATCTTTCAGAATTACTATATATGTACGGGGTTTGGATGAGCCGTTCAAAATATAGAAAAACCGACCTCGCAGTTGAGGCGCGCCACAGGGAATGAGGGTCAGAGATACGGCTTCCTAAGGTCGATTTTCGTGATCTACCTGAAAAAGTACCCCTAGGGACACTTTTTCAGCATATGTTAAGATTTCCTTGTACGGACACTGCAAGAATATATCAATTCTCTCAGAATTCCTCTGTTAAACCTGAAAACTGAACTCTAAATCCGATTTTGAACAGTGGTACACTTCAGGGCATTTTTTCTCAAAAAATGAAGGTGCACATGCAGCTCAAATTTTCTGAGAGAATGCAGCTCGAGAGCTTTCAAATGAGTGGTTTGAAACAAAAATACGGGCACGGTGGTGCAACTTTCGCCCCTTTTAAGTTTTTCGATCATTTGAAGGCACTTTTTGAGAGGGCAGATTGAAATTATCCCATTGTCCCATTCACCCCATTGTTCTCACTTCTCAATCATTCCCAAAAAAACGTGCAGTGTGCAAGGAATGAGAGCCTTCAAATGATCGAAAAACGTAAAAGGGACGAAAGTTTCATCACTGTGCCCGTATTTTTTTGGCAAACTACTCATTGGAAAGCTCTCGCTGAGCTGCACTGCGAAAATTTGAGCTGAATGTGCACCTACATTTTTGAGAAAATTGACCGACAACGTACCGTCGTTCAAAATCGTATTCAGAGAAATTGGTTTAAATAGATCGATAGAGCTCAAAAAATGAGTTGGGGTCACTCAGAGGTCAATTTTGCTATATCTTTCACCGTATTCAAGAAAACAGCGCTCAAAGTGAAAAGTGCCGTAATCCGACCCTACGTAGGGAGCTCCAAAATGCAGTAGGGACAAAAAGGTTTCGGGGTCACTCAGGCATGTCTCAGGATGGTCAAAACCAGTTAGAACTAAAATAACAATTTTCCTCCATTCCCTTGAAAGGCAAATTCAGCTCGATTCTCTCGTGATATAGGACAGCAGTATGTACATGCGCAATCTTGAAGTTCATTTCTCTTGTTATGTTATCTCCGTGATATGCAGAAATCCGAAAGAACCAGAAAGTGCACACGGTTATTATTCCAGCTACGCCTGACAAGCGATGATTTATTACCCGCTTACATTCAAAATTCACGCTTTACATCGGCAACCAGAATATTCTATATTTCAACATCCTGCCCAACTAACCTGTAAAAATGAATAGTTTGAAGAACGAAGAATTGAGATATTGTTGCTTGCTCTTGGCTAAGAAACTAATGAATATCAGATAGAATGAGCAGCATACTGCTTCAACGATGCAGAATGTAAGTATTCTTGAAGGAAGCAGAAACATCGTAATTTTTCGAGCTTCAAGAAAATGAAGTATTGTATCACCGTTTTTTTGTCCGAGAATGGAATGTAGGCACTCTTTTGTACATTAGTTTTGTTGGAGGAGAGCGCAGAAAGTTAAGATCTCGAAATATCTGCAAAAATGGGACGAGGCAAACTGAAGTACAGTTTGCATTCAATTCAATCTTGCTCTTCCGATCGCACTGTATGCGTTTTGTTGAGTAATGATTAGAGTTCTCTTATTTGAAAATTTGTGTTGCATGTTTTGGTATGTTTCAGGCGCCCTACATTAAGAAAAGCCAATTCGCTATATATCGCACCTGAATCATATTCGAAAAAGGTACAAATATTTTCCAATAAATGAACCCTAGTATTCATTGCGATGCTCGCCAGTTTTCTATCCTTGGAAGCTGTTACTCTGATCTCGACGTATGACTTTGATCTTGACTCATGAATTCCTGAATGAGTTAAAGTAGGAAGTGATGAAAGATCAAAGTATTATGTCGAGGTCTAAAGAGTAATTCCGGTGTTAGATAGACTCATAGCTATTGCGCCACACCGACCTCGACATATCAAAGGAATCTACTTCAATCGTCCAGGTCCTATGAATCGTAGCACTAAAGGAATTTACTATTACCATGAATATGTCAGCAATCACAATTTGTAAGTTTTTACGTAATTAAGAAAAGTCAGTGAATGTATTCTCATCAATTGGAATGTGCATCAATCGATACATCAATCAAAAGGATAGGACAATTCACGAGGTTACGGAACATCAATTTATCGAAAATATGATATTCCGGGCAGATTTACATGTTGATGGTGATTGGTAAACACCAAAGTCAAGATACGTTGCGTGCAAATTTCGATACGACCCAGGCATCAGCGGCAAGGGAAGTCGAAGCGGCTTCGGCATCCATCTATTTATCTGATAAATAATGATGCAGGAAAACTAACTATTGCTCGTATATGTAGGGACCGCAAGGTGGATGACCGACATCATCACACTGGCGTAATTATATGGTTACTGTGTCCATATGGGGCTAAATATCATCATGCATTTTGAATTAGGTTGATATCTAACGTTTGAATCAAGATATGGCCCATAATGTTGCTGAATTGAGCACAACGTACAAGGCCCAAAAAGCGAGACGAGGGCGAGAGGGGCGGAGCCTATTCCGATCCCTCCCCAGTCAAATCGCCAAAAATTTGGACATAGCTTTCCCGTTTGTGCCTCACCCTTGCAAAGGGAGGCGAGAAAGCGCCGAAGTCGAGGGCTCTCATGAGCGCGGCGCTCTCTAGTCACTCCGGGTAAGAGACAGGGGGGAGAGGGGAGGGAGAGGAAAGAGAGGAAGAGATGCGAATTGCCTGCTATGCGTGCTACGAAAAATGGTTCGTAACCTTCGATTCGTAACCTTCGATCAAAAGTGGATTGGGAAGCTATCTCTATCCTCTTTTCAACGAAACCTGGCCCGCTAGAGAATGTTAACTTTAAGTAGGTCAGCATACAAGTTTTATGGTTTTCTAAGCTATGTCGCTCAACAAAACTCGTATGCTGACCTACTTAATGGAAACTTTTACCAGCGGGCCAAGGCTCTATCGAAAGAGATTGGAAAGACCTATCGAATGCTGTTTTGAACGAGTGATTTTGTTGAGAATGGAGCTTGTGATCCACTAATCTCGCTTTCACCGCGAAAAGTGTCCGAGCCGAGTGGGCGGAGCTTGAGGAGTCTACGTATATGTACGCATTTTCACGATATTTTTGTGCTTTACCGCTCAATCACGACCTTCATTACTAAGCTCTGCCATTTTATTAGTAATGTGCGGGAATGCAATAGATATAGGCGGACGAGGAGTAATAAATGGACGCGATAAAAGGAGTACTGTAGAATCATTGCATGATAGGTTGTTGTATTTTTAGAAAAAACAATGTTTAAAAATTTTGACCCATTGAACTGGATTAAGGTAGTTAATAGGTTGTTGTATAATAGATTATGAATAGTACTATGATTTTTTTAAAAAGTTAGTTTGGTTACTGTATTGGTATGCGGTATCTGGGGGCATTCTACTATCGTTTGGGTACGGTGTCTCGTCTTGGCCTACCATTGACCGCCAGTTTTAGGTAAATACACGTGAAGAAGAAAAAAAAGTATGATATTATTGTTTTGACTAGTGGGCAACTACGAATCTTGTAAAGTTAGAAAATGCCTGCGTATTCCGAAAATAATCCTATAATGATGCCGTCAAATGCCGGCGAAATCACGGCTCTCATGCAGCGTACGTCCCAACGCTAGAGCTTACAGAAGAGTTTTCACAAATTGTCCATAGAAATCATGAATCTGACCTAGCATCTGACACAACGCGACGGGCTACTGTAGGCTATTGTTACGGTAGAATAACGATATTGACGTTTTCCATAAATCCGCAGACGAAATCATAAATCTGACCCAGGGTCTGACCCAAGGCACGGTACGAGTACGGGTTACGGTAAGAGTTACGGTAACTTTCGGTTACTGTAGGGGTATGGTATCAATGTTTTATTTCGGTCCTCCGACAAAATCATGAGTCTGACACAAGATCTGACCCAACGCCACAAGGTATACTGTGGACAAACTGACAGACCAACCAACACCATATTTTTGATCGTAAAAATTTTTCTTCTGGAAATGTTTGAAATCTTTTTAGTGTAAAGACCTTCTATTTTGATTGCACAGAAACTAACAAAATCTCGTTCGAATCGAACGCGCCAGACGAAAAAGCGTTCAGTTTATGGTATATGCAGCAACTAGCGGGGAACTACGTTATATTGCAATCGTGGAACTACGCTTATGGGCTTAAAATAACGGACTCATGACTTGGATATAAGTCTTTCTGTTTTAAAAATCATTGTCATATGTATGACCCATGGAATATTATCTGACCCAGCGATAAGTTTGACCTACCGTAATCCCAAATTATTTTCACCACCATTCCCAAGCTTGTCGAAGCGTGGCAAAACGTTTACACGCCGACGGGAGTCGAACCCCCAACTATGTGTTTGTTAGTCCATCGCCTTAGCCACCCGGCCATGATAAAAATATGAAATATGTTTCAAAAATTTTTAAATAATAGGACGGTCATGATATACCAAAGAAATAATTTAATTGCTTCGTTTTTGAAAAAGTCATGAAGTCGCTCCAACGAAAATTAGTTACCCCAGTTGACTCCTGGGGTGTACGGTAAACGATCGGTCCGCGGTATTGGCGGAATCTTTACCTTGGCCAATCATGTAGATGCGCATTTTTAGGTTGCTGGTACCTTGCACGGTGTTGCGGAAAGAGGCAATTTTCGAAAAACAGGACAGACGGACAGAAGGACACGGGTTTTTGAATGTCCTGAAAAATTTCTCGAGGGGACCAAAGCTGGACATGTGTCTGCTGGGCATTTACCCCGATGCCGCTCCCAGCGCCCCCACTCCCACACACCCCCACAAACCCCACAACAAAAAAGCTTACGGTTTATTGGTAATACTAGCGGGGAACTACGTCTATTCGTTGGGAGATGTAGGTTTTTAATTTATATAAAACATTCCAGTTACTTTTTTGAAGGAAACTCACAGAAATCACGAATCTGACCCAGCTCCTGACCCAACGCCACGGAGTACTGTAGCTTTCGGTTACGGTAGGAGTACGTTATTAATGTTTTCCATCGATTCGCAAACGAAATCATGAATCTGACCCACCGTCTGACCCAGCATCACGCTATACGGTAGCTTTCGGATACTGTAGGAGTACGGTATTGAAGCTTTCCTTCGATTCGCCGACGAAATCATGAATCTGACCCACCGTCTGACCCAACACCGTGGTATACGGTAACTTCCGGCTACGGTAGCCTACCGCAAGAATACGGTATTTTGCTAAACATGTCCATGCTTCTCGAAACGTGGCAAAACGTTTTGACGGTGGCGGGCATCGAACCCCCAACTTTTCGTTTTCCAGTCCATCCCGTTAGCCACTCTGCCATGATGAAATATTGACATATGTTTAAAAAAAATTAAATTCGAGGACAGTCATGATTTACCAAACAAACATTTTAAATACGCCGTTTTTCGAAAAGTCGTAAAGTATTGCGAAATAGGTTGCCCCACGGAAAAAGATCTGACCGAGTTGACTTTCAAGGAATACGGTAATCGATTGATTTTTGGTACGGTGGAAAATGCTAGTCTGGCCATGCAAGCCTTTCAGCATTTTTGGTTTGCAGAGGCTATGCGTTGTAATCGCAGGAATCCGAAAAGCCCAAATCTACAGTACCCGACGCACAGACAGACAGACAAACATCATATTTTGGCATTTTTTTCTACTTTCCTCAAATATTTTTCCAATTGTTAAGTGTCTGCAGACCATGTAGGCCGCTCGCGCACACGATCCCAAACATGCCATCCCCCCACCTCCTCTAGATCAAAAAAGCTTACGAGTTAAGGTAATGTAGCAATAGCAACTAGCGGGCAACTACGTTTTGTTTCAGTAGTGGAACTACAAATTGTGGGCCTAAAATAAGTTATTCGTGATTTGGATACAATTCTTTCAGTTTAAAAAATCATTGTCATATGTGTGACACAGCGAATAATATCTGACCCAACGCTAATTTTGACCTACCACATTCATACTGTATTTTACCCAACATGCCCAAGCTTCTTGAAGCTTGGCAAAACGTTTTTACGGCGGCGGGCATCGAAACCCCAACTTCATGTTTGCCAGCCCATCGCGTTAACCACTCGGCCATGGTAAAATCACAACATTATATTAAAAAATAATTAAATTAAAGGACATTCATGATGCACCATAGAAAGATTTCAAATACTGCGTTTCCCAAAAAATCATGAATTCGCACACCGGAAAAAGATCTGACCGAGTTGACTTTTAGGGTTTACGGTAATCGATTGGCTTTTGGTTAGGGGGAAAACATTAGTCGTGACATGATAACCTTCCAATATTGTTGGCTTACAGAATCAATACGCTGTTATCGCTAGAAGTCGAAAAGCCCAAAAGTACAGTACCGACGGATACACAGACAACGGGAAAACGATTTTTCGAGATTTTTCCATTTTACTCTAAACTTTCTTTACGTGTTAAGTATCTGCAGACCATACACGCCCCTTGCGCATACGATCACAAACATGCCATCCCCCCACCTCCTCCAGATCAAAAAAGCATAGCAACTAGCGGGCAACTACGTTTAAACATATAATAGAGGGAGTTTCCGATACTGTAGGAGTACGGTATTGAAGTTTTCCGACGATTCGCCAACGAAATCATGACTCTGACCCAGCGTCTGACCCAACGCCACGGTATACGGTAGCTTTCGGTTACGGTAGCCTACCATAAGCATACGGTATTATGTCCAACATACCCAAGCTTCTCGACGATTGGCAAAACATTTTGACGGTGGCGGGTATCGAACCCCCAACTTTGCGTTTACCAGCCTATCGCGTTATCCACTCGGCCATGGTAAAATTACAACAGTATATTTAAAAATAATTAAATTTAGGGAGACTCATGATGCACCATTGAAACTTTTCAAATTATGCGTTTCTCAAAAATATTTTGTGCGCGCTCTGGAATATTAGTTGCCCCACCGGACTTTTAGGGTGTACGGTAATCGATTGGTTCGGGTATTTGATAAAAAGTGTGTCTCGGCCAGGCAAGTCTCACATCACTTTTGGATACCAGAATTTATGAGTTGTCGGTTATAATCGAGTTAAAATCAGAAATGAATACGGAAATGGACAGACAAACATCGTGACACCTGTTTTTTGCACCTCCTACATTTGTGTTTCAAGAAATTTCTTTGGATTCATGTGTGCTGACCTTACAATACCGTGCCCCCCCTCAACCAAACGCACAGCTCCCCACCTCCTCCAGATCAAAAAAGCTATCGGGTTATGGTAAAGTAGCAACTAGCGGGCAACTACGTTCAGTTACAGACGTGGAACTACAAATTGTGAGCCTAAAATAATATATTCGTGATTTGGATACAATTTTTCAGTTTAAAAAATCATTGTCATATGTGTGACACAGCGAAAAATATCTGACACAACGCTAATTCTGACCTACCGTAATGACCCATTATTTTCGCAACCATTGTCTGGCTTTTTGAAGCATGAAAAAACGTTTTGACGCCGACGGGCACCGAACCCCCAACTTTTCGTTTTCCAGTCCATCCCGTTAACCACTCGGCCATGGTAAAATTACAACATTATAATAAAAAATAATTAAATTAACGGACAGCCATGATGCACCATAGAAAGATTTCAAATACTGCGTTTCCCAAAAAATCATGAATTCGCACACCGGAAAAAGATCTGACCGAGTTGACTCTTAGGGTGTACGGTAATCGATTGGCTTTTGGTTAGGAGGAAAAGCATCGTCTGGCCAACCATGAATTCCACCATGTTTGGGTTGCGGATCCTATGCGTTGGTAGCGCAGGAATTCAAAAAGCCCATAACTACCGTAGTTTGAACGGACAGACAGACAGAAGGAAAACGATTTTTCGAGATTTTTCCATTTTCCTCAAAAACTTTTTCACATGTTAAGTATCTGCAGACCTTACAGGCCCCTTGCGCACATGACCCCAAACATGCCATCCCTCCACTTCCTCCAGATCAAAAAAGCTTACGAGTTAAGGTAATATAGCAACTAGAGGGCAACTACGTCTAAACATATAATAGAGAGAGTTTCCGATACTGAAGGAGTACGGCATTGAGGTTTTCCGTCGATTCGCCAACGAAATCATGAATCTGACACAGCGTCTGACCCAACGCCAGGGATACTGTAGCCTACCACAAGTATACGGTATTTTGCTAAACATGTCCAAGCTTATCGAAGCACGGCAAAACGTTTTGACGGTGGCAGGCATCGAACCACCAACTTTTCGTTTTCCAGTCGATCCCGTTAGCCACTCGGCCATGATACAATCTTGAAATATGTTTCAAAAAAAATTAAATTCAAGTACAGTCATGATTTACCAAACAAACATTTTAAATACGCAGTTTTTCAAAAAGTCATAAAGTATTGCAAAATAGGTTGCCCCACGGAAAAAGATCTGACCGAGTTGACTTTCAAGGAATACGGTAATCGATTGGTTTTTGGTTCGTGGGAAAATGCTTGTCTGGCCGTGCGAGCCTTGCAGCATTTTTGGTTTGCAGAAGCCGTTGTAATCGCTAGAATTCGAAAAGCCCATAATTACCGTAGTTTGCACGGACAGACAGACAGCGGGAAAACGTTTTTTCGAGATTTTTCCATTTTCCTCTAAAATTTTTTCCAATGTTAAGTGTCTGCAGACCATGTAGCCTCCTTGCGCACATGACCCCAAACATGCCATCCCTCCACCTCCTCCAGATCAAAAAAGCTTACGGGTTAAGGTAATATAGCAACTAGCGGGCAACTACGTCTAATCCATAAATCTGACCCAGCGTCCGACTCAACGCCACGGTATACGGTAGCTTTTGGTTACGGTAGGACTATGGTAGTGATGTTTTTCATTGATCCGCCTACGAAATCATGAATCTGACCCAGCGTCTTACCCAGTGTCACGGGTTACGGTAGCATTCGGTTACTGCAGGAGTACGGTATTGAAGTTTTTTGATTCGCCGACGAAATCATGAATCTGACCCACCGTCTGACCCAACGCCATGGTATACGATAGCTTTCGGTTACGGTAGCATTTTCATATTGATGTTTTGCATTGATCCGCCGATGAAATCATGAATCTGACCCAGCGTCTGACCCAACGTCACGGTATACGGTAGGTACGGTAGGTAAGGATTACGGTAGACATACGGTATTGATCTTTAATGTCGATCGGCTGAATGACTTGATTTACGTAAGAAAGATATGAAGTATGTGTTTTGCCTCAAAAAATCATAAGGTTGACCCACCGAAAAAGATCTGACCGAGTTGACTTACAGGGTATACGGTAATCGATTGGATTCTGGTAGGGTGGAAAATGCTAGTCAGGCCATGCAGGCCTTACAGCATGTTTGGATTGCAGAGGCCTTTGGTCATTATCGCAAGAAGTCGGAAAGCCCAAAAGTACAGTACCGACGGATACACAGACAACGGGAAAACGATTTTTCGAGATTTTTCCATTTTCCTCTAAAATTTTTTCACATGTTAAGTATCTACAGAACATACAGGCCCCTTGCGCACACGATCCCAAACATGCCATCCCCTCACCTCCTCCAGATCAAAAAAGCTTACGGGTTAAGGTAATATAGCAACTAGCGGGCAACTACGTTCTGTTACACGCGGGGAACTATGCTAATGGGCTTAAAATAACGGACTCATGACTTGGATACACTTCTGTAAATATTCGAAAAAAGTTACAAATTCGACATTCAAATGTGTGTCGAATAATACCAATCGAATAATATCAGTCCCAGCGCTAATTTTGACCTACCGTAATCACAAATTATTTTCCCCACCATTCCCTTGCTTTTCGAAGCATGACAAAACGTGTTGACGCCGACGGGTACCGAACCCCCAACTTTGATTTTACCAGCCCATCGCGTTAGCCACTTGGCCATGATAAAATTACAAACTAATATTCAAAAAATTTTAAATATTAGGGTGTTCATGATTTACCAAATAAACAAAATAATTTTGGCGTTTTTGAAAAAGTCATGAATACGCTCCAGAGAATAATGGTTGCTCCATCGCTAAAATCGCCATTTCATCGCGATGTAGCTTCAATTTTGCCTAATTTTTGACGGTCAATAGATTCTCAGGGCTGGATAAGCACCAGGACTCCGCAAAATCCTAGATATTTAATGTACTTTTAGTGGGAAATGGCAAAGTGTGGACGCACGCACGTACGGACACCACTTTTCGGCATTTTTCTCATTTCTTTGCCCATACACTCGGTCTTTTTTCCGCATGAGATGTCTTATCTCGCCGACGGCCACCTGCACCAGCTTGGAAAGTGCGAGTGTATGACCTCGTTTTTGCAGGACAGAATGGGCGTCCAATCAGGATACTGTAGAAATGCACATTTTTGGGCCTCCTGAAAATTTTGCCGGAGGGACCAAAGCTTGTGCCTAATGGGCAAGTGCCCCGTTGCCGCTCCCAGCGCCCCCACTCCCACACCTCCACAAAACCCACAGCGGAAAAGCTTACAGTATACTAGTAATATAGCAACTAGCGGGCAACTACGTCTAAATCAACGGGGAACTACGTTCCGTCAGAAGTAGACAACTGTATGTTTTATGAGCTTAAAATAACGGACTCATGACTTGGATACAGTAGTTTCAGTTTGAAAAATCTTAGTCATATGTTTGGCACCGCGAAAAATATCTGACCCAGCGCTAATTTTGACCTACCGTAATCATATACTATTTTTTCCATCATTCCCAAGCTTTTCGAAGCGTGGCAAAACGTTTTGACGACGATGTGCATCAAACCCCATACTTCATGTTTGTCAACCCATCGCGTTAGCCACTCGGCCGTGATAAAAATACGAAATATGTTTCAAAAATTTTTAAATAATAGTACGGCCAGTATTTATCAAAGAAACAATTTAATTGCTGCCTTTTTGAAAAAGTCATGAAGTCGATCCAACGAAAATTAGTCGCCCCACCGGACTTTTGGGGTGTACGGTAATCGATCGGTCCGCGGTTTTGGGAAAATGGTTGGGTCGGCCATACAAGTAACATCGCATATTCAGATTGCAGAAAGGTTTGTTAGTTTTGGAGAAAATGACGTCACCTGGACACACGGACAGAATGACACGGTTTTTTGAATGTCCTGAAAAAATTGCAGAGGGGACCAAGGCTGGACATGTGTCTGCTGGGCATGTGCCCCGATGCCGCACGCAGCGCCCCCACAAACCCCACAGCAAAAAAGCTTACGGTTTACTAGTAATATAACTAGCGGGCAACTACGTTCTGTAAGATGTAGTCAATTAATTTTGTTTATTGAGCTTATGATGACGGACTCATGACTTGGATACAGTTATTTCAGTGTGTAAAAATTTTAGTCATATGTTTGGCCCCACGAATATGATCTGACCCAGCGCTAATTTTGACCTACCGTAATCATAAACTATTTTTCATACCTTTACAAGGCTTTTCGAAGCCTGGCAAAACGTTTTGACGACGACGGGCATCGAATCCGGAACTTTGTATATGACAGTCCATCGCGTTAGCCACTCGGCCATGATAAAAATACAAAAGAATATTTGAAAAAATTCAAATATTGGGACAGTCATAATTTAACAAAGAAACAATTTAATTTCTGCGTTTTTGAAAAAGTCATGGAAGTGCTCCAAAGAATAATGGTCGCTCCACCGCTAAAATCGCCATTTCCTCGCGATGCAGTGAAAAATTTGACCAATTTTCGATAGTCAAATGATTCCCCGGGCCTGATTACCCTACTGAATACGCACAAGAACAGAAATTTCGCGTAGTTTTTGGGGAATATTGCAAAGTGTGCACGGACGCACGCACGGACGGACGTACAGACACCACTTTTCGACATTTTTCTCGTTTCTTTGCCCATACACTCCGCATGAAATGTCTTGTTTTGCCGACGGCCACCTGCACCAGCTTGGAAAGTGCGAGTGTATGGCCTCGTTTTCGCAGGACAGAATGTGCGTCCGATCAGGATACTGTAGAAAAACACATTTTTGAACCTAAAATTTTGCCGAAGGGACCAAAGCTGGACTTGTGCCTAATGGGCATGTGCCCCGATGCCGCTCCCAGCGCCCCCACTCCCACACACCCACAAACCCTCCAGCAAAAAAGCTTACGGGTTACTGGTAATATAGCAATTTGTACAGAGTACATGTCCTTTGTTGAAATATTCACAATTATTTTTTTGTTTAATTGATGAGTTTAATTTTTTGAAGTTAATTGCCACATAGTTTATCAAGACTTCGTGGTCGATAAATGTTGCGTACCAATACTGGTTCGATCCTGGCAGAGGCGGGGGTGGACGAGTAGGTGGTTTCGCTTGCTGCAATTAATAAATGTAGTTAATATAAATCAAAAATATCTGATTCAATTGTAAATCTCACCTTTCTTTTGCAGATCTTTACAACCAGGTATTTCAGTGAATTGATTATAATAATCAAAAATGCGATGACCTTAAATTGTTTACAGATTGATTTTTTTTTAGTGCATTAAATCTACCAGAATCTGATTTATTCCGAAACTTGCTGACTTCTCAACTGAGCTCTCGTTCATAGTAGAAGAAGATACGTCACATGAACACGTCTCAGATTTGGTTGCTCCTAATATTGTTCGAATTTTTTTATATATTTAATACATCTCTAGTTTTTAGGCAATTAAGAAGAATCGGAAATCATCATATAACTACTTTTTCAAAGTATTTTTAAAAACCGCGCACTGTTTTGATGCGCACTGTTTTGATATCGTATAAATATCGGAATGATATCGAATGGAAACCGTCAATTTGTCGTTGAATACATATTTTCTCGATGTCCAGTATTTTTTTTGGATTTTTCCGTGTTTTTTTCCCTAAGGAGCTGTAAACCATCTTTCAATTCGTCTCATCATGTTCGTCCATAATACTGTTTCT
The DNA here is from genome assembly GCA_036245805.1 of Pristionchus mayeri. Classification (NCBI taxonomy): domain Eukaryota; kingdom Metazoa; phylum Nematoda; class Chromadorea; order Rhabditida; family Neodiplogasteridae; genus Pristionchus; species Pristionchus mayeri. The sequence goes on along the minus strand of BTRK01000002.1, from coordinate 4,200,165 downwards.
AAATTATGAGTATCGAACTAGAAATTTACCTTCCAGCGGGGTCTTGTCAAGCTCATAATACTGTTCAGTGTTTAAGTTTCCAGTAAAAATTCGCGAATCTCCCTGAAACGGCTATTGAATTAACTGATTCAATAAAATTCAATAAAAAAATTTAAGAGAGACTTTTTGATTCAGTGAACATATGCTTGGCACTGGACAAAAAAATCGAAATCCTCCTAAATGTGCACACATGTAGTACTCGGTGAGTGTAGCTCAGCCGTGGTATATTTAGTGTTCTAAATCAATCGTTGAAAAAAGGGAAGCATTTTAGTTCGAAACCGTCAATTTTCGAAATTTACCATTTCGTTACCGATCCGAACGGCTATTGTCTCAAAAATAGGAAATATTCTGCCCATCATGAGTGCCAAGTTTCAAATTAATTGGGCTTAAAATGTTTGAAAAAAAAATCAAAATTTTTAAAAATTTTGCAAATTTTCAATTGTATATCCTTCTATGAACCTAAAACTTTGACTTCTTTCTATTTATAGCGCCGGATGCATACTTCTTAATTTTACAAATAAACGAAAATTAAAAATACAGTTTATGAGAATTCGACAAAAATCGGACGTCAACTTGAAATAAAACCAGTTCGTGATACGTCCACTCGCCTACCGTAACCCAGGTGAACCAGAGGAAATTTGTTATAGAGTTGCCCTACACCGTGTACTCGATGAGGGAAGTCTACGAGAATTAATGAAATTTCGATACGCATTCGCGCGCGCGAGAGCGGTGATATTGGGATGCTACCGTAATATATTTTTAACATCAGCGCTCTTGCGCGCGCGACCGCGTATCGAAATTTAATTGATTCTCGTAGACTTCTCTTATCGAGTACTCGGTGTAGGGCAACTCTATAGCATATTTCCTCTGGTTCATCTTGGATACGGTAGGCGATGTGGACTTATCACGAACTGGTTTTATTTCAAGTTGAACCCCGTTTTTTTTGTTGTATTTTTTAAACATTTTAAAACCAATTAATATGAAACATGGCACGCATGATCAGCAGAATATTTCCTATTTAGCCGTTCAATAGCCGTTCGAATCAGTAGCGAAATGGCAAATTTCGAAAATTGACGGTTTCGAACTAAAATGCTTCCCATTTCTCAACGATTGATTTAGAACACTAAAAAGACCACGGCTGAGCTACACTCACCGAGTACTACATGAGTGCACACTTAGGAAGATTTCGATTTTTGGCCTAGTGCCAAGGGTATCTACAAATATGTTCACTGAGTCAAAAAGTCTCTTCAAAAATAAGAAATAAAAAAAAATTGCCTCATGCGACTCATTTTGGTACAAGAACATCGTGCAATGTCTGGTGACTACCAGTGATTTGACCTGGAAAATGTTCAAGCATCTCGAATTTGTGTCATATTATCTAGATCGAGTGATTTAATGTAGCTGGAAATATATTACACTTAAAGTTATATGCTAACAAGTGAGATGTTAAATCATTCACTTCGTCGTTGAAGCCGTAAAGATCCGAGATATTCGCTCCATTTTTAAGTGAGAATCGGCCAGAACCACATCCCTTTTCTTTATAGATAACAGCGCATTCCCTGAAAAGTAACAAGTTTTAAAACGCTGTCTCCGTTAGAACGTCAGATCCTGGAGGCAAAGTGGCACAATGCCTAAAACTTATCTCTAGGAGTTCAAACTTTGGTGGTAGAGTCCATTTGGTCAAAGAAAACTTTTCCAGAAATTTTGACCTACCATTTGCATATTTTTCAAAAATTTCCATTTTTGATATTGACCCATTATGTTATATACCATTCAAAAGAGCATCAAATGTTATGTCAGAATCCAAATTTGCGAAGAATTTGATCAACATCTGTTCGGGAAACATGCTATTATGTGAGGAAAAACAGCACGTTGAAATTTCGATAGTTCAGGAGAACATGTTCCAATCATTTCTTATTTCTGAAAATAATAACACATATGTAAAATGATATAAGGAATTCAGAAAAAAATATGCCGAGGACGAGCGAGGTTCCAGAAACTGAGTTTTTCTCAAAATGAAGATAGGCTACTTAAACACGGGTTCGATGCCTCCCGAATGCATACATTTTTGCAGGCACTAATTGAACACTTTTTGATATAGAATTCGCTTAAAATTGCATATAGTCAAATATGAAGCACATTAGAAGTATAAAATTCTCAGGAACATGCTTGCAAAAATGTATGCATTCGGGAGGCATCGAACCCGCGTTTAAGTAGCATATCGGCATTTTGAGAAAAACTCAGTTTCTGGCACCTCGCTCGTCCTCGGCATATTTTTTTCTGAATTCTTCATATCATTTTACATATGTGTTATTATTTTCAGAAATAAGAAATGTTTGGAACATCTTCTCCTGAACTATCGAAATTTCAACATGCTGTTTTTTCCTCAAATATTAGGTTGACTAGAAAGTTTTGCACGATGTCGACCATGAAGTTTTTAATCTCCTAGAAGGCTTTGCTTTAAGCGTCACGACCTGACTTTATAGCATATATTTGGGTAATACTTGTTTATTATATTCACATATTCGAATCACATCCCGCATTCAGGGTATGCGAGAAAACCCGATTTCACCAAAAGTGAAATATTCACGATGCAGACTGTTTGTCACGCTCATATTCTAATAGAAAACATTGTTGTATTATCTCATATAGTGCAGTGGCAAACCCGTTGGATGCACTTAAACTATATGGGATCTAGTGGTTTCTTCAATGTATCGCAATTTACAGATCAGTGAAATCGATTATTCGCGAATAATCATTGATCAAAGGATCGTTGAACTTGATTCGAGAATCAAACATGCTGGCTTCATCTTAAGTGCTTTTACATATACTACCGTGGGGCTTTATATCATAAACGAATATTGTAGCATAGCCTTTTCCGCTTCTAGAAAATTGATATTTTCTGAAATTTTGAATCATAGTCATCACAACCAAAATATTGAAATTCGGTGTGCCTAGGTCGAGTCGATCACCTCAAAAGGAAGCTATCCCCTGACTCGGCCAAGCCAATAAGTGATAGAGCAAGAGTTGCTTGTTCAGTTAACCATATAAAGTCTGAGCTTTCTTGTATGCTGGAAACATGGCATTTATGGAAACATCAATTTCGACACTCTAATATCAGTATCTGAGTATGCAATATTGCATTTTTTAATATAAGCATGTTATGTCAACTTGAAAATAATTGTGAGCTTACCATGGAAGGTACTTAAAGTTTAAATGCATTTGAGATCGATAGGCTTACGGCTACGGCTATGCGATGTAAGGAACTAATTCCGACCAAGTCCTTCTTGATGAAAGATCAAAAATGACCTGAGTTTCTGTAACGCATTTTGTGGTAATCCCTATTTAGATATTTCTTTATGATGCTTGCTCATCACACTTTCCAAATATACCTTGATGTTTGCATTATCACGGATGTCCGTAAAGTGCTGACCCCAAAATTATGTAGTTCACATATAAAATGCAGTAACTTTAACTGTGAAATGTGACCATGATATCAAATGGTTTGGTTTATACTAATGTGTGATAGAAAGAGTATCCAAGCACTCAACGAATATAGGAAACAATATGAAAATATCTTGAGAATAAAAGACGGCATATGCTTAAATCGAAAATTCGAAAATCGTGCAAAACTTTCTAGTCAACCTGATAATAGCATGTTTCCCGAATAGATGTTGATCAAATTCTTCGCAAATTTGGATTCTGACATAACATTTGATGCTCTTTTGAATGGTATAACATTTGATGCTCCCTTCCCTCATTCCCTTACATTTTTTCATTCTCGATCTCCATCTCACGAAGAAGCGGTGTTGTAGAGAAATGAGGGGAGGGGAGGGGAGAGAGATTCGAATCAGGACATAGCTTAAAATGAATATTTCGGAAAGGATATTTTGCAGATCGATTCGCACTGCTGAGAGAAATCATAGCCAAAAATAGCCCCAAAAATATACACTTTCAAAGTGGTTTAGGCCGCCTCGAGGTTGAGGCAACATGAGGCGACACGCGGCGAGTCGCCCCGACTCGCCCGTTAGGGCGGCGATTGAGCGGCACTGTATATTCACGTTATCATATTCATATCACCGAGAGCGCCTATGGAGATATTTATGCTACAGGATTGCCTATGTAGTAACGATACGGTAAAAGTGTGCAATCTCATATTTCTGATCGTATTTACGTTTTCGCTAAGGTATAAAATACATTTGATGCAGAATGAAAAATATTATTAGAAAATAAGAAGAAAGGAAAATATCATATGATAAAAATTAATAATAAAATAAAAATAATACAAAATAATAATAAAATAAAAATAACTCACTTTCCCGCGTCAGCACAGTGAACGTCTGCCTCTGCGGAAACGAAGAACGCGATAGAGACAAGTTATAAGAAACGCATCGCTGTGATTTGAAGGGCACCTTCAAGTGCATTTTATCTCCAATCACTCTCCCTCCGCCCCTCTCTATAACTTGTAAATTGTTCTCTAACTCATTTCACTTACTCACCAACTGTCTCATAGCATCTATATCTCGCTCTAAAAAACTAGAACTGGAAGTGCGCAGATCTTAGTGATGTGATGTCAGCAGGTTTTGGCGCTACATTGTCGATCTCAAGAGCTAACACAAAGTAGAGCACGAAATGAGGGCAATCTTATCTACATTTTACGCTCTCGGTCGAAGATTGGTCGAGCATGGAAAATGGATAGCGCTCGTTCTACAGCAACTCGAAGTTTGAAATATATTATCGCAAAATTAACACAAAAACACATTCCCATGTAATCATTTCGAAATAGCAAATGTCACACTAGAGATGGATGTTGTGGGAGAAAACTGATTGGCCAGTGTAATCAAGTTGGCCTCCAAGAAAGTGCAAATGGAGGAACAGAACAGTCTGTTTCTTTCAAATTTCCTGAATTCTAGGTTTGATTCAATCCAAGGAAGCCTGTCATGAAGAAGTTGCTTTTTTCAATCTCGACTGATGAGTTTTGATCTTTCATCAATTCTGTGTTGACATGAGGAGAAGAACATTTATCCGGTCATTTCCTTGCTGAATAGGATCTGATATACAATTCAGATCATACAAGAATATATGGACAATGTCATATCAGATGGAATTAGAATGTATCAGTATTCGCAGTGGTACGCTCTGATCATCGGCTTATTTCGCGCCATTCTTCTTTAGTTAGACTCCTTCAGTAGTTCCCCTGTGTTCTCTTCACCGTGAACCTCCATCTTTCCAGAGCTAGCGTGGTCTAGATACGTTTCGTACAAATTTTCGTACGACCCCGGCAGCCGCGGTAGAGGTAGACGAGGTGGCTTCGGTATCTTTAATTAACTTCAATAAATTAATTTATGATCGGCAATTTTCACATTGTCAACATAGTTGTGCATTAGAGTTAACAATCTAATCATTACACATAGTTTCTCGAACATCGACCTGACCAATACTCTAATCAGAACATCAAATCCCACTTTTCGCCTGCATCGCTTCAATGTTGCGTACCCCAGCACAAGAATAATCAATACCGCGAAGATGATCTGAAAATAATTTCATCATTTCAAAAAATGCACATATGTCAGCTCACAAAGATCGGGTGTGTCGCGACATGGCTGGTGCCCATGATTGCAGCTGTATTGGGCGCCAGAGTGTAACTGCTGTCGAGGTCACTGCTCAGTTGAGGCACAGTAACGACTCTTTTTGGCTGGTCGTTGTACCTTTGCGATTCGCGGTGGTCCTCCTTGATCTAAAAAGTTCGGAAAGAAATGAATAAGTAGTAGTTATTATACACGCTTGCCGACCAGCAGAAGTGTATGTTTAGAATGAAGACATCGTGTCACTTTTCTAGAGCTCTGATAACTAGCCAAATCGGTATTGAAAACCTAAACAGACCCGTGAGAAGATGAAATCTTGCATCGCATCGGCCTCGTCCATCTCGCAAGTCAAACGCTGGCTTAGAATCGACCAACAACAATTCGAAACTGACCAATCAAGTGAATGCTCGCATTGTTGTTGCGCGATCTCTTAATAATCACTTTCACTCTCACGAAATTTATTATCAAGAGAGGGGAGCAATTCCTTACTGCCGAAATATCTTCCAAAGGTGGACGCCGGACGGTGTTTAATCTGGGGAATCAATTTCAACATGATTATTGAGATACATCCGATCCTTACACCACATTTCAGGAGGAAGCAACTCTTGTATTTTCTCCTCCTAGCATAGTTGTCGGTCGTGTGACCTTGCGCACAGTATCGCGCGACGAGTTAGTAATCACTGATTACTAATCACATCACTTGCGTTTATAATGCGCGGGAATGCTCGGAGAGAGTAAGATAGGGCAGAGAAATGGTTGGGATAAAAGAGAGATGTTCACTGACAAATCCAAAGCAATGCTTCTCTTCCACCTGGCCCTTCTGCTCGTCTGCGTGTCAGCAGAGGAATTCTTCTGTGACGACGCGGGAAAGTGAGGCTTCTGCATGTATTTCTTCCCCCCCCCCCCAGAAAACTTCAACATATCATGCCCTCATTAACATCTTCTCAAAAACGTTTTTTTCAGGAAATGCGCAGTGATCTACCGGCATAAGCGATGCGGACAGGACAGATTCGTCATTGACACCGACGCGAAAGTCAAGGACCTCGATGATTTCAATGACGAGGTAGAATATATGGAAAGGCCTAAATATAACCATAATATCTTCAAATATGTGGAAAAGCCTAAATATAACCATAATATCTTCAGATGCGTTGGTAAAACATCAATGATCACAATGAATTCCGCTCGTTAACATAAACATTTCAATATTTAATTCAAACAGTTTCGAATTAAGAAATATGCCTGGAATACGAAATCTTATATCTCCAAGAAATATTGTTTCTGCCCTAAGTAAAACTCATCAGAAAAAAATTCCAGGTCCAGTCGCTTGTAGTCACTCGGAATTGCATGCTTTTCTTGTACGAGAAGGCTCACTTCAAGGTATGGAGCATTATTTATAAATTGGCAAAGTCATTGTTTCAGGGAGATTTCCGCATTTTCGTGGGAAACGCGAGGTCCGAGCAGTACTACAAGCTCGATGACACCACGCTTGTAGGTAAGAACACCACCGCCACCAGACGCCATGTAGAGGTTGAGGTTACATCAGTCTATTGCTACTTCAGCACTAAAATATGCGGCTAGATCTACCTACTAAAGCAACTCAGAACTTGAAAACTTAACATTCCTGTCAACAATGATACTGTCATTGTGTTAGCAAATGCGTCTAAAATCATGCATTATGCCTTTCAGAGTCGACTAAGTCTGCGACCTGCCGTTGCGGCCTAGACAGCATCAAAAACGGACACAGCCATGATTGAGGACAGTGCAGGGTGGATCTAGCGTTTCTTCACATGTTCTATAATTGTATTCTTTAATCTGTATGAACAAGGCATAAAGCACCGTGTTTGTACCTGTTGATACGTCTCGATTTCATAACCTGAAAGTTCAATAAGCATAATTTTGTCTAATAAACACTACTGTGAACTGCTACTGAGCCCGGGAATTTTGCATTTTTTTCCAGGATTCATTTACAATCTACTTTACTAGTCACTGGCGATCTGTACACCTACCGTTATTGCACTTCCAGCTTGGCCTAGTAGTTGGATGCTTCCGATCTGAATTCTCGGGCGCCGCCACTGGGATCGCCCCTCTTCGCTGATCTCTTCCTTCATGCATAGTCATATAGTGCCCCCTCCCTAAACAGGTTTAGTAATTTGAGTAATTCATGTCTCGCCTCAGAAGTAGCCGCACCCTCTCCGATATTCAGTGCTAACATATGTCCGTTTGCAGTTTCTTCTCGTAAATTGGTTAAATTAAACATTTCGAATTATATAGGCGTCTCCATATATAGTATGTATTTAAATGGGAGATCTCAATAATATGAGTGAATACTTTCCCACTGTCAAGCGAATATTCTGCTCGTCCCAACTCTATCCGCACACGCGACGCGTCCCAACAAACGCGTCGCGGCTGTTTCTCTTGCGCGTCGCTGTAGTGCACTTGTTTCGCTGTTTACCAGTGGCTTGCTGTTGCTCATTCCCAGTTTTACCTTCCCAATTCATCCCATATTAGCAATTTTCAGCCTGAAATGGCAAATACTTGCGTGACTAACGTGGATCGGCTCAACAGGCTCAGCCTTCTGCACCAACGGGCGACAGTTATGGTGAGCTTTCGCATCTCTCTCCCGTTTACCGCACACCAAACCACTTGGAAACTTGCCAAAACTATAAGTATACAATTAAAATAGCGTTAATACGTATAAAAAATGAAAACATTTTGGTTTAGCGGAGGAAATTCGTGAGGGAAGACCTGATGGCGGAGAGTTGGAGGGCGGCAATTTTTGCAATGGCTGAATTTGTTCGCGTCGGACCAGCGGATGAGGTGACTAGCATTTATTAGCTATTAGATAATTAATTATTCAATTATTTGCTTATATTTGCTTGTACACAATCGCTGTGTACAATACAGAACAATGTACTGTAACCATAGTTGCCCACGCCGGCGGCGACCCTCATGAACCCCTATTCATACAAGGGCGATTCCCCCTCGATCGGAACCGCCCCAGCATGAATTCGTGGTCTGAAAATACCTCGCCGCCAGTGTTGGGCGACTATGACTGTAGCCCTGTTTATAGTGTTTGCTCCCGAGGTTCGACGATAACACTTGATGATTCTCCCATTTACAGAACTTCAGTCATGCTCTTTCTGCCTTCCGAAAGACGTGGAAAACCAGCAGGATGAACGACTCGAAGAGGTGTGTATCGGGAGATTATAATAATTTTAACTGGGCCGTTATTATTAAACTTTAATTAAGTAATTTATTTTAATCCCAATAATTTAATTTATTTTAATTAGTTTAATTAATTTAATTATAATTCAGTTACGTAATCTTTCGGGAGTGCGGCTACGACTTGTGCGAGGCGGTCGACCTCCTGCTCGGTGCTGTTGTTTACTCATCACAGGCAAGTGCAGAATGCAGAATCTATCAGGGGTAGCTATTTGCGCTGATATATGCTTAAGGCAATCCACCGTTTTTTTTTCTGTCAGGCTGAACCAACCAGTCTATAGCATACTCACAGGAAAGTATGCTAAATAAATGATGAACAAATTGATGCAGAAAGTGTGATAATGCCCGGCTTGATCAGAGAATATACTGCTTAACTACTATATTCGTTGTCGTAGATATCCATGTTTTTAATGCAGATGTCTTTTTAGTCGGAATCGCAACAGCACGACAACGTTGCCCGACTATGTGATGACTCTACAGTGATCCATCCGTCAGAAGACTGTAGAATGTATATCGCAGCTAGCACTCCCGACGGTAAGCTTCATTTTTAAAAAAAAATAATTTAACCTGATTAATTGATTACAAATTGCACTATAACGCTTGATATTTCGACCTATCAAAAAAACCTACTGGAGTATTTGTACTGGAGTGCCGATACATTCTAGAAGGGACATCCATTGTTAGGGTTTCATTATCAGTATCCAAAAATTGCTCAATAATTGTTGTTCAGTGATTGACCAATCTGGCTGCGAGACCGTTCCCAGAGCGAACACGAAACCAAAGCGGTTGATTCGTTGTGAGCAGTGCAAGCAGCCGTTCGGCAGCACATCGGCTCTCGCGCAACACAGAATTCGAGAGCATGAAGGTGAATTTAGACTGAACGATGCATTTTTCTATTTCTATAGGTCAGACAACTTCCAACAGTTCAATATTAAGAGCGTGTTGTGAAATGAATATTTTAGAAAAACATAGTTTCACATAATTCTCAGTTGCAGAGCCATTCAAAGAAGAGGTTGACGATGGAGTGAGCACTTATCCAGATACACCTGAGGAGATAAAGACCGAAATTGGGGTAATATTTTATCCTTATTTTCTATTTTTTGAACAGAAGCAAACAACTTATCAATATTAATCGAAATCGGGAAAAACTAAACTATGACAAATTTGAATAGCGTGCACGTACCCTAAAATTTGCAGGACCCTGAGCCAGCATTCACCGAGACAATTGATGGACAACACCATACAATAACCGCTCAACTGACCGGGATAAAGCGCATCAAAACGAGCGATTTGAATGGGCCGCTTCTGCCATCGTCCACAGCAAACACAATTGTGAGTTATCTGGTAAACATGTCAGGGTTACGCAAAAAAAACGATTGTGCGTCAATGTGTAATGAATGCGCATCATTTTCAAAAATTACGTTGCGAAACATTATACAGTTACTAGTCCGGCTGCCCCCCGCCTTCGGCGGGGGCTCCGTCCTAGAGGAGTAGATTTCGCAATCACTCGTTTCGCAATTTGTTCACGCGCGATCTCTCTCCCTCCAAATTTCGTAATCGTTTCGCAATCCGGACAGACGTACGGACACAGCGCTTTATATATAGGTATAGATGGCCACATTTAGATGCCAGACCAATGCCTACCATCGACTTCGTACCAGCCATATTTTGACTACAGTTCCGAAATGGTTGAAGTAAAGGAAGAGTGCTTGGAAGAAGAGGTACATCACAATTATTCAGGCCTTTGGCCAAGTACGCGCATTTTTTAAAAAAAATAATAGAATCCAAGTGAAAAATTGTTATATTTTAGATGACAGAGCAGCTTCTTTCATCAACTTCGCATCAAACACCTGTCGAAAATAGTCCGGAAATGGTTGAAGTGAAAGAAGAGCTTATGGATGAGGTGCTAGAGGTCGGTATATTACACAATTCGAGACATGATACCACGCTCTATTCATTCTCTAGATCGATAGAGCGGCGAGTGAGTGTATAGAATGAATAGAGTGTGGTATCTTATATCGAACTACAGTATCTTAGACATGTATGTCGCTAACTGTCTCATTTATGGATTGCTTCTCGAAACATGAATCTGCCATTATAAGATAGTGTAGAACCCCTTTTCATAAGTAAACACGTGTATGCTAAAAGTAAATATAAGCAATGGAACTGCAGGAGTCGCAGCTGCTTCCACGCCCTCCAAATTCGATCAAACCTCAGCCTCCTCTCGATTTTGAGCGCAAGACAGCAGCAGCTGGAATGTCGGGAACATATTTGAGGCAGTATGTTTTTGCGCTTGTGTTTGTTTTTGTTGTGCCTTTTTTAGAATTATTTACCAGTTATTAGCATATTCCTTTCAGCTACAACCCGTATCATAATCGCCGCTACATCAAGCCAGCCAGCGCGATGCCGATGCGAATGGCAACGAAAGCTCCCGCCTCTGGCACATCGGCAAGTTTAATAACAAAAACAAATGCGTTCAATAATAATAACGATAACAACAACAATAACAACCACAAATCACTATTCAGGCTGTAGTCCCGGCAGTGGGCATGACGGGTGCGCCTTTTCTCTTCGACTACTCCGACGCTCCTCAACGGGTCAACACGCCTGCTCATCTAAAGGCTCCCCCACCACCCATCATTCCTCGGGCCAAGCAGGTCAACAGTATCCTGTTTAAGCACTTCAAAAGACCGTATCTGCCTAAGAAATAGCCAAGTAGGGCAATAGTTAGGATGATAACTATGACATCCAACGTCCTTTAGTAGATCAAATGCGGTATGACGTCATAGTTCTCATCCGACCTAGTGCCGTCAAGTAGCCATATCTGTTTCCACGATGTTCAGGTTTTGCAAAATTATCATCTTATCAGGGATATCGACAAATAAAAACACGAGTAGTTCTATTATGTTCGCTTTATTGCATCATGATATGTCTCAAGCTCTTCAAATCTCGAACTTTGATAAATTATGATTTAAATTATTGGTTGAATCATTTAATAAAACAGTTTTATTGAGCAGTAATTTAGTACAGATAGCCCAACCGATAACCGACTCCTCTTTCGCATTTACACTTCTTTTCTCATACAGCAGTTTACCGGTGTATTGGTCAGAGATTGAGCATAAATCATTGAGAAAGCTCTAAAACTGATAATCTTGAGCAAAACAGTCGGTTATGTCAGTTATTTTCAGGTTGATGAGCTGGATATTGAGCTAGATGTGGTTACGAAGCGGCCGTGTGATGGTGAGACAAATGGATTAATTTGTAAATACACCGATATTATCATGCTGAAAACACAGTTGGGAAAGTACCACAAATGTAATCTTAACAACTATGATTCGAATGAGGTAAACCAATATTGTTTTCAGTGGATGACCATTCAGGCTGTGAGACCTCTCCCAGAGCTCATAGTAATCCGGGGCGGTCAATTCGTTGCGAACTGTGCGAGATGCTGTTCAGCAGCACATCGGCTCTAGCACAACACCGAATTCGAGTGCATGAAGGTGAATTTCTATATTTTTAAACACTATAGTTTTAGATTTCTAGAGATATGGACGAGCTATTTGCTATTTTGGCATATACTCAGTTTTTTTCAGCTAATTCATCAGAAACGACCTCGAGAAATGTTGGGCAGGGCGAGCATCAGTGTGAGGTAAGCATTAGTACCTATCCGCAAATCATGGTTTTCAATTCACTTCCTTATTGGATGAATCTGGTCTTAGCATAATATCATCAGCATAGCTTGAGTTTTTACTCTTACCGTCGTTTTTACTCTTACCGTTATTAGTTTGAAAAGCAACATGAATACGCGTGCATTTCCTGCAAAATGATTTTTTCTCTTAAATGGTCATTAATTTCCCACTGGGTCGTTTGTTGTACATCAGATGATAACATTTTAACCCGGATAATAAGCAAAAAAGTACAGTTTGAGTTTGCCAAAGTGTTGTTGACTTTAGGACCATAGTTAGGAATTTAACAGTATGTTTCCATTTTGTCAAGAATTGCGAACACACTGAAGACGTTTTTCGATTCTCATCATATCGAATTCCTTTTTTTTTAAGTTCCTTTAATTTTTCTTCCTCAGATATGCGGAAAGACCTATTCGAGTTCGTTCATGCTGCTCAGCCATCAGAAACTCCATACTGGTTAGTGCATTTCGGAATTTCTCAATTTTCATTAAATTGTCCATGATTGCATATTCCTAAACAATTCTTGAATTTAGTTCTTCAAGAGACGGGCAAATTTCCGCATACGGAAACAATTCGAAGATCAAATCAAAGCCATATTCGCAAGGTGAGTTCGTATTTTGCTGAAATACTGTAAGGTTTGCAAAAAAATAGTCAAGTGGCGAGGCTCAGCATCGGAGAGTCGGCGAATTTAGGACTTGAACAGTTCCCGACAGTAATGGCGAGAGGATACAATAATGAGCATCCCGGATTCAGCCAGATCTTTCAGTAAAATTATTTGTAGGTCAACGGCAGTCGACCGCACAAGTGCTCTGAATGTGGCGCACGGTTCTACTTTCGGGATGAACTGAGGAGACACACACTTCAACTAAAACATTGATTCAATGTTAACGTTTGTTCACTTGCATATGTTTTGAAATAGAAATTTAGACTGTCATTGATATTTAGTTTAACAATATGCATGTTGATAAAGTGTGTGACATTGTGTGATATCACATTTCGGATAAAAAAGTAATAATATACCTCCAAAATGGTATTCAAATCGTCATATAATACAAATACATCACGTGTTGGCAATCCTGCCGTACAACCATCATTTTATCCTCAGAAAAATAATTTACCAGCATGTAGATCTTCATACATCGCAAAGTGTAGCTGAATGTATCCCCTTCCACTGGCAAGCGAGAGAAATGACATTTGCGCCCATTGATTCAGTGTACATCATCCGATTCTACTCGCATTACATGCACTCTCGGTTCTCTAACTGCAGAGAGATCGCAAGGTGATTGGAGATCCTTAGAAACCGATTCATAAATGACAATTTCGCATCAGTTTCAAGTCCTCACACCGTATGCATGCAATCTAAAGCATTTCGATAATAACGAGAAAATGCATACGGATGAGAGTATAGGTGTATCGATGCGCTCAAGTGCAATACATAACCGCCCCCTTTGCAGCCCCGAATCATTCAGATATGCTTCTGTTAGTTGTCTTATTTTGCGCTCCTCTGACTGGTTGGTATGATTTTCATATTTGTTTTATCAACCAAATCTATGGCATTTCAACAAGATCATGGTTAACACTATTGTGTATGTGTTTGTTTAAGACATTTGTTTCAGTTTTTGCTGCTAGATGCTGGATGCCTGCGACGATTGATAATTCTGAAATTCCCGAGTTTCCCGATTCGAAGGAAGACTGACATTGGGAATACAAGGAGGTCAAGAATATATGGATTGCCGAACTGGTGGATTCATCGGGGTAATCAATATTTTGCATATTGGGTAATCATATATTAGTTGAATATTTAAGAAATTTTCACATAATTCGAAGATTGTTGCGGTTACGAACAAATTCGTATGCGATGCCTAGGGAAGGTAAGCTTTATATTTTAAAATATTGTTGTATGCGATGAATTTTTAAATTAAGAAAAAATATATGTTGAAGGTGGATCGACCCAGGAAGCAACTATCCGGCGCCCCCATTTGTGAGTTCGAATTGTCGAAATCACGAATATCCTTCGATTTCAGCTCCGATGCGTATCCATACCTAAAGGAGCTTCATTAAGTATGTTGTAGATCAACCGGGGTCAATTGCATCGAATTACAGCCAAAATTGTGCGCAAGCGAAGTAGTGGAGATCATGGAACGATCGCTCAAGATGTCCCAATATCAAGCCGTAGTCCGTCTGCCGATCACACAAGGATCTTCCCTATGAAAGACCGGGAGCCCGATGCTAATGTTGTGCTTGTAGCTCAGCCACCGAGCACACTGTCTGGACGGAGCGAAGACTAGGGAGAATCGGGGTGGTGGTTATACAATTCTAAATATGTTGTATCTGCACATGTTCATTGTATCCTATATTGTTTTGTAAACATTGTTGTTGAGGATTTCTCTGATATACAACACAATTAATAAATTACAAGATGCAATGTAGCATCATGAGGACCAAATGTATACGGAGTGTCCAAGTGCGACGGACTAGAAGCACACCCTCCCTGAACTTTGAAATATTATAGCATGTATTATTGTTTGAAACATTTCACCGATTGTGTTCTGAGTTGTGGCACTAGGTCGGATGATCACCCCGTCGGATGGTAACATACTGGATGATAACCAAAAAAATGGACTCTTTTGTCGAATTATTTTTGAAACTTTGGGAATCTGCGAAATTTTGAGACTTTGGGAATCTGTAAAAGTTCTAATTCTTTGGTTATCATCCAGTACTTTACCATCCGACGGTGATCATCCGACCTAATACCTGAGTTGTGTACGCCCTTCCGACCACATGCATTTACTATACCTCCAGGCTTAGCTTACTTGGAAACTTGGAACATCCATATTAATGATGGTTTTGATCGGAGCCAGAGGGTATGCCTTCTTACTGGAACTATCATGTGTTCTTGGTTATTGCCTGCAAACTTTTGTAAACACATGTATACTTATATCTTTAGTGTCTTGTAATTATTTTGCTTTTATTAGTGGATAATAATGCATATGCCAATGCATGGTGAAAAAAATAATTTCCTAAGGGAATAAATTCGTGTCCATTATTTTCGTCGCTTCAAGTACACGCGGACACGCGACGCATGCTCACCAACCGCGACGCGTCGCACATTCAAACGCACTACCCTCGTTGACTATGCTTCCTCTCCGTTACTGGAATTTCCCAGCGTTTACATTACACGCTGTGTTATCACTGTTATCAGCAGGCACTTTGGACAGCAGTGATTGGTAGTCCTAGCAAAAACCGGCCTCACGGCACAACAACTCCTGTCGTAGTCATCTCTTGGTGACTGTACAATCGCTTGGCGTGAATGCTCCTTTTCCACTACCTGCTATGTTAAAATTGTTTACTTTCAAACAGAAATGGCCGTACCCAACGATGCGTTCCACGAAGAGCGGCTCAATAGGCTTCGTATTCTGCATAAACGAGCGGTTGTGAGTGTAGTTTCCTATATCTCGGCTAATACGCTACGCGGCATTGGCAAATTGCCAAATGCATATAATATAAATTAAGAGTGACTTACACAATAATTTTGAATCTTTTCAATCTCAGTTTGCGAAACATGCGAACGACGGGCTAATGGCGGAGAGCTGGAAGGCCGGGATATACGCAATGCTTGAGTACGTCCGAGTTGGACCTATGGATGAGGTATTTTAAAGTTAAATAAGTCAAATACTATAATTTATTTGCATATATTATGTATGCATGTGAATGATCTAATTATCCTGAGAATGCACACAAGTGATTGGGTTAGACCTGAAAATAGGACACTGGCGTATCTCAAAGTGCAATTGTGATGGATAACAAATAAACATTATACAGTGAATTATTTTCCAGGCTTTCATTTCCGCTTTCTCAGCGTTCCGAAAGAAATGGCAGATATGCAGGGATAGCGATTCAAAGAGGTGAGCGATTGGAATTGCAAACATAATTGATATGAGAAGTGACTTAGGAGTAGAGAATCTACACACATCGCATAAAATCATTCTATTACTCCTCTGAATTTATATAATTTATCAGCGAGTCTAAAACTCCAGCAAAAGTGCTCAGGGCATTAGGTCGGATGAGAACAATGACGCCATGCCGCCTTTGATAGAACAATGGCGGCGTGAAGTCATAATTATCCGACCTAGTGCGGTCAGTCATTGTCAGTTGTACTTTTGCAGAAACAGACTGTTCCGTGAATGTGGTTATGACTTTTGTGAGGCGGTCGACTTGCTACTTGGCGCCAATGTTCGCTACTCGCAGGTAATAGTTAAAGTTTAAAAAAACACAGAAATTTGACCCCGAAAAGCCAAAATGGTACATAGAAATCTGAAAACAAGAACTAGATATTCGTATAATGTTTGTGAAATGATAAACAAATATGTATTAGCCTGTTGGTTATCCTTACGCATATATCGTTGATGCCCACTGGACTAAATGCAAAAATTACGAAACGGCTGTAAAGCACACCTTGTCGTGATAGAATAATACCACTTTCATTGTTTAATTTCTTTATAATGCATTTCGCGAAATCTGCAGGAGTGTGGTCTTGCCAAAGTTGAATTGTGGCAGCAGCAACCTGGTGGAAGCAGAGATGCTCCTCTTGAAGAATCAACATTTATTGATCCTCATGATCGTCAGGAACGACACCATTCCTCATTAAATGACGTCTTTCATGAAGGCAAGTACTCCTTATTCTGATTGTTTTGTTTTAACTGATGACCGGTTTTGGATAGATATAGGAGCTTTGACTCAATAATGTATGCGATTTTGCGTTCAAAGTAGCGTTTCCAGATCCAATTAAAGAAGAACTTGAAGAAGACTGCTTGTTCACCGATTATCCAGTGGAACCAGATGAGATCAAGACTGAAATTGAGGTAAGTACTCAGAATAAATTGTAATTGGAGATCCCTCATTTTAGCTGGTGAACAAATTTTAACAAGTTGGCCTCGTTACACCACTTAGAGTTGTCGCATATTGACGACTGTAAAATTGCTTGACGTGGCTGCACCTTCGCCATTTTTGAACGCCTTATCGTGATAGACGAATGTCATTTTCCTTTTTTTTAATATTCTTATCAAAAAACGCTAAATAAGCAGGAGTGCGTGCTGGCCGAAGTTGAAATGCATCAACAACCTGGTGGAAGCGACGACGTTTTTCATGAAGGCAAGAACTTATTCTTCAGATTATTTGTTTTTATCTAAAGACAGGATTTGGATAAAAAAAACAACAGAAGCGATCATTCAAAAATATGAGACTTTGTGTGTTCGATGTAGCCTTTCCAGATACAATCAAAGAGGAACCTCAAGAAGACTGCTTGTTTACCGATTATCCAGTCGAACCAGATGAGATTAAGATCGAAGCCGAAGTATGTTAGCTACATTACATTTTAGCTGATTATATCATGATACACATAGTATTATATCATAATACAAAGTTAACTTTCCCTAGAAGCACTTTGGACAGCAGGTATACGTAGTCCTAGCAGTAGGCGGCCTCACCGCACTACACCAGCGTAGTCGTTTACGACTGTGAAAGCGCTTGACATGGATGCACCTGTATCTTTTTATAAATACGAGTGTTGCAGGATGATACGATGCCTGGCAGCTCCGAAGTTAACAATACGCCGAATCAAATAACTCAGCCGGTCGCAAAAGAGGAAGAGACAACAGTCAAGGAAGAGCCGATTGAAGATGATGTGAGCGCAAACGAAACAATATACACAACAGTCTTGATTGGTGATCACAAACATTTAGCAGTATTAGCAAACTGAAAAAAAAAAAAGCAAACTGAGTATATTGTGCTTACTAGTGCAACGGTACACGTTCTCGTCATTCAGTGTCGTTCGGACATAGCATTCGCCGTTTTTTAAATAACTTTTTCAATTTTATTTCAGAATTCTGCTCTACTGCATCGCCCTCCTCCCACTGAAACGACCACGAAACCCTTTTTAACGATGATACGAAAGAGGGCCTACACGGTCAGAAATGGCCTACGGGTGCCCGCTACTGATGCTGATAGAGGTTCGAAATTTCAACAGTATGAGATCAAAAATGTTGACATGTCCACGTTGTTGCTTATGAATGATACTCGCCATAAGGCATACTGCTTGTGATTGCTTTGGTTTACTTATTTAATGTTGCCAGCTCTGTTAAAAATTGTTGCAAGCTTTCCCAAGCTATATATCGATGGCAAGTTGAATCTTTAAACATTGGGGTGTCCGGAAAGTTCGTATAATCCTTCGGAAAAAAGTCAGTTCGCGATCAAATGCAGTGATTGCGCAATCTGTTTGTCAACAATGTATTGCATCATTCTGACGTTGAGTAGTGAGAGGATTTAATCAGTCTCCTAGTTGCTACATTGATTCTTGTGATGGACTCCCATCTCTACCTCCGAGCAGTTTTACTTCATTGCTACCGTCTTGGCCGATCCGTGAAGGAGGCCCACTCTGCCCTGGCCCAGTCGGAAGGAGCTGACGCCCCCTCCATACCCTTCTGCTATAAGTGGTTCTCCCGCTTCAAGAAAGGGGAGTTTGGTCTCGATGATCAACCCCGCTCTGGACGCCCCCCCCTCCCTCGATCAGCCTCTCGTTCTCCGCACACTGAAGCGCAAGCCCATGGCCAGTGTGCGTGAGTTGAAGAAGGATACTGGTACTCCCAGATCAACGGTGTCCGATATCCTCCATCGATCTGGGAAGAAGCAAAAAACTCCCACAAGTGATTCCCCATGACCTCTCCCCCGAACAGCTGAAAAATCGTGTTCAAGTCTGTCGGGAATTACTCCATCGTAGATCCAATCTTTGATGGGTCAATTCCATCATCGCTACAGATGAGAAGTGGATCACGTACGATAACCCTGTGAGGAGACTGCAATGGGTGGATGCAGATGAGAAGCCCACGCCCGTCCCGAAGAAGGAAGAGCACGGAAAGTAGGAACTCCTCTGCTTCTTCTTCTCAGTGCTCGGTCCCATCTACTGGGAGATCCTCGCCCCTGGCACCAGCATCAATGCCGACCTTTTCTCTGAACAACTGGAAGATGTCGCGATCAGAGTCCCTCCCAGACTCCTGAACCAGGGCAAAATTCTTCTTCTGATGGACAATGCTCGCCCACATCGAGCGAAGATGACCCAGAAGAAAATGGACGAGCTGAAGATCGAGAGGATTCCCCATCCACCGTATTTCCCGGATCTCTCCCCATGCGACTACCACTGCTTTCGCTCTCTCTCTGACTTCTGCAAAGGAAAGAAGTTCAAGAATCGAGATGAAGTTGTGAGGGCTTTCGTGAACTGGGCGGTCTCGAAGAAACCCGCATTCTGGAAGAGAGGAATCGAGACCCTGTCCAATCGCTGGAGGGAGGTAGTGAGAAAGAAGGGGGCATACATTGGTCACTGAGAATTGCAAAGCATTGAATAAAAAATAAAAACAAAAAATTATACGAACTTTCCGGACACCCCAATATGTGCTTGACCAATGAATGCCAATGGTTCGCCCAAATTATTATACATACAAGATTTGATAATATTGTTTCTCTCAGGTTTCAAAACGAGGCACCGGCCGGAGCCTTCCCTTGAGGAGATCAGGACAGCTACGCAGGCGAGTTTCTATTTTTTTCCTACTTTTTAGGAAATATATTTCGTTGCAATGTGTATGTATTTCGAATATGTATTTCCAAAAAAAAATAATTTCCAAATATTTCAGGCTGAATATCAGCAGTTGATGAAGGAGGATGCCCTCTCGCGCGAACGTGAAGAGGCTCGGATAACGGTCAGTGAATGAAATTCATATTCATATTCATATTTAACCTGACGTCAGGCACGATGGTCCTGCAGGAGGGTGTCTTCAGTGTGGAGGGAATTAGGATCTTCGGTCTTAGAACGTCGTTAGGTCAAGGGATGGGATCTTCTTTGGCTTCTTTAGTCAACTGTAGGGACGATCCTGGCGGATCCGTTAATGAAATATCGTAACGAATAGGGGTTATAATTCGGGTCACTTGGTTTTTCATTATTTCATCATCCGAGATTCTGCACAACCATTAGACAAGAGCCATAACCATTGCATACCATGCAAAACTAGTACACACCAATACTCAAATTACGAATTCTAGAGGCTTTTCCTGGAAATGACTATGTACTAGTGATGCCAAAACAGGCAGAGCGAAAGAGCGTGTGAAACGAGGAGAGCGCGCGCCGTTTTGACATCACTACTATGTACGCTCTCACGCGTCTCAGACCGTTGAGAACACACTAATAAAGTTAATAAAGTAATTGCTAACCTTCTCAAAATATATCCAAGAAGTTTCCAAAAGATAACTCCATTACATCGCCCAGTGGTGTGTAATCAATGCAGATTGAGAACCATGCGGTATAAAAGAAGGTAAAGGTGCAGCCACGTCAAGCGATTTTACAGTCGTGAACGACTACTCTAGATGGTGTAGTGCGGTGAGGCCGACTACTGCTAGGACTAGGTATCCCTGCTGTCCAACGTGCTTCTAGGGAACGTTACCTTTCGCGACCGTGGTCACAGCCAATTTACCGACCTCGGGGGAAGCGGTATTATCTAGACGTTAAAATTATATTTCAAAACAACAAATAATACATAATTGGAATTTCCAGGCCGAAGCAGCGGCCGAGTATTCTCGTCGCACAGCGGCGTTCAAAGCGGCGCGCGCGGCAGCTGAAAACGTCGTAGATCCATCACATATTGTAATGGCAGAAACCTCTGTGAGTTCGATTGCCTGGGCACTAGGCCGGATGAGAACTATGACGTAATAACGTATTTGAAAAATCAAAGCCGGCATAGTTCTCATCCGACCTAGTGTCGATTGACTGCGACCACCTTTAAAAAAACAAATGTGATACTTTTACCAGGTTTTTTGCGATATATCAGAGAAGAAAATGTACTTTTCTCGGACCGAAGCGCCGGATACAATGTAGATACAAAACCTGATCACAAGGTAATATTTATAGGACCATGAGCTCGATAATGCTGCATTCATGAGGACTAAGGCCCAGATACTACGACAACAGCAATACCTGCGAGACGGGAGAAAGAGGCCGCGTGAAGCGGACCTTATTTTAGTTGCATGCACTCAGTGTCCAGTTAAGCTGTCAAGATCGGAGCTGCAAGATCACTATGCAAGGTAAATCCTTGATCAATTTCGTGATGGAACAAAAAAAGAAAACAAACATTATGTGCTTGGCAGCGTTGACGCATTTTGGCCTACAAGGCTAGATAATAGTTCGTGAAACGTTATCACCGTTTCTTCTTTCTAAATGTGAGAAATGAAGAGATTTTGCCCGAATGAGGAACTACGAAATCAATTGACTTAGTAACATGAATTCATGGCACTAGGTCGGATGAGCACTATGACGCCATGCCGCCTTTGATACATCAAAGGTGGCATTACGTCACAGTTCTCATCCGACCTAGTGCGGTATTCATCAATTTCGAGTAATGGTCTGACTCTCCTCAGTTTGAACACTCTCTCGCAGGTTAGCGAGAGAGCATGCTAACTGTAGGGAGTCAGACGATTTCTCTCAATTTCAGAGCGCACAACAATCCGAGGCGTTCGATTAGCTGCGAGAAGTGCATGGTTCCGTTCCGCAGCACATCGGCACTTGCGCAGCACCGAATCCGCATGCATGCAGGTTAGGCTGTAAATTAGTTAATTAGTTAACTGATAATTAATTAGTTATTTAGTTAATTAATAAGTTAGTTAATTCACTCAGCTTAAGGTTCCTTAGCCTTAGACTTAGGCATATTAAAGTTCTGAGTTGCCAAATTCGCATACATGACTACTCAGAACAACCTTATGCAAGACTCTAAAAAGCCTACGTCTATAGCCTAAGCAACCTTAAACTAAGCAGATTAAGTAACCTAAACCTAGCAGCCTAGGCGAACTAATGACTAAGTTTAAGGCGCTTCTGCGGTGTCCGTTACGCGCAAATTCAAGTGCCCGCACTGCAAGGGGCAGGAGGCGTGCGAATTTACGACGGAATCCATAATGAGCAATCATATTCGCAAGGTGAGCAAGCACTGTGGATCTGGAGTTGTCGATGTGATGATCTGACATTGGCTTCGTAATAGCATTAGGGACACGGACATGATAAGTAATTTTGGCAGTTGTCATGAGAGCTTCACAGGCGAAATGACGCAATAACCCTCACCTCGGATTAAAAAAAATCGTTTGTAGGTCCACGGCAATCGACCGTACACGTGTAATTCCTGTACCTCAGCGTTCTTCTATCGGGAGGATCTGAGGAAACACATGATTTATCAGCATAAGCATTGATTGAAACGCCGAATACACATAATTTCAAATGTTTCTATTAATTGAGTGATGAAAAACACAAGTTATCAAATTATGCATGATATTGATCACATTTATGATAAAAGATTTGTTCATCCATATGATTTTGCAAGGGCCGGAAACATTGTAAATGACACTTTCGCCCACGTGAATCCGTGGTTCAACATGATCTCATATTTGTGCATGTTCTCTCGATGCTCTAACATAGAGACCATTCAGATTGAAGAGAATGATTCACTTTTAGTGCACTTATCTCTGCAAGGAGGCTTCTCCCCTTCGCACTCTTACCTCTCCTCCCTATCATCTATATCGTTATTCAAGCTCTGAGATTTTCTGGAGAACGATCGGCAAGAGGCCACTATAAATTGATCCTGCTCATCCCCTTCATCAGTCGGTTTCATCCCGTACGATGTATCTACCGGCCTTCCTCCTCTCTGCCTTCTTCCTCAATGCTGCCGGTATCATTTTTTTCGCATAATTGTCTGACTCTATCTTACAAGGAATGGCCGCGGGGATAGGTTGGAGTTTCGGAATGAGACCCTAAAGGATGGAAGGGTACCCCGGTAGGCTTTCGGAATCGACTCTTGAAAACTGCTGAGGAGCCTCAGGGCATGAGAAAAATCGATATTTCTGTTTTTCTGAGCGTTCGTAAAGCCGTTGTTAGTGCAAAATGAAGAAATTCTACCGAATATACATTAGGGTTGGCTAAACTATTGCGGAATCACGGTAGGCCTAATGCTCGACTAGCCAACGCTAATACTGATTAGCTATTTACGCTATCATTATGCGTTGAAGCGTATTGCATCAACCTTTCGGTAATTATTTCAACAAGAACCACTACTACGCTACCGCCTTTCTTAAGATCGAGAACCACTACAACTCTGCCGCCGGCGAAGACACCGCCATTTGGTGAGCCTTGATTAGTAAATCGAGCATCGTTATTAGATATTAGGTTGGAACATAAGTTCTGTCCGATTTCGTGAACGAAGTTTGAGCTCGCATAAAATGATCATCTCAAATCGCATTGAGCTAACTCAGTAGCGTAATTAGGGGGAACAAATGAACATTCCATGCATATGTTCAGGTCAAATAAGCGACGCAGGATATACGAGAAATTGATGATTGTCATCAAACCAAGTTTTGGATATATCTTGGAAAATGTTTGGATCACTATTTTGTAGAAGAGAAAAATCTTGACGCAACTTCACATATATTATTGAGAAGGCCATGTCTAATACTTTCTAAACCTGGGTTGAATGTTGGGGTTGATCCACCCCTTCCCCGAATTACAGGAGGAACAAAGAGTAAGATGGCGTGATGAACCTGTTCAATCGATTAGTATTCCTGCCCTGATAATCAGACTAACAGTTTTGAGAATATGGGCGATATAATGTACTACTATTGCGTCATTTATACATTACAAAAGACTAGCTGAACTGATCTTCATCTTTCTCAAAATTTTGATTTTTCGAAAACACATCATACTTGGGAAATATACAAAATTCCGACTTTTGATATCCGGGCTAGGATTACTTCTCTACCAAAAGTACCTACCACTCAACTTATCCAAGCCACAATGTAATAGGATAGGGTCGGCTTCAGCATGTAATCACAAAATAACGAGCTGATTTGTATGTGAGACAGGAACTTGTAATATATGTCGATTTTAATGTTGAATTTTGGACATCAGTATTTATATAAATTTGGCTTGTGACAGGAAGATCGCACAATTACATAACTAAAATAATGTGCTGATCAGGGCCGGATATATATATTTTCAGTATGTTTTAATCTCTAAGTCTAACGATTTGAATGCACGGTCGATAAATTCATCTGAGGTCATGCCCAGGACATCAGCATTGACCAATTGGTGCATTTTTTCAAGTTGACCTTTCGTGTTAGAATTCATTTTAAGTTGCTGCAGTAATACACGACCATGGTACTTTCCAAAAATATAATACGGTTGGCACTATCTCTCAGATCGATAGAATGGAACTCGGAGAAATAAATAGCCCAGTTGCCAATTACGGTGACTTTTGCCTCGCACTGCAACCACAATCCCGATGTTATAGAGCTGAATCCATCTGCAAGGCGAATTGATTGAAGTACTCGAAATTCAGTGAAAGCTAAAATTCGGGAAAGTCTTTTGCCTCTTTGTCTTGGCATCGCAAATATAGGGTTCTGCAAACGAGAATGTTTTCGACCCAGATGAAAATTTCTGAAAATTAAATACTTTTATTATTTGAATGGACTGGTTGGGTCTCGTTTTGCACATTAATGAAGCTTGGACAAAAAATGACGTACCCCGATGAATAGGTCAGGGCAACTCATCCAGTCGTTTTCTAAAGCATACATCGTCAAGCATGTTTATTTCTAATTTCTTTCAAGCATTTATAGAACATTAGTCTTTGCATTAACGTCTCGATTGTTCTATACGAAGCGACTCCATATGAGCCCGTTCGCCTAAGTTTCGACCAAGGGTCGGCACAGCAAAAAAAACTCGATTTCACGAAACAATAAGTATTGGGGTAATTGAAGGTGCTGAAAACGGTGGGCACATTCATTTTGCTCTCAGAGTTGCCGTTGGCTTCAGACGTCGTCACGTCGAAAACAGGATTTTGCGTTTATCGCCCCACGGGAAAGTGCTAAAATTACGTGAATAAGGTTTCCGGGGTAGAATTTATTGCTGATAAAGCCTATCCACTTCATCTTTCACGATTTTCAAAAATAATTTTTAAAAATTCAACTTTTCTCATACACAATTTCGGGCCAAACGAGTTGCATTGTGGGAACCGCCGTGACGTGCGGATTCAGAATTCCAAATTTTATAGATTTTCACCATAGGCTTTCCGAAATTGAAACCAAAATGTGGGTTCAGATAAGGGGAAAAGGACGAGCCCACTCCCCTCTCTCTCCTCTCTCCGTTTCCTCCCTCGCCAATCTATTTACCCCCTGACAGTTTCACACAGATGAAACGGAGACAGGAGAGAGAGGGGAGTGGGCTCGTCGTTTTCCCCTTATCTGCACTCACATTTTGATTTCAATTTCGAAAAGCCTATGGTGAAAATCTATAAAATTTGGAATTCTGAATCCGCACGTCACGGCGGTTCCAACCATGCAACTTGTTTGGCCCGAAATTGTGTCTGCGAAAAGTTGAAATTTTAAAAATTATTTTTGAAAATCATGAAAGATGAAGTGAATAGGCTCAATCAGCATTAAATTCTACCCATTAAACCTTATTCACGTAATTTTAGCACTTTCCCGTGGGGCGATATACGCAAAATCCTGTTTTCGACGTGACGACGTCTGAAGCCAACGGCAACTCTGGGAGCAAAATGAATGTGCCCACCGTTTTAAGCACCTTCAATTACCCCAATACTCATTGTTTCGTGAAATCGAGTTTTTTAGCTGTCCCGAGACCGTCAGG
This sequence comes from Pristionchus mayeri, assembly GCA_036245805.1. Lineage (NCBI taxonomy): Eukaryota > Metazoa > Nematoda > Chromadorea > Rhabditida > Neodiplogasteridae > Pristionchus > Pristionchus mayeri. The sequence continues at coordinate 4,173,910 of BTRK01000002.1, read as the reverse complement.
ATCTGCTCGATTCTTAGGCGAACGGGCTCATATTTAACACACGTATCACGAGCCAGTGGATGTATGCGGGAACATTTTTAAAAAAGTTGTGCTAGATTTGACTCATATAATAGTGGTAGAATACTAGGCTTAATATTTCGAAAAATTTGGGTCATTGGTCCCAGAGCCGTCAATTAGGAATTCTCCGGTTTTGCACCCGGCTACACTGTATTTCAGCTCCCAGATGAGCTAGAATGATGGAATTGGGCTTTTCGCGGAAAATTATTTCCAGAAACTTTTATGTTGACAACTTTCTTGCTTGATCATTATTAACGATGTTATCTGCGAAAAACCAGATTCTAGATCAATTAAATAATGTTTTCACCTCAAAGATGAGAGATACTACAGATTTTTATAGTTGAATATAGTAGTAGAAGTCAATATGTATAGATTAAAATTAGAAAAGAAGCAATCATCCTACCCCCTTTTGATGAAAATTTTGGTCAAATGTGAGATATTGCTGAATCTCAACGTTATTTTCGATAAATTGACTTACACACCGAATCTAAAATAAAGCAATTTGTAATTCCAGACATCATTCATCAATGTAAGTTAGATGGCAGTGAAAAAGTGTGAAATCAGCGTGTTCGAAAAAATCGGTTTTCGAAACCTCGATTTTTCTCAAGTTTGAGCATTATATTCTTTCCAAATATGAGAACACGCCAATCATCTCCCTACAGAAATTAAACAATTTACCGGTATGTGTAAGATAATCAAAGAATGGTAGGTTCCTATGCTTTCCAAAGTCGAAATTTCGGGGCTCAGAAACGCAAGATTGATATAATAAAATATTGTTAAATTCGATTTTAAGTAAAAGATTTATAAAATGTTGTCGGATATCAACATGTAAATTCACAGTAAATTCACAGCATATTTGTTCAAATAACACTCATAAAATGTTAAAATTTCACATGCTGATTTTCTTTGAATTTTAAGTATTTATAAATCTTTGATTTTCCACAAATGGATCTATTCCTCATTTAAAAAACCAATTTTCATTGAACACACCGTAATATGATTTTCCATCACCATATCTACCGTGTGTGCGCACGAATCTTGATAAAATCGAATTTAACAATATTTTATTATATCAATCTTGCGTTTCTGAGCCCCGAAATTTCGACTTTGGAAAGCATAGGAACCTACCATTCCTCTATCATCTTACACATACCGGTAAATAGTTTAATTTCTATAGGGAGATGATTGGCGTGTTCTTATATTTGGAAAGAATATAATGCTCAAACTTGAGAAAAATCGAGGTTTCGAAAACCGATTTTTTCGAACACGCGGATTTCACACTCTTTCACTGCCATCTAACTTAAATTGATGAATGATGTCTGGAATTACAAATTGCTTTATTTTAGATTCGGTGTGTAAGTCAATTTATCGAAAATAACGTTGAGATTCAGCAATATCTCACATTTGACCAAAATTTTCATCAAAAGGGGGTAGGATGATTGCTTCTTTCCTAATTTTAATCTATACATTTTGACTTCTAATACTATATTCAACAATAAAAATCTGTAGTATCTCTCATCTTTGAGGTGAAAACATTATTTAATTGATCTAGAATCTGGTTTTTCGCAGATAACATCGTTAATAATGATCAAGCAAGAAAGTTGTCAACATAAAAGTTTCTGGAAATAATTTTCCGCGAATTTTAAGCCCAATGCCATCATTCTAGCTCATCTGGGAGCTGAAATGCAGTGTAGCCGGGTGCAAAACCGGAGAATTCCTAATTGACGGCTCTGGGACCAATAACCCAAATTTTTCGAAATATTATGCCTATAGTATTCTACCGCTATTATATGAGTCAAATCTAGCACAACTTTTTTTAAAAATGTTCCCGGGGTAGTCGCTTTTCATCCACTGACTCGTGATACGTGTGTTAAGTTCTTCAAGCACTCACTCCTATCGCTCCAAAGAGTGACTTCGCCTTTTTTTGTCCACGGAGCAGGAAACTCGTAATCGGGTACCGGCTGAGGGATCGGGCAAACTGCAAATATCATTTACAGTTAACGTTTGTGATCATTTTTTGGTGAAACTGTGCACAATATTGGATGTTTAAAAGAAGTAAAACACGTTACAAAGAAAGAAAGAGAGATACCATTTGGCGTTGTTGTCGCAGTTGTAGTAGTAGTTCGTGTAGTAGTCGGTACCTATTGAACGATTCAGTTGATTATATGAAATATGCCTAGCACACATGTATTCACTTCGTGGTATTTGAATAGCCATTCAAACGGCAAGCATTGTTTTCGCTTGCATTTGTATCGAATATTATTCAGATACATCCCAATGTATGTGATCTAAACATATATGTAATCTAACCTTTGTCGTAGGTGGCATTGTGGTCGTCGTAGCAGTCGCTAAATATTAAACATAATTTATGAAGCGATTCGACTTTTTTCCGCGAAATTGAAAAAAATCGATAAACTTACGATCGACACATTCGACCCGAGGCTGTTTTTCCGAAGCAGTGCGGTTGGAATAAGTGATTTGCCATTCTGAACAGTCGTCTAGTATTTTTGATCGTAGATATTATGGACTGAGAAACTATTTTCAAGGAATTACATTGTTTCTCAAAATATGAATAATCATTCGGGGAGCTCTTTGTTCAGATTTTTTCTCAAAATTCACTCCTAACTCAAGGGTCAATCTGAAATCATACGAGAATCTATGCATTTGATATATTTGATATCTTCAGCAGTGACACCGTGTTTCATGAGAATACCAATAGTACATGTAACCGGGCCATAGTTGTCGTATAGAAAGTATTCTCCGGTAGTGTCTCCGTGCAGGGTCATTCTGCATGTGGAAACTGAAAGGATTTTCGTAATCTACAACGAAGTTCATGAAAGTTTGTGAATAATTATTCTCAATTCGTTGAAAAAAGAAAAATGTACGAAGGCATTTCTAACAAATTAAATCATCTTACCACCCACTGGTTGTTCAATGCAGGTCATCTGAAAATGTGAGTTATTTTAAAATCTTGCATTAATTTTTGCAGGTCAAATTACCCACGTTCATGTGAGGAAATGTAAAAGTTAAATGTAAACGCAAATTCTAACCGTTTCGTCCAACCGTTTCGAGGTTTGTTCCAGTTAATCTGAAAATATTTTGTATATCGCAGTTGTGATCTATTAAAGAAATGTCACTTGGCAACTCACTTTCCGTTCTTGCAAGCATATTCCAAATTTCCAACTTGTTCGATGAAAAGTGGTTTGCGATATATTGTGCTCAATTCCTGCAAAACCAGTATATTATGGGCTTTTCGATGTGATAGGTAGCGTTGGAAATTAAAATGTCTGATTAATTCTACGTACTAAACCTTATGCATCAACATTTCGAAGGTTTCTTAGAGCGGTGCAAGATAGCGCGTGAAGTGAAAAGGCCGTGGAGTAATTTCTCCCATTCTAGTCATGACTTACTCCGAACGCGTAAGTGTTGGGCGGACACTTGTAGCCCAGATCCGTTCTGACTGGAGGTGTTGGAACCACGCCGGCCGGAATGGGTTTGCCAGCTTTTTTATTAAACACGGGCATGGGCAACGGGTTGCAGCTTTCCGCTGCTGAAATATGTACAAATTTATGTATATTGTTTCCAAATATATTGTTTCCGCAAAATGCTGGGCTAATGCATTCTCTACACAGGCAACCAGCATACGTGATTGCTAGACAATAGTATACGCTTGTTGACTGTGCCACTCGAAAAAAAACAGACTGATGGACAGACTGGCCGAATTTTCAAATTATGACCTTCAGTCAATTTACCAAGCGGTCCTATCCTGGTTTCATAAATATTGTTTACAAGGGATTAGTTTGCTTTGGGTTTTAGAAAAAAAATAAAAGATTAACAAACACATACAAAAAGGATACCTCCGAAATGCATGAGGCAACCATAGATGAGGAAGGAAAGTAGAAGCATTGTATGCAACTGAGGATCGGGCGGAGCCACGCCATTTTATAGTGGCAAGTAGAGGTCGAGAAAGGAAACTTTGGTATATTCATTATGAACACTTTCTCGCATTTCGACGTGCGGAGAGAGTGTGCCGAATGAAGAGATCGTATTTTCGTTTCTCGAACTCGTGGTGCGCCTATTCATTCAGATAGATTCAGAATTTCCATACAATTCTTACAGGACGATTCAGGCTTTAACTTGCACTTTCTAGCTGCCCTCATTGTAATTCAATTCAAAGAGGAAATCTCATACATCGTGAACAATTGAAGCATTCATGCATCCTTCCTCGCATTCAATAAGATTCATCACTTTGAATCAGAACAAATGCGCGTGATCGTTCTGGTTTTCAAGTTACATCCCCTTCCTCGCTTGCACTCACCTCTTCCTTTCACTTTGCGAGAGTGCACAGGCACTTTAAAAAAATATCCAACATTAGATATGACCTCTTCGGTTGACAGTGCAGGATTGACTGAAGGGTATAATCTATTTTTTTAAATGTCGGTCGTATTCTTTACATGATCGATCTCGTAACAGTTGTGTACCACTGAGTTCGAGAAATGAAACCACGTTCTCTTCATTCAACACACTCTCTCGCGAACTCTTACGCGTACTCTTACACTTACTCTTACTAATTCTTACGAACTCTTTCTCTTTCTCTTACGCGAACGGGCTATTATATTGTTCGTTGATACACAACTATGTATTACAGTTATTGGATCAATTTTCATTCCATATTTAAGCGTCTTATCTTCTACACTTCAGTTGGGCAGTTCAGTAAATGCTCATATTGTCACTATGCACTGTGAGTGATAGTTCCGTTTTCAGCTGAATCAGTACGAGTAATTGGATTTAATAAAGCGGCTTTATTCGGAGTGCCTTCACCTTTCTGTCTCATCCGTTTTCACTGCCATACTATCGTGACTAATCACAATCGAAATGTGTGTAATTTTCTACTCGTTTAAGATCGCATTTTAATTAATTTATCATTTACAATATTGTGACATCAAACAGCATGGTTACTGATTACACATTCGCATTCGTTCGACGCTTATCATTGCACAGGTCCTCAAAGCAGCACCAGTTTTGCATTTCGCTGATACCGGTCGATTCGTATCTGCACTTTTCTCTGCTACCGCATTTTTTCACCACCCAGGCGAGGATCTCGGTGTAAATGCACGCATCCTCGCATTCGACCTAAATGACGGGGGCATTGGAGGAATCGTCTGGCTCTCTCCAAACCACACGCTCTCTCGATTCAACAAACAAACAGAGGCATACCTCGCGCTTGGGTGATTCGATCTCGCCAAAATGCAGTACTTTATTGTAGCACTTTATTGCAGTAGAAGGGACGATAATTGCGAGGATGGCGAGGGGTAGGAAGTGGAGTCGCATTGCTTCAATTACATTGAAAATCAGTTTTTCGCAATAGTAGCTTAAATTTCCACACTCTCACCACTCGACCGGTCGAGAGGGAGAGATGAGAGAGGGGGGAGAAGGAGAGTATCCAAAACGATGAAACAATTTCCCGAACGCCCAACTATCGCAGTTATTATCGTACAGTACAATATTGTTCTACCCCAAAAAGGCAAATGATGTGAAAATGAGCAGAATGCACATTTTCAAACTCATAAGTCAAAAGTGAGGAGAAACAAGTGCGAAACTGAGCTCGGCAAGGCGGAGAGGTGCTTTATGAATCGGAAGGGTGAATCATGTTGTAATCAGGCAGAATGATTGAATTTGTCATTGCTTTTATGAACGATGACACGGTTTCTCCGTTGTATTCATGCTCTCGCCGTTCTACCGGCCGAGAGAGCGTGAGCGAATCGTTTCTAGAATTTTACAGTTCACGATTTTAAACGAATCTGGGTGAGCAAGGACAGTATTAGATGTAATCAGCGGAGTGATTACTTCCAATCTTCTTCCTGACACAGGGGCGTTCACAGATATAACCAATTATTTTATCGATTATAATGGCGTCTTCTGTACATGAGAATTTTAGTAAAGTGACTACACTACATTCATCAGCATGTGGTTTATATTACTATTCAAGCACTACTCGTTAGATGGATAGAAGGTGAAACTGTCGTCGTGAGGCCACTTCCCAGTGAATGCAAGTTTTGAATTAAGTAATGTAAGAGTGGATATAAATTTCGTAATTCACATATATATTACTACGAGTAAACTACGTGTTTCAATTGCATTCAGATCAAGAACTTCACGCATGATAAGTTGAAGGAGAAACGGTGAAGGTGCTTGCCTCCGGTGGATTCCGCCCAACCAACTTTCGAACTTTCTGAAATGGACATGATTTTAAATACTGAAAAAAAACAGAGCTGGTATGGATGGGTACTATGACGTCATTCCGTATTTGATACATGAACGGTGACATCACGTCATAGTCATAGTTCTCATCATCCTTTGATATATCAGAGGCGGATGAGAACGATATGACATCGCTCCTCATGGCATATACCATCGGCATCATGATATCATAGTTCTCATCCGACCCAGTGTCCCTCACCTGGATCACCCAAGCGCTCTTGAAGAGAAACACGACCGAATGACCGATGGAACAGCAACTGAATAACACCTAAATTGCTCCCGATTAGTATACTACATTTTGAGTGTACTAACCACAAGAATCATGCGAATCAGGGCAATTATTGGTCCACGAATCACGGTTGCAATCGGAGTAACCATCGCCAGCATAAGCATTGTTAAGGGAAGAATGAAGAAAATCGAGGTTAAGCAAGCCTGGAAACATATAGGCATGAAAATAAGGTTACATTGTATGATCAAAGGCTAAACCATTGTTTAAGTTCTTGCCAAAAGAAGATGTGATATCATGAAAGTACTGGGTATGGCATTATGTCATAGATTAGAGGAAATGAACCTGAATTGACAGCGATACCATGAAGCGCAACTGGATTTGGAATGTCTTTGAGTGTTGGAAGGTGAACTTGCTGAACTGCAAAGACTTTTTCGTTCGTTATTTTCATTTTTTTAAAAATTTGTACATTCTTTCCGATTCCGAAAACTGCATGGCATGTGCTTCCGACATAAAATGAGAAACATACGAGAATAGATACGAAAAGAATCCAGATTTCTGAAAAGCTGTGGATTACAACTATTGTAAATGATGTTAGCCTAAGTGTGAAAGCACCTCTGGTGAATTGTCCAATCTCGCCATATTGTCGCCCTAATACGAGAATGTTATTGGTTCGCTCCGCAACCCACGCAATGCTTCGATTCTCAACATAGCATTTGAGACTACCCAAAACATCTAATTGATGATATCATGCTTGTCTTGCAAAATAATAGCGTACGAAACATCTAATTCATCATAATATCTTGTCAACTAAATGAGTGCGAAAACAAAAAGTGATGATGACCTGTAAATTATATGCACAAGTGATCAAAATTACAAATGAAAAAAAATAATGATCAACAACCTTGAGAATTGCGTCTCGTTCCGCAGAATCTGCGCAGAACGCTCCGAAACCATACACATTAGAAGCGAGTATGACGGAAAATAGCACCATCAGAATTAGTTGCGATCTGAAAAGCAGGGAAGTTATGCAGAAATGCAAACAAAAATATGATCAACTCAAATAAATCGAATGTATTCAATCTTCAGGGCTTGGGCCAAATGCTCGTATACACATGCTATGCACATAATCCGATCGTATAGGAACCCGCGCATATAATGCGTAAAATACGATATAAAGTTTCAGCATCTGTGTTAGGGATGGCTTGGCAAGAAACGGTCTCTTCATACTACACACTCTCTCGCAGGTCTGATTGGTGAGAGAGTGTGTAGTTTGGAGAGATTACTTGGGAAGCCATCCCTAATCTTTGTACCTCTTGCTGAGCTTGAAGATGTGGTTGTCGAATAGCATCTTCTGATGCAGTCGCATCATCACGAATAGGTAGGGAACGCACTGGGCGATGGTGAGAAACGATAGAATAGTCTGCATCATATGTTTTACATTTTCAAAATTTCATCTCAAACTGAAAAAGTCTGTTTGGGAAATAGGATTTTCAAAAAAAAATGCGATGAGCTCGTGTCGAGCTTTGGACAATAACAAGTATTGGTAATAACAATGATTCGCATGCAAGAATTGACAATAACAATAACAATCTTAATAAGCGATAACAAGTCTTTGTGAGATAATGGATTACCGTACCAGCAGTAGCCTCGGCGATACGTCTTTAGAGCAAAGAAGTCCGGTGCAGCAGAATACTGGATAGGGAAGGAGTACGTACAACTGATAGAGGAGACAGTTGTAAACTGCGAACATTATGAGGACTGCCTAAAATATGCACTGTTAATTAAGGAATTCGACGTAATTTCACATCGTGCATGATGAAAGCGAACTTGCAATCGAAATCCATGCGCGTTTTGAAGATTAACACGTATAGAACAGCCGGGTGTTCGAGGAAAACCGAGATGGGCAAGAAGACTTGTCGAATGCTGCAATGCCATGATTTACAACTGGAAAAGGATCCTCAAGTTGCATAAGAGTAACGTAAAAACGTGTCTTCATAGGAATCCTAAGCGTAATGTTGTAGTGTCATAAATCAAATGTGCAGTAAGATATGGAAACTTAAGTAGAGGCAAGTTGCATTAGCTGATCTCTGTCCCAATCGAGTTCATATTCGAGACGCGACGTCATGGTCGGGAAGTATTTTGAATTTGACGTTTAAATCTGCGTTGACTTAGCGTTCAATTCATAATAATTTGCACATAATAACCACAAATCCTGATCAAGAAACGACTACAAGTGACAAAATATAGCAATAAATGCAAGAGCAGAACGAAAATGCGGAAGTTAATTTTAATTTTGACTATACGATCGTGAGATTAAATGATGTGAACAGTGAGCGATTTTTACAAAATGCATTTGATTCGTCATGTTTTCTTTCAGATGCTTCCATGGGATGGAAGCATACGTATTAGGTTGGTAAGAAAGTTCTGTCGCGTTTCTCGTATTTTACATTTTGGTTTATCCTGCCCTTCAAAGTTGATCAATCTTCATATGATCTTTAGTAGTCTAATAGTGCTTGGTTACTCTTTCGAAAAAAACGTTATCACAGTATTCTCCGTTTACTAATTCTGGCATAGTCGATTGCCAAATTCAGCGAAATTGAAGACCAACCCTATTTTTTATTTGATCATAGTTGAAAGAAGAAATGTGATATGGGCATAACTAACATGCTGTTTTAGAGTGCAACAAGTGATCATGTTTTATATTGCATAACAATAAGAAACACCCATTATGCCAACTTGGGATCAGTGCTAAATCTGAAAATTTCACAATTGTAGTGAGTAGTGAAGTACTCGGTATGATTAGTGTTTACCCTAAATGGGGAAGTGGTGCACCTAACTGTTCGTAAGCTAATTTTTTTTCAAATGATGAAACCGAAAATTGTTCTTTGAAATCAGCATTTTTTGCAATCTGCAGCTTCCCACACATATCGAATGCCGGATGTTATGTGATAATATGGATGTACAACTCTAGTGTTATCACCCTTCAAAGGAGTAGAAGCAATTGGTATATCTTTTTCAAACGGCTGAGTTCAAAAAATACACCATAAAATCGTAATTTTCAGAATTTTTGAGATTGTATTTATTTACTCGCTTTATATGTGAAATATAATCGACTTAAACCTGTTGACGTATGCTACTTACATCACTTCACCTTATGTTAAATTGAATTTCCAGACAATTTATTCAGTCAGGAAAAAAGGGAAAAATAGTACGCGACAGAACTTTCTTACCAACCTAATATCTAGATTATCAATGCTTTCCGTCGACGTAAGTTATCATTATGATCAGCCGACTGATAAAACTGTAATCAGTAATCTTGTATGCGGGAAAGTAAAGCGAAATCGAGCAAATCATAACTCGGAAAACTCAAAGTACTGCACTTCTCAGAACACTTCCTGACTGTGTATTTATTGAATTCAGTGTCTGGCGAGAATTCCGTCTATAATTAAGTGAGAGCTCCGTTAAATGACAAACAAATTCAAAATTCGAATCTGTATCGAAAACTTCGAAAATCATAGCATTTGAAGTGGATATTAGCAATAGTGTCACTTTGTTCGTTGGAATATCACTTAGAGAGAGTCAGTAACCATCCGGGATGGCTTCGGCTGAAAGATCTTCGAGCAATGGTTTGACTCTCTTCAGTTTGCACTCGATCTCGCGTCTCTAACCGGCGAGCGAGTGTGCAAACTGAAGAGAGTCGGACCATTGCTCAGATCTGCACTGTAAGCACGCATTCGCTGGGCAGATCGGTGAGAGAGCACACAAAATGAAGATAGCCTTACGAAAAGATCCCCAGAGATCACTTAGGGAGAGTCCGCGAGCACCAGAGAAGGCTTCGATGGACATCTCTGCATTTCAAGTATTCCCTCACATGCCGCATTGGTGATAGAGCACGCTGAAAGAGTCCAGCAATACGAAGAGATCCCCAGAGATCACTTAGCCTCCCTACAGGAGAAACACTACCAGACAATGCGATCATTCGATTAGGACTGCTGCTGCCGAGATACTAAGTGCAGGGAAGAGAAAGTGAGATAGTGCGCGAAATCTAGATCAACCCTCCTCATTCTCCACAGTCTCTCATCTACGATCTCCATTTACATGTTAGTGCTGCAGGTGGTAGTTTCCATGTGAATGGATTAGTATCTGAGGTCTACCCTCTGTCAGTCCTCCACTAACGCCAGCCATGAGAAGGCCTCTTCCCTACTTGGCTCTGGCGACTACGGTAAGTTCAATTGTTCGGGATCCTTGATAAAGGCAAACACTAACCCAAACAATTTGGGACAATCCTAATGTGTCAACAATTTGATGATATATATGTGATTTTACTGTAGGGCAGCACTTTCGATCATGTCGGTACGTACTAATGTTTAGGTTCCAAGAGCTTCTACAGCTAACCACTAATGACCCTACATAATTTGATACAAAGGAACTTTCTTCCTGGAGGATCCAACTCGAAGAGTACACTCTGACTCAGGCCGCATCTCAATACTACAAGCCGGTGTATACACCGGCTACTCGTGTTCGACAGCTGGGTCCACTGAAGGTGGCCGATAAGCCCGAGTGTCAATTGGCATGCGACTGCGCGAGGCAAAAGTGAGATTTTAATTAATATTATCTTAGAAGATTGCAACATATGTGTATGTTCAGATACAAACAAATTGTGATTTTTTTTATCATAAAAATTCAAATATTTCGTTTCACAGCTCTACAAACTGCTCATCCTTCAACCCTCCGATCCCTCGCTCCAACTGCATGGCCTACTTCTACAAGGATGGAAAATGCGCGCTGCTCGGAGAGAGCGCCTTCGGAGGATGCACTGTGAAAAATGTGCGGTCTTGTGGTATATAAATGTAACACTCTGACCAATTTCCAGTTTCTTTGAACACGTATAAACTCTAGTGATTTCAGACGGAATACGTTCTCATTCCCGACCCGTGCCTGAACTACAACTGCAGCAACCATGGAAAGTGCGCGGTGTTCGAGGGATGGAATCCCTACTGCCAGTGCGAGGAGGGATTCCAAGGAGAGAATTGCGAAGAGGAAGTGATCAGTGAGATTTGATTAAATAATCCATGTAGTTCAAATCAACATTACAGATGTATCATTCGAAAATCGAACATGCTACGCGCAGGTCGGTGCAGATTATGGTGGAATTAAATGGTCGTCCTCAGAATTCGTCAACATGACCTATGAGAAGTGCTACTCATTCATGAAGATCAAAGGACACACCATGTTCAGTAAGAGTGATTTTAAACACAAATACGGGCAGTAATCGACAATGATGCTTAATTATTTTTGTAAAAATTAGTCGTCATCTCGTGGAAGCCGAGTGGTGCACCACCACGATTCTCACTAACGAGCCAGAGGTGTTTCACCCTGGTGAAGCAAACTCATGCAACACCCCGTGCGATGGAAATCCACAACAGATGTGTGGAACACATGAATCCTTCTGGATAGTGTTCCCCAAGGAGAAAAGTGGGTTTGTAATTTATAATGCCTAAATACAGTAATCCGCTCACTCAATGCTTAATCGATATCGGAATCACAACAATCTCAACATAGATTCAGTTACGGAAAGTGTGTCAAGATATTTCATTCTTTCAGTGGAACCCAACGCATGTTATGCCTCCCCATGTCAGAATGGCGGATTGTGCATTCGCAAGAAGGGCGGATTCTCGTGCTTGTGCAGGCATCGATTTGGAGGAAACACCTGCGACCCCATTCCATAGATGTCATAAATCTCATGGAATCAATTATTCACTACTTATTGGGGATGTACTATGAACGTACACCATATCGAATAATCATTAGGAAGGGGTTTGAATTCTGGAAGTCTATTAGTTTACGCATTATCAATGATAAACCTTATCCTTACTTCCTATCGTTCGCATTTGAAACGTGTTGTAACACATGAAAAACAATAATTGATTTTGAAAATGACAATGTGTGGTCAATGCATGTTGACGATGACTAAGTTTAACATCAACGTATCATACATCAACGTCAACGTACATCAACGTACTTTTTCATGGATCCATAATGGATGTTTACATTTTCATCGAAATTAATTTTTAGATGTTATGGAAGTAATGTCCACAAAATGTTTTTGAACTCATTCTGCAAGTAGCAGACATTTTTCGATAAAAGTTCATCCGATCAAACATTGTATTTGACTATTGAATAAGTCGCACGTTCTTAGTACACCCCTACCCAAAACATTTCATTTGATAACAACTTGTAATTGCATATGAGTCTTCTTATTAGGTATCGGGAGTACAAGTCGCTCCTCCGAATTCGTACTTGCACAGGCACTCGAAGCCGCCTTTCTTGCGAAGGCACAGTCCGTTATCACCACACGGCGAAGCATCGAAAGCATTGGATTCACCTGAATTTCGTCTAAATCCTTATATCGCAATAGCATCGCATAAATCTGCAATACAAAATCTTATAAATTGCACACCGCCTTCCTTCGGCTCTACAAGCCATCCTGCCACAAAGGTTCCGCAGAATTGCTCAAGATTTGCTCTACATTTGCTGGTGCAAGCCGTATCGGTAATAACATGAGGAACTATCGCCTCTATGTCTTCTTTGATCACAGACACACACAACGAACGCTCCGTAGCTTAATCAAGAAAGAACATTTTGAACCTTATATTTTGAAGTTCACTGGCTTCTCAAAATCTACAGCAGAATGCAAATGAGAACAACCTATCGTTCCCGAATATCGCACAATCCCCTTTTGTAATTCGAAGATAAAGTGAAAATAGAATTGCAAACGATAAGAATTTGTCTAGGGACTCACCAAACATGTTCCCTCCTGAACTTATCGTACGAAATGTTGTTGATGTTAATGTTGTCGGCCAATTTTCGATTGGACCCGAGTTCGGTGCCTGTCCTGGTGTAGCATGTCCGATTGTCGAATGAGACACCTGACATCAGATGATTAACAATTTCAAGTAATGATTAGATTTCGAGAAATGACACCAGGGTCTCTTACTCACTGTCTCGCCGATCGACCGGTCTAGAGAGTGCGTAGAATGAAGAGACGGTGACCCGAATTTCGAAAAATAATTGCTTACCTGCCGCACTCGTTTCGATTGCCTCATCACAATTTACTCCTTGATATCCATCACTGCACTTGCAATACGAAATCCAGCCATCGTATACATCACACTACCCATTGGCGCCGCAGTTCTTGCCAATACAAGGATCGTCGATGAGAACATACTCTGTCTGAGCATGTTCCAATCTAGCGTATCAAACTTTAAAAAGCAGCTCACAACAGTCGTACTGCATGTCTTGGTGGGCTCAATTTCTCCCAGAATCGTGCAATGGCCATCGCTGTAGAAATAAGTCCGACAATCTGACTTGGGGACAGCGGAGGACTGTTGAGAGGTGCATTTTGGCGATCTAAATTAACATTTGAAAAAATGCTTACACATTCGTCTGAAATTTTAATAAACACTGATACAGATACTCATTCATGACGGATCTACTTCTCGTGCACAGTCGCATGTGAGTTGGCAGTCTGCCCGGTCAGTCACTTTGATAGGATCAAAATGACGAATTCTTCTCGGTAGAGCGAATTCCGGTTTGTAGAATTGAGAGGATACCTGAACTATGATTGATATTTCCGGAGAACTGTGAAACGTACAGTTGGTGCGAAGCACAACATGAATAGAAGTTTTCTCATGGGTGAGGTTGGAGGGTGTCGGGGAGAGGGCAATGCACTGGGAAGAAGGGGAGAAGCTTCCGTGATCTCAGAGAAGGGGAACTCTGAGACTGACACATTTGGGTCCTAGCAACACCTCGTCGTGGCACAAAGCTTTCAGAGTCGCTAAGACGCTAAGATGTTTGGTGGTTTTCTGGGGGGGGGGGGAATCTTCACAGAAATCCAGTCGGCGCCCGATCGATATTGGATATTCCTGGGAGAATAATTTTTGATCAACATTTAGGTAATCAACAATTATATGTAAAACATATTTTATCAAATGCACTTTCACGTCATATCATAACAAAAACTCGTGTGTGTGTATGAAACTAATTTATCATTGAGAATTACGCAGGAACATCGTAATAGTGGAACATGTTCGGATATTCATCGGCTTTTCACAGCTTGCTTTGGGGTGTAAGGGGCTGAAGTGGTTTTCCTCTCTGTCGAAGGCTCACGACCAATGAATTGCTTAAACTTCTGTGAAAGAGACGTTATTTATTGTATTTAGTTCATAACATTATTATAGTCCATAAAACTACTCTAAATTAGAAATACTAATCACCAAGTTTGACCAAATGTGGACCTTCCAATGGAATTGAATAAGATTGTGCCTACTCCTTCGGCTTTTCACAGCTTGCTTTGGGGTGTGAGGTGTTGTAACCACATGCGTACCTTGATGCACCAGGCGCTCTTACAGAGAAAGACAGCTGAATGTCCAATGGATTGACAGCTGAAGAACACCTAGCAATACAGATTCATTCATTGTGTATCCATTATGTATTCATTGAAAAAATTGCTTGAGGAATAAATATTGTCGTCTCAGCCGCGTATGCTACCTACCATTGTTTCTCGTTAATTACAGTACTATTGTTCAGTTCAGGGAAATATTTTAATACTAATTTTAGGTTTCTAGCGAGGGCCGGTCGTAGTCGCAGAAAAACATAATGAAAATATTTTTAAAAATGAAGATGAATCTTACAACAAGTACGCAGCGAAACCACGGAATAGCACAGTTAGGAATAATGGTGGCTAGAGGAGTGGTCTAAATTAGTAATTAAAGCAATAATATTTTTGAGATTGCAAATTACCATGGCTAGCATCATCGCAGTTAGCGGAACAAGGAAGAATAGAGATGTAAGACATGCCTAAAATTTTTGTTTACATTTCTTATGCATATTATAAACTAGCGAAAATATGTGAAATGCATATTTTAGCACGCAAAAGGCCTACCTGAATCGACATAGATACCATAAACCTCAATTGAGCCTCATACGTTTTCGAATTTTGCACGGACAGGGATTTCTGAAAACTAATGGATTCACGATGCACACATATTCGTCTCACCATTTTCTGTTTGATCGCATAAACCGCGTGAAAAGTGGTGCAAAGGTAAAACGAAAAACAAACGAGAACTGTGATTGTGAGAAGAGCGATTTCTCAAAAATATTTTGTTTTTATGGATAAACGTAGTGCATTACCTCGATCAAAATGACCGATGTCGCCATATTTCTTGCCAAAAACGAGAAAATTGTGAGTTTTCTCGTGTGCCCATGCGAGGTTTCTATTCTTTAAAAAAATATTTGTGGAATTAGTTTTGTTATTCGAAAATTCGTTTTACGCTTTCATTTACTTGCAGTATCACGTGTCTATCCAATGACTCTTCGGACCACATGCCGAATCCATACACGTTCAACGCGAGTAGGATTGACAATGCGGCCATGAGTATTCCCTGGGATCTGAAGCAGATAATACGATTATTTAGAAAAGGAATTGGGTTACTCAAAAAGATTCGGTGGCGTTGAACATTTGCTAAATGAAGACTTAAGAAATAAAAAAAGACTTAAGAAATAAAAAAAAAGAAAATGATGCGAATTTGTCAGCATGCTTGACGAATGTTGAAAGGTCGTGGTTTCCCCCACCTGCGACTGAGCTTAAAAGCGTTGTCGTGACTGAGAATCTTCTGGTGCAGTCTCATCATCACGAACAGGTAGGGAGCAGCCTGGGCAACGATCAAAAACGCGAGAACAGCCTGAGTATATATACCATATTTAGAGACCACAAGTGTTCTAACAAAATAGTCGCATGACTCTGTTTCTGTGCCTAATGTGTCCACATGGACATGAATAAGATCATACTTTTAAAATTTGGGCTATATCTCATATTTGAATCAAATTATTTTCTGAAAACCTTGCGCTCGTACTCTACGGTAGATTGCTCGAAATCGGGATCGCTTAGAGAATGCGACAAGGAGCAAGAATTTGTAGTACCGCTTTAACAAGCGGTAACAACTCATTGCTTGGTGTAGTGGTAGAGATTTTACTCTTGCTCCCGACTGACAAAGGTTCGAAACCCAGTGGGCGAAGGCGTGTTGCATTTTCTTATTATTATTAATTAAAATTGTTAACATTGAGCTACGCATGCAACTTAATATTTATTTGAAATTTTTGCTGCTTAAATGATTAGGGTTATATTACAAATTGCGAGTGGAGCAGCTGTGCAAATGCACAAGAACCTTGTTAAACCCCTCAACCTGTACTTAATTAGCGTATGCTGACCTATTTAGAGTTGTCCGATCAAGCTGCTCCAGCGGTCATTTGTTAAGCAACTAAATAGCTACCGAAATCCGTTTAGATCGTCCAATTTGGTTCATAATTCGAGGCGTAGTCTCTCGATCCATGTTTTGAGGGGTTCTCTTTCCCCTCCTAGTGGGCGGAGCTTGCGATCTCTAATCATATTTAAATATTTTTCTGAAAAATTGTACATACATTTTAAAGGAAAATAAAAACCAACTGAAGGTTTTTCAAATGATTGTCACTACAAAATTCCCTCACCAGTAACGCTCTCGATTTAATCTCCTCAGTACATAGAAGTCCGGTGCAGCAGAATATTGGATAGGGGAAGAGGGTGTAAAGTTGGTAGAAGAAGCCGTTGTAGACGTCGAGAATGATGTTGATTACCTATCATTTGGTCATTACAATGAATGTTTTTTTAAAAGCTGTATACGTCATGAATGACGAACGCGGCCTTGCAATCAATGTCCATGCGCGTTTTCACGATCAGCACGAAGAGTACAGCAGGATGAGCGAAACATATGGAAATGGGCCAGAACACTTGACGAATGCTGAAATCTGGTTACTGTACACGATACATTTCAGATATGGCCAGAATATGTTCAAAGAAATGCAACACTTACGAAGCAGCAAGTTGCACGAGGTGGTCCCGATCCCAATCGAGGCCGTATTCAAGTGGTGCGCCCATTATAATAAGTGACTGCAATGTCGCCAATATTCAAAAGTAATAGTAAGGCGCCGTTGAATTATCCATGGCAAGCGATGGTGAACAAACACATAAATCGCATCATGAGTTGGTTGGGGAAATAATTTCTTACTGGACACAATCCGATGTACCACATTTTTTAGTTGTAGGAAAGACATCATATTGGGAATGAGCATACTGATTATTGGTAGGGATTGTCCGAAAAATACTGTAGCAGACATAATATAGGCGTATTCAATGCATATCGCAGCCGATTCGCGGTAATAAAATGCACCTGCAATAGTAACTGAGAAAAGAATAATAAGATGATCTATGAATCTCACCTACCCCTGTACTGACCGAACATTGCAAAGTCAATAATTATAGCGTGACGCCTTTGAAAAAATGAAGGAATCAAGGAGCAGGTTAACTCCGATAAAGTATATGTGAACTCTTTCGGAGTCATTCATCTTTTACACATTCATTTATCTTTTTTCAAGGAAGGTACAACTCCACACATCCCATATTTGGCACACGGTTAAACTGTATCATTTGAAACACAAGTACTTTGCATGTACTTTGCATGCGGTTATTCAGCTCATTAGACTTCTCAATCCATCAACTTCTTATTGCAAGTACTGTAGGCAAATTACGGTAGCAAATAATCCAGGAAACGTCGAACGGGGACTATGAATTCAATAGGACGATGTTTGGTGATTATTGTTATAAGTTATAATATAAATATACAACAATGATGTGTTGCCGCTAGTGTCCCAGAATATACTTATATTTATACTTATACTTTATTCACCAGCATGATAGGGAGGGATCAGGCCTTGAAGGCGGGCGATGGAAATGTAATATCAGGTGGTATATTGTGCTCGGGCGAGCGTGCGAGAATGTGTCGTTCACAATGTGCTTTGGGGTAGGCGTGGTTTCTTTTTTTTCTCGGAACTGACATCGAATAATTTGCTTGAACATCTGTGAAAATATTTGCAAACATATTACATTTAATGATTAAAAAATAGTTACAAAAATAAACCTTGATGAACCAGACGCTCTTGCATAGAAATACAGCCGAATGGCCAATGGATTGACAGCTGAAGAAAACCTAGAAAAAATTGCTATCGCATGGCTTCCACGTTATTTTTTTGGAATTATGTATTTCTGATTCGGTAGAAAATCTACAAAAACAAAACGAAAAAAACTATAAGAAATGTAACTTTAAATTATGCTTGGTCATACTTTAAGAATGAAGCGAAGCCATGGTAGTAATGCTTTGGGGATAGCGTTTGCTACGGAACTGGCCTTAATTAGGCTAATTAAGAATTTTTTCAGCATATTATTGTGCGATTACCATGCAAAGCATCATGACCGTGATCGGAAGGATAAGGAACATGGAGGCAAGGCAAACCTCAATCAATATTATTACATTATGTTAAATTATAAATAATACAAATTTTTGCATTGTTCGCTCAATAATTTTCGCAAAATAATTAAATACAATTTACCCGAGTGGATATAGAGACCATAAATCTCGATTGAGCTTCATAGGTCTTCGAGTTTTGGACCGAAATGGATCTCTGAAAAGTGGTTGGGTTCTTCATTCATTTTGTTTTTCACCATTTTGTGTTGTATTGTATAAATTGCGTGGAAGGTGCTGCCCACGTAGAAAGTGAAACATATGAGAATTGTAACTGCGAGTATGGCTATTTCTATAAAAATATATGTATAGTTGTTATGTGTTTTTTTAAATTTAAAAACAAAACACTACTACCTCGATAGAACAATCCGATATCGCCCGGTTTCTTGCCGAGTACAAGGAAATTGGATGTTACATTTTGCGCACATGAGAGGTTTGAATTCTGAAGAATTTGGAAAACACTTATTGTATTATAGTTATGCTCTTAGTATGGTAATCCTAGTATGCTCTTAGTATGGTATTAGTATGGTAAGAGACGAAGTGGTGTAGTGGTCTATGGCGCACCCTCCCATTCCATCCCACCCGGGTTCAATTCCCGGCCGTGACACCGTCTTCGCCCCACCAAGGCGCCCACCCATTGGGGACGAGGAATTGGTAGTCGTGACTAGATCACGCAGGTAAATAGGTCTGGCGAAAAGGTGGGCACTCCAGACTGATTCAACCCATATTAACACTGGCCTAGCAGTGTTCTCCCGTGAGCCCAGTCCCGAAGACGGGATGTACCTTTACCTTTACCTTTACCTTTATGGTAATCCATTTATGTAATCTTTCAAGAAATGTTTCTCTGTGTATCTCCTAAAAAAGAGGAATCATACAAATAACCGTCTAACCTGTAAAATTTCGTTTCGATCTGCAGCCTCTACAGACCACATCCAGAATCCATAGACATTAGCTGTTAGCAGGATATAAAAAGCTGTCATGAGCAATGTCTGGGATCTGCTACAAAAAAAAACAAATTCGTAATCGTAACTAGGGTTTGCTTGTTCAAGTAAGTGCGTTCGCATATTATGTGTACACATTGAATTATGCACTATTATAAGGCTGATGTTGTTTACCTATGGCTTTGTCTTACCTATGACTGAGCTTGAACGAACTATCGTCGCAGACAATTTTTTGGTGCAATCGCATCATAATAAATATGCAGGGTGCAGCCTGGGTGACGATCAGAAACGAGAGAAAAGCCTGATAAAACATGCAATGAGAGGTCGAAATGCATGAGAGGTCTAGTGACCATTCGTTTCCTCTCAACACACTCTCAATTAATTATTAGATTTGAAACATCTTAACCAGAAGCAGCCTCGATGATATTTCTCCATTACATAGCAGTCCAGTGCAGCAAAATATTGGATACGACAGAAGAGTGTAAGGCTGATATAATAGGCCATTGTAGACATCGAGAATCATGTTAATTACCTGCAATTAGTAACTTGATTAATTATAGAATTAATGCAGTTATGCAATTTATATGTTTTATTAAAAGTTTGCATTCCAGGATTAAAATCAAAGATGTTATTGGTTCATGAAGACTTTTTCTTTCTTATTTTACCCAAAGCAAACAAAGTCAAAGCGAAATGTTTAATCGTACGTATACTCTAGGCGAAACTGCACATCGTGAATGACGAATGCAGCCTTGCAGTCAATATCCATCCTTGTTTTGAAGATTAGCACGAAAATCATTGCTGGATGCACGAAACAGAGTGAGATGGGCCAGAATACTTGACAAATCCTGAAAAAAACTTGACGAATCAAGAAAAAAAAAGTCTTCTGAAAGTGTATCGTACGAAAATAGACGAAAAAAAACGATGGATTGTTTTTTATCTCGGATATGATTAATGGAAGGCATGAAAATGCACAAAAATTAAGACAAAACAGCAATTTTAAATTTTCAATAGGGCTTACGAAGCAGCAAGTTTGAGCAGCAAGTCCCGATCCCATTCGAGACGGTATTCGAGTGGAAGATCCATTTTGTTGAAGAAATAAGTGAATATTTCTAAAAAAAGATTTGCCTAGTGGGGCAGTGCTTGTACACGACATCTAATTATACAATTCCGGAATGTATACTGGTATGAATGTATTGCAATAAATGTATTGCATATGTTGAGTTCTACTTAGTTACCTGAAGATTAGCTTAGCTGATTCTAATTGATAACACATGGGATTTTTATAATGCATTTCACCTGACTGATATTCGCAATACGAGCAATAGGAATAATATTTGTATACCATGTTATGAATTAATGTTATGGATTAAGATTTTTGAATCTGATTGTGCCTGTTCGCATGATATTTATGTGCCGATAGAAAGGACAAGAGAAATGCCTTATTGTAAAAAAAGTGATAGCAAAATGTAAGGATTTGGTTCTGTGTTGTCCAACATAACTCTGATCACAGATCATTTAATATTAGTAGAAGCTGAAGAATTTCTATAAACATACAGGTCACAAGAACTAAATAACATTGTGAAAATATGATTGCTAAATGCAGGAGTTTGAAGACCGAATTTCAGCTGCATCTCAGTTCAAGACGATGTGCATGCCATTGATATATAGTGCTCTGGATAATCGTTATTTGCGAAGATCTTTGGATCTTAACTGTTCCTGTTGTGTCAGTAGTCTAGTTTCTAGGTCGTAGCATGTAAAATAACATATTATCAATGCGGTAAAATTTATGGGAACTCTAATGGCTAGCTTAGAAGCTCAATAATTTGTTGATCTTCGGAATACTAAACGCTTTGAATACGATAGTGGTGGGATGTTTGCGATAGTGGAAGTTTATGTTTTATTATTGCCTTCCGATTATTAGGTGATACATTATTGCTTACATGAAAATTTTACACTACATGTTGTTACATTTGCAAATGATTAATTATCGATTCTCATATTCTTTGCACGCATTACCTGATACCAATCCTCGTCCCTCCTGATCGCAACATATAAAACTCGATAATCGCAACAAAATGCACATCATGCATGATAGTTTGCAAAACAAACAAAAAATAGCACGATTAAGGAATTCAAAGAAATGGGAAACCATATACGTATTTTGTAATTATGTGTCAATTCTACAATTTCAGTATGAGCAATTCAAGCAATGCAAGCAGCAATACAAATGTTTAATTGTCGTTAATTGTTCAGTTTCACCTTCTTTACGCCCGGTTCCTCCACATCCCGATCCTCTTCCTTCCTGATCGACACATAAAACATTGTTCCAGAGGCACTGCTCTCTTCACGTGTGGTAGCAATTAATTTGCCCGGTTCTGCGCAACTTGTCCTTCAAGTAGATTTTGCTACCGTAATGAAGGTGCATCTTCATTTCGAGCAATGGTCTCGCTCTCTCCATAGCATACACTCTCTCGCTCCTATGATCGACGACATTGCGTGTGGTTTGGAGAGAGTCAGACGATTTCTCTTCATTTCAAATGACCGGTTGATAGAAAGTGAATAATTGAATAGGACCGAATTACAACACGTACCCTCCATTTTCCTGAAGAGATGTGTTGACCGATAGTTGGGTCACAGGCACAGTTTTCAGGGTATTTTTGAGAGCATAGAATTCCTCGTTAAAGTCGTTGTCCGTACCATGGATTATATCTATCGAAAATATCTTAATGCACGAGGTTCGGTCGAAAATGCTAGTGGCAGTTTGAATCCTCTCGGATAACCGATCAACATCGATGAATGATAACTGAAAAGTTATCAGCAATTTGTAGGCGGAGAAAATGAGATCTTACGTAAGACTCGAGTTCAATTTGTAGAAAGAATTTCAAGTATTTCTGATACGATTTCCATTTTTCGGTCCCGAAATATTTTCTGAATTTTTCAGGTACGCGTATGCTCAGCTTGACTCCGCCCCTGATCGAAGTCCATCCGAAATGCGTGATCGAGGGAAGATGCTTGCGATTTGTTAGGTGTTTCTTGGGAAGTTCGTTCCAACAAGGTGAGATCTGTCATATAAAGACACGTAATGGAGATAATTTCTGGCTGGAAAAAAAAGCAAAAAATAATTCCGTCACTCACCATTCTCATCGTGTCGATCTCCTCTTGACCCACTGACCCACTCTGATAATGGTGCGGATAACATCGGCTGGGAGGCTGAGGATGCTGAGCCCTTCCACTATTGACATTGTGATATGGAAGATGTGAACACGAGTCAGAATACCTGTAATGTTTGCCAAGCCGGAATACTCCCAACGTTCTCTCACCGTACATACAGCGCGAGAGATCAAACAAGGACATCGCGCGAGGACTAGTCATCACTAGAGTTCTATATTGAACAATGGTCGCTACATTTTCGGGTAAGTTTCAGACGATCTAAACAAGCAAACGATCAACAGCAATATGGAGCCCTCGAAGGATATCTGCTAGGTCTAATATCTGACAGGTAAATGAGTAATCTAATCAACACTAGATATACATCAAGCGGGTGTCACGAGCCGATGTGAAACATATTGGAGATATATTTGGCTACATTGTTAGAAATTCATAACAAAATTTTGTCAGCACGAATTGGCAAGTTGGGATGACAAAGCGAAAAGGGAAATGAAATTTTGCATTACAGTCTGCGGTTGCTCTTTTGGTCTCGTAAAATATACTATCCAAATATTAAATGACACATACATATAACTATGCTTTAAAGAATTGAACGAGTTCTTGACTTACTATTTTACAATTAGAAGACGGGAAAGCATTACACAATGCTATGCCATTGCAGGGATATTCTTCCATTCCGAAAAATAAACTGAAATGATGTATTCCTTCTTGCCTTGCTTCTACCAAAAATTCCGTAGACATTACTCTGCATACTTGGCAACGGCTTTAAAGACTGTGGGCAAATTAATGATTGTTTAGCGCCTGAAATGGCCAGTCTCCCTAAATTCATCACTTCTAGTGATCATCTCCCTCATGCCCATCATCTTAGCTCACTTTTAATTTTTTTTTGCTAGTTGACCTTCGGTCTTGCACACACTTACCCTTAAAGAAATGATGAAAGAGAGAGAGATTTTTTTGTTAGAGAGATGATGAAAGGGCATTGCGTCATCTCGTGTGGAACAGGGAGGGAACACGCGATTGGGAGGGGTAACCCCCTCTTTATCTCTCATATCACCTTTTATCAGCTCATTGCCCTACTCAGTATACTTGCTTATACCAGGTGTGAATGTAATGCTGGGGGGGAATCCTTGTTCAATATCAGATCACCCTGAGATCATCTAATTTTGCAATTATACTGCTCAGTTGGTGTTGTACCACTTCACTTTCACTTTCGCCTTCACTGAATTAGAGTTCGAGAAATTAAACCACCGTCTCTTCATTTCCTACACTCTCTCGCAGCTCGACCGGTTGAGAGAGTACGGGAAATGAAGAGACGGTGACCCGTATTGCGAACTCTACCCAGAATTACTGTGGGCAAATAATGTTCATCTGCTCGAGCTCTTATCAGGATAAACATGCATAGAACTTTCGCATTATGTACTAGAGTTCGAGAAACGATATCATGCCCTCTGTGTTCGACGTACTATCTAGATCGGTCGATCGGCGAGAGAGTGTGCAGAATGAAGAGAGCGCAGTTTCGTTTATCGAACCCGATTATGCACTGATCGCTATCTGTTGACAGAGCAAAGTGACGGAAAACGTCCGCAGTATAATGATTCATTATCGAATTATGATTCATTATCGCAAAGTTATGATAATTTTCTATTATTTGCCCGTATTTTCTTCGATTTATCAAAACTTTCACATTATAAATAATATGAAAGTTCGAAAACGATTCCACGCCCTCTTTATTCGACGTACTGTCTAAACCGGTATATCGGGGACAGAGTGTGTAGAATGAAGATAGCGGTTTCGTTTCTCGAAATCTATTATGCACTGATCACTATGTTTTGATAGAGCGCAATATTATTATTCATTGTCGTAATGATATATTATTTTTTTTAATATTTTTTTATTGCCCGTATTTTCTTCGATTCAACAGAACTTAAGGATTGCATATGCCTACGCGCAAGTCACCAAACTTCGAGCTGCTCCATGCAGCCTTCAGAGAGCGGATTATCATCTTCGACGGTGGAATGGGTAAGATCGGATTTCGAGAAACGATATTACTCTCTCGTCAGTTACGCACTCCCTAAACTGATTGAGTAGTCAGGGCGTGTAGAAAAAAGAAGAAAGATACCGTGGTAGCATTTCTCGAATTTCAGTAAAGTTCGAGAAATGAAACCATGGTATTTTCATTCTACACACTCTCTCCCCGTTCAACCGGTCAAGAGAGTGCGTAAACTGAAGAGACGGTGAGACCCGAATTACGAACTATAAATTCTAGGCACGATGATTCAGATGGAGGGACTGGACGAGAAAGACTTCAGGAATGTGGTTAGTTTCGAAAATGTTGTCCATTTCGAGCTTTTGATAAGGCCGTATTTTCGTTGTTATTGGCAAAGTTTAACAAACGTACGCAACTAGGTTATGCTTCATTCACTATTATCATTTGAAAACATCATTCAAAGACGATTCCGATGTCTCGTCGATCTAAGCAATATATCCGGGTTTAACGTGAATCAATATTATAACAGATCATAGTATTCATGCATTATCTACACGGACTCGTTAGTGCTCGATTTTTGTATAAACGCCTACTACGATGATTAGACACACCGTCATTCCAGGAATTAGAGCACCATGAGAAGCCGCTGAAGGGCAACAATGATCTCCTATCCATCACCAGACCGGACATCATTCAAAAGGTTTGATCTCCCTAGTATACATGATAAGCCATTGTCTTGTACTCTTTAAAAGCCTCTGTACTCGCCTCTTTAAAAAAATGCAATTCACAAATTAAGATTCACAAAAAGTACCTGGATGCCGGCGCTGATATCCTGGGCACGAACACGTTTTCCGGAACTACGATTGCACAGGTAACATTAATCTTTCTGGCAGATAGGGAGAGCGACGGATGAAATTAAGTTGTCACTCCGCTTGCTGTCTCACTTGTCTGACCTTCAATTGGGTGAAGATGATCATTATTGGCCAGATTTCATGTTTTCATGCATATTTTTGACATTTAAAGGAGGAGTAAATGCAAGCAAGCGCACGGTTGGAATATGTTTCACCTAGCGACGCACTCTCTTCAAGTCGCGTGCTATCTCGCCCCCCTTCCCTGAGCTTTCCCTGATCTGGCTCCCAGCCAACTAGCTATAACTCTGTTCGGAATGGAGATATCAATGTGAAAATTTCGGAGCGTCTTATCGTTGGGGAGCTCTAGACCGTACATACAATAGCTTCAAAATCGAATTTTGAGTTTACTCCTCCTTTAAACTCAAATGATCAGGCGGATTACGCCTGTGAGCACCTGGTGAACGCAATCAACATTGAATCAGCGAAAGTGGCGCGAGCAGCGTGCATCGAAGCGGAGCAGGAGACCGGTAAGTCGGATGTGTGTGATCTTCTGCCCAGCTAAATGTTTAATGATAATTTCTAAAATGCACGTAATAAAAATACGTTTCACCATCAGTTCAAATGACAAAGCATCTAACGAACAATAGTCATGTTTCCTCGCTGATGCGAAACCAATAATGTGAATAACAAAATTGGTTATATTCAGGAAGGAAGCGCTTCGTCGCCGGCAGTATCGGGCCAACCAACAAGACACTTTCGATCTCCCCATCGGTAGAAGATCCCGCGGCGAGGAACGTCGTTGAGTGCAACTTCTCAATTGATATTTCATTAAAAATGATGTAGTGATTATGGCAAGATACACGCACATCATCCTAGTGAGTGTGAAATATGTATAGATTGTTAATCGATCTTAGAGACAAGGAAACGAATTTTCTTTCAGAGTTCCAAGAGCTGGTCGAGGCCTACGGGCAGCAGGCGAGGGCTCTTCTGGAAGGAGAAGTGGACTTACTACTAGTGGAGACTGTATTCGACTCAGCCAACGCCAAGGCGGCACTCTTTGCTATCCGAGGAATATTTGAGAATGAAGGTGGTACTTCTCAGCGTTATGTTTTTTTGAATAAAGTATATTGAAACTGATTCATCGACAATATAGAACAGTAAAATATGTTTAACTACTTATTCAAGATATAAATAATCGGCCAGGGATGATTCCGTCGACGCAGAGGTTGAGCAAAAACAAAATATATTAAATTTTTGCATATTTTTTTCTACTTGAGAAATTGCATCATTCTACTTGCATCAACTACTTGCAGACGTCTTGGAAGTTCCCGTTTTCCTTTCCGGAACAATTGTCGATCTCTCGGGACGAACCCTCTCCGGACAGACGGGAGAAGCGTTCCTTATTGCTACGAGGTATTTTCTATTTGCTCGTGTTGTTTACCATATTTTTATGGACGTTTTGTAAGTGTGATCTTTGAGCTCTGAGTAGAGGCTACCTTATATTTGGACGAAAGGCCAAACGAGTTTTTGACTTAAAAATTTGATTATTTGTGTACTTAAACCTCCACAAACAATCGCCGATCACTTTGGCTGATCATTAGGGTTCCGTAATTAGACGAAATTGGGCATCTTTTGAATCATTTTCGGATATGTTTCATGTAAAATGTGTAGTATACATATATATAGCGAACACGAAACATATTTGAAAATGATTCAAAAGATGCCCATTTACGCCCAATTCCGGAACCCTACTGATCACATGCATTTGATCTTTCCAGGCAAGGTCAAACTATGACAGTCGGATTGAATTGTGCGCTTGGAGCGAAGGAAATGAGACCATTCGTGGAAACCATGGCCAAGTACACGAACCAATACGTGAGCTGCCTTCGTTATTTGTATATTACCAATCCACCTTTATCGATATTGATGAACAAGCTTCGCAACCTCTTTGAAAATACGATGAAACAGATCCTCTGCCAAACAAAAAAACGACATCCTTTTGAATGAACAATTAAACAATTTGTAGTAAAGTGCATTACTGGAGATTTGCAGATCCTCTGCTATCCCAATGCCGGTCTTCCGAATGCCCTGGGTGGCTATGATGAGACGCCCGAGCAGATGGCTGAGACCATCGGGGAGTTCGCGCGATCGGGA
Source organism: Pristionchus mayeri (assembly GCA_036245805.1). NCBI lineage: Eukaryota > Metazoa > Nematoda > Chromadorea > Rhabditida > Neodiplogasteridae > Pristionchus > Pristionchus mayeri. Next base: position 4,145,870 of record BTRK01000002.1, on the reverse strand, counting down.
CTGGTACGTATCTTGTACTTATAACCTTGGGCTTGCGCAGTTGTACTGCACTAAGATCAAGTGAATAGCGAGTACTGCATGGTTTGGTGTAAATAATTAGCTATCTGGTCACCGTAGTCACGCATACCAATTTCGTAGTGTGTATGTTTGTTTTTTTTTCAGCTGAACATGGTCGGTGGTTGCTGCGGTACTACTCCTGCCCACATAGCAGCAGTGGCTGCAGCAGTGGAGGGAGTGGCACCTCGCGTTCCTCCTGCGGATCCGAACGATGGATTCCTGAGGGTGCGTTGTTTTTATGATGATCAGTTAGTTGATAAGTAAATGCATTTTCGTGAAAAACATGTTCTCGTAAACACACTTTTTCGAATATCTTCGCAAATATGCACATTTCAAATGTCAGCTCTCTGGCCTCGAACCCTACATCGTCGGACCGCACACCAATTTCGTCAACATCGGAGAACGGTGAGCGATGGATGACACATACACAGTAACAAAAATCGTCATAGGTGCAACGTCGCCGGTTCGAGAAAATTCTGCAACCTCATCAAGGATAGCAAGTATGAGGTATGACGAATTTCGAATTCAATTATTCTGAGTCTTTGAACATGCTGCAGAGGCGATTTTAACTGTTTTTACAATTAATACTAGAGATGAAAAACATATCGTATTTGTCAGATGCTTTCGAACTTGAATCGGCAGTGAAACATAACCCACCCCCTCCCCCTTTAGCGGCGCATTCATTTCACAACCACTGCTTAAACTAGACAGACGGTCAAGATGCGCGAGCGAAAATCGCATTGTCTAGGAATTTGTTTCACACACTGGTTGGATTGGAATGGATTTATGAAAAGTGATTGTTCTGCGACCACGTAGTGAAATAAAAACAAATCAAGCATGTGATTCCTGAAAATTCAGTTGCTCTTTGATCACATAAGGCAATGAACAATTTCTTTCTAAATGTAACACATTTCAGCTGTGCATTTTTTATACACTTCAGGAAGCCATCGCCATCGCCCGTGCGCAAGTCGAGAACGGTGCACAAGTTATTGATGTGAACATGGACGACGGGTTGTTGGACGGACCATTTTGCATGAAGAAGTTCCTTCGGATGCTATCGACTGAGCCGGATGTTGCCAAGGTATGTAGGAGCTGTATCGAATTGTCTGTATTCACAATCACATTTCCTGCTACCCTTTTTCGAATACTACTCGCTCTACCGCCCCTCGAGCTGTGAGAGAAAGATGACAATTAAGACGCGTTTTCTCGAAATTCACTTTCCAGTGCGACCAGCTTGAACCATCGCACTAAATTGATCTTTGATCTTAGGTCCCACTCTGTATCGACTCTTCCGACTTCAACGTGATCATAGCCGGACTCGAGTCGATCCAGGGCAAGTGCATCGTCAATTCCATCTCGCTCAAGGAGGGACACGAGGCGTTCGTGCAGAAGGTCAGCGTAGGAAAACAGCGTAAAAAATGTTTAAAAAAACTTTTTTTGGATTTGGAAAAATTTTGGGAAAATTTTGAAATACAGTTTTTGGAATTTCTCGTTTTCCCGGATAGGTTCACGTGCTCTGGATCTCTTCAGCCCTTCAGCTATGTGGCGCACCTGAACCTCACCTGAAAATAAAACAATACGAAATCCAAAATGTACAACGAAACTCGCGCAGCGAAGTTATATGTTCTGTAATGAGCATCACATTTGTTTCGAAAATGAGAAAGATACACCAATTATTCAATGCATTAGATTTCATTGTCAGGCTCGCCTAATCCAACGCTACGGAGCTGCCGTGGTAGTCATGGCCTTCGACGAGGAGGGACAGGCAGTGGAGATTCAGAATAAATATGATATCTGTGAGAGGAGTTATCGGTGAGCTAACTATATTAATTAACTGTTGGTTATACAAGATGCCAGAATACAATTGATTTCGAATCAATATTGTGAGATCTAGAGTCGCTGAAAATGATTCTTCTCAATTTCTCAAAAACAATGATCCTGTTCAATCATTTAAAGGAGGAGTAAATTCAAACGCGCGCCCGGTTAGAATATGTTTCACCTAGGGATGCTCTCTCTTCAAGTCGCGTGCTATCTCGCCCCCTTCCCTGAGCTTTCCCTGATCTGGCTCCCAGCCAACTATCTATAACTCTGTTCGGAATGGATATATCGGTGTCAAAAGTTCGGAGCTTCTTATCGTTGTGGAGCTCTAGGCAGGGCATATGATATCTTAAACGATTTAATTTTGAGATTACTCCTCCTTTAAGAATCATTAAACGTTCTTGAAATTATGATCAAATTTACGCAGTTCGTTTTATAAGGCGAATTCAATGGTTTCAGTGTAAAAATTGGTTTATACGCTAGATTTTGCTATTGGTCTTGGTTTTTTCAAACATCAGAATAATATTAAACTTAAACCATGTGTTGTGATGACCAAAATAGGTCAACTCATCTATAAAATGCAAGAGAATCTTACTATATATAAAAGTTAATTATTAGGGAAATTGCCGCTCTCCGATTGTACACTCTCCCATCGCTCGACCGAGATAGGTCGTAAAATGAAGATACGATATCATCATTACAAACTCTACGACCGTTGTGCAGTATCCTCACCGAGGAGGTGGGCATGGATCCTACAGACATCATCTTCGACATCAACGTGCTAACGATCGCCACCGGAATGGAGGAACACGGGGAATACGGGAAGAACTTCATATTCGCCTGCAGAATGGTCAAAGTGAGGAATATTCTTTGACTTTGTTCAAAGCAACTTTCAATGCAACAAAAATACAATATAGTATCATGCAATTTTTAGTGAGCAGCTCTACAAAAGAATGATGCGATATTTTTCAGGAAAATCTACCTGGCTGCTCCATCTCTGGTGGAATCTCTAATCTATCATTCGCCTTCAGAGGAATGGAACCGGTAATTCACCACTATCTGAATTTCCTAGAATAACTATGGATTGGTAGGTAAGAGAAGCCATGCACTCGGTATTCCTCTTCCACGCGGTGCAGGCTGGTATGGACATGGGCATCGTGAATGCGGGTGCACTGCCGGTGTATTCGGATATTCGAAAGGTAAACGAATTCGATTAGGTTTCAAGATCCTTAATTTTACAACGTTGTTCTGTTAATTACAATTACGTTTTCTCATATTCGTATTAAATTATAAATTACCATAAAAGTTGTTTTTACGTTTTTTTTGCATATTGAAAGTGGTCGAGGAGATGGGTAAAACATTAATAAATATTAAATTGAAACAATTGATTATCAGGATCTCCTCGACCTTTGCGAGGATCTGCTCTGGAACAGAGATCCGGATGGCACCGAGAAGATGTTGGCACTGGCAAAGACACTCGGCAAGGGCGGAAAGAAGGAGGAAGAGGGCGAGGAGGTGTGGAGGACGGAAAGAGCGAAGGAGCGGCTGAAGTATGCACTTGTTAAGGTGAGTAAAAATCATATTTGAAAGAATAAGGCGAAAAGGGAAGCAGATAAAGTTGAAAGAGAGATGAATAATTGTCACGTTTCAGGATAATTTTTCTCATTTGTGATTCCAGGGTATTGACAAGTTTGTGGAGATCGATGTGGAGGAGTGCCGACAGGATAAGGAAAACTATCCGAAGACGCTCAACATCATCGAGCGTCCTCTGATGGCCGGCATGGCTGTTGTTGGAGAGCTGTTCGGCGCCGGAAAAATGTTCTTGCCGCAGGTAGGTCGAACCATCCTCAAATAACATATCTAGTAGCATGAAAACCCAAAAAAAACTTCAATCAGTTCCACGTCGAACTCAAATATTAGAGCAAATGCGCACATCAATAGGAATGTTGATCCAAGCATCATCGTTTAGGTGATCAAGTCAGCGCGAGTGATGAAGAAGGCCGTCGCCTACCTCCTTCCCTTCATGGACGAGGAGAAGCAGCTGGATCTCGCATCTTCAGGGGTCAGGCATCCCTCGACTAGTCGTCTGACTCTCTCCATATTGCATGCTCCCTCGCTTTCTCTAACCAGAGAGAGAGAGAGAGAGAGTGAACTACGTGGAGAGTCAGACCATTGATCCCATCCTATCAATTCTTACCTATCAAATAATGCTCCAACGATCAATAGAATCATAGGGGTAGCATCATTTCCGATTGTTCAATTATTGGCTTATAATTTGGGGGGGGGGGTGACAATTACAAAAACGACAATTGCAAAACTCGTTGCCGTTCGCTTGAGAGTAGACCTAGGAACTTGGGAGTTGTATCAATGTAACCAGTATGTGCCCTACACTTGCATGTATAAGTCTTGTTACCAGGCGATCTTGAGTTTCACTCATCACTCATGAATGGTCGAAAATTGACAATTTGAGTGGAAATCATCGTTAGATAAATACCAAATGCTGTAACCAATCAATATTTCAGTACCCAGTAAGTACTTTAGCCAAGTAATATATGCATAGTTTAGTTATGGCATTTGGTGTTTATCTTACGATGATTGTCCACTCAAATTGTCAATTTTGGGCCATGAACCCCTCATGAGTGATGAGCGAAACTCAAGACCTGTTAATAAGACTTACATATGATAATGTAGGGAGGCACATACTGGTTACAATGAACCAACTCCCAATTCACTTCGTCCAATCGCAAGCGAACGGCGACGAGTTGTGCTTTTGTCGTTTTTGCGTTTGTCACCCCCCCCCGTTAAATTGTGGATTTATGATTATTAGAGCGGATAATTCTGGAGGCATACATCATAGGACCTGACGAATGTTTCCTCTCAGCAAGCAGATGACGGCAGCAACAACAACGGTACGGTCGTCATAGCGACGGTCAAGGGCGACGTGCATGACATCGGCAAGAACATCGTCTCGGTGGTGTTGGGGTGAGTGCCTTGCTTCTAAAGAAATGTTTTGTCTCACCACACAGTGAGACTGCAGAGCAAGCACACGTAATGAAGAAATCCACTTCTTTCGATGCAATCCTAGTGAATTTCTGGTACAGTATTGATGATACGAAGGTTGTATGATATAACGTGTATATTTGGATCAGATAAAATAAATATTCCAGTTGCAACAACTTCCGCGTGATCGACCTCGGCGTGATGTGTCCCTGCGACAAGATCATCAAGACCGCGATTGAGGAGAAGGCTGGTGAGCAGAGTTCGCAGTCACCGTCTCTTCATTTCCCACACTCTCTAGCTCTGCCTGACCGGTGAGAGCGTGTGTGAAACGAGGAGAGCGCACGCCGATTTGGCATCACTAGTGAGCAGAGTTCGCAATTCGCTAGACCGCTTGAGCGGATAGGGAGTGTGATAAATGAAGTGAAGGTCAACGTAAATACGAACTCTACTGATGCGTATGTAAATATTCTGTGTTGACGCACACTTCCAAGAGACATTGAACTGTTATGTTTCTCGGCTGACTTGGCTCATTCATTGTTTCCTTCTCACCGGTCATACATGCGAAAGAGCATGCAGAATGCAGAGAGTAACTTTTTTCTTAATTCTATTCTCATTAGATTTCATTGGATGCTCTGGCCTAATCACTCCATCACTGGATGAAATGGTCCACGTTGCGAGGGAGCTGGAGAGACTAGGACTCAAGATTCCTCTACTCATTGGTAATGTTATTCCGATTTTGCAAAAAAAACACGAATTCCCCATGATATTGGGACTTTGCAAAAATCGATACTTCTTCAGGAGGAGCGACGACATCGAAGACGCACACTGCTGTAAAAATATCCCCTCGATACTCCGCCCCGGTCATTCACTGTCTAGATGCTAGTAGATCAGCTGTTGTGGTGAGGTTTTTATTGACATTTTTTTCGAAATTAACAACCAGTGTATATATTGGAATGATGCGTATTCAAAAACAAACCTTATTTCTGTTTGTGATATGTAGTGTTCGGCACTGAAAGACGAGAACACTCGAGCTGAGTTCATGGAGGAGCTAGACGAGGAGTACCAGTCTGTGAGGGAGGAACACTATGCCACTCTAAAGGTATGGGAATATATTTAAATTATATCTTTGCATATGTCCATGATTTGTTTGCCCATCGCAAAAAAAGTTGTATAAATTCTATACACAGGATCGCCGATTCTTGGCATTGGATGCGGCTAGGAAGCGCAAGCCAAACATCGATTTCTCCAAATATCAACCGAGTTCGTGGGCTATTAATTATACAATACTAATATTCGGAAAAAATACAGCGTTCCGAGCTAATTAAATGAACTGTGTGATTAGTGCGCGGTAATGCACTACACGGTAATGATTTTGCAAAATGTTTAGCAAGAATTCATAACTCACTTCCAGCGACTCCTCAATGGATCGGACGCCGAGATATCGATGTGGACCTGATTGACGTGATTCCCTACATCGACTGGAAACCGTTCTTCGACGTGTGGCAGTTGAGAGGGAAGTACCCGAATCGGTTAGTCTATTGTAATAACATGATATTTTATTGAGATAACAAAGGAATTCTAACAAATTATGAATGAAAGCCGTGAGGACCATAGTAAGACCATATGACCATAGTAAGGTTGCAAACATAACGAAATGGCATTTCATTGTAGTGGCTATCCCCGGATCTTTGACGATCAAGATGTTGGAGCTGAGGCGAGGAAGGTTTTCGATGTGAGTATATCTTCCCTTCTGAAAATCACTGTGCAATATATAAGCACGGTCCAAACAATTTTCCATTCGACCTTGATATATCGCATGATGATAATGATGGTAATGATAATGATGATGATGATGATGATATGTTGTTGCAGGACGCCCAAATATGGCTGGAGAAGTTGCTAAATGAGGAAATCCTCAAGGGATCTGCGGAGGTTAGTGCTTTATGCTTCAACTAGTCTTCATAATACCAGTCGATTTCTGATAGTGATTGTAGTTGCGCTTCTATCTAAACAAAATATAACAATGGATTAATAAACAATCCAGGTCGCCTTCCTCCGCGCTGGTTCAGTGGGTGATGATATAATGCTATTCGAGGATGGACAGGGTGAGTGCAGGACAGATGGCAAATGCGTATTCTCAATCGAATCCGTGCTTAATTAAATCGCAAACATTCACCAAGTTCAGAGCCAGTGGGAACGTTGTACGGCATCAGACAGCAGAGCGGAAAGGAAGATGACCAACCATGCTACTCAATGGGAGACTTCGTTGCGCCGCTAAGGGATGGTACGCTTCCGCATAAAGCTATACTAGCAATACAAAACGTATCCCTCGTTGCTCACTAGGCACAGATGATCCAAACGAAGTAGTCAGAGATCTAAAATGTTAAGCACACTTGATTGTTCAGGAACGCCTTCCGACTTCATCGGGCTTTTCTCGTGCACGGGTGGACTGGGCGCGGAGGAATACTGCAGAGGGCTGGAGAAGAAGGACTTTGACGACTACGGAAGTATCATGGTCAAGGTCAGAATGCACTGTTGTATCATATATTGAGGCTTCTAAATTTGTATCTTTTATTACAGTGTGGGGACACAATATTCAGATTTGATTGAATTAGTAATTGCAAGAAATATGAAGTATTTTTCCTTCTGCAGGCCCTCGCTGATCGCCTTGCCGAAGCTACAGCCGAATGGTTGCACCGGGAAGTGCGAGTGCGTCTGTGGGGTTATTCGAAGGATGAGGTAAAATAAGCTCATCAAATATTTCTTAACAAATACGGCTCATTACTATCCTCCTGTGTTCATGTGTGTAAGCTGCTTCTCAAATGACGATATTTGTATGAAGTTAATCAATAATTCCAGGATCTGGACGCTGCTGATCTTCTCTCGATCAAGTACGCTGGCATTCGACCTGCTCCAGGTTATCCACTTCAACCAGATCATACCGAGAAGAAGACAATGTGGAAGCTGCTCAAACCCAAGGTTATTTTGTTGTCCTACCTTATCCACATATTGAACTAATTTCCGATTATGTCATTTGTCACCATGTATAAGTGACTGTTATTCCCAGGACATTATCCTAACCGATCATCTGGCGATGCTGCCTGCAGCTTCAGTCTGCGGTCTCTACATCGCCCATCCTCAGTCGACCTACTTCGGAATTGGCAAAATCGATAAAGATCAGGTCAGAAAGACACAATACATACGGATATGATTGTGATGCTCTATCTCTTTAGAGTTCTATAAATTATTTGCAGATGGAGGATTACGCACAGCGAAAGAATGCGCCACTGGAGGAAATGGAACGATGGCTAAGCGCCAATCTTGGATATGACGCCTAAAAAGTATATAATTTTAATTGTGTTAAGGGTAAATAAATTATGTTGTATGTGTACTATATGTTGCGTAGAGTTGACGATTGAAAATAATATCAAAAATCTCTAAGATATAATTTGCATTTCAGGATACATCCGCAATTTTGCGTAGTTTTGTAGCTATGCTTCCGAAGTTTTGCATATGTGTTGTTGTAAAATCGTACTGAATAAAGCACAACACGTTTTATTCAGAACGGATAAAGATATAGCTTTGTAAGAACAAACTAAAAACAGGAAAAAGAATCTTTCATAATGTGCAAAATGGCGTCGAACATTTATAAATACTCAGTATCGGACCACTTGACATTCAATTCAATTCGCGTCCAGAGGATTACCGTTCTCATCTATTTTGCAAATATAGAGGAAAACACTTTCTGGGAACAGTGCATGTCTCTTCTCGTTGTGTACTTCCAATTCAATTCCTCGATCGTAGTCTGTTAAGTACCGCGTGGTCGCGATTTCCTGGAAGCATTAAACATCGATCATGTTATTAGCATTATTTTTTAATACAAATTTATATATTTAAATAACAATTATATAAGCACCGTCAGGTCTCAATTATATACTGAACCATTTATAATTGTTAATGAAATTATGTATATTTTAGATTTAAAAATGCAAACGAATTGTAAGTTTTTTTTGTAAATAAAAACCTCACTTCAATGTTCAAGTCATCCATATTTTCAGCTAGTGCGAACAGTTCATCAACAGAAGTTTTCGAGACGTACATACCAATGTATTTCGTGTTACTTTGCGATTCAGCGACCAACTGGAAATTATGCCACATGCAATTACATTTTCATCTGAACGCAGGACATTTTATATTATTTTTAATTATTTTAATTATTTTTTTTTAATTTTATTTTTCTCGAATAACAAACCAGTGTAATCTTCTTGATTGGACAATTACCTGAAAAGCTTCCAGTATATCTTGTGGAGTGCAATTTATTGTGTCAAAATTGGCAAAGTTTATGTTTCTCGCTAGGTGAAGCATAGCAGTGCCATCCATCAAGAATTTATTCTGATCGACACCAATCTAAAAAATGATTCGCATGTATCAAAATATTAGAGAAAATAAAATTAATGAATCTATCATTCTTACCTTGACAACGCGCCTCTTGGCGCCACTCTGAATATTATAATTGTGTTTGAGGACATCTATGGTTGGGAGATCCAGTAGATCTTGAGGTGTGCATTTCACTGGCCTCTTTCTGCAGAGCCATCCAAATTCGAGACGATTCACATTTCTTTCGAATGATTTGAGGCCGGAGAGAATGCTGAGCCGTAATAATTCTTTATTATGCGTCAAAACATAATATATCAAATATATGTTACATGGTAAATTAGAAGCATGACAATTACGATGTCATATCTAGATGACAAAGTAATCGTACCGCATTAGCAAAGGTTGCCATAAAAAAAAGTTAAAATATGTGTTAGTTATGGACAGTCAATAGTTCACGAACCTGAACGCCACTCTTGGAAGAACACCCCCTTCGAAATATACTTGGAAATTTTTGAAACAAAGGAACTTGAAGATGGAGAAAATATCACTTGCCTTTGAAACATCGTAATTTGTGGATACCTGAGAACGTATATTTGAAATTGTTAAATCGCTTAGAATCATGTAGATATATTTCAAGGGGGTAAGCGAAAATCATATACAGTTCAATTAAATGAACTTGTTTAAGAACCAATTTAAACTGATATGAAAAAATAGGAACTTTGGGAAAAAGTAGGCAAAAAAATATACAGTGATCTGTAAGCTGTCCGTGGTAGATCCTTTGAAAAACTGTCGAATATCAGGAAACGATTTCAACAAGTCTCGTTTCGGAGCCGTTTTAAAGATATAATATCGTGTGTCCTTGGTTGGACTTGCTTTGATAGCGTTGTGCTCAGGAGTCTGAAAAAAATGGTGGCTTATAATAACATACAAATAGGAGAAATATCTAACCAGGAATACGCCGATCTGGAAGAAATGCCTCTTTCCCACTTCTAAATCGAGGTCTTTGAATCGTTTGGAAACGAGGGCAAATGGTAAGCGCTGAGATGTTGGCGTTTCGCTCATAATCTTGCGGAGTACATCATCCGGAAGGGTTCGAACAGGCTCTTCTTTGATTGTTCGAGGCTTCTTTGATGGGGGCAAATTCTAAATAAGAATTTCAGAAAATGAGTAAAAAACTTTTAAAATCATTTCCAAAAATTCAGAAATTGGGCATTAGTTTGAATGAGAACTCGTAATGGGCTTGTACTACCTCTGTTCCTTTGTTGGGGTTGCACTGGCGTAGTGTCTGAATTCTCTTCATTGACATACTTGCCCTTTCGTTTGAAATTAAGCGGAAGCTGAAAAAAACAGAAATGAAATACATCAATTTGGCGCCAAAACATGACAAACTCAAATGGTGACGGGTATCTGGCTAATACGACATTTACAAAATCACCATCCGATTTTACGAAAAAGTGGGAAAGGGGAATAAAGACCAGCGACTTGCACAACGCACATACAACTTGAAACCACACTTTTTCGGGAAAAAATTTTTAAAAAAAATTGAGGTATAGTAAGATTAGTTTGCATTAATTAGATAATACTGAATTGATTGCTAATTGCCCTTCACCGTCCAGCACAGTTCTCGGTGAGGTCTGACACAATATTTACACATCATACACTGTTAATGAGAAGCAATAGGTAATAAGAAAAGACACGTAGAATTCATATAATAAATGGTCTCAATTAGATCTCAACTCGAGGCATTTTCGAATAGCGGCGCTTTTATGCGGCAGGTCCGCCACTGGGTATCGCTTGGCCTAGTGGTAATGAGATAGAGAGTAGGTGTATGAGATAGAGAGAGTAAGAAAACAATTGTCATTTCATTGAAATTGTCCGACTGTAACGCTCACAAGACTGTTTCTCGCAAGATCACAGATGGTATTTCCAACTGCTCCAAGTAAACAGTTTAATTACTACTTCATATTCGAATGTTGGAACATGAATATGCATAACAGGGAATACACCTCAAAATCGCCTAGTTAGTGGATCTAATCAGGATGATGTACTAGATTACAACACGACAATTTGCACAACTCACTGACCTTCGCTGATGAGTTGTTACATTGTTACCAGTATACGTTCCTCTATCACACCATGTTTATTAGACCCAGAGCATTGCTAACTACTATTATTAAGGCTGTGCTGATTAAATCAGGTCAGATCATTCAGGCAAGTGCACGCCGTATTTTCGATTACGACGATCGATGCATCCAAGGTCACATATGATATGCTACGGTAAGATGTTCCTACTTCACGGATACGTTGTGTTAGACACTAGTGATGTCAAAACGGCGCGCGCTCTCCTCGTTTCACACGCTCTCTCGCTGGTCAGATAGAGCGAGAGAGCGTGTGAAACGAGGAGAGCGCGCGCCGATTTGACATCACTATTAGGCATTACATTTGTTTTTGGAAGTGGTATTATGAGCCCAATTGTGTACGACTCGAACAAATCTTGGCACACCGATTTTTCGAAATCTTGGGTAAAGGGGTTTTCAAACGTGCTGATCATCATGGTCAACTTGATTTTGCACCATCTCGATCGGCTGAGCCAGGCTGCATGTAGGATGCTTCTACATGTGTTGTTATAACTAGACTCCGCAAGCTCCGCCCACTCGGCTCGGACACTTTACCCCGCAAAAGCGTGTACTCTTTTAAGAGTGGACCCTATTTTAGTCTTCATTCGCCCCCCTTTTCCCCCCTCCCATTCCCCCTAGCTAGACCTCGGACGTCGGTGTCGCTCGTCCCGACGGGTTAAGATATACAGCCCGTCACCGGGGCTGGCAACCCCGGGAACGCCATGGGCCCGCTCACCCCATGGCGTTCGACGAGTGCCCGACGGAACCGTTGCCCATTCCCTGCCTGTGTTCTCCGTATCCCCTTCCCCCCTTCTAGATAGATCATTATCACTGAGAGCCCAGCTCTCATCTCTCTTTTCCACTTCGACCCACTCTCTTCCTTTTCATCCATACAGTTCGCTCGTGCTTTCTACTGTCTCGTTGTATAAGTAAACTTCTTGTATTCCGAGCCCTTGTTACTTGCAATTTGCACTGGGAAAGGAACAGTGGGGATTCGGGGTCACTCGTCTTTCCCTCTCTTTCCTACCGCCTCGTGTCAATTTGTATATGGCTTCACCTAAACGTGCCGAGCCAAAGTCCCGCGTGGCAACATTGATTCGAGATGTCTTCGTCTTCCTCAGCCCTCCGGCGAGTGATTTCGACGAAGAGAAATGCACTTCCTTCCCTGTTGCTAGATTCTGATGCTCTGATTGATTCGGAGATCATTGATCTGAGCAGGGAGGAATTGCAGAAACTCTCGATTCGAGTTGATCGAATGCTATCTAAGCTACAGTCCACTCACTCTGTGATCACTGAGTACGGAAAGAAGTGGAACTTGCTGATAGACTCGACCACTGATCCCACCGCCAGAGAGACCGAACTGAAAGCGATGGCGGACTATTTCGCTGATTCTCAGGAAGATTGCCTGAAATCTGCGGAGAGTATCCATGCCGAAATCTCCGATCGTTCGTGTGCACTCAATGGCCTTTTGACGAGTATCGCTCGTCTCCTCACTCACTCCGTGGAAGTACCTCGCGCCCCAGTGGGTGTGAGTGAAACCGCTCGCGCCAATGTGGTAGAGCCCAGAGGGACCACGAGGAACGAGTGTGCACACTCTCTCGCCAGCCCAGTTCCTCTCCCTTCTATCCCTTCTCTCAATCTGCCTTCGTTCAATGGCAAGAGCAATTGGGAGTCTTTTTGGGACACTTTCAGAGAGATAATCGATAAGCGTGAAGAGCTTGCTGATTCCACGAAATTGAGATATCTCGAGTGCTCCTTGACTGATGATGCGAGCGAATTCCTCTCACATCTGATCAAGAGAAATTGCGCATACAAAGAGATTGTGAAGGGTCTCGAGAGTGAGTACAAGAGTACTGTGAACACTCGGAAGCAAATTCTGAGAGAGTTCAACACTCTGAAACCGAAGAGCGAATCGGTTGAAGATCAGCTGAGATGCATTCGATCGTTCGAGACTCTCATTGCCCAATTGAAGGGAATGAATGCTGATCCAGACAGTAATCCACTGATTCTGCACAGTGTTCTAGAGAGATTCTCCCCCTTCTGCCAGAGATTCATCCATACCAAGATGAGGGAATGTGACAGTGAATCATCATTCTCGTTATCTGATGCTCTTTCTGCTCTGAAGCAAAAGATACGAGACGATCTGGAATTGCGAGAACTCTGCCCACGGAAAGAGAAGAGCCCTTCTCCCCCTAATATTCCTATCGCCACAGTCAATGCCCAGCCAACTTCCAAGGAAAAGGCATCGAGAACTGTTGGAAGAAGCATAAGGAAGGAGGAGGATGACGCTCATTCCAATTTCGATGCTCTGAAACTTCGAGATGGAAAAGTGATGGATAGTGCCCAGAGATGCATATTCTGTGGAGAGCACACCAATTCACGATCTTGTTGGAAGTTGAAGCATGTCGAGAAGCTCTCACTTCTATGGGCCGAGCGCAGATGTCGCAAGTGTTTCCAGAATGGGCACACCGACAAAGTGTGCACGATGCGAGATTGTGATCTGTGCTTCGGGAGTCACAATTTCTCAGTGTGCAGGCGCTTTCGCGCCCTTCACCCATCGGTCACTACCAAGAATTACGTGCCGAAAGGGAATCCATCTTCCCCTGAGAGAAAGAACACCCATTCTGATCTCTCTCCCTCAGTTCCAGTGACCACCGCTTCCTCTTCCGGTCGCATGCGAATGCTGGCTGGGAGTGCAGCTGTGTCCAATCCGAATTCAGGCACTTCAAATCGAGTGGAAGTGTTACTCGATTGTGGAGCCGGAGTAAATCTCATCAGTTCCTCAGTGAGAGAGAAACTGTCTCTGCCTACTATCAGGAGAGAAACTCTCAATCTGACTGGAATTGCAGGAATGAGCCATGGTCACCAAGACTATGACGTCGTTCAGCTTTCCCTCACCACTACTGATGGCCCAATGCTTCTCGAGGCAGTTGTCCATCCTGAACCCATCACTGGATCAATTCCAATGGCCACTCTGTGCAAAGCAGACAAGAAGGCCCTGAAAGATCAAGGAGTCCGAATTGTCAACTTCTCCCGTCACAATGGTCGAGTCCTACCCCGATTCCTAATTGGAGGGAGAGACTTCTACCGATTGACTAGAATGTCTGACAATCAACTTCCGAGTGGTCTCTTCGTGGTGAATACTGCTCTCGGATTTATGGCCGTGGGAAACAGAATGCCGAGAACAAGCGTCCTCACCGATCTCTTCCTTTCATGAGTGTGATAGATTCGACTAGATCACTATTAGGCATTACATTTGTTTTTGGAAGTGGTATTATGAGCCCAATTGTGTACGACTCGAACAAATCTTGGCACACCGATTTTTCGAAATCTTGGGTAAAGGGGTTTTCAAACGTGCTGATCATCATGGTCAACTTGATTTTGCACCATCTCGATCGGCTGAGCCAGGCTGCATGTAGGATGCTTCTACATGTGTTGTTATAACTAGACTCCGCAAGCTCCGCCCACTCGGCTCGGACACTTTACCCCGCAAAAGCGTGTACTCTTTTAAGAGTGGACCCTATTTTAGTCTTCATTCGCCCCCCTTTTCCCCCCTCCCATTCCCCCTAGCTAGACCTCGGACGTCGGTGTCGCTCGTCCCGACGGGTTAAGATATACAGCCCGTCACCGGGGCTGGCAACCCCGGGAACGCCATGGGCCCGCTCACCCCATGGCGTTCGACGAGTGCCCGACGGAACCGTTGCCCATTCCCTGCCTGTGTTCTCCGTATCCCCTTCCCCCCTTCTAGATAGATCATTATCACTGAGAGCCCAGCTCTCATCTCTCTTTTCCACTTCGACCCACTCTCTTCCTTTTCATCCATACAGTTCGCTCGTGTTTTCTACTGTCTCTTTGTATAAGTAAACTTATTGTATTCCGAGCCCTTGTTACTTGCAATTTGCACTGGGAAAGGAACAGTGGGGATTCGGGGTCACTCGTCTTTCCCTCTCTTTCCTACCGCCTCGTGTCAATTTGTATAAAGCGAGACAAGAGGAGCACAGTCTTCATTCACAGCCAAATCACTCGATCAAAAACGAATTTGGAAGATCTTTTCATCCTCTTTCGAATGAGCCTCCGTGACCCTGGAAAATCCATCTCTAAGTAGGTCAGCATACAAGTTTTATAGAGCGACTTGACTTAGAAAACCATAAAACTCGTATGCTGACCTACTCAGAAAAGGAATTTCCAAGGTCACGGAGGCTCATTCGAAAGAGGATGAAAAGAGATTCCAAATTCAATTTTGAACGAGTGATTTGGTTGGGAATGAAGATTGTGTTTCTTCGAATTCGAAGCGCGCATGGCTGGCAACTCTTTCTGCGTTCTCTCATCCCTCTCCCTCCCCTTCCTCCACCCGTCTCTCACCCGGCGTGACTAGATAGCGCCCCGCCTACGTGAAAGCTTGCTTTCTTCCCCTGTAGGGTTCGGCGAAGCCCTACCCGATCGTTTCGAGAATTGAAACGGCAAAGGAGAAATAGGCTCCGCCCCTCTTTCTCTCGTCTCGCTTTTTGGGCCTTTCACGTTATGATCAATTCACCCACATTTTGGGTCATAACTTGGCTCAAACATTAGATATCAACCTAATTCAAAATGCATGGTCATATTTAGCCCCATACGAATGAATTAACAACACAATTAGACCTGTGTGACGATTTCGGGTAACCACCTTGTGGTCCCTAGTTATAACTCAAGAACCGACTTATCAATCGGTACCAAACTTTCACAGGAGTAAATATAGACCCACACGAAGCCGAATAAGTCGAAAAATCGTAATCTTCATCACGTGAAATATCAGAAAATTTAGTTCTCAAATATAAGGCCAAAACTAACGATAAGAACTGCACAGGGAGAAGCGCCTTGCTTTGGCGATCATTTTTAGTATGCTATGTATGGTGTTATAACTAGACATATTTTTGCTATGAACTGTTTTCAGACGGTTTTGTCAGTCGTGAACCGCGTCTAATGATCAGAAAGTATAGAATGAGGATATGTTTCAATCGCATCGCCGATAATTTAATCTAAAATCGAGCAGAACAAAGGAATTCCATTTCATTCTACACTCACAGCACATTAGACGCGGTTCACGACTGACAAAACCGTCTGAATACAGTTCATAGAAAAAATATGTCTAGTTATAACACCATACATAGCATACGAAAAATGATCGCCAGAGCATTGCGCTTCTCCCTGTGCAGTTCTTATCGTTAGTTTCGGCCTTATATTTGAGAATTAAATTTTCTGATATTTCATGTGATGAAGATTACGACTTTTCGACTTATTCGGCTTCGTGTGGGTCTATATTTACTCCTGTGAAAGTTTGGCACCGATTCATAAGTCGGTTCTTGAGTTATAACAACACTTACAGATGAAGCATATATGCAGCCTGGCTCAACCGATCGAGATGGTGCAAAATGAAGTTGACCATGATGATCAGCACCCTTGAAAACCCATTTACCCAAGTTTTCGAAAAATCGGTGTGCCAGACCCTGCGGGATATTGTTCGACTCTTAGAGAATCGGGCTCTTATACTGACCTATTATATTCATGAGCTTGGAAGGAATGTTCGAACATTTGAAGTTAAAAAAGATCGATTTGTTGTTCATAACACCGATGAATTTTTTTTGTATTTTGATGATATATTTGCCGTTCTGTTATCACTACTCAAAATCGCCTAGTTAGTGGATCTAAGCTACTGAAAAGCGATTGTGATCCGACATACGACGGCAAATTCATTAACCAGTGATCATGTACTAATAATTCGCGCACAACGACCATTTTTCGATGCACATTCATCCAAAACTCCATTATATAAACATTTTACTACAAAGAGCAATGTTAAAACATTGCCTGGTATATGTCATAACATGCATTAATGCATCACTGCGCCATTAATTTTTCCTGCTCTAGAGACCGATTTCTCTACCACTCATGCGTGCTTGACAATATTGAATGAGCTGCTTACCCAATGTCCCTTTGTTCCATTACTCAGATTGACTTCCACATGATTTACGTGAAATACCATGAATATTTTGCCCAAGCCCTCGCTTTTCCGAGACGGACAACGTGCATAGTCACCAGTCGAATGCAAGCGAAATACGGTTTCCTGAGAACCATTTTAGGATGTTGTTGTCAAAGTTACCATACTCGTTTGAAAAACTCAGTAAACGGTTGAACTAACATTCGAAACGCGCTCTTGAAAATGATCTATGATATGTGCGTGGTTGTTTTGCTTCTTCCTCTTTATGAGACTCAGGCAGCGCAAATAGTCTCTAGTCTTATGAAAGCGTGAGAATCGAGTGAGACGTATGATAGAGAAAGTGGGGGAGAAGACAGGGAGACGCCACTCTATCTTCTTCTTTCTCGAATAGGCGTCTCTACCTTAATCAATTCTTCTCACTAGATACTGGCTTCAAAACATTGTTCATAACATGGTTTTGTTCGCAATGTGCCATTTCTCAGTGTTGATTCGCCTTCAATATAGAGTTAGAGCAACGATTAGGGTTCCGGAATTGGGCGTAATTGGGCGTCTTTTGGATCATTTTCGGATATGTTTCATGAGCAATATATAGTATACATATATAGCGCACATGAAACATATCTGAAAATGATTCAAAAGACGCCCAATTACGCCCAATTCCGGAACCCTAGCAACGATACCAGGCTCTCCTCATTTCACACATTCACTCGAAGATCGACCGGTCTAGAGAGTGTGAAGTATGAAGAGAGTGTGGTATCGATTCTCAAACTCTACTTCAGAGTATGCGCGGCAAAAACAGAAGCAACTCCATCCCAGAGAAGTGTGATGTGTGTGGCAAACCCGCGAGCGGCCATCACTATGAGGTATGCGATTCGGAACTAGGTCGGATGAGAAACGTCATGCCGCCTTTGATTTATCAAAAGCTGCATGATGTCATAGTTCTCATCCGACCTAGTACCAATTGGATGCAAGATCTTCTTCTCTCGAGCAGTTCGAGATATGAAACTGTTCAAGCTGTGTCTGAACGGAGGAGCATGCCTGAGCAATGAAGATAAAGGTAGTACAACTTATATGTTACGTATTCGGCTTCTATGTTTCGAATTCGAAAACAATTTAAGAAGTTTTTTATAGGTTTTCAATGACCCTCTAATGATTCTCCAATCTAGTCTCGAACTCAACTCTGTACATATTTTATTTTTGATAATGCCCAGTCCTTCCAGATGCACTCAAGCACTGTCGATCATGCCGTCTCACCCGTTGCGCAGAGCGGGGCATGAATCCTCTCTGCGTCCAAACCAGCACTCCTCCCTCTGAGAATCCAGTCGTTCAAGCAATTCTCAAGCACCAACATTGCGGAGAAAATCACGCTCTTGCGCTGGTAAATCTTTAATATAACGGATTCCAATATATCTCTTTCGGGTAACTATGTGGTCAAATGCACATATTGGTCGTAAGTTCTGAACACTAGACACGGAAAAGTACTTCCCAACGTAATTTTGATGCCTTGGCCGCACATAAATGAGTTTAGACTCGAAGCGATTTGGTCAAATTGGCCGAGATCTTCCCAACGAAGTGAAAGCTTGATGATTTGGCCGCACATAAATGATGTTTAGACTCGAAGCGATATGATCAAATTGCCCGAGATGCGCATGAAGGAACTCATCGATGAATTGTTATTTCTTGACAAGGCACACGAAAAGTTCCGGTAAGTTTATCCAAAATTGTATTTTAATATTTTTCATATCAATTGCAACAGAAAAAAATAATTAGAAAAAAAAAACAAAACGAGATATTTACAGGAGTTCGAGTTTTTCTCCGGTCCCCGAAGACGCCATTCCACTCGTGGAGCTCTTGAGAGGCCACTCTAAGCTGGCAAGCAACTTGCCCGTAAGACACCATATTTTAAATTATTTAAGAAGTAATAAACACCAATTTCGTAACGTGAAGTAGAGTTTGATCTTAACATCGTATGAAGTTTCATTCCAAAAAGCGTGCGCTTCGTCTTCCTTGTGTATACGTGCTTGTTTTTCACGAGCAATTTCTCATTATTATCGAGAAAGGGAACGAAAACAAAATGTTAGTGGGAACTGTCACACATACCAACCCCACCAGATCGAAATACCACCTTTTACACATTACGCCATTCACGTAGTTCCGTCCAATGAACCTGCCGGTACTTGTTAAGAATAGAGCTATAATAAGAACACCGACTGCGTGGGCACTGCACTTGCCTCGACACAAGTCTAGAGTGTATGGT
The DNA here is from genome assembly GCA_036245805.1 of Pristionchus mayeri. Lineage (NCBI taxonomy): Eukaryota > Metazoa > Nematoda > Chromadorea > Rhabditida > Neodiplogasteridae > Pristionchus > Pristionchus mayeri. The sequence goes on along the minus strand of BTRK01000002.1, from coordinate 4,126,270 downwards.
GCTGAAAATAAACTGTACGTGGTAGACTCCCTTGAAATAAGAGTTACAAATTTCTCACAAATTCTCTGAGAAAGTAATCCTTCGAAGAAAAACATGCTGCAGGTCCAAAACGTTTCATGCTTGGCAAAACCGTGGCCGTGCCTCGGGAGATATTCAAAATGCTGGCCGTACGCGGACCTTGTATTTACTTTGGAGTACTTCAAAATCTTCGACGTGTTCCGTCGACTCAGTGCGGATGAGCAGGTAAGCACAGGAACATTTTGACATGCTGCGTCATTTTAGTTCTAAGAACAGACACATAAGTGAAAGGCATAGCTGTTGATTGATCTCAATCAACACCATGATTATATATTAGGCTGTCAGGAAAGTAATTGTAGATTTGGACCATGATGTTTAAACCATCATAAAATGCTTTACGTTAACGATCTCAAGCTAGCTCTATAGTGCATATTAGGGATTGACTTGACCAATATACGCATATGTTCAAATCGCTTTGTGCTTTTTGAATATCCGAAAAATTGAAGTTTTAACATATGGGACATTTTAACTATTTTCTAAAAATATGTTTTGCCTCTCGAATTTTGCACACCATTGAATGTAAACCGTACCGATGAAATCCCTCACAATCGATAATGTTTCCTGCTACGAGTATCATTCAGGTTAGCTTCTACATAAGTGCGCTTGTATCATACGCTAGTGTGCTACATATTACAGGGAAACATTTGAACTCACGCCTTTTCTACTTTTAGAAAACATGGATTTTCAGTCCAGCCGAAAACTAATACATTAAGAGTAGCTTTCACAATTGACCGCAAAAGGTAGGGCTTTGAGCCAAGGCTGGAAACAGGAAGGTCTATAATATTCGAATTTCGATGTTCATTTTTCGTTGTCAGGTTGATGAATGCTGCATGTTTTGGTAGTATAATTATATGCTCGCTAAAATACAAAGTTAAGTCATCAATAGAAATTATTTATCGTTTTTCCATCCCACCGGGTTCGATTCTCGGCCGTGACACCGTCTCCGCCCCACCAAGGCGCCTACCCATTGGGGACGGGGAATTGGTAGTCGGGACTAGATCACGAAGGTAAATAGGTCTGGCGAAAGGCGGGCACTCCGGACTGAATCTGCCCAAATTGACACTGGCCTAGCAGTGTTCTCCCGCGAGCCCAGTCTCGAAGACGGGATGTACCTTTACCTTTACCTTTATCGTTTTACGCCATTTGAGCTCGACACATCTATTGACACGGAAAATCGGTAAAGACAAGTATTTCTGTTGAAGCTCAGCTTGGGTCAAGTTCTAAAGTTAGTGTATTATCTGAAGGGCTTTTCGCAGCGGACCAGATGCACATGTTGTATTATGATATCCATAGCTAGTAATTTCCATATATGACATAATATTTGCCTTTTGTTAGCTCTTTATGGATTGATGGGCCAAAACGTAATCAGTTCAACTCTGTTTTGATCAATTTTTGACTTCAAGCTGTATCCTCAATACCAAATGGAAAGGCTTGAACAAATGTGCGATTGAAAGAGCATCCAAGCACTCAACGACTGTAAAGATCAATTTGAATTATCAGAAGGCAACACAGGACGGGTGATCTTAGAATCGAAAATTTGGAAATCTACAATTACTTTCCTGATAACATGATATAATAGCATAAATGGAAGGGGAGAATGTCCACTGTCAATCATTTGGCATTCTCTACTTTTCAGCGACTTCTAGTCCGGAGAAATCTCGCCGTGTGTGCGCATCTAACCACCGCTTACTTCTCGTACAAGATGAAGAGTGGAGCGACTTACCATCCCGACCACACACGCGTCTGGGCAGAGTGCGTGATGTAAGTTTTGGTTTTCAAAAATAAATTCAAAGATGAAATATGAATACAAACACAAACAACAAAAATGGCGCTGGGCGGACTGCAGGATGAGTGCTTAGTTTTTTTAAATATTATGTATGGAATATATTATAACCCCTTGCTAAATATGTTAGCAATGCTTTGATTATTTTTTCTTGAAAATTCAACTCTGTCCTTATCGCTGAAAAATATTTTGAGATCAGCGACCAAATGTATTTCAGCGAGAAGTACAAGTGGCAGTTCCATGTGGAGGCGATTCAGCGAATTCGCGCGCTCGCTCTAGATGAGCAGGAGTACGTGCTCGTGAAAGCACTCATCGTCGCTGACCCCAGTGAGATTTTCATATCTCGATTATTTCAAAACAAAGCTAATGTAGTAGCAATTATGATCAATTTGAGCGAAATACTAAATTAGTTGCATGACATAAGGGAAACTTTAATTTCAATTCAACCATTATGACGAGGGCAGCTATGACCACAGTTATTGACATACAATGAATACTCGATGCAGCCATGGATGGGCTCAGCGATGAGTCTCGAGCGATGCTTGATGAGCTGCGGGCGATCTACGCAAAGCCGCTGTTCTCGGTCATGTGTGCGAAGAGTGGAGTGCAGCGGGTGAGACAAAAGAAAGTATGACATTCGAGGAATTTCATGTTCCATCCTAGATCGGCACATCTACTCACTTGATTCTTGATGTAAAATGGGCAAAACAGAGAACACCAGGCTTTCTAATGTGGGCCGGCATAGATGGTAGATTCTTCTAGGCACCTGCTCGTTTCGTTGACGTTCTGAAGCTGATTGACTCGCTCAAGTCAGTTAATGAGCAAAGAAAGGTTGGATCGATGAGTGGATTTGGAAAATATGAAAATATTTCAGGAACAACATCTACTCAGTACTGCTCTGGGTCGACGACCTTGGTGGTGCACTGGCAATACGCGGGATATACTGAGCGATGAGCTTTTCCTTTGAAAAATCGTCTGAAAATGAATCTTTCAATTTCAAGCTCATATCGCGTTTAACCCTTCTTATGTTTTCCTCTACTTCTCATAAAATGAATCTTAGAAATGGAATGTACATCGACATTTTCCTTTGATTACTAATAGTCTACTTAGGATGATCTTATGTTAAGGAAAAAGTCAAGGAGTAGACAAAATTTGATTATCTTCCTACTATTCCGTATTTCGACTCGTATGGTACTTGATTGTTGGAGCATGAGTAGTAACAGCTTACATGTAACTACTATGTTAACTATTAGGTTGTTGCAAAAGTCCTGTGGTTTTTTGTGTCCGCACTTTGAACAATCATAACTCGCGTGTCTCAAATCTTAATCGCCAACAAACATAATATTGTTTAGGGGTATGCTTGAACTTTGTTCACACATATTTCAATCAAACCGATCTTGCCACCAACTCAAGAAATTATGATTTACCCAAATGCAAACAGTTGACCAAATTTTGCTTTAAATTTATTTCTCTAGATATTTGGAAGGAAAATCCAAGAAACAACTTTATATTGTTGGCTGAGAAGTAGCACTGATATTCTTTCAAAAAATAGGTTAGACCTGCCATGTGAGTGGGTTTGAACCAAAATACATGATTGCAAAAATATGAGCAGACCTCGGCTGCATGTGACTTGTACCTTCTTTTCTGAATGGAAGACCAAGCATACAGGCTCCGTCATGTGTGCGATGTATGCATCCGAGAAGAGGCTTTCTCATAAAAAATATTGGAGCTTGCTTCTTCTCCGTTTCAGAAAATTTGAATTTCTTATTTTTCAGAAATATGCAAAATCAACACCGAAATGCAACAATGTAGTCATGTCTAGATCAATACATTCCTCGAAAGGGTGTAACTTCCAGCATCCATGAGAAAAAGTGTTTATAGGGTAAAGGTTGGGGCTTCATATAACCACCATAGTTTGAGCATTCATGCTTCAGAGAAAACATAAAATTGAGAAATGTTGCGTTTTCGATGGATAAATTTTCGTAAATTTAACTGGATCCTGTTCTCGCCTCTCTGATTGGGCAATGCTGATAGGGTGCGCATATGAAAGAGTATGCAAGGCCTCATTAGTAATCAATATCCCGAAGTTCATCTATCAATCCAACAAGAAGATGGAAGGCAAAATTTCAAAATTCCACAGGACCTATGCAACAACCTAATACTTCCTCACTCCTTGCCCTTTTTTCCCACACCTTTGTTGCCAAAAATGAAAAAAAATATATCAAAATCTTCTACCGATTCGACAGTAGCACCAGAAAGTGAGTAGACGATTTTTCGCCCCATTCCAACTTTTTCGGATCGCTCTCGGCCTCACGAGCCTTTCACAACGCTCACGCTGCGGGGAGTGAGAGCAGGTTGGGATGATTTTACAACAGCGAGAGAGTATATGGTATGGTGCCGTGAGACAGTGGTGTGTGGTGGGATGAGGGTACGTGCATTTAACTTTTCCGCGATTTAGTAAATCACACCATGGTGCGTGGTGTGAGTATACGGTAGCGTGCATTTACGCTGTGTGCGATTTAGTAAATCACACCATGGCGCCTGGGGTGGGTATACTGTAGCGTGCATTTAACATTTCTGCGATTTAGTAAATCACACCATGGTGTGTGGTGTGGTGGGTTACGGTAGCGTGCATTTAACTTTTCTGCGATTTAGTAAATCACACCATGGTGCGTGGTGTGGTGGGTTACGGTAGCGTGCATTTAACTTTTCTGCGATTTCGTAAATCACACCATGGTGTGTGGTGTGGTGGGTCACGGTAGCGTGCATTTAAATTTTCTGCGATTTCGTAAATCACACCATGGTGTGTGGTGTGGTGAGTTACGGTAGCGTGCGTTTAACTTAACTTATCGACATTATAATCAATAGGAACTGAATTCCAACTTTTTAGAGTGTTTGGATAACATATAACTTTCCCATATATATAACTTTCCCGCAAAGTTATGAATGTCCAAAAAATGATCATGCAAAAAAGTGATTTTTTCATGCCCTGAGGGATATCGTTTTCATATTCTCAGGATCCACTGTACTCATGATGTCGATCATTTTGGCGTTTTGAACGAGTCTCTAGCTAGTCTAGGAGCTGAGTTCCAAATTTCAGATCTTGTTTTGGCTGCAAATGTGCGACCGCGCAGCAACTTCAAATTTTTTTTCTGGGTAGTCCTTCGAACATATCTCCAACCTCAGAAAGTTTGGCGAGCAGGAAAAAATCTATGTAAGAATAATGGATGGTTGGAAAAGTGTTTTTCGATTGCGTCATCACTACAAAATCAGTGATGATGCAATTGATGGCCCAGTATCCGCATTGTATTCCTCGATGGATTTGGTATATAGTGTCACACAATTTAACTTGATCAGCCAACAGTAACAAAAGTTATATCAAAAATAAAAATCGTCTACTCACTTTCTGGCGCGACTGTAACTATCGGAAAAATTTAAAATATTGTGGTCTTGAATTTCATATGGTACGCATATTGATTACTCAATCATTCCTCCACAATGTATGCCTCATTATAGCTTTGCCAAATCCATTCGTATAAATGTATACACAATATCGGATATGCGTGATTATCATACGACAACGAGTTCCGAACAATGATTATACATGTCGGAGATTCATTCAAACATAAAACGAAATACAAAAAGAAGGGGAATAAATAAGTAGTACAACTTTTGGAGATAATATCTAAAATATTTTTCACTGCGCATTCGCGTACCGGGGTCGACCGTGCTCGTCCATTTTGTAAATGGCAACTGAATTGGTCTCAGGAAACATGCTATCCTTTTCATAGCCGTTGATATCGATGACAACTTTTCGTTCGTAGTCCGTGATATATTGCCTAATTGGCTCGTTCTCCTCCTCCTCGACCTAAAAAGACTAACATAAATACTCATCAATGTGCATATCGAGCCATGTAAATAAATGTGATAACATGTAAAGAGACAGTTACGTGAGACCATATCACATCATGATTGTAAGGGTACTTTGCTTGGTGAATACCATACAACATTAGTATATTTAAAAATATTGATCAGATCACTCACTTCCAATGTAGGCATCCCTTCAGCTAGGTATAGCAGTTCGCCAGCGACTAATGGAGCAACATAGAACAGCATATTTTTGGTTTCGATTGCTGATTCAGCTACGACCTAGAAGGGGACATTTTTCTCTCGAACAGGTTATCTCTAAAAAGTAAAATGTGAAGGGGCAACCACGGCATGCGATTTTACTATAGGTGTTCACTACTGGCGACTATTATGAATCACTTACTATTAATCAAAAACCTCAAACCTCAAATGCCTCGAATATATCACTGGCGCTGCAAGTTACCACTTGAAGAACGATTTCGGTGATTGGCGATCTCGCTAGATGAAGCATTGTAGCTGCATCAATCAAGTACTTGTTCTGCGCACTTACACCTTTCTGCAAATCAGAATACTGTAGATGATTATCATCGAACATATCGATATAATAAAGTTTCTGTATCGAGCTCGCTTCTCTGGAGACAATCCGTATCGCTCTGGCACATCGTATTGACGAAAAATATACGAACATGGTCTTTCGAGGGTGTTGAAGGCAACGTGATCTTTCGTTCTGGTTCACAAATCTATCTCACCTTAATTACGCAGTGCTCTGAGTCCTTAGAAATGCTGTATTCAAGATGCATTCTGCCAATAGGCGGCAGATCAAGGAGATATTCCGATTTCCACTTTAGAGGCCGCTTCCCGCATAGCCACGGGATCTTGACGCTGTCCACCTTGGGCTGGCACGCTTTGAGATTGTTTAGAAATCTGAAATGAAACGGTGTTCGACGATTCATCGCCAGTTCTGATGATAAGTCGGCACATGACCCCCTCGTTTCGTACGGGCTCTATCTCTGTGCGTGACGGTTAAGCGTGCACACGAAATGAGGATGACCCGGGATGTCTTCATAGTAATACTAAGTTATATACCTGAACGCTTTTCGAGGTGCAAACTCCTCGAAGAAGATGGCGAATTCTGTGTAAGTGAGAGAGGGGAGCAACGAGCAGAGAGAGATAAGCGAAGTGACGTTTCGATTGGAAGATACCTAAGACGGAACAATCATTAGGTGAAGTGACGGCTTTTTAGCTATTTTGCTATTGGCTGGAACTGACAATGACACCTCTTCAAAAGGGATGCCCATTTACTTGAAACGCGCAATTTGCATCTTTTGGATATGGTTTTTTGAGCTTTATCTATTTGCATACATCGAATTGCACGTAGTCGGTGGAAGCTCCCTTGAACAGCTTCACAATGTCCGGGTAGTTCTTCTTGAAATCGTCTTTAGCGTTAACTGTGAACCTATAGCAGCCTCCCGCGTTCACCGATGCTACGATACAGTCTTCGGTTTGACCCTGTAGAAAACACGCTGTTTGCTTCAAGAACTGCTTACTCTTTTATCACAGGTCTTCTGAGATATCGAAGGTGGCGTTTGACAAAATGTTCAAAATGCTTCGATCTCTTCGATATTGCCAAGGTTGATGTACCTGAAGATAAGAAACTTTCAGTTTAAGTTTCAGAGCCGTAAATTCAAAATTGCCTAAAAGCCGGCTCTGGAATAAACTTCAAAATTCTGAATAATCGTTCAACGTTGAGCTACAGTGAAGTTAGACAGTGTAAAATCACCAGCTCGACGAGCTGAACATTTTTCATGTTGATAACTTTGAGAACGGATACAAATGGTTTTGTGAAAAAAATTAAAATTCATTTTTCCAAGTTGAATTTTCGATGAAATTTCAATGTCGTGAAAAGAAATGTTCCAACCAACCACGAGATTATTATAGATTCGAAATCTATGCCTTTTTCTACCCCGAATAAGTTTTTTTCCTGCCCAATCGTGTATGGTATTCGTTCTCATTTTTCGCCTTGAATGTGCTAAATCTCAACTTTTCTCGTTATTTCCAAATTTTCGTTTGACTGTAACAACAATTTAGAGCCTCCAATCGCGTTCAAATTTGGACGAGGATTCGTACTGGAGCATATATAGGTATTCAATATCAAAATATGCTAAAATGCAAACTTTTTAAAATTTAGAATTTTCGTTCAAAATGGTCGAAAAATCGAAATTTAAAAAAGTGTGCATTTTGACATATTTTGATATTGAATACCTTTATATGCTCCAGTACGACTCCTCGTCCAAATATGAACGCGATTGGATGCTGTAGGAAGTTGTTACAGTCAAACGAAAATTTGGAAATAACGAGAAAAGTTGAGATTTAGCACATTCAAGGCGAAAAATGAGAACGAATACCATTCACGATTGAGCAGCAAAAACGTTTGTACGGGGTAGAAAAAGGCGTAGATTTCGAATCTATAATAATCTCGTGGTTGGTTGGAACATTTGTTTTCACGACATTGAAATTTCTTCGAAAATTAAACTCGAAAACATGAATTTTATTTTTTTCACTAATATATTTTCCTCCTTTCTCAAAGTTATCAACATGAAAGATGTTCAGCTCGTCGAGCTGGTAATTTTACACTGTCTATCTTCACTGTAGCTCAACGTTGAACGATTATACAGAATTTTGAAGTTTTGAAAATTCCAGAGCAGGCTTTTAGGCAATTTTGAATTTACGGCTCTGAAACTTAAACTGAAAGTTTCTTATCTTCAGGTACATCAACCATGATAATATGGTAGAGATCGAAGCATTTTGAACTATTTGTCAAACAGGGGTGTGGGATTCATGCAATCTCTCAGAAGACACGTGTTATTGTTTCAAGAGAAACTTAAACCGAACAAAATGTGATACCAATTGGATGGCAATGTTGTCATAATGTCGCTTTCCCACATCCAAATCAAGATGCTTGATATGGTTAGAGACGAGAGAGAGTGGGACGCGATGAGCAGTGGGCGTTCGAACGAAAATCATTCGAAGAATATCGTCCGGAAGACGAATATTCTTCTTACTCACTCGAGACTTCTTAGGCGGAGATGCATTATGTAACTGGAATATAAAAATAATTTTTAAAAAATATAAAAATAAAAAATATAAATATATTACCTCCGATCCACAGCTGTCTTTGCACTGGCGCTTCGGCTGAACCTCAGCATAGGTGTGCGCTTAATTCCCTTTGACACGTGAAGATTATTCTCGGAAAATGGAAAATTACAGATAAATATATGAACTTTAGCATTACGAAATAAGTGGAAAAAGGAGTGCATTGATTGGTTGATGGAAATGGGACAGCAATTGTACGATCTGCACGTTTCGAATATATCCGCGTGGATTCAACCAGATGTGCCGCAGGGCGTGCTAGGTTGCTTCGGTATGGCACCAGCAAGGGATGGAAAAACAAAGCGTTGACTCCAATTTTCACGCTCTCTCTCATTGTATATGATCGGTGAAAGATCCTACATTATGATCAAAGTGAGCGCGTTACGTGCTATGCACGAGCCTCGATTTCAGAAACATCCTTAAGTTAATGAAGGAAAAACGCTACTAAGTATTTAGTAAATAGCGAGATAATAAATACGATAATTATTAATGCATTATGAGACATAAATTGCACGATGGCAACAGGGAACTGGTGGAGAATGACTCCATTACACTTGAATGTCGATTTTCGAATATGAGAGCTTCGGGTGAAAGAGGCATGCCAGTGGGCACAGTTCGAATTCGTGGAAAAGAGTAGACCGTTCGGGCGCCATTTTTAAGGCGTGTCACTTGAACTATATACATTTTGTCTACACTGAATCAGGACGATCTGATAACACCCTTACAGAATTTAAACACTGTTAATCCCGGATGCGCTCACTTAAAATATGACTTGAACAATTGCACATTTACGAAACAAAACAACGAAACGTTTATAATGAAACCTTAAATGTCGATCATTTTTTGATCGAGGACGTACGAAAACAATATGAAGAATGCACCAAAAAAGTCTATCATTCTGGTCAACAATCTTCCATTTTGGAAATTTCAATTGAAATGGCACCAGGAAACTGTTCATCCTTTTCATAGCTGTTAATTTCTATATCAACTTGACAATCGTGATCAGTTAAATATCTCTTCTCTTCATTGCCCTCATCTTCCGACTCCTTAAAAAATGGTAAAATGTGTGAATTATTTTACAACCTGTTCGAATAATCACTTGATTACTATGAGAATTTGCGAATACAAAATCAATACCATTTAATCAAATTATTATTCACAATTCATATGTTCTTTCAATGATTATCAGTAATAATCCCATTTTCAACTCACTTCCAATGTATCGATTCCTTCAGCAACGGCGAACAGTTCATCAACGATTGATGGAGCGACATAGAACGAAATGATTTTGGACGGGATTGGTGATTCGGCAACAATCTGCAAATAAATCCATTAATGTATATGTTACATCATATAAAATGATAATTTAGTTGCTGAATATGTGTTTTTATTGGCACTAGATTTTCCTTTTTTGTATAAATTTCATTTTCTGATGTATACGCCAAAAATACGAACCTCATACGCCTCGAGTATATCACTGGCGCTGCAATTAACAGCTTTGAGAGCAACCTCGGTGATTGGTGATCTCGCTAGATGAAGTAGTGTAGTTGCGTCAATCAAGTACTTATTCTGAGCACTTATTCCTTTCTGAAATTCAGATTATTGTTGGGGCTTATCATAACAAATCGTTATCAAATGAATCTTTACTTGTGGGCAATTCATATAAAGCATCGATATCCGATTAATTTGTACACATATTTATGCCTATAGGATTATAATTCACCGTAACGTTGCTTCAACAGCTACATAATGCGCAGGGAAAGGGTTGCAGACTAGGGTTTCCCCATTTGGGTAATTTCGACTTAATTGTGAATATATCAGGAATTCTTAACAACTAATGATCAGTTGTACTTTTAAGTGCACTAGGAAAATATTCGAGGTAAAATGGTAAAAACAAGGTAAAAACAATTCGAGGTAAAAACAAAGTAAAATTACCTAGAATTATGAACCCTATTGCAGAGTCCTATCAACATCCTCACCTCAATAACGCGTACTTTTGCACTGTTCTGAATCGAATATTCCTGAACCAGATAGTCAATAGGCGGGAGATCCAGCAGATAAGTTGAAGACGATGTGAGAGGCAGAAGTACGCAGAACCAATCGAGCGAGACATAGTTGACCGTCAGTTGAAGCGGTTTGAGACCGTTAAGAATGCTGAATAAAAGGAAAAGATAAAGGTGCATCCACGTCAAGCGATGTTACAGTCGTGAACGACTACTCTAGGTGGTGTGAGGCCGAATACTGCTATGACTACTTAACATTGATGTCCAAAATGCTTATAGGGAAGGGGGCATTTATATTAGTGTTGGCTATTCGGGGGTTGCGGAGCCCGCTATCGACCGATTAGAGGTTGCGGGGCCCGCAACGTCTCTCCGGGCCCCGCGACCTTCCCGCGACGGGGCCCGCAATAGCGCAACCGTTTAGCCATCTCTAATTGATAAGCCAAATCATGCCCTGGATAATCGGTGCGCACACGAATTGAGAAGGAACTTTATTGACACGCAGGATAGAAATGTACCAGAGTCTTACAGACTGGCCGACTTGTGTACTGACGTTCGGGGAACCACCTTTTCGATGATCACTATTTATCGACCGACGCAGTCTACAATGTATACCTGAACGCCATTCGAGGAAGAGCATCTTTTTCGAAATAGATTTTGAACTTTTTGAAACGGAGAGAGGGCAGGAGTGAGAAGAGAGCGCTCACACCTACAGATCGAGGGGATGATACCTGCAACACAATGATTTCTGTTATTATTATGATTTTTTATTTTAATTAATTAATTATTTTAATGATTTGATTTTACATTTCAAATGAAAACAAAACACATGTTATAAATATGAACAATGAGTTATTGTCGAAAACATTTCATCTTTCGTGCCATTGAAAACCCAAAAAAAGTAAAAGTTTTTCACTAAATGCATATCACTATTTCCAGAACGTCGGTGGAGGCTCTTTTGAACAAGTTCATAATGCTCGGGTATTTATTTTTAAAATTTCCTTTGGGCTTTACTGTGAACTCATAACAGCCCACTGATTCCACCCATGCTTCAATGGAGTCTTCATCAGTACCCTGAAGAAAGACATTTTGTTATTTTTACCTAACTCCAAGTTTTTGCTCTTTTGAACCGAACATTTAACCAAATAAAAAATCTTACCAATTCGATTGATATGTATTCAAAATGTCGCTTTCCCACATCAAAATCGAGATGCTTCATATGCTTGGATACGAGGCAGAGTGGGAGTCTATCAGTCGTTGGTGTGCGCTCAATTCTCATTCGAATGATATCGTCCGGGAGATCCGGAGAGTTCGCATTGTTGAGTCTCCGCGACTTCCTTGGAGCGATTGATGCGTTCTACGATACAAAATTATTAAAAACATACTTGCGAATTTGCTTACCTCAGAGTCACGTCGTAGCAGCTGGACTCTCTTCATCGATTTGCTTTTGATTACCTAAAAAAAACGAACAATTCATTGTCGAGACATTAAGAGATCAAATGTTAAATATGGCGAAGATATATACAAAAATACAATTAATCTCGTCACGACGGCATATAACAATCGGGAAGACTGAATTACTCAGCATATCCATATTTTAAGATTAGAATATCAGCGCGTCTGGCTTGTGCGAGCTATGCCACGAATCACACGTCAAATTATTGCCAGAAATTTTGGGAACCGTACTTGAAGGAGGCTTGCCGCGGGGTATTTACTCGACAATTACAATTGTGAAAACAATTAACAAGAAACCCATCGAAATCCCAGAAAGAAATTGTTATAAAAAATGCATATTTCAAATGAGAACCTCGATATTGTCGTATTTCGTGCAAGATAATAAAATACGATTAAAAGGAAAGATATTGTCCTCAGAAAAGACAAATTCGTAATTTTATGTTATTGTATATATCAAACATTCAGTCCAAATCGACTATATGTGCAAATTCGTTATTTCATGCGTTTGACCATATGATATTAATAAACACATTCCACATTAATTGCGTATAGGCATGCCGTCGTCACCAAATTTGTAGATAGCAATAGGAATACTCTCAGGAAATATATTATCTGTCCCGATCGCAAAATTGATTGCAATGTCCACATTACGATCGGTATTGATTAAACGATGCTTGTCATCTTCCGAATATATCTTGAAACAATAATATATTAGGTGAAAGAATCAAACAATTTAGGAGTATTTCATCTCACTATATCAATATCATCATTATCTTCAGCTCTAGCTATTAAGTCTTCGGCAACAGTTTTAGATACAAACATAGCAATGAATTTTGTGTTGCTTTCTGAATCGAGTACCATCTGAAACAAAAACAAACCATTGAAGTATTGAATTGTATGATACACAAATTGGATAAGACAAATAACCTTGAAAGCCTCGAAAATATCCGCTGCGCTACAGTTGATTGATTTAAACACGATTTGTGTTTCTACATAGATGAATCATTGTAGTTCCGTCCATCAAAAATCCATTCCGATCAACACTCTTTGTGTCTCCCTGAAATTGATGTGTATGTATGAGCATACGCATTGGCGGTATGTCAATGAGATCTTGCGAGGTTAATTGAACTGGCTCTTGACAGGACCACGCGAAGTCTACAATGTCCAACGTCCGATGCCATACATTGAGGCCGGAGAGAAAGCTGAAGAATTGTAATATATGTACACTACAATTTACTGTACTTGAACAACAGTCCAATTATAGGTTTTATATGCAAAGGTATCGCTCTGTGAAATGAGACGTACACATATGTTTCTTGACCAAATATTTGTTTATTTCTTGCATGTTCATGTATCTTGCATACAGTATCGCCGGAAAGTATTGGGCCACTTTTTATTTCTGCGGTTGTTTTTGAACCAGGCCAGCTATTGATCTGACAATTTAAGTGGAGATAGCAAATTCAATGGAGATTACGTTGCTCTTATTGCGAACTAATGCAAATTTCTGATTGTTGCGTAGTGGTGACGCAATCGCAGGCCACTTTTTCGAAAATTTATATTTCTCTGGAGAAATTTACCATAGCAGTCTAACTTTCTGAGTGTTGAGAGCCATCCATGCACTACTCAGGAAACAAATTTAAAGTTGCTGCGACATCGCTCCTGCTTGCTGCGCCTGCTGCAAATTTGAGGCCGCAAATTCATAACTTCGCTCCCAGACCAGCTAGAGAATCGCTCTAAGCCGCAAAATGGTCCTTATCATGACCCTAGACGACCCTGAAAGTTTGGTTTCGATTACTCATAATTTGCCCCAGGGAACGAAAAATCGTATTTTTCGGATGACTCAACTTTGGGGGTGTGCAATTCCAAGGGTGAATTTGCATAAAATGTGGTTCCTAGGCTATAAGGTGCAAAAACCATCAGAGAATCAGCTCCCAACTTTTGGTGGAACTGGCTTCACTTTCCAGGCCGTTGCGAACGATTTACTTCAAAGTTGGGAGCTGATTCTCTGATGGTTTTTGCACCTTATAGCCTAGGAACCACATTTTATGCAAATTCACCCTTGGAATTGCACACCCCCAAAGTTGAGTCATCCGAAAAATACGATTTTTCGTTCCCTGGGGCAAATTATGTATTATGGTATGACGTCATCTCATAGTTATTGCGTAGTGATGACGCAATCAATCTGCACTTTTTCAAAATGGAATTATTCTTACATAGATTTTTTCCGGCTGGCCAAACTTTCTGAGGTTGGAGATTTAGCCGAGGCTTACCCAGAATTAAATTTTGAAAGTGCTGCGAGATTGCACATTGGCTGCAGCCGTGCTGCAAAAACAGGGACCGAATGCATATTTCGGCTTTAAGATTAGCTAGAGCAAATCAAAAAAAATGATCGACATCAGAATTCCAGATGATCCTGAGAATATGAAAATTATCGGTCAACATTTGCCCTCAGGGCATCAAAAAATCATTTTTTTGGATGCTCATTTTTGGACATTCATAACTTTGTGGGCAGTTTCTGGAAAAATGTGGTGGATGTGAGACTGTTCAAAATCCCCTGTGGGCGAGAGAGTGCAGACGACGAGAGCGCGTAAACAGAGTGTTTCACGACCCTAGTATACCTCCGGAAAACGATCGCCTCGCGCAGAAAAGTTGGGGGTGACAATTGCTAAAACGACAATTGCTCAACTCGTCGCCGTTTGCATGGAATTTGGTGCAGCGACTTGGGAGTTATTTCAATGTAACCAGTATGCGCTACATTTAAATATATTAGTCTTGGTACCAGGCGAAGTTTAGTTTTCCACTTCATCAACGACCAGGTGGTGTTCATGGTCCAAAATTGATAATTTTAGCAAAAAAACATGGCTAGATAATCACAAAATGCCCTAACCAATCGATACACATATTACTAGTATAGAGCAGTTACTCGGGCACTAGAATACCATTGGTTACGGTACTAAGTGTTAGTCTAGACAAGATTTTCTACTCAAAATCTGAATTTTGGACCATGAACCCCTGGTCGTTGGTGAAGTGTAAAACTCATGATCGCTTGGTAACAAGACTAATGCATGCAAATGTACTGGAGCGCATACCGGTTACAATAAAACAACTCCCAAGTCGCTGCGCCAAATTGCAAGTGAACTGCGACGAGTTGAGAAATTGTCGTTTTAGCAATTGTCACCCCCGAAAAGTTAACCAAATACTATAAGAGAGGAATCGCGAGAGAATCGACCACGCCGCGGCGGTAGGATTCAAGTTTTCTCGATTCCCCTATAATTTTGGTTATAAGTACTTCTAATGATGCTCTTTCAAACTGCGTCGTCAGAATTTTGATAACTATCGTCATCGTCGGGATTCAGAAGGCCAAACTTGGCACTATCACTTTTCGACAGTCAAATCGCGCTCACTTAAATGATCATATCTCAGTTTAAAATAAAGATAGAAGGACGTTCTTTGTTTCAAATGAAAGCTACCATCATCTACTAGGTGTCATCATTCGTGATCTTCATCATGGTGCAGGGCTGTCGGGCGGACCAAAAGTGACGTAACTTTGGAAATCAGGGTTATCATGCTTACGTTGTAGTACATACATATGCCTACTTTCTCTCCAAAAATTAGCCAAATCGGAATATAAACAAAAAAAGGGGCTCACTTTTGTACGGCGACCCCAAAATGTGTTCAGGACAAGAGTACTGTTACTTCAATTGCCCTCATTTGTGCTCAAAATCGTTCAAAAACTTCCAAAACAACATTATAAGTGTCTTCCCCCAATATTATAACACTTCCATTGGTCATAAATGGTCACCTGACCTAAAATTTGAAAATCGGTATTTTGGCCAATTTCAGCATGCGCGATGGGCCAAAACGGATAAAATGGGTTCTATATAATGTAAATATAATATATAATGTATATAATGTCCTCGAAACAGCTCGAAGAAAAAGGGCTCCTGAAAAGAGGATATTTCGCCTGAAGAATTCTAGGAAAGACGCAAAACTGTGCCGCTGGTCAAAATAGACGTACAGACTCGGCTCATGGATGCAAATGTAGAATACGATGAGCTAAACATTTCATTTGAAGAAAATGAGTCTTTATCTTTTCGTTGAAGCGTGCTACAGAGCCTGGAAGTTTTCCAAAACCGACGAGAGACGTGCGCGGGGGAGCGCTAAATAGAGGGGAGGGAGAGGGAGGTCAGAGGGCGAGAGCGCCAGACGGTTAGAGCACGCGCCCTCGGGGGATTCTAGCCTATTTCTTGCGAACTTTCAGGCTCTGTAGCACGCTTCAACGAAAAGATAAAGACTCACTTTCTTCAGATGAAATGTTTAGCTCATCGTTTTCTACATTTCCATCCATGAGCCGAGTCTGTATGTCTATTTTGACCAGCGGCACAGTTTTGAGTCTTTCCTAGAATTCTTCAGGCGAAATATCCTCTTTTCAGGAGCCCTTTTTCTTCGAGCTGTTTCGGGGAATGTATTTACATTATATAGAACCCATTTTATCCGTTTGGGCCCATCGCGCAGGCTAAAATTAGTCAAAATACCGATTTTCAAATTTTCGTTCAGGTGACCATTTATGACCAATGGAAGTGTTATAATATTGGGGGAAGACACTTATAATGTTGTTTTGGAAGTTTTTGAACTATTTTGAGCCCAAATGAGGGAAATTGAAGTTACGGAAGTACTCTTGTCCTGAACACATTTTGGGGTCGCCGTACAAAAGTGAGCCCCTTTTTTTGTTTATATTCCGATTTGGCTAATTTTTGGCGAGAAAGTAGGCATATGTATGTGCTACAACGTAAGCATGATAACCCATGATCTTTTTCTGATTTCCAAAGTCACTTTTTGTCCGCCCGACCGCCCTGTACCATGATGAATATCAGGAATGATGACACCTAGTGAAAGTTATAGAGCATGATGGTAGCTTTCATTTGAAACAAAGAACGGCCTTCTATCTTTATTTTAAACGGAGATATGATCATTTAAGTGAGTGCGATTTGACTGTCGAAAAGTGATAATGCCAAGTTTGGCGTTCTGAATCCCGACGATGACGATAGTTATCAAAATTCTGACGACGCAGTTTGAAAGAGCATCATTTGATGTACTTAAAACCAAAAGTATAGGGGAATCGAGCAAACTTGAATCCTACCGCCGCTGACCCCCTTCAAATGGTCTATTCTCTCGCGATTCGCCTCATAAAAAGTTGGGCATCATATCTTTAATACATTTTGAAAATTCTCACATAAAAACCAGATTTTTCCAAAAATGCCCTCAAATTTATGAATGTCCAAAAATGAGCTTCCAAAAGTGATTTTTTGATGCCCTGAGGGCAAATTTTGACCGATAATTTTCATATTCTCAGGATCATCTGGAATTCTGATGTCGATCATTTTGTTGATTTGCTCTAGCTAATCTTAAAGCCGAAATGCATTCGGTCCCTCTTTGCAGCACGGCTGCAGCCAATGTGCAATCTCGCAGCACTTTCAAAATTTAATTCTGGGTAAGCCTCGGCTATATCTCCAACCTCAGAAAGTTTGGCCAGCCGGAAAAAATCTATGTAAGAATAATCCCATTTTGAAAAAGTGCAGATTGATTGCGTCATCACTACGCAATAACTATGAGATGACGTCATACCATAATACCATGAGCATAATCTCCGATGAATTTGGTACATCATATCTTAGTGCCAGTATGATGCCTTTCCTGGGCAAATTGTTGCAACAAATTCAAAAAGTGCCCGGTGGCTTTCCGGCACGACTATAGTTCTCGGGCTGCATGTATCGTAGGGTTATGTATTTCATGAGCTTATTAAGGCACTAGGTCGGATGAGATATGACGTCATAGTTTTCATCCGACCTAGTGCCATAATCAAATGCGCATGAAGCCAACTCGAAAAATGAAGAACCTGCATGCTAAGCTAGGGATAACGCCTTCGAAATATACTTGACAAATGTTGAAGTTGAGCGACTGTAAGTGTGTAGCGTGTGTAGCGCGATTGCTGATGAGGAATCGCGAGGTGAGGCGACCTGAGAACAATCCAATATTTGTAGATTGAAATAACTTAAAATTAAAATAAAATTTACGGAGCAGCATTTCACAAAAATTTACCATCACACAAATAGATCTTATAATTGTTCATTTTTGAGAAGAAATGAAGAAAAGAACCATCTCAAATCCAGTTACCACATGCCATTCTTTCGTCATTAATATAAATATATACCCTTATCTGGAGAGTGTCTGTGATTGTTCCTTTAAAAAATTGCGAATATTCGGCGACGATAACTGAAAATCTTGTCCTGGAGCTGTTTTCAAATAGCAATATTTATTGTCCTCTACAATATATCGGATTTCGTCTTCATTGGTTTTCTGTAAAAAAAAGTATATATTTTCTGAATCCAAAATTACTCACAAATAATGCAAAGATCGTATCAAAATGACGCTTTCCGACTCCGAATTCGAAAATTCTGAATCGTCTAGATGCGAGACTTAGCCGAATTCGATCAGCTATTGGCAGATCATCGATAACCATTCGAATAATATCGTCCGGAAGCATCGGAATTGACCTTTTCAACCCGATGCCTCTTTATCGGAGGAAGTGACAACTGTTTAATGATGAATGATTGATTAAACTAGATGTATTTAAAAAAACAAATAAGCAAAAAAGAAGCAAAGCAGTAATAACCTGTGATCCTGTGTCTGCATTGTCCTGATCTTGCGGTGTTTTCCTTGTAGTCAGACGATTGACCATTTGCTTAAAATATAATGCATATGATTTCTAACGTAATGATACTTCCGGAAAAAGGAAATAAAAAATCCCCACGAATATTGCAATGTTAAATTTGACAAAAATACTTTGCGTTGCGCCTTTTGCTCTTACAATACGCATAATGATGTGCGATAAATTTATATTTTAATTTCTATTTTCTCTTGACTCTGGTGGAGCAATGAGACACGAATAATTAATGCGGTATGGCACAGAACACATTGACTCTTCTAAAAAGTACTGCTGATGATGAAATGTTATTGAAGAAAGAATGGGAGTGGGAATAGGGGGGGGGGGGGATTTAGAAAAAAAACGACTAGCCTCATCTTTGGTTGTCTGGTTTATTTTGCGCACAGGAAAATTGCAATCTGGTCTAAATCGAAATAGATAAAATTACTCAATTTCTAGATAATGGTTGGAACAGCTCAAACCAATATGATAAAAAAGCTAGGCTGAAAGAACTGAACAAATGTCTGATCATTACTATTCCGTTTGAATATTATTTTCTTTCGATGCGCATATATTTATCAACGACCCTGATCCATTCGAATGTTGGTAGGTTTCCCATGATCATCTATTTTAACAATTCCAATCGCTATCTTATCGGGGATGGTTTCGTGTATACGATAATCGACGCGTAATACGCATCGATTCTCGTCATCGTACACACATCGCGTTTCTCCCCGATTTCCGGGGCGTGCATTGTTCATGTTGTATAAAATATATATTTAATATTAAAGAAATACTTGTTCGAGTAGTTTGTTAAGTTTGTAAGTAATCACAATATATTTGTTTATTAATATGCACAAGTGACATTTAGTTATGCATCATGTAAGACATGTGGATACTAATAGCTCGGATAAGAGTAAGATATGGTCAATCAGTCTTGTTGGTGCAAAGGTTTTCCATTCTCGTCGATTTTATAAATCGCAACCGGAATGCTATTATCAACCCATTCCGCCTTAATGAATCCGTTGATTTCAATTTGGGTTCTCCTGGCAAAATCCGTTAGATAACGAACATCTTCTTTTACGGATACCTTGAACAAATCTTTAGCACTCGAGCAATATTTACCAACTTACTTCAATGTTATCCAGGCCTTCAACTCGAGCTAACATGCTATCAATGATAGGCGGGTCAACACTCATTTCGAGATATTTACTATTTATTTGAGACTTTTCGAAAAATCTGAAAATTACCGTTTTCACAGTATTTAATTCGACAATAATAGCATAAGTCATTTCCAATAAATTAAAGCCGAACATCGAATGCCACGAGTATTTCATGTACACTACAATTCACCGTTCTCAAAATTGTTCTATAGGTATTCCTCATTAAAGCATAGTATCATCTTCAATTGGGAAAATATACTGCAATGACATAATTAAATATGCAAATATATGCATTACATCCATCAGAAATGATTATTATAATAGTCGTCAAATTTGCCCACCTTCCTCACATCTGATGAACTCTTCGGAACCAAGCACTGTTTGTACAGAGTTCTAATTGGAGGGAGCTCAATGAAATTGTTCATTTCAAAGAGCATTTCTCTGCAATCCCAATCAATTTCAAGTCGATCAATTATTGAAAGACAACTGCTTAAACCGTACAACCGTACACAAAACTGAAATATTATTTAGTCTGAAAGGAAATGCGATATCGATTACTTAATCATCGATCCAGGAATATATGAGTCTTTCATTTCCACAGAAATTATGGTGTACCGAAGAGAATGGAAGATGGAAAAGAGCGAAATGGCAGTATCAGCTTTACGAGGTGATGACAGCTGAACATGTCAGCACCTCGTAAAGCTTCTATTAATAGCATACTATTAATATCAGTTTCATTAACCGTTTGTTTTCAAATTTAACTATGCGATTTTTCCAAAATCGTGAATTCAATATGCAGCATTTCAATTTCTAACACAAATTTCCTAACCCATATTGTAATTTGAACATACAATTATTTTAAGACAATTTGTTGCAGCTCCTTTAAAAAACGAGCGAATGTTTGGTGACGAACGTCCTAATTCTCCATTTGGTACTGTTGTGAAACAGTAAACCTTTTCACCAGACACTACTGCATTTATAGTATCGTCAGTTTCGTCCTAGAATTGACGTGAATTGTCATTAAGTTTTGTTTTGTTGTAGTGTTGTGTCAACTTACCATAAATACAACAATTTTGTCAAATTGTCTTTTTCCCACAACCTTTTCAAGAGACCTAAATCTATTCGACACATGACTAAGTGAGTCTCGATCAACATTGGCCATCTCTTCAATAATCATTCGAAGAATGTCGTCAGAGAGTATTGGAATTGATATTTCCTTCGTTGTCATCTCTATGGACCTTCCTTTGGGAATTGTACTTAAAAAGAAATCAATAATAAATATCGCAAAAAAGATAATAATACATATTGTGGGATAAAAATGAATACGAAAGCACCCCCTTGAATAGAGAAATAGCAAAACCGCGTGGCCCAGGAAGGCCCGCCAAGCATTCGAATTCTCTGTCGCAATGCCAAAAATGCATCGATGTAAATACATATCAGAAATAAGCAAACATTTAGATTGAACCTTCTAATTACTCGAGATATCCCGTAATGCCAATAGCGCGCAGTAGCCTAGGTCTGCACCTCTCCCCTTCTCACCTGTCCTCTAACATACTTACTAACCAACCCATGCTCCCATTTCTCGGCTCTAGGGTGGCGCAGGCGGAAAGTCGTCGGCTCTGGCAACCGAAGCTCGCAGGTTCGATGCCCGCCCGTTGCGTGTTATTGCCAGCCGACGGCGTGCGGGCCACTGCCACCATCCCGTTGACCGCTGATGGGATGGAGAGTAGAAGACTCCTACAAAGCCTTGCTACTCAGTCCCTCGTTAGGTTGTGAGATTGTATCGAAAACCATTGGAAGCCTGGCGTGGGACGGGCACGGAGACGAAAGACTCGTGAGTGCCGCGTACGGCGCGCATTAGAGTTTCACACTTCATGTATTTTGTCGTGGTTTATATTTGGGATTCAACCGTTATACAGTTTATTTGCTCATCAGCTATATACGTATGAGCGTTAAGTAAAGTTATATCAAAGTGAAAGAAAAAACACAAATGCCATTATTTTGTTAGTAAACAAGCTCTACGCGAGGTCCGTTCTACACACATCAATAAATGTTGTTCGAGAGTGTATACAACCGATTTTATAAATTCGAATGCGGCAGGAATTCAATACAAACTGAACATGAAAACATTTAACGCAAAACACACACATACAATTAATTACATCACATCGTACAATGCCCTAGTTTAACTAAGTCGTTCCCCATTTTCGTCAATTTTGAAAATTTGGAGTGAAACATTGTCCGGGAAATTATCGTCTCTTTTAAGGCGATAGATTGCCAACTTGCATTGACTCTCGTTGTCCAGCAAATATCGATTTTTACCACGGCCGATAACCTGAAATAATTTTGGTTATATTATTGTAATGATTTGTTTGTAGAGATTATAATTGGTCACTGTTATTTCATCCATTTCAGATGCCCTTTTGAACAATTCCTCAATGATACTAGGATTGACATATATTCCGCGTTCACTGTCGAGTCTCTAATTATCTAAATATATAATTTGCTTATTGTCATAATTGAATTAATTAATGCTTTATTTAATCTCTAATGATGTCATCAACACACCTTAAACGCCTCTAGTATATCGCGTACATTACAGTTTATCGTCTCCATAACTATTTCGTTTGTATATCTCATCAAATATAAAATATCCGATCCTTTCAATGAGTAGTCATCTGAGACATCAATTGACTGAAAACAAAGGATTTGCATGAGTAACCGCTACAGGTTTTTATATTAATCCGAGAATGAACCACTATCTCTTGTCAGACCATCTACATCAAAGATCAGGACATTTAAGATACCTTCGGTGCACGCAAATCAATGATGTTCTCGTGTTCAATATATTGTATAGGGAGGAGCTGCTGAAAACCGAACGGCATGAACTGCCCGTGCATGTTGCTGCTATCGCAAATTATCTCCACACTATCGATACTTCGAAGGCAATTGCTAATGCCGTGCAAGAATCTGAAAAATGTTCATTGGTGAGATTGTCAAAAGACACATTCGACTTGACAATGTTGCTGTCAATTCGAATCAGTTATTTAGCTCTACTCCCTACGTATCTCACTCTCTCGATCGGGCGAGGTGCTAGAAAGCGTGTAAAATGAAAATACGACGAGACATTTTTTTTCGAACTGTAAACCGTACTTGACAATAGATCCGGGAACGGCCGTCTTTTCGAATAAAACACGTGTTCTCCTGAAGCGAATGGACTCGAACAAAGAAAATAGTGACGTGGCAGAGCTGGCTTTTCGAGGCGCGGAAACCTGGAAATTAGAGTTCGATAATCAGGACAAGGTTTCCCTTTTAAGGTGATATTTCGTCAGTTAGGGTAGGTTGCATGTGCCATAAAAACAATATTTAAGCTCATAAGACTATATGGTACGTACTCTAAATCTACCCGAAAACCAAAACACATTATAATTAAACCCTGAATTTGTCCCTTTTATCCCACCATCAACCGGTAATGACATTATGTAAAATAAAGAGATTAAGTCTCGATTATGTTTTCTCTCTGCAATAAATCGGTGTTTGGCTCAGCTTGATCCAAGCGACTAATTTTTAATAAAATATTGGGCTCTGTAGTAAAACGCGGGTCCCTTCAGACACCATATACTTTTGTGGTCCGATACTTTTGTGGTCCGATACTTTTGTGGTACCATCGTTTTGTGGTACCAACAGCCTATAATGTACGGTACGATGTGCACTTGGGACCACAAAAGTATGGGACCACAATAGTATCCGACCAAAAAAGTATTGGGATCACTAAAGTATTACGTGTGTATTATAGGCTCTTGGGACCACAAAATTATGGGACCACAAAAGTATCGGACCACAAAAGTATCGGACCACAAAAGTATCAGGTGGGACCCGCGTTTTACTTCAGAGCCAAATATTGTTACGCAAAATGTCAAATTTATTAGCATACATATATCGTAAGCGACTCGGTGATCGCTCTGTTGAAAAACGCTCGAATATTTGGAATGGACCGCACGAAATCTCCATTCGGGCTTGTTGCAAAAATGAAAGCACCTTCATCATTTAGAATTGCGTTTATAGTATCGTCGTTTTCGTCCTGAAAATATGTATTTCTTCGAAAAAATGGGAAATACTCAATTCTAGTGCAGTTGCTCTATATGTTCAAAATAATCTAATTTTAGTAATGAAAACATTTCTCTTTTTTTCTATTATATTTGCTCAATTTGTAGTTATTGTTAAATTAATTATGTGGAAATTATGCAATTCTACACTTACCAGGTATAGATTTATTTCATCGAAGTGTCTCTTTCCAATGTCATGCTCAACGGCGTTGAATCTCTTTGAGACCAAATTTAGCGGTACACGGTCACTGGTTGTGCAATTATCGATTACCTAAAATTCATAATTACGGTAAATGTACCTTCAATTCTCACACTCTCTCATCACTTGACTGTATGAGAGAGTATGCAGAATGATGATACGATTACATTGGAACTAGGATGAGAATGCCGTCATGCCGATGAGAATGCCGTCATGCCGATGAGAATGCCGTCATGCCGATGAGAATGCCGTCATGCCGTCAAAGGCGGCATGACGTCATGGTTCTCATCCAACCTAGTTCCATTACATTGATAATGTACAACTGTAATAGGGAATTGTACGATTACCATTCGAAGAAGGTTATCGGGGAGAACCGGAATTTGTTCGTCGTTTTCATCGACAGATTTCTTCTGCGGAATCTGAGATAGTTCGGAGAGAACTGTGACGTCATGCCGCTTTACATCAAAAGCGGCATGACGCCATAGTTTGCGTCCGACCTAGTGCCCTCATGAATAATTTAGGCATTGGGTTCGTGTTCTCTTTTCATGATGTGTACAGCTCACAAAAACTGTGAGAGATCAGACCGAATTAGTTCTTGCACACAATTTAGTTCAAATATGGATTAAGAACGCACCTTTTGACAGCCGCATTGGCATTGATAAGGCGTTCTCTTCAGTGAAATGAATGTCATTAAGCTGTAATTAGAGTTCGGTTAACGGACATGCCTATCGAAATCTAGATAACATATACATTGAGAATAACAACGCCAACATATGTAAATAGGTAATGGAGGAACTAAAATCGTCTTCAGAAATGATGAATACTGAAATAAAAGCGCGAAATTGTCGAAATATCTCATCCGTATCTATTTCCCGCCCTAGGATAGGGGGAAACATGTATGACTGGCATGTAGCCAGCACTATCTGTCTAGGAATTCTATTGTCAGGTATCCGCACAATGTATGGTTTATCTTTCCTTACCGATAAATATTGAAATCTTTGAAAAGGTTTGAAAATGAAATTTTTGAAAATGTATTACAAATCGTTCTATATAATACAATATGGTAACCATAATCTCGTTGACCCACTCAAAGATGTGTCCCTATAGGCGGAGGACATAACCATTCCAGGTGAAGTGTGTTGTTGTTTTTTAAACACAGGAGCCTTCATAGGACAAAATGGAGTTGGAGTTCGCTAAATGGAGTTCGTTATTCAGACAACGTCTGTAAATTCACACCGATGCAAGCAAGGTAACGTCGCCAAATGTGTCGAGTAATGTATCATAGATTGTTCATAGTTTCATTTGAATTTCGAAATTTGAAGATATGTGTATGGTATGATATTGATATGTGTACGTTATGATTTATTCGAATCATGTCTTTTTTTCGACAAATGCGACTACATGAAATGTAATATCCAACAATGCAAATTGCAAATGCAAAAAAAAAATTATTCCATTTATTAGGTTGTTGCATAAGTCTTGATCGTTTTTTGCACTCAATGAACACGACCTCTGTAGGAGTTATTTTTTCATTGAGCGGCATCTAGTTTTTCTTATGTTAATAGTATATTCGTGTGCTTCCTAGCGCACGTTAGTTCAAAGCTATCCAATCATTCTGATGGGAACAGCACGAAGTCAAAGTCTTTCAACTGGAGTCGTGGGGTTGACATTTTGTGGAGTCATATATCAATGGAGAGCGATGATATTGCCAAACTTGAGCCACTATATAAAATATCAGTGAATGTATGATACTTTATCACAATTACAGAGTTTGCAAAATATTTCCCATTGCAGAGAATTGAACTTCATTCCGCATCAATCCACTATGTTACGGAGCAAAAATGTTTATTTTATCGAGTTCTGGTTATTTGAGGTTGGGATATCTAGATCTCTCAGGAAAAATTAACAGTCATATTGACCAATTAGCTGTTCTGGTTTAAAGATGTGACATTATTCCTTGGATCTGATTTCAAATTCAGAAATTTATTGTAGAAATCGTGGTATCAAAATCGGCACACTCGTCAATTGTCTATCGCAACAATCAAATGAGTGCTGGATGTAAGGTGGTTATCTGAATGAGCAACCCTTCTCCTATCTACCATTATATGAAAAGTATTGGGAAATATATCAGATTTGCCATAAAGGTTGTACATATTATCAACCTAAAACTGGAATATTTGGTAAAAATCTGATAACTTTCAATTTTTGATTTTTCAATTTGCTATTTTACGAGAAGATCAATATCCCAATTTTTTCTTGTTATGGCATTGTTCAATGAATGATTGTTCCAGCGCATGTAAATCGAGATGAAATGTTTTGGTTCTACAGGGAGGAAAACTATTTGAAATAAGCATGGATCAGAGTAAGCGGTACAATTCGAAATCAGTTTTCTCGGGGTTGGATGAAGCTAGGCCCATGTTCAGCATAGATTTTGGAAGAGCAATCAGTACACTCCTAATCACGAGTTTTGGGGTTTAGTTATGACCATTTCCAATTAAGTTGTTCCAGCAAGAAGGAATATCAACGTTATTATATGAAATTTCCTGTGTTAAAGTTACTATTTATAGCTTTGAACGCTTGCACGATTAAGTTCAACATCATGGTAATAATAAGAAAGTATACTCCTAAACTATATTACTAAATCAAAGCATAACCCTTTGGTCGAAGCGAAATCGATGGCTTGAAACTTAGTGCTCAAAAACGATCAAGACTTATGCAACAACCTGATATTCATACTCAGGAGGTGTGTTATTTTCCTTTGATGAAGTTGATGGACGTTTCGTAGGTATTGGCGATTCGTTATGTGGGGGGGGGGTCGAAGCAGTAAGCACTAGTGATGCCAAAACGGCGCGCGCTCTCCTCGTTTCAGACGCTCTCTCGCTTTCTCTGACCGGCGAGAGAGCGTATGAAAAGAGGAGAGCGCGCACCGTTTTGGCATCACTAGTAGGGGCAGTTGTAAAAGATACTGTATGCGTATTGAATTGGGAAGGTCATGTTGAGTGAGGGAAAGTACATAAACAATAACACACTCGGTTATCAACACAGGGGTAGACCGTCCTTGTCTATTTTATAAATATCGACCGAAACGTTCTCTGAATAGATGCCATCTCTTTCGTATCCGTCTATTTCAATCTCGGTACGACGAGCGTAATCAGTTAGATGTACCCCGAAGTGCTTCTGTCGGATCTAAAATGATTTGCAATTATGTCATAGTTGAATTAATTGAATCTCACATCAATGCCATCAATCTCAACGGCCATATTGGAAAATTCGTGAGCTATCGATTCCGCAACATAAAACAAGAGGTGTTTGATGTCGTTTTCCGAGTCCCGAATTATCTAAATATTTGGACATTTAAATATCGAACGGTTAATATCAGCACATCTTATAAGTTTTAAAAATGAAATGTGTATTACAATATACCCTGAAAGCTTCAAGTATTTCATTGGTGGTGGATTTTATTGTGCTGAATGATAAATCGTAGGCACTCTTGAGCAAATGCAGCATTATTCCACCATCCATTAAAACATATCCGAATTTTCCTGAAACTACGTGTTTATTACTCTATTATTCCAGAGATATTTACAATTCTTACCATATCTGCGTTCTCCAAATTCTGCTTTATGTGTTGATGGACAACTTGATTTATCGGGGGAAGAGGCCGATATTGAGGATGAATTTCGACTGGATGATTCCAGTTGTCCCACTCAATCGTCACAGATTCCACTATTTTTTGCCTTTCGTTGATTCCGGATAAAAAGCTGAATCATCGTATAGATCAACCAATTGCAACAAAGCAACCTGAAGAGTGATTCAGGAAGTGCAAAGTTTGCGAAATGTACATGTATTTCCATGATACAAGCCGATTTGAGAAGCAAACATAAATGTATTGCATCGGCCGCATTTCTTGGTGCATCAACCTAGGAAAAGGCATTTGCTCACACATAATCCTTCGTTCCATAAAGATTCTAGGTGTTTTGATGTGTTTTTCAGTGTATGGATACAATTAAATTCCCTTCTAAACTCATACAATTATTGAGAGACGGTCTATCTTAGCTCGCTCGAAATCATCATTCGTTTTGAAGACGTAATATCCACCGGGCGCTTCTCGAGCTCCAATCATATCGTGAGATAAAGAATGAAACAGTGTGTCACTACCGAAATGTGTCACTACCGAACAGTGTGTCACTACCGAAAAAAAAGTATAAATATGCACACATGGCATAGACCAGAACAAAAAAATATATAAAAAAATAATATTCACGAAGACACATACTGCGTGCAGTTTAATGGAAACACTCACCATTAACACTCTGACCGCATAGAATTTGCGTTTGCCCACATCCAACTCGAGTCCGTTAAATAGTTTTGACACGAGACTAAGCGAAATACGATCAACAGCTGATGAATATTGAATGATGATTCGAATAAGATCATCCGGGAGTACAGGATAATTCTCTTCTCGATAATCGCAAGATCTCTTCAACATAACAGAAGCGTCCTAAATTGAATTTGAAAAACGTCAGTTTTTCATTAATTGTTAAAGATCGCAGTACCTCACAATGCGTGTCATCATACTTGTGTTCGAATGGTCGTTTGGTTGATGCACGTGACATGTCGAATGAATTTGCAGAACAGTTATATGCGATTGAACTATATTTTTAAAAAGTGTAATATTAGGTTGAAAAATACCTAGTCAAAAAAGAATGTTCAAGAACTACGAAATTACAGCCACGAAAAAAGTATAGATATGGTAATCGAAGTCGTTAAACGAAAAGGATAAATCTGCAGACTCGTATTTAAATGAGTGGAATATATCATACAGAAAAGGAACTGTGCTGTTAATGTTGCTTTGGGGATAAGTGGACTTGGCAGGGAGCACAAGACACTAGAAATACGAATAATGGATATATTAGCGAACAATATGAACTATATACGACATGCGCGCAATCGGTGAGGAATGCGTTGTTTGTTCGGTAAAATATTTTCGAATATCAACGCGTTGAACAAAACGCTTTGCCGCGGTGAACGCTTATGAATTTCTTCGCATTTGAATTACGCGCCTCATGCATTTTTTGCTTGACATAATGGCATTCCCCTGCTGATCATGAATAAAACAAATTGTGCGGTTAATCTTGGCAAACAATTCAAATTCAAAACTGGACTCAGATTAATGATCTGTTCAATTTGTGTTCACTGTGCTCTAGGGTACGTTATTTTAAATAAATTATTATATAAAACGATATGAATTGTTGAGATGAATTTTGAAAAATGAGAATTCTGATTTTGAATGTCCCTACTGTTCAGTAGTACTTATCGTTTGTTTTGGAATACAAATCAATATTATTTTGATACAATATCTCTCGTTCATTAACGTTCATTAACGGGGGCGAATGATGAATAGGAACTCATTATTTCCCAAAGGAATAGCAATTCAGGTCAGCACAGATGTGCAGGTATTTATGGGTAAGAGTTAAATGAAAGGAGAGCTACGTTTCTTCCTCTCCTTTCTTGCAAGTCAATGCACTATCCCTTTTCCAAACAAACCCAATCTTGACTTGCAAATTTGTCCATAGATGTACGATATTTCCATTGTAATGGTATTCGTTCGCAAAATATTACGTCGCATCCTTTCCAGAATTGGCCGGATCTTGCTCAATGAATAACCCTATTGAGTGCGCATGCCTGGATCCGTGCAACGTAATGTACGTGGAGAAGGTTGTAACATTTGTCAGTCAAAATATCTGCTCGTGTAAATATTTCTTGAATGATCATAATAAGACTGCTTGATATGATTTCGAAACTTGCGTGATCCGCACATATTCGCTCAAATAGAATTTCTATTTTTTTATACATTGACTTGATAAGATGAATATTAGTACATAACTCAAATCAAATGCTAAATAATAACCTAACAACAGTGCTGCCGATTAAGTGCGTCAACATTTGTGAGATATATTTTGAAACCGAGTGCGGACTGACTTTTTGTATCGCCCGATACGAGAATTAGTCAGACGTGGTGCAATCAAGATGCAATGCAGGGCATTCATCGACCCAACACCCCCAACTCAAGAGAAGGACGATAGTCAAGAAAGTAGAGAGAAGGCACTTCCCTCCTCAAAAGAAACAGACGAGCAAACGAGAGAGGAGCGAGAAGTGAGAGACGAGAGAGGAGCGAGACGAGAGATACTACAGAGAAGAGGAGTGGGCCAGATGAAGGAACAGAGAACGCTTAATGCCACCTTGACTATGGAACATACTACAATGAAGATTGGAGGGCAAGATCGCCATCTCGAAGACGATCGCCTTCAAGAGGAAGATGGTCCCCCGAAAGACGCAGAAGATCCCCCTCAATGGACATTAGGGAAGAGAGTATTCAAGAAGGTCACCTCCACCATTCGGCCCGTATAGAAGAGAAAGGCGTTCTCCATCAAATGGCCCCTCAATAAGAAAATCAAGAGCCCCCTCAGTCGGCCCATCCTGAAGATCGTCCCGTTGCATGTACTGCAACGGGACGACACATTCCTCTCCTGCATGCAGAAACGTGTCCCCCCGACGAAGGATGACTATCGCCACAGCCCGCGGTCTATGCCTCAAATGCAACAGGCGATGCGAAGGTTCGTGCAGGACCCCCAGCTGCTACGGCTGCGGAAGCTCGCACCACCACGTTTTCTGCTCCAGAATATGGAAAGACAAGATGGGAGGAAGATACAATAATCAATATCATTAATCTCAATGACAATATCAATACACACTCAAATAAACAATCAATTCGACTAATTATCAAATATCCGACCCAATCAACTCAAATATCAATATTATGTGCTTCAATTAAATTTGAATAATTCAATAAAGCAATTCTACATTCAGTGTTCCCGTTCTTTTTCAAAGTGTATCCTAACAATAATGATGATATCCTATTGGTGGTTCTTCTGATTGTCTGAAAGTTACGACGCTTCTTCCTACAGCCCGCGGCCCGCGGGCCACACATTTGTCAAACATTTATTAAAATATTAGATGTTCAAATCGCAAAAAAAATCGTAATTTCGTGAAAATCGCAATTGATACACATGGACATTGGAACCACTTAGTTGCTATACTTTCAGGAATCGGTTGTCAACTATGGCGCATTTTTGCGTATAGTCAAGAATAGCGCGAACGTCGATTTCGAATTCCAACGCACCATGATAACGTACCAAGGGCTAATGAAAGCTTTTGAGGTTTACCTTTCACCATTACTTTGAAAACTATCGTCATTGCACCAGTTCGTTTAATGACATAAGCGCCTCGACATCTCAAATTTCGCTGTTGACACGAGTATCACAAGAGAAAGGCTAACTGATAGAGCGTCTGGACCAGTTATTGAGTTCGATTTTGTAAATACTGGAAATGCGCACGTACAAATGCTCATTTTGCGCCCGAAAGACAATACTTAATTATTGATTATCGTAACACTTTCCAGATTGTTTTAATAATGATCATCATGCTACGATAGTGGTGGATTTAACAAATACTGCGAATGATTTACTATTTGATAAAAATATGTATTTCAAATCCCAATGTTATTCAATTATGAGGTGCGGACAATACCTAAAACGGACATATCTCAAAAGAAAAAGATCACATATCGATTGATAGTCGGCCTATACACTTGGGAGTTTGTGCATTATTACCGGTATGAACTCTCTACATGTGCATTATTAAAGGAGGACTATCGGCAAAGTAGCCACGTCGAAAGAAGGGAGGTTCCACCCTCCATACATCATAGCTCGAGCTGGGGGTCGGGCATTTCGGCAACGGAGCGCCCTTCGCTGGAGATTCGAAATAGCCCCTTGTGAGTTGTCTCAGTGTAACCAGTGCGTGCTACTCCACATTTGTATATACAATTCTTGTTACCAATTGAACTCGAGTTTCACTCGATCTATGTAGGGGGCTCATGGTCAAAAATTGAGAATTTGGGTGGAAAATCCAAAAAGAGGTTAGATAAACACCAAATATCGTAACCAATTTAAAAAAACCCATGTTACCGGGTAAGAGTTGTTACTAGAATATTGAAATATGAATTGGTTAAGATAGTTGGTGTTTATCTAGCCACGGTTTTCCACTCAAATTCTCAATGTTGACCATGAACAATAAAAAGAAAAACTCAAGTTCGCCTGGTAACAAGAATTATAAATGCAAATGTAGGGGAGCACATCGTGGTTACAATGACGCAACTCCCAAGGAGATAGTCGAATCTTTAGTGAGGAGCGCTCCGTTGCCGAAATGTCCACCCCCCTCGAGCTAGGAGGAGTACAAACATCGGTAGCATAGCTCAGTCGCGCAATCAGAAGGTTGCGGGTTCGATTCCCAACAGTTTTGACAAATCTTCAAGAGATTTGGATTCGCGCACCTCCCTCAAGCGGCACTCATCCAAATTATCATCATTGTTGAGAGAAGAAAAATTAATGAATTTTTGGAACCTTTAATCGTTAAGACGAGCTAGGTCATGGTTATGAAAGGCAAAGTTGAACTTTGCCTACAGTCCTCCTTTAAATTCCGTTACCATACGATCTCTAGTTTTCACCCCTTACCAACGGCCCCTCACCAACGTTATGGGTTCATATGTTCAAAATATGCAGAATACTCGAGTTACCCCGGGTAGATGCCGGAACATTCTATTTTTTTCGAAATGCGCGCCAACGCCTTCCCCACGCGGCGTTGTATTGGAAATATTAAACTCCGAAACGACGCTACTAATGCAATGCTTGTCGCTTCTCTAGCGTGATCCTCAAATATGATTGAGCATTATATTATGCCTTTCGCCTTATCTTGTCTTGTCTTATTGTTTTTTTTTTGTTTACGACCACTATTTTATTAGGCACATGCAGATTTCTTTTAGAAAGCAAATCACGCTTTCACCACGCGTTGTCATTCGAATTCCAAACATCTTTGAATAGACGCTACTTATTGCATTCATTATTCGCCTGTCTGCCTAATTATTATGTCTACCAAGCTATTCTCGTAACGCTCCCCTTTGCGCCTCCTCTCAACATAAATGGGTGGCTCCCATTACTTATTAGCTACATCTTGGTCATTGGTGTAAACGAAAGGCATTTGATTTGATGCTGATTCCAATACACTGTATGGAGATTTCGTTCATAAGTAGTTAACGCGTTCTATAAATGTTGCATGTTTCGCAGTATTACATCCCCAAAGTTGATGTTTCTCATATCCAACTACTCTCCATTCCGATTATAGTTGTATATTTCTGTGCTTTTTATACCACTGTATTATATTCTGAATCATTGTCTCTAAATTAGTATTTTCTTTCAATTATTTATCACCTGAGCACTATTTCCAGATGTGATTAATAATTGAATTCAATTCAATTAGTCTTTCATCTAGGGCGCCGTAATTCTAGCAATATTCGATTCAGCCAGATGCGTATAACACACGACGCATGATTTGCATGTGTCGTTTAACAGCGTTATATTTTACCCCGTGGCAGCCCTTTTCATTGATTAATGTGCATTATGTCTTATGCATGTCACTCTTACAACCCTCACATTTTGTATGGCGTATACAAATGTATTTTCAAATTCCCTAATATTTCAGCATGTCCCACTACACAATGGAGTGGACAACCTCGAATTCCGACAGTGAAAATAAATTAGAGGTACGACCTAGAATTTTTAAAAAACCGTATTTAAAACGTGCATATAATTCAGACAACTCTTCACAGCTTGCCGAACGAGATTATATCGGAAAAATTTGAATATCTCCCCTTCATCGATCGTACGCGTTTCGGCTCTCTTAACAGACGCTTTCACGGTATGGACGCCAAGGCCGGAAATCGCTTTGTACAGCGCGTATTTGTCAATATGGTAATGCATTAACATAAATAGTTCTCCTGATGATATACTACGCTCATATCATGGACGAACCGTTATATTTAAAATATATAATTCCAGAGCACTCAGCGCATCGAAGTTACGCAGAACGGATGTTGCTACCGCGCTGTGATTAGTTGGAAAGTACTAAATTACTTGAAGAACTGGACAGCTGCTATTCTCAAGATCTGCGTACGTGTTTGATAAAAATCACGTTTCATCAGTGTTTATTATACATGTTTTGTATTTATGAATATCATAATGATTTTAGGTTGACCTAGATGCGAAGAGCGAACGATGGATTGTGAACACATTCAGAGATCTTAAATTCCGAAAGTTGGATATATTATTCGACGACTATTCGGGAAGGTATGTATGCTCAATACGGGAACATGTGTTTGCTTTCTAACAAACCTGATTCTACAATTCTAAAAACTTCAAAATTTCCGAAAAAAACTCGTGTTTTTATGGGTGATGGTGGCGCATAGTTTAGAGGTTCTTAACATTTATAGTATTTCGATCTCGCTACGCCTCGTTCAAACATTCAAATATGCGCTGGCGAGATTTTCTTGTAAAATCAAACATTGAGGCGGGTCGGGTGTATGCGACTCAGGACCGAAACACCCACCCGCTCTTTTCTAGGAAGTAATACTCTGCTCTATTATCGTGCTAAGGCAATTATCTCTACTTTTCATGCCATTTCGATTTCACTTTAATTTAGCTTACCCTGTTTCGCTCTGTGCAGGTGAGAGCTTGGCTCCTCTCCAATGTGAGCAGGGTTTCAGTTGCATTCCCTATTCTTGTTTTCTTTATCCTTTAGTCATTCTAAACGCTATCCCTTATTCTCTCTACCTTCTGCCTGTTCATTTTCATATCTTTTCCCACGTCCACTTCTTTCTTTTTTACTCTTTCCGTTCACTTTTGTGACACCCAAGGGTTTGGCGATTGGAGTTTATCTCCGCATTAAGGCCAACCCTAAACCTATCTGGACCCCCCTCCTCGCAGTATCAAGGGCCCTTGTGGTCGAATTGCGTTTAAGGAGGGTGGGTAGTTGTTCTTTGAACAACAAACAACATAAATATTCAATTCTTTCAATTCAATTTCTCTATTTTTAACTTCAAAACTCTTCTATCTACTTATAATTTACAACTTCCCTCTTCCTCATTCCTGCAGGGCGTCGTGTGGCGCGGTGATCAGGTACGCACCGTGCCCCCCGCCAACTGTGGGGGAGGAATGATTAGAAATTCTCAAATTCATTTAAATTCTTAATATCTTATTCTCAATTCTCATAATCTGCATGCATTCTCTGCGCGCTCTCTTTTTCAAATATTTACAACAAAAATCGACAAACCACACCCAATTTGTTAATAAAACTGCAATAGGCCGGTGGTATATGCCTTCTTCCTTTTCTCCCACTCTCTCATTTCTCAATCCGGGAAAGAATTCCCGCAACCACCTCCTCTTGCTTCTACATTTCAATTCTAAAACCAGCGCATAGGCTTTTTGTGCCTCTTTCTTATATATCCCATTACATCATCAATTACTTCTGCAACTATTTCGCCCATTATATTCTTTCACTTTATACTTCAAATTCCCCTAAATCCTTAATTTCTAGATTCGTAATCATACAGATTCAACTGGCTTTATCCCTTACTCTCATTTCAAATTCAGAAATCCTTCTTCCCTACGTCTGCAGCGATTGTCGTCTCTTCTGACCCATAGGTCGGCGGAGAGGGGATGACAGAGCAGTCAAGCCAGATACATATGGTTCTCCCACCATAGAGGGGTCACGCCATGGCAGCAGTCCTGC
The DNA here is from genome assembly GCA_036245805.1 of Pristionchus mayeri. Taxonomy (NCBI): domain Eukaryota; kingdom Metazoa; phylum Nematoda; class Chromadorea; order Rhabditida; family Neodiplogasteridae; genus Pristionchus; species Pristionchus mayeri. The sequence goes on along the minus strand of BTRK01000002.1, from coordinate 4,090,084 downwards.
CGAATGTCCGTCGATCGACTTCATAGTAAGGGATGGGCATCCCTCATACAGCCCGCTAAAAACACAAAAAACGCGTCTAAATTAATTCATTCATCTACTTTTGTTAGGCGAGAGTGTGGGAGCAATCTCATAACTCTTGGAGAACACTCAATCCATCCTGGTCGTTCCTGTGGAAAGCCACGTTGTCGAATTTGTCCAAAATCTAATTTCAAAATTGGCGCAACTAGCAATATAACTAATGATGTGTTCCTAACGAATAAAAAAGCAGAGGATCACTGCATGACAAAAAATGTGGTGTATTTAATAACGTGTACTGTATGTGGAAAGCAATATGTCGACGAGACCACACAAACGCTAAAAAGCAGAATTTCCCAACATAGCTACTCATTCGAGAAGAATCACCTTCATACCTTCCTCAGTAAACATTTTAAGGAAGCTTTGCATGATCGTAATTCATTCACTGTTGATATTCTAGATCATGGAAAGGACAAAACTGAACTCCTGCAAAAAGAACTTCTCTGGATAAAAGCACTGAATACTGCATACCCTTTCGGTCTGAATGACTCCATAAAAAACTTTGGATATATATCCGAGGGAATAAACCCCCTCGAAAAATCTACACATCCATACCAAACATTACCAATTGCAGACCTCCCTAAAAACCGAAGAGGAAAGAGAAAGCGAACCAGAAGAAAATCTGCAGCCAAGTGTACAAAAACTATAATGGAAATTGTTGACAAGATAGATAGTATAGAAAACAAAGAGCTTTATATTTACGGTCGATCACTTACCCATTATGAAATGAGAAAATTAGAATCATTTACTGCTTCTTCAGATTTCAACTTATTGACCCATGAAATGAAATACAAAATATTCTCAATTATCTGCCCGCATTTTTGGGAATACAAGACAAATGAAACAATAAATGATCAGCCAAAAGCACTTTTGAAGCTGCATTACTTTGGTAAATTCATGGAGAGAATAAAACTTTCTAAGATTCTCAATTCGGAAAACATTAAAAAGCTCTACAAAGAAATAACCGATGACCCAATGACCATTCCTCGCGTTCAAATTACATATTCCTTAGGAGCGTCGACATCACAATATCTTTGTAATTATGGTAAATTCCTTAGAAGTCTCGACAGTAATGGCATAGCAAGGATTCTAAACTCGCCATGTAATTGTATTCAATATCCAGAATTCGTCGATTCAAACTACCAACACGTATGCTCTGGAAACACGAATATTGTACGGGATCCGGATCTTCGAAACATTTTCGAGAAAGGAACAAAATTCAGAATACAAACATATAATGATCCTCAAACTGTAATAGATTCAATTCGGGAATCATGCGAGATTCTATTGACCGGGCTGATACGCAAGCATCGAACTCATAAAGACAAAATAAGTAAAATCAAAGATAAATTCCATAAACTAATTTCCGATAAGATTAACAACAGATTAAACTTCAAACAAAATGAAATTAGAAATCATAAAATTTTCTCCTACAAAGTTTCTCAACTTCATAAAGACTTTGTAGTGACAATGGTTGATAAAGCATCTGGTAACTACGCCTTTACTTGTAAGAAATTATACCTCAAATTTATGGAAAAAGAACTAAATACTACAAGCGACGGAAACAGAACTTATGAGTTGAAATCCCATATACTCCCCATAGATATAAAAACTAATCATGAACGATTCACAAGAAGTTTTGGAATTTAACCACTCACAGATGGTAATCTACCCAAAATCTATGGCATTCCGAAAATGCATAAAAACCCTATCAAGTTCCGATTCATAACCGGTGCCCATGACAGTACTTTAAAACCATTATCGATAGAATTACAAAAAAATACTTAAATTTCTTCATAATCACTTCAGAAGATATTGTGAAAATATAACTAGTCACGACAGGATAAATAGATTATTTTCTATTCAAAATACATTCAAGGTGGTTCAACAACTGAGCACAGTTCATAATCCAAATTCAAAAATATTTTGTGCGGATTTTTCCTCGCTCTTCACGAATCTTCCCCATGACATGGTTAGAGAAAAACTCTACTATCTTATAGATCTCCTATTTAAAAATGCTGGCTCCGAATACCTCGTAGTACAAGGAAATTGCATTCGATATGATAGAAATAATTCCAGTAGTTCTGGTAGATCATATCACAAAGTAGACATAAAAGGTATTATCGATGTCATCCTCAAAAATTCATACGCATATTATGGAGAACATCTGTACCAACAAAATAAAGATATTCCGCAAGGTAATAATGCATCTCCACAGATTGCTGATGTTACATTGGCAGTCATGGAATTTCAGTATATCCAAAATCAAATAAAAGTTGGGCATTCTTTATCATATTCACTGAACAGAACCTTCAGATATATTGATGATCTCTTTCACATCTCCGAGAAAGCAAATGATTTTATACGAATGACCACCGACATGTACCATCAGTCGCTCACACTTGAACAAACAAACACCAACCTCTACGAGGCAGCCTTTCTGGATCTATCAATTTCAATATTGAAAACCGGGAAAGTACAAACTTCACTGTATAACAAAACAGATGACTATTCATTCTCAGTGATTCGATATCCACATTTCCAATCCAACATTCCGATGTCTATGGGTGTGAATACCCTCCATGGAGAAATAATTAGAATTTTCCGTAACTGCTCCTCCTTCGAACATTTCTTAGATAGAGTGCATCAACTATCAAGATATTTCATAACAATTAAATATCCAAAAGACATAGTTTTCTCTAGAATTTACAAAACTCTAAATAATAATCCAACCATCGCTTTGAAATACGCACTACCGAATAATGAAATATGTCTTCAAATAATTAACGGAATCTAACCAATTATCCGATGAAATTATAGTAATTTTACCAACAAACGAGAGAGTCAATAACTCTACGCTCTTTGTTTCACCCTTCCCCTTCCCCGTCTTCCAGGGAGAGAGACAGCTGACCGTTCGCCTTGATCTACCTCCTGTCTTGCCAGACAACTGACCTTTGGCCTTGATCTACCCCCTGTCTTCCCTCCTACTCTCGCATCGATTGATATCACCCTCTTTCCTTCTCACTCCACTCATTCGTTCACCTTGTTCTCATCGGAGTTTACTAAAAGGTAAAGGTAAAGGTACATCCCGTCTTCGAGACTGGGCTCGCGGGAGAACACTGCTAGGCCAGTGTCAATTTGGGCAGATTCAGTCCGGAGTGCCCACCTTTCGCCAGACCTATTTACCTGCGTGATCTAGTCACGACTACCAATTCCCCGTCCCCAATGGGTAGGCACCTTGGTGGTGGCTGTCTCGGAGTTTACTATATTTATTATTTTCACATTCGCATTCTGTCGTGAATCGTTTTCTGTCGCGTTTTTGTTGTTTGTTGAATCACTTATCTCTCTAATTATATTATATCTATACTTTTACTACCCTTTTATTTTTTCTACTCGTTCCTTTTGGTAAACTACTCGTAGTGGGCATCGCACTGATGAGGTCCCCCCATTGCGAGGCGGGTCGGGTGTATGCGACTCAGGACCGGCTCTTTTCTAGGAAGTAATACTCTGCTCTATTATCTTTCTAAGGCAATTATCTCTACTTTTCATGCCATTTCGATTTCACTTTAATTTCAGGCTTGTCATCGAACTTCTTCAAGGTCGAACGGATGTCGACGAAGTTTCCATTTGGTGGCAAACCGTTATAGGACCGGAGAGTGTGAAGAAAACGATCAGTGCACTGCCACCAATCGCAAAATACCGAATCGGCGCTGCCTCTGTTGGTTGTGCCGTAAGTTTTTTTTCTTCAAATTATTAATGTTTATTTTTTTGCGAATCCATGAAAATCACAATCATAATTTATACATCTGGGTATTTACAATAAAAACTTTAATATTTTCAGGAATCGGTTGTCAATGATGAAACCTGTTTGCACATGGTCAACAAGAGTCCTTCCGTCGATGTCGATTGCCAACGCACAATGATAACGCATGAAGGACTAACGAAAGTGATAGAGGTTTGCCTTTCATCATTACATGTTTAAATATTTTTAATTTAAAAAAAAAATTAATTTAAAAATTCAGATTGTCTGCGACTCTAGTGAAGATAGAAGAGGCGTTTAGAATATCAGGGCGCCAACTCGTTCAATGGTTTAGAAATCTCGATCGCGCTAAGTTCGCTATTGGCAAGAGAAGTGTCACTCATAGACCATCCGGAATCGATATTGAGATCGGTGAAGTATATGATGGATTCTGGCCGGTGCATATTGTGCGTCCCACAGTCAATAATTGATTATTGATTAATGCCACATCCCCTTGTTTTAATCATGCTCATACTAGCTACAATGATGATTTATCATATGCTTTAAATAATTTAACTGTTGATATTTATTGTATTTAAATACACAATTATGAGCAAAACATGGCGACTCGGAAATCATTGCAATACTATTCGAACATGATAAAGTAATGTTTTAATCGCAAATTTCCCATTTGCCACTTCTAATGCTTGCTTTCCTCATGACATTCAAAATAAATACATGAATACCAAGCCAAATAACATTCATTTATGCACGTTAAACGCAGATCTGGTGACCACACTGATGTATCGTTAAAAATCAGCGCAATGATATTTGCAAAATTTTCCAGCAGAATCATCGACAAACATTCGATCGTTGCAATGGCTTTAAACATCGTATCAAACTTCTCACACCCAAATTGCATCCCTCTGCTGTGTACCTTTATTCACACATATTACAGCCTTCCTTCGTAGGGGCTGACTGCAAGAAACCCTGTCTTTATTCTGTTTCTAAGAGGTCGGTCAGATGAAATAGCACGCACAATGCAGAGAGCCATTTCTTTCCAATCTACCACCTCCCTTCTTCAGTTTCATTAGCCTCATTACCATATCTTCACAAAAACGACTTTTTTCACATATTTTTGCACAAAAATAGTTTATGCAAATCAATGTGTACCAGTCAGAAATACAATGATATTCATGTGCGATAAAAAACGATCCAGCTGATGCACAGCTTCTCATTCCTAATCTGCACCCCTCTATTGTTGCGCCTTTCATCGCACATCCTTCAGCCTCCTCGCCTTCATTAGCCTCATTTCCCCCGCAGATCTGCGCAAATAAGGAAAATTAAGGCCCATGCCTCTTAATTTCCATTCCTCTCATTCCTTTCTCACTTATCGACCCTCTCGTTTTGCTGAACCTCTCTAAGGTCAGAGCCACCAGAAGCCGAGGGATATTGAGATATTGAGAAGCGTCCTCCCCCCACAGGATATCCGTCTCGCGAAAATAATAAGGGTCACATTTCTCGAATTATTCGTACCCCTCATTCTTCCACGAACAGTGACCGTATGGCTCTACAGATTGCTGCTTGTGCAGCTTCAGCACGAGGTAAGCCCAATTATAATACGAGTTTTTCTGTGTCCACCCATCGTTGCGGATATGCCACATCCGCCGGGGATAATTGCGTTAATGAAATGTTTGTACCGATTCTATCTTGAAAATTCTAAAGCGTTGAAAATTCGAGATCTTGTTTTGTTAACGAAGATTCACAATGCGAAAACACGTAACAAGAGATTCGCTAATGATGTCGAGAAAGGAAAGCCTACGAGCTTGAATCGAGAATGAACAAAGACAAGCACATAGGAAGCTTCTTCCTGGATTGGCTGCACAAGAATCGACTCTTTTCATTCTGCGTTATTGCTCTCTAGTGTAGATGTGAGATAGAAAGTGAAAATAAGGCTATTAATTTCGTTTGAGGCCAACACGTATCCAGCCTCTTTCTAACATTTGTAAAGCTCACAGATTTTGTTTTTAACTGTTATGTTTCAGATTGATTTCAAAATTAATTCGAGTACGTCACTGCAGTAAATCTTGAATTCGTTCTTTTCAATAAAAACCGATCAAAAGCATACTGTTTTCAGAGATATTGCTGCAGTATATGCTTACGATCAAATGCAATTTTCGAAAATATCTTCCCAATTCAGCGATAATGGCGGAGCGGCGGATGTTGCGGGAGTCGGTGGACCGGGAGGACGAGGAGTTCCGCTTCTCCTTCTGTTGCGATATGCATGCTGAGGTGTGATTTTTTTGTAAACGATACCAATGCTTCACTTCACAAGAAGTGTTATTCATCATTATTTTCGCTTCAATGCACAGGCATTTGCAATTCTATTTGAATTCTACCGTTTATTGTACTGTTATAGTCTGTGATTTCTAAACTGCTATCGAAACACGAAATCGATATAGTTATCTATTTCCTTATTCATCTTTCCAGAAAGCGGCTAAGATGGTGATGAAGGGCGTTTACGCGATACAAGTTCTGCACTTTCTTGGCTTCATATTTTATGTAAGGTCTTATTGGTTTATGTCACTGTCAGTCGTTCTTCCATTGGACTAGCACTCCGGTTAGCCAAACGCATAGGTCGCTAATATCCTCAGGACAGACGGAACGTTGAATTGGAGAAGGGGGGGGGGCTGTCGTGATAGTCGTACGATGCGTTATTTTTTTCTTTCTTTCCAGAGTCACCCGCACGCGATCTCACTCGTTATGGAGTTCATTCTGGTCTCGCTGCTCACATACGGGGTCTATGGCGCGCACCGTAGCTACTTTGTCTGCCTAATCGTATGGGAGGTAATTTTTTTTCTGTATATAATGTATACCCGGAAAAAGTGTTGTATGAGGGTATCGAAATAAAGAATACGCATTGCGAAATATCGGGGGAAACGTAGATCATTTTCGCAAATATTGTTTTTAAATTTACATTTAACTTCTTTCCAGATCGAAGTCCTGATGCAGGCAATCTACTTCACTCTACTCATCAGCGCGAATGATAATGTAAACATTTGTTGGAACTTATCTTGCATAAAAACTGTCGTTTTCAGGTGATCAAAACGCTCCATCCACGGCTCGTCGATTTCAGTGAGTTATTTTACAGACGAATATCAACATTCGATTGAAACGACCAAATTGTTTGAAATCTCTTTACTGAAGCATACCTCAATTTCTGTGAGAAAAATTGAATCGTACCTTTAGAGTTCGTCTGTTCAGTTAATTGAAACTGTTTCTCAGGTAGGTTTCAAGTGAGCTCCATAGTTAATAGACTCATACGCTTTGTGAAGCGCTTGAAACACATCTGAAAATCGCATTGACTTACCTTAAAAAGTAAACCCTAGTTACTTTTCATGAAAATTGATCATTCATAAGTGAATTATTGTTTGAAGAATGTGTTCATGACATAAAGTGGCTCTTGCTCTAGCATAACTGAATCTCACGGCTCGCAAAAAACGAAATCATCCTTGAATTCTCATCCTTAATTATTGTGGCATAAGAAAGAGTCGTTGTTTACACTATCTTTACAATCGTGCAGTCGACAGCAAGGAAGTGTACGTCATTTGCTTCGCTCTAGCCTGCGTCTTCGAGTTTCTTCTGTTCATCCTTCTCTACAATGTGAGGCTTTAAAATTTAGAATGTTTTGCATCGGAAATATATTTTTTTTCAAGGTAATGAGCACCTACAACACCTTCCTCAAGGACCAGGAGAAAGCCAAGATCGAGTCGGCGAAGCTGAAAGAGGTTTGTAAATATCATCAAAGATATTTCAATCATCTCAAATCCAGAAAATAATAGTCGCTTTGTTTAACAGTAAGTGCAGTATAGCTGGAAGGAATAATACGTGAACAACATGAACTTGAAAAACCAGCAGATATATGAGTTTTTGCTGAATGGCAATTTCGCGAATATCAGATAGCTGTCCGTAAGGAATCCGGCACCGGAGGCGACAGTAAGAAAGTTGAGACGCGTCAATGACTTGGAATGCTGAGTTGCTACAATTGCTCTTCCGTATCCTCTTGCTGACCTCATCGAATGGACAATTCATTTCATAATTAGATATATATACATCTATCTTGCGAAATATCTACAATTTGTTTGATGCTATCCTAATATATTAGGTTGTTGCAAAAGTCCTGTGGTTTTTTGTGTCCGCACTTTGAACAATCATAACTCGCGTGTCTCAAATCTTAATTGCCGACAAACATAACATTGTTTAGGGGTATGCTTGAACTTTGTTCACACATATTTCAATCAAACCGATCTTGCCACCAACGCAAGAAATTATGATTTACCCAAATGCAAACAGTTGACCAAATTTTGCTTTAAATTTATTTCTCTAGATATTTGGAAGGAAAATCCAAGAAACAACTTCATATTGTTAGCTGAGAAGTAGCATTGATATTCTTTCAAAAAATAGGTTAGACCTGCCATGTGAGTGGGTTTGAACCAAATTACATGATTGCAAAAATATGAGCAGACCTCGGCTGCATGTGACTTGTACCTTCTTTTCTGAATGGAAGACCAAGCATACAGGCTCCGTCATGTGTGCGCTGTATGCACCTGAGAAGAGGCTATATTCTCATAAAAAATATTGGAGCTTGCTTCTTCTCCGTTTCAGAAAATTTGAATTTCTTATTTTTCAGAAATATGCCAAATCAACACCGAAATGCAACAATGTAGTCATGTCTAGATCAATGCATTCCTCGAAAGGGTGTAACTTCCAGCATCCATGAGAAAAAGTGTTTATAGGGTAAAGGTTGGGGCTTCATATAACCACCATAGTTTGAGCATTAATGCTTCAGAGAAAACAGAAAATTGAAAAAAGTTGCGTTTTCGATGGATGAATTTTCGTAATTTTAACTGGATCCTGTTCTCCCCTCTCTGATTGGGCAATGCTGATAGGGTGCGCATATGAAAGAGTATGCAAGGCCTGATTAGTAATCAATATCCCGAAGTTCATCTATCAATCCAACAAGAAGATGGAAGGCAAAATTTCAAAATTCCACAGGACTTATGCAACAACCTAATACATCCGTCGTCGATGTTTCATCCTTGATACATGATAACTGTAAACGCTGAGATATTGTTTTCTTTAATCGGAGTCTCTCGGTAAATATTGACCTCTAAATCTCCTGGATCCCAGTTGTACTCACTTTCGATGCGTTTCTGCGCACATCACCTGTAACGTCCAGTTGTTCACCTGGATTACATGTTTTGTGAACCAGGGGAGTGAAGAGAAGTATGAGTCACGGCCTTCACAGCCTCAGGGTGCGTGCATGAAGCTTCAAGAGAGTATGAGTCACGATCTAAGACTCGCTTGAATTTTGAACTATATCTGGAAGCAAACGTTCGAGAATGAGCGTTTGAGCCCCTGAGAATTGCCTGCCCATCCATCTCTGTCGTTTCCTTCTCCGTTCCTCCAAGGGTGAAGAAATGATGAGTGTACTCTCTCCAGTCTACACACTCTCTCACCTTTCTTTATGTCTCTCCCTTTCGTTTCTCGATCCCTTATTCGATATCCTGGCCTGGCAGCATGGAAACACAAAATGTAAGGGAAAAGAAACGAGGCCTCATATCTCCTTCTCAATGGTCTCGCTCTCTCCATATCATACACTCTCTCGCTCACTCTGATCGACGAGAGAGCGTGTGGTTTGGTGAGAGTCAGACGATTCGTCCCCTTCTCGTTGCTCGAAAAAGAGCAATCTCGGAGATGCGCGTTCGGTCGCGGATATTGGATTGGTCTGAGGTGGCAGAGAGCCCTGCATTAAATATGCTATTCCACGCTTATTCTCGGTTCCCACTCTCGATTCTTAATTAGATAATTTTCTGGAGCAATCGTTGCAATAATTGCATTTTTGTGTTTCGTCAATCATATTTACTCTTCGTGAAACACATGTTTACCCTTATTCTTAATCAGTGCTTGCAAGAAGATGCAATCTTTGCTTTTGTTCCGTTCGCTTCGTGAACTCATTTTATCACATTAATTCCCTGAGGCTCGATCCACGTTTATCTTCCTGGCTGGTGAATCCAATGCTCTTTTGGGCACAAAGAGTAGCCGAAGAACGAACCCAACGAAGAGCCCATCGCATAAATCCCTAGTGGCAAAAACCACCTGCCAAAGGGCTCATTCTTGTGAGAAGAAAATTCGATGAGAGGATAGTTTAAAATGATTGTTCGCCGCACTCTTTCAGTTTTTTGTCTAGTTAGAGAGCTTTGAAAGAGAAGAGAGCCGGGAAAGGCCAGTGTTTCTCTAATGAGAGAAAAGGAAAGAGTGCATGCAGACCCCTTCTCCTTTTAGAGGCAGCAATTTTTCAGCCCCGCTCTAAGCTCGGAAAGGAGAACCGCCCTTTTCCTTCTCCTTTTCCTTCCCTTTCCTTCGTCTTCTTCCTTCCAAGCCAGTGGTCACTCACATTTCGCATGCGTTCGATGTGTTTCACATTGATTTTGTTTTTCGCTCAATTTTTTTTCCAGATGGAGGGCGGCACTGCACCGTTCGACGTTGACAATCCACGCCATCTAGTGTCTCTCGGACCGTTTAAGAGGCACGTCACGGTTAGTTCAGCGATGATTTCAGTATTCTCGTCGAAATCAATAACTATGAATGAGTCAAACGGCAATAACAGAAAGTAAAAATGACCAAATCGTCCCAAAATTACAATCTCAGACTATTTTATTGACTATAAAATTCGCAAATAATGGCAAAATGTCCTAGGAAGCAGCAAAGGTCTTAACGCTGATGGACCTCGGCGTCACATTCTTCTTCTTCATATTCTTTCTGCTCGCGCCGGTACTTGGTTTTTGTAAGATTTGCAATAGAGTTCCTCGTTTCGGATAACTTTGCCTAATCTCTTGCACATATGAATCCTATTCGAAATTAAAGCGAAATTACCGGACACCCTAGTTCCCAATCCCCTCCCCCCGGGACTTGGCATACGATCAGACCGTGAATAGCTAAACTTAGTAGTACTAAAATACAGTTGTACATTTACCAATCCAATTTAAGACAATTTAGTGCGCCCCCCTGTTCATCATCTTCCTCACCTTCTTCGTTCCCTGTGTGCTCACTCTGCTTGCGGTGAAGAATGGAAACAAGCACTACGCGCTGGCACCATTCATCGTGTCGGTCTGTCAATAAGAATTTTCCTGAAACAGTTAAGCATGGTTGACGCTCTTTCTCGTGCCTGCAATCAAGCAAGAGGGTGATATGCGTATTCGATAAAGGCCAGGATATGCTCGTCATTTTTCCCTCACCCGTCGACCACTCGATTGAGAGAAATGCATGAAGATAGTGAGCCCTCTGATTTTGCCAACTATGGATGAGCCACAATAGTGTTGACTTGTTGACACTTTCCGTCTTTCCTCGTTCGAACACGAAAGAGCGGAATGATTCTCAAGTTCCGACTCTCTTAATTTTGCATAAAATGGAATGAATCTTTCCAATTTCTCTCAGAGATCCAATGGATCTCAAAAAATGCTAAATGAGGAAAACAGGCCAATAACGGAATTGAGTGAGAGGGAAATGGTCAATCCTACGAGAGATCCGTCGAATCTCATATTCGAATGACCTCAGATCATCAGATTACCGGAGTCAAACGACTCAGAATGAACGTATCCAAAAGTGTATGAGATTCTTCAATGAGTCGAAACACTAAGCCACAAACAATTGGCTACTGATAACAGGTGCTTTTCTTCGGCTACTGGACGATATCTTGTATCTACGCGCTATTCGCAGTTCAAGACATCTACAAGATAGTTTAGTTTGTTGATCATTACTTTTTTCCGGTTAAAAATAGTTTTGAAAAAATCGCATTCAATACATCGTTATTTTATTCACCAGGTCAAGCAAATGGTAGTCGACGTTCCAATCGCTGAAGGAATCAACTCGCCCTTCCTTAGAAGTAAATTATTTGGAGCCATTATTTTAAATATTTTGTGTAACTTGACACATACAGCGACCAAAAATGTACGTTGCCTTGTCGTGAAATTATGGAACTACGTCAAAGGCGTCATGACGCCATTAGTTCTCATCCGACATAGTGACGAAATCATGATATATGTATCTGCCTGATCTAGTTACTAAGTCGGGTCAGACGGGATACAATGATGGTAGGGTGACCCGTATTTAGATTTCTAATGGGACTATTACAGCCATGTGTTACGGTATCATCTTTGCTGTAGTTGAGGCTGCCATCTACCTCAATATGAAGGTAAGATCTAATGACTACTACAATATTTACTCTCATGTACACTTTTTGTCTCACCCTCTCTTCATTTTCTGATCGTTCGAGCCGAATCAGTCATCATTCCACAGTTGTCTTCTTAGGGTTCGCGCATAATCCATAATTACAGACCCACTACATCCTCTACCGCTTCCTCAAGGAGCAGGAGGCCGCGAGAAAGAGCGCGACTCTGCCCACTCACACTGCCGCTCCAGCCGCCTATCAGGTACATGTACCTAATTTTCCAAGCATATGTACGAAAGTTCATGAAAACATATCCATTTACGCCTTAAGAGTTCGAAGTTATGATCACCGTATCTTCATACTATAATATGTACCTCCATTCAAAGAATATAGATCGAATACATGTATTCCGGGGGGCGGACAATCCGGCAACGGACAATCGGGCAACGGATCGCCCTTTGTTGGAGATTCGCTATCCACTTGGGTGTTGTTTCATTGTAACCAGTATGTGCTACCCTACCTTTGCATATATAATTCTTGTTACCAGGCGGTCTTGAGTTTCACTCCATATCTATGTTCATGATTCAAAATTAAGAATTTTAGCGGAAAATCATGGTTAGATAAACATCAAATATCGTAACCAAATGATACCCATGTTACCGGGTTACTGTTACTGAAGTACTGGTATATGAATTGGTTTCGATATTTGGTGTATATCTAACAATGATTTTCCACTCAAATTCTCAATTTTGGACCATGAACCCCTATACATAGATATGGGGTGAAATTGAAGTTCGCCTGGTAACAAGAATTATACATGCAAAGGTAGGGTGGCACATACTGGTTACAATGAAACAACACCCAAGTGGCTAGCTCGAATCTCCAGCGAAGGGTGATCCGTTGCCGGATTGTCCGCCCCCCTGTAATCCGAAACTATTTCTGCATTATTCTAGTGTTTTGTTTCAGGGTTCCTACCAAGGCTACGATGCGCAGCCTCAGTTCGTACAGAACACTGTCTACTGATGCCTAACTCGGCCACTTAATCTCTATTTAACCAACCTAATTTACTATTCGTGCTTCCAGACTCGGAATAGAAGCTAAATTGACCAATTACTCTGCTTTGCTTGACCACAGCATTGCTGAGTCGCTAAATTTGTAGAGGGCTGAAAATACGACCTAAACATGTCTCGCTTAATATATGGATCGAATGTTATGTTGATAAAGCTAGCTGGTCGTCAAATTCGGAACGTGCAAAATAATTAACAATTGGAATCTATTCTCGATCTACAAACACACTCCCAGCTGTTTTTAAGAGACCGTCCACGAAACGACGTAACAACTACGCAGGGGTCCACGGATGGCTAAGAATTCGATAATTCCCAAACTTTTTTTCTGAAGTGTGGGTTCCGAGTGCTGATTGAAGGCCGCAATGACTAAGGCTAGGGGTCGATTTTGAAAAAGTTACAGGTACCCCCATTTTGGAGGTCGAAAAAGTCGATATCTCAGAATGACATGTGAAATAGATTTTCCGGTGTATTTTCACGCGTAGTATACGAATTTTGATATCTGAGTGCGAGAAAATGCGAAATAAAAAAGTTTATCTCAAAAAACCAATTTTTCGTCAAAATAATCGAGTATATCGATCTGAAAATGTCCGAGTTGCACATTCTCGATACGATTTTCATAATTTTCGTAAAAAGTTATGTATAATGTGAAATTTTCAGAATTTTTAAAAAATAGACTTGAGATATTGCGATCCAAAGTATGAAAAATACGTCAAATTGCTGAACCTGGGTTCACATGGCCCCGAAAATTTTCGCCCCCTGTAGCTCTACTGGTCTAAAAACAATTCGTCATGTCTTATACAATCATCTTAATCAACTTTTAGGCGGCAAAGTCATATAGAACATAAATTTGAAAAAGTCAAAAATTCAAAAAATTCGAAAAATGTCCAAAATTGATCTTGGCAAAAATGATGTCAAACCTGCTTTTCATGAGCTCTAACATAAAAATTCGGTTTCTACGTATGGAAAAATGTCGGGAAACCTCTTCTATTTATATTTTAAAAAAATTTTGGCCCTCGAACAGAGGCTGAAAATATGAAATTTCAAATTTGTGATTTTCTCGCTTTTTCGAAGTAAAAATATGATGGAGATGATTGTATAAGACATAGCTAATTGTTTTTAGACCAGTAGAGCTACAGGGGGCGAAAATTTTCGTGGCCATGCGAACCCATGTTCAGCAATTTGACGTATGTTTCATAATTTGGATCGCAATATCTCAAAAGTCTATTTTTTTAAATTCTGAAAATTACATATTATGCATAACTTTTTAAGTAGATTCCGAAAATCGTATCGAGAATGTGCACCTCGGACATTTTTAGATCGATACACTCGATTATTTTGACGAAAAGTGGTTTTTCGAGCTACACTTTTTAATTTCGCATTTTCTCGCACTCAGATATCGAAATTCGTATTCTACGCGTGCAAATACACCATAAAATCTATTTCACGTGTCATTCTGAGATATCGACTTTTTCGACCTCCAAAATGGGGGGTACCTGTAACTTTTTCAAAATCGACCCCTAGCCTTAGTCATTGCGGCCGTCAATCAGCACTCGGTACCCACACTTCAGAAAAATAAGTTTGGGCATTATTGAATTTTTAGCCATCCGTGGACCTGTTACGTTCTCTCGTGGACGGTCTCTTAAGCAATTCACTCCACCGGTGCGCCGATTGTTTACACTATCGATCGCATCTGATATAGATCACGGATGAGGGAAGGGCACAGTTGGAATAAGACCTTCTGACCAGTCAAATGGACGAGAGATCGCGTAAACAAGAGAGAAAGAGATATTGAGGTATAGAGACCGTGTAAACACGAGAGAGCCATCCCTCATTCCCGTAGGCGAGAGCTAATCAAAACGATTTACGCTAGTGAAGGAACTCATTCTCCACCATGGCATCAGAAGAGATGCCTAATTTCAATGAGAACGATGACAAGTACAATACCATCTGCTGTGTTCATGTAAAGGTGATAATTTGCATTTTTTGTCCTGCCTTTCTCAATGATGTCTTGCCAAAGCTGTCGGGTCGGATGATAACAAAAACAAAGCGCCCTTCCCTTTTTTTCATCTTCCCCAGTGTCAGAATGTCTTCAGCGAAAATGGAAAAGGAAAATGGATATGGTTATCATCCAGAAGACTTCCATCCGACATCCGATACTTGATCATGTTCCAGACTCTGGCCAAGGCGCACACCCATTTCGTCACTATCCTTGCCATCCTTTTCATTGCCTTCGTTTTCCATGATCCGGTAAAGCGCTTATTTTTTCAAACAAATATGTGAATTTGTGTATTTTGCATTCTCACTATCGACTTATCAATCCATGATGTTTTGATTAAAAATTTAATATGAAATGGAAATTTAGAGAACCGACCCTCGTACTGTCGTCTTTGTCCTCGTGTTCACTGGTGTGCTACTGTACGGAGTGCACGAGGAGAGCACGTACTTCATCATTCCCTACACCTCCTTTTCAGTACGGTTTTGCATTTTCAGTTCACTTTTACACAATCATCCATAGGGATCTCGCAAATAATGCGGTGGTTCTGAGCGGTTCGTTTTTTGGTAAAACATTGAAAAAGAGGTGGAGAGGATAGTAGTACGAACAATGCGAATGGGGATATGTATCTACAGCCTCAAAAAAAAGGCAGACAATGTATCACAAAATAGATCTCTCACGAAAAGCTTTGTAATGCTTGCATTGTAATGGTTGTTCAGCTCTCCGCCACTCTTGTGATCTTCCGAGAATATTCCCTGAATCATTGCTGGAAAATCGTTGTAAGTTTTTTGTTGCGAGACATTTTGCATACTATCAGTTATAATAAAATCATTCAGAAATTCACGAAATCGTATGCTGAATGGGAGTATTTTCTGCAGAAAGGTTTTTATTTTATCTAAAATACTACTCATCGCTGAAAATCAATGATCTGAAGCTCGAACAAAAAATCGGGAAAAAATCAAATCATTTTGGATAATCTGTATCCATTTCAGTTGTTATGGTGATCATGGTACTCTCGATTATGTTCGTGCTCTGGCAAGTTTACGTGAGTGACCGAACTTCCATACATTGAATGCACAAATATTTGAACGTGCACTTTAAATAAATCCGTTCTTGATAAATGTTGAAAGCTTACAAAAGAAGTTTAAAAAACATTATTACATTTAAATATTGCAAAATCAGATCCTACTCCGTTTCCTTGCTTTCCTAAGGGACAAAAGGGTCGCTGAAATGAACACGAACGAACAAGTAAGGAAATACCTATATGAGCTTTTTTTACTTGAATACGATCTACATTGGCTAGTAAAAATGAAAGTTTGACGAATTCGTTATCAAATATTGATGTTATGAATTTTGAATATTACAGTTATTTCGAAAATGAACATTGTAATGTTTCAGGAGATGAATCCGATCGTCGATGTAGCTCCTCCCTCTTATGAATCAGCGAGTGGCGAGAAGATGTTCACCATTATCATCTAAGCCTAAATATAAGCCTAAATATCGCGTATCGGCGGGGATCCGAATAAACTGATGATTTTCACAGCTTTCTAGATTATTTGAACGAAGTCTTGCTTCATCAGTTCTTCACATTGACGGCTTTGTGTACACAATTACAAATGAACACATGTTTTGCAAATTTGAGGACAAATTATTGGCACAATACTGAAAAAATTCGATGTGCATTAAATGGTATCACTACTTTCAAAGGTTTGATGATCGACAACTGATTATTAAAATAGCTGGAACAACAGACTCGACCCTCCTCTCGTATCCAATCATTTCCTCCCTTTCCGCTCGTTCAGATCAGTCGCCTTTCGTCTCATCGCATCATTTGTCACTTGAATCCACGTAATTTATCACGTTTTGTTTAATCAAATGGTAAACTGATTACCGTACATTTGATGCATCATGAACGATGTCATGGAAAATGTGGAAAAAAAGTCACTGTCATTAAGAGATCACACTTGCAGTTATGTGATTCCTCTCCGTCATTCTCATCGCACTCGCCCTCCTTCCTGCCTCTACCTCTCTCAAGTGTGTTGAGTGGACAGATCGGATCAGAAATAATGGGGCAAGTGTCGAGCTGTTCCTAAGGTATTCCGGAGAGTGAATTGATGAGAAGCACATATTTTCAATTTTCTTTGAATTGGACACTTGTCAATATCTGAACAAAGGCATTTTCTGAAAAGCCTTTGTTAACATCCTGGAAAGTATTCTTATAATTGATCGGTGCACCTTCCGAAGCTATGCATATTTACCGATCTATGTTATTTCAATATTTCTTCATCTTATTATCGAATCTATTTGCATATGCTCTTCATGGAATATTTACTAAAAACAACTTTGGAAATGTGTTGCTGAGTGCATCAATCAATAATATCACATGGTCTGATGTGTTTATTGTACTCGTTGCAGAAAGAAGTTGCCTGCTTAACAGACCGTCCACGAGAAAACGTAACAAATAGGAGGGGTCCACGGATGGTAAGAAATAGATTCTCCCGGTAATTTTTTTTCTGAAGTGATGGTCCCAAGTTAGGAACACAGGCACCAATAGCTAAGGTTTTAGGTCGGTTTTGAAAAAGATACAGTAACCCATCATTTTTGGGGTCGAAAATTTCGATATCTCAAAATTGCATGAGATATAGATTTTCTGGTGTATTTTCACTTGTGGAAAACGAATTTCAACATTAGAGCTCACGAGATGTCGATCTAAAAAAGTTAGGCCCAATAAACCGATTTTCTCGGTCGAAATCGGCCAAAAACTTCTCATAACAAATTTGGATGCCCCTGAGGGGTGTGTTTTCCTTGCATTTTCGGAATGTACGTGTTCAAATGGATATTCTATGATTTTTTCAGATTTTTAAAAAAGGGTATTTTTCAGAATTCACATCCAAAGATAGGACTCGCTGTTTGGACAAAACCTGTAGATCAGGCCACAGTAGGTATAGAGACCTGAATCATGCATCGAAATGTAGAGGAGATCAAGCTGAACATTTCATATGTTGAAAGTGAGTTTCTATCTTTTCGTTGAGGCGCGCTGCAGAGCCTGGAAGTTAACAAACTCGACAGTGGAGGCGCGCGGGAGACCACTAAATAGAGGGGAGGGAGAGGGAGGTCAGGCTGCGAGCGCCAGAAGGTTAGAGCGCGCGCTCTCGGGGGAATGTTGCCTATTTCTGACGAACTTCCAGGCTCTGCAGCGCGCTTCAACGAAAAGATAGAAACTCACTTTCAACATATGAAATGTTCAGCTTGATCTCCTCTACATTTCTATGCATGATTCAGGTAGAGACCTACCTACTGTGGCCTGATCTACAGGTTTTGTCCAAACAGCGAGTCCTATCTTTGGATGTGAATTCTGAAAAATACCCTTTTTTTAAAAATCTGAAAAAATCATGGAATATCCATTTGAACACGTATATTCCGAAAATGTAATGCAAACACGCCCCTCCGGGGCATCCAAATTTGTTATGAGAAGTTTTTGGCCGATTTCGACCGAGAAAATCGGTTTATTGGGGCCTAACTTTTTTAGATCGACATCTCGTGAGCTCTAATGTTGAAATTCATTTTCCACGAGTGAAAATACACCAGAAAATCTATATCTCATGCAATTTTGAGATATCGAAATTTTCGACCCCAAAATGATGGGTTACTGTATCTTTTTCAAAACCGACCTAGAACCTTGGCTATTGGTGCCTGTGTTCCTAACTTTGGACCCTCAATCAGAAAAAAATTACCGGGAGAATCTATTTTTTTCCATCCGAGACCACTTCCGTTATCTCGTGGACAGTCTGTTAACCGGATACTGCTCCTATTCCAAATATCCTGACTATTTGAATAATGCAACTGTGAAATCGCGATCATGCGCAAGTGCATTGGATAAGTGCGATAAGGTTCTTTGTCGTTCCTTGGTTTTTCGTTTGTTTATTTGAAATCATGATTCCCAACTATCATTCACCCCACGCTTTACCGTATAAAACAAATTCGAAAAAAACGTTAACTTTAACAGGAACAGTGCACCAACTTGTGGAAAGAAACGACATACTTGAACGGAACTAAGTTGATGCTCGACCGATCTATGCAACATGTAAAAGATTCTTATTTCACCGAGGATTTTTTACCATGGTCTTCGTCGATGTTTGCGCAGGTGAGGTTGCTCAATCCGAAAAATCAGTGACTGTTGGTGTCGCTTATTTTCGGAGGCTTCCAGTACTGCTCATAATCACTTCGGCTGAAGTCTCAAACAACTCAGGCGCACTGAAGTCGGCACAGACGACAGTTTCACATATTCATTTCACGTTGAAAGGATACAACCATTAGCATTCCTGGGAATGGGACTAGTCTCCAGTGCATGCGGGGCTATATTTTTGGTTGGCCGGTGGCTATTTGTCGTCTGGGTATTTTTTTCGACTGAGATAGATTTCATTTGTTTATCACCAAAATCGCGAAAGCTTTTATGAATGATGATCTGTGTCAAAATAATATTTTAGATGATTTGGAATATCGGTGAGTAAAGTATGCGTCACTCACGACAGAATCGGGACAAATCGACATTTTCAGTTGACATTCAAATTTTAAGAAATTTTGTTTTTTATGTCTCCATTCAGTACTTGCCTAGTCTAGACTAAAACCGAAGTTTCAGATTTTTATGATGCGCTGCAGCTGCTGCATGTTGCTGCAAAGTTCTGATAATGGTCTCAGTTTTAAGGGGTTTTCACACATAAAAGTGATAGTTTTTTACTTCAGAAGTTATTTTATGATCAATTGATAGATTTTGGCGCAAGTTGTTCATTTTTAACATTTGCGGCCGTTGCAGCACACGCATTCCTAACATGTTTTTAATTTATAACTTGAACACTGATTTTTTCCCCAAAACAAATTTTAAGAAGTTTTGTAGAGCTTGAAATTCTGTACAAGGCATATTTTTTGCGGAATTTATCTCTGTGGTCCTGATTGTTTCCCAGAGCGTCGAATATCTTACAATGGGCTGCAAAAGGGAGATCGGGGGGTTGTGGTCGCAGGTTCAACTCCCGGAGGCGACACATATTGTTTTGTTTGATTCTTTCATCACTTCAGCACATTTAAGGAAGTTTCCGCATCAATTTGCATTGGCAAAAAAATTTGTTTCCACGGCCGGGATTCGAACCCGCGACCTTGAGATTGAGACTTCAGACCTGCAGCCCACTGCGAGACTTTCGGCGCTCTGGGAAACAACCAGGACCACAGAGATAAATTCTGCAAAAAATAGGCCTTGTACAGAATTTCAAGCTCTACAAAACTGCATAAAATTTGTTTTGGGGAAAAAGTCAGTGTTCAAGTTATAAAATAAAACATGTTAGGCATGCGTGTGCTGCAACGGTCGCAAATGTAACAGAATTTCTTAAAATTTGATGTCAACTCGTTGTCCCGATTCTCTCGTGAGAGGCCTGATATCATTTCCGGAACTTGTTTTGTGAAAAAAAAATGATCGAGAGCTGTTCGTAGTTTCAGTTTTTGCTCCTCAGTCAAGATTCATCGAATCAAGCATCGGTCGTTGAGCTTTAACCCAGTTCCAATGCTACAAATTACTTCTCGAAATCAACTTAGCGCCGGCTGAGTCAAATTAGTCGCAATTGAGCGTGACCATAGAGCTTGATCATATTTGGGTGCGGGTGTACTTTCCGCATTAGACACTCGAATTTGCTCTCATTGCTCAAATTATGCGCGAGCTCCTTCATCTTTTTTGATGAGTATTAGTGTGAGTTCGTATCAATTTGCTGTCTATGATTCCTCCGCTACTAACTCATATCCCATTCAGAAAATAAGTGATTGTTTTGTAACAGTGAATACTCGCAGTACACGCAACTATCCTAGAAATCAAGCTGACCATTCGACATATAGAGAGTGAACGTGGGTACCGTCGAAATGGGTAGCTGCGGCTATTTCTTAAACTCCATTTTCCGAACACCGTCTGAAGTGTATAGTCGCTTCGTCGCATTTCCGCCTCTCTCTCGACGCATTTGTGTTCGTGACTTATTCATTCCGCTTCCATTCCTTTAGCGGTCTTCTCACGTCTTCATTTTATTGCAGTGCCATTCTAGGGCCTGCAATTGTCCTTATTGAGCATGAACGTAAAATGTCTTTTCCCGACGAATTTGTGTCAACGTGTTTTACTTATTCATACGCACCTATGCTTCTGAACGCTGTCATCGTAATACCATTTTAGAATCTGTATATGTCCCTTATTGAGTGTAAACTCAAATTGTTGTCACCTATCTGTTTATGCTTCCAAACGTCGTCGATATTTTCGTAGTTGTGTCATTGCACTTCCGCCTTTCCCGACGCATTTGTAGCAGAGGTACTTTTTCATTCGTTTCAGTGCCTTGAGTGAGCTAATGTGCGTGTCATTCTAGAGCCTGAAATTAGTCTATACTTACCTTTGAAAACATTTCATTTTGGTACTCGTTTCATTGAACTTCCGTTTCTCGCGACGCAGTAAATGTGTTACTTCTATTCATTTAGTGTGTTTGTGAGCGTCGTTTTTTTATCCTCCAAGATTCGGTATAAGATTTTCAACTATTAGTCACAATCTAACTACGTATTCATCGGAAGGTCAACCTTTTAGTTATAGTTTCATTGCACTTCCGCATCTCCCGACGCGTTTGTGTCAAATTTATTCAACAACATATTCATTCATTCACTATTATGCCTTGCTTGAGCTTCTGAGCGCAGAAACTTATCATAATTATAGAGCCAGCGATGCCATATTGAGCATACACTAAGTAATTCATGATTTGAAAAATAGTTAAAGTAAAATTCCCCATCGCATGGACTCGGTTTGCCTCAATATAAGTCGCCGATAACATCAGGATAAACTGAACGCTGACTTTGCGCTAGGACGATACGCCTTGTTCATCGTATACTTCTTCCTTTGATCTATTTCTATATCTACGTATTCATCGGAACGTCATCACCTAGTTGTAGTTGCATTGCACTTCCGCCTCCGCCGACGCATTTGTGCAAAGTTAGAGAAACGTGAGTCGAAAGTGAGAGGAGAGGAGGGAGAGGAAGCGGGGGGAATCAATGAGAAACCGCCAGCGGTAACTTTTCCCTCGATTAAATCCCCCATTCATTTGCGAGTGTTTTCGCCGGATTTCGTCGCTTTTTGCATTCGTGAATGCGTCTTCTTCCCATTGTTTGTCTTTATCCGAATCATGTTTAAGCATTTTGTATGCAAACTGTTTAAGCATTTCTCATATACGAACGATCCTTTAGACTACATTTTACAGATAATGGATGACTCATTCGAGCCGGACCACCCGCGATATCGCTACGCGGCTTGTTGCAATGTGCACGTCGTTGTGAGTGCATGGTCGTTTGATATTTACAATTATCTAATTATTTTAATAATTATTTAAATAATTAACGAAATATTTTGGGAAATGCTTAATTTAGACAGCTGCACGGTGCGTATCCATCGTTTGTCTCCTCGCCTTTCTCTACCAGGCCTTCATCCCGATGGGCCTGGGAGCATATCCATGTGTGAGTGTAGAGTTCAAGGAAGAGTTCGATAAAAGGATCTTCTCATTTTATGCACTCTCTAGACCGGTTGTGACAGTGTGGGCAATTAAGAGATAATAACTTGAATTGCGAACGTTTTTAATCGTAGGCGTTTTAAGGATATTCACATTACTTTCACACACCCTTTCACCACATTGATAAATTGCTGGAATTGCGAGATGAAATGTCAATATCGATGGCTAATTTCCCAAATAATGTCAATAGTTACAAAAATTATAATTTATAGAACGTCATTTTTCTCATCATTCATATGCACACCATCATTCTTCTACTCATAGCCGTTTTTCAAGGACTATCGTGTATTATTGTTTCCCTACCTCATTGTTCAGGTTTGTAACCGTGCTTAGTGATATCTACTTGAACCAATTACCGGCGTGTTATCAAAGGCCACGGCCAATACTTGTTCAGGGCTTGAATGTGATCAAGATTATCATCTCTGATATTCTGGATGCTGTTAACGACCACCGTGGATCGCATCCATTTCGCCCAAAATTCATATCACTCGACCACCGAATTCCCAGAAGTGAGCTATAATGCATGTCTTTACATGCATATGCATGCCCTAGCGGAGGAGGAGTGAATATCGCTAAATATTATTAAGGAATACAAATCGAGTGCCATTTCAACAATCCCGAATTTTCAGCAATGCTCTTCACCTGCATTGGCCGCGTTATATTCATTGCCGGAACTGCCTACTGCTTCTCCGTAAGTCGATCCTCTGGTAAAAAATTGTTTTATTGGGAAACCTGCGGGTCGCCACTTTCATAAGAGTCAGTTCACATCTAGGCATTGCAGACATTTTTTTCCCGCGATTTTCGAAATACCAGCTTGCGGAATTCTAATGTTCGCTCATTTTTTGCACGTTCACAGATCCATTCGTGATTAAAAAGCGGGTCTGTGGTCTCTTCATTGCACGAACTCTCTCACTATATCTGGCGGTAGATCAAACAATCAATATGTATCATGTCATGCGTTATCGCAAGATGATGAGGGGTCGGTATTCGTCTTTAGTTGCATTCCACCATCCGTAGAGACCATAGGGAGATCATACGAAATGAGTAGGTCACTTGGCAACTTGCCAAAAGTACCCACCCCGACAGTTTTTTTTTTGCAGTTAAGATGTGACTACTCGAGGTGTTCTCGCAATGTTCTCTCGTTTTCCTTTTACACCATAAGCGATGAGACATCGTTCCGTTCTCTCTTCGTCTCACGCACTTCCTCAATCTCTGAGAGAGCACTCAAATATCGTGGAAAAAGTCGAGGAGAAGAGGAAACATGTGAATTCCCGCAATTTCAAATTTCTCCCAATAGAGATAGCGCCTTGAACATTGGAATATGGGGGTGCAAATGGATTTCAAGCCCCATATTTAGAGACCACAAGCCACTTTCAGGAATATTGGTCCGACAGTTCGAATTCTTAAAAAATCGGACGATCAAAAGTGATTTCGATAGCTCTTAAGATCCTTCACAAATGACCATTGGAGCATCATGATCAGACAGCTCTAATTAGGTCAGCATACGCTAATTAAGGCCATGTATAGACGTAAAATGGGTCATTATACTAGTGTGCAGCTGCTCCACTCGCAGTTTGTAGTTCGTATCGGTAAGAAACATCGTACAAAATTGGAAAACGGAAGGATGTTTTTCCGAACTGTCGGAACGTTTACCAGATTTTATAAAAAAAATTGCAAAAAAGTGCAAACCCATTTCAATAGAGGGGATTCGAACCTGAAGGATCCGGGCACAAGAGGTAGACCTCTACCATCACACCAAATGATATCCTCCAAGATTCGGACAGTTGCTATCGCGAGATCAAAACTGAATGATGAGTGAACTTGATGACTTGTTCATTTTTCACATATTCCCGAGTACAAGGTTTTCAGATAATAATTCTTTGCAGAGTTAAAATATAGTTCTAAATGACACAGCATGGTCTTATTCAGACCGAAAGGGTTGCATTGGGCACACAAAGTGCCTGGTACGACGATTTTGGCAGAACGCGTTGTGGTCTCTACCCATATTCCAAATTTCAAGTCGCTAGCGGGAGCTGAGATATGAAATTGCGGTAATTTAAATATTCCCTTCTTTTCGACTTTTTTCCACGGTAAAATGAGGAAGGCGCGCATGCACTTGGCAGCACCACAAACTGTGTCTTTGTTGTAGAGAAGATACAAAACACCAAGGAGTTCTCACAACATCGTTCACACTTGTTTTCTCCACGTTTACACCCATCTAAATTCCAGATTCTGCTCAACTACAATCGCTTTCTCGCGAGAAGCCTACAAATCTGTTGAATCCGGCCTCAATATCACATCGAGACCCGCCAATCCGGATCCAACCAGAACCATCCTCGACTACCACATAGCGATGGTACCGCAGTACCCACCCCCAGCCCTGAACCCGCCCCAGTACCCACTTCTGTCACCAGAGTATTCCGATTCTCCTGAAGTGCACATGTACGAACCGCCGCCACCATATCAACCATGAGATTCATCTCGATAAATAACCGCATATTTTTTACTTTTTTTCTACACTATCATGTAAATCATTCATGCTTCAGGTGTTCAAGAGTTAGAATCTGAAACCAACCGAAATTTGCAAAAGAGGAAACCTCAAATTTGGTCATCGTCGGAAGCCCCCATTGCAAGTCTTTGAGAAGATAATCATAGCGATTTGCACGCATGCCTCTCATTAGCGGTGGCAAATCGGAGCGCGTGGTTTCTTCGATACACGTATACTGTCGATATGTCTGGTCGGTGATGTTTTGCTGCAAATTACTGGGCTTTGAGCCTGTTCTGGCGATTTGCACACGTTATCCCTCTTTATGCCTGCAAATTGCTCCAGCAGACACGATATTTGAGTCGGCTATTTGCAGCTCTCGGTATCTCCTTTTTCTCTTTCCCCCCTTCTCTCGTGTCATTTTGCAGGCGTTGCAAGGCTTCCTGCAGAAACGCTCCCTCGAGGAAGAGAGAGAGAGAGATAGATAGAGAGAGAAAGAGAAGAGGAAAATACCCAGACGCGGAAATAAGCACGTCTCGATGCATTTCGCAGCTACTATCGTCTGCTAGGGATTAATTTTTCAGTCGTCCTCTGATGAGAGGAGAATAGCTGGCAGTTATATCTCTCCCACTCTTCCCTATGTCTCTCCCTTTCGCACTCTGCCCTGTCTGGGATTAATTGGGGATGTAAAGTCTGGATTCGGTCCATTCAATTGTCTGAAGACATTGAACACAGTGATGGCCCGATGGATAGCTGGCGCGTTTTGGATTACCAGCTACCCCTCTCCTTTTCATCCTCTGCCATACTTATTTCTTGGTGATCCTCCTTTACTCACGGCCTCATAATCCCGTGGTATTGATGGGAGATGTAGTGAGGGTTGATAATCAGTGATGGCAAGTAATGTCGACTAACTTGTAGAAGATGAGAGCCATGAAGGGTGTGGGCGAATACATATGACCAATTACAATCGAACACTCATGCGATTTCATTTCAATTTAAGGTGTTTTCACACGTACTAGGGAATCTGTTTTCACATGTACTCTGTGATAATACACTACTACTTATCATACATCTACTGATGGTGCAATATAGTGCGCTTTTCCATTACTTTTGCTGAATTTCCCAGAAAGTCTCCCGAGAATTGGCATAATTTCCGTGTCGCTGTGAATTTTATCCCCGAGTTTTCTGTGTGATTTAGCTGTATTCCCCGCACGTTTTTACATAGAATACCTAGCAGTTTTTCGCTGTTCACTTCTTGCTGTGATATTATTTACGACTTGTAGCCACGGGGCTGCTGTATATTTATCGGCGCTGCAGCAATATACTGCAAATGGTCAAAACACATTTGCAGTATCTTTCCGAGAATTGCCAGCACCGCCCGTTGATTGGAATTATCCGTATTCTCGAAATGTGCTCCTGTTGTTGGATTTCCTATTTTTCAAATGGAGAAGCGAGACTTGAACCCAACTCCTATTCATATAAGCCCATCTCCATCGCATTCTAGACAGGTCCGTATATTGTTGGTGCATATTTGCTATTTTCGCTCGTCTGAGAGCCCCAACAAGAAATGGTCACACAACTGACAACAGAAAGGACACCTTTGCAGCATATCTTAGAATAGACAGGAAAACCTTGTTTTCACTTGAATTTCCTCTATTCTTGCATAATGTTGTCGAAGATTTCCCTTCTTTAGTGGAGTAGTGAGACTTAACCCAATTGCTGAAAATACACGCCCATTTCAATTCCATTTTGTTCAGTTCCTTATCCTGATGTGTATTCGCTATTGTTCGATCGACTCAGAGAACTTCTAGCAAGAAACGACCACCACTAGCAACAAGTGTACATATTTGTGTATATCTAAGAAAAGCCATGGGACTATTCATCCAAATGCATCTCCACTGAAATTGATTCTACGCTTCTCTTTATCCTGATGGAGCGCATTTGCTCGATGTTCGTTCGTCTGAGAGCGCTAGCACCGAGTGGCCAATGCTGACAACAAAAAGTACACTCTTGCCGTATTTCCAAGAATGCCTCCTCGTCAACAGGGCTTCCTCGGAATGCTTTTCGAAGCATACTGAAAAAATCTCGTAGTGTTCTGTTGTTGGATTTCGAGATTGAGCTAATGTTCAAGACTATCCCTAAGCGACGCTCTTTTGGATTGTTTTCCATGCAGTTCCATGTTCCGTAGGAGTGTATTTGTATTTTTCCTTCTTCTATAATCTAGAAATGACCACTTCTGCTGACAGTTTTGCAAAAATTGCCTAGAATGTCCAACCCCTCGTCGACAGGCCTTCCTCGGAATGATTTTCAAGAAAGTATGTAATATGTTGTTGGTGAATTCTACAGTTCGATATTTGGATCATCGTCTCCTCCTTTCTCACATTTTTTTATCGGTAAAGTTATAAGAGCGTCCGTAGAATGAGGATGCCATTATATTGTTTCTCGAATACATTTTTTTCTCGAAATCACTAATTCCCTATTTCGTGATTGAAGATGTGAAAATTGCATTAAACAATCAATTAAATTACATTACGTGTATCTCAGTAGTCCGACATTATTTGCTATTTGTTATGGAGATATGAAGTGGTCACTGCTGAAAACAACACTTTTTTTTTGCAGAATTTTCTAGATTGTCCAGCGCGTCGTAAACAATCCTTCAAGATTTCCCCGATTTTTTTGAAAATTCTAGTAATGTGACGTTGTTGAATTCCCTATTTTGCAATTGTGGTAGAAAAAGAAGAACAATATTTTTCGCCTCTCATTTCCGTTCTGTGTATAGTTCCTCATTATGCGTATCTTTTGTGTTTCCCATTTCTCCGAGCAAGGAATTACCGCGACCGAAAACAATCGATACGATACACTTTTGCAGAATTTCCTAGATTGCCTGGATCTTTGTAAACAACTGTGTCGAATTAGAGGTGGAGAGAATTAGAGGTGGCGAGATTAGCTGATTAGTGAAACCAAAAAAGTACACCCGAGATTGCATCGCTTTCACTACGGAAACCCTTCCAACGCATTTTTTTTTGCGGATTCACTAAATTCCCTTAATCTGTTGTTGCCCATTCCCAATCCTCCTTATTCTTGATTGAGGTTACCAGACTTGGACACACACTATTCCCGTAAACTAGAGTTCGTAATTAGGGTCACCGTATCTTCATTTTACACACTATCGACCGGTGGAATGGCGAGAGAGTGTGTAGAATGAAGAGATCGTGGTTTCATTTCTCGAACTTTACCGTAAACACACCCTCATTTCGCATGCTAGACAGTTCCGCCTTCTTCGTCTTTTAGTGTAGCGTATGTGTTATTTTTCGGTGTCCGCTCTAGCAAGAAATGGCCACTACTGTAAACAGACAGAGGGGACGCTTTTGCACGCTTTCCCAGAATATCGTGCGTCTCTTGGAACCGCGTTGCTCGCAAAGCTTTTCTAGGCATTCTCTAAATTGTCGTAATTTCCCGTTGTTGACCCAACCATTTCTCGTTTTTGATTGAGCCAGTAACTTGTTATGGTTTCGTAAGCAGTGATTGTCTTCAATATGCGTCTCTCTAAAAACTGCACTCGGATTACGTTTTACATTTATCAAGTGCATTTGTATTTGTTCTCTCTCCCCTTTTGGGTCACTTGCAACACAGCGATACCTTAACATCTATATTTTTTGCAGATCTACTGAAGTCACTGATCACTTCCTAGAAGATCTTGCAAGATTTGTGTTGCTCAGTTTTTTTCCGATTTAACGAATTACAGTGGTATGGATATAAGTATATCTGCACAGCAAGAAACTGCAAATGGCCACAACAGATTTGCAGTATTTCCGAGAATTTCTAGCAAACCCTAGATGATTGGAATTCTTCCTATTCTCGTAATGTGTTGCTGCGGATTCCCTTTTCTTGGCTGAATACGCAAGAGGCAAATCCCATGCAAGGACACGTACAGTTCTACCGTAAAAAGGTAAAAGTAAATGTAGAGGCCCGTCTTCGAGACTGGCCTCGCGGGAGAACACTGCTAGGCCAGTGTCAATTTAACCGTGTTTAATACATTTCTGCAACCTTTTGAACCGCGTATTTGCCATTTTCCGTATTTCGGAGAATGCTAGGCTGTCGAACATTACTGACAACAACAGCACGTGCAGGTTTGCAGCGTATCTTAGAATAGTCAGGGAAACCTTGTTTTCCCTTATTCATCTATTCATAGACAATTCTCAGACTTGCATACTATTCGTAAACTATTTCTGTCGACCAGAGACTTCCTCATCTCGTTGGAGAGAAAACTCTTGCAAGAAATGGCCGCTACTGTCAACAGACCGAACGCATTTCCAAGAATATCGCCTAGGGAACCCCGCCTTGGGAAGCTTTTCCAGTCATTCTCTAAATTGTCTTAATTTCTCACTGTTGTCTCCCATTTCAAGTTATTGTTTGAGGCAGTAAGGCTTAATTTCCAAAACACACGTTTATCTTTCATTATCGTTACGATTTCTGGTTATTCTCACAACGCTAGCCGGAAATGAGAACAATAGTCTCGCTCTCTCCATATCATAAACGCTCTCGCTCTCTCTGATTGACAAGATAGCGTGTGGTTTGGAGAGAGCCAGACGATTCCTCGGAAATGACCACTGCAGAGAATGAACGCAAAACTTTTGTTGCGTTTCCGTGAATGTCGCGTGAGAAAACAATCGTTGATTGTGCCCATTGTATTCAACGCTCGTGTGGTTTGATGTGGTGTATTAGTTGTCCCTTTTCAGGAAATACTGAGTCATTTCCGGATATATGCAGAAAGTTTATAAGCGCATATACTATGTTTTCAACTTAAAGCCATCTAAAATAGTGAAATATTGGCTGAAAATGGAAAGCCTGGTGTGTTGCTTTTCCTTGCTAGTTGCAGTTGCACGGAAGAACTTTGGTGCGCAAAGTGCATGAGGGATGATTGCTTCTCCCTAACTCCGTCTATCTCTCTATATCTTTCCATATCTCTCTCTCCCTCTCCTCAGTTGATATCTGCAGACTTCATGCTACAAATATTGACCTGCTACAAATATTGCTTTCTCCCATCTTATTTTCTAGAACTCATTCAGCAGCTTCATTGAGGGCTGATGTGAGCGGAGAGAGACAGATTCCAATTCCGATGCTCATTTGTTGATATTCCATCCCGTCATGTCAATCGTTCCGCCGTCTTACCGCCGGTATAGATCTTTGAGTTAGTATTTTAGAGAAGGTAACATTTTAACGAGGCGAAAACATGCAAATATGGAAGAATCTTGATTTATCATTTCAGTTTTTCCTAGAACCAATCTTCACCGTTATCCGCACATATCTTCGTTTTTCCACCCCATGCGTTCTCTGATCTACAATTACTACATGTATTCAACCTGGCTTTACCTCGTATCGTCTGTCCATTCATTCGTAGCACTTTTTGCCTATCCGATGTCCGTATTCTCTCATTTCGCACATTGTCCTTGATGTACGCTAACGTCATTCGAGATCCCTAGTAGGGTTCCGGAATTGGTCGTGATTGGGCATATTTTGAATCCTTTTCGGATATGTTTCATGTGCAGTAAGTTCGCATATACAGCGCATTTGAAACATACCGGAAAATAGACCAAAAAATACCCAATTACACTCAATTCCGGAACCCTAATCCCTACACATTTGAGGACTAGTGGATTAATACTTGCAGGAATCATGTGTGAGACGTTTGATCCCGACCATCCACGCTACCACCACGCAGGCTGCTGCGATGCGCATGTGGTGGTATGTATATACAAGTCTCAAAAATGTTTTTTTTAAGTCTCAAAAATGTGAGAATTATTAGCTTAACCTCTTCTCCACGGTCTGCCTTTTGCCATGCTTGTGTGACCGAAGGCATGCATATAAAAGTGGAATTGAGGTGGAAGGGGGTGATCAGTAATCCAAGGCCAGCTTGCCATTGCATCACAAAGTGCTCCAGAAAATTAATTAGAGTTCGTTTTTCGCATAATTCTGCCATCTCTCCATTATATTTCCCACATTATTTAACCGCTCGACTGGTCGAGATAATGTGCAGAATGAAGAGACGATTACACGAATGACGAACTCGTTAATCGAATAGACTTTGAATCCAGACCTTGAGATCTCGAATTAGTGCAATCCTAGACAGGGGGAGAGTGAGAAAGAGAGATGGAGAGGGATAAGTGGGTGGGATAATTTGTCTCGTCGCAAGAAATGCTAGCTTTCTGCAAACTCGATGTCTGGTCGGTGAATTAATTGTGTTTTTTCGCTCGTGAGATACACCATTACTCGTTACGGAAGCCGTAATGTAAATGTGAGAGCCGGAAAGCATCAATGTGGTGGGATGCGCTGTTATTGCAACGTGCGTTTGCGTAAGAAACTTTCTGTGGGAGTCAAAAACCGTGTAAGAATAAATATTGCTACAACATCATAAAGATAGAGCATTGTTTTTGCAATGCAGTCGTACAAATTAGCCAGAAGATGCAAGGGAACGACATTAAGACATACTCGCTTGCACAATTAATTTACTTCCTGTATGCATACTTCCGTGTTCCTGAGCAATTAGTAAACAAGGAAGTATGTACATCATGCAAGTAGATTTCGTCATTCGTGCAACTGTATTTTCATTTCCCAGACATTCTCGTCGCTCCACCTGTGGGGAAATTGTGTAGAACGAGATATCATTACCCGACTTATGAAATCTACAAAAAAAATAACGCGCGTGTCGCGGAAAACCACATGAAAATTGAATGATGAATAACTTACCATGAAAGGCATCTGGAGTAGTTCACAATTCGGTCGGATGACCACAGTCTGATGATAGCCTTCAGTGACTAAAAATATCACCATTCTCCAGTGTTTCTCGATTTCAAGCTTTCAGACAGCTGCTCGCGCCGTTGCAATCTTCGCCCTTATCGCGTCTATTCTGCGAACTCTTTTCATGCTCGAAGGCTGGTGGGAACGGCCACAGTCATGGGTAATCGCAATTTTTACAATTGTTTGCATTGTTTGATGTGCCTAAAAAGCCTCGAATTATGCTCATATTTTTTTCAGGAGAAGCTAAAGGGCGCGAGCTCACTCGTAGAAGCCATTTGCATCTCTCTTCTGCTGTATGGTGTCTTCAAAGACTACGGACTGATGGTTCTGCCGTATGTCATGTTCCAGGTAAGCAAATACCTCACCAATGTAATAGTACGAAATTTGTGACTGAACAATATATGTTTTGTTCAGAATTTGATCGTTTTCCAACTTCTCTATGCGAGTTTCCTGGAATTAGCCAGACAAGGCTTCCCGTCGGAAACCACTCCGCCTCAAGAATCAAGCAGTGAGTAACCTTAGTCTTTCTTTCACAAATTTCAATTAATATTGACATTTGTGTGTCATTCTGACCAAATAAACTGGCATAACAAACTAAATTTAGTGATTATGATCCGATGCATCGGGAGGGTCAGCTGGACCGCGGTGAGCATCTACTTTTGTTATGTGAGTTTATTTATTTGCCATTAAGAATGGTCCCATAGGCAGACTTCCATTTCTTGAATCATATCATGTGGCAATGCTACGCATTGTAAAACAATTACATTCAGGTCCTCATCAACTACTACCGCTTTCTCAAGCAAAAA
Organism: Pristionchus mayeri; assembly: GCA_036245805.1. Lineage (NCBI taxonomy): Eukaryota > Metazoa > Nematoda > Chromadorea > Rhabditida > Neodiplogasteridae > Pristionchus > Pristionchus mayeri. The sequence goes on along the minus strand of BTRK01000002.1, from coordinate 4,057,320 downwards.
ACAGCGGCGTTGAAAGACCGAACGAGTTGGCTGACTGCAATACACAATCAACAAAGCATCCACGAGTGCCGGCTAGTGCTGGAACCAGAAACCCCATCAGCCCAGGACCAGGCCCTGATCCCGCAGTACCCAAAGGTTCCCCTCATACAGGTGTTCGAGCCGCCTCCACCGTATGGCCATAGAATGATGAAGTTCTAGTAACTGATTTTACCATGGTATGCGCTCTCCTCATGCGCGCACTGGTGGTCTGCAACGACCGACGAATTCCGACCTATCCTTACCTAGCGTTACCGCTTGAAGTGATAAATATTGATTAATTGATTGACTCTTCTCATTTCTTCTGCTCTCTCAAAGGTCAGAATGAGTTAGAGAGAGTGGGAAAAGAGAAAGCCGATTTGCCATCACTACTAGTGACCACTGATTGTGATGTTGTCAGCACCAAGTTGTCTCGTTCAATGAGCTTAACTGTATATCACGCCATTCACGAGAGAATCGAGCTAAAATCGTCATTACTGGGAATGGAGATGAAATCGTTAAATGGGTTCTAATCGGTTTTGGGCACCCTGAGGCATGGCTGAGTGACCCCCGAAATCTTTTTGTGCATACTTCATTTTGGAGCTCCCTAGGTAGGGTCGGATATCGGCATCACCCACTTTGAGAGCACTTTTCTTGGATACGGTGTAAGATAGAGTAAAATTGACCTCTGAGTGACCCCCACTCATTTTTTGATCTCTATCGATCTATACAAACCAATTTCTCTAAAACCTATTTTTAACAGTAGTACAGTTCAGGCCAATTTTCTCGAAAATGTAGGTAAAGCAGCAGCTGAAAATTTCACAGTAGATGCAGCTCAGCGAGAAAATAAGTGGTTTGTGAAAAAAAATACGTGGCGGCTGGTGAAAGTTTCGCCCTTTTAACTTCGCCTGGATCGTTTGAACTTTATTTTCAACGGGGATACCGATAGGAAATCGATCATTTTCGGCCGATCGCTCCGAAAAGTGCGGTGTGAAATTAATTCGCCTGTTGAAAATAAAGTTCAAACGATCCAGGCGAAGCTAAAAGGGCGAAACTTTCACCGGCCGCCACGTATTTTCTTCGCAAACCACTTATTTGAAAGCTCTCGCTGAGCTGCATCTACAGGGTGTCCAAAAAGTATTGTTACACTTTTGAAACGCGAATTTTTTTAACATGTAGGTCGAGTTGTCAAAACCTGTAATAACACGTTTGAGCCCACCCTTCGGTGCGTTGAGGGAACCTACTAATTAGTTTCCCATAGTCATGGTTCGTCCAAATCGCTATCGTCAAACTATTATCAACCTTTGGACCCTCGGCGACCCCCCAGATTCCATCAGGAGGAAGCTTCGTATTTCCCGAATGACAGTCTATCGCACCATCTCCCGTTTCAAGCAGTTGGGCACTGCGAAGGACCGTCCAAGATCAGGAAGACCCAAGACCGCTCTCACTCAGAAGAACAGGAGAATCGTGGAGAAGAGAGTGAATCGCAATGCCAAACGATCCATCAGGAAGATGGCTAAGGATCTCAAGATCTCCAAAGGATCCGTGTGTGCCATCGTTCATTCTCTTCTCAAGTCCTACCCCTACAAGATGAGAAAGGGCCATGGCCTCACTGATGTCCACAAGCAGAAGCGCCTGGAGAGTTGCAAGCTGCTCCTTCAGCGGGCCGATCGTGGGGAGCACTTGACTACCGTTTACTCTGACGAGAAGCTGTTCTCAGTCGAGGAGGTCTACAACAGTCAGAACACCAGGATCATCGCCAAGTCTCCTCAGCAAGCTGACGCCAGAGGTAGAACCATCTCTCGCATTGCCCACCCCCAGGCACTGATGGTTTGGGCTGGTGTGTGCTCGACGGGCAAGACTCCTCTCGTGTTCGTGGATCCCGGGGTCAAGATCAACAAGGAGTACTACACCAGGGCAATTCTCCAGAAGGCCCTTCTCCCCTGGTCCCGCTCCCACTTCAAAGGGGCTCGCTGGACCTTCCTACAGGATTCAGCGCCTGCTCACTCGGCAAAAGTGACGCAGGCATGGTGTCGCGCCCATCTGCCCGACTTCATCTCGAGTGAGGAATGGCCCTCGAACTCCCCCGATCTCAACCCTCTGGACTTCAGCATTTGGTCAGTGTTGGAGAAGGAGGCCTGCTCTACTCGCCACAAGAACCGCGATTCCCTCAAGGCAGCCCTTCTCAAGGCATGGGAGAAGATCGACGTCCCTTACCTGCGGGCCGTCATCGACTCGGTCCCTCGTCGTCTCAGAGAGGTCATCGCGGCCAATGGAGGCCAGATCGAGTGATCGTGCATTGTTATGTTCATATGGTCACTGATAAATACTGTGCCCCGTTTGAGTTGTCTATGTTGCTTTTAAAGAAAGATACATGGTTTTATCCGTGTAACAATACTTTTTGGACACCCTGTACTGTGAAATTTTCAGTTGCTGCTTTACCTACATTTTTGAGAAAATTGACCTACAGTGTAACACCCTTAAAAATGGGTTTTAGAGAAATTGGTTTGTATGTATCGATAGAGCTCAAAAAATGAGTGGGGGTCAATCAGAGGTCAATTTTACTCTATCTTACACCGTATCCAAGAAAAGTGCTCTCAAAGTGGGTGATGCCGATATCCGACCCTACCTAGGGAGCTCCAAAATGAAGTATGCACAAAAAGATTTCGGGGGTCACTCAGCCATACCTCAGGGTGCCCAAAACCGGTTAGAACTCATTTCACCATTCCCATGCTCAGCTCGATTCTCTCATGAGAGGCGTGATATTTGTTTCAGTCTATTTCACTCAATTGCGATTCCATTGTACTGGTCCGTTTCCCAAAATAAAATATACAAGAAAAGTCTAAGCCTTTAAAATGTTTACCTTCGCTTCTTCAAGCTGGACCCTTCAGCACTTCACACCATAATTTTATTTGCCACAGTTCTCATTGGAAATCAGTAGGTGATGCTAATTATGGTGGGATAACTGATCACTCGAAACGAGTGTCTTGAACGGTCAACATGATAACTATACATGCACGTGTCACGCTATTTACAGATACCGTTTTTCTCATTTAATCTGCAAATAGCTGCTTCCGCCAGCAAGATATTTGAGTCGATATTTGAGTCTTGAACGGTCAACATGATAACTATACATGCACGTGTCACGCTATTTACAGATACCGTTTTTCTCATTTAATCTGCAAATAGCTGCTTCCGCCAGCAAGATATTTGAGTCGGCTATTTCTTGCATTGCATCGCTTCTTGTTTTTCTTCTACCTCTCCCACTCGTCTCTCTCTCCCTCTCTCCGAAACACACTCTCTCTCGTTCTGCTCTCGCCTCAGTTTGCAGGGCGTTGCAAGGCAGCCTGCAGAAACGCATGAAATGCTCCCTCGAGGAAGAGAGAGGGGAGAGAACGATACAGAGATATATAAGAGCCAGTGGAATGGGAGAGGTAGCAGATAGTGAAAGGAGGACGACTCTATGCATTTTGCAGGGTCTATCGTCTTGCAGGGAAGCGAGGGAGAAGGTGGTTTTTTCAGTCACACTAAAGAGGAAGAAGAGAAAGAGGAGCAACGTCTGACTCTCTTCAGTTCGCACGCTCTCTCGTCTCTCTGACCGGCGAGATAGCGTGCAAACGGAAGAGAGTCAGACGATTGCTCAGAGAAAGAGGAACATAAAAGAAGGGGGAATAGAGGAAGGGGAGCGGAATCAATACGACCAAGTGCGCTGCACTCTGTCTCTCTCTGTCTCTGTCTCTCTCTCTCTCTGTCTCTCTCTCTCTGTCTCTCTCTCTCTCTCTCTTTCGCTCGCAACATTTCTGCAGAGTTTCCCAGAACCTCTAGCAAGCAGAAACTAGATACGCGTTCTGAGCGCCTATCACCTGATAAGATAAATTGGTTTCTTGATCGATTGGTCGCTGCTTCATTCTGAACACTCTGTCAACCGCTCGAGCGACGAGAGAGTGTGTAGAATGAGGAGAGTGTGGCATCGTTTATCGAACGCTAGAGCACTCGACATGAGCTTGTCAACACTAGATCCCCATGCTTACGAATTCTGCGAATTTCGACACCCCCTCAAAATTTCGTAATTGTTGTTAGGAGGATGGGTGTAAGCTCCCGTGTGCGTTCACTTCATCTCGTGATATTATTGACGAGCCGTACATACACGCTAAGGAGCAATAGTCTGACTCTCTTCAGTTTACACGCTCTCTCGCCTCTCTGACCGGCGAGAGTACAACTGAAGACAGTCAGGCCATTGCTCACGCTAAGTGAACAGAATGCTTTTGCAGATTTTCCTAGAATATCTAGCAGATCTCCCGTTTGTGCTTTATTTTGTCAGCAAACGTGATTTATAGATGTGCATGTTTGTTCTCGGTATAGTGATCGCAAGACGTGAACGCTACGGAACTGATCACTTTTCAAACAATACGTAGATGATTTTGAGCTCCCATTAAGTCCACTTCAATATGGGTGTGTGAGCTTCAAAATTTGTGGGCTTTCCTAGAATATTCAGCGTCCCGGAAACGTTCTTTGTTTACCATTACGTTCTATGAATTCCGGCATTTTATTGTTGGGCTTTTTTATGTGTCTGTTTATTGCCGCGGTTGCAAGAATAGGTCAATTTTCCTAAGTGATGCTTCGATATAATGTGATCATCATTCATCAGGAGCGAATACCGCTTCTGAAAGTGACAATTTATTCGAAAATTGGTGGAATATCTAGCATATCAATCGGCTATGTTCACGAGTTATCGTGGGTTGGAGATATGGAAATATATCTCGACGACTTTTTCCAATTTCAATCACATATTGTTGATCCCAATTCTCTCGCGAGAGGCGTGACATTGCTCTTGATATTGCGATCACAAGAGATACAAATAAGAATTTGCGCAGAATCTGTTGTTGTCCCCCGTGCAATTCCGTAAATTTCCGGCTGTTCTTGTTGCACTTACACAATTTCTAGTTATTGATTACGGATGCTGGACTTGAGCACTATTCCCCACCGCCCACTCCACTGTAGTCTGTGCATTTCCGTTCCCTATAGAGTTCGTATTTCTGGTCACCGTATCTTCATTTCCCACACTCTCTCGCCACTCGACCGGTCTAAAGAGTGTGTGAAATGAAGAGACGGTGACCCGAAATACGAACTCTAGTTCCCTATAGGAAGATGTTTGCTATTGCAAACACGGGCAACGACGCTTTTGCAGAATTTCCCAGAATATCCCGTGAACATCAACAAATTAGTTGTTTTCCCAATGAATTCCGCGAATTTGCTGACAATTTCTTTCCAGTTGCGCGTTATCTTTTACATGATCACAATACGGTTTGCAAAGTGGAGTTCGAAATTGTGGTAATCGTCTCTTCATTCTACACGGAACTAGGCCGGATGAGAACTATAATGCCATGCTTCCTCTCATCTATCAAAGTCGTCATGACGTCATAGTTCTCATCTGACCTAGAGCCTTCTACATTCAATTGCGATTGGTGAGAGGGTGTGTTGAATAAAGAGACATGCGCATTGTGTCTCGACCTCCTCCTAATTGCAACATAGAGCATGGACTAAACGTCAAAGTTCTCATGAATAGGAGATGTCGGACTATTTTCTCTCACTTTTTATATCTTTCGCTCTCTCTCTCTCCCACTATCTCTCTCTCTCTCTCTCACACACTCTTTTGCTCTGCTCAACTGCCGCTAGCTGTTTCTCTCGATGTTTTCATAACGTGAAGAGAATCCTTCATTTTCGCACGTTTCATGGACGCTAAACTGTGAGTGAGCCAAAACAAATAACGCTTCGTCATTTTTCTCAACGTTTCATGATACCAGCTTGCACCAAAGATAGATTCCCCAACTTCTCCCTTGCTTCTTTCAGTTGTTTTTAGTCAGTATCGTCACAAATTGGCTATTGTGCATGTAATGGTTGGGTTAACGTGCGAATTTAGACGATTCTCCCATTCACTGCACTCTAACGTATTTGTTTTCTCCATTTGTCATTCCCAGCAGCGCTGAAAAGTGTGCTTTTCCATTCCTCGGGCTAATTAGTTTTCCCTTTTCAGCGAGCATTTAGAAGCATATCTGTGAATTTCCCAAATTTTGTATCCGTTAAGCTCGATCATGGGGCATCAGTTGAAAAAAAACAATGAGTGCCCGCGTTTGTGATCGGAAATGGATTCATGTTTTCGTCCTTATCTTATCATGTGTTATCTTTGTTGTGTGTTTGAATATTTGTGCGATGGCAAATTACTTGCAGGGGGGTAATGATTGCGTCTGCTATTCGGGTAGATTATTCGCGCGTCGAGATAGTGTAGCAAACGAAGAGACAATTACTCTAATTTCGCGTTCTTCTTGTTGGTTTCCAATTGTGATATTCAATATGTCTAACACATTATACGTACATAATTCCTTGAAGATTAATTACGATCATTACGCGCACTAATTAGCTTAATTACTTTCTACTTGCATGAGTTGTATTCACCATTGACGATTACCACCCCATCCACACATGTGCATTAGTATATAATGCGATGCATAATTGAATTGAATTGAACTTCCAGGAGTAATGGGCGAAGTCTTCGATCCGGACCACCCCCGCTACCATCACGCGGGTTGCTGTGACGCTCACGTTGTGGTATGTTTAAATTTTTTTTAAATTTTGGAATTGGAAAATATTGACGATTACATGTTCAGCATTTAAAAAAAAAATCGAATGAAATTTTGACTATATGGAAAAATTCGAACTTTTTGGATAATAATAAATTGATTTTTGCTCATCTGTGAGTCATCAATACGTGCTTCATGGTAATGCAAATGTGAATAACAGTTCTAAATCAACAACAAACGACGTATGTTTCGATGACGTATGTTGTTACACAACGTAGTCATGTAAGTGTTGATGATGATGTCAACTCCGAAATGTACATTACATTTGCAATTTCGTCAAAACTGATAAGTGGGGGGGATAAAACGCAAATAATTGTGAATGTCAGTTGGACGTTAACCAAATATGTGGTGATGCATGTTGTTACGCAGATTGGATGCCATTTTAACGGGGGAAATTAGCGGGGGATTGTTTTGCATTAATGTAGGATGAATATTTCGCGTGAATGCGCAATCAAATGAGGGGTCTGATAAAAAAAATATTGAATAAATATTGAATCGTTTCTCCAGTTATCCAACTGGAATACATTACAGACCTCAGCGCGCGCCGTCGCAATCTTCGCTCTCATCGCATCAATACTGCGAACGTTGTTCATGCTCGAAGGCTGGTGGGAACGACCACAATCATGGGTAAGCTTATTTTCAACTTCATTTATTTGTTCTTGTTTCCTTTTTAAATTATTATTATAGTTTCTTATAATAGAACATACTTTCGTGATCTACAATACAAATCTCTGCAGGAGAAGCTAAAAGGCGCGAGCTCTCTGGTGGAGGCTATTTGCATATCCCTTTTACTGCTCGGTGTCTTCAAGGACCACGGTCTTTTGGTATTGCCGTACCTCATATTCCAGGTTGTTATTTTATCATACATTAAAATCGAGGATCGAAACACACAACCAGCTAGAACTTATTATTCAATTAAGTCAATCTTGAAATATTGTATTGTGTTCAGTTGTTCGTTCGGTTCCTTTATTTTTCGTGACTCGTTTACATGAAAAAATCGAGTGTTTTCAGAACTTCATCGTTGCCCATCTGCTCTACTTGAGTTTCCTGGAATTGACAGGCCATGGAATCGTTTCAGAATATTCCAAGCCTAATCTGAACGACGGATTCGACTCAAGGAGTGAGTTATCAACGACATTAATATATTTTTACAGTTCAGAAATTTATAATTATGTTTATATTTTAAAATATTTTATTCGGGTATTTAATTTATTTTTACAATATTTTTTTTCAGTGATTCTCATCCGATGTCTTGGTCGAATCAGCTGGACAGCTGTTAGTGCCTACTTTTGCTATGTAAGTCGGATTTTCACCCGGATGTAATGAGAAGTCCAAACACTTATGCGTTCTATGGTATAAACTGACATGAAAAATATGCTACATTTTTGCCAGTTTAGAAGTTCAAATGTTTCAAATTGTACAGTGCAAAAATACTGTTCAGGTCCTCTTCAACTATCTGCGCTTTCTCAAGCGGAAATCTGCTGCCTTCAAAGATCACGAAAGGGGGTCTCATCCAGCGAGACAACGCACCTCCAATGCTCGTCAGACCATCTTCGAGTACCAGCTCTCCATGGTTGCCCCGACAAATCCATCGGCCCAAAGCCAGGCCCTGATCCATCAGTACCAGGAATTTCCGTGCATGCAAATGTTCGAGCCCCCGCCTCCTTACGAGCCCAGACACTCGGTTACCGATGAGGAAGTGGCATGGACGCAGGCTTAGGGTAGACTCAGTATACTCATTCATTCAAATTCTCATAGTACGCTAGACATTCCTGGAATACATGCTATTCATCAAGTATACCCTCTTCAAGATACTAGTAGAATCATTTCCCCGCAGCATACGAGTAGTGAAAACCGATTGAAAACGATCTCAGTACGGCTTTCTGAACGACGAAGCACTATGCGATACTCAAGATGGGATGCCTGTACAGCAGTTTCGATAATGCAAACGAAATTTGCTTGTGAATTGTGACTTGTATTGTATGTATTCTCTGATACATGGTGTATAAACCATTCAATGCATGCAATTTAGAACTTAAATTTGGTTATTATGGCCGAAACTATTCGACACCCTGCACAACGAGTCATTTCAATTTGGATTAGACGATGTATTCTTGAAGCATCCTGACGTCGCAATTCAATGTGAAACACTGGCAATTAAGATACTGTTGTGCCAAGCGGAAGCAATAGAGAACGAGAAAGAGATGAATGCAAATGGGAATGAGAGATTTGGTAGGACGTGGAGAATAGGGGGAGGAAGAATGGCACTAGGTCGGATGATCACCGTCGCATGAATTTTTTCCGGATGATCACCTAAAATGGTGCTCTTCCGCAGTATGTTCACAGTAGGTGTCAAAAAAGCATCTGTGAAAGTTATGTAGAGGAATACAATTTTTGTGGATATCATCCGACGATGATAATCCGACCTAGTGCCAGCAGAATCGTTGTGAGGGAGGCATAAGTACACTATTGTTGCACTCCTTCTCATATTATGGCGTGTTATTTTTACGTATATCTTTTATGACTTTGCTTGTTTTGTCAAACGCCATTGTAAGGATGGAAGTTATGTTCGATGCAAACCATCCTCGCTGGCGTCATAGGTTCTTCTGCGGTTCATATTCGCATGTAGCGGTGAGTAAAAATTGTAATAATAAGTTTTCAAAAAAAAATCAACGAAATAAACACTTCTTTTAAGATTTCCATTTAATCAATAATTGAATAATGTAATTCGCTGCATTGCCTGGGGATATTTTATTGTTATTATTGCCCACGCACTATACCAATGGAACGCCGGAAAGCAATGTGTTAGGCATTTTTGCCCGCAAAATGCCAAAATATTTTCAGAGTACGCTTTCTTCACTGTTCACGATCGGCGATTTTCTTTCCACCATCCTCTTACTATATGGAATCTATTACGAATTCGGGCCTTTGGTGTTACCCTGCGTATTGTTCCAAGTATTGTAACAATTTAACTTTTATACACGTTATAAAAAGTATTATAACAATGTTTATATTTCCACTTTTACCCGCTTTAATGTTTCAGATCGTTGGTATTTGCTTGATAATCTACATGACTGCAATCCAACTTGCAGTAGCGATACATACAATTTCAAAAGAGGTATTTGTTGAATTTCATTGATTTACCCACTCTTATGGGAATGGATGGAGTTCATGGTAGGAGAAAATACTCTGATAGATATGATAAACAGACGTGATTAGAGAGATCTATAAATGTCAAGCTCTAAAGGAATTTAATTTCCTCTCGAAATAAACTAAACATCGTTTAAATAATGAATAAATCAGAAACTTCCTGTTCCTCCAAGTTTTCTTCGTACAGACATGGCTCATTTAGATTGTCAGGGTCGACACGGAATGTATAGCGGTGAGCATTGCGTAGTTACATTCTTCGTATCACTTATTCTCAGATGATTATCCGGGTTTCAAAAGACTCCGTGACTCAACCGGTCGCGTTAATTTCCCACAGGAATCACAAAATGAGGCTTGGGTGGAATGGTATGAGGCGTGGCCACCAGACTATCGAGGTGCCTGCAACATACATTGATCGCTTTAAATCGCTCATTACAGTCCGCATTGTCTTGGTTCTGGTTCGCATAGCTTGGATCGCTCTTTCAATTTACTTTATCAAAGTGAGTGTATACCAAATATAGTCTAGGCACACATAATAACTGGAAATGCGATCAAAATATCATATAATTACAATAATAATTCATGACGGTTTCAGGTCATGGCGAATTTCTGGATGTTCATCAAGGAACGCGGTAAGGCATACTACACAGCGCAGTGCCAGAACCATTCAATGCCACGTCATGAGGTACGAGTTCAAACTTGCAGATGGAAATATAAAGCCTCAAATGCTCACGTTACGTCAGTCATAAAATATGCCTCGGACATAAAAAGTATGCCTGGGGCAGAAAGAATAATTGCCATAAAACCAGGGAGGGCCGACTGCATTATAATAATAATAATAATAATTAATAATAATAATAATAATAATAATAATTCTTTATCATGCGACAGTGCAGAGGTATAAAATAGATGTTACAGGGAAAATTAGAATCATGATAATTACCATGTCATATCTAGATGATAAAAGAGTCGACGTGTCCAAGGAATCTGAAGCATCGTCGCTAATAGCATATACGAATACAACCGATTCGATCCAATCGACGGACATCCGTTTCTTGTATACAATCTCGTCATTCATGAAATATCAACCCCCACGGAATACATGAATGAATGAAACAAAGTACAAATAGCGAACAACTACTCAATGCACAATTATATTTTACTACATATTCCTATGCCATTTGAACATGAGACAATGCGAATAAATAAACACATGGCATTTATCTCAAAAGCGAATTTCATTTTTTTTTCTTTTCCGATGTCCACCATATCAAATTCTCCTCCAGTTTGCACCATCAACTATGGAACGTACTTGGGATTGTAAGAGCAGACAAACACGTTTGTGCAGTTCATTCTCACACGGAGCACCGTGAACACCAATCTCCGGTTGCATACAAAAAACAGCTGTTTGCTGCGTGCTAAGAGGTATAGAAGCGTAGGCATGTTGAAAACCTCGTGGTCTTCGATTTCACACCAATTTCCGGAGAGTTGTTTACTAACGCTGTATTCACGAGAAGGCAGAATAGCGTTGTATTCGATAATAACAAGGCTTTCATAGATGTCATGTGATTCACTACATCCAATTGTATGAAGATCGAGTGTTCAAATCTGTAAAGTCGTTCAGACTTGCCAACCCTGCCACTAGAACGAATGATTTTATCCATGCACTGCCGATGACTCAGCCGAATATCACATCCCAGTGGCTAAATCTCTAAAGTTCCCTACATTATTCGTTGAAAGGGAGACAAATCTACAAGGCCAGACTAGTCGTGACGTGCGCGTTCTCTATGAAACTCTAGTCGTGGAGAGCCGCTAGAGAAGCCAGAGATGGAGTCAGGGAATGGGGGGGGGGAGCAAAGGGAGAGTAGGGGAGAGGGAGAATATGAAGGAGAGGTGAGGGACAGAATTCAGAATCAATGGAGTAGAGCGCGTGTGCTCCAGGAAAGCCCCCCGATGTCTATTAGGGGCAAACCTCATTTGTGCGAATTCGCAGAAGCCCTTCACAGCTTGCCCAATCTTATCGCACCTTTAAGATTCAGAGAACATTTCTCCATGTAATACTCACTTCTGATTACAGTATTCACGCCACCTACTCTTCCTTTGACGTTAATGAGGCATTTCCTCTTTCATGCAAAGTGTAACGCTGGTTCTCAAATATTTATGGCATTTGTGCATTCACAAATGCATTCCAGGTCGCGTTTCCTTCTCAATTTCAGAAATTGCCGTGTATGGAAGAACCGTTCGACCCCAATAGCCAGCGGTGGTTTCACACGACATGTTGCGATTCGCATGTTACAGTAAGCAGAGTTCTTATTTCGAGCACTTGTCACTATAAATCCGTTGAACCGGTAGAGAGAATAGACGATATTATCCAACAAAGGCCCGCTTGGAGAACTCTAGGTTAATATATCCATGCGTCGTGCCTCCTGTAAGAAATTATGTTTCTAAAGCGAAAACATGTGTAGTGTGCATCAAATGTGATCAATTCTTGTTGAAAATGTCAGTTTTTATGTGCAATTTGAGTGTATCACAAATGAAATTGCACACTTTCAGCAAGCAGCCCGGGCTGTTGGCATCATCTCGCTCGTATCGTTGATAATTAGGACATCGACAACGATGATATACGCTGGGGAACAATGGGTAGGAAGAATATACATGGGATAAGACCCTAATTCCATGAATTACAGACCCTATTCGCTTCATTGATTAGTGCGGGCGATTTTCTGTGCATTCTCCTTCTGATATGGGCGGTCTTTGGCGAAATCAGATGGCTGGCACTACCTTATCTCCTCTTCCAAGTAAGTTGGCAATCTTCAAATTTGGCAAAATATGATCACACTGTTTTCAACGATGTTCAAGAGAGTCATGCAACCTCCCTCAGGTTTTCGGCACAAGTGTCATCATCTACCGGACCGCGCAGCAGTTGTCAGGAGAGAGGGTGAGTCGGACTTGCAATTGAACAGCCAACGCTACATTTTGTAGAGTTCATATATTTTTCGACAATATTAAAGCCATAATGGCATTTTTTCAGGAATTGTCGCTGTCTAACTCTTACGGCCAACAACCAACCAAAGGAAGTGAGTGGCTTCCATTGTCTTGCAGCAAAAACAACTTATTTTTAGGTTGTTGCGCGTATTAGATGCTGAAAATCTCAAACAACTTGTGTGTTTGTATATACCAGTTTAATTTAAACACATTTTGGGTCACAAATTGACATACATCTAAGTCTGTAGGCTTTGAAATTCTCAGATACGTGACCATTTTGGAAAATAAATGTCAGAGTTCTGGACAATTTAGTCAATTTTCCAGTCCGCATGCTCATCTTCATCGGTCGTATCGTCTGGATCGTGCTAATCGTATATTTCGTCACGGTTAGTAATGAAAAGGGCAGAAATAACAGATGTTATAGACAACATTGGACAATTTTCTCGTAGATATTACGTTTTGCCATGCCTATTAACTATATTCACGGTTAGGAAGAACAAGGGGGTATTAGAGTGGAAAACTGGAATTTCGATAAAAAAATTTGAAAATGCGTATACAATGAACAGAAGCTGAACCCAATCTTCAAATTTTCCGTCATCTTACGAACAAGATCACAAATTACTTCCTGCCTGCCAGACATGTTATTGCGTTTCGTAGTAGACGCGTGTTCAAGTTCATTAATTTTGTGACGATAAACTGCTGAAAAGGAGCTAAAGAAATAAAATGTTGAGCATGACCACAATAGTTTGGTTCGTGAATTCCATTTTTTTCCAGATTATCGTCAACTTCTACCGATTTCTGAGCGAAAGAAGTGACGTTGGAAAGAGCGGAAACCTGCCAAGTCAACCAACGAATCCAGGCAGCTTCCAGTGCCAGGTAGGTTTTACTTCGTGGGAAAAGCATTATGTTTCTTTCATCTCACCGATCATATTGGAAAGGCGAGTAAGATGCTAAATGACGAGTAAGAACACTTGCAGAGTGCGGCAACGACTAATTTCAATTTTTGTGTAAAAAAAAATCCTGTCCTGAATTTCAAACTGCAGGACCCTCGCTGCCCCGCGGTGCACCACAACAACGATGACGACTTCGGCTTTCCCACATCCGGCGAGCCGCCTCCACCATATCAGAAGCCCCGGCACACCTACATCTCGATAGAGGGAGACCAGTCGATGATGGATCCGAATCAGTACCACAATTGCGAGCTGCACGGGTACCAGAATCAGTACCACAACCCGAACCATAAGTTCCAGAGAGGCGGGGCTGGTGGTGCCATGTTCGCAGCAACAATGCCTTCCATGGGCGGGTTTGGCTTGTAGGATTTCGAATAGCCAAATATTTAGAATACAGATGTAATATTTATGTGATCATTTTTGGATATATGCTCAATATCAAGCATTAGCATGTGGCTCTTCGAAAACATAGAAGATTAATCGAACTATTTATTATGTATCCACAACAATGCTTACTAAAGTCAGATTTTAAAGTAATTCGACTATTGGACATACATGGTCTCAGTATTATTTGTAAAATATGTGAAACTTCGAAATCACTAAGTGCATACTATGTCTAAATTATTTTGAAATTTTGATCATTGTTTCAACTGAATAACGTGCGAACACACATCGACTAAAATTACTTGTATTCTTGTCAAATGATAGCGAAATTTGCACACTACACTGATGAGGGTGAGGTCTCTTCAATGGCGACCGAGTAGATCAAGCCTCGTGTGTAGATGGACAGCGTGTGCGAAACGGGGTCGAACTGGGCCGAGTTGATCTCCTCTTTGATGCCTGAAAACATCCACCGATTCTTGACTGCTCGGTTTTAGTCGTATTCAACGATAGTTACCATTTATGCTATTATTATCGTATGGATCAGCAGTTTAAATTGTAAATAAGCCAATATGGCTTACCAGGCAGTCTAGTAGTCTTCCCGACAATAGACTGGGCCGAGTAGAAGTCATATGCTGGCTGAATAGTGGCTTCCGACGATGTGCACAAAATGGAGTGCAGAATGCCGCATCGGATGAAGGCATTGCAGAATCGGGAGGGATCCAGTGCGAGTTGCCAGGTTTGGAGCAGCCTGGAAGAACGATTGTTGACTTTGTTGAATTAACAGACACGAGTGTCAAGGTAAACCGTGCTTTTCCGCTGAGCGCCATATCACCATCCATCTAACCCGAGTGTCAGTGACCTTTTTGTTAAACTAAATTTTAAAAAAAAATATTTAAAAAATTCAAAAGCTTACTTCAGTGAAGGGACCGCCACTCTCGCCACGGTCAGCGTCTGCTTCTCCTGTTCTCTGTACAGAATCCACAGTCCGTGCTCGTCCGACTGAATATCCATGCGCGAGAAGGAGCCGTTGTAGATGGGAGCCTGGGGAAGTGTTGTGTTTCTTAATCATTATTTATCAAACGGATAATCTCATTTTTGTCCAAATGCAATGATTTCCAATTGAATACATTGAGCACATCCCTATCCTAAAAAATGTAAAACAGAAACATCTCATTTTCGAGACTGGGCTTGCGCGAGAACACTCCTCGACCAGTGACAATTATTACTGTGCTTTACTTCAAAATTTGATAAATATGCAAATTGAAATGATACCCGATTGAGAGCGACGGGAAGCCGGGAGGTTTGCGACGTTGCGAAATTGTGCAGTACGACCTGGTCATCGTGCGCGTAGGCGACGCTTCCGTTGATCGCCGCGCCGTCAGTACCGTCGTAGGGGAATCTACGAAATATTATGAAAATTTAAAATATAATTAGTGTTTCCTAATTCGACAATACCCTCTTTCCGTACAGTTACCTCTCGATGGTTAAAAACCAGGCAGATTCAGAGTTGGCAATGAATGGAATTGTATCAATCACTAAAGGCCTAGTTATGAGGGCAACGGAAGGAGAAGTATGCTAAATTTGAATTTTCTCAAATTACTCACGGCAGCGTTATGAGTGTCTTGGGGAGAGAGGCAGATAGGGAAGGCGTGTCTGCGTATTCCAGCATTGTGTAGCCCATGTGGAACTCGCAGAGGAACCTCAACATGTATTGGTCGATTCCTACAATTTATTTTTTTCCGATGAGTGTGAAATCGCATGAGTTTGGCCTGGCATGTACGGAGTGAATTGTCATGAGCGCTGAAAGTAGTGATTAACTGCACTTGGTCGGATGATCACCGTCGGATGATAAACTACTGGATGATAACCAAAAAAATGGACCCTTCTGTAGAACTTTCGGAGAATCATTGTTGACATTGTGGGAACCTACTGTGAATGTTATACAGAAGGGTCCATTTTTGGTTATCATCCAGTAGGTTACCATCCGGTGGATAACATCCGGCCTAGTGCCTGATAAACAGGGCATGGGATGCTGGAAGTACGAGGAAGTCAGGAAAATCGTTTACCAAGTGCTGCCGTCTCTCAGCGCACAACCACTCCAGTGTGAGCGACGGGCCACAAGTCGTGGAGGGGAGAAGGTGGCGTGCGGGGAACATCCTGCAAAATAAACGCCATGCAGAAGCCAGCTACAGTCTCGAGCAATGTCTGATTCTCCTCATATCACACCCTCTCTTGCCGGTCAGATTAAGCGAGAGATCAAGGAATGTGGAGAGAGTCTGGTGATTACTTAAAGTTTCTCCGTTAGAGTTCGATAACTGGGCCTTAGCCTATGCATTTCTAATATTCTCTAAGCGTTCGACCGCGTAATATGGCATTAGGTCGGATGAGGACCATGACGTCATTCCGCCTTTGATCTATGAAAAGCGGCATGATGTCATAGTTCTGATCCGACGTAGTGTCCAAAATATCATGTCAGCATCACTCATAAATTTTTACTAATACGTGACCAGCTGCAATCTAAACCTCTTTCTACTCCACCCTATTTTCTCCAAGTTAACATGCCCTCTTCAACATAAGGACATTTCTCAAAACGATGAGGAAATAGCGCGCGAACTGACTCTTCCTCTCCATTCTCCTCTCTCCCTGGCCTTCACTCTTCCTTCTCTTCTCCTCCTCTCGCCTCTTCCCGCTCTCCTTCTTCCTTCTTTCCTTCCTTGTTCTCCCCTTCCTGTCCTCCTCACACAGCTTGCGCATCGCTTTCTTCTGAAGGATGTTTTGATTAGAATTGGATTATCGTGACGAGGGAAAAAAATAAAATGATAAAACTGCCTCTTCTTGAACACTCTCTCAACAGCTCTTGTAGCGAGATAGTGTATAGAATGGAGAGACCGTGCTTTATTTTTTCGAATTGTAATTTAAATGACTCGATAAAATGAAACAGCAATTTGATTCACAAAGCGAAGACTTCTGAAGAAACGAAAAGTACACACACCGAAATCTTCGCGAAGAGTGGAAACGAGACCGAGTGTTCATCACCATCCTCATCTTCCTCTACTCTGTCGACACTGATCGACCTCTTTGCTCGATGAGAGCACGAGAAGGATGATAGTTCATGCTGCAAAGTCTCATTGCCCGTAGCAGCAGTCAGGAATTACATGAAAATTTGTGTGCAGAAAGGAATGTTTTTCGCAAGAATTTACACCCTAATTACAGGGTTATCTCTCAACAGTCAGAACGGCGTGAAAACACGCAGGAAAGATGCATCCATTTCTAGTAAAGACATCCTTGGTCCAGGGTCACCAAGAACCCTCGGATCGTGCCCACAATCGCGTACTTTCAGCAATTTTCTACTCAGCAAGATACAGTACCTGCAGGTTATTGATGTGCAGTCGCTGGTAGACGATTATCAAAAATGATGAGAGCAATGACAGCGCAAAAACAGAGCGCAGCATTTCAGAACACTGAGCACTAGTACATGAAGGCCGAGCGGGAGCAGTAGTCCGCCCTGCGAGCGAGGGAAGAAGCAGTCGTCGAGTCTCTGCGAGTCCGCTCCTGAATAGAAACAATGCAAGCCTCGGCTTAATTGTCGCCAGTTCGAAGGAACGATAACAAAGGGGGCAGGAGTTGAGGAGAAAGGTGAAAGGGCCAAAATGAAGGAGAGGAAAAGGTGGAGGGGGAAGGAGGGGCAGTGTGTGACCCCCTGCATGAGTGAAAAGTATTAATCAGCGGACAAAGGCCGAGCCGCGCGTGGGACAGATGGCCTGGGTGAGCAGCGATTCCACTCTCCCTATTTGCCCTACTATCTCGCGGTACCAAGAGGGTGATAGAACATGAAGAGATGCTAGAGAGTATATCATGTGTGTTATTCTCAGATTCTGAGAGTAAATAGTATCGCGCCACTCAGATCTCGTATGCTAATTGTGTTTGGCAGAGAGAAGGCGCATGATTTATTATTAGTTGGGAGATGATTTGAGCAACGATAAAGTAGAATAAAGAGTAACGGACTGAGAGTGAAAACAAAGATTTTCACCATGTTCGTTGTGACTAGCAATCACACACACAAAATTAAAACTACTCGAGAAATGAAAACTTTCCACTTTTCATCAACTTTTTATTCCGCATTCGCTCTCTCTCTCGAACCAATCAAGCAAGCGAACCTCGAGGGATAATAAATTGCGTCTTATTACTGCAAAAGGCGAAGAGGTAGACTTGTCTAACTCTATCCCTCCCTATCTCCAAGCGCAAGGGCTCAACATCAGGCGAACGGTAAATATGTTTTTAAAAATGGGAATCTGTAAAATTACTCATATGCACCCTTGTGTTCAGTCATTTGAATGCTACATAGTAGAGTAGGGCGAGGGACCTGGGAAAATGAAGAGAGTAGTTAGCACAGTTGCCCACCCTGCTCGTGCCCAGGCCACCTGCTGCTTCTCCGATTGCTGACACCCTCAAATCTGGCACAGGTCAGAGCAAACATCGGTAGGATTATACAATAGAGTTCGAGAACTGATACCGAGATCTCTCCATTAACGATTCGAGAATGAGGAATAGGATGCAGGGAGTAGACAGAAGTCAGCAAAACATGGGCTCTCGCAGGGTCCAGTAAATTCCTAGAGTATTTCAAGAATTGACAGTCGAAAAGTAGGCAGACCAGAGGTCACAGCAAAATGTTATGTGACACTTTTTTTGGAGACTTAAAAATGCATAGTAAAGAAAAGAAATGCATAGTAAAGAAAAACAAGCTTGAAAAAAGAACTTAACTTCGAAAAAAAAGCGAGAACATACAAACACTCTGTCCATTGTTGTGATGTGAAAAGGAGTAAAAGCGCTAGATTCTTGAAATGCATGAATGGCCGTTTCGAGTGGGGCTTGAATGAGTAGCTGGACCTGATGAGACCGAGGAACGACGAGAGTGATGACTGAGACAATATTGCAGTGTATACAAGTGACAGAGATACTATGTGATGAGACAGCGAAAGCGATCTCAGTAGGCACTATTGGATGCGTTATCGTCGGACATTTCCTATTAATCTGAGTAGTTGCTCAGAGTGATGACTGGAATCAATATTGCAGTATCTGCAATAGTAGAAATTATAGATTGTGTGCCGTACAAGAATTCTGGACTTTTGCCGCTTAATTATGGCTCTCAAGTGAAGATGAGTGATGTCTCGGATTATAACGCAGTGTATCCCATAGTAGAAATGATGTGATGCGACAATGAGAACGCATTATATTATGTGCCACTGTTAATATCAGCAATTACGGAATGGGCGACTAGTGTTCACTCCGGAACATTAAAATGAGCCTGACTGAAGTGCAGAGTGATGCTAGGACGCAATATCTTAGTGTCTGTCAATTCTGAAAATAATTTGTGCGTGAATTGTGGGACTGTGTCACATATTGCAGGATATCAGGCAAATGCGAAGGTGGTAGTGAGACAGGTGCTTCTTGATATTTATTCTTCGTTATCTTGCTATTCCGCGGAGTAGCATAGAGACACATGATATTCCGAAAATTTACAATGCCGATTTTTTTAGTTTCCTGCTAGATATACAAACACTCGAGCAAATCAGAATTGCACAATCTTACTCCTCTACTCTTCCGCTACTTCTCAAGGCACAGTCGCTCCGCAGGAAATGTAGCAACGGCGTGCGTATAGTGTACTGCTGCACAAGGTCAGTGTGATCGCGCTGGAATTTGGTAGCGTAGAGGAGGCTGGAGGGATGAGAGAGATGGCTAAATCGAGAGATACTGTCTCTCTCGCCAATATCTCGTGACTGATCTTTTAGCCTCTCAAGTTTTTCGAGTGCTATTTAAAGTCAGTAGTTCCTTGTAGCCCTCACTATTTCCTCATCTAATCATCCCTCATTGATAATTCTACATTGTTCACCCAAAATCACTCCGGAGAGTCTAAGTTCTCTCTACCACTCTGTGTTTCATTCAAGTGTGATAGTTTCGTCGTGCCAAGGAACTGAAATTAATGCTAATATATTTGTTGAGCAATGCCCGCATTATTCGACCCCAACCATCCGCGTTACTACCACACGCTCTGCGTCGGAGCCCACGTCACTGTGAGTATTTTGCTGTTTTGCTGTTGTTTCACAATATATCTAACAAAATAATACAATATTTGCAGAAAGCCGCTCGAGCTCTGGCCATTATCCACCTACTTTGGGCTGTAGTCCGAAGTATCGCAGTGATCGCTATTTCCGGGGTAACTTTCGTAAATTTGCATAATATGATGTGCATGTGCTCCATATCAACTTTGACAGTCATATCAATATTTCTGATTAATCACAAATTTCAACGCCCGAAATGCACATGAATGCACACAATTTCCGGGGGGCGGACATTTCGGCAACGGAGCGCCCTTCACTGGAGATTCGACGTAGCTCCTTGGGAGTTGTGTCATTGTAACCAATGTGTGCTACTCTACATTTGCATATATAATTCTTGTTACCAGGCGAACTTGAGTTTCACTCCATATCTATGTTCATGGTCCAAAATTGAGAATTTGAGTGGAAAATCATGGTTAGATTAACATCAAATATCGTAACCAACCGTTACCCATGTTACTGTGTTGCAGTAGTTACTGGAATACTGGAATATGAATTGGTTTCGATTTTTGGAATTTACCTATCCACTCAAATTCTCAATTTTGGACCATGAACATAGATATGGAGTGAAACTCAAGTTCGTCTGGTAACAAGAATTATATATGCAAATATAGTGTAGCACATACTGGTTACAGTGACACAACTCCCAAGGAGCTACGTCGAATCTCCAGTGAAGGGCGCTCCGTTGCCGAAATGTCCGTTGCCGAAATGTCCGCCCCCCCAATTTCCGATTTCAGGATATATTGGTGATAGTGCTACAAGCGATTGATGTACTGTGCATGTTCTCCCTTCTGTTAGCTGCTTACTATGAAATGCGCCTGCTCATCGTTCCTTATATTCTGGATGAGGTGAACTCACTACATATATTTTGAAAGCAAGCTCACATGCTTCCCTTCAGGCTGTCACAATAAGTGGTCACTCTACCACCGTCATATACTTGCTGACTGGAGGAGAGGTGTGAACCTTTACATTTTAAACACAATCTTGGTCGGTCAAGATTCGAAATATCGCAAAGAATTAAGATTTATCATTTCTCGAACCCGAATGCACTTCAGATTCCGTCAGATCATCTGAAAGGAGATCATCAAGGGCACCGCATAGCTGGTTATATTTTCATCATCTGCATTATCGCCATCAATGTCTACTTTTTCAAGGTAATTATTGCTCTGTATTATATTATTTGGGAAAGATAGCGAACGAATTTTCGAAAATGATTCAAAAATTCTCAGATCGCTGTCAATTTCCTTGTGTTCCTCAAGAATCGCGCGGAATCAGATGGCAAATCAGCAGGAGAAAGTGTCCAGAATTCCAACTATCAAGAGCCATACGTCGCTACTGGTCATGTATTCCCATGCTCACAAGCAGCTCCCTGGAACACACCCGTTCTGCAGGGACCACAATGAATACATCCTCCGCCGCACCTCTCACTTAGAATATGATTATTCCCCTCCCCGCTTTCCTATAGTAACCTGAATTATGGATAAATGAGAACAGCGTTTTAGACGATTTTTCCCTGAAACACTCCCACAAAGCATGAACGACAAGAAATGCGCCCTCGGCCGTACCTGTTACTTAGAATATGATCATATCTCGTTCCAATCTGACATCATTGTATGCGTTACTGGTCTGTTTTACACCTCCCATCTTTCCTTAGTGAACCCGAATTGTGTTGGTGGATAAATGAGAGCAACGTTTTTGACGATTTATATCTCAAGTACTCCCACAAAGCATGAACCACAAGAACAGTCATCATTATCATCAGTCGTTCCAATCTGACATCATTGTATCCGTTACTGAGCTGTTTTGAAGGCCCGAACGGCTCGTTAATAATGCTGAGTGATCATGATCGTTACCATATGCGTATAACGAAGATGCCTACAGTGCGTATCCATTCATCTTAGTTATCTCGCCTGGCTGAGAACGGTATTATCATTGAGCTTAACAGGCATACCCTTGCGAACGTGAATGACTACGATGTGAGTCGTTGTCGGTGTAAACCGTAAATAATGGTGCGTTTATCGTCGCCGATCCCCCTCATTGCTAGGTCAGAATGACTCGTCCAGGGGGGTCAAACGACGAGAAATGAGGGGTCAAATCTCCTATCCAGGGGGGTCAGAATGAGCGTTTTGAGGGGTCTGGAGAGGGGTTCAAATCGAGCTCGGAGAGAGGGGGAATGTAGTCAAATGAGGTTCTCCAATATCAGCGTGTTCGGAGTGAAGCATATTTGATTTTGAAAATGTCCTTCTCGGAAATATTGATACAGTGAAACCCAACTGCAAAATTGATATTTCCCAAAATTATCAGATATGTTTCACTCCGAACACGCTGATATTGGAGAACCTCTTTTGACTACATTTCCCCCTCTCCGAGCTCGATTTGAACCCCTCGACCCCTCAAAACGCTCATTCTGACCCCCCTGGAGAGGAGATTTGACCCCTCATTTCTCGTCGTTTGACCCCCCTGGACGAATCATTTTGACCTAGCAATGAGGGGGATCGGCGACGATAAACGCACCATAAGGAGGACAAATGCAGTATACATCGATACAATTCGGAGAAAGTGTTAAAACGCAAAGAAAAATATTTTGAAAGCTGATTCTGCGAATACAATTTATAATCGTACTGTCGTGACAATTTGTTGGTTTAATTATGATCGAAAACTTCCGAAACCATACACAATTTATACGCAGAATTACTCGCTATCACTCGTTGTAAGCCGTATGTTTTCAATATCGTACTAGAACACATAATTTTGTATACGTTCCAGTCCGTGATTGGAACGGAAAACACCTAGAAAGCATAAGCCACTGTGATCATAATCTAGTTCTTTTTCCTCGCGTGGTGACGCAGGAGATAGTATACGACTGGTGCACTTGATGTATTAATAACCGCTCTTTCACTCTTTGTAGTTCACCAAATCTGATTTGTTCTACGTACGAGGTGCTGCGGGAAATATATTGCGTGGGAGAAGTACACATGACCTCATTAATTGCATATGATTTGTCTAAATTCAATTGTGATTGTATGCACGAGTACGATTTGCGGAAGCGTTACATTGACGACATTAAAGTTTGCAGGAGTGACTAGACTTATTTAAAATATGGGCTGGAGTACCATAACTATCTTCCGCAGCGGTGTTTTGGTACCGCGTGCTTGAGCTACAGTTGCACGTGTTTGATCTTTCGTCGCAGTGGCCGAACGATCAGCTTAACATAAGCTGCTCAGTATAGGAAACAGTTCCCCCAATGGTGTGTGGTTATTTGTATGCGACCGAGGACCAACACATCCATATGTCTTATCTTAGGAAATTCAATTTATCTGCCCACCCTATAGAGTATTTTAAAAACACCACGATTCAACCTTCTAATCAGTTAAATCAAGTATAGAAGAAGCGGCCTGCGGTGTTGTTGTGCGTGTTGGCGTTATTTCCACGTGCTTGATATCTAGTCACACTGTTCAAACGATCATGCTAACATCTGCTCTGCGGCTAACTAGGCATAGTAAATTGGAACAACTTCCGTGACAGGTAAGGCATTGCAGTTGTGTGTGTTGGCGTTGTTTCCTCGTGCTTGATTCCTAATCACCCGTGACCAAACGATAAAGCTAACATCAGCGGCGCAGGTGGAAATGTACGGAAGTGGCATGCTTTGTTCTTCTCCAAGACCAGTCACGCTTTCAGCATATCACCTGTGTGCTAGCATATGGGATACGTATCTATGTAGCTATATTTTTGCTAAATCTAGCTGTGTTTCCTCTTGAATACTATACACTCACTTGAGGAAGAGGCAAGGTTATTATTAGTGTGGTAGTATCACATATTTGAGGCTTAGTCCCAGTGTCCGTGAGTGGCTTTCAAAATGCAATCGCAGGTGCAATCCTGTGTTGTTTCGCCTCCAAAGCTTTCCGGTTTCTCGGCGCGATAAATGCTATCACCTAGGCGTTGTTATCCCTTGGGATATCCCTAGACGCATACATGTAGTCTATCCCGTCGTATCCCGACGACAATCAACTTGATTTAACACTTGCGCCGTTACCTTTCTACCCTTTTTCACATAGGATAGGAAAGTTTCAATTCCAATATGCAGTTGACCAGTCAGATATGTAGCCCATCTATCACCCATCTTCTCTGCCGCAATTGCCGATATGTCTCTTACGCTTCTTTTCCTTTATAAGTTTTTGGCTGCTTCACTGAGGGGAAGAGTACGTAGCAATCCCATCGCGTTTATGAGGTCATACATACCATCTATCGGCCATCGTACACTTCATTTATCGTGATATCTCTTGAAGACCTCTCGCCTTTTACCTTTTACTTTTTGCAGTTTTTAGCTGCATCACTTAGAGAAGGGAGTTGAATGTGGTTTGAATTTTTTGGTCATCCTAACATGTAATATATTTAGCAGCCAGCCGCATCGTCGCACGTATCGACATATATCTTGCCGACGATACGTCTTTACTTTTTCGCCTTTTCAGCTGCACCTCATCACTTAGGGATTAGTAGGTAGCAATCCCAACGCATTTGTATACACATTGTATACACATATACATGTATTCCTTCTATCACACATATTCTCTGTCGCACTTGTCGTCATGTCTCTTGCCGACCAAACGCCCTTTACCTTTCCGCCTTTTTAGATGCATCGCATCACTTAGGGGAGGAGGGGAGGAGAGAAAAGGAGTTCTCATCACCCCCGTTCTCATCTCATCGTCAGTCATCAATAGGCCTCCCTCTCTGCCTCTCCTTTTCTCTTCGCTTCACCGTTCGATTCACGATGGAGCTATCATCGCTGCTCTCTTCAATGGATGTCAACCTACTGATTGTTCCCGAAGCCATCGGGTGCCTACTTTTCGCGCTGCTAATTAGCCGGTTCCAACTTAACGCCAACAGCAACACACCGCTCACGCCCTTCTTCGTGCTGTTTCACGCCACTGGTCAGCTATTACCGTATTACCTTATTAGTATAACTAGTATTATTTATCACGCCAGGCAGTAGAGCTCAGGTGAGGATGGGACCATATTCTTTCTTCAATAGACTGCGTTCCGCCAATGGGGTTCAATGGCTCTCCTGATTTCATCGTGCTTATTATGCAATGACTTATTACCTTATTTGACTTGTTCTTTTTTCATACAATGCCATTCATATACTGACTATGCCAGTTAGCAGGTGTGGTATACCAAGTCAGCCTCATTACCAGATTTCCTGGGGTGTCTCTCATCTTGCATGAAACGAGCGATAAATACGAAATTCTGCAAATTTTATTTCCTAACTAAGCCACATTACTGCACAAATCAATTGTTTTCGGTGCGATACAATAGGGATGCCAATTCGGTATGGGATCAAAAACAAGCCAAAATAGTACTGATTGGCAAGCTTTACAAGGCAGCACGTAACTACTAGAGTTCGAGAAGAAATGATACCGCGAACTATTTATTCTACACACTCTCTAAGACCGGTCGATCGACAAAAGAGTGCACAAAATGAAGGGGGCGTGTTATCTTTCTCGAACTCTACTAACTACTCGTTTACTTACAGGTGTTGCTGGCATCGTTTCGATTATCGGTGGATGGTTCATCCGACTCGCCGTCACGCTGCCAGTCACGCCCGATACTGCATATATTGCCTATATTGGCCATGTAAGTCCTCTATTTATTTTGCCAATCGAAATTTCACGCTTGTTCGGTTGATATGTAGTTTTTTCGGGATAGTAAAGGGGTGTCCGAAAAGTTGGTGATCCAATTATCGTTTATTGTGCTCTGCATGTATGATCTTCGATTATGCATACGCCTTTTTGTCTTCGAAAGAATACATGCTGATTTGGTTTTATCTTTGCTTTCTTACGCTCAACACTGCCTACATTTCCAACAACGGGAATGAAAAGCTAGCTTTAAATACATAAATAGCTGCTAAAAATAAAGGTTGCATTATCTCTTTGATCGATTCTGCTAACGAATCTCTATAAATACTTCACACTTTTACTGATGTCTGATGTCATTAGAGAACTGCATCTAATCATTTTATCCGTTCTACCCTTTCCGTATTTTCTGAAAACACGAAGCGGTTGGCATGTCATACTCTGGTATGGTAGAACTGATATTTCCCCCCGGGGGAGCAATGTTCTTGCTATCTTCCACGCACTATCTCGTCGGTCAGAGAGTGCGAAAGAGCACGTGGTATCGAGAGAGTCAGACGATTTATCTCCCCGGGGGATGATTAATCGTTGCCCTAATCTCCTCTAATAACAGATTACAAATGGCATCTCCATTCTCGCGCATACGATCGGCAAGACGATGGGACTGGTGAATCGATATAACGTCCTCCGCAAGCTGCCCTATCCCGCACCGGTAAGATACACTGACTACACTGGTACACTTCCCAGTGGGGTATGACACGGTGACTGGGCACCATACAAACACCTGGTAGTTGTAAACACCGATATGATATTCTGCGCTGCCCTATCCCGCGTCGGCACGTAAACATTGTTGACGAAAACAGTGAATACGAACTCATACGTCCCTAGGGGGGAATTAAAAGGCCATGATGCCGTCCTATTTTAGCTATTTACGTAGACTCACGGTTCAAGTGCAATTTGACTAGGTCACAAACTTTTAAATCAATACAAATTTAATATGATGATTATTGATAACCAGTTAACGAGCATTGTCAATACATACGGAAAGAACAGAATTTGATTAGCACACACTCTAATGCCTTTCTTTATGCGCACATATAAATACGCAATTTTTAGTTTCCATATCTAGAACTATGACATTTCATTGGAGATTATTATGGACCAATGATCGATGGTCCAGTGCAGTTATTGCTTTGAGGGAAATGACTCTTATATGTCTTGACATAATCGCGGACGAGAAATAACAGAACGAAGAGAGTTACTGAGCAATGGTCTGACTCTCTTCAGTTTGCACGCTCTCTCGCGAGAGAGCGAGACGAGAGAGCGTGCAAACTGAAGAGAGTCAGACGATTTCTCGAGTTACTTATTCGAGGCCATCTTTCAGTGGTGGAAACGGCAGAATCTTCGACGGCTGATCGTGCTCCAATTCGGGATCCCCGCCCTCATCCACATCTACTATATAAGGGCAGACATCGACTGGGAGTGGCGAGACGGAGTGCAGGCGTATGATGGACTCGCCGAGAGTGTAGGGCTGGTGAGTTAGCATTATTGCAGTTCGGAATTCAGGAAATGTACACACTCTATACACCGGTCTAGTGGCGAAAGAGTTCGTAGATGTAGAGACAATTTACCGAAGTATAGTGAGTTGTCATTGTGCGAAATCTATTTTTTGCGCATTTGGTTGGATGATCACCGTCGGTTAATAAATGTCTTCGTCAGATGTGAACACACTGAGAACGATAACTATTTGCGGAATCCAGCTTAGTTATTTCGGTCGTATATATCAAGCATACTTAGTAGTGCTGAGAGCGTTGAACTGAAAGGTGCATCTGAACGCTTTATTTGAAAAAGTAAGTAAATTTTAGTGGACGCGCCTCGTCTTCGGCGGCATCTACGTGATCTACATCGCAGTGAGCATACCGCTCAATGTGCTCACAATGCTCAGAATGAGGGCGT
The DNA here is from genome assembly GCA_036245805.1 of Pristionchus mayeri. NCBI lineage: Eukaryota > Metazoa > Nematoda > Chromadorea > Rhabditida > Neodiplogasteridae > Pristionchus > Pristionchus mayeri. The sequence goes on along the minus strand of BTRK01000002.1, from coordinate 4,029,502 downwards.
TGATAAATCAAAAGGTGAACAAGAAACAAATCTCTTATAGTTGTTGACTTATTATGATGTAAGAATGGCCTAGAACCAATGTTCCGAAAAATATAACAGTTTGATCAGTGATCTTCTTTCAGATGATCTCCCAGCAACGGTTGCTGCACCAAAATCGGACGCTTGTGCTGTACGGCGCCTGCAGCACAGTAGCCCACTTTCTGTGCGCTATTCATCAAATATACTGGGCGTGGGCCTACTTCACCCGCAACGAGTACCACCAGGACATGGCGAGAGATTTGGTACGAATTGCAGTGAATATGAGCGCTTCTTATAGTGCTATATCTTTTCGGTGTAATCCGTAGCAAGCGATCTACCATAACATAGTGGTATATAAGATATCAAAGGTCGGCTGATGACTACTGAGGGTTAGTGAACATTAGTACTGTACTCTACCTACAGTACCCCAGTAGCGATGGGAATATTATTTAGTTTATCTCGCTAAAAACGATTCGTCGCTCCCCGACAAATTGTATGCATTCACCGAATGTCACGTAGGCCCACTATAGGGGGGTGCGAAGGGGGCGGAGTCAACGCGTCCTCTCACAACTGATTTCTGCCCCGGCGTGGGTAGAGAGCAGGAGGGGAGTAAGAGATCGGTGAGATGACGCATAAGTGCACTATAAAACTGTCAGGGCCTTCTCTAAGACCCAGAGACCAATTTTTGGAGACCTTCCGGCTTGGAAGGTCAATTATCATAGATCTAGAGTCCACTATCCCCAATCGTATAAAATCACCAATACAACCGCATCATTGCGCACCTTCACAATCTGGCGCTTACCTGTTTTGCGCTTTCCGAATCATTATCTTACCGTATCGTACCGTAACTTACCGTATCCTACCGTAAACTCTCCATCATTCCCTCCATTTCAGGCAGCACCAGTCAATGACGTCACCACATTCTGCAACCCTCTTCTGCTTCTGATTGTCAGTCCTCAAGCACGAGAATCCATTAACTGCAGATCGAAAAAGACGCGAGTCAAGTCGACCTCCCAATCAGAATACTGGCCGAGTGCTCGGAACTTTTGAGTAGATATGTAACATTGTACTGATATGGACGCAAGATGATTGCAATAATTAGTAGGATACAGATCAGTTTTACCTCCCCCAGTCAGAATACTGACCAAGTTCGTGGTTTATTTCATGTATGCGAGTAGAGTAGATGTTAGATTAAGAAATTTGGGTCGCCGTGTATTCATTTACATATAATTTTGGCCAGTGACGATAGAGCATATCGTAGCTCCAACTAGATGTATTAGATTTGTTTGAAAATCTTGATCATATTATTTGTTTGCTATCGAATAAACTATTGAATCGGATGTACGTCACATGTATTTTTATCAGCATACTATTCTGCTGAATCAAACAGCATCTGCCATTCAAGAGACGAATAACCGCAAGACATTTGAGTGATTGGTGGAACTCCGCAAGACATTTCAAATAATTGGCGGAAGGTATTAGCATTTCTCCGCTGACGATGCCTATTGAGTACATGAAATAACAGAAGAATGGAGTGCACTTGAATATTGTGCATTCTTTCCTCAGATGCGTGAATATCGAAGAAGTGGAGTGCTATCTCAACATGCTTTCCTACTATTAATGTATTCCCTGGAAGATCATATATTCCCTGATGACTACTGAAAGCCATCAGTCATTGAACAGTAGTGTTGTGCTCTACTTACCGTACCCCAGTAGGGATAGATATATTATTTTGATAATCTCGTTCAAAACGATTCGTCTCTCAGCGACAATCATATATACAGACATCGACTGTCACGTAGGCCAACAATAGGGAGTGCAAAGGAGGCGGAGCCAACGTGCCCTCTCACAACTGATTTCTGCCCCGGCGTGGGTAGAGAGCAGGAGGGGAGTAAGGGATCGGTGAGAGGACGCATAAGTGCACTATATTCTATCAGGGTCTTCTCTAAGACCCAGACACCATTTTTTGGAGACCGTCCGGCTTGGAAGGTCAATTATCAAAGATCTGTTCACTACCCGCAATCGTATGTAATCCCACTCCTACCACAACATAGCGTAACCCACCAATCGGTATCTGATCTTTCACCTATTACCGCATCCTTAGCGTCCGTCAATGACCACTTTCTGAAACCCCTTATTGTTGATTATCGTCAACCCTCAAGCACACGAATCGAATAACTGCAAGAAGACTCGATCTAGTCGACTTCCCAGTCGGATAACTGGCCCAAAGCTCGGCACTTTTGAGTAGATATTTCATATGCACATACATATCGTATTTATATGCTTACGTGCACATTATGATTGAACTAATATACCAGTTTTACCTCCCTCCCGGACAGAGTACTGGCCGAGTGCGCGGTTCTTTTGATGAATACGAGTAGATATTATATTTCGAAATTCGGATCGTCGTCTACTTTTTACGCTCTCTCGATCGGTCGAATGACGATAGAGTGTTGAGAGTAATGAGACTGTGGTGCCGTAGATATGTACTAGATTTGTTAAAAATTTCAGATAATTTGGATCATATACTATCGAATACATGATTGGGTTGAATGAGCGTCAACTTTATCATTTCCTTACTCAAGAGATGAAAAATCAGACGACATTTGTAAATGAATGGCGGAAGTTCGCGTTAGTAGCACTCATCCCACCAATGATCATGAACAACCGGCAAAACAAAGTTCTCGCCGTCTGTCACTATTGTGACGGTTGTGCAAATGGGCGGGGCCAACGCGCCCTCCTGGCTTCTGCCCCGGCGTGCCTAGAGAGCACGAGGGGAGTAAGGGGCGAGCGAGAGAGGAGCACTATAATAAACAGATTATTTTTTGGAAACCTTCCCGCGTGGAGGGTTTATTGTCTACTCTTCTCTCTTCATGAGTCTTTTTTTCCGTTCAAATACGGATCACATACAATTCTAACGCATGTACTCGACAAAAATAATGCTAAAATGGCCTTTGTCGAAATCGAGTGCCACATTGCAGGCGACCTTGCGGGAGTGATTGCGACGCCGTTGTTTCTTAATTAGATCCACTCACTCGTTATAACAGTCGGGAGAAGGCGTTAATAAAGAGAGTAAAAACTCTCGACTTGTTCCTCTAATTGTTCATTTTCTGCACAAAATGAACGACTTACCGCATTGCAAACGACCGTATAATTTTTTTTTCTGTAATGTTCTCACAACACGGGCGCTAACGGAAAATCGCAACACCATTACGATCGATAATATTTGTCAGAGATTTAACGAACACATCAAGCAATAACGATGGAATATGCTGGAGGAGATTCGTGCTCAATTCCTTGCTTCTCGGATGCATTCTGCATAGAGACAGGGCCTACAGGGACTTCATAGTGAACAATGGGAGCCGTGGTCATTCGACTTATCTCCTCTGCAAAACTACCGTATGCTACTTAGAGCTAAGAACTGTTTCCCACTGATACGTAATACGAGAATAGAAAGTGTTTATAAAGACTTTATTAGCCTTACTTGGCAATCCTGAGAGCAGCAAAAATGGAAGAAACAGCGAAAACTGGTGATGACGTCGCACACGCGAACGAAAACGAGACTAACTAACTACGTGTTACAATTCCGATGATTCTCTCACTTAGCATACAGATGGGCGAGGGAGATGGATGGGGACAAAGGAAAATTAGCTATGCAGTGGGGATATGTAAAAATGAGACGAGGGAAAAGAGAGGGAAAAGCACATGTAAATAAACACAGTTAACGATACAGCATTAGGTACTAGATACCGTACTCCGACTTGCCGCCCCTCCCGCCTAAATTCGCTTCCACTGCGAAAATAAAACAACAATTAATCGGCATAGTGCCACAAATTAAGGTGTTTAAATAAACGATGATGGATATGGATAGTTTGAGCACAAAACTATCCATAAAGAAGCCGGTAAAGGTGGGATAATTTAAATTTAAAATAGTAATATTAGAATAGGATAGGAAAGGTAAGTGATGTGAAATAGTATAGTATAGAAATAGGATAAGGCCCTAAGTAGAAATAGAAATAGGTTCTAAGTAGAACAGAAAATCTAGCCGTAAAATGTAGTATGTATGTGAAAACAAAAACTAGGGTAGACATAGATACTAGTCGTAAAACGAATGGAAATAGAATGGAATATAAAACTAGACTAAAAATAGGATAGAATAGGGTAGTTATTGATCATTGTGTAATTCTAATATGGGGAATAATGTGTTTGGAATGACGTTTTGGATACATATCCTCCTCGAGCACCTCTGTTGATTCCTCGTCCTCGGTTGTTGTTCGATCCTCCGTAGTTGGTGGTGATGAAACGGTTGTTGTAGGTTCCTCCACGTCCTCCTCTGGGTGTTCCTCTGTGGTTTCTTCTCCACTGTCCATCTCCTCTCACTCCTCCCCGGGATCCTCCTCTGTTCCCTCCTCGGGGATGGTATCCGTAATTTGGCAATGGTGGGGAAGCCGACTCGCGTTTCTCCCATCCTGCCCAGATGGGAAGGATAGACTTGTCACTGCCTAGGGCCAGAGTAATCGGAGAGAAATCTTTCCATAATTCTGAATGACGAGTAGCCACCGTGACTTTCTCTCCTCCCTCGAATAACTCTAGGAGCTCATCCAAATCCTCGTATTCTAACTTGGTCGTAGCAGATGAGATAGGTGACTGGGCGACACAGCCATACCATCCTCTAGATGCCAATTCCCCAATCAACTCAGTTGTTCTCTGCCAGACAACGTTGTCTAGGCCACGAGGAACAATCAAGGTGAAATGCCCTGGGTGACAGTCTAGGAGGCATTCTAGCTGCGTATCGATGGGCACGAATGTGTGTGCGTCTTCGCAGGGGGAAATGTACACCTCATAGACATCCGTGTAGGACAGGAATCTGCTATTGGTCGAAATGAGGTAACTCTTCCTCAATTCCTGTTCTACTTCTCGTAGAACTTGTCGGAGTGCCTTTCCTGCTGTCATGCTCTCCTGTATCTTCATGTCTTCGCCTTCATACTTCACTGTTTCCGGCAACTGGGTAATCAGAGGAAGTCTGTGTTCACATAGGGAATTGAGGGCATAGATTACTTCATCCTCGGTTATGGGAAGGCGTGATACTCGCATGCTGGCTGCCACAGCGGTAGTTCCAGACTTGAACTCATCGTTCTTTCTTCGATCCTCCATGATTATCTCTCTCATTGACATCGCAGAGAAAATGGAGGTGCATTCCTTGCAACGGTAATCCAAGTGGGCGGGGTGAGCATCATCACTCTGTAAGAATCATATTCATTCCCCTTATTGGGTTTCATCTCCACTTTCACCCTGCTCACTCTTATTCTTGCTCTATTCTTATTGGTTACTACTGGCTCATTCGTTAGATCCTCACGATATTTCTTGAGCAATTCGTATTGTATGCGATGGGTTTCCGTATCATTGTGTATATTAGTGATAGTAGCTGAGGTTCGTCCTGCTTCTGTTATTTTGTACGGTCCTCCCCATTCATTAGTCAACTTCGGTATTCTGACTCCTTTTTTCTCGGTGGGGACTCTCATCATTACTAGATCTCCTTCCACAGGTAGTTTGGCTTCGTCTACTTCTTTTTTATCAAACTCCTTCTTATTATTGGCTCCTTCTTTTTTAATCTCATCTGCTACTTTCTCATACACATCACTCAGTCCTTCTCTTAGAATCGACTCATAATCATCGCTCATGTTGTAAACACTATTGGGAAATACTTTGGAGATGGGTCTGGCTTCTCTGCCGTACATCAGGAAATGGGGTGATTGTTTGGTAGTGGAGTGCACCGTCGAGTTGTAGGCATACAACGCGAAAGGCAACATATCATCCCATTCACTCTTGTTCTTTCCATCCAACACCATCTTCTTCATCAGCATTGATATCGTACCATTCATTCTCTCAGTTACTCCGTTCCTTCTACTATTATATCCTAGAGTGAATAACTGTTCCACTTTGAGTAGTTGAGTCACTGTATCCATCAGAGAATTGTCAAATTCTTTGCCTCTGTCTGACAGTAGAGTACTCATTATTCGGCCTTCCTTCAGTATCCATTCTTGTACTAGTGTTCTTGCTACCAGTTCTGCTGATTTGTCTCTTAGTGGGTATGCTGCAGCATATTTTGAAAAGTGGTCAATCACTACGAGGATATATCGGTTTCCTTTCGAGGACAGTCCCATGTCTATTAGATCAATGCCAACAATCTCCAGAGGTTTCGTTGTCTCGTAGGGTACTAACGGTGGTGTCAGTATTCTCGATGGTTTTGCCACGAAACACGTGTTGCATTCTCTGATGAACTTGGGAACATCAATCTTCATGCTTCCCCAGTAGTATCTCTTCTCCATAGTCTGGCACTGTTTCATTGATCCAAAGTGTCCACCTCCTATGCCCTCATGGCAGTCCTTCATTACCATATTCCTCATTCCTTCTGGCACATAAACTTTCCATTTGTGATTGGTGTCCAACAGGTAGAGGATACCATCATGTACCATTACATCATTTAGATTGATACACTTGTTTTTGGCACTAGGTACTCTCATCTCAACTGCATCTCGTTCTTCTTCTTTGCATCTCGCCCATTGCTTTATCACATTTTTCGTCCACTCATCATTATTGTGCTCCTTCTCCCACTTCTTTCTATCCACTCTCTCAGCTCTGACTCTGTTCACTATTCCATCCCACGGTGCTCCTCCTGACTCTGGTACAGTATCGATCGGTGCTCTACTAAGTGCATCTGGTACTCTATTCGAACCACCGGGAACATATTAGGTTGTAAGAAAAGTTTTGTCCGATTTCGACCATGAAGTTTGAAATATCCTAAAAGGCTTCGCTTGAAACGTCACGACCTAACTTTATAGCATATATTTGGGCAATATTTGTTCATTATATTCACATCTCTTCGAATCACATCCCGCGTTCAGAGAAAGCGTGAAAAACTGATTTCGCCAAAAGTGAAATATTCACGATGCATGCATATTTGTTTGCCACGCTCATATTCTAAGAGAATACGTTATTGTATAATCTCATATAGTGGAGTGGCAAGCCCGTTGGATGTACTTTCTAAAACAATATTGGATCTAGTTGTTGCTTCAATGTATCACAATTTACAGATCATTGAAATCGATTATTCGCGAATAATCATCGATCAAAGGATTGTTGATCTTGATTCAAGAATCAAATATTCTGGCTTCATCTTAAGTTCTTTTACATTTACTACCATGGGGCTTTATATCATAAAGGAATAGTGTAACATAGCCTTTTCCGCTTCTAGAAAAAAAATATTTTCTGAAATTTTGAATCGTGGTCATCACAGCCAAAATATTGGAATTCGGTGTATATAGTTCGAGTCGATCTCCTCAAAAAGAAGCTATCCCCTGATTAGGCCAAGCCAATAAGTGATAGAGTAAGAGTTGCTTGTTCAGTTAACAATAGTAATTCTGAGTTTTCTTGTAAGCTGGAAACATGGCATTTATGGAAACATCAATTTCGACACTTTAATATCAGTATCTGAGTATGCAATATTGCATTTTTAATAGAATCATTTTATGTCCACTTGAAAATAAATGTGAGCTTACCATGGAAGGTACTTAAAGTTTAAATGCTTTTGAAATCGATAGACGTACAGCTACAGCTATGCGGTGTAAGGAACTGATTCCGACCAAGCACTTTTTGACGAAGATAAAAAATGACCTGAGTTTCTGTAACACTTTTTGTGGTAATCCCTATTTAGATATTTCTTTATTATGCCTGCTCATCACACTTTCCAAAAATACCTTGATATTTGCATTATCACGGCTGTCCGTAGAGTTCTGACCCCAAAAATATTTAGTTCAGATATCAAAAGCAGTAACTTTAACGTTGAAATGCGACCATGATATCAACTGGTTTGGTTTATACTAATGTGTGATAGAAAGAGTATCCAATCACTCAACGAATATAGGGAAACTGTATGAAAAGATCTTGAGAATAAAAGACGGCGTATGCTTAAAACGAAAATTGGAAAATCGGGCAAAACTTTTGTTACAACCTGATATTCCATTCTTATCTTAGTTCCTTGTAGCAACTGAGCCCATCTCATCACTCTTCCAGACACATTCATTCTTTTGAACATCGCTAGAAGCGGTTGGTGATTAGTTCTGATCACACAGTGCGAACCGTACACGAATTGTTTGAAACGGCAGACTGCTTCATACACTGCGAGCCCTTCCATATCCGTTATTCCATAATTAGTCTCAGCTTTACTCAGCTTCCTCGAGTAGTATTGAAGTGGTCGCTCTTCTCCATCAGTTCCTTTCTGAGTTAGTACAGCACCTACTCCTTCCTTGCTCGCATCGGTCATGATAATGTAAGGGAGTGTTCCGTTCATTGCTGCTTCGTGATCGGGTTGTGCAAGCACTGGAGCAGTCGTGAGTCTGCTCTTGAGCGCTTCGAAACTTTTCTGATGTTCATCTTCCCATTTCCACTTTGTCTTTATCGATGTGAGACTGTATAATGGATTGGCAGTTTGAGCATAATTCTTGATGAACTTTCTGTAGAAAGAGGACATGCCAAGGAATCTCCTGAGTGAATTAATATCCTTAGGGGCGGGAAATTCGAGTATAGCTCGTACTTTCTCGTGTTGCATCGACACACCACTTCCATCAATTGTATGCCCGAGGTAGCACACCTCTTCCATCTCCAGCTTGCATTTTCGCACGTTCAGTTTCATTTTGCTATCTCTGAGTAACTGGAGTACTCGTTGCATCGCATTGACGTGTTCTTGTTTGGTAGATGTGGCAATTAATATGTCATCAATGTATACAAAAACCTCTCTTTCCTTCACTGGTTTCTGTAGTTCACTTCTCAGTATGATGTTCATGCTCCGTTGGAAAACTGCTGGTGATGTGGACAATCCAAATGGTACTTTCGTAAACTCGTAAAATTGAATCCAGAGTTGAGAAAGCTGTCTTTTCAATCGATTTCTCTTCGAGTCCAATTTGCCAAAACCCTGCCTTCAGATCGAGAGTGGAGAACACTTTTTTCCCTCTCAACTCTTGCACACACTCCGAAATATTAGGCATTAGATATGCATCCATCTTGACTACTTCGTTGAGCTTTCTGTAGTCAATACAGAGCCTCAGACTGCCATCTTTCTTCTTCACTAATACTACTGGTGATGACCAGGGGCTGTTAGATGGTCTGATAACTCCTGTACTCTCCATATCATTGTGTAGCTTCTGCAGAGGTTCTCGCAAGGAGTATGGAACTGGTCTCTGCTTCTGTTTAATTGGCCTAGCATCTCCAGTATCAATGTTGTGCTCGATCACATTAGTTTTGCCCAACTTCGAGTCCTCAATCGCGAATACATCTTCGTTATTCTCGATCACTTGTGTCATCTCAGAAGAAATGTCACCGTTCTTCTCCTCTCTGAGACACTTCATTATCTCCTTTCTTCTGTCCTTCTTCGACATTATACCAGTCTCAATGGCAATGTATTCGACCCGTGCATGCACTGATTTCTCTTCCGACAAACTATCCGTACTCCATTCTCCGATCACTTCCCCTTTGTTGAATGCGATAGCTTTGTTGGTATTATTCAATATGGGGATAGTTGTGATTCCATTATCGTCGAGGGTACACGCACCACTCTCGATGAAATCATTGGTTGACCACAGAAGTCGTTCCTCAGACTTTGGTCCTCTGACCTCCAAGTCAGTTACTTGTCCAGGCTCCACAATCAGATCTTTATCCACTCTTGCTTGTTCAGTGCCATTATTGATTGGTCGATCTTTCTTTCCCATCGTAAATCTAATCTCGAGATCATCGAATGAGTTCACTCCCAAAATAATCTCATCTTGTTCATCATTGGTTACGAAAAATCCGATATTATGGGTCTGGTCAGTCTTATCTTTCTTTACTGCCAGAATTACTTGAGATACAATGTTCATTGGACCAGCATTAGCATTCGACACTCGCACATTGATGTCCACTGGTTCCATTCTCTGCTCTTGGAATATCCACCACTCTTTCTCATTTCTTGCTACTATGTCTTTTAGCATCTTAATTGGAATAAGAGAGACCTCTGCTCCTGAATCTACGGTAGCATCTCTCATCTCTCCCTCTACTATCATCTCCATCTGAAGTCTTCTGCCCAGAAAAGTTACATTCTTATCTGAGTCTTTCTGTTCACTCTCCTCTCCGGTTACTTTGAGTACTTTCTTGTTCTCATTATTCACTCTTGGATCTTGTGGTAGTTTCCGATCATTTTGATTTCTCCATTCTTGGGGCTTTCGGTTCATTCCATTATGATTTGTCGTCGGGAAGGTATTATTAGATTGTGGTGGATAGCGTCCATTTCCATTCATTTGCTGATCCCTCCCATTCACTCGATTCACTCTATTATTATTTCCTCCTGCATTCTCCATTCTCTGATTATTCTGGTTGAACGATGAGTTTGTAAATGTGGTAGGTCTGTCGGTCGGGAATCTTCCGTTATTGTATGAATGACCTCCGTTGTTATATCCTCCATTATTGTATCCATGCCCTCCATTATTGTGACCGTTATTACGATTGTTGTTGTATCCATGAGCAGTAGGAACATTGTTATTGAGATGTTTGAAATGATCTCGAGACGAATGATCTCTCCCTCCACACTCTGTACACTTCATCTCATTGGTGCCCTTACTGGCCATCCTCTTCTGATGTTCAATGAATTCTTGTTCCATTGCCACCTTCTTTAGCTCGTCAAAATTCTCACAACCCACATTGTACGCCTCTAGTACCCTTCCGTACTCCACTCTCTTCTTCATTACTATCATTAGTTGCTGTTGCATGAACCGATCCCGCCCTGTCTGATCAAGGTATCCCATTCCTCTATTTACCAACTCCTCAATGTCACGACAAATCTAATTTATCCTCTTGTGGGGATCGATATTGTTCAGTTTCTCCACGGCGAACTGTTGCTCGAGACCCTTATCTCTATCCATCAATCGTCCCATCTCTACCACCATGTTATCCCATTCTCGTCCACTCTTCATCCTTTCAGGCAAACTCTTGAAAACTCTCGTTGTGTTGTCATCCAAATGACTTGGTAGCACTAGCACTTTCTCCTCATTCGACATTCCTTTGTATTTGAGATTGAATCGTGCCAAGAATTCATTGAATCTTTCCGTTTTTGGATTGAAACTGTTGATAGGCATGTTGATTTCTCCCATAGATCGAATAGACTCCATCATCATCTCCATCATTTGCCCATTATTACCCAGATGCGATCTCATGTTGGAAGATGCATTGGACCGAATTGACATATTATCCTCGTCTCTCCTATACTCACTTCGAGATAGGAGCTGCTGCTCCCTCGGCACCTCCGGTAGCTCTGTAGGCGGGCTGAGTGGCGGCGGGTCGACATGTGCACGACTACAGCCTCTCATTCTCTGAAGCACAGGGGTTTCATCTATAGTCCTTCCTCTTTCCATCTCACCCTGCTTCAATCTCGCCAACTCCACGTGGAAGTGCTGTCGCTCTTGCTCGAGAAACTTTACTTTCTCCTGAAGAATCACAACTTTCTCTTTCGTCCTTGCCAACGATCTCGTCTCTCCCACGATTCTCATTATGCCCTCTATCTCACTAACCCAGTGGTCCTTCACTTCTTTCTCTTTCTCTACTCTCTCCGTCCATCTTTCTTTCTCCTTCTCGTAATTCTCTCTCAACTCATCCATCTGACTCTCATAACGTACTCTCATTCTCTCCTCTCCCAGCTCAAATTCATAGATCAGATCACGTTCCATTTGGTCAATAGCTGAATCTCTCACTCTCTTCATAATCTCCAACTCTCCCTCTTCCGGTACCTTCGTTAGACCATGCAACCAACTGTCCACCCCGTCTATCTCATTGTACATTCTGTCGACAATAGATCTGATTCGTACCTCTGTGGTCTGTCCCTCTGTTGTGTCCATGTTGTCCATTGGAGATTCGATGGCTGGAGTGGTATGGGTGATCGGAGTGGATGGGATGGAAGTGAAAGGGGAGAGAAGTGTCGATAGGTCTGCTGCCTGTAACACATGATCGTTCTCTCTCATAATAGAATTCTTCCAGTTCTCCAACTCTTTAATGTCTTTATCTCCATCCCTTTCTGACATTAATTCCGATTCTAGGGGGTTTCCCATCGATGAGATATCATCCTCCCTCTCTCCTTCTAGTCTCTCCCTCCATAGCAATCTATCCATTCTCCCTTTGGATCTCTTAGTCACATACTGGTCATTCTGGTCAAACATAATCAGGTCATCTCCTGCTCCCAACTCATCCTCACTGGCCCCACCGTCTCCTCTCTCTCTGAAACCTTCTCCATATCCATCTATTCTCTGGGTTTCTCTGGTACTTCTGATGCCCCCCACGGCTGATTGGTTCACTCCTCTATCACTATACTCTCCCTGGTTCTGGTTCCATCTTCTGCCCACCTCGGCTTGGTTCGACTGTCTGGATCTGGTTCTAAACGCTACTCCATCCACGTGCCCACCACGCCTTGGTTCCTCTTTCCTTCCTCTCACACCACTCTGATCTCCTTCCTGCCCCCCTCGGCTGTTGGTCTCTCTCTTCACCTCCACTGAATCATGCCCTCCACGGCGGTTGGTCACTCTTTCCTCAGTCTTTCTCTCTTGCCCCCCTCGGCTGTTGGTTTCACTTCTCTCATCCATTCCACTCTGAGGACTCACTAGGCTTTACTCTCTCCGCGACAATGGTTACAGTTACGGTAGGTCACGACCGGTTGTTCGGCCCCCAACTCGGACTAGGTCTAGCGTCCGCAGTGAAATTCTCGTGACAAAACTACCGTATGCTACTTAGAGCTAAGAACTGTTTCCCACTGATACGTAATACGAGAATAGAAAGTGTTTATAACGACTTTATTAGCCTTACTTGGTAATCCTGAGAGCAGCAAAAATGGAAGAAACAGCGAAAACTGGTGATGACGTCGCACACGCGAACGAAAACGAGACTAACAACTACGTGTTACAATTCCGATGATTCTCTCACTTAGCATACAGATGGGCGAGGGAGATGGATGGGGACAAAGGAAAATTAGCTATGCAGTGGGGATATGTAAAAATGAGACGAGGGAAAAGAGAGGGAAAAGCACATGTAAATAAACACAGTTAACGATACAGCATTAGGTACTAGATACCGTACTCCGACTGAAGAAGTTTATGGCGACCTGTAAAGGGGAAGGTAAAAGGTAAATGTGCAACAACGTCAAGCGATTTTACAGTCGTCAGGAGACGATTACGCTTGGTGGTGTAGTGCGGCAAGCCGACTACTACCGGTATTACTGGAATACTAGTGTATTGTGAGCAGTCGGATAAAATAATCGTCCGATTAAGCTGAATACTACGCGCTAATGTCTATATTTCTCAATTTAAATGCAAAAAACATGTAATACGCTTAATTATGTCTTAGATTATGGAAAATGTTTAGAAATAAGGCTCACCTTGAGGAAGTGTGCGTTTAGTACTACTAATATAATAGCGAATACAAGTGCTGCGAAGATAACTGAAATGATTGTTTTACAACAATTATTTTAGGACAATTATGACTTGTGTGTCTTTTCTCTCAAATATATTAGTATATATAAAATGAAATTTGCAAACAAAAATGCATATTTACAAATGATACTAACTTGCACGGGGAAACTCTTCTCCGGAACGTGTCTTCAACTAAAAATTTGCTTTTTTAACATTTTTGGACGACTAATATTGTCAGCCTTCACATACCTTTTCATCGGTGATAGCAAAGAAAATGCTTAAAATCAGAAAGCATAATGATAGAGAGATTACACTCAAGACCTGCTAATAATTTTCATATTACACGTAAACCACAAGATCTGTCGAATCATCTTGCACACGCTATTTTCGCCTAGAATCGAGAGTGTGCTTAAGATATCGGACAATGATGCGTTGTTTGTCTTTTTCTAGCAAATCTATTCGAATCAGTTAATAAAAATATAATTTGCAAACAAAAACTATATAAACTCACTTGATATATGATAAATGGAACGACAAGCCATCGCCTGTCCTTGAATGTCGCGACAACAAGAAGACTAACGCACACCAAATCAAACGGCCCGCAAACAAGGCAATCACATTCTGAAACAGTCAATGGTCTGTATGATTTTTTCTCATTAATTTCACTGAAGTGTCCTTAAGTGCCAAATGATATCAGAAAATGTATTACAACTTGTATTCCCAGCATATTCGATATTTGCAGGTTTATAAGGAAATTCTGACTTCCGGGTCTCTTAATTTCCGACATTTCCTTGCCGTTCGAAACTCTGGTTTATTCCAACCAGTGGGCAACTACCACCCCAAATCGTCAGGTTACCACTAGTTAGTTAGCCAGTTGCCTGACCATCTCATAACCATTATCCCGACCAGTGGGAGTTGCCTACTTACTAGTTGGATGAAACCAGAGCTCGACCTGTCGAAATGGAAATAATGTGGGAAAGGAAAAAATTAATGAATATAATTTCTAATTGTCTTGCACTTCTAATACTACAAACTATAGTTCGTAATTTGGGGCGCCGTCTCTTCATTTTACACATTCTCTCGACCGGTCAAGTGGCGAGAGAGTGTGCAGAATGAAGAGACGGTGGTATCGCTTCTCGAACTCTGAAACGCACTGCTGATGCGGCCGAGATCCCAGTTCGCACAATTGCCCAAACGAGCAAGGTTATGGCCATGAAACGAGCTGCTTTCTGCAAATATTGATTAATAACAAATTGATCAAGCTGCTGCTGCCCCCCGAAGACCCAACCCCATGACCGACTCTTCACTAGATCGGACATCTGCCATACTCTCAAAAGATGTCTTTCTACTAGTCGGTCCCAACATAATTGTAATTAATCACAATATTTTTTTAAAACAGAAAACGTTGTACTTACAGTGTCATGAGCGCGCAGACAAAGCGTATGGAAATACCGGGGGTCGTTGGGGTCGAATTGGGCCACCATCATCGAAGAGAATTTAACTTCTAAATTAAGAAGTGAATGTAGGGGGTTTAAGTACTCAACGAAAAACTTGCGAAATCTTACTAAGTGAGCAGGAATGAAATTCTTTTCTGAGAGACTCTAGACAGTTGAGGGAGTAATCATCTGACTCTCTACAATATGCACGCTCTCACGCTTTCTCTAACCGGCGAGATAGTGTGAAAATGGAGGAGAGTCAGACCTTTGCTTTGAGGAGATAGAGACGCTCCTAAATTTGCGCACTCTATGTTATCCCTTCCTCGTTATCTCGTTCCCCCATTGAGATCGGGGACACGCTGACCTTGTGCACAGCATTGAATGAACACTATCGAAACTATACTTTCGGCGTGCTTATTTTGTGCAACTCGATGTTCATCAGATTGTGCAATGATTTCGTATTAACAGCCAAATGCGGAAGGAATTGTTTTAGCGTTATCGAATGAAATCGAAATTACTTGAGGTTTCCTGAAAAGTTCAAGCGATATTATCGAAAATGACCCCTACTTTCGACTCTCGCCGATCACAAGAACAATGTGTCCATCCCAGTAGGGTTGCAGGATCGTATTCGCGAGATTCGTACCCTCTGGGGGTCTTCCCTACCACACTCGAACTTCGCACTGGCGAGAGGTCAACCCTCTATCTTTCTAATCGAATCTCGCACTCACCGCTCTCCATCTTTTCTCCACGCTCGAGGGGGGAGAGGGGTGAGTGCGAAGTTCGATTTGAGTGCGAGATTCGTACCCTCTCACAGATCGGCCTAGCTCGAACTTCGGGGAGAAAGAGGAAGGGGTGCCAGAGGGAATGAAAATTCGAGTTCGAATTCGATCCTGCAACCCTACATCCCAGTTTATTTTCGAAGATTCAGTGCCAAATTGTAGGACAACTTTACGGAATGATTAAGTTGAATTACTTTTAGAGATGTAAGCCCTTTATCCGCAATATATGTATGGTGAACAACATTTGTCATTCAACAGATGAAAAATCAGAGGAATTTGGAAAAGTGGAGCGGATCTACTGCTTGCCGTTTGGATGTGTGAGCAGCGGGAATGGAGTGCACTTGAACATTTTCGATTCTTTCCTCAGATTCGCTGCGGTTCTTGAGAAACTCGAAGAAGTTGAGTGCAATCTCAACAAGTTTCTGAATTATTTGAAAACAATTAGATCGTATTAATTCGACAAATAAAAAAAAAGAAAAGCGATGTAAAAGTGCCTTGAAAAAGTAAGCGTTGACGGCAACCCATAGTGACACGAATATGGCAACGAAAATTTTAACTGAAAAAATTAATAAATTACGGTTTAAACAATGTCGAAATTTAC
This sequence comes from Pristionchus mayeri, assembly GCA_036245805.1. NCBI lineage: Eukaryota > Metazoa > Nematoda > Chromadorea > Rhabditida > Neodiplogasteridae > Pristionchus > Pristionchus mayeri. The sequence goes on along the minus strand of BTRK01000002.1, from coordinate 4,013,190 downwards.
TCACTTCTCAAGACGATATCCGCGTCTTCCGCTTCGTAAAGTTCGTTTATCTAAAATGTTTAAAACTTATTTTTTTTGTTTTGATCGGTTTTCATTTCACAACATAACGCACCAAATCTGACTTTAATAACACGATGCACATCATAATAATTAAGAACGAGCCGAATATCTGAAATAAATCTCATGATTTATAAAGTTGAAATGTCGGCTTTTAGATCATTTCAATTTTCCGGTTTCCGCATGTTTCTTCGCAATTTTCCATAACAACTCACCTGATCCAGGAGATATGGGATGATCAGAATCCGTTTCTCCTTGATTGTGCCGAACAAAAGGGCGACTACGCAGGCAAAATCAATGACAGTTATCACAATTGTCGCTTCAGTCTAAAAAAATGAAAAAAAATAGACATTCAACTATTTTACTCGGAAAACGTTGTAATATTTAGATTGTAATACAATGGAATAACATCCGTGCCCATGTTTGCCATATTATCTCCGTTAAAGTTCATATCACAGTCCACACGAGCGAGAAAATGGCGGATATCGAGCTGCTGTCTGTAAGATATTTGCATTAAAGGGGGCTTTCCTCACATTCCTCACTCTGATTCGAGTGAGTTTGGTCAGGAACATATCACTAATCTAGTCGCATGTGTAAGGATCTATTCCCGCTGTTGCAATATTATGGCTAATCCATTAGTACTCGTCACGAAAATGAAAAAAAAAAATAGCGAAACCTCACCGTGACATGGGCCTTGACGCAGATCGAGTGGAAGTACCGAGGATTGTTCGGGTCGAATGCCATTCCTCTCCTGAAAGAACAAATGTGATTGAGAATAAGGGAAAGGATACACATATCAAAACAAAAATAACTCTTTCTCATATGATAGCGCAAACTAAGCATTTGAGAGCGAGCGTGTGGCAACGGAAGTGGACACAATGAGGAATGATTTCCGTAGGATATCAACGAAGGAGCGAGTTTATCCGATCGCTTGAAAATTAATCGGGGCGGCTAAATTAAGAACGGCGACATAGTGAGCATGATCAAATGAGCTAGAAAAAAACTGTTTCTCTGAAAACTTTCAAGTCGTGGCCTCGTCTTTATCACACTGTGCACTACGCTACACATTAGACATAGTAGTCCAACTGAAATTTGTAGTGCGTAACATTGTGCAAACCAAATCGACTGTACGGGAACATGGTTTCACTTTTATCTTAGAAGATTTTCTAAAACCACATCTACAACCGGGTAGTGTCTTCGGAATCTTGGCAATGGGATGAAATTTATATTGTAAATTACAAAATTCCGCGCAAATTCACTTGCGAAAATAACTTTAGATATGAGACTTTTAAATTGTGAGAATGTGAGATTACGGAATTAATTGTAATTGGATGAAAAAACATTTCAAAGATATACTGCAAAATTGAGTTTTTTGCATTGCTTGTTTGTATGTGTTACTTTCTCGATTTTATTTAAATTTAAGAAGCTTCGCAAGATCATAACATCGCTGGTGCCCCTCACTATAGAAAATATCCTGATTATCTGCCATAACTATGCACAGACAAGCGTGAATTGATCTTTCAGCGAATTAATTTATGATGTGATCAAGGTAAATAGTCATGACAGTTTGGTAATCATGTAGCGGATCGCTAAAGTTATGATTCAGCTTTTGTGCGAAGGCGAAAATATTTATCAACAATATTTATTCCACATAACAATCAAGCAATGATGACGAGGTTTCTTCCAATTCCTGATTTTTCAGATTTTTTAATTTTATTTTTTTCGATCTTTTTTGTGTATGGCGAAGTGTGAATGACATTCAGACGGTAGAGATGGAACTTGACACTGTCCGGACTGAGCTTCTTTTGATAGCCTTCACGGACAGCGCCCGTCGTCTTTGAAATGTTGAGTAGTTGAGAGCGACCTAAACGAGAATTGGAACTCTATCCACCAATAACTGTGTATCGGTTAGGGAAATTCATACCTAGTGTAGCCGCACTAGATATGACTTTTTTCATTATGCGTGCTTCTCATTTTACTAGCCAATCTGACTGCTCTAGAGAGCAAACATAGATTGGCTTTCCTAGCAATAATTTACCGTCAGAGTGTAGATGTTCACGGCGAGAAACGATAGTGTTATAACAGGAGAAATCAGCTTTTCTAAAATATAGAGGTATACTTATAATTTTGAAAATGCTGGACCTTTGATAGTGAGATGTTCGGTAGTTGTTGTTATCTAAAATTATACGAATTGAATGGATATGTGCAAGTGTATTCTTACCGTTTCCCGTTCTGCAAGTGGAAATGGAGAAGTAAATGTAAATGATGATGGTCAGAAACTGCAATTTGTTTGCTTCTGGACAGATTGCTTGTTTATTTGCACGATTATATGTTTTTAATACACTTTATATTTTCACTAGCAAACTTGAAATCTTGTCATTACATTAATGATGACGCACTTGATTTACAATGAATGGAAATACGAGCAGTCGGATATCCTTGAACACCGCAAGCTCTAGAGCACTGACACACGCTAAGTCGAGCACACTAACACATAGCAACAACGAATCCTGAATTCATATGAATTAATTGCTGCGTGGATTTTATATTTCAGGTTAGATATGGAAAACGTGGGTGTATTAATTTAGAACACTGGAATATGTTAGCGTTTCTTAGTTGTCACATATTCCAGAAGCAAAGAGCACTAAAATTGCCCGCTCTACAGTGATAAATCGCAACAGTTTCCAGGGAAACGAACTATTGGTGATGCGATAAGAAGGCCCGTTCGCATTACTGCCCAGACTAGCAACGCGATAGCCATGAAGTGGGCTGACTCCTGGAAAAATTGATCGAATTTTATTTCAATATTAGCGAAAGCTAGGGATGATTTCGCAAGAATTTGCATGAAAACTCTTCAGTATGCGCAATCTTATAGGATAAACCAATTCGCACAACATGGCGATAGCCATTTCTTTCTCAAGCTTGAACTCACAGTGACATGTGCGCCCATGCAGAGCGTATGGAAATACCTGGGATGGTTGGGATCGAATTGTAAATCCATTCTAGTAGAACCTGAAAGGATAAAGTGTAATTGCACAATACGCATCGCGCGATGCGTCCTTGACTGCACTCGAGTTCCGCCTTGACAGGAAGTGGGGTTCGCAAGATTGAGCAGAAGTGACCACACCGAGCGAGCAGCAGCGTTAACGACGTAGATAACGCGGATCTGTTTTCGAATCGGAGTCCCAAAACATATCAGGGTCATTTTGGGACCCCGATAATAATCGATGGGCCCATAACGGTCCCAAGGACCCCGATCTTTTCCAGGGACCCCGATTCGAAAACAGAGCCGAGAGCCGAGAACGCTTGGTGGTGGAATGCAAATCTCTCATGTTTTGGGCTGCGTAAACACGATCGATCGAAACTCACATCCCCTCGCCTTCTTCGTTATTGGGTAGAAAAGTCCAACAAGAAAATATGAAAACCGTTTTTAAAAGTTGAGTTGACACATTTATCAGCGGTCACTGTTGTTTATTCTCAATGCTCTGCAAAAACTTAATGAGCAACCTAATATATACCGTTCAATGGCGCATACGCTTAACTGTAGCTATTCATTCCAAGAAGCCTTTACTTACTAGAAGATGGGCATTCTAATAGTTTATGGTGTGGTCACAACACAGATTGCAATCATAAACTGCAAACGTAAGGATAAGGTACTCGTTATCCGTTATTCTTATTTGAACATGCCGCTAACAAATCAAAAAATTGTAATCGAATAAGACAGAGGATACTCATAGTGCATGTGTTGATTATCGTATGCATGTTGGCTCACATTATCAGGCACAAATTGGGTGATATTAGGTTGAAAGGTGCGTCCGCGAGGACAAGTTAAGCAATTGTCAGAATATGCCGGAAGAGATTCGTGCCTAACCTTCTCGGGAATAATTTCGGGCACATTGGATGGAAATGCGGGTCGAGAGATACTTGGTACTGAACAATGGGGTCTGATGGAAATCCAGTTCTCTCCTCATTGTGTTCGCGTCTTTCAAGGAAGCTTAGAAGCTAATTGCGATCTAAAAAAATGTATAGAACATTTCTTTTAAAAAATCTACACAACATTTCTCAAATTACGTATAACTTAGAACAATACTGAGCGGTAAATAATATGATAAAAATTGTATTTACAATTTTAAGTATGATTTATCACATCATAATGCGATGACTCACCTTGAGGAAGTATGCGTTCATAATTATTAATACGATCAATAATGCCACGCCGGCGAAAATAACTAAAATAAATTTAAAATTGTTCATATTGAAAGAAAACTAACATGCTTGAGAGACCTCCGCTCCGGAAGAATACTTAAGCTGGAAAAATAAATTCAATTATATGAAATAATAAATAAATACAATAATATATTCAAAAAATAACCTTGTCATCGGTAGTCGCAATGTAGATTCATCCCAGCACGTGTAAGAGTATACTCAGGATCTGTAAAATTACATGCGCTCGTCAAAATGGCAAAACTATGCGCGCTCTAATCAATCTAATCATCTCTCATACGTCATTCGCGAAAGTGAAATAAATGAAGTGAACACGACTCGTTCTCTCAATTATTATTAGGTTGAACAGAAAGTCTTTATCCACTGTTTTGCTCGATCACTGCTCAGTGCAGGATACCTTTGGTGTTCCCTCGCCTCTAGTCAATAACACATGACAAAGGGACTATGTGGTCAACAACTCCCCATTCCACGCCTTTCATTCTGCCACTAGTAAGACCACGATGTTTGTTCCCACGGCCTTGCACATCCGCAACGTTCTGTTATTCGTATTTCTCTCTCACACTACAATGAAGGAATAGGAACGTCAGTTGGCTGAAGTGTACGATTCATATGCCACTCACTACCAGACCATGCGCAATTGGTACCAACTCTTCGAGAAGGGGGACTTTTCCATGGATGATCATGACCGGTCTGGGAGGCCACCCGAGCTGGATTTGGATGCGCTACGGATCGTAGTGGAATTGGATCCTTCCCAAATACCCGCGACATGGCAGCCACACTTGGGGTATCGCAAAGCACCATCGTAAAATGATTGGTCTCCATTAGCAAGAAGAAGAAGCTAGGCCGTTTCATACCCCACAAATTGACCCAAGACCAGTTTGACCACCGTGTCGACGATTCCCTTTCTCTACTCACTCTTCACGCTGGAGATCGATGGTTGGACCGTCTCATAACAGGGGTCGAGAAGTGGGTCTGCTATGAGAATCACCATAGGAGGGCACAGTGGGTGGATGTCAATGAGACCCCACAGGACGTCGCAAAGCCTGGCCTTCACCCTATGAAAATCTTGCTCTCTGCCTGGTGGGGGGTGGATGGCCCGATTTACTGGGAGCTCCTACCCGAGAAGCGGATAATTACTGAATATGTCTACACTAAACAACTACGGAATCTCAAGAAGAAATTCGCACAATCTGCCCTGAACGGCAAGAAAGTGTACTATCAACACGATAACGCCCGACCCCATGTTGCACGGCAGGTCAAGCAGGAGCTGTCCAAATAAGGCTGGATGGTTCTCCCTCATACACCGTATTCTCCTGACTTGGCCCCTTCGGATTATTGGTTGTTCTCGGATCTGACCCGTCATCTCGATCAGAGATCCTTCATTTCCCGTGGGGCGATCGAGGCCGCACTCAAGCAATATTTTAATTCGCGCCGAGATGGGTTCTATAAGGAGGGAATCCATAAGTTGCCTGAACGTTGGAGATTTGTCGTAGATAACAATGGTGCATATGTTTGATTTTGCTCTTGTGCTTTATTGTCAGAAGAAGGGAAATAAAAAGTGGATAAAGACTTTCTATTCAACCTAATATAATCAAATGCTTAATTGCTCACTTGATCGATGATGAAAGTGACGACGAGCGGTCTAATTTCTTTGATCGCGGCAATCAGAAGGAGGCCAACGCAAACCAAGTCGAACGAAGTAGCGAACACCATGGATGAATCCTAAACAGTATCCATGTTTTTCTTCATTTGATTGTTTATCTAGTGATTTCGAGAACACAAATGCTTGCAAAAAGCTTCGCACCTTTGCCCAAGCTGCAACACCAAATCCAGTGCGCGCTATTGTCCACACGAGTAAGGCCACAGCCATGAAACGCGACGCTTTCTGCAATTATCGATTGCAAATATAATGTTATATATCGAACACTTCTGAAGATTACACGTCACAAATGTCTGCATTACGAGAAAACGAAGCTTGAACTGTTCAGACTATCGCATATCTTCACACTTTTTCTTTGACGCGGTGCTAGTTGATGGGAACAGATAGCGATACTTCCTCGCCCAGCTAAATTAGAAGTATATATAAAACTCTTTAGGCGCAGGCGAGCGCAGGCGAGGTGCAGGTGCAGGCGAGCAGGCGAGCAGGCGAGGCAGGCGAGGTGGCGCAGTGGTTGTGTGCCAGGAATGCGAATCCAATGGTCATGAGTTCGACCCCCCTCGCCTGCAGATCCACCCAGACCGGGGGTTAAGAAATAGGTCAGAAATCCCCCACCACGTGCACACAACACGGGCGGTAGCCTCACGCATAGGTCGCTGATACCCTCAGGACAGACTGAACGCAGAATTGGCGCGGGGGTGGCAAACCAGCCTTGCTTGGATGCCTCAATTTACGATTACGTTTTACGTTTTCTAAAACTAGGTTGAATGTGCTTGCTTATTCCGCGCATTCAGCATGAGAACCCTGTGAATGTGAATGCAGACTGCTGTCCAGTTAATTAATTGCACTGTCTCCAGTACAAGAGATACTGAATTCACTGCAAGTCGGTTTTAACCATCGCTACAGGGGCTATACAAATACCAATAAAATTCGAGAGTAGTTGCTCGTCTATCAGAAAAATGAAAAATTACGAAAACAAATTTCGGACAAATTTCACAAAATTCGTGATTTCAGATACTTTGAAAATTAATTCTTCATTCAGCGATGAATGATTTTCAAATAGTTTTCACACAAGTGCTTGTAGAATATGGGTTGATGGTTCAGAATACCACAATAGGTCATACATTAGCCAAATGTGCAAAATTCGGCATTCAAATTTTCACCACTAATTTCTGGAAATATAATCACATCGAATGAAACGAGACTCAATACTTTACATGAATAGGGATATTAACACCACACATTGATAACTTTTAAAAACAAAAGATATATCTATATCGTACGGCACGAAAATGGCATGGGTTCATATCGGTTGGCAAAGAAATATCTGAGCGCATTTCCAGATTTTCTTAAATTTTTAGCCATAACTTTCAAGCACTGGTTACCATTAGCGGTTCGGTATGATGTACATTCATCACACTCTACGACAATACTATGAGTTTGGCACTTTGTATGTTCCTAAGGAAATAGGGGACTGGGGAAATACGAAACGAGAACGTTCAAGTGCACTACTTTCGTCTAATTTCGTGTCCATAATATTGAAATGACAGGGATACAGTATAGTGCGCTAGAAAGAGTATTACGTCCTCTATATATCACAAAAGATACATGCTGCCAAAGCTCACATGAATGTCTGCAGAAGAAGAAATTTGTAAATCATAAAATCGGACAAGACTTATGCAACAACCTAATAGATGCGATATGGAAATGTGTTTTCACATCTATATTACCAAATCCATTCTAAATGTATGTGTGCGTCGTTACTAATATATATGTGCTGTCTTCATAAAAGGGGGCTGAACTTATCGAATTATCAGGCTGCACTACTCCTTCAATTAGAAAAGGGACAAATCTCATTTCTCCTAGAGAAACTCTGAGAGCCTCTTGCGAAACATACTCCATATTTCCCGTTGCGATTCTCACTTTTTCAGCGATTGATATTTGCATGCTCGGTATATTCGCGCGTATCCACTTGTGTACGGGGATGTAATGAGCTCAATCAATTTCTCATATCTGCATGATTCTATTTATTGCAATTGCTTACTTTCGAAGAATATTCCCGACGGTATTTTCCAATAAGACTTTGTTGTCCTCCCGTTGCGAAAGGGTCTATACCAGTGGGAAGACATGGGAATAGTAAATTGTGCGGCAACTGTCTGGGAAACTTTTACAGGAAAAGGGTAAAATTAGTCAAACTTTTCAGTATTTCAAAATGGCCGATTCATTTGATCCTAAGGACAAGCGATACTTTCACTACCTCTGTTTTGCTGCACATGTAACAGTAAGTATTAGTGATGCCAAATCGGCGCGTGCTCTCCTCGTTTCACACGCTGTCTCGCTTTGTCTGACCGAGCGCGCGCCGATTTGGCATCACTAGTAAGTATGTCTTTGTATAATATAACATTTGTTAATTAGCGTGATAACTGTCCATTTCTCTTCGAAACACTTTGTTAATCACTCGCTGTGTATATTTCATGTCCCCATTAGAAGCAAATGAGTCGAAAGTGACTCCGAATTCAGAAAGCCGCCAGCTACGTCGCGTTTGTATCTCTCTTTTCATTATTTGTGGAAAGCATGACTATGATTGCGGTGAAACAAGTGGTAAGCTAGCTACATTTGCATGATTTAATAATCTTTCCAAGTCCGTGCTCGTTTCACTCGGCATCATAAAATTCGTCGATTTTGCCTGCTCGGTCGCACTAATATACGCAATTTTGGATGAAGTCCGATACTTTGTTCTGCCATATCTCATTTACCAGGTGAAGATTGTGGATAAGATACCATTATCACGTATATTTTCCAAATTGTTCAAAAAAAATGTATTTTCCAAATTGTTCAACAAAAAAATGCGTTGACAATATATGATGTTCAGAGTTTCCATTTGATGCTGATTGTTCGGGAAGTATTCAAAACTAACAGCGATTGGATGTACAAACCTGTACTCGAAATTATGCGAGCTGGCGAATTTAGCAATGGTGATAGTGAAATATATGGTGAGTACATGATTTTTGGAGGAATCGTCTGACTTTCTTCAAACCACACACTATCTCGTCCATCAGAGTGAGCGAGATATTGTGCGATATGGAGAGAGCAAGACCATTGCTCACAACAGAATCGTGACTCTTGCCGATAATTTTTCGCATCTACTCCTTGCAAATGTTCATGAAAGAATAAATGCATATTTATCAAATAATTAGCAAGTATTATAGCTACTCTATTGGTAATATCGGTCCTGATTGGCCGATTCCTAATCACTATCTACTTTTGTAAAGTAGGTTGCTCAATTCGCTTTTTCATCTGAAATTGGTCGTATTCAGGTCATCTTCAACTACTACATATTCCTCAAGAAGAGTCACGCCTCGAGTCATGATTATCTGGGAGTTCACTACTCCGCAGAGGAGGAAGGAAACCTGACTACTCACCATCCCATCGACATGGGCGAGCATTGGGAGAACGGGCATGTGTTATCCTCTCCTACTCAAATGAATGGGGCCAATGTTTATGAATCCCTTTAATTCCCCTATAAACATTTATTTATCGTCTCCATTCGACTCCATCGTCGAAGATATGCATAAACATTGACCTTCCAAGCCGGAAGGTCTCCAAAAATTGGACTCTGGGTCTTAGAAAAGGCCCTGATAGAATTATAGTGCAATTGGATCGCATCTCGCCCATCTCTTACGCCCCTCTCGTTCTCTACACACGCCGGGGCAGAAAACAGTGGTGAGAGAGTGTGTTTGCCCCGCCTTTTTTGAGCTTTCTCTCATAATTGTACGTGACAGCCGGCGTGGTCATCTTTTTTTTCTTAGTGAGCTCCTTTCTAACAGAGGGGTTTGTTTGGCAAACGATAGAGATACTATTGCAATTGAATGATCTCGATTGAACGATAGCGAACGAAAGGGAAAACTGGAATTTGTAGTATGATTATTGATTATAGTCTAACTACGGCGAAGATCGATTGTGAATTGGAATATGTGATAGTTGAAGTCGAATTTCAGTGAATTACATCATAATCCGATGTAGGAAATTGATGGATGTATTTATTGATTCTGTACAATGACTTCTCGGTGACTCAAACCATCCAGCAGGGATCCGGACAATCCTGCTTGAAGGTGTACAGTGCTCCGGTCTCGAGCTGAATGAAACAAATTATGATTCGAATTCAATAGTTATTTTCAAAAAGATTACATCAGAGGCATCCAAAGTGGCTCAAAGACCAGCACTCGGTATGAACACTTCACCCTCAAAATATTGAGAGGGGTTGCAAAAAGTAATCCATCAACCCCTCACAAAAGCTACGTTTTCTCGTGGGTCGTCTCTTAAAAGTATCCTGTGAAAATTACCTCCATTACCGAGGTGTACACGGTTGCCTTGTTCAGATTCGGCTTCGAGCTCAGTACCTAAAATTGCCAGGAGTATTTTCAGAGATCCAAACTATCAATCAATAAATCGATCAATGCATCAAGTCAAGAGATTATCGCCAGGGACTGGTTCTGATCGATATTGATTGATTGAATGATTGATTGATTTACACCATCTATGGAGGGATACATTACCTGAAATATGCCCTCCCTCGTAACCCTCTTTCTGCCCAGCTGTTGCATGCACTTATTGCCGGGAATACTGCAATGTAATTTCAATCCCATTATGACTCGTTTGAGCAAAACGACCAGTTATCGGACAATTATTCTTCCAATATTTGATCCAATTTAGCAAGTTTCAAATCTTGTTATCTTGTCCTTCCTCACGCGGCATTGTATTCCGCATACATACCTTAATAATTGACCTTCCAAGCCGGAAGGTCTCCAAAAATTGGACTCTGGGTCTTAGAAAAGGCCCTGATAGAATTATAGTGCACTTGTGTCTCCTCTCCCCCCTCTCTTACGCCCCTCTCGCTCTCTACACACGCCGGGGCAGAAAATAGTGGTGAGAGGGGTGCATTGACCCCGCCCCTTTGCGCTATCCTCCATAATTGTTCGTGACAGCCGGTGGGGTAATTTCCGCATAGAAGGGCTTGTTGTTGCTCACAGGTATACATTATTGTCTGAGGATTCTGTGTTTTCCTCTCTTGGATTTCTCGAATTTCTTTAACATTTGCAATTATCACTAAATGATTTTGTTGTATACATGTACCATGACGCTAAATTGTTTCTGATCTAGCATCGTGCTACTCTTCATCCATTTCACTAACCACTCACGTTCGATCATCGAGGAATATATCGGGCTCATTCCAGTCGTAGTTCGTCTGAAGGACGTACCAGCCGTTCGTCTGCTTCACATCGATCATCTACAAATGCAATTGCATGTTCATTCTGAATTATAGAGTCGCGGGAGTGCATTCCTTGGCCATCTTCTATATCTTTTCGTAATGGAATGTCCACATTTACATAAAGTATTTTGCTACAAGCCCTAGCGCTTCCACATCATATGGTCTTACTCTTTCAATTGTGCCCAGATGTAGTCAGACTCACCTTCTCATTATCTGTTCCATTCCAAGCCCTCGTGTTCACCATGCCTCCCTTCGTTGAGCCCATGATGAAGTAGGCTCCGGCCAGAAGTTCCACACTCTCGATGTACTCTTTTGCCTGAAGTTGCAATTATCTATCATGCTATCAGTATTCCTCTATCTGTCAGTTTAGAACCGATCATTATAAAAAGACTTGCATTTGCAGTATCTGGAACACATACGCTTCATCACACAAATATATTCGCACCTCCTCGAACGTCGCACAGTTGGTGAGCATTTCTCTGCAGGCGTACACGGCGAATTGCTGGTTCTCGTCGAGACCTTGAATTTCAAATTTCAAATTTTAGAGTACCAAAAGTATAGGAACTTTGCTACGATTGCGTTTATATGTCGATGCATCATTTCAAATGTTTTGCATTTAATTTGCGAAACGATACTAAATTATACGATAGCATCCTCATTCTATCAACTCTCTCGCCACTCGAATTGTGATAGCGTATTGTCGTTTCTACAGATTTATTTAGAATGATCTACCTTGAGCGAAGAAGCGTGTCATCGTCTCGAGAGACGAACCGAAGCGCGAGTTCATCGACATCGAGAATTGACCCGGGCGAACGGCTGGAAAAGTGTGTAAAATTTTGACAAGTTAGAGCCTTTCGTAAAATTATACAACATAATACATAATTTGTAATTTGTTCTACTCACCGGTCAGGATGCCTAGATGTCCGGCGAAAGTGACGGCCTTGAAAAGAAGCTTGCCGTCGCGCTGGAACTCGTACTGAACGACCAGGTCTCTGAAAAGAGATTAGTACTATTCGGCGATGCGATGAGATGGATAAGTAAATTGCTTTCGTTTCTTTTTCAACTTGCTGTACCAGTAACAGCGTGTAAAAGAAATGAAAGGGTTCGCATCACATGCGCAACATATTCGTGCAAATTACGCACTTGAGTGTCCTCGTCAGCTCCCACGTGTGGATTTCGATGTCCCAGACGAAAAGGAAGCCGAAGTCCTGGTTTCTATAATATTATTTTACAAAATCACCGTAAAATATCTCGCAAAACACATCGAACACACAGTATTAGAATGTAGGTGTTGGTTTCAACGAAATACATTGCCAGCTAAGAATACTCGTTATCTCGAATACGAAAAGAACATTACCTTGCGTGGAAGACCTTCCCGTTATGATCCATGGCCACGATCGAAGTGCACGCCTTGGAGAGCTCGTAGAAGAGATTGAGCAGAGTGAGCTGCTCAACCTGGATGCCAGTGAGGTCGGCCAGTGCCTGGAAATATCCGTAATTTAAAATTGCTTTTTTTCGTGATATATATGCACAATGATGTATATCGATATTTTTGTGAAAATATAGTCAGTAGTACATAACCATCATGGTTTCATAAATTCTAGTTGCATCATCTTGTCTTTGATTATCAAAAGTGAGTTTGAAATCAGTAAATAAACAAAACAAATGTTTTAGTGATCCAAAAATATAATTTTTGTTACTGGCAATGTTTGTTTTAGCATTAAAATATTCACACTAGTATGCACTAACCGTGATTTGTTCTTCTTGTATATGAAAATAACTATCATTGTGTGTTGGCGAAAATGTAGAGGGCAACGTTATCATCGAATGAAAATTTTTAGAGTATATGTATACTTTCAATAAAAATACTTTCACAATTTAAATTAACATCATCCTATTTCTTTGAACAATGTTCAACTTCGTCTTCCTCATATGTCCATTGCAGCCTTATGTTTCAGCACATTTGTTTTCGTCATATTGATAATGACACCGAAATAACGTCGAAAAGGAAATAGCAGTTCGCATAATATGTTTATTTAAATTTTCCACATTCAAATGATTGCTTTTGTCGCGCAATTTTTTGTAACACATTTTCCCCTGAAAAATGTTTCATGAATTCAAAAAAAAAATTCTAGTATTTATCCACGGCGATTGAGTCCTTCTTTAGAGTCTATAAAATGACAACGGTGCCTCACCTTTATCTCCGATCTGTAGGGTTCGGTGAGCGAGTTTTCCGACCCTTGCAACAGCAGAAGCACGGCGTCCCACGCTCCCTAAACACACCGATCCCCTTCAACGACACCGATCCTGGTAGCGTTCAACTCTAGGTAATCTCTATCCTGATGGACAATACGTTGCGTGTACTAATAATGTATGCATTGGTACCTCGCCTCCGAAGGAGTCAACCATCGTCTTGACCACTCCGATTGCCGTAGCCATCTGAGAGCGAACTAGTGATGGCAAATTGACGTAGTACCATCCTCATTTTGTGTGCTCTATTGCCGATCAGACAGAGATAAAACTTGAGGATAACGTTCGTCGATTTATCTGACAATGAATGAAAATAAAAATGAGGGATACTACGATTACACTATACTATTGCTTACCTTTTCAGGTAATGTTGCGTGATTTTCGGATATGTGTCAGGTGCATCTCAACCTATCTCGCCTGTCAACTTTTTAGCTCACATGAAACTTATCGGAAACCCACTCAAAAAATCAAAACAAAACAATCCCTTCACGTTACTCAAGCATGCTCAAAAGTCGCATGCTGTTCAAAATAAGTTTCACAATTGTTATGAATCGAATTACTTTTGTATTGCAGCGTTGTTCTCAATATTCACTGTAAAACATATTACTAATCGTTCGACAATTCCGGGGACATTATTTTGCTAGTCTCATTATCATCTCTAGTTTGTTCACTGCCGGCAAGCAAGTGAGGTACACGATGAGCACACCATGTCACAATATCTTCGCAAATGATCGCATTGTCCGTGCTCTCTTCCCGGTCAGATCGTTAATTACTTATGTGTTCATGATATCGTCGCGCCTCGGGCATGGATGCATTATCATTGATCGATGGTAGAGCACAACATGCCACAAGCTCTTCAATTCTCCCCATTTTTCGGGTTCGGATATCAGCCCGCAATTTTGGATCCATTCTTGTGAAAACACTAACTGTAATCTCTTACAATGCAATAGTTGTAGAAAAGAAACTATAATTGCCTGATTAACAAAACGTACCCTTTCTCCGTAGTCCGTGGCCAGCTCTCGCCACATGTCGTGGGGCTCGAGGTCGAGGTTGATGCCATACCATTTCTGTAATATATGCAGTTCTTAGCGATCATCTCGCGCATTCAAGCGCGTTCTCCGTGTCCACTATTGCATTGAAAGTAAATATGCTAAAATATAGTACCGTTTCGAGCCTCTTTTCGTCCCAGAGCGAGGGTTTGTCCGCTAGGCAATCAGCGGCGTATTCGCCCCAGGGATTCTGCGGAGTGTGCTGGGAGTCGGCTAGGAGGAAGGAAGGGATGAGCAGGAGGAGGAGAGGAAGCATGCCTCATATATCATATTTGTAATCATTTGCACACTTGCCCGTATGATATAAATACGGGAGCCAGACATGACACAAAAAAAAGACAATGAAAACTGACTTTTTGTATCATTTCGCCTATCGAAGTGGAATGTCATTATTTTCCAGAAGACAACAAACATTTAGAATATGTGCGTTCAATCGAAGAATATACAAACCACGATTTATTAGCGCATGGGATGAATCATGAAGTAGAAAAACGAGCGCAATTACGAGCCAATGCGATGATGTGTCGTCTCTCAATGGAAGATGGTATCACTAAGTGATGAAGCGTTGCGAGCGATATCAGCAATGCGATGTTAGGTTTGAGCACGGAATATTGTCATCATAAGGGGCAACTACGGGGTCAAAGCGAAATCAAAGACTAGCTGCTCCATCCAATTCCCGATACCTAAAGGAAGACGGTATCTAGTTTGTAATTTTGCGATTTGTTTTGCTTTTGCTAGGCACATCCACGTGTCTACAAAATCGTGAGCAGAAAATAAATGGCTCTGTAAAATATATCCGCATAATGCTGTGTAATCTCTCTCTCTAGAGGTTGTGAGGCATTAAGGGATTAATTTCTTCCGCTTCCATCCCTATCCACGTGTCTTCCAAATCGTGAGTAAACTTTCTGCGTAGCTTGTGTAGACTGATAAGAATGGAGAGGGGGGGGGGGATCAAAGGCCACACGAGGAGGCTAGAGAACGAATTCAATTTACAATCCTTAATTTATCTAGCCCATATTTGTTTCATAACATTTGAAACAATAAAAATGCAATTGCATAGTAAAACATAGAATTTAATTTGTTAAAAATTGGAGGTTCAAGTGAACCCTACTGTTCTTGAAACTTCACAATTTATACCATTTACTTTTCTGCCAATAAATGATCGGATCGCTAATCGATATTCAGTGCTGAAAATATGATTTTTTGCATTTCTGTTTTTCGTATTATTTAATTATGCAATTAATTATGCTAAGCTCGATGTTTGTGAAGAAGCATACCTGGTGGAGTAGTAACTGAACAATTTGACAGAAAACGCCAGATTTATGAAAATAGTGCTGAAATAGATCCAGACACACTTCTGTTGATATGAACGACTCGAAAGAAATGTAATGTGATTCATTTTCGTATTACAATCAAAACAAATGTCGACATTCACTAAGGCTGGAGTGAGAAACCAGCCACTAACGTCAACTGCTACAACTATATCACGCCTATCACAAAAGAAGCGAGCTAGAATCGCCATTCTTGGGAATGAAGGGAAAATCTTCAAATGAGTTCTAGCCGGTTTTGGGCATTCTGGGGCATGCCTAACACTCCCCCAAAGTCTCATTGTGCGCACTTCATTTTGGAGCTTCTTACACAGGGCCGGATGTCGGATGCTTCCTATTCAAGCGCTGTTTTCTCTATTCTCGTGAAAGATAGTCGAAAATTTCACTCTGAGTGACCCCCGTTCGTTTTTCGAACTCTGTCGATCTATGTCTTTCATTTTGTCTAAATGTCAATTTTAGCCATGCTGCATTGTAGGTCAATTTTCTAAAAAGTGTAGGCAAACGCGCTCCTATAATTTTCACAGCTTATACAGTACGCCCAGAGCTATCAAATGAGCTGTTTACGCCCAACATACATGAAGGTCTGAATGAGTTAGGTCGCATTAACTTCTACGGATCATTTGAACTTATTTTTAACAAGATTTGGAGCATTAGAACACTCATTCTCGACTGCGCGCGCCGCTTGGAGCGGTGTAGGATGGAATGCAATGGAAATTCCTTTTGAAAATAATTTCAAATAATCTGTAGAAGTTAATGCGATCTAACTCATACATACCTTCATGTATTTTGGGCGTAGACCACCCATTCGATAGCTATGGGCGTACTGAGCTGTGAAAATTATAGCAGCGCGTTTGCCTACACTTTTTAGAAAATTGACCTACAATGCAGCATTGCTAAAATTGATATTTAGACAGAATGAAAGACATAGCACAGGTATCACGAGTCAGTGAAGGTGTGCGGGAACAATTTCCAATTTTTATTTATTGTTTGGCTATATATTATGGTGGTAGCATGCACTAGAGACAACTTCCAGAAAAATCTAGGTCACAGGTCCCAGATCCGGCTTTTAGGAATTTTCCGATTTCACATCCGGCTTTACCGTATTTCAGCTCCAAGTTGTGATACAGACGTGGGATTGGACTCAATATGAGCAGAAAAATGAGATGAACAACTTTTATGTTAGGTGCGAAGCTGTGGGACTGCAAGTTCAGAAACTATGTACGAAAAATTGAAATTTCCAGTATAAATAAAATCATACCACCTCGGTGAGTGACAAACAATGTGAATTTTATTGCAGATTATGGAAGTATAACTTCATACGCATATAGAAAAATAGTAATTGGAAATTTTAGAAGGGGACTTTTTTCACAATTTTGCTCCGAATGTCGAAAAAATGAGGTGTCAAGTTTTGAAAAATTCTCATCTCGCAGATTTATCATTTCAATCGATCAGTTCAATCAATTTATAACATTTCCCGATCAAAGAAGTTAGATGACGTTGAAAGAGCATGAATTTTCAGTACTTCAAAAAAATGGATTTTCGACCCGCCGAAAATTCCAAGTTCGTGAGCATTCATCTCAGGATTTACCCAGCTCTGAAATTGAACTCGGACTGCAATCAGTAGTAGTGACCGACATGAGTACATTTTGCCAGTGAGGGCTCTCCAGTCGGTTCCATTCCTTTTATTCATAAGCTCGAACTTGCAATATCGCGATGGCCGTTGTTCAACAGAAATATATTTTGAGTAAATTTTAAACTCTGCTCGATATTTTCGACCACTAAAAATCATGTTGAGAGCAGATTAGGTGAAATATGGTATAATTGAGGCCATTTTCAAGATTGTTCAAAAATTCAAAATTCAAAAAGTGCAAAAATTTCACACATTTTTAAAAGCGCAGTATATTGAAATTGTCAATGCCTTCTATCTCAACTGCTTTCAAAATGATTTTTAGTGGTCGAAAATATCAAGCAGAGTTTAAAATGTAGTCAAAATATATTTCTGTTGAACTACGACCATCGCGATATTGCAAGTTCGAGCATATGAATAAAGGGAATGGAGCCGACTGGAGAGCCCTCAATGCTAAAATGTACTCATGTCGGTCACTACTACTGATTGCACTCCGAGCTCAATTTCAGAGCTGGGTAAATCCTGAGATGAATGCTCACGAACTTGGAATTTTCGGCGGGTCGGAAATCGATTTTTTTGATGTACTGAAAATGCATGCTCTTTCAACGTCATCTAACTTCTTTGATCGGGAAATGTTATAAATTGATTGAACTGATCGATTTAAATGATAAATCTGCGAGATGAGAATTTTTCAAAACTTGACACCTCATTTTTTCGACATTCGGAGCAAAATTGTGAAAAAAGTCCACCCCTAAAATTTCCAATTACTATTTTTCCTATATGCGTATGAAGTTAAACTTCCATAATCTGCAATAAAATTCACTTTGTTTGTCACTCACCGAGGTGGTATGATTTTATTTATACTGGAAATTTCAATTTTTCGTACATAGTTTCTGAACTTGCAGTCCCACAGCTTCGCACCTAACATAAAAGTTGTTCATATCATTTTTTTGCTCATTTGGAGCCCAATCCCACGTCTGTAGCACAACTAGGAGCTGAAATACGGTAAAGCCGGATGTGAAACCGGAAAATTCCTAAAAGCCGGATCTGGGACCTGTGACCTAGATTTTTCTGGAAGTTGTCTCTAGTGCATGCTACCACCATAATGTAAAGTCAAACAAAAAATAAAGGGAATTGTTCCCGGGGTCTGGTTTTTTCGTCCACTGGCTCATGATACATGTGATAGATCGATAGAGCTCGAAAAAGGAGCGGGGGTCACTCAGAGTGAAATTTTCGTCTATCTTTCACGAGAATATAGAAAACAGCGCTCGAATAGGAAGCAGCCGACATCCGACCCTGTTTAAGGAGCTCCAAAATGAAGTGCGCACAATGATACTTTGGGGGAGTGTTAGGCATGCCCGACAATGCCCAAAACCGGCTAGAACTCATTTGACGATTTTCCCGTCATTCCCAGTATCAGCTCGACTCTCTGGTGAGAGGCGTGCTATACAGTGATATGATAATTCGCTTGATTGCCTTCGATACTGAAAATGACTTTCAATTTTCGCATATCGACAATCCACTATATACAACGCCAATTCCAACATTTGCTATTGTTCGTTCAATTATCATATTCACATATTTTTTATCGCATTTCTCCACGTAAAAAAATAAAGGTGAACCAAAGTCAACTGAAAAATATGGACATTAGCTATTTCGACGTACATATTGCTCATATGCATAATGTCATGAATATTTTGTTAATGAAGCCAGAGGGTCCGTCCTTGGGTTCCTTGAAATGATCACGACCGTTTCATAGATGCAACTCCATCGAGTTCAGGCCGCGTCGATCAGTTTTTTTTACGTTGTTCATGCTTCTCCAGACAGCTGGAACATGAAAAAATGGAGCCTTTTTGTTTGCTTTTCCGATTTCCAAATTGTAAGGTAGATTAAAAAAAAATCAATGTCCGCGTTAACCCATTTGTGTTTTATCAAATATTTTGGTGAAATGCTCATTCCTTTATTTGCAAATGAGATTTTTTTCGCGTTCAACACAATCTCATTCCATTCACGTATATCTCGTGCAGGAGCTTGGTGTCGTATGTTCCGTCAGGACAGATCCCCGTCATCCTAAATAAATATTAGTGTGCGTGCATGATGCCGTTTTAGGCACAAAGTGATTATATTTCAAAAGAAGAAAGAAATTAATTGGTACTCCTACAATCCTACATAGAAAACAACAAATTATCATCTAAAAAATGTTTCCTTCCCACCGTAAAAATTGCGAAACCTACTTCTCTAGCATGGGGAAACCATTGTGATAGTTTAGCAAATTCCAATTGTATCTGATGTTACTCACCTGCAAATATCTGCAAGCGCACCTCTCATGATCGTGAACATCGATGTAGGCCGGATTCCCACTCCGCCTTTTACAACCCTGAGAAATTGTTTCCTTAACCAAATATTTTATTGGATATCCCCATTTAGTGTTGGCGGTATGAACCAATGAATTGGCTAACTGAATAGACTCATAGCTCACCCAAAAAGCGTGTAACGGCCGTCGGATTTGCGCTTGCGAACGAAAGGACCGCCGCTATCACCCTATGATGAAAAGCGTTTTTTTTTCAAATATTTCAGCTTTGTATTGTAAAAATGTGAATCGTGAAAATCAACAGACCGGTGCGATTATTCCTGGGTTCTCTTTCTTTTCATCCCATGTGAAAACATCGCGACCTTTAATTCTGAAGAGAACCGTAATAATTAGATTAATTATGTGTGAAACAATGCCCTACTATAACAGCGGAGATGTGTCTGAACAATTAGGTGGCCGACGATAAATCGTTAAATCGACAAAAAAAAGGTCATCTTTAGTCCGATATAGAGCCCAGTCCCATAAGTCGAACTTGAAATATTGAAATTGAGTCAGAGGCATGCCATCCCCTTAATTAATAACATATATCATGTTGTTTTTAAATTTTTTGCTTGTTTTCAAAAGATGCTTCTTACCTTTTCCTGCTCCAAAAATCCATGCAAAATCGTCAAAAAGCTCCTTTTCATATGTGTTTATGTCAGAAATGCATAAAATTTGGTGCTTCGTAGAGGGTGGTATGTCCTATGAATCTTATATTTGTTATTAGAAAATGGGCGGAAACGAACAATTTCCAGTTCGATGACTCCAAAGTCGAAATACATATGGCTGCCGGCGCCTCTATCAGAATATAGTTTCGAGCACTTGCTTTTGAGAATGTACTCTGTTAATGGCGTATTAATTTCTAATTGCCTGAATTCTTCCTAAAGCCTCTTGGCCGATTAAAAAAAAACTAAAATATTTCCTGCTAGTTTCCTTACTACTTTATCCGCATTACTTCCTCCCTAAGACGAATATGTCGGCCGGACTTCTTCAGGCATAATTCGATATACTATTGTAATCTCTAGAAATAGTGAACTGTTTTCACTTAAAACCATATCTGCAAGTAATATTGATTTTCTCATTATCTCTAATTCACTCTCACTTGTAACTGACGACAATTTTCCCTTTGTGATCTAGATATGGCATCGTAATTATCATGCTCCTAATTTTCCCTGTATCATCTATCTGCTATCTCAAGCTTTGTCGCATGATAAAGAATTAGGGGTCATTGGTTGTCGGGGTAGATATGATTAATATCCAATACCGTACCTGCGAGGCAATGTCGGGCGGTTGCTAAGTGACGTCGAGATATGAATGCACCTCCGCACACAGGGGTCGGACTGCAATTACCATATTGCATCTATCTCGGAAAATATATGTAAACACATATTTGTAAAATTTAAATAAATATAGCCGACCGAGTTTTGATGAACCAAAACACACTCTCACGTTCGCCAATAATGACAAGCCACGGAAATTCGACAATATCGAAATCAGTACCTCCGCTTATTATACGATTGCTGAAAAAATGAGGAATATATATTGATGAGATATTTAGAATTAAAAAATGCCCATTTATTTCACACATTGGTGGAATTTTTCCACACTCATGTTGAAGTTGTTCATACTCAGCTTTGCTCAGGATATTAATATTGCTATTATGCTCTATGATCGCGTTCACGATTCGTTTCATTTCCTAAAATGATGATTTCAAATATTGGGGTGTCCGGAAAGTTCGTATAATTTTTTGTTTTTATTTTTTATTCAATGCTTTACAATTCTCAGTGACCAATGTATGCCCCCTTCTTTCTCACTACCTCCCTCCAGCGATTGGGCAAGGTCTCGATTCCTCTCTTCCAGAATGCGGGTTTCTTCGAGACCGCCCAGTTCACGAAAGCCCTCACAACTTCATCTCGATTCTTGAACTTATTTCCTTTGCAGAAGTCAGAGAGAGAGCGGAAGCAGTGGTATGGAGGGGGCGTCAGCTCCTTCCGACTGGGCCAGGGCAGAGTGGGCCTCCTTCACGGATCGGCCAAGACGGTAGTAATGAAGTAAAACTGCTCGGAGGTAGAGATGGGAGTCCATCACAAGAATCAATGTAGCAACTAGGAGACTGTTTAAATCCACTCACTACTCAACGTCAGAATGATGCAATACATTGTTGACAAACAGATTGCGCAATCACTGCATTTGATCGCGAACTGACTTTTTTCCGAAGCATTATACGAACTTTCCGGACACCCCAATAATATTGATTTTCCAGCATTTATTGGATATGACCAGGTCGGGAAGGGAATATAATTTTGTTGGGAAGAGAGGAAAATTTGGAAATATTATATAACGAAATAGGGATTCATTAATTCGCGATATTAGTAACTCCGGAATCAATTCCGGAAATATAACTATATTCGTATTCCTGCATACCTATGGGACAATGTATAAATAATGTTGTATCTCTCACCCAACACTACGCATGACAGCGTACTTAGTGGTCAACAGATGTCTATCAGAAATAATAGCTCCTGAAATGTAATCAAAAACATATTAAAGAGTCCACATAATTCTTCACCAGATTTCACCATATAAGCGATCAGGATGTTCAAAGTGTATCAGATACAGTCGCGCGCATAAGTGAGTGGGCATTTTTTTGAATTTATTGCAACTTTTTGCCCGGCATCATTCTGAACATTGGCTGCAGAAAATCGAGGTCGAAAATTCAGATCGAGACTTGTTCAAAGCGTTAAAATTATCTTCATCACGATCCCAGAAGATCCTGAAAATATGAAAAGTAAATTTCGAAATTTGCGTTCAGGTCAATTTTTTGCATGAACATTTTTTGGTCATTCATAACTTTGCGAAGAACGTATTTAAAAATATGTTATTTTGCATATGAATGTTCAAAATGTATTAAAGTACTGAATACCAGCTTTTTAGACCGATTTGATATCCAACCCGAGGCGACCGCTTATCTGAGGCACTCGGGTCGGGAAACACCGTGTTCACGCACTTTCGTCCCTGTGCTATCTCGCCCATAGGGGAAAACAAAGTGTTTCCCGATACTAGATAAACAGTCTCCTCGGGCTGAAATGTATCCAATCGTTACAAAAAGCAGAGAATTAGTTCTTCAAAACATTATGAACATTTCAATGCGAAAACAAGATTTTTACATACATTTTCCGCAAAGTTATGAATGACCAAAAACTGTTCATGCAAAAAGTGATTTTTTATGCCCTGAGGGCAAATTTTGAAATTTTCTGTTCATGTTCTCAGGATCATCTGAGATCGTGATGATGATCATTTTTACGCTTTGAATGAGTATTGTTACGCTTTGAATGAGTAAGCTTCTCTAGAAGCCGAGATCTGAACTTTCGACCTCGATTTTGGTCTGCAGCCAATGTGCGACCGCGTAGCAACTTCAAAAAATGTTTCTGGGTAGTCCTCAGACATATCTCCAACCACAGAAAGTGTGACCAGTTGGAAAATCTATATGAGAATAAAGCCGTTTGAAAAAGTACATTTTGATTGATTCATCACTTGACTAGGCTATTGCGTCATACTCCAAGGCCATATTCTCCAATGAATTTGGTACATGCTACCTTAGTGACAGAATTATTCATTTCCTGGGCAAAAATATGCAACAAATTCAAAAAGTGCCCACTCCCTTATGCGCGCGACCGTATATACAGGTTAGGAACTATATGTGAAACTCGAGCTGTTTTTGTAAATGAAACTGTTAAATAGTACCTCCAAAGGTCATGTCCCAATCGATATTGCGAATTATCGCGTACCATGAACGCTTAGAATGTCTGCAAATGACTTTTTTACGGATTTCCTGTAAATGAGATGAAATTGTAACAGAAACAAAATTGGGGAACTTATTTCGATATAACTGGTAAGAATAGCCAACGTGAGGGTGGGGGAATTCACATCGTTTCTCAAAATTTGCATATTGAAGGGTAATTGTGGCCTACCACTTCAAGTGACTGTTCTTCAAAAAGTCCCTACAGCGATCTTTTTTTAAGACGCGCATAGAAGTGATCTGCAATCCTATCAACTTTATACGCATAAATACGAACCATCTCCACCTTAAGATATCCTAAAAACTGTTTTTTTTTCTGATCCCACTTTGTTTTTACCCTCAATTTGATATCAATTTGTTTTTCTCTTAACTTTTAGAATGTTTTTGAGATTCGGATTCCTCATGGTAGAATCGTCACTTCTCGGGCATTTCCACCTACCGCTACTCAGTGGGGAGGATCAGAACAGTGTGATTCTTTTGGGAACCTCTCGACTAGGTCTCCAACAATGACTAAGTGTTTCAAAACGCCGAAGTCAGCCGTTTTATAGATATAGTGTAAGACAAAATTCAATGAATATCTTGATATAAATTTGATGGCGCGCTCTCTCGACCAATAGCAATTTCGCTATTTGGTAAGATGTAAGCAGAAACACTTACTATAAATAGTACGGATTAGGATCAACACAACAAACATACTTGCGTCCGCAATCCGTGTTAATCCCCAAGTGGGTAGGCACTCGGTCCAATTCGCATGACGCACAATGGATGCATAGTAGAAAGAGTAGTGTACGGATCATCTGATTGTATGGGCAAAGCAATAAATATAACGGAGATTTATACAATTTCCGGTGCTGAATCACTTACAGATCATTTGATTTCAGTGAGAGCAAGATGCAACAATCACGTATGCTGATTGTGTTTAACAAATAAATGCAAATATTGTGTGATATAATGGAAAGTTTAATAGTGACATGTGATTATAGAAGCGCTTTATCCACCCTAGTATCGATTTCGGCACCATTCTCGCAGATAAAATCGGCATGCCATTCTGCTAAATTTGTGCTCTCAGAACTTGTCCCAAAAACGACCATCACTTGTAAATGTATTCCTTTTCACCTGATGTAGATGTACTGATTAGACGTCCGAAAGGCTGTTGAGAAAAGTGGCTGAATTCGAGCCAGAGTGCCCTTACCCTTGTTCACTCCATAATGCATCAGTTTCCAAGTGATTCCCTTTCCATTATTGCACCTAACGAGTCTTCTCGAAAGGGAGAGTGAATTGGTTAGCATTCTTTACCAGTCATACTTCTATAGTGGCTACTAGGATGAAATCCTTCTGATTCACTCCACTATAGTTCGTAATTCGGGTCACCGTCTCTTCATTTTACACACTCTCTAGACAGGTTCACCGGCGAGAGAGTCTAGAGTGAAGAGACAGTGGTTTCATTTCTCGAACTCTACACTCCACTCATCATTTTGGCCATCATACAGTGCACTTTCCGTAGCTGATCTGGCATAATTTACATAATTTTCTGTAAAATGTCAGATTCCCTAATTTTACAGAGTTCATTTGTCAGGTAGCATCAATCCCCTTAGTATTCCTTCGTATCATGGGACGACACGGCCCTTTGTTTTACGTTACACTATACCTCGCATTTGTCTCATTCTCCTCTTCCTTTCGACCTTAATCGATAGACCGATCTATTGTGGCGGAGGAGGTGACGAAGCCATTGCTCATGCGCCATCTACACCATAGGCATTCTCCCCTCCTCTCACTGAACTATTCCAAAAGAAGCGCCCACCTATTTCCCCATATTATTTTACCTCCAAACCTGAAGCATTGCACTCGTTTACTATAATTCATTCGTAATTGGTTGTGTTTGGAATAATTCGACTTCTCCTTTGATTCAGTATCGATATCACCAATGCAGCACTATCATATAGTGAGCAAGCGGTAGAAGGGAGGGAATGAAAGAGAGAGATAGAGAGCTATGTCAATTTGATTGACATGTCTGATCCTCTGGAGGCTGATATCGACAACTCCCGACTGCATGCCAATCAGGGGGTGTGCAGAAAGTTGCCCGCTTTCCTCGTTTATAATATTTTTCGTATCTTCATTTCCTTTGTTTCACTATTCCTGTCTCTTATCGGTGAGAGTACACGCGAATTTTTACACTAACCTGTCAATCACTGATTTTTATTTTCGTTGCACCTTAAAGTCCCTTCGTATCACTTTCACCCACGTTTGGCTCGCAATATTTTAGAACTCAACCGGCTTTTTTTGTCATACATATATCGTATCCAGTCGATTCCGTATCATTGTGCAAGGAATTATGATTGTTTAGAGAATCAATCATCGACATGTCATCGAGAAACGGTTGCGATTTGCAACTGTCGAAGTTGGACACTCTAAGCGACTGCACTAACGTCTACCAGACAAACGATGGTATGTAAAGTTCGGTAAAGAGCTCGTGCTTTTTTTCATTTTCCATTCTTTTACCCCACGACTGTGTAATGAAAATCGAATGCAAAGTCGAAAAGGAATGTGTATAAATAAAATGTGAGCTCTTCAGGGAGAATCTATTACTGGAATGCGAACAGATTGAGTACCAAGTGGCAGTGAGTTGAATCCTTTATCTTTTTTTTGGAATTATTGCAGAGGATAAAACATTGAAACAGCGCTTACATCTTCGGTTTCATTCGTTGAAGCTCTGGGGAGTGACATCTATGTTGCCTCACGTGCAGGAAAGGTATAAAAACTGTTGGCTTGAAGGTGAATCATTTTCTTCTCACGAGGTCTTCAAAGCTCGTTTCTCGCCATCAGAAGGAATGGTTGTCTCATACGTGCCATATACACTTGAGGTATTTGATGAAATCAATGCAGTTATGCGCTTAAGAGTTTGGCATTCGCCATATTCCCCACACTCTCTAAATCGATGAAAGAGCGGGAGAATGTGAAAAGGTACAAGGTCGAATGAACTTTGCCGCCATATTGCATTTGATACGTCAAATGACGTCATATTCGACATAGTGCCGTGTGGAAAATACGACCAAAATTTCGAACTCGAATGAATATTTCGATGCAGGATGAGAAAATATGTGACTGGGGGATATGCGAGCGAATCGTTAATGGAATGAGATATGTGTATCGTTTGTGCGACGATCCCGAGAGCGGAATTTTCGTTGGGAAAGCCTGTATCGTCCCCAAGAATCATAATTTTAAACATAATTTTAATTCAGAGGAACGGTGATTATGCATACAAAGGCGAAAAATGATAATATTGGAATATCCATTCACAAGATTGGAAACATTATCTTAATGGAAGTGAGTGAAAAACAGAGTAAAATAAATCACTTTGATCTTGGGTTTCGTCGACGAACACTGTTGGGCAAGTGCCAAATAGAGTTCGTAATTTTGTTATAATTGTAATTTTTATCCTAATTCGGCACTATTTCGTTATTTGACCCACCCTCCCTTCCATTCCTATCCCCCTCTCATGCCTATGTCTCTTGGAAGGAATGAGAAATAATAGGGGAGCGAGTGGGGTTGGCCGAATCTCGAATGAATACCTTAAGACCACACACTTTCTCAACCGGTAAACGGTGAGGGAAAGTGTAGAATTAGGATTATCTGCCGAACTCTAGTGTTAGTTGAATAAATAGTATTTTCTGTGACAATTTTCATTTCCTTAGGTGTAATGATAATTTACGAAATTATCCATCGCTTGGCAAACTATTTCAGGATGCGCACAGGCACACAAATGCGTGGTCCTCCGATTCTTCGCCGTTCGTTTATTTTTCACACTTCACCGATACATTTGACGTTCTGGACACCATGTCATTCCTGCCACCTTTGAGATGCGAGTGAGTTTACCGTACCCATACTTTGTTAACCAGCGGCTCCCCCGCTGAGGAAGTTGGATCTAGGAAGGGGAGAGCTTCGACAAAGTCAAAGAAAAGAGACAATATTTAAATTCCCAAAATGTTGTCACTCACATTCAGCTCTCAACATTTTTTTTGTAGTCGACTATATCACGGCATTAGGTCGAGCCGCTAACCCAATCATTGTTGATTTTTTTTCTAATTTATCATTCCAGGAACGTCCAGAAAATAGTACGAGTTGTTGCGGTTCACAATGGAAGCATCACTGTGAATGCTTTCTCTAACAAATCTCACCACGTAATGGCTGCGGTACTACCTATCAGATATGTATGACAATTGAACAGGATTTGCAAGTGTCTCAATCTGTATTTATTTCCAGTATGAGAATCGGGAAAGTGCGCCTGTAGCACAGCCTGTCAAGCATGGAAACAACGAGGTGAGTAAAGTATTATATTCACTGAAAAAACGTATGTATGTTGTAAAACGAATATTTTCTGCGTACTGTTATGCAATCACAAAATATCATGTTCAGAATCCAACTGCCAAGACCTACAATGATTTCGATCGCCTCATCGATCACTGTTGTTGTGTAATCTGTACCGAGTGTTTCGGTGAGTAGACATTTGGTTCCATTGATTAAATGGAAGGACGAAATAATGACTGTTTTTGTAAGCTCTATAACAATATTTTAAAAAAAATTTTAAAATTTTAAAAAATGGAGTTGGATGATTAATTTAGCAGTATACCGTGTTGTATTTAGTATTTAATGCATACATCATTCAGATTCATCGAAACACGTCCCACTCTCGCTCGATTGTGGCCACTCGTTCTGTGAAGCATGCATATTGACAATGCGCGCATGCAATACGTAATGCATTTATTTACTTGTATTTGTATATTAAATATAGCTGTATTATAAATATTTACCTAAAAACAAAAATAATAAAAATATTAATATAGAGTAATTGTGTACATTCGAAGAGTGAAGTGTCCTAATTGCTCTACTTCTACTAATCTACCAGATGGAAGAACACTTCCCAGAAACTTTGCGTTGATAAGTAAGTCAAATATTTAAAAATATCTGACTATACATAAATTAGACTTCGCAAAAGGGCATCTTTCTTTCAAATACACTAGAGCAGTGAAATAATATTGGGAAAGAACGAAAGCCTTCTCGAAACCTACAAGCCTAATTATATTAATTGAAGGTATAACTGAGCAGATTCTGAAATCGAATAAGGAGCCCAAAGTTACTTGTAACGGTTGCAAGAAGGTTTGGGCATTTCAACGCATCATTCAAAGCGTTACATAACAACTCTTAATTAACACAAATTATTTCATTGCAGAGCTTTTCGCCCGAGTGTGTCCGCTTATGCGATAACAGCGAATGCGCAATGGTTATTTCAATTTTCGAACTTTTAATGTACAATTAAAAGTTCAATTTTAATTTTTTTCGGAGTATACTATTTGAAAGGCCACATCTTTCCAGTTCAATAAGATCATATGCATGACATGCGCTCTAGATGGCGGCCACGGAGGACATGCGCTCAAATACGAGTTCATGGAGAACGTACTCGATTTCACTATTTAACTATATGTTGATTGTTATTATTATTTATTATTAATTATTTCCTTATCGTTTTACTATAATTCATTATAAAATAAGAACGAGCCTCGCTTGCGCTCGCGCAAGTGGGGCGTATTGTTATCTCGATCCGTACCACTACGGATAGCCTATAGAGATGTATTCCTACAACTATCGTGTTCATGTTAGCATCCTGAATCCCATCTGTCTCACCTGAATGTGTGGCTTTACTGCTCATACTCAAATGAAGCTTTATTTGAAAAGTTTTATTTCGAATCATTTTTTTTAATTTAGAGGAATCCTCATTGAAGGCGTGGCGAAGTAATCATAAAATTTAGATTCGCAGTGATCTACGGGAGGAATTGGATCGTCTGAAGTGGGTAATGGAAAACAAGAAAATGATCGTGCTCGACAACACTGATCAACTTACCGAAGTTATTCGAGAGGTGCAAATCATAGTGAAATGATAGTTGTCATCTTTGTCCAGGCAGTTGAAATGTTTCGAATCCCACACAACGCCCATAATGTGGTGGATAAGATCAGTTCAGAACAGGTCAAAGGCAATTTTAGAGAGCTAGATATGTAGTATCAACCGGCATGGCTAGAGAGAATTTGCACAAATATGATTCTCTAGAGAATCGACTAATCCTATAATCTTTTAGGATTCATATTTGATAATTTCTTTGCCAATTGTTAACCAGTGCCGAATTATTGATTAAATGTACTAGTTAATATTTTAGGAAGCAGCAATGTGGATGAAGGGAATGTATGATCTGGAGGGAATAGTTACGGAATACTCCGATAATCTGAATAGATCTCTCAATGCTGCTCTCAAATCGGCAAATGTGAGTATTTCAATGTGACAGTGTTATAGTTTTTTTTATGTTTTATGGTAATCGCTTATTTTATTTCAGGGTCTCGATCTGTCCGCAGAAATTACGACGTGGAAGTAAATTGACGGTGTCAAAGTAGTTTGTTCAGATTTCAAGAACATTATGAGATTTGATAACATAGAAGTGCACTGGTTCTTGTAAATTTTTTAAATTCAAAATCTCAATCATATCTCAATAAATGTAGCCTGCCCGTTGAAGCCTTTATCTGAATATATTTTCTGTATTCAAGCCACTCAATATAGAACAACATCGATAATCTCCGATTTGCTGCGCAATATCTTTGTTTAAATGGAAACACATACCATTTTACCCAG
Source organism: Pristionchus mayeri (assembly GCA_036245805.1). Lineage (NCBI taxonomy): Eukaryota > Metazoa > Nematoda > Chromadorea > Rhabditida > Neodiplogasteridae > Pristionchus > Pristionchus mayeri. Next base: position 3,982,907 of record BTRK01000002.1, on the reverse strand, counting down.
TTCATTCGAATGCTCTTGAACGCCTCTAGCCAGGAAAGCGAACAGAATTTCCAAAAAAAAGGCCAATGATAAGGCAATGTTTAAATCGAATGGCAAAAAAAATCACGAATATTCTCACACATTATTTCATATATTTTGTGAAAGTTTATTCTCGTCATATATAATTTGCACGTGATCTGAAACTAGCCAAAAAATGCCAACCAATGATTGTTTTCAATTTTCAACACTCAGATCAGATGAATTCACGTCCGACAAGGAAATGCGAGAATTGATACAACTAAAAGGTAAAGGAGCTAGTGCGAGTGCGAGATCTGGTAGATTATCAGCGATATCAGTGCAATTGTATGTTTTATGCAGAGTTCAAGCGAAATCTTGCGAACAGCACTACAAATGACTCACAGGCATGATCACCCGAGTGGTTTGTGTGCCTACACTCTGCACCTACGGCTTTCATCATTTGATTCGTTAAAACGTCCGATAAGAGGTAATGGTCGAGGTTAGTCATGGACTGATGATGAATCACCAATAATCGTGTGATCTCGCGCTAGCCTGAATGTGAGTGTGAAATTTATGGCAGAGTTGTAAAACGGGGAACGTAATCTACACAGATTCACGTGCATATCCTGCATGCGCTAAAGAGGTCTAGTTTATTTTGGTGATGAGGGCACCTAAGAATCCTAATAACAAACGGTGTACTAAACTGTAAGTAGGTCAGTCCAGGTCGTATAGTATAGAATGTATGCATAGTAGAGCTGTATGGACAATAAGATAAAGTGTGAAGAAGATAAAAAAACAAGCAGAGCGGATACATATACAATTTCCCGCGCTAATCGCTTGCAGATCAGTCGATGCATGTAGGAATAAATAATATACACCCATGAACAGAACGGACATTATTTTTTGGGCATATTCGTATCGGATCTTTTATCGCCAGATTTATGGTCCACATAGTCGAAAAAGCATTTCCCGAAGTCTCTCGACCAGTCGACCGGTGAGAGAGTACGGGAAAAATAATAGATTGACCCCTAAGCTTTTCGACTATGAATTGATCATTATGTATCGTAATTTCAACATAGTGGAAGCGTCGCAACAAGCAACCCATATTATAACGTTTCACAACTTGTGGCAGAATAATTTCTCAGTGATTTGCTATATTTACCCGGAACATTATTAGCACTTAATGTTAATCTTCCTACGTTATACTCGTCTCTTTATTAGTATAAGTGGACAAAATATCGAGAGAAACCATCCTCATTCACTCCACTTTCCCAATTTTATAGTTCTCTACGCCATACGCGCTGCATGCTTGCATCCAAGAAGGCAGATAAGAAAAAGGTGCGCCCCAACTCGTTTTATTATCCTCTAGAGTGACAAAGGCAACGATAGATAGGCATGAATATCCGGAATTGGGAATGTGATGCTTCATTACTCTTTTAAAGTCGCGTGTTCTATCGCACAGGCCGGTAAGAGATGTTGGCCGGTAAGAGACGTTGAAAAATTCACTGATTGCATTACGTGATCTGTAACAAGCACGATAAGACGAGTTGAGACTCGTATAAAATGAATTCACTCCCGTGTCTTCAGTCTATACATATGTGTCCATTTTACCGTAATGTGTGATCAAAAACGTATTTGATCAATTAATTATTCTAACAAATTGAAGGATGATCTGGCCAGTTGGACCGACACGTTTCCTCCCAGCTATCGCATACCTCAGTTGGATGGGGTATTTGTAATTCCGTTTTTTATCCTTCATTAAGCATTGCAGAGCATGCGTACTTGCATATGATGCATCAAGCACGGTTAATCCAGGCAACTTTTGATTTTCAGCATTTGCCAAATAACACCTTTTTCAGTTGTTTATCAGTACATCTGCCCTGACGGATTTGATCTTATCAATGGACAATGTCGCGGATTCGTTCAACAAGTTGAGTGCAAAGATACAGAGGTTGGTCGCGGGCATTTTGGAGAGAGGCCACTTTGCGGAGGGTCCGAATATATAATTACGAAATTTTGATGGGAAGTATGCGAAATTAGTTAATTATATTTACGAGTAGAGTGGCTCATTATAACGTATTACTCCTTCTGTAAATGATCGTATTACGCCTGTAATCTCATCTAGCTCTTCACATTTAGATCACCGACACGAGTATTGAGATTTGCGGCAAGCTTAACGGTTACCCGCCTATCGTAAAGAATGATGAGGTTTCAAAAAATGACGTCAACATTTACAATATTTTTTTCAGGAAAATGAATATTGGCCCAACTATCCCAGACAAAGCAACGGCGTAACGGATACCGTCCTCGGTAATTCAATTTAAGGAGTCAAAAATGTCATGTAAATTAGGAATTATTTGTAACAAATCAACCAATACGTGGATTTGGGCCGACGGTTCAACAATCGACTACAGACCTCCTTCTTCAAAAAATACAGGCAAGTTGCACTAATTTATGAATAAACCCTAATGCATAATTTGCTCAGTAGACTTGTTTGGATTCTTCGAAATTCCTTTCATTTCTTGATAAACCATGCAGTTCGAACGAAGAATGGTCATATGATCGAAATGGCGATAACGACGACTGGTTCCACGGTAATTTTATTTATCGTACACCAGAAGGGTGTTTCATCAAATGCAGAATGTTCGAGAATATAGATAGAGATTATAGGGGGGGGGAGGGAATGTTGATTTTCCGAAGGATATGGTAAGTATTGTTATGTGTTCCGCCTTATTTTTAACCACGACAAATCGGAGAAAAAATTTATTTGTGTGTTATAATCATTGTGTGTTATAAGGCATGAAAGAGTCAGTTGGCAACACGTGTTTCAGTGCGTAAGCATGTATGTCATAGGTGTATGAAGATCTAATATGATAAAAGGTAAAGATACATCCCGTCTTCGAGGCTCGTCTAGCGGGAGAACACTGCTGGGCCAGTGCCAATTTGGCCGAATTTAGTCTGGAGTGTCCTTTCGCCAGACCTATTTACCCGCGTGATCTAGTCACGACTACCAATTCCCCATTCCCAATGAGTAGGCGACTTGGCGGGACAGAGACTCACGACCGGAAATTGAATAGGCGGGCTCGCCATAGACCACTACGTCCATTACGAAGTCGTCGAAATTTCAATCTGCTTCAACTTTTTTCAGTACCCGTTGGAAATACCAAAACCAATAAATATGATGTGCATTGTTTCACTGAACTGAAGAAGCCGGGGACAAGTGATGATGACTGTACTTACTTCGATGAAACAAATTCAAGGTGCTATCAGGTTAGTTAGTATTGACCCTAAATGAGCACTCTGCTCGACCAGTGAGCCATAGTAGATATTTAAACACCAGGTGTCAAATGGCGCTAAAACGTGGCCGGCTGCTCAGGAGACATGTAATATGTTTGGATATAATCTTGCATCGATTCATAGTGAACAGGTTAATATGAATTACTAATGTACCATACACTTGACGTATTATTTCTAGGAAAGTTCATATATCCGACGACTCGCAGTTTCCAAGGGACTCGTTAACGGCTTGCGACTGGGAGCCAAAAGCGCTACAAATGAAAACGATTTCGCTTGGGTTGATATCTCCGGATGGAATTATACCAACTTCATCCCAGGTAATTAATAACATTTTGAGTGTTTACATTTTTTTTGCAAATCACAGGATTCCCAATCTATGGTGTTGGCGATTGCCTCGTGATGGATACATCAGGCAGTGGGCAGTGGGCCAATTATGATTGTTCAACGACGCTCCCATTCGTGTGCTCAAGGGACAGTGAGTAGTTGGGCTGTGCAAAAATTTTCCGATCACTTCATTGCGCATACACTCTCGCCAGACAGAGAGCGCGATAGAGGGCACTATGCCGGATGAGAACTATGACGTCACGCCGCCTTTCATATATCAAAGCATGACGTCATAGTTACGATCCGACGTAGTGCCCGAGAGAGTATGCCGAATGAAGGGATCGAAAACGTTTTTGCAAAGCCCAGATGATTATGACGTACACATATTGGTAAAGAGATCAAGCCCACACAGGTGTAGTTGATTCAACCACTCAAACTTGCTTGGCTGGCAATATCAAGGAGGGCGATATTGTGAGTCCATACATAGCCATATGACGCTGGTTTTGTAAGAATCGAACAAGCTCCTGATGGGTCTGGCACATCAATTTTTCGAAAACTTGTGGAAAGGGGTTTTCGATGGTGCTGATCATCATGGTCAACTTCATTTTGCTCCAACTCGGTCGGTTGAGCCAGGCTGCATGTAGGCTGCATGTACATTTCTGTTAATAGCTCCGAAACCGATTGTGATATCACCTTCAAATTTGCACAGTGGTACTATGAGCTACATGTGAGCCCGTCGAAGCAAAATTTGAATATTTTGAAAAATGATAATTTAATTAAATTTTGGATCTCGAATATAAGGCTTCAACTAACAGGGAGAATAGTTTAGGGATATGCGCCATGATCTGGGGATCATTTTTCTGTGCAATGTCTGTGCAATGAAGTATTTATCGAACTCTACTGCAGTATCTCCCAAGTCGAGTAATCTAATGATGTTGCAGAAACCGATTCCACCTGGCTATTCCTTCAGTAGATCTCCATTTGACTTCATCGTACTCGTAATCGTCAGACTTTGCCTACTCGTGACAGCGGCTTTTCTCATCGCTCTCAAAGAGGTATCAACAATTTTGAATTTGTCTCATCACTCTTCATTTTCTCTTGCGTGTCGGTAGATTGAGAAATTTTGTAGATGTAGAATGAAAGATGATTACTAAATTAATGGCAAATATATTACAATAATTTTCTACCAACCCGAAAATCAAGTCAAATTTTATGAAAATAAGATATTTTTAGGAGGGTGTATCATTTTAGAGCTCGGTCATTTTAGAACTGGTCATTTTAGAACTCTTCAACAAAAAGACGTCTAGCCTCGAAATTTGACATGGTCGTTTTAGAACTCGAACAGTAAACAATGACATGGTCATTTTAGAACTGGTCATTTTAGAACTCTTGATGTTTCGCCTCAAAACTTCTCACATGAAATTTTTCAGAGGTGAGATGAGAAAATATAACATTTGATGGTCACAGTAACCCGATCTGAGCATGGTCATTTTAGAACTCTTGATGTTTCGCCTCAAAACTTCTCACGTGATATTTTTCAGAGGTGAGATGAGAAAATATAACATTTGATGGTTACAATAACCCGATCTGAGCATGGTCATTTTAGAACTCTTGATGTTTCGCCTCAAAACTTCTCACATGCATTTTTTCAGAGGTGAGATGAGAAAATATAACATTTGATGGTTACAGTAACCCGATCTGAGCATGATCATTTTAAAACTCGTGATGTTTCGCCTCAAAACTTCTCACATGATATTTTTCAGAGGTGAGATGAGAAAATATCATATTCGATGGTTACAGTAACCCGATCTGAGCATGGTCATTTTAGAACTTTTGATGTTTCGCCTCAAAACTTCTCACACGACATTTTTTAGTGGTGAGATGACAAAATATCATATTCGATGGTTACAGTAACCCGATCTGAGCATGGTCATTTTAGAACTCTTGATGTTTTGTCTCAAAACTTCTCACACGACATTTTTTAGTGGTGAGATGACAAAATATCATATTCGATGGTTACAGTAACCCGATCTGAGCATGATCATTTTAAAACTCGTGATGTTTCGCCTCAAAACTTCTCACATGATATTTTTCAGAGGTGAGATGAGAAAATATCATATTCGATGGTTACAGTAACCCGATCTGAGCATGGTCATTTTAGAACTTTTGATGTTTCGCCTCAAAACTTCTCACACGACATTTTTTAGTGGTGAGATGACAAAATATCATATTCGATGGTTACAGTAACCCGATCTGAGCATGGTCATTTTAGAACTCTTGATGTTTTGTCTCAAAACTTCTCACACGACATTTTTTAGTGGTGAGATGACAAAATATCATATTCGATGGTTACAGTAACCCGATCTGAGCATGGTCATTTTATAACTCTTGATGTTTCGCCTCAAAACTTCTCACATGATATTTTTCAGAGGTGAGATGAGAAAATATAACATTTGATGGTTACAGTAACTCGATCTGAGTGTGGTCATTTTAGAACGCTTGATATTTCGCCTCAAAACTTCCTTCCTAAATCGATGGTTACAGTAACCCGATCTCAAAACTTCAGATCGGGTTACTGTAACCATCGAATGTTATATTTTGTCATCTCACCACTAAAAAATATCATGTGAGAAGTTTTGAGACAAAACATCAAGAGTTCTAAAATGACCATGCTCAGATCGGGTTACTGTAACCATCAAATGTTATATTTTCTCATCTCACCTCTGAAAAATATCATGTGAGAAGTTTTGAGGCGAAACATCAAGAGTTCTAAAATGACCATGCTCAGATCGGGTTACTGTAACCATCAAATGTTATATTTTCTCATCTCGCCTCTGAAATATATCATGTGAGAAGTTTTGAGGCGAAACATCAAGAGTTCTAAAATGACCAGTTCTAAAATGACCAGTTCTAAAATGACCATGTCACTATTTACTGTTCGAGATCTAAAACTATCATGTGAAATTTCGCGGCCAGACGTCTTTTGGTTGAAGAGTTCTAAAACGACCGAGTTCTAAAATGACCAGTTCCAAAATGACCATGTCATTGTTTACTGTTCGAGTTCTAAAACGATCGTGTCAAATTTTTAGGCCAGATGCCTTTTTGCTGAAGAGTTCTAAAATGACTGAGTTCTAAAATGACCAGTTCTAAAATGACCAGCTCTAAAATGACCATGTCTTTGTTTACTGTTCGAGTTCTAAAACGACCATGTCAAATTTTGAGGCTAGACGTCTTTTTGTTGAAGAGTTCTAAAATGACCGAGTTCTAAAATTACCAGTTCTAAAATGACCAGTTCTAAAATGACCATGCCATTGTTTACTGTTCGAGTTCTAAAACGACCATGTCAAATTTTGAGGCTAGACGTCTTTTTGTTGAAGAGTTCTAAAATGACTGAGTTCTAAAATGACCAGTTCTAAAATGACCAGTTCTAAAATGACCATGTCATTGTTTACTGTTCGAGTTCTAAAACGACCATGTCAAATTTTGAGGCTAGACGTCTTTTTGTTGAAGAGTTCTAAAATGACCGAGTTCTAAAATTACCAGTTCTAAAATGACCAGCTCTAAAATGACCATGTCTTTGTTTACTGTTCGAGTTCTAAAACGACCATGTCAAATTTTGAGGCTAGACGTCTTTTTGTTGAAGAGTTCTAAAATGACCGAGTTCTAAAATTACCAGTTCTAAAATGACCGAGTTCTAAAATGACCGAGTTCTAAAATGACCAGTTTTAAAATGAGAGTTCTAAAATGATACACCCTACTTTTTAGACGCCTACGATCAAGAATTTCAACCGTCCGATACTCGGCATATCCATTGCATCCGTCTCCTACAGTTTGGTGAAGCTGCTCGTTTTCTCTGAGAGCAAAGACTTACTTCAATATCCAGGTGCGTTCGTAATATTATTCGAGAAACGGTGCTTGCCCTTAGCAATTCAATAACACTTCATAAAAAAGAGGGAATGCATGCAATAGGGTGTATCAAACTCAAGTACTCAGCCATTATATCGACGACTTATGTTCAGGCTTGTGGTTCGTTCTCATATGGTCGCTGATCAGTCCTCCCCTATTCTGGGCGCTATGGTATCATTTGCAGCTGTGTTTTATCATTTCATTTTTATATTTTACATATCATGTTTTGATTTCCTGTTTACATTTTAGGACCAAGTTCCTCTCGAGTCCATCATCCGTCTACGATCGCCTGTTCAACCCCGACGAGGGACGATCTGATTCGAATGGGTATGAACCTCAAAACATTTTAGTCATTGTTACATTCAAATACTGTCGCCATGCCATGCACTACTTTGGACAGCGAGAGAGTGTCGGACAGCGGCCAAATACTGTCAAAACGTCCAAAAAGTACTCCAATCGTCCTCATTGAAGCTCGATCCCTGACAATCCTTCGTCATCGTCGAAGAATCTCCGCACGTCAACATGGGCGCATGTCCGTCGTCTCGTCTCCTTCTGTCTGCTCGAGTGGCAGTGGTTCTTAAGCTCCTTCCTCTGCCTTCTCTCACATTGCTTAGGTAAGTATAGTAATGTTTTGTGCTTAGGACTTCTTATGTATCGTTATTAGTGTTTTGGTGGAACGCAAGTAAAATTGATTGTTGAATTCGCACCTTTCTATACTTAAGAGGATCATGAGAATACTTTCCCTCGTTTCAGTTAGAATCTTCATTCCGTACTACACTGGAGAAGTAATCATCGTCCACAGAAGCAGCTACAAACAGGCATACTCATCAGTTGCAATGGTGGCGATATTGACGGGTGTGAGGTGGGATACTGATGATACGAAATCTTGATTGTACATTTGAGCGCAGTAGATTTACGCTTATGCTACCATGATGTTTAATTCGACATGGAACGATAAAAGTCGAAATTTATTTTTCGTAAATGTGTTAAATCAGGACACTATCTGCGTCTCAACTTGATTCAAATACCCATTTAGTACTGTTTTGAGCGGCTTCCGAGGAGGTTGTTTCGACTACGCGACGTCACTCGTTGCGAAACGCGTGAGGAGGGATCTATTCGCCTCGCTCGTCAAGCAGGAAATCGCTTTCTTCGATGCCCATAGCACTGGTGGACTGTTATCCCACTATTATCCCGTTGTCTATCATAGTGATGGATTAGCTAGATGTAGATCTCACGATAGAATATACAATGCCACATTTTTTTTAAGTCGAGTGGGAATGAAAATGAAACGCCCGGAGTGAGAAGTCAAAAACCACGATTGTTGCAGGAGAAATCGTGTCGCGTCTAACATCCGATTGTCAGTCCATCTCAGACAGTGTGTCGCTGAATCTCACCGTATTTTCAAGAAATGCGATAATGATGGTAAGAAATAAATCGAAAACATTGCAAAATTCAGTACTTAAAATTGGTTGATGGTGTGCACATTATAGCAAATTAGGGTAGCTTCTGATTTGAGAATCCGCTTGTGACTCGATAATTGATTGATTGATCGAATAGTCGACATTTACAGGTGGGAGCACTCTGCTTCATGTTCACCCTCTCCTGGAGACTCGCATTGCTCACAATCGTAGCTGTCCCAGTTGCTATGTATGTGACGAAGACGTACGCTGTGCTGTTCGATGTGAGTTTATTAAATGCAAGTAGAGTGCATCATATACCATCTCCAGCTCACCAGCTAGAAAGTTTAGGACTTGGATCGCATTGCTCACAAAAATGACATTGTAGATATTGTAACGGGAGAAAATGATCAACTGTTTTTTTTCTGAAATTGTAAAAATGTTTTGCAGAAACTAAGCGAAGACATGCAGAAAACGATTGCGACGGCAAATCAGGCCGCCGAAGAGGTACGAAAGGTTTTCCGTGGTCTTCATAGCATGTATTTGCACTCCGATACTCGTAGGTATCATGAAATTAAGTTGTTAATTCATGCAGATGATTATTCGGAGTTCGTGTTAGTGATGACGATGAAATTAGCGCATTCAAGGTGCTCTCCACGATGCGCACTGTGCGATCCTTTGCTGGCGAAGATCGCGAGCGGCGAAGATATGAGCAAATGCTGGATCAAACGCTCACGATTGGCAAGAAACGGTAATTGATACATGTTGTTGATCATTAACTGTTTTTACGAAGTTTTCCCCTCCTTGAGCCCGAAACTATATCCTCAATCGCACTCTCATAACTCTTCCCTTAATATATTATGCAAAATGCAGAGAAGATTACTCGCATTTCGGGCACTATTCAGCTCATATCACAAACACTTTTGCGATTAACGCTCTATTTGATTGCATATCGAGTCTTTCAGGGCAATCGCTCACGTCGGCAGCAATATCGTCGGCGAGTTCTCCAATAATGCGATACTCGTTGCTGTGCTGGCTTATGGGGCTCATCTCGTCATTTCTGGTTTGTTATTTTTGTTCTCGCTTGATGTAATACTGTTTGAAGTTCATCATATTCCGGTATTTCGCCATATGCCGGACATAGATTAGAATATGCTGCACGAACACCGCATATTTTCCAAATGCTTTGTATTCAGAACGAATGCATGCTGAGCACTTCATCTCCTTCATGATCTACCAGATGCAGTTGGGAGAGAACCTATATGTGCGTTATTTTCACTCATTCATGCATTTTTCACTCACTAGTAGGTTAGGCAAAGCCAAAGAATATGCAACAAAAAATAGAAAAAAATTGGGAGAATCGCATGATTATTCCTCATTTTAATCTCGTGAATCAATGAAATTGCAGAACATGAGCTGGGCACTCAACGGGATGATGCAATCAGTCGGCGCTTCGAGGAAAGTCTTCGAGTACATCCATAGAGTGCCCATGATTGTCAATGAAGGAGAGCTCAAGGCTGATGTTCAGGTGTTACATACAAATTATATTATTTAAACTATGTTTTTATTTACCACCACACAAACAATGCCGCTAGGAAATGATAACGAAATTATAGTTTTGCTGTATGGCTTCCTCAAATCAGGCTCGAAAGAGCTAGTAGCATAACACGTAATATTTAGGGAGAGATCAAGATCGAGGAGCTCACATTCGCCTATCCTAGCCGACCTAAGAACGTCGTACTCAAGGTGACCTCGTTGAGACTTATCTTGTCGACCACTGTCTGATCATCGCATTTCAGAGTCTCGATCTGTCCATCAATGCGGGGGAGACAGTGGCGCTAGTTGGTCTATCGGGAGGAGGTAAGCCTTGGGATTTACTTTTTCTTCGAATTGACTTCAAAACTTGTATCACATTTGACGCGTTGCAGAGTTTGATATAGTATAGGCAATAATGCGATTAGAGCAATGGTCTGGCGTCATTTTTTGAGCAATGGTCTGACTATCTTCTTATTGCACGCTCTCTCACCAGTCAGAGAGACGAGAGAGCGTGCAAACTGAAGAGAGTCAGATGATTGCTCATGTTTTTAGGCAAGTCTTCGATCGTCTCTCTCATCGAGCACTTCTACGACCCGGATGCGGGATCGATCACTCTGGATGGACTCGACATCAGAGAGTACGATCACGAACACTTTCATCAGGTTGGTCTTTATTATATTGGATAGAGCCCCAATCTTAGGGTCGTCTAGTGTCATCTATCATAGGTATCTTAGGATGATTGTGGTCGGTAATTTGGGTAGGAAGATGAATTATTGTACTTGATATGACTTGGTTCCAACACAATTATGTAGTTATTAATTCATTCCAGAAAGTAGCGCTTGTCTCGCAAGAGCCCATTCTATACAATGGAACCGTTCGATCAAATATTTCATACGGCTGTGACTGGGCTACGGATGAGGACATTATTAAGGTGAGAGTTTATGCGAGCTAAATTATGGCGTTATCGTACCGATACTATTACATACAGTAGTCAAAGTAGGCTACGGTACAGTTTGCTAAGATAGCATCAGGATCAGGGAATCAGGGAAGTGAACAACTTTTATTTGCAGGCATCGAAGATCGCGAACGCGCACGATTTCGTCGTGGACCTCGAGCAGGGCTACGATACTCCCTGCGGAGAGAAGGGCGCGCAGATGAGCTTTGAGTATAACACCAATTCTCTCTTTCCATTCTGCGCTCTCGAAGATTGGATTCGAAAGAGACCACGCAGGATGAGGAGCCGAACAACTACATGTTTCTAAAATTTCCGGAAGCCATAATATACTTGACCGTATTTGGCGCTCTCTGTTATCAAGGTAGATATGGAAAATACAATTGTAAAGATGTTAGGAATCTTGATCTTGAATTTCACTCCGAATCACCATTTATTTGCAGGCGGTCAGAAGCAGCGCATCGCCATCGCTCGTGCGCTCATCAGGAATCCGTCCGTGCTGATCCTCGACGAGGCCACGAGTGCACTCGATGCGGAGAGCGAACAGGCCGTGCAGACGGCTTTGAGAGCGTGAGGATATTTTATCTTTATTATCGAAATTTCTCTGTAACGTTATGAAAGTTCTAGATAAGAGTAGGTTGGCATTAGAAACTTCACCACATATGCATCGACCTTTTGGCCGAACTCAGAATATCCCACTATCGAATACTTGGCTGCTTTCAAATCGTGTTTGTTCCAGTGCAACTGCCGGCCGCACGGTGCTCATCATTGCGCACAGATTGAGCACCATAGAGGCAGCTGATCGAATTGCTGTAATCAATAAGGGCCGAGTGGTACAGGTGTGTTTATCGTACCATAATTGTGCCCGCAAACGGGCACAATCTCTAACGTACTGTACCATAACATTCCCAAATCGAATTTCGCAGCATCTAGACCGAATTTCCAACACTTTGAGTGAGTGTCCGAACATTTCAGAGCATATCTTAGAAATACATATAATTATCTGAATTTTAAACTCGAATTCTCCTGATAAGAGCAACCAACCATATTCTTGTAGATGGGCACGCCGATTTAATCGAGGACGAGGATGGTCTCTACTCTGCACTCGTGCGCAGACAAGTCAGGTATAAAAAGGCCTGTTGATAGGTGAAATAGGTGCTCATCAATATGATATGACAATAATTGCCGAGTGGAAGTAGGTTCTTGTTATGGAATGTTGAATTATCTTTGTAATTTTCCAGCTATCAAAATACTTATTTAGCTTAAAAGCTATTGTGATCGCATTAAAGACTTCCGAAAACAATACCATAGCAAGGAAAATAAATGTGTAATTCAGCATCATGGAACGGGGGAGATCTCCTTCTCCCGCACCGTCAGCGCCTGACCTACGGATGCTGGCGGACGAAGATCGCGGAGCTATCAACTACCGGAATCAGGGAGATGACGGCCCGAGTAGCTGCAGTATGATGTGATGGAGTTGTAAATTCGGGCAATTGCCTCACAAGTCTGGGAATTTTACTTAGATAATTACGTGACGATTACCCGAGTTGTGCGATCTTTTTTGTTATTGCTTGATGCTTGTACTACTAAAGATAATGGTTTGAAATTGTTCGAGTATTCTAAATCATCGATCTCTAGTTATACATGTCGAACCAGTTATTTTATTTTGTATACTTTTTTCACGCGCGATATTTGTGCGTGTGTACTGTCAATAAACATCTTGAAAAACCGGGTTGCGGTTCTATAGAGGAACCGATCAGCTGATCAATGCATTTTGTAGCTTGTATAAACATTTCCGTGCGCTCAGCACAATTCTACGGATTAACGATTTTGAATGACTGTTCCAGACTTTCCGTACTGGCGGATAATGTGTCGGACACGGTCAATCCCGGCAATTGTGAAACATATTTCCGTAAAAAACATATCAAAATTATTTCTAGCTATCAATCAGTACATTTGCCCCGAGGGATTAGATCTTGTGTCAAATGGCCAACGCCGCGGATTCGTTCAACAACTGGGATATAATATCATGTCGGTTAGATATTTTATGTTTGCTTCTGTCATATTTGGCGATGATTATTCAGTAGAGTTCGCAAGTCGGGTCACCGCCTCTTCATTTCCCACACTATCTCGGCCGGTCTATAGGCGAGAGAGTGTGGGAAATGAAAATACCGTGGTTTCACTTCTCGAACTCTATTATTCAGGTTACCGATAAGAGCATCGAAATATGCGCAGGAATGAATGGTTATCCTATTATTATCAGGAACGACGAAGTTTTGAACAACAATAAGCTATCATGCCAAAATTATTTCAGGAGAACGAATATTGGTACAATTATCCAAAACGTGTGTCATCCTCAACCGATGATATCTTACTTGGTAAGGCGATTTGATGAATTAACATTCACGCGTTTTGCAGGTATTGTTTGCGACATGGAATCACTTACATGGGTTTGGGCAGATGGTTCGAAAATCGACTACAGACCTCCTCATTATGATCATCGTGAGTTTTCCAAAAAAAATGTCAACTTTCTATAATTTTACAATCAATCAAGAATTGTGATAAAATGTGCATGTAAAATAATCCTTTAAGAGCTCGATAATCTATGTAACTCTATCGGTTATTGGCATTTTCATCGAGGATTCGGAGAAACATGGTATAATTGTAAGTTCGCAATGAATATCATTTTGTAATTGTTTTTTTCCCATTGATATGAACCTCAATATCAGACCCATATTCTTTCTACGACAAATTTGAAATTAATTGTTTAACTGAATTGAAAAAGCAAGCAATACGTGAGGATAACTGCATACATTTTGAGGAGCCGGACTCGATGTGTTACGAGGTTTGAATATGATAGAATCGCGTAGAGTGGTTATATTGAATGCAGGTTTCGAATGATGCGAAAGATTTGGCAGATGCTCTGAACTTTTGCTCTAGTGTTGGAGCCAATCTTGCATATATTCACAGTGATCAGGTTTGTATGAATTCATGCATACATATTTCATTGATATACCTTTTAAAGATAACTCATTCATCCGACGTCTCGCAGTTTCCAAGGGATTTGTTAACGGATTGCTGTTAGGTGCTCAAAGTTCTGCAGATTCTGCAAATAGTTTTACATGGATAGATGGTTCCAAATTCAATTATACACATTATATTCCAGGTAAAGAGGTTATTTATTTTATTTTTTTGATCAAATAATGATTCAAAGGATACCCGAAAACTGGCTTCGGTGATTGTCTTGTAATGGACACTGCTGATGTGAATGGACAATGGGCCAATAATGATTGTTCAGCAAAGCTTCCATTCGTTTGTTCAAGAAAACGTGAGTTGGGGTTTCAGCTTTGCCATTTAAAAATATATTTAGGAGGTTTTTTTTAAATAAATGATGGGCTACTAAGCGTGTTTAAACACGACTTGCAAATTTGTATAACCATAAAAATATGATTGACGAGTGACGATGATAATAATCACAGATAAACCGGCAAAGACGTGCCCTGGTGAACATATCAAGGAGGGTGATGTTGTGTGATACATTATATACTGAAGTTACGAGGATCTATTTTAACAGTATCTCTAAGATTTCGAGTTTAATCAAAATGCGCAACTTATTTATTATACAGGAAATTTCGTTCTTACTCATTAGTTTATGTATGTTTGCCACTCAATTTGTCAACCTCTAATTACAGTGATTTTTCATTTTTATTGTGCTTACTAAATTCTGCAGTGAGCACTAATGAATGTGACTTAATTACCAACGCAAGTAATCGATTAACTGCTCCAGTGTTTTATTCCCATGGTTAAACCCTTCAATTGTGGCAATGACTGCAATTTAGTGATCAACGTGTTGTACTACGGATATGTTCTCACTAGGACCCGCAGTGTGAGACCTTGCATAAATTTAGAGCAAAAAAATATCCAAAGTTTCTATATCTTCCGACACTATCTAGTCTATTTGAGAGACGAGCAAGAAAAACGAGTCGTGTAAGTCGATGATCAGCATGATTTCGTCATACACGCGCTTGCTTTTCCCGGACCGATTCGAAGTTTTCGCATCAATAAAATGACGTCATACATACGTAATCCCACAAATACTCATCTAGCATCTTCGTCTTAACCCATTGTGAAACAACTTAGAGCAAGTACAGGGTGCGAGAAAAGTATGGTGACAAGTCTTTTATGTTATATCTCGCGAAGTAATGATAGCATAGATTTCTGCTTTCGCCATTGTATGCCTGCGAACAGTACCTCCAACAATTTTATCACAGTTCCCCATCTATCGATTTTGTCTTTCAGAGCTTTTCGATTTTCAAGTTCGAAAAAATGGGCCCTTGGCCCGCAGCTCATTTTTCTCTTTAATTAATAATAAAAAATCTTCGGATAATAATTCCCCCGCTTTCTCAACTTGAGTATGGAGAGCAACCATTCCTCTTTAAAGTATACTTGTTTAGGCGGAAATACGATATCAGGAAACGGAGAAATATGAAAATAACTGCATCACACTTTGATACGGAATTATCTTTTTGAAAAATCACATTTTCGAATTTCTTTCTCAGCATCCAGATATTGAGATATAAACTTGTATGTTATATGCAAGGACCGAATTATGAGTTTTAGTAGCGTCAAACTGAATGAAAACATGGTTTAAACTACTGAACCATACATGAGAAAATATGGCTGAAAACGACACTTGGGACAGATTCGAAAAAGGTACAGAAGTAGATTCGCTTTCCCAATTTTAACTGAAAGCATATTTGCACTACTGAATGGACGTGTACCATAATACATACGTTTATATTTTTCTATCATTCTTATTTGATGGACGCGACATCTTTATTCGAGAAAATTTTTTCGAGGGCCGTTCGTCACAGCTTACTTTTAAATATTTTTAAGCTGTATAACCAAATCTCCAAATTAAATGGACACATATTTAGACTCGGGCACAAGTGCCCTTTTTAAGAAAAAATAATGGAATGCGCCACCTATTACATTGTTGTAATGCGGCATTAAAGAATACGAATCATGCAGTGAGAGAAACATGATCGTTTTTCTTCACTAAATTTTTAATAAATTAAATCTCGTAATCTAAAAGAAATATTTGTTTGATACATGAGCGCTAAATAGCTACATAGCTAAGGTACATGGTGCAAAAAATTGGGATAAATTAAAACACTGCGCACCAAGTGGGGCTTAATTGAATTGTGTCACAATACTTTTCTCGCACCCTGTATATGATACATGCAAATACTTTGTGATAATAAGCTACTCAAATATTATGCCACCTAGTGTTTTTGGTAATGCTCACGATACATTCACTTCAGTTTGTTAACAACATTGTAAGGCAGATATATGTGGTTATGTTGTGCATAGCCAGTAACATTTATCCAGTTGCAGTGTAATGATCGGACATCTTTGACTAAATCATGGCTAACTAGCTGTTTGTGCACTTTTGGCGTTTTCAATAGGCGAATCAGCCCCTCGAGTCAGCAGGTCACTATCGCGGTACATCATCAGTCTTCCAAGGAGATGTTGTTGCGAAATTCGATCCAGTTGATCTATGGTATTCTGGAAATGATATTCCTGTGTGCTATGCGATGTTCAGAGTTCGTAAAGTGCTCAGCAAGAATTTCGTCGTGATTTACTCGTTAATGACTCCATCTGTGAGTTAATAGGCTGATTTGTTTTTGTAAATATAGTAATATTTAGAATGTAGCAACATGGCTCAATGTATGGATCTACCTCAAACTCCGACACGAACCAGTATTGTTCTTCTACTACGACTTTATCGCCCAGCATCATATTTTGGTGTGAGTGGAAATTATAATACATTTGGGGCTCTGGTATCAATATGTTCCACTCTCATTGTTCGATCTTTCAAAGTAGTGGAAATGGTGAGACTATTACCCGCATTTGCACAATGCCTCTTCCATAAAGATCAAATGCTCTATTTTAGCAACATCCACTCATTTCTCGTCTCACATTTGTACTACGTGCAAAATATCGACCTATTGTTACTAACTTTGGATCGATACGCAGTGATTGTATCAATGTCAAAGAATACAGATGTAAGAAAATTCTCGAATTTCAGAGAATCTAGTTACTTGAATTGAAAGTCATTATAGTGGTGGAAGTGCAAATATGCCTTCGTTATCATAGCTTGTCACATCATCGCTCTAACTATCCATGTAATTGCAAGGTTTCGGATTTTTCAAAATTGTTTTCTGATTTTTCCCCAGGATTCCATTCGCAACTGTAATGCAGCTGGACGCAAACACTGGAATATACAAAATAAACGAACATGTAATAAAACAAATAACAAAATGCATGATATTCCTTTCTCAGGCAAGCCCAATAGCGGCAAATTGCGGCTTCGCATTCGGACTCGCCACATTTATTGCGTGTTCGATTCTAAATGTGTGTTTCAAACGTTGAACTCGTTGTTCATAACTGAATGATATTTTGACATTTAGGTTTTATCCTTCAAATACTTGCGGGAACTCAAGAAGACACGATTATCATCCATTGTAAGCTTATCGGCGTATAGAGATTGACTGGGAATTTCTTTAGGGGCGAAGCTTCTTCATTATCAGCTTGTGCATCTTTCTTTCGCAATTTGTCAACGTTTTGGTTGCTGTAAGTGTTTTTTTTAATATGATATATTCAAAAAAAGCCTCTACTCAACTGAAAAAGTACTCAAAAAAGCTTTGCAGAGCCTATACGCTGTTCACAAAACCACTGGGTTAACTGTTTTGTCAGATGACGCAAAAAAAAATCTACGAGTTGATGTACTACGCTTCAGACTTGCTTGTGATCGGACTAGCGATGTGAGATACTACTTCAGACCCTAGGTCGGATGAGAACTATGATGTCATGCCGATTTTGATCTATCAAAGGCGGCATAACGCCATAGTCATCCGGCCTAGTGCCCCAATATTCACCTCTTTGAGGTCCTTATCGTATTATAAATACTCAAACATCAAGATAAGTTGTAATCGATTTCAGTTGAAGGTGTACTCACTTTCAACTGAAAATTCTTCACAACTTCTATAGATGTTTTTTCAGCTGTACTCTAACTCAATCAGTATCTGATTTACAATCAGTCAACGATATTTTCATTCAGATACACCCTTCTCCTACCCGGCCCCGTACGTCAATTTTACACCCGGAAGATCATGGAGTTCAGAAGGGATCGTGTAGTAGAGAACCTCGGATCAGTATCATCGACTTGATGTCGGCACTACTTTGAATGAGAACTATGACGTCATGCCGCCTTTGATGGATGAAAGACGACATCATAGTTCTCATACTACGAAGTACCCTGATGTTGGCAGCTCAAATAAATCTTTAGAAAAACAACGTCGAAGTCCGTAGTTCACAATATGTTCCATTCATGAATCTTCATGTATATTTCATCTCGAGGGTAGATCATCTATTATGGTCAATGCCTAAAGATGGTAGTTTTTTTTCTCGATTTTGCCCACACTCGAAATATAACTGACTGAATATTCAGAATTCTTCGTAGGCTATTTTCGTAAACACGTGACATGACAAATCAAGACTCCTTTCAAGCGTGGGCATTTCTGAGGAGACAACTTGATCGCGATTTTTGGAGAGTGTACTCTCCGGAAGTAGTCGTGGAATCACGTTTCACCTATCATACACTGCAATCTCAACGGTACGCCGAAATAGATGAGATGCACTGAAACTCTCAACTGTCTCAAGGCTCGTACGAGCTTCTAAGCCAATATTTCTGTTAATCCTTGTTAGCTTAGATTTTACATGATTTATTCTCTTGATAGCAAATTTAAAATCAGTAAAATAGTGAATATTTTATGATGAAAACAGCGTCGAGAAGTTTCACTGTTTTTTTCATAATTTAATAAAATATAATTTCCTTGAATCTCTTTCGTCCATTTATTGTGCTGCGCGTTTAAAATATTACTAGAAATTTAACGACGCGTTTTTCGCCCGTTTTCGCTAAAAACAGTAAAACTTGTTGATGCTTTTTCAGCCTTAAATAGTCATTCGGACCGTATAATCTGTCAAAAATCTGCGAGAAAAGTTGCGTAAAAAGTTCGCTAACTTATTCTCTTCATTTCGCATGCTCTCTCTCTTTCTCTAACCAGGTTGTTGAAAAGTTCACGAACTTTTCGACGAACTATGTTCGAAATTCGTATTTTTCTTTTGTTTTACTTAATTTTAGGGATCATTGTTGTGTTTAGTTTATGAGTACTTTGAAGGACAACCTTACCTTAGCTGGAATAGCTTCAGAATACAGCGTAGTGAAAGTAAACACGGTTGGAGTATTTTTTTCGATTATGGGTCACCACTTTCACCACCCTGTAATGTCAAGCTATTCCATCAGAGGGAAGGTTGTCCTTATAAGCAGTCATAAGTTAAAAGCAAAAATAATTGATAAAAATATGTAAAACAAAAGAAAAGTACGAATATCGAACGAATTTATGCAGGTTTTTAACGAACTTTTACAGGAGCTGCGTGAAAAGTTAGAGAAAGGCGAGAGAGAACGCGTTCTTGAGAGAGGGAAAAGAAGCAGTGTTTGTTTACTTCCTTTCCCTCTCTCGAAAACGCGTGCTCTCTGTTCTTTCTCTAACTTTTCACGCAGCTCCTTGAAAAGTTCGTTAAAAACCTGCATAAATTAGTTCGAAATTCGCACTTTTCTTTTGTTTTTTTCAGGGTGGTGGAAGTGGTGACCCGTAATCGAAAAAAATTCTCCAACCGTGTTTACTTTCACTACTCTGTAATCTGAAGCTATTCCAGCAAAGGGAAGGTTGTCCTTCAAAGTACCCATAAGCTAAACGCAAAAATAATCCCTAAAAATAAGTAAAACAAAAGAAAAGTACGAATTTCTAACATAGTTCGTCGAAAAATTCGCGAACTTCTGATTCTCTCCTGTTCGTGTGCTCTCTCTTTTTGTCTAACCAGGTCGTTGAAAAGTACATGTTCAATAAAAAAACAGAAGCATCTCTCAGAATTGCTCTCTAAAAATCATAATGGCCCTTTTTATTTGAAAATCAACCTGATATGACTCTCTCGATTCCGCTCAAACACTCAACACTCTGACTGGCGAGAGATAACGCAAACAATAAGCATACATTAAAGGAGGAGTAAACTCAACATTCAATTTTTCAAGCTGTCATATGCACTGCCTAGATCTCCACAACCATAAGAAGCTCCGAAATGTTCACATTGATATCTCCATTCCGAACAGAGTTATAGCTACTTGGCTGGAAAGCTAGATCAGGGAAAGCTCAGGGATGGGGCAACATAATATTTCACGGCTAGTTAAAGGAGGAGTAAACTCAACATTCAATTTTTCAAGCAGTCATATGCACTGCCTAGATCTCTCCAACCATAAGAAGTACCGAAATTTTCACATTGATAGCTCCATTCCGAACAGATATATTGGTAGTTGGTTGGGAGCAAAATCAAGGAAAGCTCAGGCAACGAGAGAGAGAGCACGCGACTTGAAGATAGTGCGTCCCTAGGTGAAATATATTCCAACCGGACGCGCGTTGGCATTTACTCCTCCTTTAACAATAGTTGCTTCGAATAGTTTTTGAAGCTCTTTGGCGAATACAAAAAACAGTGTTCAACAATCGTTTGAAAGTATTTGAAATTCTCAATATTCAAGATTCATATTTCCCAATACTGATGCACCACCTCAATGTTTTTTTTTAAAATTTCCTTTAGTGCCTTCGCATTTCGGGAGGGAACAAAAGACGCTGCCACAAATACGATTGAGGAAGATGTATCGGAAATTGTGAGAGTAAAACATAAACAAGTAGTTGGACTATTAACGAAAAGTTGTAATTTTAAAACACTCTCATATAGTTCGTCCGCTCACAATATCACGCAAAAAACGTCCGAACTCAAAATTCAAATTCGAATTTACTAATCAACATATATTGTAGTCAAGTAGGTATCCATATACGTACATCAAGATACACAGAAACAAGTCGAAACATTGTGAGAGTAAACGTGGGCCTTTTTTTTAATTTTCGAGAACCTACCAATTTCTAGTTGTAAAGTGGTGCCTATACATCAGCTCACATGACAAGTTTGGATTTGCCCGCAAAAAATTGTAGTGGTCATATGATGTCGACATGTGGGATAAGGCGCCTGAAAATAGTCTCTGCAAACAGTTTTTAGTTCGATTTTGAATGAAAAGGGGATGTGTTCAATGCGCGTGCGAACGTGCTTGGCATTCGAACATTCTCAGTGTCTGCTGGCAAAAACCACCATGAGAAGGCGGTGTTTTGGGCCATTCACCGAACTAAATTCACTAAGAATTCAAGCTCTCTATCAGTACCTGCGCCACCCACAGGCCCTCACCTATATATGTGTTTAATCAATGCGTCGTTGTTTAGTTTCTCTACATTTTGAAGGTACTTGGCAAAATGGAAGCAGTAGTGCTAACAATCGGATGTGAAATTGCCATGGTTCTCACACTGCCTCTACATATCAGGTGAACTGCATATTTAAAAAAAAAAATAAAAATACTCAATTGGTAGTTCAATTGTTTTTTTCAGAATCGTTTACGTGCTCACTGTCAATGGGCGGAAGCTCAATTTGGATCCCTCATTCCAATCACTCATGATCAACTCATGTTCGGATTTACGAGCATTTTCTTGTTTGGACAATCTTTAATTACCAACAAAATTAGATTACATAATAATATATTACAGTGGTGGTTAATAAGTATTATCAGATAATGATTTGAAGTTGGAACGCGCATTGAGGAATTTTAGGCGCCGTGAACATTATGTATTCCCTGATTTTCATTCTCGTCCAAGAACCCGCGTCGGCAGGAGTTTTCTTCGAGTTTTACAAGGTATGCGTATTTTTGTTTTCACTTCCATTCTTATTAATTACAGTCAATCGGAGGTGTGCTGGCTACGCTGGTTCAAATTCAGGTGAATCAGCATGATTTCTGCCTATTCGAGGCTGAAATATAGTTGTACAGTCCACTCACCTGATAAGAAATATTACCAGTTGACCACAAGAGCGAGTGGGAGGGGGCGCGCTCTTGCGTTCTATGGGACAGAGGCGGTGCCGAGGGAGGGGCGAGCGTTTGGCGACGCGTTTAGACACGTTTAGGCGCGAGCAAGGTTGCGTCTCCGTGCACGGACAGAATGGCAAGTGACGCTACAGTGGTGGCATCGATTGTACCGATCGCGACGGCTACTTCGCCGAGCATTAGTGCATCCTCTTCTTGTATTGCTCTATTTAGGCGTTATCGAGTGCTTTGCGGCGTATTTCGACAGGTTTTAAGCATGCATTCGTGCTTAGTGCACAGGCGAAGTGGGTATTGTCAGTGGTGGAATGAAAATGCGAGGCCTAACACCGAACTAACATTGCAGTTTCTTTACGCATTAGTGCATTTTTCTGCTTCCATTTCTCTATTTAGGTATTTTATTTTAATTTATTCATTTTAATTATATTTTTTGGTAATTTTATAAGCAAAAACTAATTTTAAAAATCAATAAAAAATCAATTAATTTCAAAAATTCAAAATTCCCTCCATCGGTTGGTACCCTGCGCGGAGCGAGCCAATGGAAAGCGACGACTTTATTTTTTCCTAAATTTTTCTTGCCGTTTTGCGCGTTTTTATCGGTTGCTTTCCGTTTTTCTTTTGCAAAATAGGTTTCGCTTCAATCGTGCGTATTTATGCGACGTGCTTATGCGTGATGTTGGCGATAGGAATGGAGTTTATTTTGCCGATTTTTCCGTAGGCCAGTGGGTTTTTGTTATCAAATTATCATTTTATCACATTCGCGTACAACGGCCTTCTATCGGGATCCTCATTGGCCCGGGTTCTTCCACAATTGTTCGATAAGCGATTGACGCCACCAACGGGTTCTCTCGCCTCCACGGTACGTTATATTTTCCTAATTCTTATATTTATTTACGATTTTTTTAAAAGCAACAACTAAATTGCCTCAAAATGTTCTTGCTTTTGCCGTGTAAGAGCGTCTCATACTTACAGATTTTTTTCCGTTTTTTTAAATGCCGTTTAGGAAAGTATCACGTTCCTGGTGGTGTGCAGGCGAGAGAACCCGAGGCGTCGGTTATCAATCGATCGATTGAGTTTCATTTTGGCTAAACTTCTCTGTTTAATAATATTTCGTATTGCAGATTTCGGGGTCTTCGTTTTTCTTCATTATGCACAAGGCTAATGTCGCTCTCAACGACTTTCGCCGATACCATTTATCATGTTAGTATTTTTCATTGCAGAAGGTAGTGGCGCGGCACCCTTCTTTAAGATTAATGGCTTCAGCTACGATGGTAACGAATTCGATGTCATCAAGGACGATACAATTATCCCGGCAGTAGTCAAAGTGTACGCTCCTGCTCTCTACCCCACCCTCCAACCCAGACAAATTTGAAAACCATCAAGACTACGATTTAACTATTCCCAGTTTTCTTTTAGAAGCTTTCGGGTTCATTATAAATGTAATTAGTCAATCTATACCCGTTTAGTTCATTCGGGTTCCAAGTTGCTTTGCTACCTTTCCTGTATTTTTAATGTAAAATTAGTATCTAATCCATCCCTTTGTAGAACCTCTCGGGTTCCTTATGTCATTTTCTTTGAATTAGAAGCTCTCGCGTTCGTTATGTTTCTTTGTTCGAAGATTTTCCTTTAAGTTAAATTCTTCCTCGTAAAATAGCTTACTATCCCTTTGTTCCAGTTATTGATGTCCTTGTAATATTCGAAATGTTCTCGCATTCTATCTAATTTTAATGATAAAGGAAGAAGGTTTATATTCCAGTTTGCCTTTTTTGATTGTTTATCGAATTTGTTTTCTTTCAAAAGCGAGCTCTTCGCTTATCAGTTATCGGTTAGTTGGTTGGTTAGTTGGTTGGTTGGCTTATCGGTTGGATTTCTCATGGGTAATGGTCAATTGCAGTTCTTTGTCGGGTTCATCTGTTTTGCTCGGGTTCGATATGGATTCTTCTGAACGTTCTGTCAATCGTGCATTTAACGAATTTCTTCGTCGTACACAGGATAGCTCGGCATATGAAAAGTACGATTTGTTTATTGATCTAAATTCTCTATTGTGCTTATTTTTTTCGGCCTATTTTTTCTGGTCTTAAAAAGTTCTTAATTTATCTTTTTTTCAGGTTCATTCGCTATCTTAACGACAATGATTTCATCTACATCGACAAGGTCGATGACGTTAAGAGTTATCCCGCGGGTACACTCATCGGTGTGTACTTCTGTACTAATACTAATTTGCATATAAATCCATTCGTATAAATCGTGGAGCTTCGATTTCTATCATCTTATTGTTTCAGCACTGCATGTCCGTTTGGTTGCTTCTTTCTGGTGTGGGATGGCTTATGTCGTTGACCTTTCGGGTTCATCGCTATCATCGAGACTCTTTGTCCAAGGGAAAGAGGAGATTGATGATCTGTTCCTGGAGGTGGGAGATGCTGTGTGGATGATCGGGGAAGTTGCAGGCAATCTTATTAGTAAGTTCGGGTTTATGAGAATCATTCGATCGGTTTGTACATTTTTAGCGGGATCACTATTCTTCAAACTTCAACCCTTTCTGTATGGTAATGGCGGTTATACCGTTGTCAAAGACGATGACGTCCCTCATATGTCGTTGCTCCCAAATAGTCATTACGCGTGTATTTAGTTGCCTTCAGTTTAGTAGTAGTAGCGTTTATTCCGTTCTTGGAAGCTAACATTTATAAGTGACTTGGTCGTTTTAGAAGGCACTGATCGATACTAATTGTCGAGCTACTTATTTTCGAAGATACTCACATTTTTTATATTTACTGCTTTCGGGTACATTGTTAATATTTCTGATATCGATGATAAAGAAGATTAAAATTTTCATGTATTTTTCTTGTGAATCTTGTTTCTGTTCAAGGGCGAGTCCTTCGCATATTAATGTATGAATATATGGGCTGTGGTTTGGATGAAGTGCTATTAATTTCCAGGGTTATTTTGCGAGAGCGGGAACAAGAATGAATTCATTTTTGGGTGTTCTCTATGAATTTCGTAGGCGCAATAAAGAGGAGTCAGAGTCCGAGAAGTAAGTCCAATCTCATTGCATATTGTTGTGGATTTTATTTCAATGGACATTTTTTGTTCTCTACGGTTGCAGGTTCTTTCGGAACCTCCAGGAGCGCGGGTACATCTGTGTAGACAATGTGGGAAAAGTAAAAAATTACCCGGTCGAAAGTCTTATTGGTAAGTGCGCTTCTTATTTATAATTTAATTTTTGAAATGTTTAGTCCTGCATGGTCGTCTTCTGACTTGCTTTAACAATGGTACGGCCTACGCGGCGGATGAGTCGGGTACATACCGTCCATCGAAAATCTTTGTCAAAGGCGATAAAGATTTGGACAATTTGAATTTGGCGAAGGGCGACGCTGTTTGGATTTTGGGTGAAAAAGCGCTCAATGGATACTGTGAGTTCCACGTTAAAAGTTGTGTTCCCCTTTTCCTATATTATTATATTCTTTTCTGTTCAGCAAGCTCGTTCTTCTTCCGGGTTCAATTCTTCTACGATGGGAATACTTATACTGTCGTCAAAGATGAAAACGCCCCTCCGCATGCAATGCTTGCATTTCAAAAGTATGCTTCTGTTTAGAACATTTCGGGTTCAATTTGTACATAGCGTTTTGTGTTAACTCGTTCCAGATAACTCTTTTGTTAGATCTAATTCTGTTTACGACTTTATTTCTCGTGTTTTGTTCATACAGCTGTTTTTTCAAGCTGACGATAAAGAAGATTTTTTACGCATGCGACTGACTTATTGGATCTTGTATTTATTCAAGTGCGAATGCTTCGCGTATATGCCGTTTGCTATAATATGATTTTAGAAAATACATTTTCATTTCATAGTGTGTGCGGTTTACAGGTCGGGTACAAGAATGGATTCAATTGTACGCGATCTGGAAGAATTTTGTCGACGCAAGAAGAAGGATAGTGTGAGCGAGAAATGATATCATTTCCTGTGTACTACTACTTTCGACTTTCCTTACGAATGTGTTCAGGCTGCTTCGTCATCTAACCTCTAACGGGTTCATCTATATCGAAGAGGTCTCCAAAGTTAGGACGTATCCTATTGGAATGAATATCGGTACGTTTTTTGTTTTAAGTTCCTTTCATTGCCCATTTTTTCAGCTGTTCACGGTCGTCTCCTGTTCCCGTTCCTGTGTGGCAGGTCGTCTGTAATTGATCTGTCGGGAACATCGGGTTCATCAAGACTGCTCGTCAAAGGTGACCAGGTGATCGACGATCTGAAGGTGGAGAAGGGTGCCGCCGTTTGGATGCTTGGACGAATGGCTGTCCATTTACCCAGTAAGTGTATTTTGTTTAAAACAATCTCACGAAATGTCGATCTATTCTTATTTTCTCCATTTTAGCGGGTACATTGGTTTTCAATATTTGCTCTTTCGACTACGACGGCAGCGCATATACCGTTATCAAAGATGAGACTGCCGTTCCCAGAATAGTCGAATTATTAGATATGAGAAACTATCCCCGTATTTAATGCAGTATATTTCCATCGATTGGCTTGCATTTGTTGCGATGTTATTTCATATTTTAATCCAAAATTCGCGTTTTCTTGTTCTTATGCTGATGTTTAATAAAAAAGGATAATTTTTTCATGAGGCTGGTTTACCTTATCCTGTTTCTGTTCAAGTGCGAGCTTGCTTGCTTACCTGTTTAAATTATTTTCTGCCAGTATTTATGCTGGGTCAGTCTATCATTTTGTAATAGCAAAACAGTATTACAGGTGGTCCGCGGGTACAACAATGGATTCTGTTGCTCGGGTACTCAAAGAATTTCATCGGCGTGGGAACGAGGATACTGCCAGTGAGAAGTAAGTTCATTAATTTTCTTATTGTTACAGACTCTCTTTTTACCACATCTTTTCAGAATGCTTCGTTCTCTCAACAGGGACGGGTTCATCTATGTCGATGTTGCGTCTAATTTGATGATCTATCCTACTGGGACTCCTATTGGTACCTATTTCTTACTTACCTATTCATGTAAAATTTCTATTCGTTTTCTATTTTTTTAAGTTCTTCAATGCCGTCTTCTGGTTCCATTCGTCGTAGGCACGGCATCCGTTGTCGACTTGGCGGGGACAAAGCAATCTTCAAGAGTTCTTGTTAGAGGGAACGTGCTGATTGACAATTTGAACTTGGAGAAGGGAGATGCTGTATGGATTATTGGAGAAATGCCGTTAATGAACGCAGTTAGTTTGTTTGGTGGTAATGGTTGTTTCATAATGTTACATTTGAGCGGGTGCTCGATACTTCAATGTTCGTATCTTCAACTACGAATTCAAATCATACACGGTTATTAAAGATGATGTTGTGGTTCCCAGTGTGATTCAATTGTCCTACATAGCTGACTATATTCCCATTTAAATGCTATCGGGTACATAAAACTGTTCCACATGACTAACTGTTCTTACATTTAGATGCGTTCGGGTACAAATTATAGGTCCATTTTCTTACAATGTAACAATAGACCGCCTTCGGTTTTCAAGTTCTTTCTTGTTTTTTGTGGTTTTGTTTTCACATTGATGTTCAACAAAGAAGGTTAAATTTCCACGTGGTTGATTTCCTTGGAATTGTTTCTATTCAAGACGAGCTTGCTCGCTTACTTGTTTAAACAACAGACTACATTACGGTATTTTTGAAACAGGCTGGAGGTTTCACGGGTAAGACAAGGTGGTATTAAGGTGTTTTGCTGCGGGTTTATTTCAATGGAAACTTTTCACGGGCGTAATCAATATATAATTACAGTCCCATTGCTCGGGTTCAGCATGAATTCTGTCAATCGGACGTTCTACGAATTTCTTTTTCGTACACAGGCTAATCCTGCGAATGAAAGGTAAGTTGAACCATATCAATTTATTAATTTTCGATGATATGAGTGTTCGTTGATCTAATCGCTATCTCCTTTTCCGGTTCATTTACATCGACCAGGTGGACGACGTTAAGAATTATCCTGCGGGTACACTTATCGGTAAGTATTTTTGAAGTATCTTGTTTTATATCCATTGTTGGTTTCAGTTCTTCATGTCCGGTTGCTCAATCATTTTCGTCATGGGATGGCTTATGTTGTGGACCTTTCGGGTTCCTCATTCTCATCGAGACTCTTTGTGCAAGGAGATGATGAGACTATCGATGATCTGGCGCTGAGGGTGGGATCTGGGTGATCGGAGAGATCGCAGGCAATATGAATAGTAAGTTCGATTTTATAAGAATCGGTTCTATTTTAACATTTTCAGCGGGTGCGCTGCTCTTCAAACTCCACCCTTTCCAGTACGGTCAGACTGCTTACACTGTTGTCAGAGATGATGAAATGGCGTATAGAGCGTTGCTCCCAATTAACTATTATGCATGTATTTAAATGCTATCGGGTTCAACTTTGTACATATATTTCATTTTTAGGAGTTAACCGTTAGAAGACTAATTTTCCTATTTTCTGTTGTGTGCACAATTCCAATCCTTTTTACTAAACTGCATTGTTCTAACCCTAACCCTTTGTTTCGGGTACATTGTAATTTTTTCTCAAATTTACGATAAAGAAGATTTACATGATTACGTGGGGTTGTCGATTAAATTGGTCCTTCAATCCTTCTCTTCTATCTTTCATCATTCTATACAGATTTTCTCATTTTTATTCTCTGTTCTCAATTTCATTTTCATAATTTTGCTCGCTTTCTTTACGTTTTCTATTTTATTGTACGAGAAAATCATTTTTGTGATTCGACTATACGGTAGTATTCGAAGTTGTGTGTACTGTGGTTTTGATGTTCAGGTTAGGAATGGTTTTTTCTATCTTCCTATGTTTTTGGAGATATCATTTTCTTTAATTGAACCCGTTCAGCCACTCATAAAAATATAATTTCATGT
Organism: Pristionchus mayeri; assembly: GCA_036245805.1. Classification (NCBI taxonomy): domain Eukaryota; kingdom Metazoa; phylum Nematoda; class Chromadorea; order Rhabditida; family Neodiplogasteridae; genus Pristionchus; species Pristionchus mayeri. Next base: position 3,953,579 of record BTRK01000002.1, on the reverse strand, counting down.
CCTCTTCGGGTTCGATCGAGTTCTTGTCGGGTTCCTCGCGCGTCATGTACATGGTGACTATGGCTCTCAACGAGTTCGCCGAACGGCAGCAGGATAAATCGGAAAACGAAAAGTGAGCTGAATTGTTACCTTTTATTGCTATTCTTATATTTTGTGAGTTGGTTCGTTGATGAAATGTTTGTGGTCTTAACCAATGATGCCTTCTTTCAGGCTGATCCGTACTCTCGAGAAGAACGGGTTCATTTTCACCGACAGGGTTTCTTACATGAAGAACTTTCTACCGGGTACACGTTTTGGTAAGTACTTTATTATAATTCTACTTCGATTTCCTCTTAGCAAAAGTAAACTACGTTTGCCATGTTATAATGAAAATGTTCAGCCCTTCACGGGCGCGTGCTCTCCACCTTCCGAGAAGGCGTTGGGTATGCGGTTGACCTCACGGGTACGTCATACTCCTTGAAAGTGATTGTAAGCGGCGATGAGATAATCGATTCGTTGCACTTGGAGAAGGGAGCTGCAGTGTGGATACTCGGACAAACCGTTGCAGAGAGATGTAAGTTTGCAATTTTAACAATATTCGTATGTCTCGAATGCTGATTGTCTCTTTCAGCGGGTTCTCTCACACTCGCAGTCAAGCCGTTTCTCCACAACGAGACCCTCTACACTATTGTGGTGGACGACTCTTTTGACCCTATCGAGTTGCTTGCAACTCGCTGTTATTCGTCCATTTAGAGATTGTCGGGTACATTGAGTTCGCAAAAAAATGCATATATTTTTGTTGTTGTTTGGAGTTACAAGGCCTTCGGGTTCCATTTGTATCATCTATGTTTTTACGTTGTTGTTGTTATGTGTTATGCGATGTTGTTTTGACAATAAAGTGATTTTCATATTTATGTCGGTTGCATGATCGAATAGTGGGGCTGGATTTTGTCTTATTTCCTACTCATCTTTTTTGTGCCAGGGCCTTCTTTACGCATTAGTGAATTTTTTTCTGCTTGCATTTCTCTATTTTTAATTTATTCATTTTAATTATTTTTTTTGGTAATTTTATAAACAAAAAATAATTTTAAAAAACAATAAAAATCAATTAATTTCAAAATTCAAAATTCCCGCCATCGGTTGGTACCTGCGCGGAATAGCCTGATAGTACAGTAGTTGGGAGCGAGCCAGTGGAAAGCGACGACTTTTTCCCTAAAATTTCCTTGCCGTTTTGCGCGTTTTTTATCGATTTCTTTAGCGTTTTCTTTCTCAAAATAGGTTTCGCTTCAATCGTGCTTATGCGTGATGTGTGCGATAGGAATGGAGTTTATTTTGCCGATATTTCCGTAGGCCAGTGTGTTTTTCTTGTCAAATTATCCTTTTCCATTGCAGCCTTAGGGTACTTTCGGCAACAATGGCCTTTTATCGGGATCCTCAATGGAAACTGGCGATGGATGTTGCTGCGAACAACCTGTAAGTTCTTTTTTACCGAGTGTGCGTCTAAGTCATTCTTTTGTCAGCGGGTTCAATTCCATCAGAGACGTTACTGAGTTCTCCGACTTTCTCCTGGTTAAGAAGGAACAGGAACGACTTTGGAAGGGAAGGAACGGAATAGCCACTGTTTCCAAGGTTTTTAAAACTCTTATTCGAATGTTGTTTCATGTTTTTTTTAGGGTCCCACTGTCCCCAATGAGAAGTTGTTCGGGAGCATCGTTCACGGTTACATGGACGGAAAATTTGGCTGGATCTACGAAGAGGTAATGAGCCTTTATTCAATAATTAGGCTTTTTATTTTTACTTTTATTTTTAATTTTTAGTTATTTTATGATGCTTTGGGTTTAGGTCGGTGCCGGATACAGGCTCTTCAACGGGTACCCAACCTTCCTCAATTCTCTGGATAGGCTCTCGTCTTTCCATCACGGCTCCGTTTTCGGTTGGTCATAATGTTTTCTTTTAACTAAAAATTGGGATTATTGTTTTCTGAATTGTTACGTAAATTATGTAATAACTCCAAATTTACACGATGCGTATATCTTATGATGTATTATGGTCCGTGGGTTTAATTTAATGTGCAAAATGAAATGAGCGTTATGTCTTGCAGTCTATCACGCTCACCTGCATAGTGACGTGGTCAACGGTACTGCCACTATTGTGGACTACACGAGAAGCAGATATATCTTCTCGAGTACTCATGGTCGTCGATCGATTCGAATCGATCGGGTTCTCGGAGAGGACGCTGATGGGCTGGCGAAGGGAGACGCCGCCTGGTTCCTTGTCGGGTTCCTCAATGAAGGTTAGAGATCCTTTTTTCCTCGTAAATATTTTAGTATTATCATAATACAAACTTTGCCAAAAAAATCTTGCTTTTCGTGTTGCTTTGATGTATTTTGATTTTATAACATTGCAGACGGCGACTGCCATCTGCAATGCTTCGGGATCAGGAGAGACTACAAGGATGTAACCGTCCACTGGAACTCCTCTCGATGGTTCAAACCGATCTGAGGCGGATTTCCGTCACTGTACATATGTAAACATTGTTCGTTCTGATTTACGCTGTTGTAGTTTTCAGTCTTGTAAAGCTGCAAACTAATCTTTAGAAGTTAAGATTTCCGGTACCTCTGTTGTTTTTATTAGTCTTATATTTAGAAGTTTAACTCACAACTTTTAAACCCCGATTCACCGGGTTCATTCTAACCTTTTTTTGTTTTCTACAATTACAATAAAGACTGTTCGTTATTCGACTTTGTTCTCGTTGTCTTTTATTATTGTTTCTATACAATTGCGAGTTCGTATATCTTTTCAAATAGAGATGGGTTGTATTGAGAAGTATATTTTTCTGATTAGGGGTTAGTTGGTGCCTTTCTGAAAATCATTTTGTTAATGCCGAGCAAGACGATCAGGGTTGAGCTATGGAATCCATTATTAACGATCTCCAAGAATTCCGTCGACGCAGGGAGGAAATGTCGGCCAGTGAAAGGCCAGTCCAGTTATTTGTTCCTTGGTACAATATCTCTACGAACATTCTTTAGGTTGCTTCGTCATTTGAGTATCAACGGGTTCATCTATGTTGATAAAGTTTCCAAATTGATGTACTATCCTGCTGGACAACCTGCTGGTATGTCACATCGGATTTATCTTATTTAGCTCTCTCTTGTTTTAGTGCTCCATTGCCGTCTTCTTCTCCCGTTCATCTCTGGCATGGCAGCTATCATTGTATTTGGGTAATTATAAATATTTAATTACAGTGCTACAGGTATTACTCGGGTTCAAGATGGACACCATTGATCAAGCACTCAACGAATTTGGGCGACGTACACAGGACAATTCCGAATATGAAACGTTAGTTCCATAAGCTTTCATGAGTCTTACTTAATTTATGTTCGAAGACTGATTCGTCGTCTCGTCAGAAGCGGGTACATCTATGTTGAACATGTCTCCAACGTACAGACTATTCCTTCAGGCACACCTATCGGTAAGCAGCTGAGTACTTTCTATTTACTGGAGAATAACAGCTCTAATTAATTGATTTTTTTCAGTTCTTCATGCCCGGTTGCTCACTTGCTTCCGCCATGGAACGGCATATGTGGTGGACCTAACGGGTTCTCCACTTTCCTCCAGACTCCGCGTTCAAGGAGATGCGATCTCGAATTAAATCGAGCTGACTTTGGAGAAGGGAGATGCCATTTGGATCATTGGGGAAATTGCGAACAATGGTTCGTTTACCTTTATTTTAATTTTTCATATAAATCTGATTGTATGTTGGCTTCCTCATTTTTAGCGGGTTCTCTGCTCTTCAAAATTCTCCCCTTCGTCTACGACGAGGTTGTCTACAGCGTTATCAAAGATGACGAGATTCCTAATAGATCGTTGTCGCTCAAGGAGTATTATCCCTGCCTGTAGTTGCGATCAGGTACCCCAATTGCATATAGTGTATAGTGTTTTGTTCGTTCTTAGTAATTAACATTTAGAAGATTAATCCACTGCTCGGCACTCCTATTGCCTTTTGTATATACAATTCAGGTCTTGTATTTTTTTCTCGGGTTCATTTCTCCTGAAGTTTATTCATCAATTTATGTATTTGTTCAACTCGCTATCCGCATAAAAATGCTACCCAAAAAATATTCGATTAATTTTCTCAATGGAAACTCGTATAATTCCGAGCAAATATATTTTCATTTTGCGTTTTGATAGTACTGTAGTTTTTGAATCCGGCGCTACTGTGCTTTTTGATAGGCAGGTTATCATTTTCCTATTTTATCCTTTGTTTCGGGAACATGTTTTTCTTTAATGCTGAACCCGTGTGTGCGCTGCATTTATAAAATAAAATTGCAGTTGTCGTATCGGGTTCATTTCTGTTCCTGCGGAAGTGCTTTGAAAATGCTTTGCCCACTGGACATCGATATGACTGCGATAATACGTTCCATTATTCGACCGCAGCGACCTCTGCAAACGGATCCGTGAGTAATTTAAAATTTTTTTTTTTTTTTTTTTTATTTGCATGATTATCAGAAAACCTAAAAATACGACAAAACTTATGCATCAACCTGATAACATTATAGGAAGTTGTCTCGGGTTCTTCTCGAACTCGAAGGCTCCTCGAAGATGATCGAAGACGGATATGACAACGTAGTACGGGTTCAATCACCCGATGCCAATAAGGACAACGACGAAACCGTTGGCATAGAGCAGTGAGTCCTATATTTTCCAATTTCCTAAGTTTACGTGCTCTGGTAGCGAGTAGATTATATCAGTGTTCGGACCTGATCCTGTATAAACTTTACTATTAATAGGCCGATGGGTAAAGCTGCTGATAACACTGTTACTACTGGCATTGATTTCAATATGGTACTCTTGCCTGGGTAAGCACCCTCTAAAGGAAGATGCAAGTAACATTTCTCATTTCAGTACTCCATATGATGTTGTTCATGCGGTTAGAATTCACCGTTTTGAAGAGAGAGAAGCCCGTCTCAAGGATATACCATCACGGATGCGGACGTATTCTGGCGGGTTCTGTCCTGACGAAATGGCTGAGCGCGTAAGCGATATGTGGAAATTCAATCCTGGGGATCTCGTAAATATGTAGATTTTGGTAATTCCCTCGGATATTCTAATTATTAGGCGTGGAAGCTGTCATGCACAGCGAACTCGTGAATGGTGAAATGACAGTAGTTGATCGATATGATGACCTTCCTCCCTATGTGATCAATTTTACCGAAATGAAGATCGTAAATGTCGAATCGCGGGGTCTTTGCCTCAAACCGGGTACTCATGTATCTCTCGTCGGCCGTCTCCTCAGAATTGAAGGTCCCTTTTGGGTGGTTTATAGTAAGTATGGTTGCATTTTAGATTCAAAGGAAGTTGGGAATGTTCGCAATCTATATTTGGTCATGTCTTGTATCGATGTCATGCTATCTACTGAACGCAATTGCCGTCAACCATTAATTAATAAATGGTTCGGGTACTCTGCGTTACAGTCCACAAGGTCTTCGATATGGGAGTGCTTTCCTCATGCCATTATGGAACTGTTGTTGGTAGGTTGATATGTTTCCATATTTCCCCATTCAATCGCGTAATATTACAGAACACCACGGAATCATTCTTATCAATGAGACGAATAACTGGGACGAGCAATATTTCATTATTGGGCGTCATTTATCCAATTCACTCAAGAAGTGGAACCGACAGTTCAAAATTGGTCTCCAGAATATCAATCTTGTTAGTAGTGCCGGAGTTGAGCTGCGTAGTGGACTCGGAGTGAAGGTGAAGTGCGGGGTCATCACGAAAGGTTAGAGGTACGATCAATTGTTGGATATACAATTTTTCTGTTCAGCAATCTTCAAGGTTCATGTTCTGAAAATTAAAGAAGATGTGCATGAGGGAGACGACGAAATCGAAATCTAGGAAACTTCATTCTACCCATCTGTTACAAGCTCTTATACGGTTGCGAGTAGATACACCTATTAGTCTCCTCTGCGGGTTCATCAATTATATCTCGTGCTTGGTTCGGAGATTCCCAAGAAACTCGTTGTCGTTGCTATCGCGAAGGATTCGGCATTTCGGGTTCTGATAACGTTTTCGAGTTCCCTTAATTCTCAGACGTGTTCTTCTCCTGTCTCTGTTAATTGTTAATTGTTATAAAAAACGTTCGTTTCCTATGAATAAAGAAACTGTTTTATCATTAAATGTTTTATTTCAATGATTCGGTTCCTCGAGATCCACCTATACTACCTCATGTGGTTCTATTGGCGATTTCGGGCGCAAACTCGATGGTAGTAATTATTAGAGAATTCCAAAGCAGGTTACGGGTTCATCATGGACCACTCGATCGATATTGTTGGAAAACAGTTCAAGATAAAATATAATACCGATGCTATCATCCAGTAAGTACGATTATTATGTTTATATCAATGTGAATAGATTGTTATCTTTGTAACGATTCCATTCGATCTAATGTTGAGTCTTCAGGGCTGTGATTAATCAATTGGTGGATGATTTTTGCAAAAATGCAAATTATCGGGTTCCTGTTCCGGCTCCTTTTGAAGAAGATTATTCTGAAGATTCTGAAGGCACCGATGAAATAATTGATGACATGGATGATATGCACGTTCTCGGAAGAACCTGGCGCGATGATATCATCGCAGAAGGTGAAATGATATCCTAAATGCTAATGTGAATATAACTTTTAAATATTAGCCATGAAGATGCTCGGGGACTGATCATCGGGTTCTCAACAATTCTCCATTCATCAATTTGTATCCTTTCGAATCTACTGTTGCCCTCGTTTCATTGCTTCATGTTCACTCGTTGGTCGTTGAAGTTATCCCTAAGTTCTGGAATCGTTCTGATAAATGATTTTTTTCTGAAAACTTGTTTATTCCTTTATCATGGAAAAGGTTAATATGTTACCATTCAAATACCTCCAATGATTTAGTATTCCTTCGCGGTACTTAACTATTACAGTTATCAGGTTCATTATGGAAGAAAGTGACGAAAATGAAGCTTCGTCTTCGCAACGAAATCCAGTTCGCGGAAACGATCCACCCCCGAATAAGAAGAAGAAACCGAGTAGATATGTTCCAGTTGAGCAGCTTAGCAAAGAGAAACGAGATAAGATAAATGAGAATCGGCGAAATGCTTATCAGAAGAAGAAGGAAAGGGAAAGTCAGGTATTACTTATGAATAAATTGGAAATCGCAAAAAGTTTTGTTTTAGGCTGCTATCAGTAAAGATCCTCAATTAGCAAAGAGCGATGATAATTTTGCTGTACCTCCTCTTCGGGTTCTCAAGTAACCGATAGCGATAAAACAAATGGTGGAGATACAGAAGGAGGTATAGACCGATCGCTATATTTAGAATTATTATATAATGTTTAATATTGAAGATGGCGGGTTAATCGATGGGTTCGCTACTAATTAAAGTGATGCTTCCACGTCCCAAGGCAATGCCCTTGTTCGAAATGATGCTTCTCCGAACAAGAAGAAGAAGAAGAATCCGAATAGTTCTGTTCCAGTTGAGAAGCTTAACCAAGAGCAACGAGAGAAGATAAATGAGAATCGGCGAAGTGCTAACAGGAGGAGGAGAGAAAAGCTGGTATTTCTTATAAATAAGTGTAAAATAGAGATATCATATGTTCAGCTTGCTGATAACTTGAGCTGTGCTTACCAAGTACCAGAGTGCGATGACTTCGGCTTGCCTGCGGGTTCTCAAGTATCCGAGAGTGAGAGAGCAAATGAGGGAGATATCGATGGAGGTAAGTGATTTCGTCTCTATGGATAACAGTCCGTCATGTTCACAGTCATATTTTGAGAGTGGTACTATAAATTGTTGTTAGTGGGAATATATACATTATTCTTATCAGGTACTCGGGTTCTTTCTGGTATAACAAATCTCAACTTTCCAACGATTTCTTCACGATCTGGAACGAATGGGACGATGACTGCTGGAGGCTTGTTTGCATATTTACTTGTTCTGGAAAAAAAACGATTTTGTAGATTAATACATTTTAAACAGTTGAAAAGATTTTACCTCTATTTCTTTTCAATTCAATTGTTTATCACACGTATCACGAGTCAGTGGATGAAAAGCGACTACCCCGGGAACATTTAAAAAAAAGTTGTGCTAGATTTGACTCATATTATAGTGGTAGAATACTCTAGGCATAATATTTCGAAAAAAATGGGTCATTGGTCCCAGAGCCGTCAATTAGGAATTCTCCGGTTTTGCACCTGGCTACATTGTATTTCAGCTCCCAGTTGAGCTAGAATGATGGCATTGGGCTTAAAATTCGCTGAAAATTATTTCCAGAAACTTTTACGTTGACAACTTTCTTGCTTGACCATTATTGACGATGTTATCTGCGAAAAACCAGATTCTAGATCAATTAAATAATGTTTTCACCTCAAAGATGAGAGATACTACAGATTTTTATTGTTGAATATAGTAGTAGAAGTCAATATGTATAGATTAAAATTAGGAAAGAAGCAATCATCCTACCCCCTTTTGATGAAAGTTTTGGTCAAATGTGAGATATTGCTGAATCTCAACGTTATTTTCGATAAATTGATTACACACCGAATCTCAAATAAAGCAATTTGTAATTCCAGACATCATTCATCAATGATGGCAGTTAGATGGCAGTGAAAAAGTGTGAAATCAGCGTGTTCGAAAAAATCGGTTTTCAAAACCTCGATTTTTCTCAAGTTTGAGCATTATATTCTTTCCAACTATAAGAACACACTAATCATTTCCCTATAGAAATTAAACTATTTACCGGTATGTGTAAGATAATCGAGGAATGGTAGGTTCCTATGCTTTCCAATGTCGAAATTTCGTGGCTCAGAAACGCAAGATTGATATAATAAAATATTGCTAAATTCGATTTTATCAAGATTCGTGCGCACACATGGTATATATGGTGATGGAAAATCATATTACGGCGTCTTCAATGAAAATTGTCTTTTTAAATGAGGAATAGATCCATTTGTGGAAAATCAAAGATTTATAAATACTTAAAATTCAAAGAAAAACAGCATGTGAAAGTTTAACATTTTATGAGTGTTATTAGAACAAATATGATTTACTATGAATTTACATGTTGAAATCCGACAACATTTTATAAATCTTTTAGTTAAAATTGAATTTAACAATATTTTATTATATCAATCTTGCGTTTCTGAGCCACGAAATTTCGACATTGGAAAGCATAGGAACCTACCATTCCTCGATTATCTTACACATACCGGTAAATAGTTTAATTTCTATAGGGAGATGATTAGCGTGTTCTTATATTTGGAAAGAATATAATGCTCAAACTTGACCAAAATTTTCATCAAAAGGGGGTAGGATGATTGCTTCTTTCCTAATTTTAATCTATATATATTGACTTCTACTACTATATTCAACAATACAAATCTGTAGTATCTCTCATCTTTGAGGTGAAAACATTATTTAATTGATCTAGAATCTGGTTTTTCGCAGATAACATCGTCAATAATGGTCAAGCAAGAAAGTTGTCAACATAAAAGTTTCTGGAAATATTTTTCCGCGAATTTTAAGCCCAATGCCATCATTCTAGCTCATCTGGGAGCTGAAATACATTGTAGCCGGGTGCAAAACCGGAAAATTCCTAAAAGCCGGCTCTGGGACATGTGACCTGGATTTTTCGAAAATTTGGCTCTAGTGTATGTTACCACCCTGATATGAACACAAACAAAAATAAAATTTTGAAATTGTTCCCGAGCACCTCCACTGGCTCGTGATACCTGTGTTATAGAAAGTCCGGCAGAGACGAGAAGGCGAAAAGATAGGGAGAGGAAAGCGAAGCAGAGAGTACGAGCTCTTGAGAAGGCTTATGTGGTATGTACTTTTTTGTGCGTATGTGTTGGTATGTGTTTTTTGCTAACTTTTAACTTCCAGAATGGCGATGGCAACGAAGCTGATGATGATGATGAAGCACGAGATTTTCGTGCATATATGCTATTTAATGAGAAAACGGGTCGAGATGATGAAGACTGGAAATGGGCCCATTGCATGGAGGATGAAGGAGGTTTGCGTCTCTAATTGCTAAGTCATTTTTCCATAAACTCCATAGGTCCTCAATTAGAACGGCGTCGCCAGTTCAGTAGAGATAGTTCGAAGCGTCATCGTGTGAATGTTAAGAAAAGAAAAAATCAAAATCCCTCTAATGCTACCATGTGCACTCCTTCGTCTCGTCCAGGTTAGAATGTGTGAAATAGATGCTGCACATCATTAATAATTTTAGCTCGGGTTCCTCTGACTCCTTCAACGAGTTTGAGTCTGCAAATGGAAGACTTGCACGTAATTGACGACAATAGTTATATACGTATGTATTGAGTTACCAAGTTAACAACGAATAACGTCTTTCACTTTAGTAGGAGTTTTGTCATCACCACGATTTTACGGGTTTCCTGACTGCTCTCCTGTTCGTCGGAGATCTCGTGTGCCCGAACGGGATCCTTCAGAACGTCCGAAGGCATACGATGAACGAATCAAACACAATTCAAGAGATGTTTACAAGCACGTGAAATCTCTTCGCCGTGACGTCTTCAATGTTAGTCCATAATCGTATTGTGCTAATATTATTCATTTCGTTAAAGGACGATCTGGATGATAGTGAGCTGCAATTTCTGTTCCAAGAGCGTGATAAAAATGAGACGGAACTGCTCGATTCCAGCGGTAGAAAAGCAGTCTACTTATTTAATAGGTCGCATTCATTGTATATCTTAGAACTGGAGCTGTATTTCGAAATTCCTGACATTTCGGGTTCTATCAGTCTACGAAGGGTAGCAATTGTCGGTGACGAGGGCATAACGTATTAAACCTAAGCTATTTTCTATATTAATATATTTTCAATATACAGGAAAAAGAAGGAACTGAAATCACTCGGCAAATTTGTGACGAAGGTCATGCGTCCGATGCTAGGAGATTCGAAGATGTCAAGTGTTCCGTACCCAAGCAGCTTGACCTCAAGGAAAGAGCTGTAAGTTTTCTTTCGGATTCTGCATTATTTTCAATTAATAAAGCCATAGAATAATTCATTATTTTATGTTTGCAAACATTGTCGGGCACTTACTTACACGCATAATTGTTGCCAAAAGGGGAAAGTCTTGCCTCCTCCTCCCCGGGATCCTCCGCTGTACATCAAATGTCTCATTCTTTCTCGTTCTATTCTTGGCAAGCACTTTCGGGAGGTTTCTTGAACTGTGTTCTTCCGAAGTGATCATTTCATTTCAGCATATAGTCAAATATAACAGTTCTGTCGCCATGGGATCTCTCAACTACGATCGCGAAAAAACTGTCAATGCTGATCCATTTATCAAGGTTCGTGGTACATTTTATCAATTTCCTATCTATTTTTTTCCATAGGTGCATGGTATGATGAACACGCAACTTTCGGGTTCATGTATTCCGGACGGGGTCCAGTCTCTACCGATGTTCCAACAGTTATATATGTATGATGTGAATGAGGCTACGAGGTTCCGCATGAATAACCCAGTCCATTGCACTTTCATCAAGCCGAACCTCATCCGAAACTTGGCGATGATCCTTGAAGAAAAGAATTATTTTGTTAAACAATACAAGACTGCAATGGAGATAGAGAAGGATATGCTCGCAAAAGGCCAGCAGTTGAGGAACATTTTCCTTGAGCTTCGGTCTCCTCAAGAGGTCAATTACCAAGGAGAATATCATCCGGGTACTCTCTCGAGACCTCTCAAGGATGTGCAAGCAGCAATCTACATGGTGGATGAGCATGGAGCCCCACCCCGTCACTCTATCTACATCAAGAATCGCCAATACGGTGGGAAACTCGAAGCAGTCGGGTACTACAATGCTGTCACTGACGCGCTCTCCTATCCTCTGTTATTTCCACGTGGGAACTCCGGGTTCGTTCGAGAGAATTACCTGCGAGGCGTCGACTACGTTAAGAAGGCCGATGAGCAAACGGAAGAATATGGACCCGAAACGGGAACTGTAGATCCATACCCCTTTGAAGAGTTGAACGACGAGATGAAGGATGATGTTGTCATACCCGATTACCAGAAGGCTCGCCGCAAGTACAAGGAGTTTCTGAGAGAAGAAAACGATCAAGTCTCGAATGACGAAGAGGAACGGGTGTATTTCGAAGATGAGGAGCAGAATGATGTTGTGGAGAATGAAGAAACGTCGGAAATTTTCGGGTTCGATGCACAAGATTCGATCGAAGAAGATGGAACTCGCGTGAAAGTTATCGATTTACGCGATCCTGAAGACGGGTACTCTAATGTTGACGGCAAACGATCAATCAATCAATCAATTTATCTTATCAGGCGGAAACGCTCAGAAGATGATAGGTCGGTAGTCTTCATAAGTTGCACTCCACCAATGGCTGCCAATAGCTCGGGATAGGTCGTCTCTCCATCGCGCGCGAGGCTTTCCGGGGGGACGAGTCCTATTGAATGGAGTCCAGACAGTTGTCGCACGGCTCCACTGTTCCACTCCCATTCTTCTGATCTTGAGGGCCCAGCGCGCTTTTCGTTTCAATCCTTCCTCATTCCAGTCTCTCAGCTTGGTAATCCCTCTCACGCGGTCATTCCTCCATCTGTCCCTCAGCGTGACTCCAAGCATCTTTCTTTCCATCTTCCTCTGGGTGACTCTCAGCCTCTCCTTCTCGCTAGATCTCAGAGCCCATACTTCACACCCATAGAGAACTGTAGCCGTGATGCAGCTCTCGAAGACTCTCCTCCTGATTTTGATGGACAGAATTCGAGAAGATAGGAGGTGCGAGAGCTTACTCCAGGCCAGCCACCCTAATCGAATCCGGTGTTCTATTTCGTCGGAATGATCCAAGGGAAGATCTATTCTTCCTCCGAGATAGGTGGCGCTATCGACGAATTCGAATCGCAGATTGCCGATGATTATTGGATTGCGGGTAGAGGTGCAGGAGGTGAGGAGGTTGGTCTTGCTTGCATTCACTTCGAGACCAACTCGGCTGCACGCGTCCATCAGCTTCTTCAGCATTCGTTCCAGCTCGGGTCGAGATTTGGCAACGAGAGCCACGTCATCGGCATACTCCAAGTGGCAAAGGTTCCTTCCGTCGATTCTAATTCCATCTGACTCCCAGTCAATGTTGTCCATGGCTGATCGTAGCACTGCGTTGAAGAGACGAGGGGAGAGGGTATCCCCTTGGCGGACTCCTCGACGCACAGTCACAGGAACGAGCTCCTCATTAACTCGAATGAGTGTAGAGGAGGACTCGTAGAGACGGCGCAACATGTGGACGAGGGAGGGATGGGCTCCGAACGAGAAGAGGGCTTGCCAGCAGGCATTCCACTCCACACAGTCGAACGCCTTCTTGAAGTCGACGAACGCCAAGTAGATTGGGATACCGTACTCGGAGGTTCTTTCAGCGACCTGCTTGATGGCATGCAGGTTGTCGAGAGTACTGTAGCCGCGCCGGAAGCCGGTTTGGGTCGAGGACTCTGTTTCTTCAAGCACAGTTTCGAGTCTCTGAAGAATGACTTTGGTCATTGTCTTCAGGGAAACGGTGAGGAGGGAGATGGGACGGAAGTTCCCAATGTTGGTAGGGTCTCCTTTCTTGTGCAGAAGAGTGACAATTGCTTCGGTCAGGTCGCTTGGAACAGCCTCTCCATCTACCAGATAGTTGAGTAGATCAGCGATAACGGGAGCAAGGTGGTTTCGAGAGTGGTATAGCATATCAGGGAGAATGCCATCCGAACCGGGTGAGTGACCACACTTGAGTTGGGACATCGCTTTGCTGACCTCATCGGGTAGGAAGGGAGGAAGGGGATCCAGAGGCTGAGGAGGGACTGGGAGTGGACACGGAACTGCAGGGGTGTAGAGACCGTCAAAGAAGCTCTGGACCACTGTCTTGGTAGCTGCTTGAGAGAGAGCACCAGTTACAGGGTGGGGAACTAGAAGGCGCTTCTTTGAGGTTTGCAGACTCAGCATGCTCTTCACGATGCTCCTTCCCATGGTTGCTGCTTGCCGTGCTTGCGCCTCCTTTCGCTTCCTGATGTCATCGACGAAACTCGTCCGGGCAGCTTTGCAGGCAGCTGAGTAGGCGACAGCTTGTTGGGAGTTGGATTGCAATTCATGGCGCATCGCTAGGAGCTTCCGCGTTCCACTCGAGATCCAAGAAGGGGATTGGCGCTTCCTCCAGCAGTTCGTTGCCGCGGTCTCCGTGAAAGCCTTTACCGTAGTATAGGCGTCGGCGGCAGAACTGGGGCGGGCAAGGGGCAGTGACGCGAGAAGGTTTGCGTTGACAGTAAAAGCGGTTCGATCGAAATCTAGCCGCTCCCTGCATCTTTTCTGCCTCGCCTTGCCAGGGAGGGAGAGGCACATCCGAACAAGGCGATGGTCGGAGTCAAACTCAAACCGACCAACGACTCCACAGTTGACTACTCTCGCTGTGGCGGGCGCTGCAACGTAGTCAATTTGGTGGAATGCGGAGCCGTTTGGGGATCGCCAGGTCCAGATTCGACCGTGCCGTCTCTTGGGGAACGTGTTCAGGATGCGCAGTCTGTTCCTCACGCAGAGCTCAGTGAAGCAGCGTCCGCGTGAGTTCGGTGTGGGAGAGGCAAAGTTACCGACAAATCTTTCATTGCCAGGTTCCCTCGCCACTCGACAGTTGAAGTCACCAACCAGAACTGGCATATGGCCTTTTGGGGCACTCCGCAGGGCGGTCTCAACCTGGTCTAGGAAGTCTTCATACGCGTCGTCATCGTAGGAAGACGTAGGGGCGTAAGCGCAGACCAGGAAGAGCCGTAGGTCGGGAAGGAGCAGAGTGGCCAAACGAGGGGAGAGGCCATTGAACACAGCTCCGCGCGCGAGTTGCTGTCGAAGCAAAAATGCCACGCCATGGGAAGCAGTGGGCCCGCCCGAGTGGTAGACTACAGTGCCTGAGGATGTAAGATTGAACGAGGCACAACCCACAATCCTGGCTTCCTGCACTGCAACCACGTCCCACTTGATCTTGTCGAGGGCGAGTTCCATCTCCGACTGCTTCTCCCTTGGGCCGAGCGTCCTGGCGTTGATGGTGCCGATGTAGAAGTGGCGACCCATCGTGGCGGCGTACAACTCCCGCGTGCCAACGCGTCTGGGAGAGGGAATCCGGGCGGGCGGAACCGGAGACGGAGAGACGAAATCGCACTCAACCGCTCGCCACACACTTGAGAACCCAGAATGAACCCAGAACCCAGAACGGCAAACGATTCTTCGATGATTCTTCTGATTTTGCGGGTTCTTCTGCCGCTTCCTCCGAGTCGAACATTTCTTCCGATTCATCTGTGCCTTGTGAGTTTTATGGTCTTTAAATTATCACTAATGTTCCTATTATTTCAGCGAATCACTCTGACGCTGACTCTGATCTGAATCGAAGCAAACGAAAGGAGGGACGAAAGAAGAACAAGAAGAAGATACTTATTCGGGTGCAGAAGAAGGCACGAGATGCAGATGAACATGTGAAGCAGCGTTAGTTAGATAGGGTTTATTCTATAGGAGACACTTATTTTTTCCAGTTGAACGTTCTCAACTGAGTAAAGAAGAACGTGCACAGCAGGAGGCGGAGCTCACGCGTGCAGCGGTGAAGGAACATGCGAGATCAGTCATCAATTATTTCAAATTGAGAAAATTCAAAAGTAAGGAACAGCCGTGGGAATTGTTAATTTAGATAAATGAATTGCAGTCGATTTGCTTTCATATCTTTATGAAAAGGAGATGTTGACGAAATTTTTCGATGAAAAAGAAATCGACGCAGTTATGACTGATCTCGCTTTCTTACATCGTCAGTTAAGAAAGAGACGGAACCATCAATACGAATTAGCCGATAGTTCGTACTTTCTTACTATAATATTAATACATTCCATATTTTATAGAATTGTGGGGAATGAATGCGAATCGGGTGCACGCGTGTTATCCAAATGATGATCTGGGTCAGAATCGTACTTTGTTTTCATTAGTTCAAATACCTTTTTTTCAGAAGGCACCGAACTTCAACTCCAAATCGACCTCGAATTAAGTGACATTATGAGAGATCCTGAATATCGCAAGAATGACGCTGACATTGGATTCGGGATAACTATCTCCAATCTTCGAGCAAAGACGGTATAAGAGATTGTATGCTTTTTTTGTATATAAATTATGATCTCGGTTGCAGATAACATGGAGCGAGAACCCGAGGAAGATCCAGAGGCGGTGCAATATATTGTCGGAAAGAACTGGTAGGAGAAGCAGGCGAAGAAGAAGAAGGAATGGAAGCCAGCCCGTGCTAATCCGGGTGCTCGTCAATATGTTTCACGGAGAGAACATGCTTTGCATCAAATGCAAATTCGGGATCCTGAGTTTCATCCGGTAGGATTTCGAATTATTCCTACATTTGGTTAATAAATGGTTACAGTACCTCAGTACTATTCTTCTCGGTCAACTCTACGTTATCGATCTCGTTCTACGAATCATCACAACGCAATGACAATAACCGGGATCATATGATGAAACTTCGAGGAAGTCAGGAGAACACGCTCACGTTTCAAATTCACAGTCGTGCAGCCGAGCGAAAGGTTATTAGCTTGAAACACAGTTATGTTAATTTAGCAGTTTTGGGATTCAAACTCGGGTACGCCTTCCAACTTCCCAATACTCGTCCGGGTTCCGTCTCGTGGTATAGGGAGCAATTTGAGAATTCGATGGCTATCATGGATCGTGTAGGTTTATTGTCTAAATTATATCGAAGAATCGTAATTTCACAGTGCGGAAAACCTGATTTATTTATCACGATGACTGGTAACCCTGCATGGCCAGAGATCACGAAAAACCTGCTCCCGGGTACCACTTGGCAATCGTGTCCGTTTCTGGTCAATGACGTATTTTATCTGAAGAGCCAGGTTTGGCCTATAAAGCAATTATTTTTACCAAATATGCATAGGAACTTCTCAATGACATTGTCGTCCATGAATTATTTGGCCCTGTGGTCGCACACTGCTACTCTATTGAGTTTCAGAAGAGAGGAATGCCTCATTTGCACATGTTGGTTACTCTCAAGGTTCGTTATTTTTTGCCTTATTTGGTTATCCATTCATATATTTATAGGACGGGTTCAAACTCAGCTCTTCTGATCTCATCGACAAGTACGTATCTGCCACTATTCCTCCCAAACCAGAGAAGGACGATCCACAATTCGACTTGAAGATGCGTTTTCATCAGAATGTTATTGATCACATGTTGCACACCGCATGCATCGGTTGGTTAACATTTTTTTTTAAATTTCAAGTTTTACAATTTCTATCAGGCAATAGCAAGTCATATTGTCAAGTCCGACCGGGTTCTCAACAGAATCGCTATTTTTCGAGATGTACTAAGTATTTTCCTATGCCATTCAATACTCACACCAGTACCACCGACGGGGGCAAGGTATTCATTGAAAACGTATACAAATGATCATTGTGTACAATATAGGTCGAATATCACCGACCAGATGACGGTGTCAAAGTGAAGAAGTCAGTCAATAGGAACATGGTTAGTTGCATCTTCGTTCTTATGCATTTTCGAAGATTTATTTCGTATAGGTTGATGTCGACAATAGATATGTTGTGCCCTATAATGCTTTCCTCCTCAATAAATACGGGTGCCATATCAACGTTGAGGCTGTGACCACTGTAGATGTAGTAAAATACATCTACAAGTACATTTACAAAGTTTGATAGGGTTGCGTATTACTTATTTCAATGTTTACTGTATCAGGGTTTCGATCGGGTGCTTATGTCATTCATCGAATGCTCTCAAGTTGATGATGGAGCTGGTGGCAAAGCACCTCGCACCACAGTTCACTCGCATGCTGATGCCTCCACTGCCGTGATAGCTCCACGTGGTGTCCAAGCTACCAATAAGCAATGGAAGCATATGATGGAACGGACGGATCGGGTTCATAAGCAGGTTTCATTATGATTCCGCCAACTTATTAGAAAACTAATTTTAAGCAAAACATCAAAGCGCCCAATGGCGAAAAGCTCGTTTCCTACGACGAAGCTGTAATGGTTGAGGCATTCCGTTTCATGACTTCTTCCGAAGCTGCGTGGATCATTCAGAAGAATCCTCTATCCCATCTCTCTCACTGTGTAACCTATTATTTTATGTGATGTCCCATGAAAAATTATAATATTTTAGGTCGTAAATCTATCGGTTCATGCAGAAGGAGAGATGCCTGTCTTCTTCCGATCCGGTGAAGAGAGCAACATGATGGAACGGGTAAGATTTGAGATTCTTGTTTTACTATTTTCCTTTTTTTCATTACCCAATTTTATAGGTGGAGAAGAAGCAGTACATGTACTATAAGTGGGAGAAGACAAGGGAGAAGTATCATTGGGTGCCGTACACTAACAACATGGAGGAGAAGAACATTGTTCGGGTTCGCCCTGTAAATCCCCGATTTACCGAAGCATTTGCAACTCGATTACTTGCCATGCACCAGAAGGGACCCTGCTCGTGGGAGGAGCTACGAATCGGTTAGTTTTCTAAATTGCAATTCGTTCACCAATATCATATCATATCATATCATATTTATCCTGACGTCAGGCACAATGGTCCTGCAGGAGGGTGACTTCAGTGTGGAAGGAATGGGGATCTCCGGTCTCAGAGCGTCGTTAGGTCAAGGGATGGGATCTTCTTTGGCTTCTCTGGTCAACTGTAGGGACGATCGTGACGGATCTCCGTTGAGCATCGAAGTAGATCATCTTGCCGCCGAACACCTGACTTGCGCCGGTTAGGAACTCACAACGCAGACAGCGGGGCTTTCTTGACGGTAGATCACTCGATACAATGGGAATCCGTCCGTGCTCCTCCTCTTGAAGTGTACCGTCTTAAGTCGACGGGCACCTCTATCGAACCGCTCATCACGCAGCCAAGGCACTCGGGTTACTCGATAACCAAATTGAATTCGAAGTCTGTCTGGCCGAAGCGAGGAATTACCGATTTCCCAATCGACTTCGTGCTCTCTTCGCAACGATACTCGTGTTCGGATGAGTTGCCAATCCGGGGAAGCTATGGGATGACAACTACGAGTGGTTCCTCGATCGACTGTCCTTTTCTTTGATTTAGGAGACCCTTATGGGGCACGAATTTTTTCACTAAAAGTTGGTTCCAGGGGTAACTTTTCACAAGGGAATCTAATAATCATAATTAAAATGACACACATTGAAACACCTTTTCAGGACATAAATTTTGAAAATTCAAAGGGCCACAACTTTTTTTGTAGATGAGCTAGCTTTTCACTTCCAACAGTAAAAATGCTTATATCGTCGAGTTCTTTCAGGATTACTATATATGTATGGGATTTGGATCAACCGTTCACAATTTACAAAAACCGACCTCAGCGATGAGGCGCGCCACAGAAAATCAGGGGTCAGAGATACGGCTTCCTAAGGACGATTTTCGAACTTTACGTGAAAAGCTACCCCTAGGGGCATCTTAAAATCAACACTTTATTTGTTTGCTGTACGGCCTCTGGTCAGTTCTCTCAGATAGTCACTCATATACCCGTTGGGAGCGCTTTCACTATCAAGCAACACGTTTGTTTTATTTTTAAGCAATATTTTTTGTCCATTGCTTCACCGTTTTTCCATTAGGGGTGACATAATCTCAATGGAGCGCCTTTCGCTGGAGACTCGATCTGTAACTTGGAAGTCGTTTCATTCGGTCATGTTCCGAAAAACAGAACTTCCGTACAACTACCTGTCTACAGTGGAGAAATGCTTCTTCGGCTGCCTCACTAATATTAGAGCCGCTCAAACACCGCCACTCTCAATTCCCCTTTCTCGTCTTCTCGCCCTCTCTCTCTCTGTTGCTATGCAAGAGATATCAGGGTACATACGTGCGGAAGGAAGGGAAATGAACTGAAATAGGGCGAGAGGAGTGAAGGAATGAGAAAACGAGAAGGGATAAATGGCGGATACTACACTTTGCGCGGCAGTACGCTTTCGATTGAGGCTATAGTAGGAACAATATTGCATATATTTCCAAGCATCCGCGTTCTACGTTCGTTGAACTTCATCTCAGGGTTGCATGATCAGTTATTCTATGTGCATGTGATACGACTCGATAATGAGGAAAAGCGGCACTACACTTGATATTACGCATTGTTCATCTGAGATGCGTAATATCTTGTGAATTGCGCCTCTGTCCTTCCCGTGCTAACTATGTCTACTCTAATTATGGTGACTGGGAATACCCTGGACATTGATAGATTCTAGGATGGGAAGATGGTCAATCTCACTTTCTTACGCTCCAGATAATGTCTAAGCAATCGTATTTTTCGTGTTTAATAGTTTTGCCTTTGACGAGAGTGCAGGGGAGCCAATCTGATAAAAGGAGAGGAAATTGAGTGATTTCCCGGAAATTACTGCGATATGGTGCGAGAAGGGAGGAGAACATACAGTCGCGCGCAAAGGAATTTGGGCACTTTTTGAACTTGCTGTAAGTTTTTGACCAGGAAAGCCATCAATCTGGAACTAGATTCATCGGAGATTATGATCATGATATTGGGGCATGATGCAATAGCCCAGTAGTGATGACGTAATCAAATAGGACTTTTTCAAATCGGCATTATTCTTACATGGATTTTTTCCAGCTGGCCAAATTTTCTGTGGTTGGAGATATGACTGAGGACTACCCAGAAAATTTGTTTGAAGTTGCTGCTCGGTTGCACATTGGATGCAGCCTTGCTGCAAAATCGAGGTCGGAAATTCAGATTCTAGACAAGCTAGAGACTGGCTCAAGGCACCAAAATGATCGCCATCACGAGTACATGCTATCCTGAGAGTCTTAAAACAATAACTCAAAATTTGCCCTCAGGGCATGAACAAATCACTTTTTTGCATGACCATTTTTTGGACATTCACAATTTTGCGGGAAAGTGAGATAAAATTCTGTTTTTGTATAGGTATATTCAAAATGTATTGAAGAACGGATTCCCAACTTTTTAGAGTGTTTGGATAACTTTCCTGCCCACGGCGACCGATTTTCGGAGGTATACTCGTGCCGGAAACATCTTGTTTACGCACTCTCGTCGTCTCTCGCCTATAGGGGTAAACAGGGTGTTTCCCGACACGAGTATCCCTCAGAAAAACGGTCGCCGCGGACAGAAAAGTTCTCCAAACACTCTAAAAAGTTGGGACTCATATATTTAATACATTTTGAATATGCCTATACAAAAACCAGATTTTTACGTAACTTTCCCGCAAAATTATGAATGTCCAAAAAATGGTCATGCAAAAAGGATTTTGCTCATGCCCTGAGGGCAAATTTCGAGTTATTGTTTTACTACTCTCATGATCGTATGTACTTGTGATGGCGATCATTTTGATACCTTGAACCAGTCTCTAGCTTGTCTAGAAGCTGAGATGTGAATTTCCGACCTCGATTTTGCAGCATGGCTGCAGCCAATGTGCGACCGAGCAGCAACTTCAAAAAAAAATTCTGGGTAGTCCTCAGTCATATCTCGAACCACAGAAAATTTGGCCAGCTGGAAAAAATCCATGTAAGAATAATGCCGTTTTGAAAAAGTCCTATTTGATTACGTCATCACTACTGGGCTATTGCATCATGCCCCAATATCATGATCATAATCTCCGATGAATCTAGTTCCAGATTGATGCCTTTCCTGGTCAAAAAGTTCAAAAAGTGCCCAAATACTTTTGCGCGCGACTGTATTTAAAAAATGCGAAACGAAAGGTGTTGAGTATTTGCGATTTCACGCTTCAAACCAAGACCGAGAACTAGACCGAGAGCTTATTGTGTTTCTTATTCAAATTTTCTTCAAGATTGCCTATTATTGAGCAACAAGTTATTCAACATTACCAAAATTCGATTTCATTTCCGGAGATTCGGTTCAGTTTAATTGATTATCCCCTATGGGGAATTTGTTAAAAATACCGACAATCATCGGGATTCGATAGACATTTTTAGGGCAACCTATTTTTCAGAAATCTTTAAAACTGAAAGTAACACATGCGGAAGACGGTGGAGAACGGAAGTGCTAAGAAATCAGAGGTATCGAATACATTTATTGTAATTGGCAATACATACAAGTTCGCGCATTGTAAAAATGCATGTTGGTCATAGTCAAATCAACATAACTTACGTTAGTAAAAACAACATACTAAATCACATGTTGCCTATTACTACGACGCCATCCTAGTTCTCCCGAGTGGATAGGGGGGTCTACCTTAATCGTTTGAGGTCCATGTTAGTGCACGAATTATAACATTACAGAAAGTAGTCAATGGCTCTCCGACAGTTAACGTCGACGCTGGCTCGAAGCGAATTCGGGTCTTTCAGAACACCAATGCGTACCACAAGGGAGAACAGGTGGAATTATGATATTACATATCAGAAACAAAGGGATA
This sequence comes from Pristionchus mayeri, assembly GCA_036245805.1. Lineage (NCBI taxonomy): Eukaryota > Metazoa > Nematoda > Chromadorea > Rhabditida > Neodiplogasteridae > Pristionchus > Pristionchus mayeri. The sequence continues at coordinate 3,931,188 of BTRK01000002.1, read as the reverse complement.
TTAAACGACATATTTAATTTACGACGTATTTAATTTCCCATTCATATACCAGATACTCGAATTATATTATTTCCGAAACCAGATACAATTAACATATTTCCAGTTTCTGTGATCCGTGAAATAGCTTGAACTGAAGTTGTTTCAGTTCGAAGTAAACACAACGACCAGCATGCTGACACTTCTCGATGAGATTGCCCATAAATTCAAACAACGGGTATGCTCTGAATGCTAACACAAAATGGAGAAATGCAAAATTGATTTCCATAAGAATAAGTTAAGTAAATCTAGTAGATATCTTATAGTTACAGCTTATAGTTTACGAAAATATGTCGTATACTTTTACTAAATCAGATCGGCTTCAAGAAGCTGTACTCCATTTCTGGAAAGGAAATAGAGGGAATCGCTGAATTAGAGAATGAAATGGTGCGTCTATTAATAATTGATTCATTTATGTTGTCCCCTTCGATTTCTTTAAATTTTGAATTTTATTTTACGACTTTTTTTGCAAAATTCAAATGGTTTATTTAGTGTTACGTCGCAGCCTCCGTGCGTCTTCCGAAATTCGTGGATCGTCCATACGGGAAATTTCGTTATGCAAACGTTCAACGGAGTCGGGCAGAACCTGCACATGCGAGAGTGGAAAGACGTACCAACGGTACCTACCAAGTTACACTAATAATTGCTTATTCATTAACACAGTTCATTCACCCGATACAATGATACCTGTTTATACACCATTTGGGCATGTTCTGACTATGTCACCATAATGTTTTTGAAGCAACTGCGCACTCAAACGAGTCAAATGTAGAGGAAAAAGTGGGTCAGCAAGAAGCCATTTCCATACACATGGAGCCCGAGATTATCTCGCCAGGTTATTATGTCAATGTATTCAGCTGATTTATCATTTGTAAAATTGCATGTGTATTAACCACCAGGGCAAATGATTACTATTTCACATCAATATATGCAATATAGAAGGTATGGAGCATGCAAACGGTTCGAACGGAGCTGAAGCAGTGGATCAGACCCAGTCGATTCAACCATTCATGGAAGCTGCGATCTCATCAGGTTGCTCGGTTCACCGTTTGGAAACAGAGATGAATATTGTCAATTTTTTAAATTCGAAATTAACTCCGGTTTCAAACAATTTTTTCAAACAATTAAACAGCGTTTCGCTGCAGCCTCCCAATGATCAATTCGAGATATTATTTTATTGTCATTATTAGTTCATCTTCTAATCCCGCTGAGACAGTTCACTCAACAATTAATCTTATTGTTAGATGACGCAGCCATGACCACAAACACAAACCTTCGTATCCGAACTCTAGTAGAGATCAACGAAGAACGAACATCGACATTAACTGAGGTATGCGTTTGCGATTGGATGATCCTTTTTTATTTTTAGCTTCCTATATTTTCGACAGCACATTAAGGCAAATTTGCATTGCAGACCCTGCGCAACGCAACTGTTGACTCAGAACATTATAATGAAGAAGGGAATGATCGATGCCACAATCATGGTGATTCAAAGTTTAGATGGAATATGAAAATATCCAGTTACTTGTCACTAAGCATGTCGTTGTACTCGTATTGTGTCGTTGTTCTCTGTATTTATGTTATATCTAAGCGCGATTGTTTAGCAATTTTTTAATTTACAGATGCTTCTTTGGCTTCATCGAACTATGTATTGGCTAATGGAAATGAGGAATGCTCTCAACAAAGGAGCTCGGAAGTCGCACATCAGTGAGCTTGCTTGGGGGTCCCTATCAAAACGTCCCCCCTCTCCCTCTGGCAGTCCCGCCTCTCTAATCAAATTTTGAAGTTTTAATTACATAACTCAATTAATATTGGTTTAAAAGCTTCGCTCTTTCTTGATTGTCAAAGAACATGAGCTGTTCTATCTTTTGTATGTTGATGACTAAGAGCTCAGACTCACATGAACTTCGCTACACTATCAATTGCGATAATTATCAAAAATTATCGCAATTGATAGTATAGCGAAGTTCATATGAGTCTAAGCTCTTAGTCATCAACATACAAAAGATAGAACATCTCATGTTCTTTGACAATCAAGAAAGAGCGAAGCTGTTAAACCAATATTAATTGAGTTATGTAATTAAAACTTCAAAATTTGATTAGAGAGGCGGGGACTGCCAGAGGGAGAGGGGGGACGTTTTGGTAGGGACCCCTTGCTTGGAACGGATTCCTGCCCATGAAAACAGCGGAGGCATCTGCTGTATATTTTTTTCGCAAAAAAAATTCAAATACTAAAAAAACTTAAAATCGGATGCTACCTCATAGTGGATTTAATCATTCAAGAGAGGTTTAACAAAAATTGTTTAGCACATATACCCAAAGTGATCAGCACCATTTGTTCTATCGTTTTTGCGATGAAACAGGAGGAAATGGTGAGATTGATCTGTCATGTATAGAATTTTGGTATGTTGTCAAATGAGCGAACATAATATGATCAATTCAGGTATCAATAGAGAGCAATTCGAGGCGGTCATTGCATACATTGATTCTACAAACCCTCGTGCAGCTGAACCTCATGAAGCTTTTCCAAATTTATTGAACGGTTGGTTGACCTTGTTGACCAATTATATGAAAATTTAAACGATATTCGCGAATCAACCAATGATATTTTTTTAAACAAATGGATGTACTAATTACATTCGAACATATTCGGTGCATATCTCCGTTCAGATTCGGAGAACCAATCCAATACTGATTCAGCCACTATAACTCCGGATGCGCATAAAATTATTGAAACAAAGGTAACAATATTATTAAATGTTGACAGTTCCCATAATGTATGTATTTGAGAAGGGAATTGTCAATCATCTTTCAGGCGTTTGATCGATGCTTATACTGGAACATTGACTCGTGGAAAGGAACCGGGAACGAAAAAGGGATTGTTCATACGGAACGATGGAAAGTCTTAGAAGAGTAAGTGTTCACCATATCGCATTGCTAAATAATAAACCGTAAAAACGTATTATTTGATCGTTTACGTACAATTTTATTTAGATATGTGCGGAAATATGAACCAGTACTATTAAAATTCAACGAGATTCGTTTTGTGAAGGAAACTGATTTAAAAAAATTCGTTGAGAATACTTTGAACTACGATATACTGGCGTATGTTTGTATTTTTTTCATTTCACTTCACGTGAGTATGTTCAGAGTAAGTTACCCCAATAGAGAACGCCAAAGAGATAGCAAAGATCATATCAACATGGAAAGAGCCGCGGCAATTCTAGTTCGCAAGGTCGCTAACGAAGGCGGTCGTTTCGAGAAAACTATCGACAACTGTTGTAAAAGTAGGTTTAATCACTAGAGGGTAACTAACTTCCGAATCTATGCAGATGGCAGTTATTCCATTGCGGCCGTACATGATAGGATGAATATGATTCATCACGTTTGTTGCTATATACATCATAATAAGACGGAAAAAGACGAGAAGAAATCTGAGAAGGAAGGAAATGTCGAGCTGGTCAAGACAAACGAAGATCAGAATATCATAGATAAGAAAACTGAAGAAGAAAAGAAAACGGAACCGAACAGAGCGCATTTGAGAGACGCTTTGATCCAAATCAAGACTGAATTGGTCCAGCAACAGTTTGATATGAAAAATATTAGAAGTTTACACTTCGAAATCATGGATCTCAAGTTGATTATTACAGTTGTTTTTTCTGGAGACCTAAACTGCGTTGTTCCCGACGTTGAGAGAGTGTGCCGGAAATTATTTTCTGAAAACTTCGTTTGGCTTTGCGATAAGCTTCATTCTAATTGGTACACAAAAGTTCTACACTACCATAAGGTTACATGTCATTATGGATATCATCACGTATCCGTTGCTTTCAGGAGTTTAAAACTACATACACAAAAGTTGACTACGTTCTGGGACATAACATCTGCACACAAATTCATCAACCAATAGAAAACGATTACGATCATTTTACCATACTCGAAGATATTTATCATGAAGGTATATTTTACAAAATTTAATAAGCAAAACAGTTGATTTGAAAACATTAAGATATGAAATTTGAAAAGCCTTATTGCACGGGGAATTGCGAGTTTAAATGCACTATTCGAAAGATAGCAATTGTAAGTAAATTTTTGAAAAAAAATAATCTCAAAAATGTTATTTCAAGTTCTCGACAGACTCGGGTGAGGAGATATTGAGAACATTTATTACACACTTCAAATATAAGGAAGTAGTTTTGAAAAATTACAATTGTTAAATGCAAATTTAATTGAAGAAAACAAGTGAAATACGTCGGACGTGCTTCGAACATTATCAACACTGGAAAGAACTAGGTTATTTTACTATACCGACCAAATTTGTAGTATTGACTTTCAGTTCGGAGTATCATACATGGCGTGAAATTCCCCAAAAACTTGGGGAATGGGACTCTTGTTTCAACATTTTTGTATCGCAAGATGTTTCCCGAATGGAGGGAAGTGTTCTCTATAAAAGATAATCATAATCGATCTCAGATTGATTGGATCTGTGCTGGGAGTTGGAACTGTCATGGTAATGAGAGTAAATTTTTAAGATTGTGATCCTCCTGCTGCACAGAGATCTAGAAGATAAAGATTAAATCAACGCTCAAGGGGAAATTATCCTAAATGATATCAAAAAAGCAAGAAGAAGCGAGAAGCAGAGGTATGTCATTGCAATATTTTGAAAAACAAAAAAAATATACAAATTCAGTAAGGATAAAAAAGAGATCAAAGCAGCTGGAAAGAGCAAGGCAAATAGTGGACAACGATAGTTATCAATCTTTTTTTTTGCGATGAATATTATATGTTTCTTTTAATATTATTGAACATAGTATCGCTTTAGTGAATGCATTTTCAGTAATGATCAGTTATTATTTCCATGTATTTATCAGGTCAAATAGCATAAAATTTGTCGTACATCCGCAGGAGGTAAACACCGAAAAGCAGCGTGTGACCCTCCGTGAAATTGTCTACATCGCTTCACGCGATCGATTCGCTGCATTATTAAGAGCCCAAATCAAGACACTTTTCAATATTATAAATTTCAAAGGTCTCATGTTTTCCCACGATTTGCAAAAAACGACCTCGCCGTTGAGGTGCGCCACAGGAAATGAGGGGTGAGAGATTCGGCTTACTAAGGTCGATTTTCGTGATCTACGTGAAAAACTATGCCAGGGGGGAAATTTCCAGCATATGTTACTTTTTTGTTGTACGGAAACTACAGGGAGAATCTAAATTGTATCAGATTTCCTCTGTTATGAACAGATCAATGAACGCCCATGGATCATAATCCCAGCAGATTGCCAATGCATTATATATACCACGCGTATCACGAGTCAGTGGATGAAAAAGAGACCTCTCGAGAAGATTTTGACAATTTTTATTTCGTATTTGCCCCATATTATGGTGGGATAATACCCTGGAGTGAAGATTTCGAAAAATATAGGTCATTGGTCCCAGAGCCGGCTTTTAGAAATTTTCCGGTTTTCAACCTGGCTATGTCGTACCTCTGCTCCCAGATGAGCTACCGGGGTGGTTTTGGTCTCAAAATGATCAGAAAATTATTCCGAACAACTTTCTTGTTGAAAACTTTTCTGTGAAACGTGAACCTGACAAGTTGTATCCAAAAAACCAAATTCTGTATCAAAAAACAATTTTTTCTCCATTACGGAGGAAACTTTCACGGGATTTTTTTTCCATAAAATGAAAGAATAAGTCCCTATCTGTCTAGGAAAAATGTAAATTCAGGATTTAAAGGTTGATCATATCGCGAAATTTTTAGTCAAAGTTGGCACTTTGGCTACAAATCTACAAAAATTGCTCCTGCTCGATTTCAATTGACTACTGATTATGAACTATCGGTGGTTTTCGAGTTTTAGTCATTGGATGTTTACAATAGCCACTTGAAATGTGAAGTTCGAATCAATTTGAAAAATTGATTTTCTCATTCTCGATTTTGACCGAGTTTACGCGCAGCTAAAGCTAAAGTTACGCGCAGCTATATAATTGCTATACCCGTAACGCCCTAGCAAACATTTTATTAAACCCCGATATGTACACAATTATGTTGCAAAGGTCCACCTAAAGCTTTCGACATTCTACTTAAATGTGCTCAAACATGCTCAAAATGAGAGTGTGCAAAATATCATTGATCATTTTAAACTAAAGTTGTGTAAATATTGACAAGTTTAACGTTTGAAAATTCTTATTGGGGTCATATAAATGAGATATTATTGGATTTTACATTCTTTATTTAATTACAGAAAAAAATTAATTTTCAGATTATTTGAATTTTGATTTCTTTCAAAATCTATCGAATTGGTTAGTTTTCTGAATAATACGGCTGGCATTCTCCTAAAAATAATTTTGCACCTTATATAAGAATACTATCTTGATCAGGTGATTTTAAAATGATCAATGACATTTTACACTCTCTCATTTTGAGCAGGTTTGATCACATTTAAGTAGAATGTCGAAAGCTTTAGGTGGACATTTGCAACATAATTGTGTACATGTCGGGATTTACTAAAATGTTTGCTAGGGTGTCACGGGTATAGCTATTACATTTGGACTTTAGCTGCGCGTAAACTCGGTCAAAATCGAGAATGAGAAAATCAATTTTTCAAAGTAATTCTAACTCCACATTTCAGGTGGCTATTGTGAACATCCAATGACTAAAACTCGAAAACCACCGATAGTTCATAATCAGTAGTCAATTGAAATCGAGCAGGAGCAATTTTTGTAGATTTGTAGCCAAAGTGCCAACTTTGACTAAAAATTTCGCGATATGATCAACCTTTAAATCCTGAATTTACATTTTTCCTAGACAGATAGGGACTTATTCTTTCATTTTATGGGGGAAAAAAGTTTCCTCCGTGATGGAGAAAAAATTGTTTTTTGATACAGAATTTGTTTTTTTGGATACAACTTATCAGGTTTACGTTTCACAGAAAAGTTTTCAACAAGAAAGTTGTTCGGAATAATTTTCTGATCATTTTGAGACCAAAACCACCCTTGTAGCTCGTCTGGGAGCAGAGGTACGGCATAGCCAGGTTGAAAACCGGAAAATTTCTAAAAGCCGGCTCTGGGACCAATGACCTATATTTTTCGAAATCTTCACTCCAGGGTACTATCCCACCATAATATGGGGCAAATACGAAATAAAATTTTTCAAAATGTTCTCGCTCTCCTCCACTGACTCGTGATACTCGTGATACATTATATACTGAAGTTACGAGGATCTATTTTATCAGTATCTCTAAGATTTCGAGTTTAATCAAAATGCGCAACTTATTTATTATGCAGGAAATTTCGTTCTTACTCATTAGTTTCTGTATGTTTGCCACTCAATTTGTCAACTCTAATTACAGTGATTTTTCATTTTTATTGTGCTTACTAAATTCTGCAGTGAGCACTAATGAATGTGACTTAATTACCAACGCAAGTAATCGATTAACTGCTCCAGTGTTTTATTCCCATGGTTAAACCCTTCAATTGTGGCAATGACTGCAATTTAGTGATCAACGTGTTGTACTACGGATATGTTTTCACTAGGACCCGCAGTGTGAGACCTTGCATAAATTTAGAGCAAAAAAATATCCAAAGTTTCTATATCTTCCGACACTATCTAGTCTGTTTGAGAGACGAGCAAGAAAAACGAGTCGTGTAAGTCGATGGATCAGCATGATTTCGTCATACACACGCTTGCTTTTCCCGGACCGATTCGAAGTTTTCGCATCAATAAAATGACGTCATACATCCCACAAATACTCATCTAGCATCTTCGTCTTAACCCATTGTGAAACAACGTGACGTCATACATCCCACAAATACTCATCTAGCATCTTCGTCTTAACCCATTGTGAAACAACTTAGAGCAAGTATATGATACATGCAAATACTTTGTGATAATAAGCTACTCAAATATTATGCCACCTAGTGTTTTTGGTAATGCTCACGATGCATTCACTTCAGTTTGTTAACAACATTGTAAGGCAGATATATGTGGTTATGTTGTGCATAGTCAGTAACATTTATCCAGTTGCAGTGTAATGATCGGACATCTTTGACTAAATCATGGCTAACTAGCTGTTTGTGCACTTTTGGCGTTGTCAATAGGCGAATCAGCCCCTCGAGTCAGCAGGTCGCTATCGCGGTACATCATCAGTCTTCCAAGGAGATGTTGTTGTGAAATTCGATCCAGTTGATCTATGGTATTCTGGGAATGATGTGCTATATTCCTGTGTGCTATGCGATGTTCAGAGTTCGTAAAGTGCTCAGCAAGAATTTCGTCGTGATTCTGACAACAGTTCCCCATAGATCATCTTTAGTAGTAATAATGTTATTCACAAGTAATAATTAGAATGCTATTCACAATCTGGCGTGCACGCATCCAAATCATGAACACGCCCAGAAATGACAGCCTTGCATGTCCGCGCATTACAACACATGTTGAAAACGGACCTCTGTTTACCGTAGGTTATTCAGATTCACACTCCGAAGCATCGGCTTTCCCGCCGATGCTTCGACAGCTTGCGACTTCCTTATGACTGTTGACTCTGGAAAACTAGTGGAAATCGAGGTGCGACACACATGCGGTTGATTAGCATTTCTTAATTAATTGCCATTGCCTGATTCAAAGGTGTTGCTTCTCGAAGCTAACTCGTGTTGTGACCACTTGGTGCTCTACGAAGGAGAATCGGAGGGAAACATAATCGCAAAGTGCTTTTTTTCATTCCTTTCATACATATTGCGATATATTTTTAGCCTAACTGGAGGGATTACTGGCTCGAAATTCCGAACGTCTAAATCCAATACGATGAAAGCAAGTTGGAAGCCGAACGGAGCCGTAAATGTCCGAGGAGCGATGGTATTATCGATATATTGGAAATTGATTTTACCAATGTTCGTTTAGTTCAAGTTCCGTGGAGTGGGAACACAACAACAATGGAGCAATTCGAAATATTAAAATGAAAACTTTCAAGCTCACATTTGGTGTATCGCATAAAACATTTCATTCGTTATTTCATTCATTTATTCCGTTCATTATTTTTCTCGTTCACTTATTTCTTTTTTTGAGAAAAACTTAATAAAACTAATTAATAAGTTATGTTTATTGAAGGTATTTCAATTTAATCTCGAGGATATATGTGATCAAATAACGAATTCGGTTCAAACAATACAACGCATTTGAGCCTGACAACAAATGGTAATATGTCAATCGTGCCTTCAATTAATTATTACTATTTGTGTCATAATGCCCAGCCGTTTCTGAATTTAGTTATTAATTCGTATCGTACCGAATTAATATTCCGGAACGGATATTATACGATTCGGAATTGTATCAAATTTGCGTTTAGCGAGAGGGAAAACACTCAAAATACAACGTTATGAGTCGTTTTTATGCTCGTTGCATTCCTTGTCGCCTCCCATTTTATTATCTGTTAATTTAAAAAAATAAAAATCGATAATTTTACGAGAAAATGGCTGAAAGTGTAAAGAAAAATGAATACCGTAATCGGAAACCGTCACTTTTGCTGTGCAAAATTGCACTTCAAAAGTGATACGCCACGCTATATTCATCAGCCCTCATTTTTCGTCAATTTTGGTCGTTTTCATGATTATGTTGCTCAAATTGTTGATTTTTGTGGTTCAGCGAGCTGTCGGCGACGGGGAGAAGAGGAGGAAGGGTGCTGCTCCACCAGGAGCAGCACCGATGGACAACTTTTGACGATAAGTTACTTTTTCTCACTTTTTCATTTCCATTTCTGTTCTTCTCTTTGGATATTTCAGGTTATTTTCGTCGACTTTTGGCTCGGGAGGAGGCCCCGAGAGGCCCGGAGCGGAATCAAGCCGCGCAGGCTAGGTGTAATACAGGATCGTCTATTTTTTGCGCTGTTTCTTGCTAAATTCCTTGTTTAATCGGATGGCAGTTGGTTTTTAATAATTAAAAACGAGAAAATGTGATTCTAGAAGGTGAATCGATGCCCAATTTTTAGTTTGAGTCACGCATTTCGCTGTTTTAAAAATTATCGACGACGAGAAAGCGTGAGCTTCCGTTAAAATGCTTGATATCACTCCGTTGTCGTCATTCACTTGATTTTCGGTTCAACATCTTTATATTTTAGAAACTTCGGGCACCATGGTTCGCATGAGCGTACTCGCCGATGCTCTTAAGACCATCAACAATGCCGAGAAGCGCGGAAAGCACCAGGTCCTCATCCGGCCTTGCTCCAAGGTTCGCATTTTTCAAGTGGTGTCAATCCAGTATTTGACATCGAGTTGGTAACTAATATTTTTAACGAGCTAGAGCGACTACAGTTGGATAAATTCCGCCCGATTTTTCTCATTGGTTTTACTGATTTAATAAATTTTAAACCACAATGGAACGGTTGGTTAGCCTATTGTGCACAATATAGTGAAATATGCGATTGCATTTCAGTGGTGGCCCCCTCGCCCTCCCTTGGCCGCATCTCTCCCCTCCCACGAATGCGACTTAGATGAGTACTTTTCTACTTTTTTGCCTTTTATTTGAATAGAACAGTAAAAGCTTGTGAAGAAATTTAAGATAACGATGCCATGGGCCAGCGTCAACGGAGGCATCTGAGGAGGAAGAGTATTTGTTTGGTTCGTTTTATCATTATTGTACTGTTTTGTGATAAATTTTGAGTCACAGAAATTACTTCTTGTTTATTCCATAACATAACAGGGATGGAGCAATTTGAATAATCAATTGGGTAGAGTAGGAATATAAATATTCGATCAGGAGAACATTCGAGGGGTTAGTCATAGGCGAGGGAGTAGTCGTCGAAATTGTTACCATTATCTTCTTCTTCGAGATGGTTAGTGATAGGTGCATTCATGTAACTCATTGAAGCAGAAACAGAACGTTGGCTGTGATATACAGAGGTTGAGGGGAACATTTGAGTTGAATAAGGTCTGGATAGAGAGGAGGATGCACGGGGAACTGTGGCGTAATTGGAAGTCGAGCTAGAGGTGCGAGAAACGGATGAAGCTTGACGGGAAATATAGGAAGCATTATTTCTAAAGAGGGGAGATGGAATAGAAGTAGTGGAGGGAAAGTGACTAGCCGTGGCGAGAGAAGGGGCACGAGGAGTGGAGGGGAATTGACTCGCCATGGTGAGAGAAGAAGAGACACGGGGAGTAGAGGGGAAGTGACTAGTTGTCGTGAGAGGAGAGGAGACACGGGGAGTGGAGGGGAACTGAGCCGCGGTGCTAGAGGGTCTTACGGCAGAAAGAAGGACAGGGGGTGTGTAGACAGCCCTTCTCGGCTGAGACACCACAAGTCTCTCCTGCTGTTTTCCCTCCTCGCGTCTAGCATTGTGGTTGATTCGGCCAAGGATGAGTCCTTTCCACTTCCTCTTCTGTGCCTTCACAGTAATCCGCCGACGATGGAGAACAACCTGAGGTGAACATATTATTACATCTGCTAATATATTGAATCGTATAAACGGTACCTTGATCAGCCACTCCAGCTTTTCCTGGTCCCGATCTGGATGGCTCAGAGTGGAGGAGTGGAAGAGAAGGACGTCCAGTTTTCCGGCGAAGCATTCGATGCTTTCCTCAGTGTCGTCGATTGCTGCTACCATCTCTTCTGTGATTCCCTCGTAGATTCCATAGAGAGGGCCTGTAGAGATCACAATTGATCGATCAGTAGGAATAGGAGTGGATGTAGGACTGATTGACTGACCTTTCTCGGGAGGAGGGAGTCTCTCCTTCAGATCAGCTACAGTACTCTCCAACTTAGTGATCTTGGTCAACCCCTCCTTGCTGGATTCCACCAGGAGGCGGCTCTGAGAAAAGATGTGAGCACGTTCAAACATGATGAGTAAGGGTTGGTTTACCTCGTGTCTCACTCCAACAGTGTCATTATAGATTTCTCTACAGGTCCTCTCCAATCTGTCCTGCCGAGCGTTCAACTTCTCGAAGTTTCCCTTCAGATCAACCAAAAATCGGTAGATCGTATCCAGAGTTACCGTACCTGAAAACGGGTAGTCTACAAATAATAAAGAGAGAAGTCAATACCGATTGGGGGAGAAGGGATGGGTGTGGGCAGATGAGTGAGAGCAGTCATTGGGGCGGGAGGGGCGCCAGTGTTCTTCTTCTTGGATGAGAAGGTTGACTTGGGAGGATGACTGGTAGCGGGAGTGTCTGCCACTGGAGGGATGGAGGTTCCTCGCTCTTTCTTCACTCGTTTGAGGTCCGGAGTGAGGTCGGGAGACATCTCGAGAACTTGCATGAATCTCGAGGCGGCACGCATTGGACGAGATCTCTTCCCCTCCTCTTCCACATCAGATTCGGCAGGCTCAACAATTGAGAACTGCAAAGATCAAAGGCTACACTGGTCAAAGATTACGGTAGTGAACGACAAGATCAACCTACTGGTTCCTTTCTCTTGCGAGGCTGCCTGATTTCCCCGTTGACAGCATCCTTCAGCAGCTTTTCCATCTCATCTCTCTTCCCCCCATTGACGTACAGAGCCTTTACCCTTGTCTTCCCTCCCTTCTTCACTACTTCGATATCCTCCCATGCCAACTCCGGGCCTCGAATGAAAGTGCGGTCGGTGATCTCATACCGATCGCCGATCTTCACAAGGCAGTATGACATCTAAGATACAATGAATTATCAGATATGAAATAACAGTAAAAGATTCGAATCAAGAGGTCAACAAAGAGAACAACGAGATGAGACGAGCGAATAAGGTACACTGATCCCCTATCTCTGAATTTCATCACGGTCGAGGGAGTGCTTCTCATGAGTAATGCTGATGAAATCACTTCATAGGACCATTCGTGTCTCAGCTGATCAACATTTTGTTATTCATGCATGTTTATTCACTCTCTCATTGGCTGTTCCAGATGTCTGAAAGGTCGTGGAAGGACAAAGTAGTCGGAAGGAGAGAAGCAGGACTGAGCTACGGGCAGATTGTAGAAAAATGCCACGAGATCGGGAAGAAAAAGGTCACTTTATTCAACAAGAAGTTTCATGTTTCGAGCATTCAGGTGTCTAAGTCATGGTTAGGAAATACCAGGACTAACCTTTATTCAAGACCCTTGACTGGCCTGCGGAGTCCCCGGATTTGAATCCGGTGGAAATGGCCTGGGCCATTATGAAGCAGTGGCTGCAGGCGGAGGACAAGGCCGGATCACTGGATGTACTCGAGAAGGGAATCAGGGAGTGGTGGTCGACCAGATTCACCAAGGAACTCTGTCGCAAACTATCCTACGGATGCAAGGGCAAATGGAAAAGGTGGCAAAGGCTAATGGAGGGCCCGTCTACGATTAAGTTCCTCCCCCATTTCCCGCTCCCTGTCTCATGTTTACATTTGTTTTCGTTCCATTGTAATAAACGAATCTAAGATGGATGGAATAACTTTATCACAAAACATACAAAAGGTGAACAAATACTAACCAAAACAATCCGCTCCTCCAGTGAAGAAGCAAGTGATCTGGAACAGGAAATAAATATTTAGTTATCACAATAAATTGGCAATATATAAAATGGTCCTAAGAATTACGCTAATCGGATAAAAAAGGATTTCTAAACATATGTCCCGCTGTACTCGAAATAAGTAAACAATAGCTTACCACAACTAAAAAAGAGCTGCCTCCGTCGATTCCAGCGAGTCCCCCAGCCGTCTAGAATTTCATCACAAGCTTTTACTGTTCTTTTCAATTTTGTTTTTAAATATAATGAATCACTCATCTGACGAGCAATCTATGGATGGCGCGGTGGTCTTCGATGATCTCGAACTCCCCGATGTATCCGTGCTTCATCATGACGGTCAGGAAACGGACGATTACCTGTGAATGTAATTATTGAACCACTTGGCAGCTCTACCAATTTTCTACATTATCTCTAAACACAAAATAGATGGAAAATGCGTGTTTGGTCGGAACTGTTTGATAGGAATTTTTAAAAAAGGCGAAATACGGGAGCCAAAATAAAAATTCGGCATAGCTTCGCCTCCATGAGTCACATTTGCACGTTTTAATTACAGCAGTTCTCCACCGAGTTCACGAGAAACGTAAAATTAAAAATCGAGCATTGGTTATACTCCTAGAGGTTTAATATTTGAGCACTGCGGAGAAAATCGTAGAACAATGAAAAATGCGAACCTTGGAGCAAGGCCGGATGAGGACCTGGTGCTTTCCGCGCTTCTCGGCATTGTTGATGGTCTTAAGAGCATCGGCGAGTACGCTCATGCGAACCATGGTGCCCGAAGTTTCTAAAATATAAAGATGTTGAACCGAAAATCAAGTGAATGACGACAACGGAGTGATATCAAGCATTTTAACGGAAGCTCACGCTTTCTCGTCGTCGATAATTTTTAAAACAGCGAAATGCGTGACTCAAACTAAAAATTGGGCATCGATTCACCTTCTAGAGTCACATTTTCTCGTTTTTAATTATTAAAAACCAACAGCCATCCGATTAAACAAGGAATTTAGCAAAAAACAGCGCAAAAAATAGACGAACCTGTATTACACCTAGCCTGCGCGGCTTGATTCCGCTCCGGGCCTCTCGGGGCCTCCTCCCGAGCCAAAAGTCGACGAAAATAACCTGAAATATCCAAAGAGAAGATCAGAAATGGAAATGAAAAAGTGAGAAAAAGTAACTTATCGTCAAAAGTTGTCCATGGGTGCTGCTCCTGGTGGAGCAGCACCCTTCCTCCTCTTCTCCCCGTCGCCGACAGCTCGCTCAACCACAAAAATCAACAATTTGAGCAACATAATCATGAAAACGACCAAAATTGACGAAAAATGAGGGCTGATGAAAATAGCGTGGCGTATCACTTTTGAAGTGCAATTTTGCACAGCAAAAGTGACGGTTTCCGATTACGGTATTCATTTTTCTTTACACTTTCAGCCATTTTCTCGTAAAATTATCGATTTTTATTTTTTTAAATTAACAGATAATAAAATGGGAGGCGACAAGGAATGCAACGAGCATAAAAACGACTCATAACGTTGTATTTTGAGTGTTTTCCCTCTCGCTAAACGCAAATTTGATACAATTCCGAACCGTATCATATCCGTTCCGGAATATTAATTCGGTACGATAGGTTTATCACGTGTATCGCGAGTCAGTGAATGAAATATTAGCTCCCCGGGAACAAAACCAAACTTTTTTTGCCTGATCTTTACTATATTTTAGTGGTAGAATGCCCAGGACGGATGATTTCGAAAAATATAGGTTATTGGTCCCAGAGCCGGCTTTTAGGAATTTTCCGGTTTTCCACCTGGCTATACTGTATATCAGCTCCCAGATGAGCTAGAAAGGTGGCTTTGGGCTCAATATGTTCGGAAAATTATTTTCAGCAACTTTTGTGTTGAGAGCATTTTTGAAAAGTCAAAACTGGAAAAGCTATAGAAGAAAAACCAATTTTCGAGAAAGAAAAAAATTATTTTCCATATCACGCAGGAAACTTTCAATGGATTTTTATTGAATTAAATCAAAGAACAAACATTAACACATGTAGAAAAAAATATTGAAGAGAGAAAAAGCTGACGCCTTTTTCAGGATTTTCGGCGCCAAACATGGTCATGTGGTATCCTTAATTTACTTTTTAGTTATAAATACAACCGATTTGAGTCATTTCTAGGACAGGAAAGTTTAATGATGCTCAAAAAACGAGAGTTCGGCTAACTTTCAAAAAATCGATTTTCACATCCTCAATTTTCCCCAAATTTGGGCATTTATAATTTTTCACGTGGGTAAGTTCATCCAGGATCTGTATGTATTATTTGTAGTAGACTCCGACTAGATTTAATATTTATTGAAATTGGTAGATCCATGGTTTCGAATCCCTTGGATTCTTCGCTCGAAAATGCCTCCACGGGAGTGTTACAAATTTTCAAAATTAGTTTTCAGCTGAGATTGTGTGATTACTGATCGGATTTGTGGATCAAAAATCTCGAAAATAACGTATTAGTCACAATAAGCCGAGAAGTTAACGAATCAATACTTTTCTAAAGAAATCGAAAAAAATTAATAATTTTCGAATCATGATATATTGCATTTTGGCTATGTTTTCTTAATAAGCCGTCCAAAATATGATTTTAAATGCACAAATCCGATCAGTAATCACACAATCTCAGCTAAAAACTAATTTTGAAAATTTGTAACACTCCCGTGGAGGCATTTTCGAGCGAAGAATCCAAGGGATTCGAAACCATGGATCTACCAATTCCAATAAATATCAAATCTAGTCGCAGTCTACTACAAATATTACATACAGATCCTGGATGAACTTACCCACGTGAGAAATTATAAATGCCCAAATTTGGGGAAAATTGAGGATGTGAAAATCGATTTTTGAAAGTTAGCCGAACTCTCGTTTTTTGAGCATCATTAAACTTTCATGTCCTAGAAATGACTCAAATCGGTTGTATTTATAACTAAAAAGTAAATTAAGGATATCTGGAATGAAAATATTCTGATTGTTTACCACATGACCATGTTTGGCGCCGAAAATCCTGAAAAAGGCGTCAGCTTTTTCTCTCTTCAATATTTTTTCTACATTATTAATGTTTGTTCTTTGATTTAATACAATACAAATCCATTGAAAGTTTCCTGCGTGATATGAAAAATATTTTTTTTCTTTCTCGAAAATTGGTTTTTCTTCTATAGCTTTTCCAGTTTTGACTTTTCAAAAATGTTTTCAACACAAAAGTTGCTGATAATAATTTTCCGAACATTTTGAGCCCAAAGCCACCTTTCTAGCTCATCTGGGAGCTGATATACAGTATAGCCAGGTGGAAAACCGGAAAATTCCTAAAAGCCGGCTCTGGGACCAATAACCTATATTTTTCGTCATCATCCGTCCTGAGTATTCTACCACTAAAATATAGTAAAGATCAGGCAAAAAAAAATGGTTTTGTTCCCGCACTCCTAGACTGGCTCGTGATACGTGTGTTATACTCTTCCATCACCTAGGAATTGTTTGGCAAGAAAACATCACATGTCAGATTTCAAAGCGAAAGTATAGCTTGTAGTTCGTAGCTGGTTCACAGCTTCATGCAAACAGAAAGCAACAATAGATAAGCGAGATTTGTCAGGATTAGGATTTTGCGGCTTGACGCGGCACCACAAAAGACAACGATAGATAAGAGAAAATGCGAAGGATTAGGAAGGGCTTTCAACTCGCGCCTCACCCTTTAGAAACAAACATAATAAATCGGTCATTATTACCATTCACTTGATCTTGTCATATCGTCATATCATGAAAGTGCGATAAATGTGATGACGTAATATCGAGTTTTCTTATATTCGAGATTAAAATCCCCAATTTTAGCACGAGCTGCAGCGCATGATTTGACTTCCATTATTTCCATTATTGTTATTTGTCCATTATATTTTCATTTTGCGATGTGTTGTCCATGTATTCTTCAATAAAAATACAATGATAAACATTGGTTACTATTTGTATTGCCCGTTTAATAGAAATACGAGCTTCAAATTTCAGTATGCGCTGGAGTGTTCTTTCTGGGATGTATCATATTTGCGCTTGGAACTCGTTGTATTGGGTTTGTCATTATACCTATATTTGATTATCCAATATACATTTCAGGACGGATAACATATCTACCACGTTAAATCCATGTACATTTGCATGTTTTTGTTTTATAATTTTGAATACTAAGTTTCAGTAAGTTATCAATACATCTGTCCTGAGGGATTCGATCTTGTGCAAGGACAATGTCGCGGATTCGTTCGACAGCTTACCTACGCTATCAATGAAGTCGTTATTCTAATCATATTTTTTACGCATCTCTCCTTATCTGCTTTAGATGTCTATTTTTTCAGATTATCTTTAATGACATTGACATATGTGCAGCGTTCAACGGCTATCATCCCATTATCCATAATGATGAAGTATGCTGTTGAGTGAAGCATTAAACTCATTATATATCCAGGAGCACAAATACTGGGGCAGCTATCCTAAAATAAATGATTCTTCAAGAGATGTAATTATAATCGGTAATTCGATTCGAAGAATCATAATTCACATTTTGTGAAGGGATAATATGCAACACATCATCTCATAAGTGGATGTGGGCCGATGGTTCCACCATCGACTTCATGCCTTCCGACCTCGATCCGGGTAAGGGTTCCAAAAATGTAGTTTTCTCCTGTATGCCTAATCATCAGCATGTGTATACCCACATCAGAAAAACAAATTGTGCTTGTGCTGATATTTCTATCTTCTCTTAATATACAAAAATAATCAGAATTAGATGAACAATAATGCATATTAATTCGGCAAACTCTCTCACCTTTCAACCGATCCACCAGTCGGATGAGAACGATGACATCATACCGTCTTTGGCATATCAAAGGCGACATGACGTCACCGTCCTCATGCAATCTAGTGCCGATCCAAAGAGTGTGCGGAATAAACGAAAAATGATAACGTTTCTCTAACGCTACACAGATTTCAAGAGGCGATGTCATTCGAAAGGGCTCTGGTATTACATTCGAGGATACCCAGACGGTTGGGCGTACTGTAAGAATCTTCATTTTATACACTATTATCTCTTCCTACTATATCACTTCAAAATTCATCGTGAGGTTAATCAGAGTATCCTGCACCACCACAAGAATTATACCATTAACATGCCGTTGCGCTTTTGAGCGTAATTAAAATTCTTTGTAGTTCTCTGTAGGTAATCGATGATTTCCCCTGTAGTTTGATGGGGAAAACATAGTGCGATTATCGTAGTATTTTGTTTTCAACATTTCATAATATTTTCTAATTACAACGCAATTTGCACAAAACAATCTCACATGTACAGAATATTCATTACCCCAGTGTAGTTGATTGCAGCTCCCAGTAAACAAAATTATAACAATTTAAATGTTGAAAAAAATCCACCGAAAGCCCCAGAACCATTACACACCTTATGCTTTGCAAATTTTAAAAAAAATCATTATAAGAATTAAATTACAGTGTTCGTCAAACATTTTGCAGATGATGGAATTCAGGACGAAGTTGGTGACTACGACATAAATTGTATTACTGACCTGCAAAAGCCGGATATTAGTGACGATGAGTGCTTTAACTTTGAGAAGTCGGATTCGATGTGCTACGGCGTGAGATTTTTTTTATAAATCTTCCACAAATTAGCCATACTTGGGGAGGTTCTTGATCATCTTATTATTAGGCCCATGCAAAATTCTATGTCAACTCAGGTCTCAAATGACGCTGAACATTGGACGGATGCTAAGAATACTTGTGCAAAATATGGTGGCAATATGGCCTCTATCCACTGTGATCAGGTTAGTTTTAGGAAAACAAATCATACATATTTCAATGCGAATTGCAATGTTTAGGAAAACTCATTTATCCGACGGATGGCTGTATCGAAAGGGTATGCTGATGGAGTGTTGTTGGGAGCAGTAGTTTCCGGAAAAAGCAACAATTTCTCATGGATGGATGGCTCTGAATGGAATTACACGAACTTCAAGCCAGGTATATAAGTAATCTGTTTATGAGACAATATTTCTTTCTCAAAGGATACCCAATCAACGGTAACGGCGACTGCATTGTCATGAATACCGCAGACGTTAATGGTCAATGGACGAATTATGATTGCTCGGCAAATTTTCCGTTCGTATGTGAAAGGAAACGTGAGCGTGTTGCAAAAATACCAGTGAAAATAATTTAACAGCATTCGCTGATTTACCGTCATAAACTTGTCCTGGCGGAGATATCAAGGAGGGAGATATTGTGAGTTCTGACATTCTATTTTGTAGGGTTTTAATATTTTTGAGAATATGTGATAATAAATATTATAAAAATCAGGTTCACACGCCAGGATTCCTTGCAGATGCATCTACATTTTGCGACTTTTTTCTGACTGTTGATGCTGGAAAAGTAGTGGAAATAGAGGTTCGAACCATTTATCTTGACGAAATGGACAGCTGAAGAAGAAGAAACCTAGATGACCTCACCTTTTAGGTGTTGCTGCTCGAGGCAAACACGCATTACGATTACTTTGTCTTGTATGAAATAGCATTCGGTGGAGGCGTGATTGAATTTCAGTTGATTTCTCGTCCAAAAATTTCATTAAAGTCTGACTGGAGGAATTGGAGGCGTAAAGTACAGAACAACTTCATCTAATACGATGAAAGCAAGCTGGCAGCCTAAGGGAGCTGTAAATGTCAGAGGGGCCATGGTATGTCTAACTTCGGTTATTGTATGATCAGCATTTCGTTCAGTTCACCTTTCGCGGCGTGTAAACGCTCGACCAATTCTACAAAAAAACGAACACCATTCATGTTTTATAGAAGAAATAGCAATGCACTCATTCTAAACGATAAAGTTTTAACAATAAATCTCGACGTTTGCCGCGTGTTCAGCGCTGAGCTCTCGTTTGAACCCACATATTTTCATATGAAATTAGAGTGTAGGTTCAAATTAGTACCATACCTTTTTATCGATGTATAAGGAAAGAGGTGATGGAATTGATTAGAAAAATGAGTGACGCAATTTACATCTAAATCATCTTCAAGGAGTTCATTATTGTATATGTTCGTAGTTCAATTACGTAAAAGAGTTCATTATTTTATATGCTTGTAGTTCAATTCTCAAGATAAATTTGCAAGTGTACTTTCGAATCAAAGTTTATCGACAATGACTGTTCAATTTGTGCATATTCTTTGTGAGACTTCGTTCAACACCAATGCAGATTATCAAGCACGAATAGACGGCTGATTTATCGTCACAGATTTATCTTCCAAAAAATCTGAAATGTGCAAATAAATAATCGAAACATCTCTTACACAACAGTGTTTGCCTATCATGCATGCTCATAATTTCAAATTACATATCAATTTCCTAAGGATATTTGTTCTGAGCATTTTGAAAAGTGATTGAATCTAAAAACGCAATGTTTTACCTTGCCCACTACTTGCTTGTAGCAGGACATCGTGCTGTAGTGGTTAAGCATAAATTCGTAGCGTTGAACATTGCGAACAATTTGACCGTTCACTTAATGGGGAACATATACATTTAGAAAACATTTGCACGTTTCAGTTATTTTCATTATGATGTTGAATGTTGGCAAAAAATAACGCATTTTTAAACTTGATATCATATGTGCGTAGGAAGGATGTACATTTATATATGTATACTACCCTAATTACTATGTGAGATGTCAGAACAGACATATCGACAAAATAAGAACATAAATGATATTTTGAACATATACTTTACATATATATCATATCACGCCTCTCATAAGAGAATGGAGGTGAGCTTGGGAATGGTGAAATGAGATCTAACCGGTTTTGGTCACCATGAGGCATGCTTGAGCGACCCCCGAAGCTGCATTGTTGGGGGTACGACATTTGCGCAACCGACATTTGCGCAACGGAGCGCCATTCGCTTGAAAATTGGAATAGCAACATGTGAGTTGTTTAATTGTTACCAGTATGAGCTGCCATACCTTTGCATATACAATTCTTGTTTCCCGGCGATCATGAGTTTCAACGTATATGGGTAATGGAAATTCATATACCATGAAGTCGTTGATTTGGAGTGAAACTCAACATCGCCTGGTAACAAGAATTGTATATGCAAATGTATGGCATCACATACTGGTAACAATGAAACTCCCACGTTGCTATGTCAACTCTCAATCGAACGGCGCTCCGTTGTGAAAATGTCGGTTGCGCAAATGTTGCATTGTGCACACTTCATTATGGAGCTCGCTACGTAGTGCCTGATCCAGACACCTCCCACTTTGAGAGCTGTTTTCTTAGATACTCTGAAAGATATGCCAAATTTGACATCTGAGTGACCCCAACTCATTTTTTGCTAGCTCTATCGATCTATCACAACCATTTTCTCTAAAATGCATGTTCAAAATTGGTACACTTCATATCAGTTTTCTCAAAAATGCAGGTGAAGAACCAGCTCCAATTGTCTTACTAGATACAGCTCAGCGAGAGCTTTCTTGGATACTGTTTCCAATGAGTGGTTTGCCAAAACAATGTAAACACTTTCTGTGGGAGTTACATTCTGTAAACATAATCTGAATCGTTTGAACATTATTGTCAACATTCATTTTCATTCCACGCCGCGCGGCCAAAATATATTTTTTTTCTCGGAATTCCTGTTGAAAATAAAGTTTAAACGATTCAGATGAAGTTTACAGGATTTTGTTTTTTTTTTCGCAAACAACTCATTGGAGAGCTCTCGTTGAGCTGCATCTAGTAAGAAAAATTGAGCTGCGTCTTCACCAACATTTTTTTTTTAGAAAAAAAATGACCTGAAGTTTATCAATTTTTGAAAATGCGTTTTAGAGAAAAAAATGGTTTTGATAGATCGATACAGCTCGAAAAAAATGAGTAGGTTCCACTCAGAGGACAAATTTGACATATCTTTCTCAGTATCCTAGAAAACAGATCACAAAGTGGGAGGTGTCTGGATCAGGCACTACGTAGCGAGCTCCAAAATGAAGTGTGCACAATGCAACTGCGGGGGTCACTCAAGCATGCCTCAGCGTGGCCAAAACCAGTTAGAATTCATATCACGATTTTCCCTCCATTCCCAAGAATCACGATTCCAGCTCGATTCTCTCGTGAATGGTGTGATAGTATGAACATATGCGATAAGCATATCACGCGTTTCATCGTAGAATCGCAAACATCCATGCACAAGGAAAAGCTGACCCTCCAATTTCTCATCGATTTTCGATAGACCCTGTATAGGGGACCTCTGAGCCAGAGTAAGAGAGGAGGTAGATCAAAAGCATTCGTGGTAGATCGCTTCAAAAATTGACTTTGACAGTCCGTTTTTTGATCGTATCGCCGTTTATATTCAACTTGGCGAAAAACGTCTGGCAGAAATGTGTGTTTTGAAGTGCTCTTCAAGATGAGAATGTGTTCGACTCGATAGGTTGCTCATGGTGCATGCTTCATGCCAAATCATCGACAGAATATGGGACCTATCCAAATTTTGTCTCATTCGATGAGGCTCGTCGAGAGCTCTCGAATGATATGCTGAATGACTTACTAAAGCCGGATCTCAAATGTAGTTTTGATCGAAAAACCATTTGTAAACCCTTAGTCCTTCATTTTCGACGCTTTTCGACCCACCTAATCGAGCGAGACAAAGGGAAATTCGGTAATTACGAATCATTCCATCCCGTGTTCCGTAGTGGGTTGGTCGAAAATCATCGAAAATGAAGGACTGAGATTTTGAAAATGGTTTTTCGACCAAAACTAAATTTGAGGTCCGGCTTTAGTAGGGCATTCAGCATATCATTCGAGAGCTCTCGACGAGCCTCATCGAATGAGACAAAATTTGAATAGGTCCCATATTCTGTCGATGATTTGGCATGAAGCATGCACCACGAGCAAGCTATCGAGTTGGGCACATTCTCTTCTTGAAGAGCACTTCAAAACACACATTTCATCTGCCAGACGTTTTTACCTAAGTCGAAAATTAACGGAGATACGAACAAAAAACGGACCGCCAAAGTTAATTTTTGATGTGATCTACCAGGAAGGCTTTTGATCTACCACCTCTCTTACTCGGGTTCAGAGATCGGTTGAGATCGGTTGGGGGGTTGTCTTTCAATGTGCAGGGGTTGTGAAGAAACTGCGATTCTACGATGAAACGCGTGATATACATATGCAATAAACATATACATATACTATAATCACATATACGCACTATACATATATACCATACCTTCTTCTTTGCAGACAAACAGGCGAATGCATGAGCTTCCGTCTTTATACACTTCAAAGGTCGCCCCGAAATTCTATGAACAAATTATTGTTGCAATTATTAAACTATCATTTTTTGCGTCAGTATGAGCAATCTGCTATACAATTCAAAAGTGCAAGTAATTGTGCAAGTAAAAACGCATTACGTCTGAAAATATGCATTTCGAAAATAAAACAATAAATACACATGCTATATGTTCATAACCAACCATTAGGGAATGTCGAAATTCGTTTCTTCTGAAAAGAGTGTAATTGGCAGCATGTTGGACGGCACTATTGGATAATTGGCCCGCGCCTTCCATCTTTGCCGCATTTATTTATACGCAACATGACATCATTTTCGGAAGCGCATCCCCAATGTGATGGAGATGGTGTGAGTAATTATAGGGGGAGGAGCGCGGGTGGGCCAAACATCCAAGAAGTGCCAATCGTACAACCAAACCTTATCACAGCCTGCTGCAATCTCTTCTTTCTGCATTGGTTTCATGCTCGCAGGCCAGGCGAGTTGGTCTAAATTAGCTTCATTTGATGGAACTGTAAAATAATTGGTGTGGAGGCACTAGGTCGGATGAGAACTATAAAGTCATTCCGCCTTCGCTAAGTCAAAAGCAGCATGACGTCATAGTGCTGAAATGGAACTAGCTATGAATTATAACATTTATAGATATATCTAATGTTGCGAACAGAAATATCATCCGATCTCTCAAAATATCAAGTAAATTCTACGCACAGTACATGCTAATCGCCTTACCCTTATGCGGCCACGGCGGCCCGCGGCGGACCGCGGATTCCGCGGATCGATTTTGCGGGAAGAATGCAATTTTTCACCATTCATTTTTTTTGATTTTCAAATTCATTCACATTAATAAAATAGATAAATCGATATTTTGAATGTGTCAATGCCTCAACCTACCGTAGTCGCAGTTTGCGATAACACTTTGCCAGTCGCTTTCACAACTGAGATTACGGTAGGTTGAGGTATTGCCACATTCAAAATATCGATTTATGTATTTTTTAAACGTGAATGAATAGTCTATCTGATGCGAAAATTTATTGAAAATTTGAAATTCAAAAAATCGAATGGTGAAAAATTGCATGCTTCCCGCAAAATCGATGCGCGGAATCCGCGGTCCGCAGCGGGCCGCCGCGGCCGCATATGGACAAGGCGATTAGCATGTACTGTACAGTTTCAAACTAAAAGTGCATAGCTACAGATGGTTTTGCAATATATTGTAGTCGCAGGAAAGAGGCACATAATAAATCAGATGTATTTGCAACACCACACTGATCGCTTCTATGGTTTTCCTTTTCTATATACATTTGGCGTTGTTTCTGATTTATTTCCAGTACCGTAACTTGCTCAACATATGATCAGTTATTTAGAAATATAACATAAAATACGACAAAATTGATCAAAAAATCAATGCTGACCTGGATCTTCCTTTTTAGTCGCTGGCATTTCCGGGCATTTCGGCGGAGCGGTCTCAGCCCCACAACCTCTAACTAAAATATAAAAATGAATAAAATATAAATTTATGTTTTGAAATGTGTTAAAAATAGAATAATCTGGAGCAGTATTCAAAGACTATTATTTGAAAGAATATTATTGTAATTAAGTCAGCTTACTACTTCGTTTTGAGATGTTAACTGCCTTTCGTTTGCGTATGATAATGAACACCACGGCTATTATTATTGCGACCGCACAAAGGCACCCTATGACTGCCATGGTGGGAACCAGCCATCCCCTGAATAGGAATTGTTATTGATAATTACATTTTAGATTATATTATTCCATTACTAGCCAGTCTGGCCCCCGCCGTATGTATTTTTTAAACGTGAATGAATAGTCTATCTGATGCGAAAATTTATTGAAAATTTGAAATTCAAAAAATCGAATGGTGAAAAATTGCATGCTTCCCGCAAAATCGATGCGCGGAATCCGCGGTCCGCAGCGGGCCCCCGCGGCCGCATATGGACAAGGCGATTAGCATGTACTGTACAGTTTCAAACTAAAAGTGCATAGCTACAGATGGTTTTGCAATATATTGTAGTCGCAGGAAAGAGGCACATAATAAATCAGATGTATTTGCAACACCACACTGATCGCTTCTATGGTTTTCCTTTTCTATATACATTTGGCGTTGTTTCTGATTTATTTCCAGTACCGTAACTTGCTCAACATATGATCAGTTATTTAGAAATATAACATAAAATACGACAAAATTGATCAAAAAATCAATGCTGACCTGGATCTTCCTTTTTAGTCGCTGGCATTTCCGGGCATTTCGGCGGAGCGGTCTCAGCCCCACAACCTCTAACTAAAATATAAAAATGAATAAAATATAAATTTATGTTTTGAAATGTGTTAAAAATATAATAATCTGGAGCAGTATTCAAAGACTATTATTTGCAAGAATATTATTGTAATTAAGTCAGCTTACTACTTCGTTTTGAGATGTTAACTGCCTTTCGTTTGCGTATGATAATGAACACCACGGCTATTATTATTGCGACCGCACAAAGGCACCCTATGACTGCCATGGTGGGAACCAGCCATCCCCTGAATAGGAATTGTTATTGATAATTACATTTTAGATTATATTATTCCATTACTAGCCAGTCTGGCCCCCGCCTACGGCGGGGGCCCCGTCCTAGCGAATTTCAAAAATTTAAATCATAAATCTGACCCACGGAATAATGGATGACCCATGGCTAATTATCGATTAGTATACGGTAGTTGACCCAATGCTAATTATTGATTGGTATACGGTAATTCAAAGATCAAAGGTCAAAATCATAAATCTGACCCACGGAATAATGGTTGACCCATGGCTAATTATCGATTGGTATACGGTAGTTGACCCAATGCGAATTATTGATTGGTATACGGTAATTCAAAGATCAAAGGTCAAAATCATAAATCTGACCCACGGAATAAGAGTTGACCCATGGCTAATTATCGATTGGTATACGGTAGTTGACCCAATGCTAATTATTGATTGGTATACGGTAATGGTTCGAAGTCTTCATCAGTACCTCCCCCCCCCGATTTCGCAATCACCCTATTTCGCAATCCGAACGGACTTACAGACGCACACAGCACTTTATATATAGGTAATGATATTTCCCGGAAAAATAATCAAAATTGCAATTTTGTAAACATGTTTCTTATCCTCCGGTCGCAGGTTTCTCCGTTTTCTTATTTCTTTCTGTACGTTCTTGCTTCAGAACGAGCACACGCGAATTCGCTTCAGTCCACAGTTTGTTATACTTTTCCAAGTTCTCATTGAGTTCCTTTATCCCACTTTCAAGATCTTCATACTTATTTTTGGCGATTTTGTATAGAGCTTCTGTATTTCTCGTTTTATTAGCAATATCGGTGCTTGAAGATGCCCTCAGTTGTATTTGAGCCTCGAGAGTTACGTTCTTTGCTTCTCCAATTACTTCATTAACTTGTTCTAGCTCTTTTCGGGTCGCATTGAGTGGCACTTCAACATTATCCTTGTTTTCCCCAGCTGTTGACAGTGCTTCGGCCGCTTGTCTAATCGAATCATCAAGGTTTGCTAAGCGACTGTCTAGAGTCCGTTTTCTTGATTTAGCTCGATTTTCTTCTGATATTAGGGCTAGTTGTGCATTTTGCGCGCCTTCCTCTAATTCGCGTGCTCTTTTGCTGGCGTTTTTGGCTCGAATCAAGTCACCTCGATAAGTGTTCAATGCAGTATCATAAGGATCACACGTTGGCTTGTTTATGGGTAGATTACAATTGACAGTAACTTTTAGCTCCTCCGTAATACGAATATCGTGCTCAATCGCGCCTTCCTCGGCTAATCTGTCTCTTGTTGCATTAACCGCTGTCTCAACCTTTATTGCTTCCTTGGTCAATATGTTTGCCAACAGGGGTAGTCGCTGAATCTTTCAATTCGTCTTTTGTATTATTCATATCCATGCTTTCGTTGAACTTTAATTCATACAGTTTCAGGACCCGACCCAGATCAAACTCGAAATCATGAATGTTCTGTATTAGAATTTTAACCTTTGGTTCATTTTCTTTCAGAATCTTGCCGGCCGCATCAATTATCGCTTGCAGTTTGCTAGTCTCTTCGTTTGCCAATTTCTTCAGCCCCTCCCAGGCACTCTTTTTGGTTTCATAATCACGCGTCGGCTCGACAGCCTCATCTTGCTTTAGCTTCAATGCCTTTGCTGATTCGTCTTTGAGCTTTTGATAGAAAGAAGTTGCGTTCTCTGCCTTTGTTATTTCAGTTCCTATCTCAGCGAGGGTGTAATTTGCGAATAACTCGGTTGGATTGGAGCCCGCGCCAGCGCCCGACCCAAGGGGCATCGCCTGCAAGACATATTTGCCAGTTAATAATTCTTTATCATGCGATATGATAAGGTGATTAGGAGTAAATGTTACAGGCAACTTATAAGCATGATAATACGATGTCATATATAGATGACAAAGGGATACGACCAATTACAAATGAGAGTGAATTAGAGATACGAGGAGTAATCAATATTATGAATAGTTTTAACTCTGAGCGAGAAAAAATCACTATTTCTAGAGATAACAATATTATTAGGTATACGATTCCACAGTGTTACAACTCTATTGGTGAGGAATAAGTGGTAGAGAGTGGATGTGGAGTGGTGTTTACGTAATTGGAAGAGATTGGGGCGTCCAGGTCTAATAGGTGACGCATAATTTGTGAAATCAGTTAACGCATAATTTGTTAACGCATAATTTGTGAAATCAGTTAACGCATAATTTGTGAAAAAATAACTAGTTTACAAAGATATTGATTTATTTTTAAATGCGGTTTAGAAAAAAAAAATTAGAACAAGCATAAGACAGCTGATGCGATAGCTATACTTACTTCTACGACATATTTCAAGCTTGCGAAGAACATGCAAATCTTGTGCACCGTCGGGTTTTTCATTACGTAGATAAACGAATCTGAACGTTCTCATTTGAGTGAGGTCATTGCACGGTCGACTATCAAAAACAACTATCCAAATATTTGTTTCATATACAAATAAACAAATTCGAGGATTAGAAATCATATGAAATGAGGAAATGATGAATATTATGAGTGACATGTATCATACACAAATATGTGGATAGTTATTTTTGTCTAGTGCACATGAATCACCAGGGGTTGTCTTCGCTAGCATTCTCTCACATCGACTGATGCCGTGGAAAAAGTCAAGGATATTAGGGCATTTTTTATTCCCCGCAATATCTCAGCAGAGTTAGCGACCTGACAATTGGAACATAGGGTGGAAAATATATTTACACCCAAAATTCCAAAATTCCAAAATTCCAAAATTCCAAAATTCCAAAATTCCAAAATTCCAAAATTCCAAAATTCCAAAATTCAATTCGCTAGCACTACAGTGAGCTGAGATGGGAAATTGCGGGGGATATCCAAAAGTTTCCCCTTCTCCTCGACTATTTCCACGGCATGGCAAGAGTCATTGACATGGATCTCATATTGGAATTTGTTTTACTCTATTCTTTTCAGATGATTTTCAGGTGTTTACATCTCATGAGCTTTTGTTTATGTACCGCACGTAAAGAATACCGGAAACAACAAAAATTCCGATAAAATATCTCTAGTCATTGAGCAACATTTTCAAATGTGGTTAGCAACAAACAAACAACGTACCCCAGTAGTCGTTGGTTGGCCGTTTGCCAGAGATGTCGACCTGGACAGGGGCAGGGGCGGGGCTGGAGTCGACCTGTTCAAGGCCAGGGGAGGGGCTGACGTCGACCTGGACAGGGACAGGGGCGGGATTGGTATCGACCTGTTCAGCCGCAGGGGCGGGGCT
Organism: Pristionchus mayeri; assembly: GCA_036245805.1. Lineage (NCBI taxonomy): Eukaryota > Metazoa > Nematoda > Chromadorea > Rhabditida > Neodiplogasteridae > Pristionchus > Pristionchus mayeri. The sequence continues at coordinate 3,901,584 of BTRK01000002.1, read as the reverse complement.
GGTCTCAACTTGGACAGCTGCAGGGGCGGGGCTGGTCTCAACATGGTCAGCTGCAGGGGCGGGGCAGGTCTCAACATGGTCAGCTGCAGGGGCGGGGCTGGTGTCGACCCGGTCAGGGGCAGGGGCGGGGCTGGTCTCGGCCTGATCGGTGGCAGCAACGGAGATGAGCGAGAGGAGGAGAAGCTGAAGAGATTATTTCTCAACGAGCACACTATTTTGATTGGTTGAACTCGGATTAAGGGTACAGAAGTGGGAGTAAAAATGACAAGGGATTCACTACTCGCTTAGGAAACATCCAAGAATCTTAGTACTGGAACGGCAACGGAGTACGGTTTTTCAAATCGTTATCTGGATATTATTACTCAAATTTATGAACTTCACTATGTCGTCACAATTCTTCTATCTCGTTGAAATGGCGTTTTCCCGTGATATTGTTGAGGTAGCGGAACCGTTTTGAGACGAAACTGAGCGGTAGTCGATCAACTGTTTGCGTTTCTTCGAAAATCATTTGCAGTATATCATCGGGGAGGACCGGGATCTGATCAGTATTAGGGATGGCTTGGCAAGAAACGGTCTCTTCATACTGCACACTCTCTCGCCGGTCCGATAGGTGAGAGAGTGTGTAGTTTGAAGAGAGTCATGTCTTGCGAAGCCATCCCTGATCAGTATCTTCCGATCGAGGCTTCTTAGAAGCAGAATTAGTAGAGTTCGAGAAATGACACCACAGTCTCTTCATTCTACTCACTCTCTCACCGATCGACCGGTCTAGAGAGTGTGCAGAATGAAGAAAGCGTGACCCGAATTTCGAACTCTAAGAATTAGTTGACTGCAAGAAAATATAATGTGGCATCGACTTGTTTCACTTACGTAATGCAAATGAGGTAAACTATCGTTATTTAAGGCCATTTTGTGAATCGTCTCATAGTAGAGTGCGATATTCGGGTAATCGTATCTTCATTGCAAATGCTCTCTCTCGAGCGGCCGAGCCGAGAGAGATTATTGAAAATGAAGAGACCCGAATAGCGCAATCTGTCTCCAATTGTTCCGGTGGGAATGCGAGTTGAAGGCGATGCACAGAAAAAAACAATAATACGTGCACATACGCCAGACATTTCACCGCCGCCAATATTGCAATGTGGATGAGACCTCTTCGACAGATTATCCATGATTGCTTCCTATTGTATGGCGTCCACACCGTGGTGGCACGGCTCCACTGCTCTAGTCCAATTCTCCTGACCTTGAGGGCCCAGTGCGCTTTCCTTTTCAGTCCCTCCTCGATCCAATCCCTCAGCTTCGTGATCCCGCGCACGCGTTCATTCCTCCAACGATCTTCCAGCGTGAATCCCAAAATCTTCCTCTACATCTCTCTTTGGGTAACACTCAGCCGCTCTTTCTCACGCTCACTCCAGGCACTTAAATAAGCAACTAAGATACGCTTGCATGTGTGGAATGAAAGACAAAATATATGAGCCTGTTTGCCCAAGAATCGAGCAAATCGAGTCTGTTCTGGCACAGTCCAAAAACTATTCTCTGTTACTTTGTACTTTGGGGTAATCAAGGGTGCTGAAAACACTGGGCATATTCATTTTTCCTCCAGAGTCTTCGTTGGCTCCAGACGTGGTCACGTCGAAAACAGGTTTTCACGTGTATCGGCTCTCCGGAAGGTGCTAAAAATATGCGATTAAGGTTCCCGGGGTATAATTCGATGCTAATGACGCCTATCTAATTCATTTTTCATGAATTATTGAAATATTTTTTTTTAAATGCAACTTTTTGTACAGCTAAAAGTACGCGGGTGAGTTATATCGATTGAAGTGCCTTGACGAGAGGATTCAGAATCTGTATTTTCATCCAATTTCAGTCAGCCGTTTCTAAGATTGAAAGCAATTAGTGAAACGAGAACGGTGGAAAACGGCGCTTCTCTGCCGTTTCCCTCGCCACGCCTCTGTTTTCTACCCCCTGGCAGCTCTCTCGGTGAGGGAAGGGAGAGGGAGCCGCGAGAGCACAGCCTTTCCCCCGTTCTCGTCTCACTAATTGCTTTCAATCTTAGAAACGGCGGTACGAAAATTGCTGAAATTTGGAATTCTGAATCCTCTCGTCCAGGCGCTTCAATCGATACAACTCACTCGCGTACTTTTAGCTGTACAAAAAAGTTGCATTTTTAAAAATTATTTTAATAATTCATGAAAAATGAATTAGATATGCGTCATCAGCATCGAATTCTACCCTGGGAACCTTAATCGCGTATTTGTAGCACCTTCCGGAGAGCCGATACACGTGAAAACCTGTTTTCGACCTGACGACGTCTGGAGCCAACGAAGGCTCTGGAGGCAAAATGAATATGTCCATCGTTTTCAGCACCCTTGATTACCCCAAAGCAAGCGAGGTGGCGCAGTGGTTGTGTGCCAGGAATGCGAATCCGATGGTCATGAGTTCGACCCCCCTCGCCTGCAGATCCACCCAGACCGGGGGTTAAGAAATAGGTCAGAAATCCCCCACCACGTGCACACAACACGGGCGGTAGCCTCACGCATAGGTCGCTGATAACCTCAGGACAGACTGAACGCAGAATTGGCGCGGGGGTGGCAAACCAGCCTTGCTTGGATGCCTCAACTTACTTTACTTTTTTTTACAGAGTTACAGAGAATTGATGGTTATTAAGTGTGCCAGGTATTGCTCGATTCTTAGACAGACGAGCTCATATATACAAAAATGTGAAAAAAATCTTTTAAAAAATGAGGGATTGATAAGACAAGTCAACATAACTATCCATGGTACAGCGGCTGTCACGGAACAATAAACTCAATTGGCACAATGCCAACAACTAAATCTGTGCGCAGTATTAGCGGGAAAAATCTATTTTGCTGACTCATTCAGATTATGTCTCCTGCGTAGAATGAAGATGCATTTTTGTATACCATATATTTCGATAATACTTCTTGTTGAATACATACCCTAAGAAACATTTTTTTTATAATTGTCCTCGCATTTGCAAATTTTATCGATCCTTGCATTTAATTATGAAGCGTTTTCAGTTTGCAAATGCCTGACAATAAAATCAGTCTATCAACTATTCCTGGAGATATAATCCGAAAGGTGACTCGAATTGTGGATTTGGAATCGATCGACGAAATGCGTTTAGTGAGGAAATTGCTTGATTAAGCTATTCAAATATATTGCGGGTCCACAGTGGTAGACCGCGAACCGGATTAGCAATCCCTATTATGTACTATACTTTTCACATATAATCGGTTTTCACCTCAGATTTCCCCCGCTTGGAATTCATATGCACTTGATTTCCTCGCGGACAGCACGTTATTTCCTAAACTCGAATTGCTTTCAATTCTCTTTCTGGGGTACCAATGCATTCTGAAAATAAAGTTTGACTCCTGGTATACAAAATTCTTCGGTTTTAACACAACGCGAAGTGGAGTGATTCTTTTACGAATAGTAAGTGTTCGACATACGCTTTCTGGGGATAGCATGTCGACATTTTCATATTTCCTACTTTTTCATCGACCAAATTGTTACGAGAGCATGATGAATGAAAGGTTTCAATTCTTACCAATGCATCCCTATATTCATATTTTAAAAAAATATCGTATTTAAAAAAAAACTTCAGGGTGATTATGTTGAAGCAAGTATGGTTATCTCCACCAAGAACAATAACCGACTATTCCCTTGTCAAAAGAAGACTTCGCAGGTGTTCTCGAATCGGAATACTTGAAACAAATAATTTCGAAACTTTTCGGAAAAAAGCAGAATCAATTTATCGTTGTTTAGAGGAAATACCTGTATGGCAGGTTAAGCTACTGAAACTATCATTTGAAGACTAATGCATTACCTTCTCGTCCTCAATCGCATCATTGATGAGTTCGACACTGCAGAGGTGCTTCAGGGCGCCATCGGCCTGTCTATCCGTCGTCCAGAACTGGAAATATCGCATACAAGGATAAGTCAGAATACATTATACAAGACATTAAAAAGCCTAAGCCTAATCCTAACCTAATAACTAAAAGCCTTAAACTAAGCCGAGTAAGTAACCTCCGCTTTGGAAGTCTAATACACCGAAGACTAATCAGCCTAAGCAGAATAAGGACTAATGTTAATGCGTTTCTGAGTAGTCGTTTTTCTGGGTCGTCCAGAACTGGAAATATCCTCGATAACGGCTCCTTTTGTACGACTCGAAGTGCTCATTCGTAGCATTCATTATCCAGTTTCTCCTCCCCATTATTATATCACACTATGGTGATGCATGTTTGTGATGATAGATGTAACACAGTATATGTATTCGCAGCGCAAGCACGTAACGTCTCCAATTACATTAACAATATCGATCTATCTTTTCAACAGTTCCTTTGTCATACATATATTACTATAACGTTGTTAGCAGAGCGGTTACGTCTCACGAACCTGTTCTGGATGCAGATGAAACTCTGTTTTTTTATCAATCGTCGCGTAGTACACCACGAAGTAGACTTCAGCCGAGGGTTCTCCCGATCCCGTATACGAGATCGAAATGCTTTCTCTCTGCTGCAACAGACGATGTTTGGCAATAGTCGACTTCAGCACACCACCATTCACACCACACTTAGTTCGAAAATCATGTACTCGTATGATTCATTATTTTAGTGTGTGTGGAACGAAATTCAAACTCTACCTTCGAATCCAAGATTCCCATCTCGGGGACCACTGTCATGAGGTCGTTGGGATTGCACACTATCTGCAAAACTAATTATTATTATTTGTAAATTACACTAATTATTCTGTTTTAAAGCATTTCTTATACATTTAAAAGAAAATAATCAATACAATATGCAACATAACCTTGAAGCACACTCGGTCATCCGTCGTGTTGGTGATCGTTCTCTCTTCTGCGATTGGCACGCAAACCTTTCCTTTGAAGACAATCTTGGCTTCGGACTCGATCGTGATCTGAATGTTTTCATTTACTCATCTCTCGACATCGAAACGTCGAGCAAGATCATGGCTAGGCGTGTGCTTTATATGAACGGGACCCGCAGGTAATGCCAACGTTAAAGAAGGAGTAAATGCAAACGCGCGCCCGGTTGGAATATGTTTCACCTAGGGACGCACTCTCTTCAATTCGCGTGCTATCTCACCCCTTCCCTGAGCTTTCCCTGATATGGCTCCCAGCCAACTAGCTATAACTCTTCGGAGCTTCTTATCTTTGTGGAGCTCTAGGCAGTGCATATGATAGCTTCAAAAATTGAATTTTGAGTTTACTCCTCCTTTAAAGTTTCGTTTCGATTTCGAAATTTTGTTTCGATTAAAGTTTCGAGGTCCGTACCTAAATATCTTCCTGGTAGAGAGAACCGTCTCGACGAGGTACAATATCTTCTCGATCAGTACCAATAATCGCACAGAGCTGCTGTAAAAAATGTTTAAACCACCAAACTAGATACAAATTTAGGATGTAAACATGAATAGTATGTATAGTATGCATAACCTCGGCTAATTCTTTCTCTAGTATGAATGCGCGGCTGGTAGTTGCGGTGTGAAGGATTCGCTTCGTCTCCTCCACACCCTCCCCTCGCAATCGCTGGTTCTTGACGTCGAAAGCGATGACGCGAAGTAGGAAGGCCAGATTGCCGTACTTGCACTTCATCTGATAACATATCCAAATACAAGTCAATTACTTCTTTTGTTATACAGCCAATTACTACTTTTTTCGTATGTATCATCGATTTAACTATCAGATTTTGCACACTTGTTGCAGAATAGATGTATACAATTGTTATAAAAGATAAGAACGCTCACCGCCTCGCACAGACCGAGGAATGGAAGTGCAAATTCGTCCTTCACGAAGGCCAGATTGAGAGCGCTCAATTTATTTAAAAAATATTTCTGAAATACATAGTATGCTTCGCTGAGATACAAATATTTTGGTATCAGCCTAACTTGGAGAACCTATCGCATAATTCTCCCTTCTTCTAGTTTAGCGTGCATGTCATAATAGTCATACCATTAAGACGGGATAAAGGACATGAAGAGCCCTTTGCAAACATTATTCGATACAATGTAGAGTATGAATTTTCGAGCCGGATACCCGAAATGCTAATTCAAATTCATACCGAGTCGAGACAGTCGACAGTTCGGCCAGCCACTCATGCCACTTCGCGCCGTCAACTTGTTCATCGAACCAGAAGAAGTCGACATACGAGCGAGCCTTGACCACCTGAACAAACAATAACAATATCAACACTATTAGAGCATATTAATAATAATACTATGTTAACGAACATTATGGGGGGAAAGGCAGTATTTTGCGGGGGGAATTATCCAACTAGAGTTACATTTCACACACTCTCTACATCGGGGAACTTTTGCAGTCCTAATATTTTTCCGAACTCTGACACCAACTCCATCGTAGCTTCGATATATAATAGAAAAATCTATAACATAAAAATATAAATAATTATATGCCAACTTCATCGTAGGCTCTTTCCTGCGGACGGGCGCATACTTCATTCCATTCTTCGAGCAGATCAGGGTCGAGTTCCTAATAATGTCATTACTAGAGGTGTCAGGGCAAAAAATGTTTAAATGTCAACACATTTCATTATGCTGCTATGCATGCATAATACATTTAGTGCGTATTGTAAAGTACATATAAAATAAATTCTAACCAAACCTTCAGTCCTCGTTTCCACTCCAGTACTTCGACTAGCACGGGATATGAGGCCCTGTCGTGCGGGTAGCTGGAATTGCGGATGTGGATTCTATCTCTAATTCACACTTGCGTGTAAATGATGACTTTATTCCCTTTGTCATATGCATATGACATCGTAATTATTATGCTTCTAATTTTCGCTGTAACATATATTTGATGTCTCATGCTTTGTGGCATGATAAATAATTATTAAGGAACAGAATATACTAGTCATGGGTCGTGCTCTCACCCTGCGCACGAGCAATAGTCTGCCTTTCCTCATTTTGCACACTCTCTCGTAGGTTAGAGAAAGCGAGATAGATTGCAAATATGAGAGAGTCAGACGATTTCTCAGGAGCGAGAGAACACTAAGCATGAACAACCATTTCTGTGAAAGCCATCAGATATCCAAGACAAGCTAACGAGGGGGGAAGGGCTTAAAGATTTCTCAAAAAAAAATTATATTTCACGTTTATCAAGATATTTTGAAAAAATCTAAGTAATACGAATTGTAGAGCTCGTCATGAGGATATGAAAACATTATAAAGATGTGAGGGTTGACATTGCTGGGGATTCTCAAAACTATCGATTTATATGAGAAATTTGAAATAATGCTTGCAACAAAATTCAAATTTAACACAAATAATGAAATGGGGGCATCTTAACATCCTGAGAGTAATACTTTTTTAGATATCCGTATTTTATTATGTGTCTTTCATCGATTTTGGATCGACCTCTCAACGCTTATTTCAACCAAAAATGTTATGTTTTAAGATAGGCCGAGCGCCATACTAAACAAAGGAAATAATCGCTGTGACACGTTGTATGTGTACCTAAAACTCTAAAACGTACAGGTTGACGATTTGTAGCGTCCCCATGAATTCGTGCGTGTTCTTGTCGTCCTCCTGCGAACAATAAAGTATCCTTCCATCGTCATACAGTTTCCTTCCAAATACAGTATCCTTCCATCATCTTGATCAGTGACGATGGAGGGATACTGTAGTCCACTGGGTCGCATCATGGATACATTACCCATAAGTACGGTCGTGGGTCGGTTGCTCTTGCTTCAACATCGGTGTATTTGATGGAGAACGTATCGATTCTAGGGTAGCCGGGCTGCAAAGAAGTTCGGCGAGTCGGGTTTGCGAGGTGGGGGTGAGCTCGGTGTGTCATGTATTAGGTTGTTGCATAAGTCTTGTCCGATTTCATCATTTAAAAATTCCGGCTTCTACAGATATTCATGTGAGCTTTGGCAGCATGTGTCTTTTGTGATATATAGAGGATGTAATACATTTTCTAGCGCACTATATTGTATCCCTGTCATTTCAATAATATGGACACGCAATTAGACGAAAGTAGTGCACTTGAACGTTCTCGTTTCGTATTTCTCCAGTCTCCTATTTCCTTAGGAACCTACAAACTCCATAGCATTTTCGTAGAGTGTGATGAATGTACATCATATCGAAAAAATAATGGTAATCAGTGCTTGAAAGGCATGGCTAAAAATTTAAGAAAATCTGGAAATGCGCTCTGAAGTTCTTTGCCAATGGATATGAACCCATGCCATTTTCGTGCCGTACGATATAGATATATCTTTCGTTTTTAAAAGTGATCAATGTGTGGTGTTATTATCCCTACTCAAGTAAAGTATTGAATCTAGTTTCATTCGACGTGATTATTCTTCCAGAAATTAGTGGTGAAAATTTGAATGCCGAATTTTGTACATTTGGCTAGTTTATGTCTCTCGCACAACTATAATGTTTGACATATTGTGGTAATCTGAACAAGCAACCCATAGTCTACAGTTACTTTTGTGAAAATTATTTGAAAATAATTCATCGCTGAATGGAGATTTAATTTTCAAAGTATCTGAAATCACGAATTTTGTGATATTTTTCCGAAATTTCGTTTTCGGAATTTTTCGGTTTTCGGATAGAGACGAGCAATTACTCTCGAATTTTATGGGTATTTGCATAGCCCCTTTAGCGATGGTTAAAACCGACTTCAACTGAATTCAGTATCTCTTGTACTGGAGACAGTGCAATTCATTAACTGGACAACATTTCAGTGTCTACATTCACATTCACTGGGTTCTCATGTCGAATGCGCTAAATAAGCAAGCCCATTCAACCTAGTTTTAGAAAGTGTATTATCTATACTTCTAATTTAGCAGGGCGAAGAAGTATTGCTATCTGTTCCCATCAACTAGCACCGTGTCAAATAAAAAGTGTGAAGATATGCGATAGTGTGAACAGTTCAAGCTTAGTTTTCTCGTAATGCAGACATTTATGATTTAGATAAATACTATTGTTGGAATGTGCAAGCATATGCCTCTGTTATGCCATTAAGCCAGATAATGGCAAAAGCATACAAGCAAGATCGACCAAATACCTTAGAGGCTTCCAAATCGGACAGGGCTTATGCAACAACCTATATGACTAACCTTGCGATTCAGTTGCACTGTAACGGTGGTTCCCGGGCCAAGTATACCTTCCGAATTGGCGATATCGTAGTACCAGTAAGTGAATGGTATTCTGACCTGCATTGAATATTGATTATGGTATTGGTGTGGGGGGGGGTGCAGTCGGGTACGATACCTTGTAAGCTATCCATTTATGGTGCCAACCTCTGATTTGGAACTTGAAAATTCCTCCCGTGGTGGGAATCCGCCCAGTGGGTGGGCGAAACCCGACCATGCTGAATGGATAACGCTTGAGGGTATATGGGTGGGATACGGTAGCTGGTAGGATATGGCACTACTACTGATACGGTAGGCGAGAAGGGTAGAAGCGAGAAAGGAATGAGTCTAGATCATGATCTTAAGTACTAATCGGTACCTCCAAACGACGCGTCGACGAGAGGCCCAAAAGAAGAGAGACCGCGCTCGGGGAGGGAAAGGCAAGGGAATGAATGGAGAATTGTGGTGATCCAATAGTGAATGAGGCGATTCAAAAACATTTTCGGCACGGTTCAAAAAAGTATCTGATGTTACAGGATTTTGTTAATCATGGGAAAAAATAATAATAAAAAAAACATATTCTCCCTCTCTCTAGGAATCGTCCCCGTAAAATGAATATTATATTGTATCAACTATTTAGTTGAATGAGACCCTCTCGAAAACTGTTCACTATTATGGCCGGTTGTGAATTAGAATTCGAGACACACTGCCCTCATTCTATGTACTCTGTTGCCGATCGACCGGTCTAGAGAGTGTGTGGACTGAAGAGAGCGTGGTATCGTTTCTCGAACTCTCCTGTTCACTATTATGTCCGGTTGTGAAGAGAGTACGATAAAGGGCTTCCCACTCTTTATTTTACTCGCGCGGCCGCTCGAGCGGCGAGAGAGCTTGTGTAAGGAATATATGGTGATATCGTCTCTGGAACTCAAGACGAGAGTCTAAATTTTGTATTTTATATATACATATTTTTAACGCTTCAACTCACTCTATGGGGAAGTTTTGAACAAAGGGGAGAGTGGCGCGTCTCTCAAGTTGATTATTGCGCCATCGACTCGAGTGAGAGGGGGAGAGAGGAGTGGATTCGAATGAGTTTCAACTCACTCTATGGGGGAGTTTTGAACAAAGGGGAGAGTGGCGCGTCTCTCCAGTTGATTATTGCGCCATCGACTCGAGTGAGAGGGGGAGAGAGGAGTGGATTCGAATGAGTTTCAACTCACTCTATGGGGGAGTTTTGAACAAAGGTGAGAGTGGCGCGTCTCTCAAGTTGATTATTGCGCCATCGACTCGAGTGAGAGGGGGGGGGAGAGGAGTGGATTCGAATGAGTTTCAACTCACTCTATGGGGGAATTTTGAACAAAGGGGAGAGTGGCGCGTCTCTCCAGTTGATTATTGCGCCATCGACTCGAGTGAGAGGGGGGGGGGAGAGGAATGGATTCGAATGGGTTTCAACTCACTCTATGGGGGAATTTTGAACAAAGGGGAGAGTGGCGCGTCTCTCCAGTTGATTATTGCGCCATCGACTCGAGTGAGAGGGGGGGGGGGGAGAGGAGTGGATTCGAATGGGTTTCAACTCACTCTTTGGGGGAGTTTTGAACAAAGGGGGAGAGTGGCGCGTTTTTCAAGTTGATTATTGCGCCATCGACTCAAGTGAGAGGGGGAGAGAGGAGTGGATTCGAATGAGTTTCAACTCACTCTATGGGGAAGTTTTGAACAAAGGGGAGAGTGGCGCGTCTCTCAAGTTGATTATTGCGCCATCGACTCGAGTGAGAGGGGGAGAGAGGAGTGGATTCGAATGAGTTTCAACTCACTCTATGGGGGAGTTTTGAACAAAGGGGAGAGTGGCGCGTCTCTCCAGTTGATTATTGCGCCATCGACTCGAGTGAGAGGGGGAGAGAGGAGTGGATTCGAATGAGTTTCAACTCACTCTATGGGGGAGTTTTGAACAAAGGGGAGAGTGGCGCGTCTCTCAAGTTGATTATTGCGCCATCGACTCGAGTGAGAGGGGGGGGAGAGGAGTGGATTCGAATGGGTTTCAACTCACTCTATGGGGAAGTTTTGAACAAAGGGGAGAGTGGCGCGTCTCTCAAGTTGATTATTGCGCCATCGACTCGAGTGAGAGGGGGGGAAGTGATATGTTGAATCAAAACTGCATGATAAAATATATTCAGGGTATCGCCCAACGCTCGAGAATTGTATTACTCAATCGTTCATTGTCTGGAACTGCGATAGAAGAAAAAAAAGAACATACCGAAGAAGGCGATCATTCCCCGAAACCCCCGCTTCCGCATTGATAAATTGAATTCATTTAATATAAATATATATTGTGAAAGAGCATATCAAAAACATAGATAAAGCAAATAAAGAGCTTCAACAAACTATTAATATTTGTAATGTGAAAATACTTGAACACCGATATTTGTATAGAAAGTGTGAATAAACTTTTCATCATATTATGGGACAAAATAGTCACCGCAGAAGATCACTTTCATCATACTGTCACTGCCTCTCAAAAATAATAGTTTTACCCCTTTTATATTATCTTAATATTGTACTCGAAGAGCAAATAATTTTAATCCCAAAGAAAACACATTATAACTTTATAGATGTCGCGCAAATAATGAAGACACGTGGATCGGTTGACATTGAAAATGATGAGGAGTACATTTATGAATCAAGCTACAAATGCTGAAATAATCCTTACAGCCGTGATGATCATTGCTGGATTTTTGCATAAAAACATCATAGCATATATTATATGTTAATTCAACGCTCAATACAACGAAATAATTAAAGGAGGAGTAAATGCAAACGCGCGCCCGGTTGGAATATGTTTCACGTAGGGACGCATCTTCAAGTCGCGTGTTATCTCGCCCCTTCCCTGAGCTTTCCCTGATCTGGCTCCCAGCCAACTAGCTATAACTCTGTTCGGAATGGAGATATTAATGAGAAAATTTCGGAGCTTCTTACCGTTGTGGATAGGGCGGCGAGGATGGCTCTTACTTACCCGCATTTGTTTGTTCCCTCTGGCGCTCTCTATTTACAACCCCTCCCTCCTCTGCTCACCCGTTTTAGAGAGGGACACCCGATTTCTGCTCACCCGATGAGTCATTTTCCCATGCGTGTCAAACGCGGGTCGATGATTTTCTCAGCTCTAAATTTGCGAAATCGTATGTGCTCTACACCGTTTAAATCAGCTCGACGAGAGCTATCGAAATCATGTCAATTCGAGCAAAAATGTGCAAGTCGAAAATTCAGAAAAGATAAGCGAGAGAGCATTGGAGAGCGAGAGAGCGCCAGGGAGACGAGAGACATCCCCATAGCGCTCTTTACCATTCTGACGGTGTGCAATTGAAATTCAAAATTATCCACACAAATTTACATGTTTTCGATAGCTCTCATCGATCTTCTCAAATTGGCACTAATTACTAAGCTTTATGCCCACGGAGAGCAGAGAAAGGTCTTGACAAGCATCTGACCCGCACTCAATCGGCTCACCCGCAAGGGAGGGGGCAGTAAACGAGAGAGGGCCGCTGACCCGCACGGCTCGAATCTGACCCACACTTGCGGGTAAACAAGTTGACCCGATGTTTCATTTTCGCCGCCCTAGTTGTGGAGCTCTAGACAGTGCATATAATAGTTTCAAAAATTGAATGTTGAGTTTACTCCTGCTTTAATCATGCATGATGCTACAGCTACTCTCCTAAGCATCAATCGATTGACAATGTATTGACTGATTCATTGAATGATTGGTTGATTGATGAAATATACCGTTTTGACATTATCCTTCTTTCGTAACATCGGACGTTGCATCCGAAGGTGAAACCTTGATTAACGATTGCTTTCGAATGCCGAGAATATTGAATAGCGCTCGGCGATAGTCGGAAATGAGAAACACGATTGACAGCGGGTCCACTGAAAACATTCCATTTTGGCATATTGAACAACGAAATGATATCACTGTCCTAAACTGCAGGATACATTTTACAAAGACGTGTACATTGCCTTGTATGTAGAGTGCTTTGAAACATAGTAAAGGGTTTTTTTGTAAAATTGGCTCACAGATGGGATATATGGACAGGAAGTCTCGGACTAGCCAGGCCGGCGTCGAAAAAGTAAGAGGAGCGAAGAACGGCATTATTAACGAGAAACCAGCAGGAAAATAGAGACAGAAGCATGGAATTGACACCTGCCATATGTTAATGAATATAACTATACAAAGATAGCATGACGCTAGATAGCATATGTGTCTTCATGATTACATTTATATTTATGTTATTTGATGTTCTTTGCGACTATTTGTTTACAAAACGAGTGAAGAAATTTGCAATAATATTATTAATTGTGTTTTAAATTAAATATTTAGGAAATTTGGCCTACCTGACCGACCAGGGCGAAGAATATGCGCCGATGAAATTTTCGAAATGCTTCACTGTGTTTTATATTGTCCCTCAACTGCTTCATCACACTAAAAAAATACAAGGTTATCCACTTTGTTTGATTGATCTTTTTGGATACGTTTAATTGCATAAACTAACTAAATCGATGAAATGATGATAATTATGGCAGTAGATCCTAGCAGAACCACTGGTACAGCGAGCCCTTTTATCAAAACAAGCACGGTAGATTTTCCTTCAATCTTAAATCACATCAATTTAATTAATTGTGCCATGTTATAATATGAGGTTGGTAAGAAAGTTCTGTCGCGTTTCTCGTATTTTACATTTTGGCTTATCTTGCCCTTCAAAGTTGATCAATCTTCATACGATCTTCAGTAGTCTAATATTGCTTGGTTACTCTTTCGAGAAAACGTTATCACAGTATTCTCCAATTACTAATTCTGGCATAGTGGATTGCCAAATTCAGCGAAATTGATGAAAAACCTTATTTTTTATTTGCTCATAGATGAAAGAAGAAATGTGATATGGGCATAACTAACATGCTGTTGTAGAGTGTAACACGTGGGCATGTTTTATGTTGCATAACAATAAGAATGACCCATTATGCCAACTTGGGATCAGTGCTAATTCTGAAAATTTCACTGAATTGAATTTTGTTGTTAAGCATTTCTCATCCCTGAAGATTTAGCGATTGATCCAGTAAGCTCAGTTGTAGTGAGTGATGAAGTACTCGGCATGATTAGTGTTTACCCTAAATGGGAAAGTGGTGCACCTAACTGTTCGTAAGCTACATTTTTTCAAATGAAGAAACCGAAAATCGTTCTTTGAAATCAGCCTTTTTTGCAATCTGCAGCTTCCCACACATATCGAATGCCGGATGTTATGTGATAATATGGATGTACAACTCTAGTGTTATCACCATTCAAAGCAGTAGAAACAATTGGTAGCTCTTATTCAAACGGCTGAGTTCAAAAAATTACACAGTAAAATCGTCATTTTCAGAATTTTTGAGATTTTATTTATTTACTCGATGTATATGCGAAATAGAAAACTTAAACGTGTTGACGTATACTACTTACGTCACTTCACATTATGCTAAATTGAATTTCCAGACAATTTATTCAGTCAAGAAAAAATGGAAAAATAGTACGCGACAGAACTTTCTTACCAACCTAATATTTCTTACAAAGGGACGGAACATCAGAACTTGGTTCATTGGATCGTTCACTTTGGAAAATTCGATTTTGTTGAAATAGTTCTCAGCTTCGGAAATGCACCTTAAATTCTGATGTCAATTAATGAGGTTATACGTACACATAATACTATAGACAAACTTTAATACAGGCCCTTTAACTTTTTCTGCATTCAGTTGCTCAATAAATAAAGTCATACTCGCAGCTTAACCCATGGTAGGTTGTGAATGAGTAGAGTGGTCCTTCTATCAACAGTGCTGCTACCAACATAGCCAATTTCTTCAACCCGATGCGGTCCACAACTTTTCGCTTGCTGAAAATATAATACGATAAAAATTTGAAATATCGTTAAAATAGTTATTTGCTCTCCGTGATATTCCGAACAGCAAATGACCACAAAAAATAGTCAGAACAGTTCACCTGCTTAGCGCAAGAGCTCGAAAGACGAAATGAAAGGCGAATATTATGAAAGATATCGAAACGAAAGCAACATAAATAGCAACGAGCACCCTGCTCTGTACTTCCGAATATAATTAGGAGATCGCCCGAAACAACAACTGTCTGCGAATATATCTATTTGTCTTTGTTTTTACGGGGAGGGGTGGAATAGACAGCACTAGAATTTTATAGAGATAAGATGATATTGATAACATATCATCTTATCTCTATAAAATATAAAAATTACTTTATTACTTTACTTCATTCCGATCATTCTCAGTCGTCGCGAGCGGTTCCTCCCCAATTTCCTCTCTCTCCCTCGCTCTTTTTCTCCTCTTCCCGCCCTCTACAATGACTGAATCGTACAAAGGAGTGAAGCTTGACGAAGCAGCAGGGAAGATCATCACGCTGCTGGAGTCACTGCACAGCAAATTAGACTCTATCCCCAAATGTGAGTGTAACACTCTGAGACAGGAGATGGCCGTGATGAAGGAGATGCTGGACAAGTCACTCAACCAGACCCCTCCCTATCCCTCTACCACCACGTACACGGCCATGAAGCAGGCCATCAAGGACGCCTCTGTCTACGCGGACAAGGACTCCCGTGCTGTCTGGGTTGGACGCCAGGAGTGCGCCTCCCCTACGGAGACTGCACAGGCCGATCAGAAGGCCGTTGAGGAACTCATCTCAGAGCTCAATGTGCCCGAATTGACGCAGGCTTTCGCTAGTGGATTAATCAGCCATCACCGTCACCCGCAGGTCAATGGAGATCGAAAGAACATAATAATGAAGATTGCGATGCACTCTCCTAAGCTCCGTGACGCTTTCCTGTCTGCCGTTCGATCCTCCCGCCCCGCTGCTGTTACCAAAGTCTCCGGAAACTACATTCGACGTGACTTGTGCCCTTTTGAGCTCGAATTGGAGAAAAAGGCTCGAATCGATGCCTACAAACTGAATTGCGAAAAGGAAGCACTCTTCTACGGTGTACGTGATGAGAAGTTGTACAAGTTTGCCGGAACCCCTCGCCCTCTGCCCAATGGTGACAAAAACAGACCGCCACGCGGTTTCGAATCTTCCCGTAATGAAACAACAGGAAACTCTTCAATGGACCAATCAATCCTCTCTGACCTCAAACCAACGAATTCAACTGGAACCTCTGCCAACAACACGGTGACTCGGGCCTAGGACGGGTGCGGCAGGAAGGTACTTTCGCTAATCCCAAACCCTCTTCCATATTTTTCTTCTTCTATTGAGCTTTTTTTGAGCAATGCCCGTTCCATCCGTCGAAAGACACATTTGTTATCGTATATTAAGTCATTAGGTTACCATCTTATTCTTTTGAGTGAGACTTGGCTGCGTGAGGACGAGAGTGATGCATATCTCTTGTGTTCTAACGATGATTATGTAGTTTTCCGAAAAGATCGCCCCTCTACTTCAGTTACTTCGCGAGGTGGTGGAGTGGCCATTCTGTCCTCTCCTCTCCTAAACCCCTTTCTTGTTAGCACTTTTTCCTGTAACGGTATCGAATCTGTCATTATTGATATTCACCACTCCTCTAATTGCATTAGCATACCTTTCAAAAAAGTACGCATTTGCATGATCTATCGTTCTCCCTCTTGTACCTCTGCTTCTCTTGAATCGTTCCTCTTATTTGTCACACCCCTCATCACTGATACCCCCTTCCTTATTTGTGGTGACCTTAACTTCCCGACTATAAATTTTACTGCTCCTTCACAAAATGACTTTCTTACTTTTGCTTCCGACCATCACATGAGTCAGTTTGTAAATTTCAAAACGCGCGGTGAAAATATTTTAGATGTGATTCTTTGTAACCGTAATATTGTGTTCAATGTGAATCCGTCCCTTCCTTTTTCCGATCATACGAGTATTTCCTTCTCATTGGGCATCCCTCCTCCCCCAACTCGCGATTTCATACCATTCAGAAAATATCATTTGGCTGATTGGGATTCAATTAACCATCTCATTTCGTCTCATAATTGGACTATTGCCCTCTCTACACTTGACATTGATGAAGCCTACAATTATTTCTCCGATTTCGTTAATTACACTCTTGACACTTTCGTCCCTAAATCTTCCCCTTCTACTTTCTCGGCCTATCCCCCATATCTGCATAATCTCCATATCCAATCTGAGAGAGCGACTTCTCTTGCTCCGAATAGCGTACATGCAAAGAAGCTATCCAAACGTTTTGAGAAAGCTTTAAGAGCGCACTATGTGAGAGTCGAATCGCGTGTTATTGAGTCGAAAAATCCAAAGGCGTATTACAGTTTGTGCAAATCACGCCTCAAATCTGGTAATTCAGCACCGCCTGGAATCATTGATGTTGATGGTACTAAGTTGTTGACTAGTTTGGAAAAGGCACAAGCCTTTTCAAAATATTTTGCATCTGTGTCTTCCTCTCCTCTCCGTTCTCCTTTATTGCCGCTGGCCGACTCTCATAGTTCGCCCAAATTTGACCTGCCGTCTATCTCAGTATCGCAAATTCTCATTGCAATCAGATCATTGTCTCCTAAATGTAATCTTTCCCCTGACGGGATACCTAATATTGTCTATTCTAGATGCAAATTCTCCATTATCTCTCCTTTGTTAATAATTTTCAACAAATCTTTGCTTAATAATTCAACCCCTAAGATTTGGAAAAAAGCCATAGTAAAACCCATCCCTAAAACTTCCTCTAATGCTATTAATAATTTTAGGCCTATTAGTCTTACATGCTCAGTCACGAAAATTTTCGAGAAAATTCTAATTTTTGAAATTACAGAATACCTAGATGCAAATAATCTCTTAGATCCTTACCAAGCTGGTTTCCGTCTACACCGATCCACGTGCACCCAGCTTGTTCAGACTCATTCACATTATCTTGAGTTCCTTTCTCAGAAATCCTCATTTGATACTATTTACTTTGATTTGAAAAAAGCATTTGATAGCATAGATCACCGCCTTTTATTGTTCAAACTCTCAAACCTTAGCTTCTCTACGCATATAGTTTCATGGATCGCAAATTATCTTTCGAATAGATCTCAATGCGTAATTATCGAAAATATTATGTCTTCTCCCACAATTATCACCTCAGGAGTGCCTCAAGGATCTTGCATTGGACCTCTTTTATTCATTCTATTTGTTAATGACCTGGCTAAAAGACTTCCTTCTGAAGTTAAATACGGTATTTATGCAGATGATCTTAAGATCTATGCAAAAGCTCCTCTTCACTCCCATTTCCTCCAGTCATCAATTGACTTAATATTTGTTTGGTCTCAAGAGTGGAATCTTTCCCTTAATGAAACTAAATGCACTGTCGTTAATTATGGTCCCCTATCCCCCCGAACCCAGTATTTCATCAATGGTAAACCTCTGTCTGTGTCACCTTCCATGAAAGACCTGGGCATCCTTATGCAGCCTTCGCTAAAGTTTAATGATCATATCACCAAAATTATCTCAAAAGCAAGAGCCCAAGTAAACATTATGTTCAAATGCTTCTACTCCTCTGATCATTGCTTGTATAGCCGCGCATTTGTGACTTTCATCCGACCATTACTCGAATACTGCTCAGTTGTATGGTCTCCAACTACGGTTGCTCTTGCAAATTCGATAGAAAGCGTTCAACGTAACTTTACGCGTCGTCTTTTTGCCCGTTGTATTAGGTTGAACAGAAAGTCTTTATCCACTGTTTTGCTCGATCACTGCTCAGTGCAGGATACCTTTGGTGTTCCCTCGCCTCTAGTCAATAACACATGACAAAGGGACTATGTGGTCAACAACTCCCCATTCCACGCCTTTCATTCTGCCACTAGTAAGACCACGATGTTTGTTCCCACGGCCTTGCACATCCGCAACGTTCTGTTATTCGTATTTCTCTCTCACACTACAATGAAGGAATAGGAACGTCAGTTGGCTGAAGTGTACGATTCATATGCCACTCACTACCAGACCATGCGCAATTGGTACCAACTCTTCGAGAAGGGGGACTTTTCCATGGATGATCATGACCGGTCTGGGAGGCCACCCGAGCTGGATTTGGATGCGCTACGGATCGTAGTGGAATTGGATCCTTCCCAAATACCCGCGACATGGCAGCCACACTTGGGGTATTGCAAAGCACCATCGTAAAATGATTGGTCTCCATTGGCAAGAAGAAGAAGCTAGGCCGTTTCATACCCCACAAATTGACCCAAGACCAGTTTGACCACCGTGTCGACGATTCCCTTTCTCTACTCACTCTTCACGCTGGAGATCGATGGTTGGACCGTCTCATAACAGGGGTCGAGAAGTGGGTCTGCTATGAGAATCACCATAGGAGGGCACAGTGGGTGGATGTCAATGAGACCCCACAGGACGTCGCAAAGCCTGGCCTTCACCCTATGAAAATCTTGCTCTCTGCCTGGTGGGGGGTGGATGGCCCGATTTACTGGGAGCTCCTACCCGAGAAGCGGATAATTACTGAATATGTCTACACTAAACAACTACGGAATCTCAAGAAGAAATTCGCACAATCTGCCCTGAACGGCAAGAAAGTGTACTATCAACACGATAACGCCCGACCCCATGTTGCACGGCAGGTCAAGCAGGAGCTGTCCAAATAAGGCTGGATGGTTCTCCCTCATATACCGTATTCTCCTGACTTGGCCCCTTCGGATTATTGGTTGTTCTCGGATCTGACCCGTCATCTCGATCAGAGATCCTTCATTTCCCGTGGGGCGATCGAGGCCGCACTCAAGCAATATTTTAATTCGCGCCGAGATGGGTTCTATAAGGAGGGAATCCATAAGTTGCCTGAACGTTGGAGATTTGTCGTAGATAACAATGGTGCATATGTTTGATTTTGCTCTTGTGCTTTATTGTCAGAAGAAGGGAAATAAAAAGTGGATAAAGACTTTCTATTCAACCTAATAATATTCCGTACACATCCTACCCTCAAAGAATTTCCCTTCTTTCTTTACAAACTCTTGAACAAAGGCGTTTAATTTCTGATCTCCTCTTTCTTCATAAGTCTATTCATGGCTTCTACTCTTACGATCACTCCTCTCTTTATAAAATCTCGCCACTCACTCGAAATCTTCGTAGAGCTCAAGCGTTGCGTCTTTCTTTGCCTTTCACTACTCCTAAGTCTCACTCGAGTTTTGTGACGAGGTCTATCGATAGATGGAACGTGCTCTCCAATGAAATCGTAAAAAGCTCACCTAAACTTTTCCGATGTTACCTTCTCTCATTACCCGCAATATCCTTTACTTCCGAATCGCTCTTGCGACTTTAACCCTACCTGCTGCCCCACCCAAGCCCCAGTCCCCCATTTTCAAAATAAATTCAAGACCTATCTCTCCCCTCCCTCGAATCAGCGCCGCTAGCGACCCTGGGGGCGTTTGATTTGTGGTATCTCTTGTCTGCTATACAACCAAATCCACCGCAAGATATCGAAGACTCTCTGCACATTTCCTATATACTTACCCTGGCGGATAAACAATTGAATTGAATTGAAATTGAATTGAACATTTAAAGTAGGAGTAAAGGGAAATGAGCGCCCGGTTGAAATATATTTCAATTAGATAACTGTTCTTCCCTCGCTCGTTGCCTGAGTTTTCCCTGATTTGACTTCCAGCCAACAACCGATATATGTGTTCGGAAAGGAGATATCAATGTGAACATTTTGGGGCTTCTTATCGTTGGGGAGATCTAGGCCGTGCATATGCAAGCTGAATTATGACTTTGCTCCTCCTTTAACGGTTGAATGCACGGCACAATCGGAGTTTCGTTGTGCGCTTTCCTATTTTTGATCAGAGATCCTCAGATTTACATAGAAATTATCAGTAATCGCATTTCCCGATATTAATTTTATGTTTTCAAGATTCTCAAAAATTCTCACCGTTTTCAGTATGTCTTGTATAATCGTGAAGAGAATGTCAGAGATCAGAAAAAGTAGCAAAAGCTTTCTATATTGAGCTAACGCTGTGCCCGACTTTGCTATGACCAGGTACAATGCGAGGAGATTGGATGAAATTCCGAGAACTGAATTGCTTGAATGCTTTGAGGTATGCTGGCACTTTTTTGTGAAGTTGCACATAACTTACTAAAAAGTGGATCCAACAGCAAATCGTATAGCAAATACATGAATATAGTATCGAGCTTAGACTTGACGGAAATAATGCGAGAGTGTTAGCTGAGATACGTTGACGGAGCGAAAAGAGCAGTGTTATTCGAACACCTCCCCCCATTAACACTAATGATATATCATGATGACGGTTGAGGCTTTGACCTATTGCTGATTGGTCTTGTTATGCCTCGATATCTGAAGAAATAAATGGTTTATGAAGGAATCTCTGAAAATTTCATGTAATCGGGGTATCGAAAATTCTATCCTCTTCTAAAAACACATTTTTTTCCGATTTTATAAAGTAGATTATTAGTTACCTCTCATCGTTGAGGAGCGCGAACTGTCATACAGATATCACGACACCATCCAAATTTCAATCGTTGTTATGTTTGTCAGCTACACTTTGCATTGTGATTCTGTGAAACTAGGTTATTGATTCATTATTGATTATGAATTCTAATCTGATATAATGTGATCTAAATTCTGCTGCTGAGAAATACTACGTGCAGTACATTCGTGAATTCGCTTGAATGGTTATGTGATGCATTATTCAGCCCTTGTTCTTAGTTTATGTTCGAGTTGGGTACACTCTGGGTGCTCCTTCGAGCGTCATAGCGACTTGGTACGAGAAACGAGGATGAGGAGGAGGTACAAGAGGCTCTTCAGAGTGAGTAGAACTCCATAAACGATATACGTTGAAACCTCATTTTTTTCCTAAAGACGTGTTCCTCATTAGTCGATGCAAGCGAAAGAGTGCTACTGACAACGGTTACTAGACATATCTATAATAAACGATAATGGTGTAGGAAAGTTAATTGTATGAATTGTTTTGATTTGTTCAGAATGGTAAACAGTTTGAACGTGGCTTAACCATAATCCGAGATTTGTAGATATGACCATGTCGCAAAAATAATAATAGCAGTGTACATATTTTCGGTATTTTTCATTGTTCATATCTTTCCCAGGACCCAATGCAATTCGGATTTCGTGTAGCGTCAATAACTATTCAAAAACAAATGACCGACATTTCTAAATTAGACGATTCATGCTGACTTTGACTAGTACGCTACAGTTGCACCAAAACATCGATCGCCGGGGGCAGAAGCCGTATTTGTTCGGTTCCAGTCGAAAATTAATCTCTGGAATTGTAGATGGCCTAATATTGATGTTATTAAGATTGGACAGGCACATTCTAGCAATATCGCACATAAATGGAAAGTGAAAAGTCTGTCTAATCACTCCCTTCTCTCACTCCTCAGCTCAATCAACTCTCCGTTCCTCCCTGCTCGAAAGAGAGAGAGAGATGAAGAGATGTTGAAGAAGCAGGAGAGGAGGGAGATGTGAGGGATCGGAGTGGTTTGGGGTAGGGCGAAGAGGGGAGATGAGGGAAAGCAAGTCTCTCTAGTGAGGAGAGTCAACACTCTTGTATCACAACACATAAGTAATTATTCGTATTTCGTTGCGCCGCCGAGCGTATATAAAATATATATAAGAGGGTAGCGATGGACAGGGAGAGGGGATCGCGAGTTGTGGGCACATAAAATTGAAGAATAACTGAGGATTTACGAAATCACGTCAAACATGATTTACGAAATATCTGAAATAGTGTACCAAAAATCACAATCTGCACAACACAATTCCACCTCTGTAAAGCGTTTGAAAATAAGAGGCGATGTTGCACACATCAATTTCATGCTACCTATAGAATCGTGACTTGTTCGGGCTGCAGCCAGAAAAATAGCACATCTCGGCCTCCGCCAAAGACCAACGGCTGCGATTTTACGGACGCTCATTCGAGTCGTGACCGGTCGAGTAGCGATAGCGTGTGTTCAGATCCGAATTTCGAAAAATAAACGAAGGATTCGTTGACTCTGCACGGTCTTTCACTGATCTCTCACTGATAACGAGCAGTATACCGGAGCAATGTTCTCCCTCTCCTCAAACGACACACTCTCTCATCGAATAGAGAGGCGAGAGAGCATGCAAATCGAGGAGAGTCAGACCGTATAGCTCCTCTTCCCGATCTCTGCTGCAGGGCTGCGGACAAAGAGTGAGGACGGAATACTCGATAAGTGCGGATATTGGGTGAAGATAAGGGGAGGTGCTGCCAACGGCTGCTTCCCTCTCACTTCCCATTGTCCGCACTCCTGCGGTTCACACCTATTTTCTATAGATCTCTCACCTAGCATCTGGGCTAGTTCGTTGACTCTGACGATCTAGAAGGTTTGCGCTTTGCACCACTCTATCCTATTCATCATTCAGTCTGGGCAATCAGCGACCTATCCGAACTGTGTCCAATACTTTTAACTAGAGTTCGAGAAACGATTAGAGTTCGTAATAAGTATCGCTTCTTAAACTTTAGTTAAACGAATTGGACACCGTCGGATAGGTCGCTGATTGCCCAGGCTGAATGATGAATATGTAGAGGGGTGCTAAAAGCAAACCTAGATCGTCGCGGTCTCTTCATTTTGCACACTCTCTCACCGCAACCGAACTAGAGACTGTGTGAAATAAAGAGACGAAGACCCGAATTACGAACTCTAACCGCCAGGGGTTCGATGTGAGTGAATCGGTTTCAACGGCTAGTCGAAGCTCGTATCGCTACTCCTAATTTACGTTTGGTTTCGTTTATCAAAAAAACGACTTATTGTTGTGAGCTTTATCCTCGGCTGAACTAATAACTTACTGCGTTTATCTAAGGTATCGTGATATCGTTTGTCGTATGTCGGGTCATAATTCGAGTTACCATAATTTCCCGAACTCGGGTGATTTCGACTCGAGAGGGCGCAGAATTGAAATCGTTACTCGAACGCTACTGCACACTCGCATAGGCCCTAGATTGGATTAGTACTATGACGTCATGCCGCCTTTGATCTATCAAAGGCGGTATGACGTCATAGTTCCCGCATATGCTTTCATAGATCTCGTATATCAGCCATGGTGTCGTGGCTCCTGGTGCTCGTCCTTCCCACTCTCGCGCTCTCTTGTATGCCGATGCGAACCCCATCGCCCGGAATTCCGGTAACACCTCCTCCGCCACCGCGTGAGTGCAGCCTTTCACTTTCTGCTCTTTCTCCCTCATCGATCAATCGTCTGACTCTCTTCAGTTTGCACGCTCTCTCGTCTCTCTGACCGGCGAGAGAGCGTGCAAACTGAAGAGAGTCAGAACATTGCTCTCCCAAGCCCTGAGTGATAGATGAAAGCGATCCAAGCAGGGCGGGGGAGTCGACAAAGAGCTCAGTTTCGCCTTCGAAAAGGGGCAAAATACTTTGCATTTTGCAGCTTGCAAGTCGTACCCCTACGACGAAGCCGCGTGCAAGGTTAATGTTAATGCCTTAGCATGTGCCCAACCAGTGATCGCCGGAAATGATGTCACCTGCCCCATGTACAAGCTCAATTTCGTAAGTGCTTAATTCCTTACTGCTGAATTGTTGGAGCAAAATTCAGTGCTAACTGACGATCTGTCGCTGTTTTTGTAATATTGATTCCTAGCTCGTGTGAAGAGCAATCGATTGCGCCAATTTCATTATTGGCTATATGTGGGAATATAACTAACAATATTACCCTTTTCCGGTATTTTCAGAACAACAATTTGAAAGTTTGAAAACTATTGTTAGAAAAGCTAACGAAGGTAGTATTTTAGTCATCATCCGACGGTGATAATCCGAACTAGTGTCGGTGCGTCAAATGCCATTTCATTTCAGTACTATTTCAGTACAAAGTGGGCTTCGCTGTTCCACGGCTCGCCGAAAGAATTACATGTG
The DNA here is from genome assembly GCA_036245805.1 of Pristionchus mayeri. Taxonomy (NCBI): domain Eukaryota; kingdom Metazoa; phylum Nematoda; class Chromadorea; order Rhabditida; family Neodiplogasteridae; genus Pristionchus; species Pristionchus mayeri. The sequence goes on along the minus strand of BTRK01000002.1, from coordinate 3,876,555 downwards.
ACGTGGCGACGCAGACGTGGATGTATGCGGCTACGGCTAATGGCCCTCTGATGCCTACTGGTACCTTCTACGACTCAATCGGATGCGCCGATAAGTAACACCTGAAGTTAGTAAGTTAGTTTAAGTTAGTAAGTCACATCGTATTTCGCCTAAGCGTTCGAAGATGTGAACATAATTTATTCACAGCTGGATCATGTAGTCGTGATTCGGATCTACAATCGACACTAATACTGGTATCTTGCAGATCATCTTCAAAGTGAAGAGATCAATCGATACATCACCCGAAAAGCTCTCAGCATATTGCCATATCTACACGTTTGCATTACACAAAAGTACACATATTTCGTGTTTCAGTTCGATGTCTTGAGTAAGCATGAATACATGTGCACGTTGTCTTTAACAAGTGTTCTTTATTTGTTTTATGGCGGCATTATGATGTATTATTGCACACAGTCATGCTGAAACCGAGTTTTTCTTATGCACCACATTCTTCGCCATGAAGGGATCGTAAATGGGCTTTGAAGACGATTTTCCTCTCTATGAGGAATGCAAATATGCAAACAAAATTTATAAATAAACGCGTGCTTTCGGTGTATAATTATGAAAATTGAGGAGAATCATGGATAAATGCGAATAAACTAGCTGTGTTATCTTACTTGATGAATCATGGGAAGCTCCGTTATAGTTGCCTTTTCTCTCACGTACACTTGAAAGTGGTAGAAGACCTCAACTTATGTGTGATTTATTCATACGAATAATATCTAGCATCTTTGCCCGGCAAGAGGGCTAGAGATAACGAATCCTGATTGTATTTTGTCTAGATAATGGACTCACCTTCATTTTCCAAGCTATTGCGAGCAACCAGATCAGAAGAAGCATAGTTGTTACTGAATTTATGATTGTTTAGACGTGATGTTTTTGTAAGCATGCAGAACGCACTTACTTTCTCTCATTCCGGGTGGATAATTCAGGAATCAAATAAAATATAATTAGTTTCGATTGGACAGCAAAAAGTAAATATTTACAAACCGAATAATTAGCACTGAATATGTCATAGATATCGTTTAAACACAATAGTACCTGAATTTTAATTTGTTGTTCAAAAACAATCAACGCATTTACCGAAGAAACAAGATAAACGATGATGCAGTAGCGGCTCTCATAATACACTCCGTAAAAGATAACAACAGTAGTGATTATGTAGAGAACTGTGGGTATCCGGAATACTTTCTGCAATGATTCCATTTCATTTATTCCAATTTTGTTATTGACACCCCAGACCTAATTTGACCGAACCAATTTTGAGATTTTCATGAGATTTATTGCCGGTTCATATGCCATTATGAGCGCTACAAGAAGAGCAAGTATGCCATTGGAAATCGCAAAGATTCTCGCGAGACGCTGAATTGGTGAATATTAGCGCAAATTTAATTCGCAAGTAATGAATTGAGGTTTATGTTGTATCAAATGTAACTCACCTTGATATGGCAACCGCAACAATGTAAATACTTTAAGTCGTTTTCGTGGAAGAGAATCATTCCTAAACACAACGGTATTGGAAAATGCAATATATGCACTAATATTGGCAAAAAAGGAATCTATTTTACTGTTTGCAACGATGTCCGCAGAGAGAATGAGAACGATCTAGTTCTCGCTACCCTTCTGGTGTTTGGACAAACGCGCTCCTCACGAGGAGTATAGATAAATATCTGTTTCAAGTTCCAATGTTCAGTTGTTCATTCGACAGATTATGTATGCAAGAAGTGTACATAGTATCGGTTGGTGTATTTGTAAAGTGGAAACGAAGAATGATGTATCCACTAGATCATTTTCCCAAATCGTTTGATTTGACCAGCTTTGTCAATTTAAAAAAAAATGTGTTGTCAATGTTTCAAAGTGCGGATAATGTACTGTAGTACAACTGCTTTATCAGTTTATTGTGTATCCATGGTGGATCCTTTACGGATGCAGACTTCACCACTTTCCGCACTCCTTCTCACCGGTTCGCACACGAAGTTAACTCCTTCCACGTCGCCATCGGCAGCCGTAATAGTTTAAAATAAGTAATTTCATAAAATAATTATTAGTAAACATCACTGTGTAGTCTTTCGATATTCTATACACTCTCATCAATCGACTGGCCGAAATGGTTCCATAAATGGAGATACTGCGATAAACAATTTAAATTCTACTACATATAATTTCACGTTCGAACCATGTTTGTATCACATCGGAACTGATCATTGCATGTGAAAGATCAGTATTGGGTCCTTCTGCAGATATTATGCCAAAGATCTTAGCGTGGTACTCACAACTTAGTACTCACAGACGCGTGAATTATTTGTATTTGTATTCGTCAAGAAACTGTAAAATAAGCATGTTGTCAGCTTCTTCCATTGGTCTAGTGTGCTACTGTAACATTCGATGCAAATACATATCCCGTGTTAGTAGTCACAAATTTCTTCGTACTGAAAACACTCCGGACTTGTTTCGATAATGCAACCAATACAATGGGATCCAAGAATGTAGTCAGGTCGAACACGTATGGTCTCTTCAAGAGTATTGATCAACAAAACACGTTTTTTAGCCCTTGGAATATTATGGAATACACAACATTGACTAAATCTTTCTCATTTTCGGATGAGAATAGAATAACTTACGACCCCATATCTGACGTTATTGATAAACTCCTTGTCATTACGAAGGAACGCATACGCCCAAAGGAAATGGTGTATAGCAAACAACATATGGGTCGCGGTGCAAGTTACTGTGAAGATGATGAAGCCACTTTGTTGTTTGTAGATGTTCGTGGACTATATATAATAATACATGTATTGAAATGTTCGTGAAACCCACAAGCGTTTTTAATTTTCGATACGCGGCGACATTTAGGGCAACTCCAAGGATCGAAAATACTGCGTAAAATGCCCCAACTATTGCTCTATAGATCTAAAATGTGGTCAATTGGTACCGTTTGATTGGAGAAAAAATAAGCAACTTACAAGCCCACTGATGTTGTCGAATCGAGTGAACCTTCCATCAGTAAAGCATATGGGCATAAACGCAAAATGCGAGAGGGCTAGCAGCGGGATGACCATTAGGCAGAATATTATGAGACCGGTTGTCCGATTACTCCAGCTCTGGTATTATTGAACTGTTTTTTTTTAAATATCGAATAGATGTAGTAAAACATTATCATTGTGTTTCGCTCCAAAACCCGAAATCCAAAACCCGAAACCAGATAAATTACGATCAAAAATACCGAATGTCTCATATTGGACAGAACGTCGTATCGGTTTACGACGATCAAAAACTTGCCGCATGTGTAAGAAAATAAGGACGCCCCGTTTAGCACCTGAATAATAATACAAATTGATATATAATCTGAATATAATATATTGAAATGTATTTGTAACCTTTTCCACTTTGGCGATTAATGCATGATCTTCCCAGACTGGAGGATTATTTACAAATTGATGAATCCAGTAGGTCGAGACTGTGCCGATGCCAGCAAGACCTAACACAGATGCAGTAAACATCATATCATATTTATCCTGACGTCAGGCACAATGGTCCTGCAGGAGGGTGACTTCAGTGTGGAGGGAATGGGGATCTTCGGTCTCAGAGCGTCGTTAGGTCAAGGGATGGGATCTTCTTTGGCTTCTCTGGTCAACTGTAGGGACGATCGTGACGGATCTCCGTTGAGCATCGAAGTAGATCATCCTGCCGCCGAACACCTGACTTGCGCCGGTTAGGAACTCACAACGCAGACAGCGGGGCTTTCTTGACGGTAGATCACTCGAGACGATGGGAATCCGTCCGTGCTCCTCCTCTTGAAGTGTACCAAGTAGGCGATACTCTCCGGGTTGCCCAAGCTGACGGGAGAGGATTCCCCAAACTAGGTCGGAAAAGAGCGGGGTCAGGGACGACCGCCCATCACGAGCGCTAGAATGGAGAAATGCAGTAAACATACATTAGCCAAATTACAGATACTGTCATGCAAACTGATGCGTTGCATTTCAAACTATACCCCACATGTTGATATGAACAGCTTGACGAATGGAGTATTGGGCGTGGATTTGGTTCGGGATAGGACTACTAGAAACAACAGATACATCGAGCATCCTAGTAATTCAAAACCGAAAAATATGTAGTCACTTAAAGGTAGAGGAAGCATGATTAGAAGTTGGTAGAGTAAGCTGCAAAGATCACAATCCTGCCCCCCTCCCCTCTCGTCTCTCTAGCAGAAGAGATAGTGTCTGGAATGGAGAGCGACCTTTGCTCCTCCTTCCTCCATAATTCATATTTCCTCACGTAAGAATGCGTGTATTACTAGAATGTCTAGTTATTCATCCACTCCTCTGTAGCCCGATGCATCAACAAAACCGGTCGAATATGACAAATTTTACTCGTGATGTTTAATCAGCACGTATGTAGAGAGAGGTATGCGAGTACCGTGCAAGGAGATATAAAGAGGGGTATTCGAGAATTACTTCACTATTCGATGGATATAGCCCGATGAATCTGCACATCCCAATTTGTACAGACTTCTTATTTTGGATCAAAGGACTGAGATGTAAGACTCCCTGACAATGAAGTATAATGATATATATATGATGACAACGTAGCGTCATATCATGTGTTCAATGTTTGATTAAATAGTTTGAACAATAATAATTGAACAATAAATACTACGAGTTTATTGACTTCATATGTTATCCAACTGTGCTACTCGAATATTCGAAGTAAACACACATCTTCGACTGGCTGGGATAACCAACAGTCGTAATTAACATCGTAGTCGGCTTCACCGAAACGCCTCACTAACAAGGAATGGCCGCGAGGATAGGTTGGAGTTTCTGAACGAGACCTAGCGCGATCGAAAGATGGTCAAATTCTAAAAACTTCTACGTTTTTCATATCTGCTAAACGCCACTGTGTATGTCTGGGCTCATAGTGGGGAGAGGTGTAAAACCGTTCATTTCTGAGGCTATGTTCAGAAATTCCACTATCACCAAGACTTCCACAGAGGCGTTTAGCAGATATGAAAAACGTAGAAGTTCTTAGAATTTGATCCTCTTTCCATCGCGCTAGGTCTCGTTTAAAAACTCCAACCTATCCTCGCGGCCATTCCTTGTAAAACGTGTAGTCTGATGTGTGCATTTTCTTTTAATTGTTTATTGTTAATTTTCAATACAACATAAACGAGAAAAGAATCCACATTTGAAGAAAGCAGATTTTTAAAAGCGTGAAACGTATAATAAGTACAATCAATCTATCATTAATATCTAGAACTATTTGTGTGCGTAGTGCTTTTTAGAAATGTACTTTTGCTAAAAGCCATACGAACTTGTTTCGATAGAGCTACCAGTACAATGGGATCCGAGAATGTAGTCAGGTCGTACACGTATGGCCTCTTAAAGATGCAGCAGTATGATTGTTTAGCCATCAATCCAGTATTGAATCACAGTTGAACCATCGATACACCATTACTTCCGAATCAATATATGAGACTGTGCGCGATAGATTCAATAAGTGCTTCGCACAGCTCAAAAAATGAAATTGCTGCAAACTTGCACCTAGGGACAGTTTTCGATTCTGAACAACATAGCGTCGTCAGTTTTTCGACATTTCGCCTCTGGGTTCCGGTATGGCACCGGGTTTGTTGGTACCAAAACTAGGGTTTTTCTCAGTGAAAGCTTCAAAATAAAGCTAGATTCACAAAAATTTGAAACCAAAGGTAGTTTTTCATGAGGAATTCGCCTATGTAACTCATTTATGATGAAACTCAAAAGTACGGGTCAAAAATTGACTTTTTGAACCAAATGAGTGCGAGGGTCGTCACATAGATCATTCAATTCGCTGTGAAATTCTGATAATTTCATGTGTTGGAAGTTTTTCTAAACAAGGGGTCCAAAGACGTTGTTCTCGCTTTTATGGGCGACACCCCGCTTGGGAGCCTGCGCAGACAGCGGACGCATGCAATGGCATTGTGTGTGTTACGCTTGATAACCGGCCGGTCGCGGGTTCGATTCCCCTCAAGAGTCACCCTTTTGCCACATTTTTCCCATCATTATGTGGACATTATTGATGAATTTGAACAATTTGCCAAGTAATGGTTGATATTGAGAATTTGAACAGTTCGAGTTTTGAATGAAACATGTTTTGGTGCGTATCTCCAACCCAACTTATGCAAATGAAAGAACTAAGATCACTTTTGGATACCCCTCCAGGAGGAACAATGACTCAGGCGGGATGAAACTCTAAAGTTAGACGCTTTCGAGATACTGAGTAAAAACCATATTCCATGGATCACACAGAGAGAAGTTCATTTTATTCAAAAATTTTTACAACTCCTGAATCCACCTACTGAGTTGCGATATGATACTCCTCCTCTCACGACAAATGAACTATGCACGTACTACGGGGATGTGGAATCCGAATCAAGGATACAAATTGAGAAGTTTTCATCAGAAAAGGTAGAAAATTGGCATATTGAGATGAGAAAAACCGTTTTTCGCATAAAACTATGTGAAGACGCCATTTCCGCACATTGCGGAAAATAACTCATTTGTTGATTTCTCTATTACAAGTCGACTGAAAAAAAATCCGCTCGCTATGGGTCAAAAAACTGACCGATATACGGCCTTCCAACGCGGTAGGACATAACGTTCAACATGCAAATTTCGAGGAATGAAGTGGATAGGCCCTCACTTCCCCGCCCTCACTTTGGCCAGTTCTCACGTTTACAGCGAAATCCGCGAACCAAAAATTGTTTTCTCGTAAAGGTGTCTCATGTTCCTGCATTTTACACGAGATCTGCCATAGATGCATAAATTAATCTTAGGCATAGTCAACAGCAAGTATAAAATCAGAGAGATGCAAACGAGAGAAAGAGGAAGGTTGGAATGTGGCGAGTCTCGTTCACCCATCTCCTCCCATTACTGGCATTTAGCTCTAAATTCTCATTCGGCCTGTTTAATCTGTCAGAAATGTGCGAGAAAAAGTTGCGTAAAAAGTTCGCGAACTTCTGATTCTCTCCATTTCGCATGCTCTCTCTCTTTCTCTAACCAGGTCGTTGAAAAGTTCACGAACTTTTCGACGAACTATGTTCGAAAATCATACTTTTCTTTTGTTTTACTTATTTTTATAAACTATTTTTGTTTTTAACTTATGACTTCTTATAATGAAAACCTTCCCTTAGCTGGAATAGCTTCAGAATACAGCGTAGTGAAAGTAAACAGGGTTGGAGTATTTTTTTCGAAAATGGGTCACCACTTTCCCCACCCTGTAATGTCAAGCTATTCCATCAGAGGGAAGGTTGTTCTTATACGCAGTCATAAGTTAAGAGCAAAAATAATTGATAAAAATAAGTAAAACAAAAGAAAAGTACGAATTTCGAACGAATTAATGCCGGTTTTTAACGAACTTTTCAAGGAGCTGCGTGAAAAGTTAGAGAAAGGCGAGAGAGCACGCATTCTTGAGAGAGGGAAAAGGAAGTAAACAATCACTGCTTCCTTTTCCCTCTCTCAAGAATGCGTGCTCTCTCGCCTTTCTCTAACTTTTCACGCAGCTCCTTGAAAAGTTCGTTAAAAACCGGCATTAATTCGTTCGAAATTCGTACTTGTCTTTTGTTTTACTTATTTTTATCAATTATTTTTGCTTTCAACTTATGACTGCTTATAAGAACAACCTTCCCTCTGATGGAATAGCTTGACATTACAGGGTGGGGAAAGTGGTGACCCATTTTCGAAAAAAATACTCCAACCCTGTTTACTTTCACTACGCTGTATTCTGAAGCTATTCCAGCTAAGGGAAGGTTGTCATTATAAGAAGTCATAAGTTAAAAGCAAAAATAGTTTATAAAAATAAGTAAAACAAAAGAAAAGTATGATTTTCGAACATAGTTCGTCGAAAAGTTCGTGAACTTTTCAACGACCTGGTTAGAGAAAGAGAGAGAGTACACGAACAGGAGAGAATCAGAAGTTCGCGAACTTTTTACGCAACTTTTTACGCAACTTTTCTCGCACATTTCTGACAGATTAAACAAGCCGATTATCAACCATTACTTGGCAAATTGTTCAAATTCATCAATAATGTCCACATAATGATGGAAAAAATTGGAAACAGGTTAGAAGTTCAGGAGAAAACATGTGACTACCTTTTCTGCTTTGATGATATACTCGTCGTCTTGCCTAGCTGGGGGATAGTTCGCATATTGAAGCAGCCAATAAGTGGAAATGGTACTGAGGAATTTGGCAGTCCCAATTTTACTTCCAATAAAGAATACCGTAAAAAAGTGAACAGCCAACTAAGATTTACCTGTTGATATGAACAGTTGGAAGAAGGGAGTATTTAGTGAATATTTGTTTCGGGCCAAAGCAACTAGAAATATTAGGTAGAACGAACAGCCTAATACTTCAAGGGCGAAGAATATGTAGTCACTCAGAGGGAGAGGCAGCATTTGGGACTGATTCATCTGACTAGATGACGCATCTAGAGGTTTGAAATTCCATGAAAAATATCACGCTACACGTTGTTTATCCATCATGTGCTTTGAAATGGCGTGATAGGTATCAAGGTACCAATCCCTGCTATGATATACGATACAATGCATAATCATGATGGTGCCTTATTCAGCTAAAGTTAGATAACGCATCGAACATTCCATGAAGTTCTTTTGATACCGTTTTGTCATCACGTGCCTTGGAGTATGTATAAGGTAGTGAAATTATGATGGGGGGATGCAAGTAACGTAGTACAATTTCTATGGATAGAGTAGTGTGAATATCGGGTTGTATAGATATCATATGTTTGCGTGTAATAATGCATATCTTCCTCGTCATTACGATTGATTTCGCGCATGTGCCACACCGGAGCTCGCAAATGACTAACTCGAACTGCATGTGCATGTGCATGTTTTGATTTGCAATTGTTACAAGAGTATTTTCAAAACCAGTGTAATATGCTATTATATTCAAATCAACAACATCAATGCCTAAACCAGAACAAGAAATTGCAAACTCAGTAGCGTACGCTACTCGAAGCTATTCCCGTGCTTCTCACGAGATTGTACTTTGAGAACGCCACTCGGACTTGTTTGGATAGTAAGACGAGCATTATCGGGTCCAAAAACGTCGTAATATCGTAGACGTAGGGTCTCTGAAAAAAAATGAAATAGCGATCATACTATTGATAATATTATAGCAGGGATCGAGCAAAATGTGACAAAGCGTGTGTATGAGCACTTATGCAATTGGTCGAAATGCATTTAATAATTTGCACAACTCACGACTCCATATCGGACGGTATTCAGAAAGTCCTTGTCATTTGTGAAGAAGGAGTAGGCCCAGACAATGTGATGAAAAGCGAAGAGAAGATGAGTAGCAGAGCAAGTTATAGTGTAGACAAAGAACATCCGCTGTTGTTTGTAGGCGTTCAAAACCTAAAACCTGACTTTTCGACATGTTTCACCACGAAGAATGGTTTAACTATGATAGTCACTTACCAATTTGCGTAACTTCAAGTATGCAGCAATGTTGAGAACAATTCCAAGTACAGAAAAGATAGCATAGAATACGCCGACGGTGCCCCGATAAATCTGTAAATATGTCTCTCAATGGGCATATGCTCCTAGAAGATATCCAAAAGAACCACAGGGAGGAAGCGCTTACAACTTTGTCGCTTTATAATATCACAAAGAAAATAATACTTACGGGTCCACTCGAGTTATCGAATCCCGTGAACCTTCCATTAGCAAAGTATACTGGAGCAAAGGCGAAATATAAATGAGCCAAGAGCGGGATCACAAGTTGACAACATATCAAAATTGTGGTAGTACTGGAGCTCCAGACCTGAGAGATGTGTCTTAATTAGATGTTTGAGATATTTCCATACATCAGAAGATGTGCTGATATTAGTCAAAACAAGGAATCGATAAATTACGATCAGAAATTTGCCCAGCGTGTAGGAGAACATCGATGCGCCGTTGAGCACCTGTATTAGAGAGTTCGAAGAGTGACGTATATTTATTTCCAACACTATTTATATATGTTTTCTCGAATTATAATAGCAATTTGGAGGGTGAACTAATTTATTTTGCAAAATACGTTGTAGAATTCGTACAACCATACTAACTCTACATGAAATATATATATATGCATTAATCTACCTTTTTCCATTTGAGAATGATGGAGTTCTCTTGCCTAACCGGGGGATAGTTGACGTATTCCGTCATCCAAAATGTCGCTACTATTCCTATTCCAGCTAGACCTGGAAGCTCATGAATTCTGTATTGCTCGAAATGAATCACCCAGAGTGGTAAACTTTTCATCGCTATGTCATTCGAAGAATAAATTGACACTACAACTTCGAAATGCTTACCGGTCGAGATAAAAAGCCTGAAGAATGGAGTCTTGCGCGAGCGACTTTTTCTTCTCCCTAGTGCTATCAGGAATACCAGGTAGAGCGAGCATCCTATTTTATTTTAAAATTCTTATTTTGCAGTGTTTCTTTGTTGAATTATTAATAAGTCGATTTATGATAAATTATAAAATCGATATTGACCTATTTTCATAGCCGAGTGCAATGGATTAGAAAACCGAAGGTTGGTGGTTCGATTCCCGTCAGAGTGAAAAGCGTTTGCCTTCCCCCGGAGAGGTTCAGAAAGTAACGTAGCGCAATCTACCTACATTTGGCGTGGCGTAGTTCCTCGCTAGTTGTAAATTTGCAAACCGTTTATGCACTCCACTTGCGTGATGGTTACTCCATTGTATAGCCAAGTATTATTGGCTGCGTTGCAAGTCACGGTGAATGTCGCTGATTGGTCAATCGCTCCGTCATCGGCGTCATGCACGGCACCTTGACCGGTGTTGTAATGCAAATTTGGAAGACTTGAAGGGCCGAAAAACTCAAAGTGAGTAACAATGAGATGATGGTATCAGTACCGGATAAAATATCGAAATCCAAATGATCACATACATCGATACGTGGAGCGCCTGCCATGCAAGTGAACGTCCTCGTTGCATAAGGGCCTGTTGTAGTATCAGGCACGTCGCTGTCCATAGCCTTCGCGCCCAATCCCGCTTGAGTTACCGCGATGAGGTTCGTGGCACAGCCCAGGCACGCTGAAAATAACCACTATAATCATTACTATTGGAGGGGCAAGGATAATCAGAATGGTATCAATAAAGTACATACTTTGTCCGCACTCCACTTGCGTGATGCTTACGCCATTATACGTCATCATTGGCCGCGTTGCACGTGACTGTTAGTGTCGTAACTTGATCGACCGCGCCGTCATCTCCGTCTAGTATCGCTCCTTGGCCGGCGTTGTACTGCGAATTGTTCACATTATATTTGCATCATCAAGTTTCGGTTAAGATGTTTCGGTTAAGAGAAAAAAACAATCATCTAAATATAACCAAATGTAATTGCGGGACTAAATAAAAATTACACACAAACCGGATACCGTAATCTGCAAGTTCGCTCCCACACACTTGAATGTTCTCGTAGTGCACGGTTCCGACATGTCGGTGTTGTCGTTGTCCATTGGCTTCGCCCCGCTTGTGTGACCGCAATGAGATTTGCGCCGCACAAGTTGCACACTGATAATTGCTATTTATCCTTGCTAGAATCGGAAATTCTAGTCGCTGCCTCCTGACTTACTACTTTCTTTCTCTCTTTTGACCCGTTCAGTTGCAAGACACCGAAATGAAAATACCGAGGTATCCCTCTCCAACTCAACTATGTGCACGCCACATTAATGCCAGCATTTGTGATTCTCGAACATAAGAGATGATTTAATGGTGATCACGAACAGTAGTGCATCAACTTTTTGGACGCTCCATTAGGCAATGTAGCAGTAACCAGCACAAAGAGTACTTACACACGACAGGCATTGTTGTAGGAGCTGTTGGCTGGCAACCTTCGCAAATGATGTCTAATACGAATAGGAAAAGGCATTGCAGTATGGACATATTGAGAAGCGAAATGCGAGCGTGCGGAATGAGAGCGCGCTCTCACTCACACTTCTTTGCATTTCGTTGTCATCTCGCTTCAATTCGCGCCCGAAAACGTGCGCTTTGAAGTTGGTTTACGCACCAAAGTTGCAGCGACTTGAGGTGACTCATTTCACCCGTTATGTAGGCGATTGAGCAGCACTGAATTCAAAAAACGAAATAGTCTCGAGTTACCTACATTTGTTTGTCAACTAACTGTTCCCATTCAGAGTGGATTTAAATAGCGTATATTGTACAGTTCTACAGTGAGATCAGATCTTTCTTTCTTAGGAGAAAATCAGCGAAACAGGCGAAATTGGTGCTAAACGCGCGAAGGAACTAGTGCGTTCCCATTTTTCTCTCGATTTCGCTAGCAGAAAGAGTGCGGAACACGGAGGAAATAGAGAGAAAGAGCAGCAATAGAGGAGCGGCTAATGAACGGAAGAACAGCATGAGGTATCATTCGCAATACCCATAGAAAGTGAAAGGGACTGAACACCAAAGGCAATCGGAGTCAATTATCGAGCTTGTTAAAGTGAGTAATGACATGCTCAATTTAAAATTTCAATAACACCTCAATTTAATCCATAGGTGCCGTGTCTCTTCTCTTACTTGAATGATGTGCTCCTCGTACTTCTCATTCTGTTGCCCCGATGTGTGCATTTTTGTTCCACGGAACGTCGTTTGAGCATTCTTTGTTGTCGTTTCGTTGAAAATTGAGAAATGATAATGGAAGGAATGACGAGCGACAAGATTACAACTAAATAGTGTAGATTTGACGAGAAATTAAGTGAATAAACAGTCAAACTGACAAAGTTACGAGTGTGTGGCTTTTAAATTTGTGACAGCCATAGCAAGAAGATTCGTAAACTTAGCAAATTAAATGTATTTTCTGAAAAATCCTAAGCGGTGTATCAAGACTCAAAAAGTTTGCAAGGCAGCGGTAAATTTAACCGAGGAAATATCATTCGAAATAAAAATATAGTGTGAATGAGCCATAGCTACGCACATTCGCTGATTTGAAGTGCTTTGGCATGTTAACGACCACTATGTTTACTTCTTCAGATATTATGCCAAACATCACATCGTAATACTGAAAACTTGCGAGAATCATGTGTATTGCCATCCGCTAAGAAACTGTCAAAGTACAATATCGACACAGTTGTCAGCTTCTTCCATTGATCTAGTGTGCTACTGTAACATTCGAGGCAAATACATATCCCGTGTTAGTAGTCACAAATTTCTTCGTACTGAAAACACTCCGGACTTGTTTCGATAATGCCACCAATAGAATAGGATCCAAGAATGTAGTCAGGTCGTACACGTAAGGTCTCTGCAAGAGTATTGATCAATAAAACACTTTTTTACTCCTTGGAGTATTGTGTAATACACCACATTGACAAAATCTGTCTCATTTTCGGATAAGTGGAGAATAACTTACGACCCCATATCTGACGATATTGATAAATTCCTTATCATCGCGGAGGAACGCAAAGGCCCAAAGGAAATGATGGATCGCAAATAACATGTGGGTCGCCGTGCAAGTTATTGTGTAGATGATGAAGCCGCTTTGTTGTTTGTAGATGTTCGTGGACTATACATTATAATAACCATATGGTAATGATCGTATAACTCACAAGCGTTTTCAATTTTCGATATGCAGCGATATTTAGGATCACTCCAAGGATCGAAAACACGGCGTAAAATGCCCCAACTATTGATCTATAGATCTAAAATGTGTTCAATTGATGGCGTTTGATTTGAGAAAAAATGAAGAACTTACAAGTCCACTAACGTTGTCAAATCGAGTGAACCTTCCATCAGCAAAGCATATGGGCGTAAACGCGAAATGCAAGTGAGCTAGGAGCGGGATGATAAGTAGGCAGAAAATTATGAGACCGGTTGTCCGATTACTCCAGCTCTGATATTATTGCACTATTGTTTAAATATCGATTACATATAAAACAACAAATATATTTATATATAAATATATTTACACAAATATATATATATATATATATATATGATTACTCAAGAAATATCCGAACCGAATTTCGAATATTAGACAGAACGTCGTATCGATTTACGACTATCAAAAACTTGCCGCATGTGTAAGAAAATAAGGATGCCCCGTTTAGCACCTGAATAATACAAATTCATATATATTTTGAATATTTGCATGATATGTATTGAAGTTTATTTGTAACCTTTTCCACTCTGGCGATTAATGCATGCTCTTCCCGGACTGGAGGATAATTTACAAATTGATGAATCCAGTAGGTCGAGACTGTGCCGATACCAGCAAGACCTAAAACAGAGGGAAACAACAAAGACCAAAATACTATTCATTTCAGAAAACTGATTCGAAATATTTCGAACTATTAGGTTGTTGCGAAAGTCTTGCTCGATTTTATCATTTTAACACTTCTGCATGTGCTGGCATTCAAATTCATTTCAGACTTACGTGGTTTTTCTTATATTACGATGGTATTAATGTTCATTCTAGCGCACCTTAGATCAGACCTCTCATTTCATTTAGGAATGCTTACTTATAGTTCAAATTTTGCGATATGAGTTAATCAAGATGAATTTGCCTTCTATCATAACTTTATGGAGACTAGAGATAGGGTCATATCTGAAGTGCAAGCATACACAGCTATGTTAATACATCACTTGCGATCACTTACAATAAGTCAGTGCTGAAATACCTTCTTTAGACTTGTCCCCCCAAAATCGGATAGATCAAACGACGAGCAAGACTTTCGCAACAACATAATATACCCCACCTGTTGATATGAATAGCTTGACAAATGGAGTATTGAGTGAGGATTTGGTTCGGTATAGGACTATTAGAAACAATAGATACATCGAGCAGCCGATTAATTCACAACCGAAAAATATGTAGTCACTTAGAGGTAGAGGAAGCATGGTATTGCTGCAAAGATCACATTCCTTCCCTCCCTCTCCCCTATCTAGCAGACGAGAGAGTATGCGGTATGGAGAAAGACCTTAGCCCCTCCCTCCTCAGAAATTCATATTCCCTCACGTAAGAATGCGTGCATTACTCCTATGTCTAGCTATTCATCCACTCCTCTGTAGCCCGATGCATCAAGAAAACCAGTTGAATATGACAAATTTTACTCGTGATGTTTAATCAGCATGTATTTGGAGAGATGTATGCAAGTGCCGTGCAAGGTAGTATAAGGAGGGGTATTCGCGCACCGAATCACATTTCAATGGATTTTGCAAAAAGATTCAATGCATCCCATTTTGCACAGACATTTTGTATCAAAGGACTGATTTGAAAGGATCCCTGACAGTGAAGTATCAATACTTAAATATGAAGAAACTGTAGCGTCACAGCACCTTGCCAATGTTTGCTTAAAGTTTGAAAAATTATGATTGAACAATACTACGAGCTTATTGACTTCATCTGTTATCCAGCTGTGCTACTCGAATATTAGAAGTAAACACACTTCGCCGACTGGTATGCGTATTCCCAACTTTGTATCATCTGAAAGCACACCGAGCTTGTTTCGAATCTGTATGGTGGTTCATCTTGCCGACCTTTGAGCAAAGTCTGATCCCAGAAGTGCAGATTTGGGGTAGAGATTATTTTTCAATGAGAATGGCGGGATGAATCATTAAATGTTGAATTAAATACCTTCATGTGTTATCTATTTTATTGAGAATGTATACCGCTGGCCCTCTATCCCTCCGGGGTCGGACGTGACCTAGGTCGCGAAAGGTAACGTTCCCTAGAAGCACTTTGGACAACACGGTGGCGTAGTCCTAGCAGTAGTCGGCCTCACCGCGCTGCACCACCTAACGTAGTCGTCCACGACTGTAAAATCGAGCAATGGTCTAACTATATTCAGTTTGCACGCTCTCTCGCCGGTCAGTGAGACGAGAGAGCGTGCAAACTGAAGAGAGTTAGCTCGTAAAATCGATTGACGTGGCTGCACCTTTACCTTTTCTTTTTTTGTGTGCCGCTGGGATGCATGGATGGAAACAGTCGTAACTAACAGTCGACTGCACCACAACGCCTCACCAAAACGTGCAGCCGGATGTGTGCATTTTCTTTTAATTGTTTATTATTAATTCGATTGTTTTCAATGTAAAATAGACGTGAAGCGAATCCACATTTAAAGAATGCCGATTTTCGAATCACATATTAGTGAAAGGTATGATAAATAAGTCTCATTAACATCTAGTATTATTTGTTTGCGTAGTGATTCTTAGAAATATTGTTTTACTAAAAGCCATGCGAACTTGTTTCGATAGAGCCACCAGTACAATGGGATCCGAGAATGTAGTCAGGTCGTACACATATGGCCTCTGAAATAAGCATCATTGTGATTTTATTAGCTCTTATCATCAATTTTGAATCGCAATTGAGTCATCGATCTACCACTATTTCCGAATCAATAGAACAACTCACGACTACATATCTGACGATATTTAGGAAATCCTTGTCAGCATTAACGAACGAATAAGCCCAGACGAAATGGTGGAAGGCAAACAGCATGTGAGTCGCGGTACATGTCATTGTATACATGAAGAAGCTGCGTTGCTGTTTGTAGATATTCAATGACTGAATCGGATTGTATTAACTATGTCGGAAAAAGTACTCCTACCAGCTTTCTTAGCTTTCGACATGCCGCGAAATTTAAGGCAACTCCAAGCACCGAAAACACTGCATAAAATGCGCCTACGGTCGCTCTATATATCTGAACATTGCGTTTTTTCATCCTCCCGTGTTCGTATTCAATTTCGTTGATGTTATATATAACTCATTGCGTGAAAACAACACTTAGTGGTCCACTGGAGTTGTCGAATCCGGTAAACCTGCCATTCGAAAAATACACGGGTGCAAATGCGAAATATAAGTGAGCAAAGAATGGAATTGTCAATTGAAATGCAATCAGGACAGTGGTTTTCCGATTGCTCCAACTCAGAGAAAATTATAAAATCAAAGTGCGTTAGAGAGTGTTCATACCGAGTTCCTCATATTTGTCAAAATGTCGAATCGATTTATTACGATTAAGAATTTACCGCATGTGTAAGAAAATAAGGAAGCGCCGTTAAGCACCTGAAAAGGTTAAAAACAAGATAGGAGTTCAGGAGAGAAAAAATGTGACTACCTTTTCCGCTTTGATGATGTACGCATCGTCTTGCCTAGCTGGGGGATAGTTGGCGTATTGAAGTAGCCAATAAGTGGAAATTGTTCCGACTCCAGCAAGGCCTGCGGCATTTGAAAGCGACACTGTTTTTGCCAGCAACAAAATGTGTATAAAATGTGAGCAATATAATTGGCATTTACCTGTGGATATGAAAAGTTTGAAGAAGGGAGTATTTAGCGAATATTTGTTTCGGGCCAAGGCAACTAGAAATATCAGGTACAGCGAACATCCTAATACTTCAAGGGCGAAGAATATGTAGTCACTCAGAGGGAGAGGCAGCATTTGGGACTGATTCATCTTAGTAGATGACGTATCCAGAGGTTTGAAATTCCATGAAAAATATCACGCTACACGCTGTTGATCCGTCATGTGCTTTGACATGACGTGTTAGGTATCAATGTACCAATTCCTGATATGATATACGATACACCCCATAATCATGATGGTGCACCACCACCAATGTTTTAGGAAATTATTCAGCTATAGGCCTATGACGCATCGGAAATTCCATGAAGATCTTAATTTTGATGTCGTTTTATCATCACGTGCTTATGAGTGCGTAGAAGGCAACGAAGTCCTGCCGAGAGCAACAGAGTGTAATTTCTATGGATGGAGATATGTGAATACCGGGTTGTATGGGCATCATGTGTTTGCTTGTAATAGTGCATATCTTTGACGTCATTCATTTCAAGCATATACCACACCTGAGCTCACAAATTACTAACTCGTATTGCATGTGTAAGTTTTGCTTTGCAAATGTTACAAGGGTATTTTCAAAACGATACACTCGTGAGACATAATACACTTTAACATTCAAATCAACAACATCAATGTCTAAACCATGATACGAATTTGCAAACTCAGTAGCGTACGCTACTTGACGCGATCCCCGTGCTTCTCACGAGATTGTACTTTGAGAACGCCACTCGGACTTGTTTCGATAGTAAGACGAGCATTATCGGGTCCAGAAAGGTCGTAATATCGTAGACGTACGGCCTCTGCAAAAAGTATCTTTGGCGATTAAAATAGAGCTCTATTCGAATAAAATGCGTCTTATAATTGTCATGAATACAAATGTATCCCACTGGTTCAAATGTATCAAATGTATCAAATGGTTCAAATGTATCACACTGATCTGATGGTAGCCTACTGGATGATAACCAAAAAGTGGACCCTTCTGTAGAACTCTCACAGAATCAGTTTTGATACTTTTGGAACCTATTGTGAAAGTTCTACAAAAGGGTCCATTTTCAGTGAAAGTACTACAATATGTACCATTTTTTTTTGCAGTAGGCTACCATCCTTCGGTGATCATCCGTCCTAGAGAATAAATAATACTTTGTAGAACTCACAACTCCATATCGGACGGTATTCAGAAAGTCCTTGTCATTTGTGAAGAAGGAGTAGGCCCAGACTATGTGATGAAACGCGAAGAGTAGATGTGTAGCCGAGCAAGTTATAGTGTAGGCAAAAAACATCCTCTGTTGTTTGTAGGCGTTCAAAACCTAAAACCTGAGTTTTCGGCATGTTGGAACACGAAGAATGGTTTAAGTATGATAGTCACTTACCAATTTGCGTAACTTCATGTATGCCGCGATGTTGAGAGCAATTCCCAGGAAAGAAAATACAGCATAGAATACGCCGACGGTACCCCGATAAATCTGTAAATAGCTACTTACTCATCCATCTCAATTGGTAGATGCTCCTAGAATATATCCACAAGAACCACAAAGAGAAGGCGCTTACAACTTTGCCGCTTTATAATATCACAAAGAGATGTAATACTTACGGGCCCGCTGGAGTTATCGAATCCCGTAAACCTTCCATTAGCAAAGTATACTGGAGCAAAGGCGAAATATAAATGAGCCAAGAACGGGATCACAAGTTGACAACATATCAAAATTGTGGTAGTACTGGAGCTCCAGACCTGAGACATATTCCTTAATTATATGTTTCATACATCTTCGTACATCAGAAGATGTGCTGATATTAGTCAAAACAAGGAACCGATAAACAACAATCAAAAATTTGCCCAGTGTGTAGGAGAACATCGAAGCACCGTTGAGCACCTATAATAGAGAGTTCGAGAACTGTCGTCTCTTGTTTTGTAACACTATTTCGATTGGTTTTTTTTCGAATTTTCTTCGTATTCAATTTGGAGGGTGAGCTAATTTATTTAGCAAAATATGATGATGTGATTATAGAATGCGTAGTAGAATGCTTCACAACAACTAACTATAAATGAAATATAAATACAATTCAATCTACCTTTTCCCATTTGAGAATGATGGCGTTCTCTTGCCTAACCGGGGGATAGTTGACGTATTGCGTCATCCAGAATGTTGCAACTATTCCTATTCCAGCTAGACCTGGAAGCTCGATAATTATTTGTTGCTCGTAACATATAGCCCAGATTGGCAAACTTTTCATCGCTATGTCATTCGAAGAATACATTGTTAATTCAACTTCGAAATGCTTACCTGTAGAGATAAACAGCCTGAAGAATGGAGTCTTGAGGGAGCGACTTTTCCTTCTCCCTAGTGCTATCAGGAATATCAGGTAGAGCGAGCATCCTATTACTTCTATGACGAAGAAGATGTATTCGCTCATAGGGAGAGGTAAGTCCATACAGACGGGATGAAAGGACGGAATGAGACACAAACACCTCTTTAACGTCTCGCGATCTATAGTGTTGCTTAGAGGATGTATGATTCTCATAATTTCACATGCTCTCTCCGCCACTTTTCCAGACGAGAGAGTAGGTGGCGGGAAAAGAGCGAAATGCTTGGAGCAACGTGGGAGAACGCCCAGATCCCGGACGAGGAAATCGTAGGAGGACGTGAATTTCCATATCTCAACTTGGAGTGAGATCTTATGGGAAAATCACAAAGAACAAGCAAGATAAGGGAAGTGTTTTCGGAAAAGATTTTTCGAAAGTCAGGTTAGCAAGTCAGTAGTTTGTAAGTTAACGTAATCAGGGAGGGTGTTACGAGAAAATGCGTTTTGAACCGTTTATTGTGGGAAGTTAGTAAGGGGATAGTGTCTATATTTATCATGTTTTGTAACCACTTAATACGACAAGATAGTTCGGAAAATCAGGAGAGTTTCATCACAGATTGCAGGACAATGTAGGTTCATTTTAAAAATTAATTACCATAAATATATGAGTCATAAAAAGATGCAATAATCACGTTTCAGAAATTTCAATAACATCGATTTGCACGTAGCCGTAACTCAATTATCGTTCAGCAAAACGACTCGCGTTCTCCTCCTCCAATAATTCCCACTCATTTCGCCCATGGAATGCGGTTTCTTTTTCTGCTGATTTTGGTGAGGTTTTTTAAATATTTTCTGCATTTTAAGATAAGCATAAATAAATAAATAGCTTGAAATTAACACATTTTATGTATAATGACATAATAAATAGGTAAATAATATAATATGAAATACAATTATGCATTTTCAGAGTTGGATCGGTGTTGTCGAGGCGCGATCACCTTCAGTCAAGAATAATACTAAGATTGGGTCGACGACGCTATTCGGAGTGCCTAATCACTTGCTAAACTACGTAAGTTTCAAATTAGATGATTAGATTGGTCATTAGAAGTGCAGTGGGAAGATGCAAAATGAGAACAGTTGTCGCTTCCAACCACTCATCAGGGTCGCAATGGAGAGAAATGAAAAATTATTTGCGATCAAAATCACGTTGTTTACTTGCAGGGACCCACTAAGTTTGCGCATAAACAAACAAATAATGCAACGTTGACTCATCCTCCTATTCCAAGATTGTCGATTGATCGTGTTAAGGTTAGTTTTATAATATCTTATTAATGTAATGGTAAGCGCAACTAATACGTTAACGTTACCTGAAAGGAAAAAATTCGAATTCGCTCCGTCTACATAAACGGCAATTTCTTGAGCGCCATTTCAAAAATTGTACAGTATCATACGCTAAATCGAGTAGCAGGGGGGGGGGGGTGCTACACATAGTATGTATTTCGAGTCATGGTCGATAATTGTTTCATTGTAGGTCAAGACTAAGTACCGTACCCAATCGATCGTACAGTATCCCCAGATAAAGGATGACGCTACAGTAACCCAGAATATCCAGAACTAACTTATATTTCAAAAAGTCAACATACCGTACTCAATCGATCCTACAGTACCCATACCGTAACCCTGTGTACAGTACCCCGTTACTACCGTATTCCACACCACTGCGATCAATCATAAAATGACTGTTTTCCAAAACAATTTAACTTTTTGTTGATTCTTGCTCTATACCGTACCCAATCGATAGTACAGTACCTCCAGATATACCACTACCGTAACCGTATACCACTACCGTAACCCCGAGTATCACAAACTAACTTTATTTTTAAAAAACTCCTAGTACCGTGCCCAATCGATTATACAATTCTCAAGTAATTACCGTAACCCAGTTCTTTGGGTCAGATCCAGTTCCTTGGGTCGAACATTTTTCTAAAAATTTCAAACATTTTTTCTAAAAATCCAAAATTGGTCATACAATGATTATACAATATACAATATCACAAATACGGTAGGTTACTTTAAAATAATTTTAAAATGAATTTTGGATTTTTAGAAAAATGTTTGGCCCAAGGAACCGGATCTGACCCAAGTAACTGGGTTACGGTAGCTACTTGGGTACTGTAATATAGATTGGGCACGGTACCGGGACTTTTTAAAAGTAAAGTTAGTTTGCGATAATCGGGGTTACGGTATCTGGAGGTACTGTAATATCGATTGGGTACGGTATAGAGCAAGAATCGACTAAATGGAAAATGGTTTGTAGAAAAGTCATTTTACGATTGACCGCAGTGGCGTGGAATACCCCCCTGGTAATCGATATACTGTGATACTGTACAATTTGTTGAAATGGCGCTCAATAAATTGCCGTACAGTAGACGGAGCGAATTCAACATTTTTTAAACTTTTATTGTTAGGGGAACTTTAATGTGCATGTTTTAATTTTTTTTTAATTTCCAGAAGTAAGTATAGCTATCGCATCAGCTGTCTTATGCTTGTTCTAATTTTTTTTTCTAAACCGCATTTAAAAATAAATCAATATCTTTGTAAACTAGTTATTTTTTTCACAAATTATGCGTTAACTGATTTCACAAATTATGCGTTAACAAATTATGCGTTAACTGATTTCACAAATTATGCGTCACCTATTAGACCTGGACGCCCCAATCTCTTCCAATTACGTAAACACCACTCCACATCCACTCTCTACCACTTATTCCTCACCAATAGAGTTGTAACACTGTGGAATCGTATACCTAATAATATTGTTATCTCTAGAAATACTGATTTTTTCTCGCTCAGAGTTAAAACTATTCATAATATTGATTACTCCTCGTATCTCTAATTCACTCTCATTTGTAATTGGTCGTATCCCTTTGTCATCTATATATGACATCGTATTATCATGCTTATAAGTTGCCTGTAACATTTACTCCTAATCATCTTATCATATCGCATGATAAAGAATTATTAACTGGCAAATATGTCTTGCAGGCGATGCCCCTTGGGTCGGGCGCTGGCGCGGGCTCCAATCCAACCGAGTTATTCGCAAATTACACCCTCGCTGAGATAGGAACTGAAATAACAAAGGCAGAGAACGCAACTTCTTTCTATCAAAAGCTCAAAGACGAATCAGCAAAGGCATTGAAGCTAAAGCAAGATGAGGCTGTCGAGCCGACGCGTGATTATGAAACCAAAAAGAGTGCCTGGGAGGGGCTGAAGAAATTGGCAAACGAAGAGACTAGCAAACTGCAAGCGATAATTGATGCGGCCGGCAAGATTCTGAAAGAAAATGAACCAAAGGTTAAAATTCTAATACAGAACATTCATGATTTCGAGTTTGATCTGGGTCGGGTCCTGAAACTGTATGAATTAAAGTTCAACGAAAGCATGGATATGAATAATACAAAAGACGAATTGAAAGATTCAGCGACTACCCCTGTTGGCAAACATATTGACCAAGGAAGCAATAAAGGTTGAGACAGCGGTTAATGCAACAAGAGACAGATTAGCCGAGGAAGGCGCGATTGAGCACGATATTCGTATTACGGAGGAGCTAAAAGTTACTGTCAATTGTAATCTACCCATAAACAAGCCAACGTGTGATCCTTATGATACTGCATTGAACACTTATCGAGGTGACTTGATTCGAGCCAAAAACGCCAGCAAAAGAGCACGCGAATTAGAGGAAGGCGCGCAAAATGCACAACTAGCCCTAATATCAGAAGAAAATCGAGCTAAATCAAGAAAACGGACTCTAGACAGTCGCTTAGCAAACCTTGATGATTCGATTAGACAAGCGGCCGAAGCACTGTCAACAGCTGGGGAAAACAAGGATAATGTTGAAGTGCCACTCAATGCGACCCGAAAAGAGCTAGAACAAGTTAATGAAGTAATTGGAGAAGCAAAGAACGTAACTCTCGAGGCTCAAATACAACTGAGGGCATCTTCAAGCACCGATATTGCTAATAAAACGAGAAATACAGAAGCTCTATACAAAATCGCCAAAAATAAGTATGAAGATCTTGAAAGTGGGATAAAGGAACTCAATGAGAACTTGGAAAAGTATAACAAACTGTGGACTGAAGCGAATTCGCGTGTGCTCGCTCTGAAGCAAGAACGTACAGAAAGAAATAAGAAAACGGAGAAACCTGCGACCGGAGGATAAGAAACATGTTTACAAAATTGCAATTTTGATTATTTTTCCGGGAAATATCATTACCTATATATAAAGTGCTGTGTGCGTCTGTACGTCCGTTCGGATTGCGAAATAGGGTGATTGCGAAATCGGGGGGGGGAGGTACTGATGAAGACTTCGAACCATTACCGTATACCAATCAATAATTAGCATTGGGTCAACTACCGTATACCAATCGATAATTAGCCATGGGTCAACTCTTATTCCGTGGGTCAGATTTATGATTTTGACCTTTGATCTTTGAATTACCGTATACCAATCAATAATTCGCATTGGGTCAACTACCGTATACCAATCGATAATTAGCCATGGGTCAACCATTATTCCGTGGGTCAGATTTATGATTTTGACCTTTGATCTTTGAATTACCGTATACCAATCAATAATTAGCATTGGGTCAACTACCGTATACTAATCGATAATTAGCCATGGGTCATCCATTATTCCGTGGGTCAGATTTATGATTTAAATTTTTGAAATTCGCTAGGACGGGGCCCCCGCCGTAGGCGGGGGCCAGACTGGCTAGTAATGGAATAATATAATCTAAAATGTAATTATCAATAACAATTCCTATTCAGGGGATGGCTGGTTCCCACCATGGCAGTCATAGGGTGCCTTTGTGCGGTCGCAATAATAATAGCCGTGGTGTTCATTATCATACGCAAACGAAAGGCAGTTAACATCTCAAAACGAAGTAGTAAGCTGACTTAATTACAATAATATTCTTGCAAATAATAGTCTTTGAATACTGCTCCAGATTATTATATTTTTAACACATTTCAAAACATAAATTTATATTTTATTCATTTTTATATTTTAGTTAGAGGTTGTGGGGCTGAGACCGCTCCGCCGAAATGCCCGGAAATGCCAGCGACTAAAAAGGAAGATCCAGGTCAGCATTGATTTTTTGATCAATTTTGTCGTATTTTATGTTATATTTCTAAATAACTGATCATATGTTGAGCAAGTTACGGTACTGGAAATAAATCAGAAACAACGCCAAATGTATATAGAAAAGGAAAACCATAGAAGCGATCAGTGTGGTGTTGCAAATACATCTGATTTATTATGTGCCTCTTTCCTGCGACTACAATATATTGCAAAACCATCTGTAGCTATGCACTTTTAGTTTGAAACTGTACAGTACATACTAATCGCCTTGTCCATATGCGGCCGCGGCGGCCCGCTGCGGACCGTGGATTCCGCGCATCGATTTTGCGGGAAGCATGCAATTTTTCACCATTCGATTTTTTGAATTTCAAATTTTCAATAAATTTTCGCATCAGATAGACTATTCATTCACGTTTAAAAAATACATACGGCGGGGGCCAGACTGGCTAGTAATGGAATAATATAATCTAAAATGTAATTATCAATAACAATTCCTATTCAGGGGATGGCTGGTTCCCACCATGGCAGTCATAGGGTGCCTTTGTGCGGTCGCAATAATAATAGCCGTGGTGTTCATTATCATACGCAAACGAAAGGCAGTTAACATCTCAAAACGAAGTAGTAAGCTGACTTAATTACAATAATATTCTTTCAAATAATAGTCTTTGATTTTTTGAATTTCAAATTTTCAATAAATTTTCGCATCAGATAGACTATTCATTCACGTTTAAAAAATACATAAATCGATATTTTGAATGTGGCAATACCTCAACCTACCGTAATCTCAGTTGTGAAAGCGACTGGCAAAGTGTTATCGCAAACTGCGACTACGGTAGGTTGAGGCATTGACACATTCAAAATATCGATTTATCTATTTTATTAATGTGAATGAATTTGAAAATCAAAAAAAATGAATGGTGAAAAATTGCATTCTTCCCGCAAAATCGATCCGCGGAATCCGCGGTCCGCCGCGGGCCGCCGTGGCCGCATAAGGGTAAGGCGATTAGCATGTACTGTGCGTAGAATTTACTTGATATTTTGAGAGATCGGATGATATTTCTGTTCGCAACATTAGATATATCTATAAATGTTATAATTCATAGCTAGTTCCATTCCAGCACTATGACGTCATGCTGCTTTTGACTTAGCGAAGGCGGAATGACTTTATAGTTCTCATCCGACCTAGTGCCTCCACACCAATTATTTTACAGTTCCATCAAATGAAGCTAATTTAGACCAACTCGCCTGGCCTGCGAGCATGAAACCAATGCAGAAAGAAGAGATTGCAGCAGGCTGTGATAAGGTTTGGTTGTACGATTGGCACTTCTTGGATGTTTGGCCCACCCGCGCTCCTCCCCCTATAATTACTCACACCATCTCCATCACATTGGGGATGCGCTTCCGAAAATGATGTCATGTTGCGTATAAATAAATGCGGCAAAGATGGAAGGCGCGGGCCAATTATCCAATAGTGCCGTCCAACATGCTGCCAATTACACTCTTTTCAGAAGAAACGAATTTCGACATTCCCTAATGGTTGGTTATGAACATATAGCATGTGTATTTATTGTTTTATTTTCGAAATGCATATTTTGCGTTTTTACTTGCACAATTACTTGCACTTTTGAATTGTATAGCAGATTGCTCATACTGACGCAAAAAATGATAGTTTAATAATTGCAACAATAATTTGTTCATAGAATTTCGGGGCGACCTTTGAAGTGTATAAAGACGGAAGCTCATGCATTCGCCTGTTTGTCTGCAAAGAAGAAGGTATGGTATATATGTATAGTGCGTATATGTGATTATAGTATATGTATATGTTTATTGCATATGTATATCACGCGTTTCATCGTAGAATCGCAGTTTCTTCACAACCCCTGCACATTGAAAGACAACCCCCCAACCGATCTCAACCGATCTCTGAACCCGAGTAAGAGAGGTGGTAGATCAAAAGCCTTCCTGGTAGATCACATCAAAAATTAACTTTGGCGGTCCGTTTTTTGTTCGTATCTCCGTTAATTTTCGACTTAGGTAAAAACGTCTGGCAGATGAAATGTGTGTTTTGAAGTGCTCTTCAAGAAGAGAATGTGCCCAACTCGATAGCTTGCTCGTGGTGCATGCTTCATGCCAAATCATCGACAGAATATGGGACCTATTCAAATTTTGTCTCATTCGATGAGGCTCGTCGAGAGCTCTCGAATGATATGCTGAATGCCCTACTAAAGCCGGACCTCAAATTTAGTTTTGGTCGAAAAACCATTTTCAAAATCTCAGTCCTTCATTTTCGATGATTTTCGACCAACCCACTACGGAACACGGGATGGAATGATTCGTAATTACCGAATTTCCCTTTGTCTCGCTCGATTAGGTGGGTCGAAAAGCGTCGAAAATGAAGGACTAAGGGTTTACAAATGGTTTTTCGATCAAAACTACATTTGAGATCCGGCTTTAGTAAGTCATTCAGCATATCATTCGAGAGCTCTCGACGAGCCTCATCGAATGAGACAAAATTTGGATAGGTCCCATATTCTGTCGATGATTTGGCATGAAGCATGCACCATGAGCAACCTATCGAGTCGAACACATTCTCATCTTGAAGAGCACTTCAAAACACACATTTCTGCCAGACGTTTTTCGCCAAGTTGAATATAAACGGCGATACGATCAAAAAACGGACTGTCAAAGTCAATTTTTGAAGCGATCTACCACGAATGCTTTTGATCTACCTCCTCTCTTACTCTGGCTCAGAGGTCCCCTATACAGGGTCTATCGAAAATCGATGAGAAATTGGAGGGTCAGCTTTTCCTTGTGCATGGATGTTTGCGATTCTACGATGAAACGCGTGATATGCTTATCGCATATGTTCATACTATCACACCATTCACGAGAGAATCGAGCTGGAATCGTGATTCTTGGGAATGGAGGGAAAATCGTGATATGAATTCTAACTGGTTTTGGCCACGCTGAGGCATGCTTGAGTGACCCCCGCAGTTGCATTGTGCACACTTCATTTTGGAGCTCGCTACGTAGTGCCTGATCCAGACACCTCCCACTTTGTGATCTGTTTTCTAGGATACTGAGAAAGATATGTCAAATTTGTCCTCTGAGTGGAACCTACTCATTTTTTTCGAGCTGTATCGATCTATCAAAACCATTTTTTTCTCTAAAACGCATTTTCAAAAATTGATAAACTTCAGGTCATTTTTTTTCTAAAAAAAAAATGTTGGTGAAGACGCAGCTCAATTTTTCTTACTAGATGCAGCTCAACGAGAGCTCTCCAATGAGTTGTTTGCGAAAAAAAAAACAAAATCCTGTAAACTTCATCTGAATCGTTTAAACTTTATTTTCAACAGGAATTCCGAGAAAAAAAATATATTTTGGCCGCGCGGCGTGGAATGAAAATGAATGTTGACAATAATGTTCAAACGATTCAGATTATGTTTACAGAATGTAACTCCCACAGAAAGTGTTTACATTGTTTTGGCAAACCACTCATTGGAAACAGTATCCAAGAAAGCTCTCGCTGAGCTGTATCTAGTAAGACAATTGGAGCTGGTTCTTCACCTGCATTTTTGAGAAAACTGATATGAAGTGTACCAATTTTGAACATGCATTTTAGAGAAAATGGTTGTGATAGATCGATAGAGCTAGCAAAAAATGAGTTGGGGTAACTCAGATGTCAAATTTGGCATATCTTTCAGAGTATCTAAGAAAACAGCTCTCAAAGTGGGAGGTGTCTGGATCAGGCACTACGTAGCGAGCTCCATAATGAAGTGTGCACAATGCAACATTTGCGCAACCGACATTTTCACAACGGAGCGCCGTTCGATTGAGAGTTGACATAGCAACGTGGGAGTTTCATTGTTACCAGTATGTGATGCCATACATTTGCATATACAATTCTTGTTACCAGGCGATGTTGAGTTTCACTCCAAATCAACGACTTCATGGTATATGAATTTCCATTACCCATATACGTTGAAACTCATGATCGCCGGGAAACAAGAATTGTATATGCAAAGGTATGGCAGCTCATACTGGTAACAATTAAACAACTCACATGTTGCTATTCCAATTTTCAAGCGAATGGCGCTCCGTTGCGCAAATGTCGGTTGCGCAAATGTCGTACCCCCAACAATGCAGCTTCGGGGGTCGCTCAAGCATGCCTCATGGTGACCAAAACCGGTTAGATCTCATTTCACCATTCCCAAGCTCACCTCCATTCTCTTATGAGAGGCGTGATATGATATATATGTAAAGTATATGTTCAAAATATCATTTATGTTCTTATTTTGTCGATATGTCTGTTCTGACATCTCACATAGTAATTAGGGTAGTATACATATATAAATGTACATCCTTCCTACGCACATATGATATCAAGTTTAAAAATGCGTTATTTTTTGCCAACATTCAACATCATAATGAAAATAACTGAAACGTGCAAATGTTTTCTAAATGTATATGTTCCCCATTAAGTGAACGGTCAAATTGTTCGCAATGTTCAACGCTACGAATTTATGCTTAACCACTACAGCACGATGTCCTGCTACAAGCAAGTAGTGGGCAAGGTAAAACATTGCGTTTTTAGATTCAATCACTTTTCAAAATGCTCAGAACAAATATCCTTAGGAAATTGATATGTAATTTGAAATTATGAGCATGCATGATAGGCAAACACTGTTGTGTAAGAGATGTTTCGATTATTTATTTGCACATTTCAGATTTTTTGGAAGATAAATCTGTGACGATAAATCAGCCGTCTATTCGTGCTTGATAATCTGCATTGGTGTTGAACGAAGTCTCACAAAGAATATGCACAAATTGAACAGTCATTGTCGATAAACTTTGATTCGAAAGTACACTTGCAAATTTATCTTGAGAATTGAACTACAAGCATATAAAATAATGAACTCTTTTACGTAATTGAACTACGAACATATACAATAATGAACTCCTTGAAGATGATCTAGATGTAAATTGCGTCACTCATTTTTCTAATCAATTCCATCACCTCTTTCCTTATACATCGATAAAAAGGTATGGTACTAATTTGAACCTACACTCTAATTTCATATGAAAATATGTGGGTTCAAACGAGAGCTCAGCGCTGAACACGCGGCAAACGTCGAGATTTATTGTTAAAACTTTATCGTTTAGAATGAGTGCATTGCTATTTCTTCTATAAAACATGAATGGTGTTCGTTTTTTTGTAGAATTGGTCGAGCGTTTACACGCCGCGAAAGGTGAACTGAACGAAATGCTGATCATACAATAACCGAAGTTAGACATACCATGGCCCCTCTGACATTTACAGCTCCCTTAGGCTGCCAGCTTGCTTTCATCGTATTAGATGAAGTTGTTCTGTACTTTACGCCTCCAATTCCTCCAGTCAGACTTTAATGAAATTTTTGGACGAGAAATCAACTGAAATTCAATCACGCCTCCACCGAATGCTATTTCATACAAGACAAAGTAATCGTAATGCGTGTTTGCCTCGAGCAGCAACACCTAAAAGGTGAGGTCATCTAGGTTTCTTCTTCTTCAGCTGTCCATTTCGTCAAGATAAATGGTTCGAACCTCTATTTCCACTACTTTTCCAGCATCAACAGTCAGAAAAAAGTCGCAAAATGTAGATGCATCTGCAAGGAATCCTGGCGTGTGAACCTGATTTTTATAATATTTATTATCACATATTCTCAAAAATATTAAAACCCTACAAAATAGAATGTCAGAACTCACAATATCTCCCTCCTTGATATCTCCGCCAGGACAAGTTTATGACGGTAAATCAGCGAATGCTGTTAAATTATTTTCACTGGTATTTTTGCAACACGCTCACGTTTCCTTTCACATACGAACGGAAAATTTGCCGAGCAATCATAATTCGTCCATTGACCATTAACGTCTGCGGTATTCATGACAATGCAGTCGCCGTTACCGTTGATTGGGTATCCTTTGAGAAAGAAATATTGTCTCATAAACAGATTACTTATATACCTGGCTTGAAGTTCGTGTAATTCCATTCAGAGCCATCCATCCATGAGAAATTGTTGCTTTTTCCGGAAACTACTGCTCCCAACAACACTCCATCAGCATACCCTTTCGATACAGCCATCCGTCGGATAAATGAGTTTTCCTAAACATTGCAATTCGCATTGAAATATGTATGATTTGTTTTCCTAAAACTAACCTGATCACAGTGGATAGAGGCCATATTGCCACCATATTTTGCACAAGTATTCTTAGCATCCGTCCAATGTTCAGCGTCATTTGAGACCTGAGTTGACATAGAATTTTGCATGGGCCTAATAATAAGATGATCAAGAACCTCCCCAAGTATGGCTAATTTGTGGAAGATTTATAAAAAAAATCTCACGCCGTAGCACATCGAATCCGACTTCTCAAAGTTAAAGCACTCATCGTCACTAATATCCGGCTTTTGCAGGTCAGTAATACAATTTATGTCGTAGTCACCAACTTCGTCCTGAATTCCATCATCTGCAAAATGTTTGACGAACACTGTAATTTAATTCTTATAATGATTTTTTTTAAAATTTGCAAAGCATAAGGTGTGTAATGGTTCTGGGGCTTTCGGTGGATTTTTTTCAACATTTAAATTGTTATAATTTTGTTTACTGGGAGCTGCAATCAACTACACTGGGGTAATGAATATTCTGTACATGTGAGATTGTTTTGTGCAAATTGCGTTGTAATTAGAAAATATTATGAAATGTTGAAAACAAAATACTACGATAATCGCACTATGTTTTCCCCATCAAACTACAGGGGAAATCATCGATTACCTACAGAGAACTACAAAGAATTTTAATTACGCTCAAAAGCGCAACGGCATGTTAATGGTATAATTCTTGTGGTGGTGCAGGATACTCTGATTAACCTCACGATGAATTTTGAAGTGATATAGTAGGAAGAGATAATAGTGTATAAAATGAAGATTCTTACAGTACGCCCAACCGTCTGGGTATCCTCGAATGTAATACCAGAGCCCTTTCGAATGACATCGCCTCTTGAAATCTGTGTAGCGTTAGAGAAACGTTATCATTTTTCGTTTATTCCGCACACTCTTTGGATCGGCACTAGATTGCATGAGGACGGTGACGTCATGTCGCCTTTGATATGCCAAAGACGGTATGATGTCATCGTTCTCATCCGACTGGTGGATCGGTTGAAAGGTGAGAGAGTTTGCCGAATTAATATGCATTATTGTTCATCTAATTCTGATTATTTTTGTATATTAAGAGAAGATAGAAATATCAGCACAAGCACAATTTGTTTTTCTGATGTGGGTATACACATGCTGATGATTAGGCATACAGGAGAAAACTACATTTTTGGAACCCTTACCCGGATCGAGGTCGGAAGGCATGAAGTCGATGGTGGAACCATCGGCCCACATCCACTTATGAGATGATGTGTTGCATATTATCCCTTCACAAAATGTGAATTATGATTCTTCGAATCGAATTACCGATTATAATTACATCTCTTGAAGAATCATTTATTTTAGGATAGCTGCCCCAGTATTTGTGCTCCTGGATATATAATGAGTTTAATGCTTCACTCAACAGCATACTTCATCATTATGGATAATGGGATGATAGCCGTTGAACGCTGCACATATGTCAATGTCATTAAAGATAATCTGAAAAAATAGACATCTAAAGCAGATAAGGAGAGATGCGTAAAAAATATGATTAGAATAACGACTTCATTGATAGCGTAGGTAAGCTGTCGAACGAATCCGCGACATTGTCCTTGCACAAGATCGAATCCCTCAGGACAGATGTATTGATAACTTACTGAAACTTAGTATTCAAAATTATAAAACAAAAACATGCAAATGTACATGGATTTAACGTGGTAGATATGTTATCCGTCCTGAAATGTATATTGGATAATCAAATATAGGTATAATGACAAACCCAATACAACGAGTTCCAAGCGCAAATATGATACATCCCAGAAAGAACACTCCAGCGCATACTGAAATTTGAAGCTCGTATTTCTATTAAACGGGCAATACAAATAGTAACCAATGTTTATCATTGTATTTTTATTGAAGAATACATGGACAACACATCGCAAAATGAAAATATAATGGACAAATAACAATAATGGAAATAATGGAAGTCAAATCATGCGCTGCAGCTCGTGCTAAAATTGGGGATTTTAATCTCGAATATAAGAAAACTCGATATTACGTCATCACATTTATCGCACTTTCATGATATGACGATATGACAAGATCAAGTGAATGGTAATAATGACCGATTTATTATGTTTGTTTCTAAAGGGTGAGGCGCGAGTTGAAAGCCCTTCCTAATCCTTCGCATTTTCTCTTATCTATCGTTGTCTTTTGTGGTGCCGCGTCAAGCCGCAAAATCCTAATCCTGACAAATCTCGCTTATCTATTGTTGCTTTCTGTTTGCATGAAGCTGTGAACCAGCTACGAACTACAAGCTATACTTTCGCTTTGAAATCTGACATGTGATGTTTTCTTGCCAAACAATTCCTAGGTGATGGAAGAGTATAACACACGTATCACGAGCCAGTCTAGGAGTGCGGGAACAAAACCATTTTTTTTTGCCTGATCTTTACTATATTTTAGTGGTAGAATACTCAGGACGGATGATGACGAAAAATATAGGTTATTGGTCCCAGAGCCGGCTTTTAGGAATTTTCCGGTTTTCCACCTGGCTATACTGTATATCAGCTCCCAGATGAGCTAGAAAGGTGGCTTTGGGCTCAAAATGTTCGGAAAATTATTATCAGCAACTTTTGTGTTGAAAACATTTTTGAAAAGTCAAAACTGGAAAAGCTATAGAAGAAAAACCAATTTTCGAGAAAGAAAAAAAATATTTTTCATATCACGCAGGAAACTTTCAATGGATTTGTATTGTATTAAATCAAAGAACAAACATTAATAATGTAGAAAAAATATTGAAGAGAGAAAAAGCTGACGCCTTTTTCAGGATTTTCGGCGCCAAACATGGTCATGTGGTAAACAATCAGAATATTTTCATTCCAGATATCCTTAATTTACTTTTTAGTTATAAATACAACCGATTTGAGTCATTTCTAGGACATGAAAGTTTAATGATGCTCAAAAAACGAGAGTTCGGCTAACTTTCAAAAATCGATTTTCACATCCTCAATTTTCCCCAAATTTGGGCATTTATAATTTCTCACGTGGGTAAGTTCATCCAGGATCTGTATGTAATATTTGTAGTAGACTGCGACTAGATTTGATATTTATTGGAATTGGTAGATCCATGGTTTCGAATCCCTTGGATTCTTCGCTCGAAAATGCCTCCACGGGAGTGTTACAAATTTTCAAAATTAGTTTTTAGCTGAGATTGTGTGATTACTGATCGGATTTGTGCATTTAAAATCATATTTTGGACGGCTTATTAAGAAAACATAGCCAAAATGCAATATATCATGATTCGAAAATTATTAATTTTTTTCGATTTCTTTAGAAAAGTATTGATTCGTTAACTTCTCGGCTTATTGTGACTAATACGTTATTTTCGAGATTTTTGATCCACAAATCCGATCAGTAATCACACAATCTCAGCTGAAAACTAATTTTGAAAATTTGTAACACTCCCGTGGAGGCATTTTCGAGCGAAGAATCCAAGGGATTCGAAACCATGGATCTACCAATTTCAATAAATATTAAATCTAGTCGGAGTCTACTACAAATAATACATACAGATCCTGGATGAACTTACCCACGTGAAAAATTATAAATGCCCAAATTTGGGGAAAATTGAGGATGTGAAAATCGATTTTTTGAAAGTTAGCCGAACTCTCGTTTTTTGAGCATCATTAAACTTTCCTGTCCTAGAAATGACTCAAATCGGTTGTATTTATAACTAAAAAGTAAATTAAGGATACCACATGACCATGTTTGGCGCCGAAAATCCTGAAAAAGGCGTCAGCTTTTTCTCTCTTCAATATTTTTTTCTACATGTGTTAATGTTTGTTCTTTGATTTAATTCAATAAAAATCCATTGAAAGTTTCCTGCGTGATATGGAAAATAATTTTTTTCTTTCTCGAAAATTGGTTTTTCTTCTATAGCTTTTCCAGTTTTGACTTTTCAAAAATGCTCTCAACACAAAAGTTGCTGAAAATAATTTTCCGAACATATTGAGCCCAAAGCCACCTTTCTAGCTCATCTGGGAGCTGATATACAGTATAGCCAGGTGGAAAACCGGAAAATTCCTAAAAGCCGGCTCTGGGACCAATAACCTATATTTTTCGAAATCATCCGTCCTGGGCATTCTACCACTAAAATATAGTAAAGATCAGGCAAAAAAAGTTTGGTTTTGTTCCCGGGGAGCTAATATTTCATTCACTGACTCGCGATACACGTGATAAACCTATCGTACCGAATTAATATTCCGGAACGGATATGATACGGTTCGGAATTGTATCAAATTTGCGTTTAGCGAGAGGGAAAACACTCAAAATACAACGTTATGAGTCGTTTTTATGCTCGTTGCATTCCTTGTCGCCTCCCATTTTATTATCTGTTAATTTAAAAAAATAAAAATCGATAATTTTACGAGAAAATGGCTGAAAGTGTAAAGAAAAATGAATACCGTAATCGGAAACCGTCACTTTTGCTGTGCAAAATTGCACTTCAAAAGTGATACGCCACGCTATTTTCATCAGCCCTCATTTTTCGTCAATTTTGGTCGTTTTCATGATTATGTTGCTCAAATTGTTGATTTTTGTGGTTGAGCGAGCTGTCGGCGACGGGGAGAAGAGGAGGAAGGGTGCTGCTCCACCAGGAGCAGCACCCATGGACAACTTTTGACGATAAGTTACTTTTTCTCACTTTTTCATTTCCATTTCTGTTCTTCTCTTTGGATATTTCAGGTTATTTTCGTCGACTTTTGGCTCGGGAGGAGGCCCCGAGAGGCCCGGAGCGGAATCAAGCCGCGCAGGCTAGGTGTAATACAGGTTCGTCTATTTTTTGCGCTGTTTTTTGCTAAATTCCTTGTTTAATCGGATGGCTGTTGGTTTTTAATAATTAAAAACGAGAAAATGTGACTCTAGAAGGTGAATCGATGCCCAATTTTTAGTTTGAGTCACGCATTTCGCTGTTTTAAAAATTATCGACGACGAGAAAGCGTGAGCTTCCGTTAAAATGCTTGATATCACTCCGTTGTCGTCATTCACTTGATTTTCGGTTCAACATCTTTATATTTTAGAAACTTCGGGCACCATGGTTCGCATGAGCGTACTCGCCGATGCTCTTAAGACCATCAACAATGCCGAGAAGCGCGGAAAGCACCAGGTCCTCATCCGGCCTTGCTCCAAGGTTCGCATTTTTCATTGTTCTACGATTTTCTCCGCAGTGCTCAAATATTAAACCTCTAGGAGTATAACCAATGCTCGATTTTTAATTTTACGTTTCTCGTGAACTCGGTGGAGAACTGCTGTAATTAAAACGTGCAAATGTGACTCATGGAGGCGAAGCTATGCCGAATTTTTATTTTGGCTCCCGTATTTCGCCTTTTTTAAAAATTCCTATCAAACAGTTCCGACCAAACACGCATTTTCCATCTATTTTGTGTTTAGAGATAATGTAGAAAATTGGTAGAGCTGCCAAGTGGTTCAATAATTACATTCACAGGTAATCGTCCGTTTCCTGACCGTCATGATGAAGCACGGATACATCGGGGAGTTCGAGATCATCGAAGACCACCGCGCCATCCATAGATTGCTCGTCAGATGAGTGATTCATTATATTTAAAAACAAAATTGAAAAGAACAGTAAAAGCTTGTGATGAAATTCTAGACGGCTGGGGGACTCGCTGGAATCGACGGAGGCAGCTCTTTTTTAGTTGTGGTAAGCTATTGTTTACTTATTTCGAGTACAGCGGGACATATGTTTAGAAATCCTTTTTTATCCGATTAGCGTAATTCTTAGGACCATTTTATATATTGCCAATTTATTGTGATAACTAAATATTTATTTCCTGTTCCAGATCACTTGCTTCTTCACTGGAGGAGCGGATTGTTTTGGTTAGTATTTGTTCACCTTTTGTATGTTTTGTGATAAAGTTATTCCATCCATCTTAGATTCGTTTATTACAATGGAACGAAAACAAATGTAAACATGAGACAGGGAGCGGGAAATGGGGGAGGAACTTAATCGTAGACGGGCCCTCCATTAGCCTTTGCCACCTTTTCCATTTGCCCTTGCATCCGTAGGATAGTTTGCGACAGAGTTCCTTGGTGAATCTGGTCGACCACCACTCCCTGATTCCCTTCTCGAGTACATCCAGTGATCCGGCCTTGTCCTCCGCCTGCAGCCACTGCTTCATAATGGCCCAGGCCATTTCCACCGGATTCAAATCCGGGGACTCCGCAGGCCAGTCAAGGGTCTTGAATAAAGGTTAGTCCTGGTATTTCCTAACCATGACTTAGACACCTGAATGCTCGAAACATGAAACTTCTTGTTGAATAAAGTGACCTTTTTCTTCCCGATCTCGTGGCATTTTTCTACAATCTGCCCGTAGCTCAGTCCTGCTTCTCTCCTTCCGACTACTTTGTCCTTCCACGACCTTTCAGACATCTGGAACAGCCAATGAGAGAGTGAATAAACATGCATGAATAACAAAATGTTGATCAGCTGAGACACGAATGGTCCTATGAAGTGATTTCATCAGCATTACTCATGAGAAGCACTCCCTCGACCGTGATGAAATTCAGAGATAGGGGATCAGTGTACCTTATTCGCTCGTCTCATCTCGTTGTTCTCTTTGTTGACCTCTTGATTCGAATCTTTTACTGTTATTTCATATCTGATAATTCATTGTATCTTAGATGTCATACTGCCTTGTGAAGATCGGCGATCGGTATGAGATCACCGACCGCACTTTCATTCGAGGCCCGGAGTTGGCATGGGAGGATATCGAAGTAGTGAAGAAGGGAGGGAAGACAAGGGTAAAGGCTCTGTACGTCAATGGGGGGAAGAGAGATGAGATGGAAAAGCTGCTGAAGGATGCTGTCAACGGGGAAATCAGGCAGCCTCGCAAGAGAAAGGAACCAGTAGGTTGATCTTGTCGTTCACTACCGTAATCTTTGACCAGTGTAGCCTTTGATCTTTGCAGTTCTCAATTGTTGAGCCTGCCGAATCTGATGTGGAAGAGGAGGGGAAGAGATCTCGTCCAATGCGTGCCGCCTCGAGATTCATGCAAGTTCTCGAGATGTCTCCCGACCTCACTCCGGACCTCAAACGAGTGAAGAAAGAGCGAGGAACCTCCATCCCTCCAGTGGCAGACACTCCCGCTACCAGTCATCCTCCCAAGTCAACCTTCTCATCCAAGAAGAAGAACACTGGCGCCCCTCCCGCCCCAATGACTGCTCTCACTCATCTGCCCACACCCATCCCTTCTCCCCCAATCGGTATTGACTTCTCTCTTTATTATTTGTAGACTACCCGTTTTCAGGTACGGTAACTCTGGATACGATCTACGGATTTTTGGTTGATCTGAAGGGAAACTTCGAGAAGTTGAACGCTCGGCAGGACAGATTGGAGAGGACCTGTAGAGAAATCTATAATGACACTGTTGGAGTGAGACACGAAGTAAACCAACCCTTACTCATCATGTTTGAACGTGCTCACATCTTTTCTCAGAGCCGCCTCCTGGTGGAATCCAGCAAGGAGGGGTTGACCAAGATCACTAAGTTGGAGAGTACTGTAGCTGATCTGAAGGAGAGACTCCCTCCTCCCGAGAAAGGTCAGTCAATCAGTCCTACATCCACTCCTATTCCTACTGATCGATCAATTGTGATCTCTACAGGCCCTCTCTATGGAATCTACGAGGGAATCACAGAAGAGATGGTAGCAGCAATCGACGACACTGAGGAAAGCATCGAATGCTTCGCCGGAAAACTGGACGTCCTTCTCTTCCACTCCTCCACTCTGAGCCATCCAGATCGGGACCAGGAAAAGCTGGAGTGGCTGATCAAGGTACCGTTTATACGATTCAATATATTAGCAGATGTAATAATATGTTCACCTCAGGTTGTTCTCCATCGTCGGCGGATTACTGTGAAGGCACAGAAGAGGAAGTGGAAAGGACTCATCCTTGGCCGAATCAACCACAATGCTAGACGCGAGGAGGGAAAACAGCAGGAGAGACTTGTGGTGTCTCAGCCGAGAAGGGCTGTCTACACACCCCCTGTCCTTCTTTCTGCCGTAAGACCCTCTAGCACCGCGGCTCAGTTCCCCTCCACTCCCCGTGTCTCCTCTCCTCTCACGACAACTAGTCACTTCCCCTCTACTCCCCGTGTCTCTTCTTCTCTCACCATGGCGAGTCAATTCCCCTCCACTCCTCGTGCCCCTTCTCTCGCCACGGCTAGTCACTTTCCCTCCACTACTTCTATTCCATCTCCCCTCTTTAGAAATAATGCTTCCTATATTTCCCGTCAAGCTTCATCCGTTTCTCGCACCTCTAGCTCGACTTCCAATTACGCCACAGTTCCCCGTGCATCCTCCTCTCTATCCAGACCTTATTCAACTCAAATGTTCCCCTCAACCTCTGTATATCACAGCCAACGTTCTGTTTCTGCTTCAATGAGTTACATGAATGCACCTATCACTAACCATCTCGAAGAAGAAGATAATGGTAACAATTTCGACGACTACTCCCTCGCCTATGACTAACCCCTCGAATGTTCTCCTGATCGAATATTTATATTCCTACTCTACCCAATTGATTATTCAAATTGCTCCATCCCTGTTATGTTATGGTATAAACAAGAAGTAATTTCTGTGACTCAAAATTTATCACAAAACAGTACAATAATGATAAAACGAACCAAACAAATACTCTTCCTCCTCAGATGCCTCCGTTGACGCTGGCCCATGGCATCGTTATCTTAAATTTCTTCACAAGCTTTTACTGTTCTATTCAAATAAAAGGCAAAAAAGTAGAAAAGTACTCATCTAAGTCGCATTCGTGGGAGGGGAGAGATGCGGCCAAGGGAGGGCGAGGGGGCCACCACTGAAATGCAATCGCATATTTCACTATATTGTGCACAATAGGATAACCAACCGTTCCATTGTGGTTTAAAATTTATTAAATCAGTAAAACCAATGAGAAAAATCGGGCGGAATTTATCCAACTGTAGTCGCTCTAGCTCGTTAAAAATATTAGTTACCAACTCGATGTCAAATACTGGATTGACACCACTTGAAAAATGCGAACCTTGGAGCAAGGCCGGATGAGGACCTGGTGCTTTCCGCGCTTCTCGGCATTGTTGATGGTCTTAAGAGCATCGGCGAGTACGCTCATGCGAACCATGGTGCCCGAAGTTTCTAAAATATAAAGATGTTGAACCGAAAATCAAGTGAATGACGACAACGGAGTGATATCAAGCATTTTAACGGAAGCTCACGCTTTCTCGTCGTCGATAATTTTTAAAACAGCGAAATGCGTGACTCAAACTAAAAATTGGGCATCGATTCACCTTCTAGAATCACATTTTCTCGTTTTTAATTATTAAAAACCAACTGCCATCCGATTAAACAAGGAATTTAGCAAGAAACAGCGCAAAAAATAGACGATCCTGTATTACACCTAGCCTGCGCGGCTTGATTCCGCTCCGGGCCTCTCGGGGCCTCCTCCCGAGCCAAAAGTCGACGAAAATAACCTGAAATATCCAAAGAGAAGAACAGAAATGGAAATGAAAAAGTGAGAAAAAGTAACTTATCGTCAAAAGTTGTCCATCGGTGCTGCTCCTGGTGGAGCAGCACCCTTCCTCCTCTTCTCCCCGTCGCCGACAGCTCGCTGAACCACAAAAATCAACAATTTGAGCAACATAATCATGAAAACGACCAAAATTGACGAAAAATGAGGGCTGATGAATATAGCGTGGCGTATCACTTTTGAAGTGCAATTTTGCACAGCAAAAGTGACGGTTTCCGATTACGGTATTCATTTTTCTTTACACTTTCAGCCATTTTCTCGTAAAATTATCGATTTTTATTTTTTTAAATTAACAGATAATAAAATGGGAGGCGACAAGGAATGCAACGAGCATAAAAACGACTCATAACGTTGTATTTTGAGTGTTTTCCCTCTCGCTAAACGCAAATTTGATACAATTCCGAATCGTATAATATCCGTTCCGGAATATTAATTCGGTACGATACGAATTAATAACTAAATTCAGAAACGGCTGGGCATTATGACACAAATAGTAATAATTAATTGAAGGCACGATTGACATATTACCATTTGTTGTCAGGCTCAAATGCGTTGTATTGTTTGAACCGAATTCGTTATTTGATCACATATATCCTCGAGATTAAATTGAAATACCTTCAATAAACATAACTTATTAATTAGTTTTATTAAGTTTTTCTCAAAAAAAGAAATAAGTGAACGAGAAAAATAATGAACGGAATAAATGAATGAAATAACGAATGAAATGTTTTATGCGATACACCAAATGTGAGCTTGAAAGTTTTCATTTTAATATTTCGAATTGCTCCATTGTTGTTGTGTTCCCACTCCACGGAACTTGAACTAAACGAACATTGGTAAAATCAATTTCCAATATATCGATAATACCATCGCCCCTCGGACATTTACGGCTCCGTTCGGCTTCCAACTTGCTTTCATCGTATTGGATTTAGA
Organism: Pristionchus mayeri; assembly: GCA_036245805.1. Taxonomy (NCBI): domain Eukaryota; kingdom Metazoa; phylum Nematoda; class Chromadorea; order Rhabditida; family Neodiplogasteridae; genus Pristionchus; species Pristionchus mayeri. Next base: position 3,835,039 of record BTRK01000002.1, on the reverse strand, counting down.
CGTTCGGAATTTCGAGCCAGTAATCCCTCCAGTTAGGCTAAAAATATATCGCAATATGTATGAAAGGAATGAAAAAAAGCACTTTGCGATTATGTTTCCCTCCGATTCTCCTTCGTAGAGCACCAAGTGGTCACAACACGAGTTAGCTTCGAGAAGCAACACCTTTGAATCAGGCAATGGCAATTAATTAAGAAATGCTAATCAACCGCATGTGTGTCGCACCTCGATTTCCACTAGTTTTCCAGAGTCAACAGTCATAAGGAAGTCGCAAGCTGTCGAAGCATCGGCGGGAAAGCCGATGCTTCGGAGTGTGAATCTGAATAACCTACGGTAAACAGAGGTCCGTTTTCAACATGTGTTGTAATGCGCGGACATGCAAGGCTGTCATTTCTGGGCGTGTTCATGATTTGGATGCGTGCACGCCAGATTGTGAATAGCATTCTAATTATTACTTGTGAATAACATTATTACTACTAAAGATGATCTATGGGGAACTGTTGTCAGAATCACGACGAAATTCTTGCTGAGCACTTTACGAACTCTGAACATCGCATAGCACACAGGAATATAGCACATCATTCCCAGAATACCATAGATCAACTGGATCGAATTTCACAACAACATCTCCTTGGAAGACTGATGATGTACCGCGATAGCGACCTGCTGACTCGAGGGGCTGATTCGCCTATTGACAACGCCAAAAGTGCACAAACAGCTAGTTAGCCATGATTTAGTCAAAGATGTCCGATCATTACACTGCAACTGGATAAATGTTACTGACTATGCACAACATAACCACATATATCTGCCTTACAATGTTGTTAACAAACTGAAGTGAATGCATCGTGAGCATTACCAAAAACACTAGGTGGCATAATATTTGAGTAGCTTATTATCACAAAGTATTTGCATGTATCATATACTTGCTCTAAGTTGTTTCACAATGGGTTAAGACGAAGATGCTAGATGAGTATTTGTGGGATGTATGACGTCACGTTGTTTCACAATGGGTTAAGACGAAGATGCTAGATGAGTATTTGTGGGATGTATGACGTCATTTTATTGATGCGAAAACTTCGAATCGGTCCGGGAAAAGCAAGCGTGTGTATGACGAAATCATGCTGATCCATCGACTTACACGACTCGTTTTTCTTGCTCGTCTCTCAAACAGACTAGATAGTGTCGGAAGATATAGAAACTTTGGATATTTTTTTGCTCTAAATTTATGCAAGGTCTCACACTGCGGGTCCTAGTGAAAACATATCCGTAGTACAACACGTTGATCACTAAATTGCAGTCATTGCCACAATTGAAGGGTTTAACCATGGGAATAAAACACTGGAGCAGTTAATCGATTACTTGCGTTGGTAATTAAGTCACATTCATTAGTGCTCACTGCAGAATTTAGTAAGCACAATAAAAATGAAAAATCACTGTAATTAGAGTTGACAAATTGAGTGGCAAACATACAGAAACTAATGAGTAAGAACGAAATTTCCTGCATAATAAATAAGTTGCGCATTTTGATTAAACTCGAAATCTTAGAGATACTGATAAAATAGATCCTCGTAACTTCAGTATATAATGTATCACGAGTATCACGAGTCAGTGGAGGAGAGCGAGAACATTTTGAAAAATTTTATTTCGTATTTGCCCCATATTATGGTGGGATAGTACCCTGGAGTGAAGATTTCGAAAAATATAGGTCATTGGTCCCAGAGCCGGCTTTTAGAAATTTTCCGGTTTTCAACCTGGCTATGCCGTACCTCTGCTCCCAGACGAGCTACAAGGGTGGTTTTGGTCTCAAAATGATCAGAAAATTATTCCGAACAACTTTCTTGTTGAAAACTTTTCTGTGAAACGTAAACCTGATAAGTTGTATCCAAAAAAACAAATTCTGTATCAAAAAACAATTTTTTCTCCATCACGGAGGAAACTTTTTTCCCCCATAAAATGAAAGAATAAGTCCCTATCTGTCTAGGAAAAATGTAAATTCAGGATTTAAAGGTTGATCATATCGCGAAATTTTTAGTCAAAGTTGGCACTTTGGCTACAAATCTACAAAAATTGCTCCTGCTCGATTTCAATTGACTACTGATTATGAACTATCGGTGGTTTTCGAGTTTTAGTCATTGGATGTTCACAATAGCCACCTGAAATGTGGAGTTAGAATTACTTTGAAAAATTGATTTTCTCATTCTCGATTTTGACCGAGTTTACGCGCAGCTAAAGTCCAAATGTAATAGCTATACCCGTGACACCCTAGCAAACATTTTAGTAAATCCCGACATGTACACAATTATGTTGCAAATGTCCACCTAAAGCTTTCGACATTCTACTTAAATGTGATCAAACCTGCTCAAAATGAGAGAGTGTAAAATGTCATTGATCATTTTAAAATCACCTGATCAAGATAGTATTCTTATATAAGGTGCAAAATTATTTTTAGGAGAATGCCAGCCGTATTATTCAGAAAACTAACCAATTCGATAGATTTTGAAAGAAATCAAAATTCAAATAATCTGAAAATTAATTTTTTTCTGTAATTAAATAAAGAATGTAAAATCCAATAATATCTCATTTATATGACCCCAATAAGAATTTTCAAACGTTAAACTTGTCAATATTTACACAACTTTAGTTTAAAATGATCAATGATATTTTGCACACTCTCATTTTGAGCATGTTTGAGCACATTTAAGTAGAATGTCGAAAGCTTTAGGTGGACCTTTGCAACATAATTGTGTACATATCGGGGTTTAATAAAATGTTTGCTAGGGCGTTACGGGTATAGCAATTATATTTGGACTTTAGCTGCGCGTAAACTCGGTCAAAATCGAGAATGAGAAAATCAATTTTTCAAATTGATTCGAACTTCACATTTCAAGTGGCTATTGTAAACATCCAATGACTAAAACTCGAAAACCACCGATAGTTCATAATCAGTAGTCAATTGAAATCGAGCAGGAGCAATTTTTGTAGATTTGTAGCCAAAGTGCCAACTTTGACTAAAAATTTCGCGTTATGATCAACCTTTAAATCCTGAATTTACATTTTTCCTAGACAGATAGGGACTTATTCTTTCATTTTATGGAAAAAAAATCCCGTGAAAGTTTCCTCCGTAATGGAGAAAAAATTGTTTTTTGATACAGAATTTGGTTTTTTGGATACAACTTGTCAGGTTCACGTTTCACAGAAAAGTTTTCAACAAGAAAGTTGTTCGGAATAATTTTCTGATCATTTTGAGACCAAAACCACCCCGGTAGCTCATCTGGGAGCAGAGGTACGACATAGCCAGGTTGAAAACCGGAAAATTTCTAAAAGCCGGCTCTGGGACCAATGACCTATATTTTTCGAAATCTTCACTCCAGGGTATTATCCCACCATAATATGGGGCAAATACGAAATAAAAATTGTCAAAATCTTCTCGAGAGGTCTCTTTTTCATCCACTGACTCGTGATACGCGTGGTATATATAATGCATTGGCAATCTGCTGGGATTATGATCCATGGGCGTTCATTGATCTGTTCATAACAGAGGAAATCTGATACAATTTAGATTCTCCCTGTAGTTTCCGTACAACAAAAAAGTAACATATGCTGGAAATTTCCCCCCTGGCATAGTTTTTCACGTAGATCACGAAAATCGACCTTAGTAAGCCGAATCTCTCACCCCTCATTTCCTGTGGCGCACCTCAACGGCGAGGTCGTTTTTTGCAAATCGTGGGAAAACATGAGACCTTTGAAATTTATAATATTGAAAAGTGTCTTGATTTGGGCTCTTAATAATGCAGCGAATCGATCGCGTGAAGCGATGTAGACAATTTCACGGAGGGTCACACGCTGCTTTTCGGTGTTTACCTCCTGCGGATGTACGACACATTTTATGCTATTTGACCTGATAAATACATGGAAATAATAACTGATCATTACTGAAAATGCATTCACTAAAGCGATACTATGTTCAATAATATTAAAAGAAACATATAATATTCATCGCAAAAAAAAAGATTGATAACTATCGTTGTCCTCTAATTGCCTTGCTCTTTCCAGCTGCTTTGATCTCTTTTGTATCCTTACTGAATTTGTATATTTTTTTTTGTTTTTCAAAATATTGCAATGACATACCTCTGCTTCTCGCTTCTTCTTGCTTTGATGAAATGCTTTAGGATAATTTCCCCTTGAGCGTTGATTTTATCTTCATCTTCTAGATCTCTGTGCAGCAGGAGGATCACAATCTTAAAAATTTACTCTCATTAACATTGACAGTTCCAACTCACAGCACAGATCCAATCAATCTGAGATCGATTATGAGCGCATTTCTCATCATTTATAGAGAACACTTCCCTCCATTCGGGAAACATCTCGCGATCCAAAAATGTTGAAACAAAAATCCCATTCACCAATCTTTCGGGGAATTTCACGCCATGTATGATACTCCGAACTGAAAGTCAATACTACAAATTTGGTCGGTATAGTAAAATAACCTCGTTCTTTCCAGTGTTGATAATGTTCGAAGCATGTCCGACGTATTTCACTTGTTTTCTTCAATTAAATTTGCATTTAACAATTGTAATTTTTCAAAACTACTTCCTCATCTTTGAAGCGTGCAATAAATGTTCTCAATATCCCCTTAGCCGTGTCTCTGGAGAACTTCAAATAATATTGTTGAGATTTTTTTTTCAAAAAAAACTTACAATTACTATCTTTCGAATAGTGCATTTAAATTCGCAATTCCCGGTGCAATAAGGCGTTTCGAATTCCATATCTGATTGTTTTCAAATTAACTGTTTTTGCTTATTAAATTTTGTAAAATATACCTTCATGATAAATATCTTCGAGTATGGCAAAATGATCGTAATCGTTTTCTATTGGTTGATGAATTTGTGTGCAGATGTTATGTCCCAGAACGTAGTCAACTTTTGTGTATGTAGTTTTAAACTCCTGAAAGCAACGGATACGTGATGATATCCATAATGAAATGTAACCTTATGGTAGTGTAGAACTTTTGTGTACCAATTAGAATGAAGCTTATCGCAAAGCCAAACGAAGTTTTCAGAAATTAATTTCCGGCACACTCTCTCAACGTCGGGAACAACGCAGTTTAGGTCTCCAGAAATAACAACTGTAATAATCAACTTGAGATCCATGATTTCGAAGTGTAAACTTCTAATATTTTCCATATCGAACTGGACCAATTCATTCTTGATTTGGATCAAAGCGTCTCTCAAATGCGCTCTGTTCGGTTCCGTTTTCTTTTCTTCTTCAGTTTTCTTATCTATGATATTCTGATCTTCGTTTGTCTTGACCAGCTCGACATTTCCTTCCTTCTCAGATTTCTTCTCGTCTTTTTCCGTCTTATTATGATGTATATAGCAACAAACGTGATGAATCATATTCATCCTATCATGTACGGCCGCAATGGAATAACTGCCATCTGCATAGATTCGGAAGTTAGTTACCCTCTAGTGATTAAACCTACTTTTACAACAGTTGTCGATAGTTTTCTCGAAACGACCGCCTTCGTTAGCGACCTTGCGAACTAGAATTGCCGCGGCTCTTTCCATGTTGATATGATCTTTGCTATCTCTTTGGTGTTCTCTATTGGGGTAACTTACTCTGAACATACTCACGTGAAGTGAAATGAAAAAAATACAAACATACGCCAGTATATCGTAGTTCAAAGTATTCTCAACGAATTTTTTGAAATCAGTTTCCTTCACAAAACGAATCTCGTTGAATTTTAATAGTACTGGTTCATATTTCCGCACATATCTAAATAAAATTGTACGTAAACGATCAAATAATACGTTTTTACGGTTTATTATTTAGCAATGCGATATGGTGAACACTTACTCTTCTAAGACTTTCCATCGTTCCGTATGAACAATCCCTTTTTCGTTCCCGGTTCCTTTCCACGAGTCAATGTTCCAGTATAAGCATCGATCAAACGCCTGAAAGATGATTGACAATTCCCTTCTCAAATACATACATTATGGGAACTGTCAACATTTAATAATATTGTTACCTTTGTTTCAATAATTTTATGCGCATCCGGAGTTATAGTGGCTGAATCAGTATTGGATTGGTTCTCCGAATCTGAACGGAGATATGCACCGAATATGTTCGAATGTAATTAGTACATCCATTTGTTTAAAAAAATATCATTGGTTGATTCGCGAATATCGTTTAAATTTTCATATAATTGGTCAACAAGGTCAACCAACCGTTCAATAAATTTGGAAAAGCTTCATGAGGTTCAGCTGCACGAGGGTTTGTAGAATCAATGTATGCAATGACCGCCTCGAATTGCTCTCTATTGATACCTGAATTGATCATATTATGTTCGCTCATTTGACAACATACCAAAATTCTATACATGACAGATCAATCTCACCATTTCCTCCTGTTTCATCGCAAAAACGATAGAACAAATGGTGCTGATCACTTTGGGTATATGTGCTAAACAATTTTTGTTAAACCTCTCTTGAATGATTAAATCCACTATGAGGTAGCATCCGATTTTAAGTTTTTTTAGTATTTGAATTTTTTTTGCGAAAAAAATATACAGCAGATGCCTCCGCTGTTTTCATGGGCAGGAATCCGTTCCAAGCAAGGGGTCCCTACCAAAACGTCCCCCCTCTCCCTCTGGCAGTCCCCGCCTCTCTAATCAAATTTTGAAGTTTTAATTACATAACTCAATTAATATTGGTTTAACAGCTTCGCTCTTTCTTGATTGTCAAAGAACATGAGATGTTCTATCTTTTGTATGTTGATGACTAAGAGCTTAGACTCATATGAACTTCGCTATACTATCAATTGCGATAATTTTTGATAATTATCGCAATTGATAGTGTAGCGAAGTTCATGTGAGTCTGAGCTCTTAGTCATCAACATACAAAAGATAGAACAGCTCATGTTCTTTGACAATCAAGAAAGAGCGAAGCTTTTAAACCAATATTAATTGAGTTATGTAATTAAAACTTCAAAATTTGATTAGAGAGGCGGGACTGCCAGAGGGAGAGGGGGGACGTTTTGATAGGGACCCCCAAGCAAGCTCACTGATGTGCGACTTCCGAGCTCCTTTGTTGAGAGCATTCCTCATTTCCATTAGCCAATACATAGTTCGATGAAGCCAAAGAAGCATCTGTAAATTAAAAAATTGCTAAACAATCGCGCTTAGATATAACATAAATACAGAGAACAACGACACAATACGAGTACAACGACATGCTTAGTGACAAGTAACTGGATATTTTCATATTCCATCTAAACTTTGAATCACCATGATTGTGGCATCGATCATTCCCTTCTTCATTATAATGTTCTGAGTCAACAGTTGCGTTGCGCAGGGTCTGCAATGCAAATTTGCCTTAATGTGCTGTCGAAAATATAGGAAGCTAAAAATAAAAAAGGATCATCCAATCGCAAACGCATACCTCAGTTAATGTCGATGTTCGTTCTTCGTTGATCTCTACTAGAGTTCGGATACGAAGGTTTGTGTTTGTGGTCATGGCTGCGTCATCTAACAATAAGATTAATTGTTGAGTGAACTGTCTCAGCGGGATTAGAAGATGAACTAATAATGACAATAAAATAATATCTCGAATTGATCATTGGGAGGCTGCAGCGAAACGCGACAATTTGTTTGAAACCGGAGTTAATTTCGTATTTAAAAAATTGACAATATTCATCTCTGTTTCCAAACGGTGAACCGAGCAACCTGATGAGATCGCAGCTTCCATGAATGGTTGAATCGACTGGGTCTGATCCACTGCTTCAGCTCCGTTCGAACCGTTTGCATGCTCCATACCTTCTATATTGCATATATTGATGTGAAATAGTAATCATTTGCCCTGGTGGTTAATACACATGCAATTTTACAAATGATAAATCAGCTGAATACATTGACATAATAACCTGGCGAGATAATCTCGGGCTCCATGTGTATGGAAATGGCTTCTTGCTGACCCACTTTTTCCTCTACATTTGACTCGTTTGAGTGCGCAGTTGCTTCAAAAACATTATGGTGACATAGTCAGAACATGCCCAAATGGTGTATAAACAGGTATCATTGTATCGGGTGAATGAACTGTGTTAATGAATAAGCAATTATTAGTGTAACTTGGTAGGTACCGTTGGTACGTCTTTCCACTCTCGCATGTGCAGGTTCTGCCCGACTCCGTTGAACGTTTGCATAACGAAATTTCCCGTATGGACGATCCACGAATTTCGGAAGACGCACGGAGGCTGCGACGTAACACTAAATAAACCATTTGAATTTTGCAAAAAAAGTCGTAAAATAAAATTCAAAATTTAAAGAAATCGAAGGGGACAACATAAATGAATCAATTATTAATAGACGCACCATTTCATTCTCTAATTCAGCGATTCCCTCTATTTCCTTTCCAGAAATGGAGTACAGCTTCTTGAAGCCGATCTGATTTAGTAAAAGTATACGACATATTTTCGTAAACTATAAGCTATAACTATAAGATATCTACTAGATTTACTTAACTTATTCTTATGGAAATCAATTTTGCATTTCTCCATTTTGTGTTAGCATTCAGAGCATACCCGTTGTTTGAATTTATGGGCAATCTCATCGAGAAGTGTCAGCATGCTGGTCGTTGTGTTTACTTCGAACTGAAACAACTTCAGTTCAAGCTATTTCACGGATCACAGAAACTGGAAATATGTTAATTGTATCTGGTTTCGGAAATAATATAATTCGAGTATCTGGTATATGAATGGGAAATTAAATACGTCGTAAATTAAATATGTCGTTTAATATCCCTTTGTTTCTGATATGTAATATCATAATTCCACCTGTTCTCCCTTGTGGTACGCATTGGTGTTCTGAAAGACCCGAATTCGCTTCGAGCCAGCGTCGACGTTAACTTTCGGAGAGCCATTGACTACTTTCTGTAATGTTATAATTCGTGCACTAACATGGACCTCAAACGATTAAGGTAGACCCCCCTATCCACTCGGGAGAACTAGGATGGCGTCGTAGTAATAGGCAACATGTGATTTAGTATGTTGTTTTTACTAACGTAAGTTATGTTGATTTGACTATGACCAACATGCATTTTTACAATGCGCGAACTTGTATGTATTGCCAATTACAATAAATGTATTCGATACCTCTGATTTCTTAGCACTTCCGTTCTCCACCGTCTTCCGCATGTGTTACTTTCAGTTTTAAAGATTTCTGAAAAATAGGTTGCCCTAAAAATGTCTATCGAATCCCGATGATTGTCGGTATTTTTAACAAATTCCCCATAGGGGATAATCAATTAAACTGAACCGAATCTCCGGAAATGAAATCGAATTTTGGTAATGTTGAATAACTTGTTGCTCAATAATAGGCAATCTTGAAGAAAATTTGAATAAGAAACACAATAAGCTCTCGGTCTAGTTCTCGGTCTTGGTTTGAAGCGTGAAATCGCAAATACTCAACACCTTTCGTTTCGCATTTTTTAAATACAGTCGCGCGCAAAAGTATTTGGGCACTTTTTGAACTTGCTGTAAGTTTTTGACCAGGAAAGGCATCAATCTGGAACTAGATTCATCGGAGATTATGATCATGATATTGGGGCATGATGCAATAGCCCAGTAGTGATGACGTAATCAAATAGGACTTTTTCAAAACGGCATTATTCTTACATGAATTTTTTCCAGCTGGCCAAATTTTCTGTGGTTCGAGATATGACTGAGGACTACCCAGAATTTTTTTTTGAAGTTGCTGCTCGGTCGCACATTGGCTGCAGCCATGCTGCAAAATCGAGGTCGGAAATTCACATCTCAGCTTCTAGACAAGCTAGAGACTGGTTCAAGGTATCAAAATGATCGCCATCACAAGTACATACGATCATGAGAGTAGTAAAACAATAACTCGAAATTTGAAAAATTTGAAATTTCGAGTTATTGTTTTACTACTCTCATGATCGTATGTACTTGTGATGGCGATCATTTTGATACCTTGAACCAGTCTCTAGCTTGTCTAGAAGCTGAGATGTGAATTTCCGACCTCGATTTTGCAGCATGGCTGCAGCCAATGTGCGACCGAGCAGCAACTTCAAAAAAAAATTCTGGGTAGTCCTCAGTCATATCTCGAACCACAGAAAATTTGGCCAGCTGGAAAAAATCCATGTAAGAATAATGCCGTTTTGAAAAAGTCCTATTTGATTACGTCATCACTACTGGGCTATTGCATCATGCCCCAATATCATGATCATAATCTCCGATGAATCTAGTTCCAGATTGATGGCTTTCCTGGTCAAAAACTTACAGCAAGTTCAAAAAGTGCCCAAATTCCTTTGCGCGCGACTGTATGTTCTCCTCCCTTCTCGCACCATATCGCAATAATTTCCGGGAAATCACTCAATTTCCTCTCCTTTTATCAGATTGGCTCCCCTGCACTCTCGTCAAAGGTAAAACTATTAAACACGAAAAATACGATTGCTTAGACATTATCTGGAGCGTAAGAAAGTGAGATTGACCATCTTCCCATCCTAGAATCTATCAATGTCCAGGGTATTCCCAGTCACCATAATTAGAGTAGACATAGTTAGCACGGGAAGGACAGAGGCGCAATTCACAAGATATTACGCATCTCAGATGAACAATGCGTAATATCAAGTGTAGTGCCGCTTTTCCTCATTATCGAGTCGTATCACATGCACATAGAATAACTGATCATGCAACCCTGAGATGAAGTTCAACGAACGTAGAACGCGGATGCTTGGAAATATATGCAATATTGTTCCTACTATAGCCTCAATCGAAAGCGTACTGCCGCGCAAAGTGTAGTATCCGCCATTTATCCCTTCTCGTTTTCTCATTCCTTCACTCCTCTCGCCCTATTTCAGTTCATTTCCCTTCCTTCCGCACGTATGTACCCTGATATCTCTTGCATAGCAACAGAGAGAGAGAGGGCGAGAAGACGAGAAAGGGGAATTGAGACTGGCGGTGTTTGAGCGGCTCTAATATTAGTGAGGCAGCCGAAGAAGCATTTCTCCACTGTAGACAGGTAGTTGTACGGGTTCTGTTTTTCGGAACATGACCGAATGAAACGACTTCCAAGTTACAGATCGAGTCTCCAGCGAAAGGCGCTCCATTGAGATTGTGTCACCCCTAATGGAAAAACGGTGAAGCAATGGACAAAAAATATTGCTTAAAAATAAAACAAACGTGTTGCTTGATAGTGAAAGCGCTCCCAACGGGTATATGAGTGACTATCTGAGAGAACTGACCAGAGGCCGTACAGCAAACAAATAAAGTGTTGATTTTAAGATGCCCCTAGGGGTAGCTTTTCACGTAAAGTTCGAAAATCGTCCTTAGGAAGCCGTATCTCTGACCCCTGATTTTCTGTGGCGCGCCTCATCGCTGAGGTCGGTTTTTGTAAATTGTGAACGGTTGATCCAAATCCCATACATATATAGTAATCCTGAAAGAACTCGACGATATAAGCATTTTTACTGTTGGAAGTGAAAAGCTAGCTCATCTACAAAAAAAGTTGTGGCCCTTTGAATTTTCAAAATTTATGTCCTGAAAAGGTGTTTCAATGTGTGTCATTTTAATTATGATTATTAGATTCCCTTGTGAAAAGTTACCCCTGGAACCAACTTTTAGTGAAAAAATTCGTGCCCCATAAGGGTCTCCTAAATCAAAGAAAAGGACAGTCGATCGAGGAACCACTCGTAGTTGTCATCCCATAGCTTCCCCGGATTGGCAACTCATCCGAACACGAGTATCGTTGCGAAGAGAGCACGAAGTCGATTGGGAAATCGGTAATTCCTCGCTTCGGCCAGACAGACTTCGAATTCAATTTGGTTATCGAGTAACCCGAGTGCCTTGGCTGCGTGATGAGCGGTTCGATAGAGGTGCCCGTCGACTTAAGACGGTACACTTCAAGATGAGGAGCACGGACGGATTCCCATTGTATCGAGTGATCTACCGTCAAGAAAGCCCCGCTGTCTGCGTTGTGAGTTCCTTACCGGCGCAAGTCAGGTGTTCGGCGGCAGGATGATCTACTTCGATGCTCAACGGAGATCCGTCACGATCGTCCCTACAGTTGACCAGAGAAGCCAAAGAAGATCCCATCCCTTGACCTAACGACGCTCTGAGACCGAAGATCCCCATTCCCTCCACACTGAAGTCACCCTCCTGCAGGACCATTGTGCCTGACGTCAGGATAAATATGATATGATATGATATGATATTGGTGAACGAATTGCAATTTAGAAAACTAACCGATTCGTAGCTCCTCCCACGAGCAGGGTCCCTTCTGGTGCATGGCAAGTAATCGAGTTGCAAATGCTTCGGTAAATCGGGGATTTACAGGGCGAACCCGAACAATGTTCTTCTCCTCCATGTTGTTAGTGTACGGCACCCAATGATACTTCTCCCTTGTCTTCTCCCACTTATAGTACATGTACTGCTTCTTCTCCACCTATAAAATTGGGTAATGAAAAAAAGGAAAATAGTAAAACAAGAATCTCAAATCTTACCCGTTCCATCATGTTGCTCTCTTCACCGGATCGGAAGAAGACAGGCATCTCTCCTTCTGCATGAACCGATAGATTTACGACCTAAAATATTATAATTTTTCATGGGACATCACATAAAATAATAGGTTACACAGTGAGAGAGATGGGATAGAGGATTCTTCTGAATGATCCACGCAGCTTCGGAAGAAGTCATGAAACGGAATGCCTCAACCATTACAGCTTCGTCGTAGGAAACGAGCTTTTCGCCATTGGGCGCTTTGATGTTTTGCTTAAAATTAGTTTTCTAATAAGTTGGCGGAATCATAATGAAACCTGCTTATGAACCCGATCCGTCCGTTCCATCATATGCTTCCATTGCTTATTGGTAGCTTGGACACCACGTGGAGCTATCACGGCAGTGGAGGCATCAGCATGCGAGTGAACTGTGGTGCGAGGTGCTTTGCCACCAGCTCCATCATCAACTTGAGAGCATTCGATGAATGACATAAGCACCCGATCGAAACCCTGATACAGTAAACATTGAAATAAGTAATACGCAACCCTATCAAACTTTGTAAATGTACTTGTAGATGTATTTTACTACATCTACAGTGGTCACAGCCTCAACGTTGATATGGCACCCGTATTTATTGAGGAGGAAAGCATTATAGGGCACAACATATCTATTGTCGACATCAACCTATACGAAATAAATCTTCGAAAATGCATAAGAACGAAGATGCAACTAACCATGTTCCTATTGACTGACTTCTTCACTTTGACACCGTCATCTGGTCGGTGATATTCGACCTATATTGTACACAATGATCATTTGTATACGTTTTCAATGAATACCTTGCCCGCGTCGGTGGTACTGGTGTGAGTATTGAATGGCATAGGAAAATACTTAGTACATCTCGAAAAATAGCGATTCTGTTGAGAACCCGGTCGGACTTGACAATATGACTTGCTATTGCCTGATAGAAATTGTAAAACTTGAAATTTAAAAAAAAATGTTAACCAACCGATGCATGCGGTGTGCAACATGTGATCAATAACATTCTGATGAAAACGCATCTTCAAGTCGAATTGTGGATCGTCCTTCTCTGGTTTGGGAGGAATAGTGGCAGATACGTACTTGTCGATGAGATCAGAAGAGCTGAGTTTGAACCCGTCCTATAAATATATGAATGGATAACCAAATAAGGCAAAAAATAACGAACCTTGAGAGTAACCAACATGTGCAAATGAGGCATTCCTCTCTTCTGAAACTCAATAGAGTAGCAGTGTGCGACCACAGGGCCAAATAATTCATGGACGACAATGTCATTGAGAAGTTCCTATGCATATTTGGTAAAAATAATTGCTTTATAGGCCAAACCTGGCTCTTCAGATAAAATACGTCATTGACCAGAAACGGACACGATTGCCAAGTGGTACCCGGGAGCAGGTTTTTCGTGATCTCTGGCCATGCAGGGTTACCAGTCATCGTGATAAATAAATCAGGTTTTCCGCACTGTGAAATTACGATTCTTCGATATAATTTAGACAATAAACCTACACGATCCATGATAGCCATCGAATTCTCAAATTGCTCCCTATACCACGAGACGGAACCCGGACGAGTATTGGGAAGTTGGAAGGCGTACCCGAGTTTGAATCCCAAAACTGCTAAATTAACATAACTGTGTTTCAAGCTAATAACCTTTCGCTCGGCTGCACGACTGTGAATTTGAAACGTGAGCGTGTTCTCCTGACTTCCTCGAAGTTTCATCATATGATCCCGGTTATTGTCATTGCGTTGTGATGATTCGTAGAACGAGATCGATAACGTAGAGTTGACCGAGAAGAATAGTACTGAGGTACTGTAACCATTTATTAACCAAATGTAGGAATAATTCGAAATCCTACCGGATGAAACTCAGGATCCCGAATTTGCATTTGATGCAAAGCATCAAATGCAAATTCGAGCCCATAGCTACCCAAATTACCTAATCTGGGCACTCTACGATGATCCTGAAGGGAGTTATGTCCCGTTGCGCAAATGTCGCCCCCGAGGAGAAAGACCAAAGACCAGTGTGGGTTACGGTAGAGTGAACCCATAGCTACCCAACGTACCCAATCTTTAAATTTGAAATTTCAAAACTTGCGTAGTGAAAATTTTTTCCACGCACGTAGTTTTTTTATTTCTATTGGATTCCTCGTGAAAAAGTACCCCTCTGGACAAAAATGCACGCAAAAAGACGGGGACCAATCGAGTCTCCTCATTTGATGAATATACAAAGGATCGAAGTATTGGAATTTTCAAATGTTCATATTTTCGGATTATCAACTCGCTTTTATGTATCACAGAAATGGGCTTTCTCAAAATGAATATCTGACTCTGTAGATTACCGAATAAATGACACAAAATACATCACCTGGGTTTTGGGAAGTAAAAGCGAGTTGATAATCCGAAAATATGAACATTTGAAAATTCCAATACTTCGATCCTTTGTGTATTCATCAACTGAGGAGACTCGATTGGTCCCTGTCTTTTTGCCCGGAATACAGTTCCCTCGAGCAAGTTAGTGTCCTTTGTAAATACGCACTAAACAATAATTCAGTTATCTACGCTGGACTTGCATTCTGTATTATGGCAATAGTAATGAACGCATACTTCCGCAAGGTGAGCCCTAAATATTTTAAAAAGTATTTGTAAAAATGAGCATATAGCCATTGGCGCCTGGCCTGCTTGCATGCATGTTATATATCACTTCACAATACAGGGGTCGGATGCAAACGGTGACATCATGCCGCATTTCATATATCAACGTCTGCATGACGTCATAGTTCTCACCCGACCTAGTGCCCAATTCAGGTCGCCATCAACTTCTACTCCTTCCTTAAAAGACGCGAACACGCTGAGGAGATATCTCATGCCGCTCAGATTGTCCGGTACCAAGTGCCCGTAGGGCCCGTCTCGATGCAAAGTGCGAACCAGAGTGTACCAGAGAAGCAAGGAATACAATCCCCTCCAGCATATTCCATTGTTATTGCTTGATATGTTCGTTAAAACCTTAAAACTTTTCGATCGTAAGTCTGATTTTTTGTAAGCGCCAGTGTTGTGAGAACATAACAACAAATTAGCAAAACATGAGTTCAAAATGGTAAGTCGCTCATTTTACGCAGAAATTACACAATTAATCGAGGCGAGGCGCAGCGAGGGTTATTTTAATAGCGTTATTTACCGCATTTTCGAGCGAGAACCAACGACATCGTAAGCATTCCCCCCTTTGCGCAGCCCTCGCTTACAGGCATTAGTGACGGCCGATGCATAATTTGTTTTGCCGGATGCACATGATCATTGTGGTGGATGAGTGCTACTAACGCGATCTTCCGCCATTCATTTGCAAATGTCGTGCGATTTTTCATCTCTTGAGTAAGGAAATGATGCTGATAAAGTTGACGTGCATTCAATGCAATCATATATTCGATATCAAAATGATCAGAAATATATAAAAAAAATATCTAATCTACGGTACCACATCACCAGTCGAGGGATGGTGTAAAAAATACGGCAACCCGGAATTCGAAATTTAATTTCTACTCGTATTTGGCTCCGCGATTGTTGACCTTCCAAGTCGGAGGTCTCCAAAAATTGGTCTCTGGGTCTTAGAGAAGGCCCTGATCGAATTATTGTACGCTTAGTCCCCCTCCCCCGATCTCTTATTCCCCACCTGCTCTCTATACGCACCGGGGAAAAAAACAGTGGTAGGAGAGCGCAATGGCTCCGCCCCTTTGCACTCCCCATATTGGGCCTACCTGACAGTCGATGACAGCTTACGAATTGTGACGAATCTTTTTAACGAGATTAAAGATATAATATTCCGAGCGCTGCTGGGTACGGTAGGCAAAGTACATGAGGTGTGAATGTTAGAGTGGATGATCACGAATATAAGTCATCGACCGACCTTTGATATCTTATATCCTGATGATACTCATTGCGGGTGAAGTAGGCCCATGCCCAGTAGATCTGATGAATGGCACAGAGGAAGTGGGCGACTGTGGAGCAAGCACCGTACAGCACTAGTGTCCGGTTCTGGTGCAGCAACCGCTGCTGGGAGATCATCTGTGAATAGAGCAAAGATCAACATGTTTCATTTTTCTCTTGGAAATTATTCCAGCATAATAAGTCAACAACTATAATTTACAATTTTTCCCTCTCTGCAGCAAAGGGGTGATGAGATATGCCGAGATTTGTTTCTTGCTCTCCTTTTTATTTATCAATGCCAAAAAAAGTGCTAGCACATTGAGCGGTATGCTCACGACGATGTAGACCACGTAGATTCCGCCGAAAACGAACCGGGTCCGCTGGAATATATTTAATTTCGAAATAAAGCGACCGTTCAGATGCGCCTTTCAATTCAACGTTCTCAGTAATACGACGTATGCTTGTCATACACGACCGAAATAACTAAGCTGTGTTGCCGCAAATAGATATCTTTCTCAGTGCGTTCACATCTGACGAAAGCATGCATTATCCGACGGTGAGCATCCAACCAAGTGCCCGAAAAGGAGAGTCCGCACAATGCTAACTCACCAGCCAGCCCCACGCTCTCGGCGAGTCTCGCTAGTGCGTTCTGGTAATCTACTATTGGTGAGACATTGACCTTCCAAGCCGGAAGGTCCCCAAAAATTGCTCTGGGTCTTAGAAAAGGCCCTGATAGAATTATAGTGCACGGGTGTTTCATCTCGCTCGTCCCTTACTAGTACTCTCTAGAAATGCGGGGGCAGAAATTAATTGCGAGAGGACGCTTTGGCTCCGCCCCCTTTGCACTCACGATATTGGACAAACGTGACAGTCGATGGCTGCATACGAATTGTGACGCATTATTTTTAACGAGATTATCGAAATAAAATTCCATCACTACTGGAGTACGGTAGGAAGAGTACATCACTGATGTTCGCTGACCTTCAGTAGTCATCAGTGAATAGACGATCTTCAAGGGAATAAATTAGTAGTATGTTAAGATAACAATCAACTTCATCGAGTTTCATGCATTTGAGGACACGAGTGCACAATATTCAAGTACACTCAATTAATCTGCTCATCCATGAACTCAATGAAAAGCAGGACCATCGTCACTGGATAAATGCTAATAACTTCCGCCAATTATCATCATAAATTAATTAAATTAATACCCTTCATGAATTAATTCGCTGAAAGATCAATTCATGCTTGTCTGTGCATAGTTATGACAGATAATCAGGATATTTTCTATAGTGAGGGGCAACAAGCGATGTTATGATTTTTTTTGCGAAGCTTATTAAGTTTAAATAAAATCGAGAAAGTAACACATACAAACAAGCAAAGAAAAAACTCAATTTTGCAGTATATCTTTGAAATGCGTTTTTTCATCCAATTACAATTAATTGCGTAATCTCACATTCTCACAATTTGAAAGTCTCATATCTAAAGTTATTTTCGAAGTGAATTTGCGTTCTCAGTCGCGTTCTCAGCATTCTCAGTCGGCGCTGAATTCCCTGCCGGTCGGTTCGCTTTGCGCTCCGTCATTTTTGAATCCCTTGCCAAGCCGGAGTGGTCACCGTGGCATTGTATGACCATGCTCATGGCTGTTTTATCGCTGGCTACGCTCAACTGCCTAACGCTATGCAAGGATGCTCGTATCGTGGAATTGGAGAACGCCCTAAGCAAGATCAAGGCGGACATCGTTGGACTCTCTGAAGTTCGAAGATCGACAGAAGAAGAGAAGGATCTCACGTGGAGCAATGGAAGACTCTATTATTCATCGCGCCTTCCTAACCGTACTGCTGGAGTTGGTTTCATCGTGAGTGGGGAGGTAAAGCAGAAGGTAGTCGGATTTTGCGTTCTAACTCCCAGGATCTGTTTCCTTGATGTAGCGGTGTCGGATAAGGTCCTGATTCGCTTATTCCAGATCTACGCACCCGCCTGCGATGACATGGTCGAGTACAGTAACTTCATCCATGAGGTTGAAAGAGGATTCAACGGACCAGTCTCAGGCAGTCACCGGTATCGATTCGTGCATAAGGTCATCCTGGGCGATTTCAATGGGAAAGTGGGTTACTGCGAGCCAGGAGAAAGTGCAGTGGGGAAGTTTGGATATGGGAATAGAAATGTAAAGGGCCAAATGGTTGTGGATCTCTGCGAGAGGTTGCAACTACGGGTTGGTAACAGTTTCTTTCAAAAACGGGGTACTAGAAAATTCACATGGGTTTCACCCAATGGGCACACTAAGAACGAGATAGACTACATTCTGTTCCCAAAGGGTCTTCGGGTGCTGGATGTGGGAGTGGTTAATCGGTTCGACTTCTCGTCCGATCATCGATTGGTTAGATCTACCATATCATTCTCATTCAGATTTCGTCGTGGTTGCAATAGACCGGCAAGGGGGGACTCGCACCTCAACAACGATTTATTTAAATTCAGCTTAGGCATAGAATTGAAGCGCAGAGGTGCGAGCTTGGATTACGGTAACGTGGTCTCGGCAGTGCAAGAAGCGGGGAGAATTTCAACATCGTTCAGACCGCCGAGCAGTAGGTTATCCCAAAAGACCAGGGATTTGTTGATTCGTAGGAGGGAACTAAAAATGGACGCGGTGGGGGTTCCTCGAGTGGAATGGTTACTTATCAACAGGGCGCTTAGGGAGTCGTTTAAAAACGACCGGGATAAATCCCTCCTTGCCTACGTAGACGAGGCCATTGCGCTTGGGAAAAGTTACAAAAGGGCAACTAGAAATTTAGCAATTGGGAGGGATAGAATTTCACGCATTAGGGACGGTAATGGGAACTTAGTCTTCACTCAAACGGGCATAGAGGAGGCATTCAAATCTTTCTACAATGCTCTCTATAGTGGGGATGGAGGGGTTGGATACCGCGAGGAGATAGCAAGGGATCCTTTCGTTCCCATCGTAGAAGCCGAAGTCGTTCAAATACTTCGGTATTTCAAATCAGGCAAAGCTCCGGGAAGGGATGGTATCACAGGTGAAATGTTCCGAGTGGGGGTAGATCAGTTAGTTCCCACTCTCACCAATCTCTTTAACAACATCATTTTGGGTTCTATTCCTCTGGGATTTGGGGATTCTCGCACAATTCTTCTACCAAAATCTGGGGATCCAACTCTTACAAAAAACTACAGACCTATTAGTCTGCTTCCTGTTTTGCAGAAAGCGCTAACTGGGTTGCTCAACAAGAGGTATGGATCGGTACTGGATGGAAATAGAAGCTGGGAACAAATGGGATTCAGACGTGGTCATTCCACAGTTGAAGCTATCCACACTCTAAAGTCTGTCATTGCTCACTGTGTCGACTATAGGCTACCGATCTATCTGCTTTTTGTAGACATTTCGAAGGCCTTTGACAGTGTATACACGGAAGCGGTGTTCAAGGCGATAGAGTTAGAAGGGATTCCCTCGGAAGTCGTTTCTTTCCTCGCAAGCCTTTCCCAGGAAAGTAGAAATGTGGTGGTGGTTAATGGCAAGGAGGTCAACATAAAGGTGGGAAGGGGTGTGCGACAAGGTGATTGTTTGTCACCTAGGCTATTCACTGCGGTTCTAGATATGGCACTCCGTCGGCTAAATTGGGCAAATAAGGGAGTAAGTATCAATGGTCGGTTTCTGTCCCATATTCTTTTTGCTGATGATGCAGTTCTCATTTCTCACGATGAACGACAGATTCAGACGATGGGAAGGGAATTAGAGCGTGTACTTGCTACAGTGGGATTGGGTCTCAATGGCGATAAAACTGTCGGAATGAGTTCCAAGCCTGATCCAAGGGATGTAAGAATAGGAGGAAAAGTAGTAAAATTGCAAGATAAGGTGGTCTACTTGGGAAGCGCAATCGCAGTCAGCGGAAATGATGACTGTGAAATCACCCGACGCATTCAAGCTGGTTTTGGTGCTTTCCACAAACACCGCACTTTTCTTATCAACAAGGGTATTCCAATGGCACATAAACGTCGGCTTTTCAACGGCTGCATACTTCCCGCTGTGGTTTACGGTTGTGAATGTTGGGCGCTGACCAAAGCACAAATGAATCGATTATCGGTGGCTCAAAGAAAAATGGAACGTTGGATGGTTGGCTGTACTGTGCTCGATCATGTCTCTAATGAGAGGATGCGAGATTCAACTAGAGTTCAGGACTTCGTTCGCACTGCTCAGAAAAGGAAATGGTTTTGGTTGCATAAGATCGCGAATGATGATTGCCGGAAGTGGAGCCGATCTGTGATCGAATGGATTCCGCGGAGAAAGAGGAGCCGCGGCCGCCCAATCACGAGATGGAGCGACTCTTTCCGCAAAGCAACAGGTCCAAATTTTCTCAATCAAGCACGAAGCTCTAACTGGAACACCATGCACATCAGAGCTCTCGCCTGATCTCCCGAGAATCTAATGACCTCTAGATAAATGTGTTAAATGTGTTAAATGTAAATGTGTTAAAATCGTAAAATTTGCGCGGAATTTTGTAATTTACAATATAAATTTCATCCCATTGCCAAGATTCCGAAGACACTACCCGGTTGTAGATGTGGTTTTAGAAAATCTTCTAAGAGAAAAGTGAAACCCTGTTCCCGTACAGTCGATTTGGTTACGCACTACAAATTTCAATTGGACTACTATGTCTAATGTGTAGCGTAGTCCACATAGTGTGATAAAGACGAGGCCACGATTTGAAAGTTTTCAGAGAAACAGTTCTTTTAAACAGTTTTTTTTCTCGCTCATTTGAGCATGCTCACTATGTCGTCGTTCTTAATTTAGCCGCCCCGATTAATGTTCAAGCGATCGGATAAACTCGCTCCTTCGTTGATATCGTACGGAAATCATTCCTCATTGTGTCCACTTCCGTTGCCACACGCTCACTCTCAAATGCTTAGTTTGCGCTATCATATGAGAAAGAGTTATTTTTGTTTTGATATTTGTATTCTTTCCCTTATTCTCAATCACAGTTGTTCTTTCAGGAGAGGAATGGCATTCGACCCGAACAATCCTCGGTACTTCCACTCGATCTGCGTCAAGGCCCATGTCACGGTGAGGTTTCGCTATTTTTTTTTCATTTCCGTGACGAGTACTAATGACCATCATATTGCAACAGCGGGAATATACCCTTACACATGCGACTAGATTAGTGATATGATTTCTGACCAAACTCACTCGAATCAGAGTGGGTAATGTGAGGAAAGTCCTCTTTTATGAAAATATCTTACAGATTGCTGCTCGATACGTCGCAATTTTCTCGCTTGTGTGGACTGTGTTACGCACTTTAATGGAGATATTATGGCAAACATGGGTCCGTATGTTTTACAATCTAAATATTTCAGTTTCAGTATTGTAAAATTTTTTGGAACAATATTTCATTTTTGTATAATGGAGCAACAATTGTAATAACTGTCATTGATTTTGCCTGCGTAGTTTCCCTTTTGCTCGGCACAATCAAGGATAAAAGGATTCTCATCATTCCATATCTCCTGGATCAGGCGAGTTGTTATGGAAAATTGCGAATAAACATGCGGAATCCGGAGAATTGAAATGATCTAAAAGCCGACATTTCAACTGCATAAATGTTGCTTGAGATTTGTTTCAGGTATTCGGCTCGTTCTTAATTATTATGATGTGCATCGTGCTATTAAAGTCAGATTTGGTGCGTTATGTTGTGAAATTAATACCGATCAAAACAAAAAAAAATAAGTTTTAAACATTTTAGATAAACGAACTTTACGAAGCGGAAGACGCGGATATCGTCTTGAGAAGTGAAATTTCGACATTGTTTAACAAGATTTATTTTCTTTGTTTCAGTCAAAATTTTCATCTCGCAATAGGCCACTGGTTTCCAGGATAGGACCTATTTGCTAATAGACGATGGGGTGGCAGAGACCGCCCTTGCGTGTGAAAATGCCTAACACCTTTACCATTACCTTTTCTTACCTGATCACTACTGCATGGCGTGATAAATCATAATAGTAATAATAATAAGGAAATATTTTAACAACTGACCAGTGGCGTGAAACAGCACGAAGAAGGGCGTGAGCGGCGTGTTGATGTTGGCGTTGAGTTGGAATCGGCTGATTAACAGGGCGAAAAGTAGACATCCGATGGCTTCGGGTACAATAAGGAGGTTGACATCCATCGAGGAGAGCAACGATGATAGCTCCATGGTGAATCGAACGGTGAAGCGAAGAAAAAAGGAGAGGGAGAGGAAGACCGTTAGATGACTGACGATGAGATGAGAACGGGGGGTGATGAGAACTCCTTTCTCTCCTCCCCTCCTCCCCTAAGTGATGCGATGTGATGCTGCTAAAAAGTAGGAAAGGGAAAGGGCGTTTGGTCGGCAAGAGACAAAACGCCAAGTGCGACAGAGAAAAGAGGGTGATAGAAGGAATACATGCATGCCCGCATAACATCGTTGGGATTGCTACATACTTTCTCGCCTAATTGTAAGTGATGCAGCTACAAAGGTAGAAAAAGTAAGCGGGTTGTGGTCCTGGGTTGTTCAAAAACTTTTAAATTCTCTTCATTCAGGACACTCTCTAGCACTGTCTGACCGGCGATAAAGGATGCGGAATGAAGAGATCGTAAAATTTTTGCACAGCCCAGGTGTGGTCTTCAAGTGGCAAAACGGCATGCGCGACAGATGAGATGGCTGATAGATGGAATACATGTAAGCCCGCATAAATGCGTTGGGATTTCTACCTACTCATCCCCTAAGTGATGCAGTCAAAAGCGTATAAAGGAAAACGCGTGAGAGACATGCCAGCGAGTGACTGAGAAGATAGCTGATAGATGGGCTACATATCTCGTCAAATACATCTTGGAATTGATACTTTCCAACCCTATGTGATCCGATGCAGCTAAAAAGGTAGAAAGGTAAAGTCGGATCAAGCGTAAATCAGGCTTATAGGAGTCGGGAAACGGCAGGAGAGACTACATGTATGTGTCTAGGGATATCCTAAGGGATAACAGCGCCAAGGCGATAGCATTTATCTTGCCGAGAAGCCGGGAAGCTTTGGAGGCGAAAAAACACAGTCTTGCACCTGCGATTACATTTTGAAAGCTACTTGTGGACACCGTGACGCGAGTTTATATTAATCAAGAGGCGACGCAGCAAAGGCAGCCCAGCGACTGCTACATATTTACGTATGCAATGTGCTAGCATTTAGCTGACAGCGTGACTGGTCTTGGAGACAAAACATGCCACTTCCTTGCCTTTCCACCTGCGCCGCTGATGTTAGTCTGATCGTTTGAACGCGGCTACTAGCAAGCACGTGGTGATTCGCCAAAACACACAACTGCAATACCTTTCATGTGATGGAAGTTTGTCCAATTAACAACACATAGTTAGCTGCGGAGCAGATGTTAGCATGATCGTTTGAACACGGTGACTAAGAATCAAGCACGTGGAACCAGCGCCAACACACACAACAATCCGGCAGGCCGATTGTTCTACACTCGATTTAACTGATTCGAAGGTTAAATCGTGGTGTTTGCGAAATATTCCACACGTTGGACAAAATAAGGGCATTTCCTGAGACAACACGAATGGTTGTGTTGGTCGTCATACCTCGCAAGCAGTTTCCTATTCTCTAAGTATACTGTATTGAGCAGCTGATGTTACGCTGATCATTCGATTACTGCAACGAAAACACAAACACATGGTACCAAAACACCGCTGCGGAAGATATTTATGGTACTCCAGCCCACATTTTAAATAAGCCTAGCCACTCCTGCAAACGTTGATGTCATCAATGGAACACTTCCGCATAGCATACTTGCGTATACAATCACAATTGAATTTAGCCAAATAATATGCAATTAATGAGATCATGTGTATTTCTCCCACGCAGTATATTTCCCGCAGCACCTCGTACTTAGAACAAATCCGATTTGATGAACTACAAGGACTGAAAGAGCGGTTATTATTACACCAAGTGCACCAGTCGTATACTATCTCCTGCGTCACCACGCCAACAAAAACAACTCGATTATGATCACAGTGACTTATTCTTACTAGATGTTTTTTCGCTCCCATTACGGGCTGGAAAGACTACAAAATGATGCATTGTAGAACCATATTGACATCGGTTGACAGCGAGTGATAGCGAGCGAGGAGTAATGCTGCGTGTAAATTGTGTATGGTTTCGGAACGCATGTTTTCGATCATAATTTTTCCAAAAAATTGTTACGACAGTACGATTATACATTGTATTCGTAGGATCAGCTTTCAAAATATTTTTCTATGCGTCTAAACACTATCTCCTTCGAATTGTATCGGCACATAATGCATATGCCCTCCTTATTTACGGTTTATATCGAATACGACGCCCATCGAAGTCATTCACGTTCGCACTGTAGGCATCTTCGCTATACGCATAGGGTAATGATCATGATCATACATCATTATTAACGATCCTCCTTCAAAACAGACCAGTAACGCATAAAATGATGTCAGATTGGAACGAGCGATGATAATTTTCTAAGTGACAGGTACGGCTGAGGGCGCTTTTCTTGTAGTTCATGCATCGTGGGAGTGTTTAAGGAAAAAATGGTATAAAACGCTGCTCTTGTTTATTAATCAACAAAATTCGGGTTAACAGGGAAAAGATGGGAGGTGAATACTCAAATTCTAAGTTAGAGGTACGGCGGAGGATGCATTCCTTGTGGTCCCTGCACAGCGGGAGTGTTCCAGGGAGCTGATTGTGAGTATGGGAAGACGTGGCCAGTGGCCACGTAAGGCTCTTGATAGTTGGCATTCTGAACGTGTTTTTCTGCTGATTTCCCATCTGATTCCGCGCGATTCTTCAGGAATACGAGGAAATTGACAGCTATCTGAAATGTGTTGAATTAATTTCGAAAATTCGTTCGCTATCTTTCCCAAATAATATAATACATTGCAATAATTACCTTGAAAAAGTAGACATTGATGGCGATAATGCAGATAATGAAAACGTAAGCTGCTATGCGATGTCCTAGATGATCTCCTTTCAGGTGATCTGACGGAATCTGAAGTTCATTCGAGAAACGATATATCTTCATTCTTAGTGATATTTCGAATCTTGCCCGACCAAGATAGTGTATAAAATATAAAGGTTCAAAATATAAAGGTTCACCTCTCCTCCACTCAACAAGTAAATTACGGTGATAGAGTGGCCAAATATTGTGACAGCCTGAAGGGTAACATGGTGAGCTTGCTTTCAAAATATAGTGAGTTCACCTCATCCAGAATATAAGGAACGATGAGCAGTCGCATCTCATAGTAAGCAGCTAGGAGAAGTGAGAACATGCATATAATATCGCTCGCGCTGCAGCACTATCACCACGACATCCTGAAATTTAAAAAAAGTCTCATTCTAGCTACATGGTGATATTTTTGGTATTTACATGCCACGTCCACTGAATTACAACGGCTTAACAATGTTGAATAATCTTTTGAAAAGTCGCAAAGGTTACCCCAGAAATAGCGATGACCGCTATGCTTCGGACTACCGCCCAAAGTAGGTGGATAATGGCTAGCACGCGTACGGCTTTCTGTAATTATTGTATTGTTTTGCTAGATTTATTGTGAAAGAACAGTAAAAAACAAAACAAAATCTTACCGTGACATGGGCCCCGACACACAGCGTGTGATAGTATCGAGAATGGTTGGGGTCGAATGGTGCAATCATCTTCATAGATGACACAAAGTTAAGATCAGATGAGGAAATAGTGAATACTGCAATAAATTACTGACTTTAAATAGCACTCGAAAAACTTGAGAGTCTAACAGATCAGACACGAGATATTGGCGAGAGAGACAGTCTCTCTCGATTTAGCCCGCTCTCTCATCCCTCCAGCCCCCCTCTGCACTACTAAATTCCTGCGCGGTCACACTGACCTTGTGCAGCAGTACACTATACGCACGGCGTTGCTACATTTCCTGCGCAACGACTGTGTCCTGAGAATTAGCGGAAGAGTAGAGGAGTGATATTGTGCAATTCTGATTTGCTCGAGTGTTTGTATATCTAGCAGGAAACTAAAAAATCGGCATTGTAAATTTTCGGAATATCATGTGTCTCTATGCTACTTCGCGGAATAGCGAGATAATGAAGAATACATATCAAGAAACACCTGTCTCATTACCACCCTCGCATTTGCCTGATATACATTGCCTGATATACATTGCCTGATATCATTCCTGTGTTTCTCTCTCGTCGTGAGCGGTTCACTCGCTCCTCTCTCCCTCTCCAATGACCTCCTCCTCGCCCGTTCTGGCGTCGCAGGAGTCTGTGAATCGTCTCACTGAGCTCGTTCTGAGCCTTCACACCAAGCTGGACAAGTATGGAGCCTCTCTCTCCCTCCCGTCTTCATCCCTCTCGCCTGTGGCTTCGGCCAAACCTTCAATCGACAACAACACGTACGCATCTGTGGTTCGTGCCATTGCTGATTCGGAGACTGAAGTGCAGAGTGACGCCAGGACGCAATATGTTAGTGTCTGTAAATTATGTAAATAGTAGAATTTGTGCGTGAACTGTGGGACTGTGTCATATATTGCAGGATATCAGGCAAATGCGAGGGTGGTAATGAGACAGGTGTTTCTTGATATGTATTCTTCATTATCTCGCTATTCCGCGAAGTAGCATAGAGACACATGATATTCCGAAAATTTACAATGCCGATTTTTTGGTTTCCTGCTAGATATACAAACACTCGAGCAAATCAGAATTGCACAATATCACTCCTCTACTCTTCCGCTAATTCTCAGGACACAGTCGTTGCGCAGGAAATGTAGCAACGCCGTGCGTATAGTGTACTGCTGCACAAGGTCAGTGTGACCGCGCAGGAATTTAGTAGTGCAGAGGGGGGCTGGAGGGATGAGAGAGCGGGCTAAATCGAGAGAGACTGTCTCTCTCGCCAATATCTCGTGTCTGATCTGTTAGACTCTCAAGTTTTTCGAGTGCTATTTAAAGTCAGTAATTTATTGCAGTATTCACTATTTCCTCATCTGATCTTAACTTTGTGTCATCTATGAAGATGATTGCACCATTCGACCCCAACCATTCTCGATACTATCACACGCTGTGCGTCGGGGCCCATGTCACGGTAAGATTTTTTTTTGTTTTTTACTGTTCTTTCACAATAAATCTAGCAAACAATACAATAATTACAGAAAGCCGTACGCGTGCTAGCCATTATCCACCTACTTTGGGCGGTAGTCCGAAGCATAGCGGTCATCGCTATTTCTGGGGTAACCTTTGCGACTTTTCAAAAGAGTATTCAACATTGTTAAGCCGTTGTAATTCAGTGGACGTGGCATGTAAATACCAAAAATATCACCATGTAGCTAGAATGAGACTTTTTTTAATTTCAGGATGTCGTGGTGATAGTGCTGCAAGCGAGCGATATTATATGCATGTTCTCACTTCTCCTAGCTGCTTACTATGAGATGCGACTGCTCATCGTTCCTTATATTCTGGATGAGGTGAACTCACTATATTTTGAAAGCAAGCTCACCATGTTACCCTTCAGGCTGTCACAATATTTGGCCACTCTATCACCGTAATTTACTTGTTGAGTGGAGGAGAGGTGTGAACCTTTACATTTTATACACTATCTTGGTCGGGCAAGATTCGAAATATCACTAAGAATGAAGATATATCGTTTCTCGAATGAACTTCAGATTCCGTCAGATCACCTGAAAGGAGATCATCTAGGACATCGCATAGCAGCTTACGTTTTCATCATCTGCATTATCGCCATCAATGTCTACTTTTTCAAGGTAATTATTGCAATGTATTATATTATTTGGGAAAGATAGCGAACGAATTTTCGAAATTAATTCAACACATTTCAGATAGCTGTCAATTTCCTCGTGTTTCTGAAGAATCGCGCGGAATCAGATGGGAAATCAGCAGAAAAACACGTTCAGAATGCCAACTATCAAGAGCCTTACGTGGCCACTGGCCACGTCTTCCCATACTCACAATCAGCTCCCTGGAACACTCCCGCTGTGCAGGGACCACAAGGAATGCATCCTCCGCCGTACCTATAACTTAGAATTTGAGTATTCACCTCCCATCTTTCCCCTGTTAACCCGAATTTTGTTGATTAATAAACAAGAGCAGCGTTTTATACCATTTTTTCCTCAAACACTCCCACAGGAAATGCCCTTATTTTGTCCAACGTGTGGAATATTTCGCAAACACCACGATTTAACCTTCGAATCAGTTAAATCGAGTGTAGAACAATCGGCCTGCCGGATTGTTGTGTGTGTTGGCGCTGGTTCCACGTGCTTGATTCTTAGTCACCGTGTTCAAACGATCATGCTAACATCTGCTCCGCAGCTAACTATGTGTTGTTAATTGGACAAACTTCCATCACATGAAAGGTATTGCAGTTGTGTGTTTTGGCGAATCACCACGTGCTTGCTAGTAGCCGCGTTCAAACGATCAGACTAACATCAGCGGCGCAGGTGGAAAGGCAAGGAAGTGGCATGTTTTGTCTCCAAGACCAGTCACGCTGTCAGCTAAATGCTAGCACATTGCATACGTAAATATGTAGCAGTCGCTGGGCTGCCTTTGCTGCGTCGCCTCTTGATTAATATAAACTCGCGTCACGGTGTCCACAAGTAGCTTTCAAAATGTAATCGCAGGTGCAAGACTGTGTTTTTTCGCCTCCAAAGCTTCCCGGCTTCTCGGCAAGATAAATGCTATCGCCTTGGCGCTGTTATCCCTTAGGATATCCCTAGACACATACATGTAGTCTCTCCTGCCGTTTCCCGACTCCTATAAGCCTGATTTACGCTTGATCCGACTTTACCTTTCTACCTTTTTAGCTGCATCGGATCACATAGGGTTGGAAAGTATCAATTCCAAGATGTATTTGACGAGATATGTAGCCCATCTATCAGCTATCTTCTCAGTCACTCGCTGGCATGTCTCTCACGCGTTTTCCTTTATACGCTTTTGACTGCATCACTTAGGGGATGAGTAGGTAGAAATCCCAACGCATTTATGCGGGCTTACATGTATTCCATCTATCAGCCATCTCATCTGTCGCGCATGCCGTTTTGCCACTTGAAGACCACACCTGGGCTGTGCAAAAATTTTACGATCTCTTCATTCCGCATCCTTTATCGCCGGTCAGACAGTGCTAGAGAGTGTCCTGAATGAAGAGAATTTAAAAGTTTTTGAACAACCCAGGACCACAACCCGCTTACTTTTTCTACCTTTGTAGCTGCATCACTTACAATTAGGCGAGAAAGTATGTAGCAATCCCAACGATGTTATGCGGGCATGCATGTATTCCTTCTATCACCCTCTTTTCTCTGTCGCACTTGGCGTTTTGTCTCTTGCCGACCAAACGCCCTTTCCCTTTCCTACTTTTTAGCAGCATCACATCGCATCACTTAGGGGAGGAGGGGAGGAGAGAAAGGAGTTCTCATCACCCCCCGTTCTCATCTCATCGTCAGTCATCTAACGGTCTTCCTCTCCCTCTCCTTTTTTCTTCGCTTCACCGTTCGATTCACCATGGAGCTATCATCGTTGCTCTCCTCGATGGATGTCAACCTCCTTATTGTACCCGAAGCCATCGGATGTCTACTTTTCGCCCTGTTAATCAGCCGATTCCAACTCAACGCCAACATCAACACGCCGCTCACGCCCTTCTTCGTGCTGTTTCACGCCACTGGTCAGTTGTTAAAATATTTCCTTATTATTATTACTATTATGATTTATCACGCCATGCAGTAGTGATCAGGTAAGAAAAGGTAATGGTAAAGGTGTTAGGCATTTTCACACGCAAGGGCGGTCTCTGCCACCCCATCGTCTATTAGCAAATAGGTCCTATCCTGGAAACCAGTGGCCTATTGCGAGACTTCAAACCGCCCGTGTTGTGTGCACGTGGTTGGGGATTTCCTTATAGTGATTTTTGAATCACTACCAACATTTCTTAACCACCTTGGTCTGGGTGGATCTGTAGACGCGGGCGGGAGTCGAACTCATGACCCTTCGATCGCAAGTCTGGCACACAAACACTGCGCCGCCGCGCCTGAGGACCGTATTCTTCAAAAGACTGCCAATGGTGTTCAATGGATCTCCTGATTTCATCGCGCTTATTAGGCAATGACTTATTTCCAACTTCCTCTTTCTCATTAGACTTGCTCTTTTTCATACAATGCCATTCATATATTGACTATGCCAGTTAGCAGGTGTGGTATACCAAGTCAGCCTCATTACCAGATCTCCTGGGGTGTCTCTAATCTTGCATGAAGCTTGCATGAAGCGAGCGATAAATACGAAATTCCGCAGATTTTAGTTCCCAACCAAGCCACAATACTGCACAAATCAATGGTTTTCGGTGCGATACAATAGGGGATGCCAATTCGGTATGGGATCAAAAACAAGCCCGGCAACCGTATCCTTCCGTATCTAAAGAGATTGATACACTCTTTACAAGCCACTATTTCGGTTGCCTCAAATCGCAAAATTGATGCAGTTGACACAAATTATTAGCGAGATAAATCAAGAGATAGGCATGATTTAATAATGTTACATCAACTTGAACTTACTTAAATTAATATCATCAGAAAAACTTCAAGATTCAATTTTTTTTTGAAAAAATCAAATTTCGACTTCTGGGTTGGACCCATGTTTACGCTTAGCAATCTCAATAAATGTTTAACCAATTACAATCATCTGATTATTTTCTCATATCATACTATAACGTAAGTTGAAATATCGTGGAATCGCCCTTTCAAATGCTTAATTGGTTGAATTATTATGTCTCAAATTTCTCTGAAAGAGAACTTATTATTTTTTCACATTTTTGCCCTTTTCTCAAAAAAAACGTATTTTTAATTTTTTTCATAATTTCAGAATAAATATACGTGAGACTGTACTAACTTACAAAGGAATAAAAAGCGTCAATACCCACTCATCCGAAATATTTAAAATTCAAAAACTCTAAAATATTTCGATACAAAAATGTTTCTAGCTTACTTTTGTTCAAATTTGTGTCAAACTTGGTACCCACGATAATCCGAATATTGCGCATTTTTAGAGATATCAACCGTTCAGATCGGTTGCGAAATGGCAAAATTCGAAAATTGAAATTTTCGGACTAAAGTGCACCTTGTTCCTCCGCAAGTGATCTAGAACACTAAATATGCCACGTCTGAGCTATACTTACCGAGTACTACATCCATGCCGATTTTGGAGGAATTCGATTTTTCGCTAGTGCCAAGCATATATCATTCACTCAGATAGTCTCTCTTAATGTTAGCTTAATTTATTCAGATGTTTTGAATCAATTTTCAGTAAGATCAGAAGATCAGATCGACGAGACCAATTTCAATTTCAATTATGCAAATCGCCCTCACTCTCTCTCTGATTCGTCAACAACACCATTCATTCTCATCCTCTTTCGTCGTTGGAGGCGGTCCCCTCCGGTATTCTCCTCCATTTCGTGAGTGTCTTTCGACTATTTCTTGCCTGTACTCTTCTCTGATTACTGCAGTTTGTATTGCCTTTCAGTACCTTAACCTTTCAGTACCTTAACCTCAGCGCTTCTGGATGGACATCGCCATCTTCATGATCATTTTCGTATGTTTCAACGTTAATGATCTATTGATCTATTTTCGAATCTCCTTTGGTTTTTGAATTTTAAATATTTCGGATGAGTGGGTATTGACGCTTTTTATTCCTTTGTAAGTTAGTACAGTCTCACGTATATTTATTCTGAAATTATGAAAAAAATTAAAAATACGTTTTTTTTGAGAAAAGGGCAAAAATGTGAAAAAATAATAAGTTCTCTTTCAGAGAAATTTGAGACATAATAATTCAACCAATTAAGCATTTGAAAGGGCGATTCCACGATATTTCAACTTACGTTATAGTATGATATGAGAAAATAATCAGATGATTGTAATTGGTTAAACATTTATTGAGATTGCTAAGCGTAAACATGGGTCCAACCCAGAAGTCGAAATTTGATTTTTTCAAAAAAAAATTGAATCTTGAAGTTTTTCTGATGATATTAATTTAAGTAAGTTCAAGTTGATGTAACATTATTAAATCATGCCTATCTCTTGATTTATCTCGCTAATAATTTGTGTCAACTGCATCAATTTTGCGATTTGAGGCAACCGAAATAGTGGCTTGTAAAGAGTGTATCAATCTCTTTTCGCGATATTTCTACTTATGGCGGTACATAGTACAAAACATGTTTGCTGTTCATTGTGGATGATTTTGTTAAGCTGGATTCAGAGGCATAAAAGGGCATTTTCGAGGATATGAAAATGGCGTTTCCGAATTATCCATACACAGTTCCTTTTCTATTCAATATGACGTCATTATTCTTAAAACCTCCCCAAACATCCACTGCAGTTCCAGTTTTTTGATATATACCAGTCATGATCCTCCCGAAGTCCGAATCAATCGGCGTCATATCTCGCCGATCACGATTTTTCGAATTAATAATATCACGCGTCTTCTGAGAGAATGCATGAAAGGGACCCACCTGAGGAACTAGCAGCAAAAGTTTGAGCAATATCGAAAAGAAAATTATGGCAGAGTCCAGTGGAGACGGGAAAACTTTTATACTAGCGATTTGTCCTGGAACCGGCTTTTAGGCATTTTCCGGACTTGGTTCCGGCTCTGACGTAATATGGTTCATTTTTGAGCTACAGTGGCCAGCTTGTGCTCAAAATGCTCAAAATGAAATTATTTCAAGAAACTTTCATGTTCACACCAAAGCTGGGTGAGTGCGAAATCACGTTGAAAATATCGAAAACCCGTGTCGAGATTCATAAAAAAAATTCATATCTCGCTTGGAACCCACCTTTTCGTAGATTTTGATTGCAGTTTCAGAATCTACGTACCCATATTAGTCAAGGAAAAATGCGAGTGAGAGTCCGTAGGGGTGAGAATATGTTACGCTAATGCAAAATGTGTGCTCAGTTCGCTAATTCGTGATTTTCAATTTCTTATGCTTAAGCCATAGTCGCTCAGATATATCTTTTCTTTCATAATTTGATTGTTTCTAACTTAGATATGCTGTATTCCGTTGAAAAAATCAAAGATTTCCACATTTCTTGGAAATCATATTTTTCACCTCGATATTTCTAAAATTTGCTTGTTTCAAACTCGGAAGCAGTGGTAGTCGCATGGGGAGAGATCTGGGGAATACGGTGGATGGGGAATCCTCTCGATCTTCAGCTCGTCCATTTTCTTCTGGGTCATCTTCGCTCGATGTGGGCGAGCCTTGTCCATCAGAAGAAGAATTTTGCCCTGGTTCAGGAGTCTGGGAGGGACTCTGATCGCGACATCTTGCAGTTGTTCAGAGAAGAGGTCGGCATTGATGCTGGTGCCAGGGGCGAGGATCTCCCAGTAGATGGGACCGAGCACTGAGAAGAAGAAGCAGAGGAGTTCCTTCTTTCCGTGCTCTTCCTTCTTCGGGACGGGCGTGGGCTTCTCATCTGCATCCACCCATTGCAGTCTCCTCACAGGGTTATCGTACGTGATCCACTTCTCATCTGTAGCGATGATGGAATTGGCCCATCGAAGATTGGATCTACGATGGAGTAATTTCCGACAGACTTGAACACGATTTATCAGCTGTTCGGGGGAGAGGTCATGGGGAATCACTTGTGGGAGTTTCGGCTTCTTCCCAGATCGATGGAGGATATCGGACACCGTTGATCTAGGAGTACCAGTATCCTTCTTCAACTCACGCACATTGGCCATGGGCTTGCGCTTCAGTGTGCGGAGAACGAGAGGCTGATCGAGGGAGGGAGGGCGTCCAGAGCGGGGTTGATCATCGAGACCAAACTCCCCTTTCTTGAAGCGGGAGAACCACTTATAGCAGAAGGGTATGGAGGGGGCGTCAGCTCCTTCCGACTGGGCCAGGGCAGAGTGGGCCTCCTTCACGGATCGGCCAAGACGGTAGTAATGAAGTAAAACTGCTCGGAGGTAGAGATGGGAGTCCATCACAAGAATCAATGTAGCAACTAGGAGACTGATTAAATCCTCACACTACTCAATGTCAGAATCATGCAATACATTGCTGACAAACAGATTGCGCAATCACTGCATTTGATCGCGAACTGACTTTTTTCCGAAGCATTATACGAACTTTCCGGACACCCCAATACAATAATGAATCAAATATGCCCACATTTTGTCGAGCTCTTTCGATGCCGACATCCGTGCGCTCACAATGCTCACCGATGAAAAACTTGAGACATTTGCGCTTTACTTGTATCTCAAGGATCAATTCATTGTTACCGTAAAAAACTTGTGAATAACAGGTGGACCATTTCTGTTATTCACCTGTTCAACAACTAGAGCGTTCCTTTGATGAGATATCTTAGAAAATGCAAATTGTCAAAAAAAATTAAAAATCGATAATCACCATCCGTATTTGATCGATGTATTCTAGTCCAACTCGTAGAATAATGCGAATGACATCAGTTTGCAAATTATTTATATTGAGTTCATCCGATGATGAAATAATTAATAAGCAATTCGCCGAGAATTTGAATTGTGTAATTATTAATGATGAAGTTACTAGCAACTAAGCGGGTGGCATATACTAAAGAGTAGGGAATCAGGGTGTTCTGTACGAGACCAGTGTCTGGATCGAATGCCGTTGGCAAATCTTCATATCTTTATCACAATATTAATAGCATAGCATTTATTACTGACATGTTGAAGCTTATTATTTTCGAAATATATTTCTAAACGTTTTATTCATGCGTTCTGCTCATTAGCTTGTTTTTGAGATCTTCTGGGATAACCTTAATTCTTGAACATTCCAGATTTTTTGAAAGCTCTTTTTTCGGAAATTGTGTATTGTTCTCATCAGGTTAGCAGCCTAGTTGTAACTCGTCTAATACATAATTGAAATTGGTATATCACGCCTCTCACGAGAGAATCGAGCTGGAATCGACATTCTAGGGAATGGAGGGAAATTTGGAAAATTGGTTCTGACCAGTTTTAGTGAGGCATGCTTGACTGACCTCCAAAGTTGCAACATATATGTTCGGTAAATAATCGAGTGGGAAGATGCTGAAAGCGTATTACCTGTGAACAGGTCAACAGGTCGAAATTTTGTATTGTTCTCATCGTGAATTCGTTTATCCATGAGTGATACGGGAGTCTAGAAGAGGACCGCGTCGAGCCCGCACAGGTATCTGAAGATTTTTACGTGAGCGTCTCGAGAAAATATACGCCTCTATTCTAGACACGTCTACCGATGTTTGTTAGATAAAACAAACGGTTCCAGGCAGAATTGTAGTTATAACTCATGGATTATCATGAATTGATGCATGGAGTTGGCAAACTGATTATCGAAACAAAGGATTTTATAAAAAAAATTTAAGATTAATCAAGCATTTCATTTTTCGCCACAATAATGATACTGAAATTTCTGGCAACTGTTTCTCGTCTTGTAGCTTAGAGCAACCCGTTCTGCTGGACTCAATATTTTACGTCCTCTTTCCCATCGCAATTCGAGTGATCGGACAAACGGCAAATACTTGCTCGTAATTTCCAATATATGATGAAATTCTGAAATCATTTATGAATAGTTTTCTTTCACTCATATCCTCAAAATGCTCATCGGTTTCAACTAATTTCTTCCATAGTCAAAATCAAGTACCTTGGGTTAGAATGGACCTCCCGAAAGGATCTGTAAAACGAAGCTTCTCCACTCTAATTGATTTGATAAGATTGGTCGCGACATCCCTAGGATTTTTTTTGAAATCTTAGTAAAAGTCCAAAATAGAAAACAATTGCTACTCACTCGAGCTCTTTGAAGGGAAATTGAACTGTTAGAATCTTAATAACAAGTCCGTTTATGGCATCCTTCATAACATTTGTGTCATAATATGCAAGACCACCACCTAATTCAAATGTATTCACAACCGAACATCGCGAAAGAATTCGCGGAATATCATTTGGCAGCATGCTCTCTGTGCGAACCTTTATAAACTGCAAAAAAATAATCAATCAATGCCATGAAGTACGTAGCAAGAACAATTATTATAATGTATCCGCCAAATAAAAACAAGTGAATTAAATTAGCCACATCATTTCAGAAATTTGAGAAATCACTGTTAGTTCAAGTATGAATTCATTTATCTTGTTACCGCAAAATAACGTGCGAATAATAGGTAAACTTTTTCTGTTACTCAGTCGTTCAACGACTAGAGCGTTCCACTGAGGAGATATCTTAGAAAAATATATCTTGCAAATTGCCAAAATATAAAAGAAATGACCATCCGTATTTGATCGACATCGACATCTTCTAGTCCACCTCGGATGATAATGCGAATAACGTCAGGATTCAAATTAATTATATTGAGTTCATCCGATGATGTCATAATTAATAAGCAATTCGCCGAGAATTTGAATTGTGTAATTATTAATGATGAAGTTACTAGCAACTAAGCGGGTGGCATATACTAAAGAGTAGGGAATCAGGGTGTTCTGTACGAGACCAGTGTCTGGATCGAATGCCGTTGGCAAATCTTCATATCTTTATCACAATATTAATAGCATAGCATTTATTACTGACATGTTGAAGCTTATTATTTTCGAAATATATTTCTAAACGTTTTATTCATGCGTTCTGCTCATTAGCTTGTTTTTGAGATCTTCTGGGATAACCTTAATTCTTGAACATTCCAGATTTTTTGAAAGCTCTTTTTTCGGAAATTGTGTATTGTTCTCATCAGGTTAGCAGCCTAGTTGTAACTCGTCTAATACATAATTGAAATTGGTATATCACGCCTCTCACGAGAGAATCGAGCTGGAATCGACATTCTAGGGAATGGAGGGAAATTTGGAAAATTGGTTCTGACCAGTTTTAGTGAGGCATGCTTGACTGACCTCCAAAGTTGCAACATATATGTTCGGTAAATAATCGAGTGGGAAGATGCTGAAAGCGTATTACCTGTGAACAGGTCAACAGGTCGAAATTTTGTATTGTTCTCATCGTGAATTCGTTTATCCATGAGTGATACGGGAGTCTAGAAGAGGACCGCGTCGAGCCCGCACAGGTATCTGAAGATTTTTACGTGAGCGTCTCGAGAAAATATACGCCTCTATTCTAGACACGTCTACCGATGTTTGTTAGATAAAACAAACGGTTCCAGGCAGAATTGTAGTTATAACTCATGGATTATCATGAATTGATGCATGGAGTTGGCAAACTGATTATCGAAACAAAGGATTTTATAAAAAAAATTTAAGATTAATCAAGCATTTCATTTTTCGCCACAATAATGATACTGAAATTTCTGGCAACTGTTTCTCGTCTTGTAGCTTAGAGCAACCCGTTCTGCTGGACTCAATATTTTACGTCCTCTTTCCCATCGCAATTCGAGTGATCGGACAAACGGCAAATACTTGCTCGTAATTTCCAATATATGATGAAATTCTGAAATCATTTATGAATAGTTTTCTTTCACTCATATCCTCAAAATGCTCATCGGTTTCAACTAATTTCTTCCATAGTCAAAATCAAGTACCTTGGGTTAGAATGGACCTCCCGAAAGGATCTGTAAAACGAAGCTTCTCCACTCTAATTGATTTGATAAGATTGGTCGCGACATCCCTAGGATTTTTTTTGAAATCTTAGTAAAAGTCCAAAATAGAAAACAATTGCTACTCACTCGAGCTCTTTGAAGGGAAATTGAACTGTTAGAATCTTAATAACAAGTCCGTTTATGGCATCCTTCATAACATTTGTGTCATAATATGCAAGACCACCACCTAATTCAAATGTATTCACAACCGAACATCGCGAAAGAATTCGCGGAATATCATTTGGCAGCATGCTCTCTGTGCGAACCTTTATAAACTGCAAAAAAATAATCAATCAATGCCATGAAGTACGTAGCAAGAACAATTATTATAATGTATCCGCCAAATAAAAACAAGTGAATTAAATTAGCCACATCATTTCAGAAATTTGAGAAATCACTGTTAGTTCAAGTATGAATTCATTTATCTTGTTACCGCAAAATAACGTGCGAATAATAGGTAAACTTTTTCTGTTACTCAGTCGTTCAACGACTAGAGCGTTCCACTGAGGAGATATCTTAGAAAAATATATCTTGCAAATTGCCAAAATATAAAAGAAATGACCATCCGTATTTGATCGACATCGACATCTTCTAGTCCACCTCGGATGATAATGCGAATAACGTCAGGATTCAAATTAATTATATTGAGTTCATCCGATGATGTCATAATTAATAAGCAATTCGCCGAGAATTTGAATTGTGTAATTATTAATGATGAAGTTACTAGCAACTAAGCGGGTGGCATATACTAAAGAGTAGGGAATCAGGGTGTTCTGTACGAGACCAGTGTCTGGATCGAATGCCGTTGGCAAATCTTCATATCTTTATCACAATATTAATAGCATAGCATTTATTACTGACATGTTGAAGCTTATTATTTTCGAAATATATTTCTAAACGTTTTATTCATGCGTTCTGCTCATTAGCTTGTTTTTGAGATCTTCTGGGATAACCTTAATTCTTGAACATTCCAGATTTTTTGAAAGCTCTTTTTTTGGAAATTGTGTATTGTTCTCATCAGGTTAGCAGCCTAGTTGTAACTCGTCTAATACATAATTGAAATTGGTATATCACGCCTCTCACGAGAGAATCGAGCTGGAATCGACATTCTAGGGAATGGAGGGAAATATGGAAAATTGGTTCTGACCAGTTTTAGTGAGGCATGCTTGACTGACCTCCAAAGTTGCAACATATATGTTCGGTAAATAATCGAGTGGGAAGATGCTGAAAGCGTATTACCTGTGAACAGGTCAACAGGTCGAAATTTTGTATTGTTCTCATCGTGAATTCGTTTATCCATGAGTGATACGGGAGTCTAGAAGAGGACCGCGTCGAGCCCGCACAGGTATCTGAAGATTTTTACGTGAGCGTCTCGAGAAAATATACGCCTCTATTCTAGACACGTCTACCGATGTTTGTTAGATAAAACAAACGGTTCCAGGCAGAATTGTAGTTATAACT
The DNA here is from genome assembly GCA_036245805.1 of Pristionchus mayeri. Taxonomy (NCBI): domain Eukaryota; kingdom Metazoa; phylum Nematoda; class Chromadorea; order Rhabditida; family Neodiplogasteridae; genus Pristionchus; species Pristionchus mayeri. Next base: position 3,795,512 of record BTRK01000002.1, on the reverse strand, counting down.
CATGGATTATCATGAATTGATGCATGGAGTTGGCAAACTGATTATCGAAACAAAGGATTTTATAAAAAAAATTTAAGATTAATCAAGCATTTCATTTTTCGCCACAATAATGATACTGAAATTTCTGGCAACTGTTTCTCGTCTTGTAGCTTAGAGCAACCCGTTCTGCTGGACTCAATATTTTACGTCCTCTTTCCCATCGCAATTCGAGTGATCGGACAAACGGCAAATACTTGCTCGTAATTTCCAATATATGATGAAATTCTGAAATCATTTATGAATAGTTTTCTTTCACTCATATCCTCAAAATGCTCATCGGTTTCAACTAATTTCTTCCATAGTCAAAATCAAGTACCTTGGGTTAGAATGGACCTCCCGAAAGGATCTGTAAAACGAAGCTTCTCCACTCTAATTGATTTGATAAGATTGGTCGCGACATCCCTAGGATTTTTTTTGAAATCTTAGTAAAAGTCCAAAATAGAAAACAATTGCTACTCACTCGAGCTCTTTGAAGGGAAATTGAACTGTTAGAATCTTAATAACAAGTCCGTTTATGGCATCCTTCATAACATTTGTGTCATAATATGCAAGACCACCACCTAATTCAAATGTATTCACAACCGAACATCGCGAAAGAATTCGCGGAATATCATTTGGCAGCATGCTCTCTGTGCGAACCTTTATAAACTGCAAAAAAATAATCAATCAATGCCATGAAGTACGTAGCAAGAACAATTATTATAATGTATCCGCCAAATAAAAACAAGTGAATTAAATTAGCCACATCATTTCAGAAATTTGAGAAATCACTGTTAGTTCAAGTATGAATTCATTTATCTTGTTACCGCAAAATAACGTGCGAATAATAGGTAAACTTTTTCTGTTACTCAGTCGTTCAACGACTAGAGCGTTCCACTGAGGAGATATCTTAGAAAAATATATCTTGCAAATTGCCAAAATATAAAAGAAATGACCATCCGTATTTGATCGACATCGACATCTTCTAGTCCACCTCGGATGATAATGCGAATAACGTCAGGATTCAAATTAATTATATTGAGTTCATCCGATGATGTCATAATTAATAAGCAATTCGCCGAGGAGGTGAATTATGCAATTGCCAATGATGCTGTGACTAGTAACTAAGCGGGTGGCAAATGCTAAAGAGTACGGTATCAGGCTGTTCTGTATGAGAAACTGCTTCTCCAGCGCCTGGATAGAATGCATTCATTACTGAAACCTTGAAACTTATTTTCGAGATATAATTATCGATTTTTAATTTACGCATTCTTCTTCACTAGCTTCTTCTTGAGATCGGCTGGGAGAACATCCTTGATTCCTGAATATTCAAGAGTTTTTAAAAGTTCTTTTTGGAAATGTTGTATTGTTAATATCAGGTTAGCAGCCTAGTTGTAACTCATCTAATACAGAATTGAAATTTGTTTCCGATAGCTAACAAATCGAGTGAGAAGGTTATGAAAGCCATTACCGGTGAACAGGTCGAAGATGCGGTCCTGGATTCGCGCATCCATGAGTGAGACTGGCGTCCAGAAAAGAACGGCATCGAGCCCGCAGAGGTATCTAAAGAATGTTCAGATTGTTCCTAGAAATGTGCCAAAACCTCTCACGATGAGACGGATTATCTGGTCAATATCTATACCCGTGCCGTTTGCTACAACGTTGGAACCCATGTATTGGATATCGTATTTGCACCTTCCGATCAATATCTACTTTCGAATTCGCAGTATTTACACTTATATCAGTAGCGTCATGGGCACCAAGATATTATTTGATGATTACCTGCATCTCGGATACTTGGCAGTCACTGCGTGGAAGTAGTTGTTGACGACGATGTTGATGTTTTCCGATCCGAAATTGTGCATCGTGTCGTTCCAGTTGTCGATGACTACATGCAATTAGGCGTTGATTTACACGCGCTATTCAGCCAAAAAAATCGATCCTTCTGCAGAACTTTCATAGTAGGCCCCTAAGGTGTCAAAAATGATTCTGCGTAAGTTTCTACAGAAGGGTTCATTTCTTTGGTTATCATCAGACGGTGATCATCCGACCTAGTGCCTTTATTTACGCGTAAACGATTCGAATAGTACCTCCATGTTTTGTTTGACTCGAACTAGAGAAATAATAACACGGTTCGTTCATTCTGCAGACTCTTTCGACTGGTCGAGATCTAATACTGCGCACGGACCGTTTCTCTCTAAGATAATACGAAGGTAATTGTAGATTTCTAGCACAGTGAGTACTTACACCACTCCTTGAACTCCGTTCCCCAGGCTTCCTTCTTTTTCGGTGACATGGCGTCGAATCGGCTGTCGACGCGCTTGCGCATCGCCTCCTTCAAGTATTTTTCATTATCTTCAATCGTTTGAGGTTACGCAAGACGGGAAAAGGAAGAGCTGAATGCTTCAATTAGTACCTTGTCGAGGAGGGCTGTCTTGAACGCACCCGGCTCGAGGAGGGAGCACTTGACTCCCCATCGTTCAGTCTCTTGCCTGCAGTGTTGCGCTTTTTAGTGTTATTCAATTTTGAAAAATCGATTTCTTCCGCAATTTGAAGACATCCGAGTGCAAATGATTTATTAAACTTGCTTGCCTGATACAATCAATGTACGCCTCGACTCCGTACTTCGTTACACTGTACGCTCCAGAGCCGCGACCGGAAACCCTGAATAATTTCCAAATTGGTATAAATTACATTGTTTTGATTTTTATTAAAAGTATTCGAACCGAGAAAATTCATACCTTCCCGCCACCGAGCTCACAGCCACGATGCGGCCCTCGCTCTCCTTGATCAGGTCCATGAAGGTCTGAAATGGTGTGGTATGTTGCAACGTTTCCCAAACGTCGTCACCTGCGCACACCGCACGACGCCGAAGCAGTTGATGTCGACGGAGAAGCGGTAGTCGTCGATGGTGCACCAGTCATCGGGGCCGTAGCAGGTGAAGACACCGGCATTGCACACAACTGCCCAGAGCTCTGTAATATTGAGATTTACGATCTGTCTGAATAAGCGGGACGTAAAAAGCCGTCACCAATTAAACGGACCCGTTGCTAAATGAAGTGCAATTTGCACCGGTCCCGCTTATTCAGACAGAGCCGAGATTTCTGGATCTCTAAATTATTTTCTCTATCGGTGGAGCATTACTATTTGCAGAAGGTTCCACCCGCAATCACTTCTTTTCCCACTTGCACGGGTATCAAGGTCACTGGCCTCTTTCATGCTGAGATAGGGAGTTCATACATATTTATGATCATTTTTTTATATATTTATGACCTTGCAAACTTTGTAGTTTGGCACATTTAGCACCACTGAGCTAATATGAAAGCAATGTGATCTTTGACACTAATCTTTTCGTGACCACGCTCTTATCTGTTGCGTAATCTGTTATCATCAGTGTCCTTGAGAGCAGAATAATGTAGCTTGTAGCAAAGACTGTCAAAAGTGTTTGTGATTGGAGCGCGAGGAATGTTGCGGGGAACTTTTCGGCGTTATTTTTCACAAGCTCTAGTGTATATCGTGATTCGGATAACCGCCTCATTATTCTACTGTTTGTGCGATGGAAGAATGGTGGAAATCCCGAATTTCGAACGTTTCCGAATATCTAGAGTGAACAAGAGGTGAGAAAGGGTGAGAAGTGAAGATTTTGAATTCGAATTTGGGTAGTTTTCGAGAATCTATGCTACGGTATCTTCATTCTCTCATCTCTACCACCTCGATTTATCTAGGTAGTGCGTACAATTAAAAGAGTATGAACTCTCACAGAACGCCGCAGCGACTAATTGCGAATTTTCTGCATAAAAATGGACGCTGACAAGAATTTTGAACTCTGAGCTACTCACTGATGCCTCCTTTGAGATTGGCGTCCACAAACTTTCTCGAAGCAGCTACAGATTCGTCTTTACTCACGTCGAGAGGGCAGGTGAGCAGGGGAAGGCCGCGGGTTTCCGATTGGAGGCTCTCCTCACCCTGGAATGTATAGCTAAAAAGCTAAAAAAATATATAAATAACTAAAAATCGCTTAAAAATAGCTAAAAATAGCTAAAAAAGGCCAAAATATTAGAGGATAGGAGTTACGAAAATGAAAACAAAAATGAGGGACGAGTACCTGCTTAGTGAGGCATCCAGAGAAGACGGTCAAACCGGCCTTGGCGCACTTGATCGCAAGAGCTCGTCCGAATCCTTCAATGCAAAATGTTGATTGAAAAATATTGCATTAGACTGAGGTTTTTCAGTGAGGGAAGACATCTAAAGGAGGATAATGAAAAAAACTGAAATTTAAAAAAAAATGCTTGATATTCCCACCGGAATCACACCCTGAGATGAACACGGCTTTCTTCGGGAGATCCGGCACTTGCTCCAGTTCCCAAACGTATCTGCGATGTGAATTTTTTTGAAGGATTGTTGTAAGACAGTCGATACCTTTAAACTCACCGTGCAATGTAGTAAGCAGCGATCACAAGTGTGATGAACGGAATGGATATCGTGAATTGCAGCCCGAGAAAGAGGCTCAGCCACCATCCCAGGAACGATTGCAGCATTCCGAATCGGGGTTTCTGAATCAAAATTCTGAATCAAAGAAGTGATTCAGAACCACCGAAATTCGAAGGAACGAAAGAAAGAAATTGGTGAAATATCACAAATGAATAGATATTGATCACATGTGAAGAGGAATGTAAACGAAAATACGAGCTCCGAATTAAAGGGAATCAAGAGCGTGGTGTTTGCCCTCGAAATAAGAGAATGATAGAGATGTGTATCGTGATTTGTGTGTAGAAAAGCACAAGTGTGTTGTTTATCGGTAATGATTGAGCAGAGAGAGGGAGAGGGCGGGAGGGGAGAGAATGAGATACATAGAAAAAGAGGGAGAGGTCAAGGGTTGAGGATGTAGGTGTATTGTCGGACTTTTGTGTAGTGCGAGCACGAGGTCGTGACACTGCAGGACTAATTTGATAAAGTAAAAATAACTACAGGTAGACAAATACTGAATTGAGTTAAGAGGCTTTAAGAGGCCGGATCGGTAAGAATCGACCATAATCGCCACCCCCCGGACACGATTCCTTAGGAATGAGATTCAGGCTCCCACACTGTATGTGCATGGACCCCTTAGCCTCAAGTATCACATAGTACCATCAAATACCTGATTGGGTCTCTGATGCGTCAATTATAGGGTAGGAAAATTGAAAAATCGAAAAATCATATTTCCTAAACGCGATAAGATAGACTCGAAATCTCTTCGGAAAAAAAACACTAGGTATCACAAATAACGAAAATTGAATAATTGAAATCGATTCCAACATGACTGTAAAATAGATTTCGTACCCAAAATTTTCAGTTTTTCGGCTCCAATTTTTTGATTAAAGCAGAACGGTAGCATGCGAATATGCCTATAATGTAGCCCATTGAATTCTACATCACCTGGTACCAATGAGATATCAAACGGACGTTCCCGTCATTGTCTACCAGAGCTGACAATACTCACGAATTCTACCGAAATTCAGTTATTGACAATAAATGAAGGTTCCGATACATGAATATTGTGGGAAATGAAGGTACAAGAACGTAAACGTATAATTAGGAACAAAACGCGAGGGTTTGCTTTATTTTGAAATAGTCGATTTTCACACCCTCGATTGGTGGTCAATTTGGGCATCCAAAACTCAAAAATTTCATTTTAGATGAGGCTTCAACTACATGTAAGTTGAAAGGGGCATATCATAGTTCAACATTATCCAAACAAAACATCTATAGATATTTGTTTGTTCAAAATATTTTCGTCCGAAAATTGAGAAGTCGATGGTGGTGACGAAAAATGTTGATCAGATTTTCAAGTACTTGGACTATATTTGAACAATTTACATCCAATTTATTCCAATCGTGCAAAAAAATAATTTAAAAAGCTTTGTAACATTTTTTTTCAAAAAATGTGAGTTCACATCTTCGATTTTGTCGTTTTTGCATGATGAAAAATTCAAAATAATACATCCCTGAATAAATCGAAACTACAGTTCCTTGTGAGCAATTTTATCTAAAAGCATATTCAGCATATTTCGAATTGAACAACATTATTAGGGGCGGAATTTAGTTTTTTTTAAAATTTTATTTTTTTAAACTTTAGCAGTACGGCGGCAGGAGCACGCAAGTGCTTGCCTTCGTGTATCCTTTAATAAACTCAGTTGTCCGATTATCCATGTAATACGACTGAGTAATAGCCCTCATTCGCCGTTCGCTATGTGCTTGCTCCTTTTCTATCGTCGCAGTCATCTGATGTAGTCCCTCCTCAGTCGGGTATGAGTACGTCAGCCTCTCGTTGCTCTCGATCTCCTCACACGGCCTTTGTTTGCATGAATGAGCCATTAATTCCTGCAAAAATATAATATTGCCTAATAAAATCATAAACTGTATAGTTTTCTGATTTTTCAACGTAGTAACTTCAAGTTACTAACTTGTATGTGATCTCTACGAGCGCCTTTATTGACCTTTCGGTAACGTAAAACATACGCTATATTTTCCGACGATATCATCAAATGTCGGATTCGATGTTGTGTCGTTGTGAATTGGGTCGATGAGCTCGTCGAAATATCGTCCACCATTGCAGAATGCTTTACTGAAAAGTAAATGCGGATGTAATTATGATTGTATTATATTTTCCTTCTTGTAAGATATCGAAAAGCATACAAATTTACAATATGTGAATGTTACCCTTCTTTCAGAGCTGAAGTCCACTTCATCCACAGCTTCGTCCAAGTTGCATACGAAACTATGAGCAATTCGATTTGCGGACCCATCCGTGCAATTTTCTGGAAAAAATAACTTATTTGAGCAAGTGTTAGTATTAGGTTGGTTCAAAAGTTTCTGACTATTATCATGTTCGGGCATTTTGACCTACCCCGTCCATCTCATTCAGCCAATCAACTAATGGTTATTCATAGTTGATGAAGTCTTGGGAATACTTTTTACGCGATACAATATCGGGTCAATTCGATCAGCAAGGATGACACTATTCACAGTCAAACTCTAAATGGCTCTAGATTTTCAACGTTATTCATTTGATTGTAACTCCAAGGACAAACGAGATTGAGACAAACGTGAAGGATTATTGAGAAGCCTATTACACAGGCATATAATTTTACTCTTCAGAAATTCTGGTCCCCTGAATTCCCGCCCATCATTTTGGCCAAATCAGTAAACTACGCTAATTGGAGAATGCTTGTTTTATATTTTCTGACACTGTACTCGTACAGATCGACATTTAGAGCTCAATAGTGGTTTATTATTTCCTACCTTCCTATCTTAGAATACAGTTATATTTAGGAGTAGAATTATCAATCAATAAGTAATTAGGATTTTTCGGAACCGCGATTTGGAAATTTAAACATCGAAATCAGCACTTTTTGCTGTTTCTATTTTCTCACTCGCAATGAAGACCCAGTTTTTCACGTTTAACCGAACAAGCAACTCTTGCCCTACTACATATATGTTGGGCAAATTAAGGAGGTGTCAAATATCTGAGAAGTTGAGCTCAACCAAAAACAACGAAAAACACCATTTTCAACAGTTTCGATATGAAAATAATGTTCTCACGTTCAATAACCGATATATCCATTGTTAATGTTTTCCGGTACTCCACAACTACTGACGTCACTAAAACTATAGAGGAATTGCAGGCAATCGAAATAGGCTAGGAGAAATTATGAAAAATAAATAGTCAGAAACTTTTGAACCAACCTAATACAAAAAAGGGAGAAAATAGATGGCTTTGTATTATAGAAAAAAAAAAACCTCAAATATGTGGGTCATGTCAATACATCGTTTTACTCTCCTCGGAAGATATAGTGCGTCTTTGTCCGCATCTGAGTGTACTTTGTGTATGGCAGCGGCGTAGTATTCATCTCGATTAGCAGATCCATTCATCACTGAAGAAGTGCAATCATAATTAAGCTCACAACACACTTTAAGAGACCCTCCACTAGAGAACTTAACAATTGATGTGGGTCCACGGATGGCCAAAAATTCGATAATTCCCATACTTTTTTTCTAAAGTGGGAGTCCCGAGTGCTGATCGCCGGCAACAATGACTAAGGCTAGGGGTCGATTTTGAAAAAGTCTCTGGCACACCTCACTTTTGGGGTCGAAAAATTTACTTTCTCAAAATCAAGTGGAATATAGTTTTTAGAGATTATTTTCACGCGTAGAAACCGAATTTCCGCATCCGAACGCGATAAAATGAGAATGAAGTAAGATATGGCTGAAAAACCGAAAATTTCGATCCGAAATGGCACATAAAGTGACATAACTAAATTAAAAAAATATATATGTTATTGGGTGATTCGTATTTTTGGAATCTACTAGTGGTATCACACCTGCCATAATTTTCAGGGATTTAAAAAAAATGGATATTACTACTTTTTCGACTATGAACTAAAAAAACAAATTCTGAGATATCAGAATTACAATTTCTCACAAACGGGCCCTACGTCACTCAAACTACACGAAAACTTTATTTATTAGTAACTTCAACTTATGGCATCAATTGGAACCATATTACCACTTTTTGGTTCTCGAAATTTGAAATTGCAGAAATTCGTGATTTTGCTCAGAATTGGACAAGAATGGGAAATTATGTAGGTGCCCTAGCTTCTTAAAATCCATTACATTGCAGTGTGACATTCCTGTTATGAATCATTGTCACCAATAGAAACGTTTTCAGACAAATCTAAGATCTTGCGGATCCTTCACTATCACTAAGTTAAGCAATTGCGTCCAAAATTCACGTATTTTCAATTTTTTCGAGCTTAAGATACGTTTTCATGAATTTTTATTATGAAATTCGGATTCAGCGTGTCGAGATACACAGAGGATGTGGTTTTAAGTGAACTTTTACAACAAAATTTAAAATCATTTTTTCGAAATTCGTCGAAATTGTTTTTTTTGATAATCCTGGATAAATAAATATTTCTAGCGTATTTCGACTCGCTGAATCCGAATTTCATAATAGAAACTCATGAAAACGTTTCTTAAGCTCGGAAAAATCGAAAATACGTGAATTTTGGACGCAATTGCTTCACTTAGTGATAGTGAAGGATCCGCAAGATCTTAGATTTATCTGAAAACGTTTCTATTGGTGACAATTATTCATAACAGGAATGTCACACTGCAATGTAATGGATTTTAAGAAGCTAGGACACCTACATAATTTCCCATTCTTGTCCAATTCTGAGCAAAATCACGAATTTCTGCAATTTCAAATTTCGAGAACCAAAAAGTGGTAATATGGTTCCAATTGATGCCATAAGTTGTAGTTACTAATAAATAAAGTTTTCGTGTAGTTAGGGTGACGTAGGGCCCGTTTGTGAGAAATTGTAATTCTGATATCTCAGAATTTGACACGAGATTTCCAAGTTCATAGTCGAAAAAGTCGTAATATCCATTTTTTTAATCAATAAAAATTATGGGAGGTGTGATACCACTAGTAGATTCCAAAAATACCAATCACCCAATAGCATTTTTATAAAATAAAAAAAAAAAAAAAAAAAAAAAAAAATTTAAAATTTAGTTATGTCACTTTATGTGCCATTTCGGATCGAAATTTTCGGTTTCTCAGCCATATCTTACTTCATTCTCATTTTCTCGCGTTCGGATGCGGAAATTCGGTTTCTACGCGTGAAAAGAACCTAAAAACTATATTCCACATGATTTTGAGAAAGCCAATTTTTCGACCCCAAAAGTGAGGGGTGCCAGAAACTTTTTCAAAATCGATCCCAGCCTTAGTCATTGCGGCATGTACATTTCGGTCTTACATGGGCTTCAATCAGGCTGTATATGCCCTTTTTGCTACAACTTTTCGACCACAACGCTGTGGAATTTGAATTTTAAACAAAACGAGCCGTTCGTATTCTGCGCTCGTGAAACATTGGAATTGTGAGATATTCGGTATTATTTGGTGCGCTCCAGTCGAACTCAACGTCGACGAATGTCCGCATGTCGTGTCTGAATTATTCTCGATAATTTGTCTAAATATCTTAAATATCGGATAGATGTGAATGGCGGCAATTTTTAATTAACTCGGAAGAGCATTCATCCATCTTGAATTTCCAGTGGCCATACGAAAATTGCAAGAATCGATAAGAGTAACTGAGTTTCTCACATAAGCTTGCCATTCGCTGGCTTTCCGCCGTATGGATTCTTCATGTATTCCAGATAGGACGGGCGTCCGTTCGAGAGGTGAATAAGAAGCAGCGTGCAAAGAGTTTGACGTATCAACATCTGAAATTTCTTACTGAAAGAATGAAGTGATGCAAAAAATAGTGAACTCATAACAACTTCTGGATCACTGTACGATATCGCACATGGAACAGTATTGCATGGTTTGGACAAGATGCGATCGTATCACTCCGTTCTTATCTCTGGCAATGACCTTGTCCTCCAGTATCCATCACCCGCTCCTCATGAGATGTATAGACAGTAATAATATCAGGAAAGGCAGAGGTCGAACGAGAGAGACAGAGAGAGCGAGAGCGATCGAGAGACGTCAAAGTCAGGATTCCAATACTTGATATTCAGGATGACGTGATGTATTCCCACCAAATCACCAATGGCATTACCCGTCAATGTAGAAAAGTATTATTTACGTTGCACGATTCAACTACGGTATTGTTCATTGTGTAACATCTAACATGTTACAACATAATACCAGTCACTTGCATTAGGCCGAAATCTCGAGAATGTGCACCGATAAAGTTGCTGTTCGATATCCAAATAGTTTGTCACATTTTTTTATTTTTTTTATTATTATTACTACAACATCTCTTTACATGTTTCAATCAGATGGAAAACAATGCAATCATTAATTCGATCATAAACCAGTATAAGAGTGGTGTGTGCATGTATTCTAGCACCTCGATGTGAAAACACACGTTCTGGCGCTAACATAGCTATCATAATAATCATAATAGTCATCAATCCCATGAATCGTGTAAGTGTAATATCCCTCATGATCTCCCTCATTCGTCGCTCACTGTGATCTTGCTCATCCTTTGTTGTGTACCCATCTGCGCAAGTCCTTCTGTTGTAGGATAGGCGAACGTTAGCTTCTCCTTCAAAGTTCAAATTTCAAAGATCTTTGAGGGACGAGATAGTGTGGAAAATTAAGATACGGTGATCCGATGTACCTTGCTGTTCTTGACACCCTCGCACGTTCACCTTGTGCAAGCATCCGTCATCAATTCCTGAGAAATAGAATGTCTCATAAGATACGGAAACGTGTACACAATGCAAAACTCACTGTGTAATTTTCGACGATATCATCATATTTTGGATGCGATTTGGCCTCCTTGCGAATTCGAGGCAGGAGATTGTCGAAATACCGTCCGCCATCGCAGAAATTTTGACTGAAATGAACACTTGAGTACATTATATAGAATATAGTTTTGGACAAATGATTTGTCCTCAAGCGATCTTACCTTTCTTTCACAGCTGAAGTCCAGCGTTTCCATAGCATCGTCCAAGTGTCTTTCGATATGATGACAAGTTCAATTTGATCTTCCATGAGCTGTTAATTAAAACATGATTTTTTTTGTGATTAATGAATTTTAGGATTCTATATACGCCCTAGCACTGACACAAGTATTACATCGAATAGGTAGGGCCAGTATTTCCGGTGAGGGATTTTATCCAAATCGGAGTACACTTTGTGCACAGCAGCTGCGTAGTAATCATTGCGATATTTGCTTCCATTGATCACTGAAAGTTTACACTGTAATCGATTTTCGGAATTTTTCATAATGATTACACTCTCGATTTATTATACACATCCGAGATAGGTACAGATTAGTGTAATTTCACAGTGAATAACAAAACATGAAACGTACCACTGATCGCGATCGGGTAGATTAAATGTCCTGTTTTCATTGTCCCCCCCGAGCGCATTATTGCATCATACTTCTGGCCGCGCAGGTCATGCAGCTTGAGGTAACTCTGAAATAATTTGGCAATTGGAATTTATCGTTACAATTGAAAATATGGAAAATGAAAAAAATATCAGTCACTTTCCCTGCATTTTTTAAGTTAGTTGAATAGTATTTTGTTCGATAGTTAACTTTGCTGAATCCGCTTTCATTCTGTTCGTTTCTAATGTTCTAAGAGACTCCGAATTTTTAGACTTACATTGCGAATTCTCCGCTCGTGACAATTGGGAATGGTGAGGTTTCCTTTCTTGTTTGGTAGACTCCAGTCGAACTCAACGTCCACGAATGTTCGCATGTCGTGTCTGAATTATTCTTATCGAAAATGAATATCGAAAAATGTACTTCGTGGCCGAAGTACATATCGAAGTGTGAAAGTGCATTTCTCACATGAACTTGCAATGTACATGTTTCCCACCGATTGGTAAAAATACATGCAAAAAAGTGCAGCCACTTTAGTGATTATATAGTCGTCGTGAGACGACAAAACCGCAATGGACAAAACCGCAACGGATTGCTGTTCGCTGGAGATTTGATCTAGCAACTTGGGAGTGTTTGCATTGTTATCAGTGTGCCATCTACTACATCACCCTGTTTAGATCCTCTAACTAGGCGATCTTGAGTTTTACTCCCTATCACCGTATAGGGGTTTATGGTCGAAAATTACGAAATTGATTGGAAAATCATGGTTAGATAAACACCAAATGCTGTAACCAATCGATACCCATATTACTTGGATAAAGCAATTTCAGGGGTATTAGAATATCGATTGATGACGGCAACACCTATTTTTTGGACGTCCTGAAAATTTTGCCGAGGGGACCAAAGCTGCACTTGTGCGTAATGGGCAAGTGCCCCGTTGCCGCTCCTAGCGCCCCCATCCCCGCGCCCCCACAAACCCTCCAGCAAAAAAGATTACGGGTTACTGGTAATGTAGCAACTAGCGGGCCTACGTTCTGTCACAAGTAGGCAACTACTTTTATGTTTTACGAGCTTAAAATAACGGACTCGTGACTTGGATACACGTCTTTAAGTTTGAAAAAGTTTTATTCATACCTATGACCCAGCGAATATTATCTGACCCAGCGCTAGTTTTGACCTAGCGTAATCATATATTATTTTCCCCACCACCCCCTGGCTTTTCGAAGCATGGCAAAACGTTTTGACGCCGACGGGCACCGAACCCCCAACTTCTTGTTTGCCAATCCATCGCGTTAGCCACCCGGCCATAATAAAAATATCACATATGTTACAAAAAAATTTAAATAATAGGACGATAATGATTTACCAAAGAAACAATTTAATTGCTGGGTTTTTCAAAAAGTCATGAATGCGCCACTTGGAATAATAGTTGCCCCAGTTGACTCTTGGGGAGTACGGTGATCGATTGGTCCGAGATTCTGGGATTAGAGTTACCGCGGCCAAGCAAGCCGATCGGCACTATTGGATTGTGGATACAGCACAAGGGCTTTGGCAGCTGAGAAATGAGTAGCTACCGTACCGAACAGACGGAATGACACATGTTTTTTGGAACTCCTGAAAAATTTCCCGAGGGGACCAAAGCTGGACTTGTGCGTATTGGGCATGTGCCCCGTTGCCGCTCCCAGCGCCCCCACTCCCACACCCCCACAAACCCCACAACAAAAAAGCTTACGGGTTACTGGTAATATAGCAACTAGCGGGCAACTACGTTCTGTTACAGGCGGGGAACTATGCTAATGGGCTTAAAATAACGGACTCATGACTTGAATACACTTCTGTAAATATTCGAAAAAAATTGCAAATTTCGTCAAATGTGTGACCCATCGAATATTATCTGACTCAGCGCTAATTTTGACCTACCGTAATCACAAATTATTTTCCCAACCATTCTCCAGCTTTTCGAAGCGTGGCAAAAAGGTTTTTACACCGACGGGCACCGAACCCCCAACTTTGTGTTTGCCAGTCCATCGCCTTAGGCACTCGGCCATGATAAAATTGCAAAAGTATTAGGTTGAATAGAAAGTCTTTATCCACTTTTTATTTCCCTTCTTCTGACAATAAAGCACAAGAGCAAAATCAAACATATGCACCATTGTTATCTACGACAAATCTCCAACGTTCAGGCAACTTATGGATTCCCTCCTTATAGAACCCATCTCGGCGCGAATTAAAATATTGCTTGAGTGCGGCCTCGATCGCCCCACGGGAAATGAAGGATCTCTGATCGAGATGACGGGTCAGATCCGAGAACAACCAATAATCCGAAGGGGCCAAGTCAGGAGAATACGGTGTATGAGGGAGAACCATCCAGCCTTATTTGGACGTAGAGAAAGGGAATCGTCGACACGGTGGTCAAACTGGTCTTGGGTCAATTTGTGGGGTATGAAACGGCCTAGCTTCTTCTTCTTGCCAATGGAGACCAATCATTTTACGATGGTGCTTTGCGATACCCCAAGTGTGGCTGCCATGTCGCGGGTATTTGGGAAGGATCCAATTCCACTACGATCCGTAGCGCATCCAAATCCAGCTCGGGTGGCCTCCCAGACCGGTCATGATCATCCATGGAAAAGTCCCCCTTCTCGAAGAGTTGGTACCAATTGCGCATGGTCTGGTAGTGAGTGGCATATGAATCGTACACTTCAGCCAACTGACGTTCCTATTCCTTCATTGTAGTGTGAGAGAGAAATACGAATAACAGAACGTTGCGGATGTGCAAGGCCGTGGGAACAAACATCGTGGTCTTACTAGTGGCAGAATGAAAGGCGTGGAATGGGGAGTTGTTGACCACATAGTCCCTTTGTCATGTGTTATTGACTAGAGGCGAGGGAACACCAAAGGTATCCTGCACTGAGCAGTGATCGAGCAAAACAGTGGATAAAGACTTTCTGTTCAACCTAATATATTCACAAAAATTTAAATATTAGGATGTTCATGATTTACCAAAGAAACAATTTAATTTCTGCGTTTTCGAAAAAGTCATGAATGTGCTCCAAAGAATAATGGTTGCTCCATCGCTAAAATCGTCATTTCCACTCGATGTAGTGAAAATGTTGCCTACTTTTCGACGGTCAATAGATTCTCAGGGCCGGTTCAGCATAAAGGCTACGCAAAAAGCTAAATATCAAATGTAGATTTTGAGGGAGATGGCAAAATGTGCACGCACGGACGGACAGACGGACGTACATACACTACTTTTCGGCATTTTTCACGTTTCTTTGCCCATACACTCGGTTCTTTTTTTACATGAAATGGCTTGCATTGCCGACGGCCACCTGCACCATCTTAGAAAGGTCGAGTGTATGGATTGGTTTTCGCGGGGCAGAATGTCCGTCCGATCAGGATACTGTAGAAATACACATTTTTGGGCGTCCTGAAAAAATTGCCGAGGGGACCAAAGCTGCACTTGTGCCTAATGGGCATGTACCCCGATGCCGCAAGCAGCGCCCCCCACTCCAATACCCCCACAAACCTCACAGCAAAAAAGCTTACGGGTTACTGGTAATATAGCAACTACTATGTGATCCAAAATTCGTACGTAAGCTTGCCGTTGGCTGGTTTTCCGCCGAAAGGCCTCGTCATTGGCTGGTTTTCCGCCGAAAGGCCTCGTCATTTACAGTTAGAGAAATGAAACCACGGTCTCTTCATTCTACACACTCTCTCGCCGTTCAACCGGTGGAGAGAGTGTGGGAAATGAAGAGACGGTGATCCGAATTACGAACTCTAATTGTTATCATTGACCTTGGCAGGCGTGCAACGAAATTGTTGTGAAAGATTATCGCGAAATGCGAGTGATACAAAATACATAATGAGAGTAATGAAATCGCACCGACATCAGTCCGCTCGCTTATGAACCACCGCGATACTTGCAAGGTTACTCTATTTGATCTTATCTGTGAGATCTTACTCATCCAGCTCACGTTATTTCTTGATCTCCTGACCCTCCTTGGAGTGATGACAACGTTCCCCGCAGCATGCCTCCTGACCCAAGGCTGCTGTAAAAGGTTACAATGGCGCATGATCACCGTCGGATGGTAACATACCGGATGATAACCACAAAACGGACCTTTATGTTGAACTTTCACAGTAGGTCCCCAAAGTGTCAAAAATGAATGTGTGAAAGTTCCACAGAATGGAGCTTTTTTGCTTATCATCCAGTAGGTCACCATCCAACGGTGATCATCCGACATAGCGCCCATAAAAGTAACATCAAGGGAATGGATGAGACATAGTTGCGATGTGTACACGGGAATTGTAATATCTCTCGACAGCATATTTCCCCGGTGACCTCTGTCAGGAAAGGGTCTGCCTTAGATGTGCTGATTCTTATCATTGGTTTGATTGGATAAGTAAGGACAACTTTTATCCGACATATTCCGAAAATGAACATAATTCCGAAAAAAGCGTCACGGAAAATCAAGGCAAATGGTGGCAAATCAGGCAAATAAAGGCAAAGATAATACCACATAATTTATGTTTTTTTCAGTCAACCACTTTCGCACTTATTGCCGAACGAACTCAACATCTTGTGCAATGTTTGCAGTGTATGTTTACGATTTATCAAGCATTTGTGTTACCATAATCATAGGTTTATTAGCAAGCATCATATTATACACATATTACTGAATAATGCATTTTCTTCAGTAATAAAGAATACATTTTACACATTAACGTATTCGTACAACAGAAAAACGGTTTTGTGTTATTAGCAATACGGCTGGAGGAAAACACACGTACTGGCCCTCACGTATTTCGTATAAGTCTCTACGAGAAATCTAAAACGAGCCTCACTCCCGTTCCTACTATACCAGTAGTAGTCTCGTATGACATATTGCATTCGGCTCTCACTGGTGTCTCGCTTTTCCTCGATGATATACCTCCAAATTATTATGTTAAATTATTATGATTATGATTATTAATTATTGTTTCAAATTAATTATAGTTAAATATAGAGTTTGTAATTCGGGTCAGTGTATCTTCAATTCCCAAACTCTCTAAGCCAGTCGCTCTGTAAGAAAAATCAATTAATTCAATATACTTTTGGTCGTTTTGCCCGTATTCCGACACCAGCTGTTGCAGTCCCTCCTCAGTTGGATAAGCGAGCGTAAGCGTCTCCTTGTTATTCTTGGGACCTTCACAGGGCCATTGCGTACAAGTTTCGGTCATAAAATCCTGGAAAAAGCTCCATTCAATTGACAATAGATTTTGCGCGGGCTTAATCGCGTGCATATTAGATCAAAATAGTTAGAAACTAGTTATTAAAAAAACAGTTTTAAAGACATCAAATCAATAAATATTGCGCGAACAGTGATTGCGGTAGACCGGTTGCAGTAATACGAAAATTACCGTGTACTTTCCGACGATCTCATCATAAGTTGGATTCGACTTGGCGTCCTTGCGAATTCGCGGAAGCAACTTGTCGAAATATCGTCCGCCATCGCAGAAAGTTTGGCTGAAATGCATGTATAATTAACTAATTAATTAATAATAATTTATTAAATAATAGAAGACACTGCAATTGAGGGTGCACGACTGCGTATATCTCTTCCACATCCAAGTCATTTAGTGGAACCAGTTAATTTACCCTTCTTTCAGAGCGGAAGTCCACCTTTTCCATAGCATCGTCCAAGTCTCCTTCGACACGATCACAAGTTCAATTTGCGGTCCCATACGCTGAAATCGGAAAAAAATGTCAAAATAATCAGAATAATGAAAAACATTACAAAAAATATTTTCTAATACGACACTAAAAACTAAAAATGTCCCACAAAAATACGGCAAATAGTACATCGATTTTGTAAATCCAATCATTCCAATGTTTCTGGAGAGGAATTTTGTCCTTATCGGAGAAGACTTTGTGCAAGGCAGCTGCATAGGTAAGGCGAGCATCAGTTCCATTCCTCACTGAAATATGCGTGATGCAATCATAAAAATCATTGTGTGCACAATTATAATACTTATGGATAAATATGAAATTATGTCTGCATTCAAAATAACACGAAATGCAACTGCATACAATATCTTGCTATTTTAAACTGTACATGCCCCAATTATAATTGTACGCCTTCCATTAATATCGAGGTTCGACGGGCACATGATAAATGTCATCAAGTACACCGTACCACTGATCTTGATAGGGAAGATAAGATGGCCTGTCTTCGTCGGCTCTCTCGTGCGCGCTATAGAACGTAACTGACGACCTCGAGTATCGTGCAGCGCGAGGTAACTCTGAAATCGATCACCATTAGAGTTCGAGGAATGAAACCCCGGTCTCTTCATTTTACACACTCTCTCGCCATTCGACCGGTCGAGAGAGTGTGTAAAATGAAGAGACGGTGACCCGAATTACGGACTCGACGTATTAGTTACTATAGATCGAAATGTGGTCGCCGTCACTTCATTTTACATGTCTTCTCGACAGGGCGAGTGTAGGGAGGCGTAAAATGAGGATACCATGCCACTGTTTCTCGAACTATATCGCCTTCTTTTTGTCCTTTCTAAACTAAATTATCTACTCCCTGCGATATCATGCCAGCCCGATTTTAGATCAAATAAATTACTCACTTTTCGTAACCTTTGTTCATGGCAGCTAGGAAGTGTGAGATTTTCCTTGGCGTTCGGTGGGTTCCAATCGAATTCAACGTCAACGAAAGTCCGCATGTCGTGACTAAATTATTTTCAATGAAAATTCAAATATGGTGTATAGATCTGATATTTTTTGAGCTCGATGAACTTGAAACACATAATTACCATCCACTGTACAGTTCTAAAATGCCCAGTTCTAAAGTTCTCATACAATATAAATTCAAATTGATTGCGCTATGTGTAAATTCATTTTTGTGTCCGCAGACTGTTCATCCGAGGAAGATCTCACTGGACAGATATAAAACGATTCGTATAATTACTTACATGAGCTTGCCATTAGATGGCTTAACAGACTGTCCGCTCGAGAGTTGAATTAGCGCCAGCAAGCAGAGAGTGCGAAGCAGCATCTACAAGTCAGTGAGAAGCAGAATTCGTAATTCGAGTCACCGTCTCTTCTTTTTGCACACTCTCTCGACCGGTCAAGCGGCGAGGGAGTATGGGGAATGAAGAGATCGTGGTTTCATTTCTCGAGCTCTAGTGAGACGTAACGGGCAAGAGGATTCGAGACGGAAAAGATAACACATTAAGATTTCCAATGTCTCATCTGGAACAGTACGCGCACTATAATGTTCCATGAAAGTGAGGGGCGATATGCCTTCCTTCGGATCTTATCTGGAACATCGGCCTCGCCCTTTCATCTAGTTTATCTCAACTGTCCCCCATACAATCAGTAATATGTTCCAAGATCAAGAAGATAAGGGCAATTGAGAGTGTGAATGGGCGAGTTTGCGAGTTATACAGATAGAGATATCTGTGAAGATTGTATGGATTTACAGGGGTATTCAGGATCGGTTTCTTCAGAATCAAAATCAATGATTCTATCGTCAATGAATTACGAAATGTTACAAATGAATTAGGTAAACTCAGTTGTAGGAGGTAAATAAGGCTGCAAAGGTATGAGAATATGGAAATCGGCGTGTCAAGCGATCGACGCCCAGAAACCGCGTCGCGTCAACAATCAATTCAACTGGCACTAAACCTTAGCATGCATATTGTTTTTCAGAGATAATCACCCTCAAACTTGAGCTATGGAATTAGTTATTCATTGTTTCCATTGTGCCTGCGCATCGATCAATGGTCTGACTCTCTTCGCGCGCTGTCTCTCTGACCGGCGAGATAGCGTGCAAACTGAAGAGAGTCAGACCATTGGTCTGCGCATCTGCACCTCTCGATTATGCTTGTTCTCTCAACGGGGCAATTAGTGGCAAGTGGCATTCTCCAATCCGTGTTTGTTCCTTATTTTGAAATGCCAAAAATGAACGATTCGAAAGGGCAGAATAAAAGTAGGCAAGCGAATCTAATTTGATCATTTTCGTTTTCGCCCCCCCCCCCCCCCCCACCTCCTTTTCCTTCACCTGTCACCTTTCATGATCGCATATTCGGCTCGCATACGCAGTGAGAGTCAAAACATTCTGTATGATTTGTGTGTATAGAAGCGAGGACGGAATATACATTGCGCTTCAGGAATGGCGGGCAAAACGGATTTTGCCCACTACTTGACGCACATGTTCGACTCCAAACTGGGCCCGGACTTCCTGCCTCGCGAGTCGTGGAGCGGTCTGAGGGTGAGTTGATACATGGCACTACGCGTTACATTTTTTCAGGACCTAATGAAAGATGGCGAAATTTCCGAGGAGAAGCACGCCAAACTGACCAAGATTTTCTCAACGTACCCTCTTCAGGAGGTATGATTTTTCTTTCAAATGATAGTTAGATCAAACGCGAAGATGTAGTTAAAAGGGGTCAGATTGATCCATGTATTTCTTATGAGCTGCAATAAAGTGCAAAATACAATGTAAAACAATTATCATACTTCAAAATAAAGGTGCTAAATGCCATAGACGCAACGGAAGCAGAGCATGAGCAGAAAGAGAGTGCAAAGGTTAGCTTGCTTGCATTGGATAATGTTCTCAACACCATGGAAACTATTCGACAGACAATATACTTACGTTGAAAATTATTTATATAATTAAGAATAAAAATATTTCCATTTGGAGGAAACCATTCATTTGTATTACAACACCTCAACGCTTCCATACGCGGAGTACTTTGCGCGACTGATAGACGTGAGTGTAATTCAGTTAAACGAATATAATTTAAAGCACAAAACTGCGTAAGCAATAAGGATTGCTAATTATAATACCTCGTCATACTCTCTACATGATCAGAACATGCTGAAATAAGAAGATATTTCTTTAGCAAGTATCAAAAATATGCTATGTTTTTCCAGCTCTCCATCAACCTTGAGGAGAGACTGATGAGAGAAGGACGTACACGACTCGCTGCATTCGAGATGGCAAACCTTTCGAGGACGAGTTCAAGGGTGAGCCCTTCTTGATTAATTTCTTTTTTGGCTGCCTGTATATTTTACATTCCATCACTTTCACTGAGGTGTTGTATGATAAAAAAAATCATGTTAATAGTATTACAATACATGAATGAAAATATTATAAATGGATCGTCGATGAGCAGGGCCAGATGTCAAAGAAGTGTCGAATTACAGTTCGAAAAATGTTGTTTGCTTTACTAAACCAAACGCATCATTTTCAGAATTGGGAATTCACAAAGACGAAGACTTGGTAGTGTTTGCACGATACGTAAATGAAGAACTTCTCAAAATCGAAAAGCCGCCTGATGTCGATGCTGAATGATGCCCTATCATTATCACCTCCTATCGTTTTGCTGTGCGGTCTATATCGTGCTTGTTTCGCTTTATTGGAGGGGATTGGGATATTCACTCACAGTGTCTTTAAGTATTTACACAAATAATACGTTGTATATTGTAACAAGATATTTATAAAAAAACTGCATTGCTCAACATGCTTTGGCTTCTTGATTTATTGACAATGATTATGAAATTACATAACTAGTTAACTAAGTGTACCGCCTTTAAAATCGACTAAGTGAAAAGATTTTAAATTCTGAACAATAGATTAATCAAGTTGTTCAGAATAATACCCGTTATTCCCTCTAAATACTTTCTCCCCTTCACCCCAGATAACGTAAAAACGATCTACCATTATCACTAAATGCTCATATACCCGAGCTTATTCGACCACCAGCTAACCCGTCAAACGCTTCTGGTAACCCCGACGCTCACTCCCGCCTTCGGCGGGAGTTCGCCTTTGAACTAAGTTCAGTCAGGGCTCGCCGCTACGCGGCGAGCCGGGACTAAGTTGTTCTGAAATCCCACCACCAGTCATTCCTTCATAGCGTAATCTCTTCAGTCTGTTCATCCTCTCACCTCCGCTATCCCTCTCACTTGCCTTCGGGTTACTAAGTTGTTCGAAATGAGACGCTACCCGTCATTCCCTCATAACGTTATTTCCCCAGTCCGTTCGCCCTCTCACCTCCCCTCCCGTCTCTCCTCACCTCCGCTATCCCTCTCACTTGCCTTCGGGTTACTAAGTTGTTCGAAATGATACGCTACCCGTCATTCCCTCATAACGTTATTTCCCCAGTCCGTTCACCCTCTCCCATCCCCTCCCGTCTCTCCTCACCTCCGCTATCCCTCTCACTTGCCTTCGGGTTACTAAGTTGTTCGAAATGATACGCTACCCGTCATTCCCTTATAACGTTATTTCTCCCAGTCCGTTCGCCCTCTCACCTCCCCTCCCGTCTCTCCCCACCTCCGCTATCCCTCTCACTTGCCTTCGGGTTACTAAGTTGTTCGAAATGATACGCTACCCGTCATTCCCTCATAACGTTATTTCCCCAGTCCGTTCGCCCTCTCACCTCCCCTCCCGTCTCTCCTCACCTCCGCTATCCCTCTCACTTGCCTTCGGGTTACTAAGTTGTTCGAAATGATACGCTACCCGTCATTCCCTCATAACGTTATTTCCCCAGTCCGTTCACCCTCTCCCATCCCCTCCCGTCTCTCCTCACCTCCGCTATCCCTCTCACTTGCCTTCGGGTTACTAAGTTGTTCGAAATGATACGCTACCCGTCATTCCCTTATAACGTTATTTCTCCCAGTCCGTTCGCCCTCTCACCTCCCCTCCCGTCTCTCCCCACCTCCGCTCTCCCTCTTACTTGCCTTCGGATTACTAAGCTGTTCGAATTGATACGCTGCCAATCATTCCCTCATTAGATTATCTCACCTCCGCTCTCCCACCTCCCCTCCCCTCCCCTCCCCTCTCTCCTCCGCTTTCCATTTCACCTCCGCTCTCCCTCTCACTCGCCTTCGGATTACTTAGTTTATTCGAAATGATATTGCGCTACCCTGCATTCCCTCATAACGTTGTGTCCCCTCTTCCCTATCACCTCCGTTCACTCGCACACCTCCACTCCGTCCACCTTCGAAAGCGCACCCACCAACTTCCCTTCCTTCCTCCCCGCTCTCCCTCCCCCGGCTGAACTCGCGCGCACTCTCGCTCCGCTCTACTTAACCGCAAAAGGAGGAGAGCTCCCGAGTGGTGTGCGTGCTTGTCTCGCTATCTCGAGGTCGCGGGTTCGACTCCCGCCGCCGCCCGCCGTCTTTTGCCGCCCTCCCTCTGACGGCAGGGTAAACTCACATTTCTGGCCGATTTCTGAGCTATTTCTGAGACGGACTGGCCGAAAAAGTGCGGACGCGACATCAAATATCGAGACGAAAGAGTATAAAGAAGGGACAACCAAACCAAATTTAAAGAGTATATCAGCGCAGTTTTATATTTTCTTCTAAGTTGGTAATGTAATTATGTTGACTACAGTGTGTTCATTTCTCCAAAAGCATACTTTTCGCATAACCGCCTGCAAATATGGACACACATTTCAGAATAAGTCACCGCATGTCGATTGAAAAGTCTTTACACATTTCATGTTTGCTTACCTTTCTAAAATTATTGGACATGATAATTATTATAAGATTGCTTGCAGTTGAACAACTTTGAATTATTGTAAAGAGCGTAACTAAAATTCCAAATATAAATACATTACAATCGTTTGAATGGATTAATATTAAAAATGTTATGTCATGCCAAAAAAATTGTTTTAATTAGGGAACACATTTAATTCGAATTTTCTCACTCAATCTATCCATATAATTCGCCTGGAAATTGACCGAAAGCATCGCACTCATAAAGTTTGCCAGTCCTGATAGTTTGCCAGATTATTGATGTTCCCTGAAAACTCACCTGGGGGTAATTCAGAAATGAGAGTGACAATGGCAATGACAAGTAATAATTGCGAAGTTCGCACAGATTCGTCATTTCTGTAATTATGATTGCCTAAAATGTGCAAAAATAGAACTTATCATACTTTGTCCTACTATGCCGAGCTAACTTCAGATATGATTTCTTCACCTGTAATGTTAAAAGTGGATATATCAAATGTTGTTTAATGATATTGTACTTTTCTCACCCTATTCAACTCCACTATGAGCAAGATAGTTCATACAAGAAGGAGAAAAGACGGCAGAGAATTGTGAATAATTCCACTCACGATGTGGTCCAGTCGGTACAACTGATCACAAGGCTACTGATGAGAGT
The DNA here is from genome assembly GCA_036245805.1 of Pristionchus mayeri. Taxonomy (NCBI): domain Eukaryota; kingdom Metazoa; phylum Nematoda; class Chromadorea; order Rhabditida; family Neodiplogasteridae; genus Pristionchus; species Pristionchus mayeri. Next base: position 3,771,442 of record BTRK01000002.1, on the reverse strand, counting down.
TTAACGAACGAGAGCCAAAAATAACACCCTTCTCCATTAAATCCAGAGAATAATTTTCCCGGTATACAAACGAATTTTGAAACTGGAGAAGCGCACTATTTTGGTTCTTATCCTTTTCGATATGATTAAAGCAATTCTCATTCGTTGATATTATCATTTGAATTATGTATGTGCGCTAACCAAACAGTTATTTTCGAAGATCCTCATAGACCACATTGGCATCGGAACTGCCTGATCTGATCGTCCTTTAAGTGGAAGTCCCCTCAAATTATTAGTTTAAAAGTGAGAAAAAAACGTGCTCATGATTTGTTGACAACGTTTGTCTTGCATAATATATCTCACACGCTGTCACAGTATGCTCCGAGCGAAATATAGCCAATATCCATTGATATGCATGATGGAACAGTCGATGCTATTGCAAGAAGAGAAACTAACACAGATGAAATTATCACAATTGCATACGACACCTGTGAGTTGCGGTTAAATTTTAACTTATATATGCACGTAGGGTAAAGGCCGATAATTAAATGGGGCTATAGCCTACATATGTATCCCTGTATTCGTAATTACCTGAAAATTTCCTTTCGAACGAAGAGATAAGAATCTCAAAGAAGTGATAATTACTGAATTGATTTTTGTCGTTCTCATTATGGCTCTCGTAAATTCACCTGCACTAAATACATAAGTAGCTCGGAAAGGAGCCCAGGAAAGTCTTGATATTATTGTGTGTATTGCTAGTGAGTACGCAACGATTGAGAATGGAGCGAAAAATATGATTCCGTTGTTGTATACAACATTCGAGACGCGCTCCACTTCACTGAAATATTATCCACCATATCTGGGGTTTCGTGTATTTGATGTTATCTCGAGTCGAAGACAACACCAATAACACAACTGAGAATTGTATTGGACGGTGGAGCAATGGTCTGACTCTCTTCAGTTGGCACGCTCTCTCGCCGGTCAGAGAGAGAGCGTGCAAACTGAAGAGAGTCAGACGATTGCTCGCATCATCATTAGGCAATGCAAGCCGGAGAAAAATGTGCGATACATTTCTTAACATGAGTCTTCTGTTAAGTATAGCCTGAGGTACTGAAGGCGTTTGATCAGTTACGAGAAATTAAATGTCGAAGAAAAACGACACGAATTATGGGACAACCCAATATTTTGTCTAATCTATCACACTCACATCTTTGGCATAGTTCGCATGAAGAACTTCGCCTATTCCGATGGCAGTGTACGGTCGGGAGGTGGTAAAGTAGTAGAAATCCTTGCTGTAGAAGATGGGCTGATGGTCATACGATGGTAGGCATCGATAGGAAGGTCGTGGATGGAGGTACTTGTGATAAGCGACGAGAGAGAAGTAGATAAGAATGATTAGGAGGACATTAAATGCGTATATTTTCATCTGCAATGATGCGTTTTGAGTCGCTTGAAAGCTTATTGAATTCTAAAAAAAACTTGGCATCTACACTTCTTATATTCAGATAATTCAGCTTGCTCTGTATGTTATCTGATGAAAAAAACACGAATAATGATTATGTGAAACGTGGTGCTAGTGCTAAATCGGAAAACTATTATCCTAAAAGCGCGTCGAACCTCATGAGAAAACATGTATAGACGAGCACTAATAATCCTTGGAGCAATGGTCTGACTCTCTTCAGTTTGCACGCTCTCTCGCCGGTCAGAGATACGAGAGAACGTATAAACTGAAGAGAGTCAGACGATTATTCAATCCTTGAAATAACAACAATTGAAGTCAAACATTGTAAACACTTGTGAGCTACCAACGTTAAGTACGATCCATTGAGTGAACGCGTGGCATATCCTCCATTTTCGAGGGTTTTCCATGATTTTCGAAGCGGTTTCCTATAATTGGATGTTATGAAAAAAGTGTGAATTTGGCTAAATCGATGTGTAAGCTCAAACTCACGTCACCCCTCTGCTCTCTATCATCGAACTCCACTAACATTGTGTAGCTTTCAGTGTCTTCAGTTGACATTTTACCTGAAATTAAACACGCATTATGTACAGTTGTTCCGCATATAAAACGTGCAAAAATCCCTATAAATCACAAGTAAAAAATAACCAAGTCATTTAAATTACGCGTTCCTTCGCCCGAACACCTCGGACGAGTTCGCGCCACAACGCGTCGAGTACGGTAAAAGCGTTTGAACTGACATATTTTGAAGAAAACCCATGAACTGGTGTAATCACGATCCAACCTTACGGAGTGTAAGATAAAAATACGAAATGGCATCCTGAAATGCCGATTCATTGCAGTTGGGCGGAACACAAGTGGAAGTGGAAGGAATTAGACGCACTATACATTCCCCAGCAATGCCGCGTAAATCGGACAGTGCCTCTTGGATGATGCTGCCTTTTGTGAGGGAATCGACCGATTACTTCCCCGAGAGTCGCTGGGGAGACTTGAAGGTGAGGGACAGTATGTGCAGTTCTTCTGATCTTATTGCATACTCTCACGCCGCTCTACCGTTATCAACATATCAGTGCAAATATGCCTTAATCTCGAGCTTTCGAGAAATAGATATGACGCTTCCAGCACGCTTAATACACTAAAATTAAACAGATTGTATTCCTAAGCTTGGAGGCTCGCGTTCATCTCTAGTGAATTTTGAAATATTTGCCGAATTGAGGCTGTTATCAAATTTCATGTTTTGTTTTTCTATTTTCAGGAACTATTACGAAATGGTGATGTTAGCGATGATAAACATTCCACACTGCAACGGATCATTAAAAATTCATCCCTGAAAGAAGTGAGAAATTAATGAAGAAGTTGCACGAAAATTAAGCCAAATTTACATTAAACGCTGCATCGCTTAAAGTTCGTCAAAACGTTACGAAAATACCTTGTGCACACGGTTATGGCTAAATTAAGGCACTAAAAGATATTGGAAGATCTGGAAACAATTCGACCGACATCAGTGATGCAAAGGTATGGTGTAGTGGGAAATTCTCGGTTATAAGTGAGACAGTTCGCAGCCCCATTTTACAGCCACCATTTTGTAAAAAAATATGTATGAATGCAACATTATGCAATTTATAGGAATCCACACGCCTTCTCTGGAAGATAATTCAGCTGGATTTTCCGGATTACATTCAGCGGCTGGATGAGGTTACGTCACTTTGAAAATTTGTACTTCGAAACTGAAATGATACCTTAATATATTATGGGAACTTGAGAAAAATCTTTGGAATATTGGTTTTCAATTCATAAATCCCAAACGTTTCAGACCTCTCATTCTCTAGAAGATCGTCTGAGGAAGAAAGCATACTCGGTTAGATTATGTATTTTTTTGTACTACGCACTATCCTAGCAGTGTTCTCCTGCGAGCCCAGTCTCGAAGACGGGATGTTCGCTTTCATTGTTATACACGGGAAACAAGTATTGTAGAAATTCCAGACAGCTGATATCAAAGAGCAAGAACAACTGCTGCGAATGGCGAATGTAGCCTCAAGCAAGTGTTCAGGGACAACTAATGCATACATGTAGTCACGACTAGAAATATCGTATGGTTTTATGCCTCGATAAAGAGGATAATTGCTAGTCGTGACTAGAACTCTGAGACAAATAGGAAAAAGGTCTGACACATTTTGAGCATTTGAAAGTCCGATTGATTCGCTACAATTCACCCGAGGCAGTGTGCATTATCAATGACTTTAAACACAATATATCGTTCATTGAATACATACAACAATAAAAAATACATCAAATATACACCGAAAGCCCAACCTATTCATGATAAGAAGTGTCACGATATGAGAATCTACAGCAACACAGTCCCAGTGCACCAGTCGAAACACCTGTCGAATCACGCTTTCTGCGAAGTTCCTTTCCGATCTCACGTGATAATTGTCTCAGATCGTCATGATTCGAAATTCCTCCGTCTGCAAATAAGCACTAAAATAATAAAACCATGTTGTCATAGCAATGTGGTATTGTGAGATCAAAACATAGTCGAGGAATATTTGTTTTTTTTCTCCATTCCCATAGTTATTTTTCAAAACAATTAATAAAATAAATCAATAATTCAATAAAAATACACTCACTATGTCTCTCGTCGGTGATTGCAGGCTCTGGTTTATTCCAACCATGATGCAAGCTCTGGTTTATTCCGACCAGTGGGTGAGCAACACGGATCGGGGTAGTGGCCGGGTAACGAACTGTTCAGGGAGCTTGTTAACCAGTGGTTAACCTTTGTGCCTCCAGCTCTATCTATTCAACTAAATGGTGGTCAAAAACAGCCAGCCACTGTATAACCAGTTGCCTGACCAGTTGGCAACCAGTATCCTGACCAATTACCATTTGGGATAGCTTGGAAATATTAGGTTGATGCAAAAGTTTCTGACTATTCCATTTGCGAAGTTTTTTTCGGCGTATTTCGACTACATGCCATTCCTTCATGGTTTTAGTAAAGGGCTTATAAGTATACTACAATAGTATGTTCATATGGAATATAGCTCGTAGGGTGCCTGAGAAAACCGTTTCTGCATCAAAACATGCAAAAAATGAAATTTTTTAGTGTTTTCGACTGAACCCTGCTCCTCGCATACCTGGGCCCTACCGAAGTAGCCCACTATATCAGTGGTAGGGAAAGAGCTACTTGTTCAGAAAACGTTGAAAACACAGATCTACAACGCTCTTGGGGGAACTGAAACAGTTAAAAGTGTCGTTTTCGGCGTTCAAATCTCTACATCACGATTTCGAAATATCGTAATGCTAAACGGGTAGATGAATTATTTCCAAAATGTAACTGCATACTAGTTCGGAAGGGTACTTCAGAATGTGCAACAAATTATGTTTATTGATCGATCCGCACTTGTAAAATCACAGCAAATATATATTCTCAGAATTTAAACTAGTGCTGAACTTGGCTTGAGAACCGTGTTCAAGGGGACATTTGAGGCCAGCACTCTTATGCTAAGTTCTTTAATATTCCAAAAAAATGCCCTTAAAAATAATGCTTTAGTTTGTATGATGCCACTGGTCTCGCATGAATTATAATCAATTCAAAATTCGGATTAATCGCCTATTGTGTAGATTTTGATTGTGAACAGTGCTATCCCTATTGATCGAATTGGCCCAGTATAGCGCTAGTTATAAAGTGTTACCAAGGCCACATCAACTGTTGAAAACCATTAGTTGATTGATCGATTCCTAAGAAAGGGGTACGTTGTTATGTCCGAATATGAAAATAGTCAGAAACTTTTGAATCAGCCTAATAAATACTCTCTACATTCTGCAAACACTCTTGTCTTTCTGACCGGTAAGATAGCTCAAATGGGAGTCATTCTTTCACTTATGCGGCTCTGTACCAATATGAGGGTCCCAAAATTTCTGTACCAATATAAGGGTCCCAAAGTCTTCTGTACCAATATAAGGGTCCCAAAGATTTCTGTACCAGTATAAGGGTCCCAAATAAAATTTCGTTATTAATACGTAATATTGTATCAGCTGTGTTTTAGATGTGTGTAAAGATAGTCAATCACTAAATTCGTTTTCCATTCGTTACTCGGCTCAAACTCATCCATAGAGGACTATGTCCTTGACCATTCGAACTTGTGGTGCGAACTCTTTTCAAATTTCCAACTTTCATAATTGATCACCCTTTTTGCTTCTCGGCTAACATGTGTTTCTCAGATCTCTGTACTTGACCCACGAATGGTCAACGACCTAGTCTTGTAGGATGAGTTTGATCTGATTTGCTAAGGGGAACACGAATACAGAGCTTGATTTCCCTTACACACATCTGAAACATGGTAGTACATAGTTATGATGCATTATTTCGAAATGATGACGAAATTTGAAATTTTGTTAGGGACCCTTATACTGGTACAGTTTACCTTGCGACCCTTATATTGGTACAGAAATTTTTGGGACCCTCATATTGGTACAGCTCCCTTTGGGACCCTTATATTGGTACAGAATCCACCTTGGGACCCTCATATTGGTACAGATCCACTTATGCTCACAACACCATTTACATTTTGATCATATTCTTCTCATTCCTCACTAGTATTGTTTTTTTCCCTTCCCCCTCTTATCCAATTCCCCACCCCCCTCTCCCCGTCAATTCTTGCTTCAAAATGCCAAAATGGAACGATGATTCATTGGCGTTGGGCGGAACTGAAGTGGAAGGAAGAGGATGCATTCGTACAGTAATGGGGCGCCAATTTGATGTTATCAGCCTCATGATGCTGCCTTTCACGAAACAATTAACGGTGTTCTTCCCCGAAAACCAATGGAACGACTTCGCTGTGAGTTCTCACGGATCTCTAATACACATGTAGGAAAACGGTTCGCTTTTGAAATAGAATTTGTTTAGTGTCAGATTATGCTGGAACAGTCATTGTAGGGCGATAATGAGAGCGGGAAGAATGTTTATTTACATAGTTTTGCGAAATTTGTATGTTTAAAACTTGTTCTGACCTACCAGTTAAAGATCTCTGTTAGTTTTTCTTTTGACTTACAGCGAATGCTTTATCAAATCGTGCTGTTCCTTGATCTCGTGTTGATCGGTCTGCTGTTCAGGACTTATTAAAAAAAGCGAGAGTGGATGAAGAAAGGCACTATCGGTTGCAACAAATCATCAAGGAACATTCTCTGGAAAAGGTACAATTTACTTCCGGATATCGTTTGAGCATAATATTCAATTCATCAAAATTGAATTTGTGATTGTATATGATAGTTGATGCTACGTAGAACCAGAATGCCTAAACTGCCAGAATCCTGTACTTTGAGGCGTAAGAACACAGTTTTGCTTTTCAGCATGGTATTTCGCTTGCTTCAACAATGTAGAGAAAAATATTGCGCAATATCTGAGGCAAAGTCATATAATTGAGAAATAGAGTAGTTTTCGAGAGAGGGAATTGAATCACGCTTGATTGTCCTATCTCGCTTTTCGATGAAATGAGAGAATCAGAGACCCCCAGCATATTTTCTCGCAATTTATTTATTTTTTTAGGTATTAAGAGTGGTAAGTTCGAAATTATGAGGATCATTTTCGCTAGATCAAATAGTTTAAGGCACTGGAAGATATCATCAAATTCGGGAAGGATGAGGAGGAAATAAATGGCGCACAGGTATCATTGATATTAGGGTGTCCCATAAGTAGACTCCCCAAGTTCCGCCCACTTTCCTCTGACACATTTCCCCTCGAAAGCGAGATTTAGGAATCACAAGCTTCATTCTCAACCAAATCACTCGCTCAAAAAAGGATTCGGAAGCTCTTTCCATTACCTTTCGATATAGCCCTGGCCCGCTGGCAAAAGTGTTCTCTGAATAGGTCAGCATACGATAATTAAGTTGCGAAAACGCTGGAAAACGCTGGTTTGGCGCGCTCAGCGAACATACATATACGGGACAAGGCTTGCCTGATAGCCTATCGGTATTCTAGTACCTCTATCAAGAAAACTCGATAAAATATTGTTTCGTTGATTTGTGATTCAAAAGAAACCAGTCCGCGATACACTGATTAGGCGGAGAGAGCGGAGTGCATTCTCTTTCTCCCCTCCTCCCTCTTTTGCACCAGTGTCTGCCCCGGCGCGTGTAGAGAGCACCTGGGCCTGCAAAAGAGAGCGCTTGCATCCCTTCCTCGTCTTACCTATTGGGGGTGAGGCGCATCCGGGAAAGGGCGAAGCCCTGCCCAAATTTTTGGCGATTTGACTGGAGAGGCGGCGGAATTGGCTCCGCCCCTTTCTTCCTCGTCTCGCTTTTCTGCCGCTTTCCGTTGACACCTTTTCACGTACTTTATGATCTCTAGCGCGATTCAGAGATGATATATCGACAAACGGCCAAAAGTATGTCTTATTTGGATCCCAGCGGGCATTTTGAGCATAGTTAGGTTGGCATAGGTTCATTTCGGCTATACCCCTTGTCGTCCCTACCCATAAGTTTCCGGACATTATGAACATTTTGCTTTCTAAATTAGATATCTAATCTAACAACTTTCTACAATAGATTTTTTGAAAGTGTGTGATACTACTTTTAATATAAATCATTAGACCAGCATAGCTGGTTCTTTTGGAGAGTGCTACAAATATTTGAACAAAATATAGCGAAATCCAAAAAAAATGATTTTTTTGAATTATTTTGCTAATGGATGTGAGTTGAAATGCAATTACAGTCTTTAATTAATACACACAGCTTAATACACACAATAATTTCAGGCGCATTTCTGATATCTGGATTTGCTTTGCTTCATCGATAGGAAATTTTGTTTTTTTTGCAAAGTGTCTTCAAATGCATTGCTTGGTTACGTTCTAAAAACAACCTCATGAGGTTGAGAAAATATTATCATCACTTTTAAATTTGTTTTTGATACAATTGGTTAGCGAAGGTCTAAAATGTGCTCGAAAATATACAACTAACCCTAAAAGTGTAAACTTGATTTTCGATTTTTCCATTTTCCTACTACTGGAATAGCAGTACAACCGATGTTAATATATTAGAATAAACTCAGAAAGATATTGATTACACCACACACATCTGGCTCTCCTAGAATCTCGCGGACAGTTGCAGAAAAGCAAAACGAAGTGCTCAAAAAATGAGCATTTTCAAAGATTACATCATCGCGATGTGCATGCATTGGATAATGGTATCATGTAACAATGCATCGTCTGCCACTAACTATGCGCAAGTATTTTACGTCCTAACTCCAATGGCTAATGTAGTAGATGGATTGAAAAAAAAGTCCGAGAACTTATGGGACACTTTAATACATTTAACACGTGTTTCACGAGTCAGTGGATGAAAAATGACCCATACGGGAACATTTTCAAAAAGTTATGCCAGATTCGACTCATATTTTAGTGTTAGAATACACTCGACGTAATATTTCGATAAATATGGTTCATTGGTCCCAGAGCCGGCTTTTAGGAATTTCATAGTTTTGCATTCGTTTATGATGTATCTCAGCTCCCAGATGAGCTAGAAAGATAGCACCGGGCTCAAAATGTGTGCAAAAATATCTCCAAAAACTTTTATGTTTAGTGCAAGTCGATTAGACAAAAAATAAAAATCATCCGGAAGAAAAACCTGTTTTGCCATCAAAAAATAAATATTCTCTCTATCAAGCGGTGTCGTGCTACAGAATTTTAATGCAGATTATGAAAGAAGAAGTGTATGTGTATGAAATAAAAATATAAAAACTGAATTCGAAGTGTCTTCAACTTCGCAATTTTTACTCAAACATGCCACTATGAAGAAAAAGTCGAAAAAATGACTTTTTCGAAACTCTGATTTTTCTTCTTGTAACGTTCAAATATTGTTGTTGGCGAAAAGTATGTGTAGAAAATCGTGTTGTGGAGCAGGGTTTCTTCGATGATGAGCGCGACGTGCAAAGATATTTCAAAATTGCAAAATTGCAAAAATTTCAAAATTGCAAAAAATATAAATTTTTAATGAAAAAATACGAGAAGAACCCTGCTCCTAAACACGATTTTCTACACATACTTTTCACCAACAACAATATTTGAACGTTACAAGAAGAAAAATCAGAGTTTCGAAAAAGTCATTTTTTCAACTTTTTCTTCATAGTGGCATGTTTGAGTAAAAATTGCGAAGTTGAAGACACTTCGAATTCAGTTTTTATATTTTTATTTTATAAACATACACTTCGTCTTTCATATTCTGCATTAAAATTCTGTAGCACGATACCGCTTGATAGAGAGAATATTTATTGTTTTTATGGCAAGACAGGTTTTTCATCCGGATCATTTTTTTGTTTGTCTAATCGTCTTGCACTAAGCATTAAAGTTTTTGGAAATAATTTTCCGCACATTTTGAGCCCGGTGCCATCTTTCTAGCTCATATGGGAGCTGAAAAATATCATAGCCGGATGTAAAACCGGAAAATTCCTGAAAGCCGGTTCTGGGACCAATGAACCATATTTATCGAAATCTTACATCTAGTGTATTCCAACATACGAGTCGAATCTGGCACAACTTTTTTTGAAAATGTTCCCGCACACCTCCACTGACTCGTGATACACGTGTTAAACTTGACGTTCACTTTAAAATTTGTTGAGGGTAATTTCAAGAACTGTACACACAAAATCAAGACAATCTCCCAAATTATATGGCTGGATCGTAAAACAATGTTGACTAATATTTACAGGAAGCCACCAGAATTCTCTGGAAGATCGTTCAACTTGATTTTCCGGATTACAAGAAGCTGGTGGATGAAGTAAATATTCGAATATTTTTAAAGTTTGGAATTCAAGATAGTTCCGGATTCTTGCTTTTCGCCGAATCAGGTCATCAATGCATTCCCCAAAAGAATGAAATTAATGTGCAATCGTACAATCTGGATACATTCACAAATTTAAGATATCTCACTCACTGGAGGATCGATTGAAGAAGAAGGCCACATCTGTACGTTCGAATTTCAGACATGTGTACAGTACCACTAAATCGCCTCCCTAACGTGCGAGTCGCTGAGAGTCGCGTCACGTCGCCTCAGCTTTGAGACGGTCTAAACCACCTCCAAAGTGTATTTTTGGGGCAATTTGTGGATGTGACTGTCTCTTATCAGTGCGAATCGCATAAACCTGCTTTCAACATATCGATTTTGAGCCATGTCCTCGGTCATCATTCGAGTATCTCTCCCGTTCGTTGCCGGCTTTCGAGAGGGAAACAAATTTGAGCGTAGAGTGTGAAATTCGAATCATTTGAGAAATTCGAATAACTCATCCCCAGCTTTTGTTCACTCACCGTCATATCGTGAACGTGATTTGAACTATATCCATTTTGATTCCACTCCGTCACTGATAGAGCCCGACATGTTTGACTTACCCAACTCTGGCACTAAAAATACAATATTTCAGCTTATTTCAGACATCTGACCTCAACGAAAAGAAACAACTGCTGAGAATGGCAACCACAGCTTCAACGATCAGAGGACACTCAAAGGATGAGAGTAAGCAAGTTGTACTATATTTGTAATCGGTTAACTGATACATATTTCTGACAAGGAAGCGGAATCTGCTTACAACATGTGAATATCGCAAAATATTTGTTGAATATGTTTGAAATTTATCTTAGACCTATGTTGTATTTTCAGGAGGAGGAATCGAAACTGAAGATGACTGGAATAAGATCAATCGTGAACTCAGAAAGGAATTGCGCAGAAAAGTTATGCCCAATTGCCTGCTGGGAATGTTTTGCTGTAAATGAGTAACTTTAATCTCATGTCATTGCAATAGTGTATTGTTTTTGCTAACAATGAATATATTCCAATGAACTGCATTTATTATGCAATGGAGCACTTGAATTGTCATAACCGAACTAAAACTGGTTGCGGATCATCATATCACAACGAGCATCCCACGTATTACAAATGTTTGAGCCACTCGAAACCTGTGTATGCACGATGCTATGTATTTGCATCTGCATTATTGATATTTGCATCGCTATACCGAGAGGTGTGGGAGCTGAGTGGTAGGTTTGCTATCAATGAGGTTGAAATCTCTTCGACGTCCTCAGATGGATCGTAGGTAGGTATGGAATTCCAAGTAAGTATTTTTTTTTCATTCAACATAATCTCTCATAGTAAATGTAAAATATACATTAAATCATGCTAGTCATTATTTTAGTTCTGCACGCACACTAACATCAATCTCGGTGCAAAAATACGAATCTAATCCAATCATTTCTAATCAATCATCCAATCATAACACGGATCTCCTGTACAAATACAGGAAAACGAGACCCTTTTGCGACAGAAAAAAAATTTGGGTCACGGATTTTGATGAAACTAGAAAGACTGATCAAAGTGAGGGCGGGGAGAACGTCTATCCACTTCATTTCTCAAAATTTGAATGTTGAAAAAAGTTATGACCAACCGCTTTGGACGCATTGGCGACAGGTTTTTAATTAACCGTGGTAAAATACATTTTTTGCTTCTCTCCAAACATTGCCAGTTTGTAGAGCTTGAAATTCTGCATATACTCTATATTTTGCAGATTTTATCGTGGGAGTCATAGTCTCCCAGATCGACGAAACTCTCGTAATGGGCTGCACGGTTCACCCTCTGTGAAATAAAACTCGCTCTGTCGCAGGTTCGAGTCCCAGCGAAGGATAAATTTGTCTTTTATAATTGGTTTTCATAGGTATAATCATGTATTGTCGTATTCCTAGCGTACAAGGTCGGCAAAAGGTTTGATTGCATTCACCGGGACTCGAAACGGCGACCTAGCCAGTATGTTTTCAAACATAGTGAACCGAGCAGCCCATTACGAGAGTTTCGTCGATGTGGCAGGCTAGCAGGACTCCCGAGATAAAATCGGCAAAAAATAAGGTATATTCGAAATTCCAAGCTCTACACACTGGTAATGTTTGGAGAGACAAAGTCAACCAAAATGGTTAATTTGATAACAAAATCACTTTGGCAAAGAAAACCACACCTTCAAGCAATGTCATCGTCTCAACATTTTTCAGCAGCCTGCTGCAGCTGCAAGTGCGAATAGGTTGGAATCGCAACTAGATCTGACCCAAGCAACAGGCCGGCGTGGGCAACTATGCCTATACTACATCACCCTGATTAGATCCACTAACTAGGCGATCATGAGTTTCACTCATGACACATGTATATGGGTTCATGGTCTAAAAATGCAAATTTGGTTAGATAAACTTCAAATACTGTAGCCGTTCGATCCCTATGTTGCTTGGATAAAGTAGTTCTTGGGTATCTGGAATATCGATTGATTACGGTATTTCATGTTTATCTAACCATGATTTTCAACTAAAATTCACATTTTTGGACCATGATTCACATGGTTCAGGAATGAAACTCATGATCGCCTAGTTAGGAGATCTAATCAGGGTGATGTGGTATAGGGCATAGTGATAATAATGCACCAACTCCTAAGATGATTGATCAAATCTCCGGCGAATGGCGTTCCGTTACGCTTTTGGTCGTTGCGCATTCCCTCCCTTTTTTGCGTGGTTTTAATTGTTAATTTCAGGCACTTGCCGCCTTTGAAAAAGCCCCGAGATAAGACGATATATCACGCGCTGAAGCCAAGGTGGGCCAACTTAAAAGGGAGTTGCAAAGAATAATGATGAGTAATTTCCACCGATGTTAAACTAGTAAAAAAACTCTCACTTGCAGGATCGAATTTGAATTCGAATTTCGCATTCCCTCTGGCTTTTTCCTCTCTATTTCTCCGAATTTCGATCGAGCTAGGTCGATCTGCCAGAGGGCACGAATCTCACACTCCCATCGAACTTCACACTAACCCCTCCTCATCCCTCGAGTGAGGGGAAAGGCGGGAATGGGTTAGTGCGAAGTTCGACGGGAGTGCGAGATTCAACTAGAGATAGAGGGTTGACCTTTCGCACGTGCACAAGCTCGAGGGAGGCGGGAAGGACCGCCAGAGGGTGCGAATCTCCCGAATTCGATTTTGTAACCCTACGTAGAATCCATTCCATAGTTTTCAGATGAAAGAACATACTAAATTCGTTTGCCATATATTCAATTCAAGTTTAGGACGTATTGAAAATGTTGTGGAACATCTTAACGCTCGACTTTGCTGAGTACGAGAAGTTGTCTGCAGAAGTTCGTGTTTTGATATTTTGATGAAGAGTTTGAACTATCATAAAGATAATAACAGTGCAGTATAATTGCATATTTTTAGATCACTCACTCGGTCGAGAATCAAGCTATGCATGAGTCCACCAAAGCCAAAGTTCGATTTCGTGTTTTATTTTTCGTTGAATTACTATAATACTTTCGTAAATACTGGGTGCGCCAAAATTACCCGAACTGATTTCATCTTTCTGTGGCATCGCGGCCCAATCGAAATGCGCGACCTCTATTGCATCATCATGAGGAGTGGACATTAGTCTCTCACTATGCAAGGTTTCATATCAGTTGGTCAAGTCATCTAGTAATGGCGATGTCTAGTAGCATCCAATCCGCATTTTGGACATGTACAAGACAGTGTGACATCGCTCATTTACTCTGCTTTCACAAGCCGCTTGCATCCCATACCGTTATCATGTATCAACAGCTTTATACTGGCAAGATGCATCCGGACTGAGGGAAACCGGTATATGTTTCCACCCCTAAGAACCTAGATCGCTACCCAAAGAGGGTGCTTCGAAATAGCATGAAGATGAAAAAGATTCTCGATATCTCGAACACATCTGTTCGTAGTCTTATCTATCCCGAGCTCGCTCTTCGTCTTCACAAGTACTGTAAACTGCAGGGACTTTATGAGCTACAGATCAAGCTCCACAGAAAACAGTACCTAAAACTTTAGCTACATTGTGCCAGGTCCGCTCACTTTCGTACGTTTTTCTGCAATGTAAATATTTTTTCTGTCGAATGAAAGCTGATTTGTCAAAACAGCATAATCACTGCCTCTGATCCTGAAGAAATCAAAAATAGTTGTGAAGTCACTGGTAATACCAGCTATCTACTCCGCATAATTGTTTGGGATGGAATTTGCTCAACATGAAAGTTCCCTCTCCTTTTTGCCATTCCGAGCGTCTAGATCAATACGGAGTATTACATGAAGCACAGCCTCGAAGACGTGCTGCCACCCTGAGCTCATTCCCACTTGGGTCAGGAGCGCTCAACCTTTCAAAAAGATTCTACTACACAAGTCAAAGTTGTGGTTCGACACCCATGCCTCCGATTAATCACTCTGGCTGGTTGACCCCCGAACTCCCTCGATCTCAACCCCTCGACTTCAGGGTTTGGGGTTTTGTAGTACAAGATGCCCTCTACCAAGTACGGAATTGACAGTTGGATATGAGCAGAGACTCAAGGCCCTTGTTAGAGCTAAATGAGGTCCCATCAAAATTAGCTAGTATGTTACTATTGCCCATATTGTTGGTAAACATTGTCATGAAGCAGACCGCCCATGTCCCATTCCAAAGGTACGAATCATATAAAAATTTAAGTTCGGGTAATTTTGGCTCACCCTGTATTTAAATGTAATTTGTCATAAAATTCTATGTGATATTGCAGTATCCGAAGGGGCAAATGGTCAGAATTGCGAACACGACTAGACTCATTAGAAGAGCACGATGCATATATGATGAAGGTGGACGATTTATTTAGTTATCATGAACTTTAAAGTATTGTGAACGATGCATATACAAATCTAAAGTGACTATTCGATGTTGATGCAATTGATGAAACTTTGGGGGGGTGACGGCAACGACATAACGGCAACGGCAACGACATAACGGCAAGCGACAAAACGGCAACGGAGAATAACTCAGTGGAGAGTTTTCCTAGAACTTCGGGAATGGTCTGTATCACATCAGTATATTTTCTCCTTAATTATCAATGACATGATCTTTGATCTTTTGGAGGTTGACGACAAAACGGCAACGAGCCATAAAACGCTTCAGAATCATCCCACAGCGCTCAAACCGGCACCAATCGATAGCTAATAATTTGATATATTCATCTTTTTATTATTACGGAACGGCGAGAAGTATACAATGGAGATGTGGTAAATTGTTAAGGGTTTTCCGTTTAATGGTTAAGACGGGATGTTGAAGCATCTAATTGAAATAACAAATTAAGATGTTGAAATTTGGACGAGCACACTAACCTTTGCGAAGACGAGTTGTTTCATCGTGATCAACCGAAGAAGTGTGCTCCAATATGTCTGCAATCAGAAAAATAACGATTCATAAGTCAATACTAACGGTGCTAGGATGATCACCGTCGGATGGTAACCTACTAGATGCTAACCAACAAAATGAGACCTTCTATAGAACTTTCACAGAATCATTTTTGACACTTGGGGAACCTATTCTGAAGTTTCTAAAGAAGGGTACATTTCTGGGTTATCATCCAGTAGGTTACCGTCCGACGGTGATCATCCACCCAAATAAATGCGACAAATGTTTTACAAGAGCAATGAGCGACATGCGAAAATGAAAAGAGTGAGGGTATCATAGTTCTTAGTTAAAAATGTTTATGGGAAGCAAAAGCATGAACGTTATTTAGACGTCTGAAGCCAATCCACATTTGAAATGGGTTAGTAGGTCGAGTGTTGGAGGAGGGTGTTGAGCATCTCTTATAAGCTAGACAATATAATGGGCACAGCGGGTGGTATCGCAAGCAATAACCCGACCATCGAGCGAGTGTCGCTCATTGCAATGTGAGTGGCAGGTGTGGAGTGCCAGGTGGTGTTGCGCAATCTCTCTTCAGATCATGCCCGCTCTTCTCGCATTATCTCGCACTGTAACAATGATAGATAGGCGAGACACTCCGTAATATTTACTATTAGGTGATAGAACAGTCAGCATTTTGAACGAATGATTGAAGTATATTTATTGTTGTGGTACAGTAAGACATATACAATTGGTGGTGGATGCACGAGCTATCCGAATTGGTTCTGGACAAATTCATCCGAGACTTCCCTTGTTGGTCACGCATTCATCAAGTAACTCCTCGATACCGATCTCGATTCTGAACACTCGCAATGATAAATGGGAACGATAGTAAATATAAATCGTAATTTTCACCTCATTCTAGGCATCTTTTGAAATGTTATATTGCATCCAGTCCTGGTGTGGAGGGTATTGGGTGCACTGAATATGTCGCCATTATCCAAACGGCCACAGTTCCAATCGAGCGAATGCAGTGATTTCTTTCAAATTCATCCCTAATAATTTACTGACAACACAGGTGTATGTGAAAGGAAATCAAAAATTGTACTCACCTTCTGAGATTTTTGTTATTCGTAAATGTAAACTTTCTTGCAGAGCTTGCTCAATATAGAGAGCGTGTAGATCCCTGTAATGGCATAATTGACATGTCCAGGAGCAAAATAAACCTAAAATGTACACAATTATTTCATGAATAAGTGAGAAATTATCGAGCATTATTCAAGATAACATTAATATGGTGAGCAATAGAGTGCAGGTCTTAACAATTTTAGTATCAAAATAAAAAAAAAATTATACATGGATCTGCGACGCGAAAATTAGTTTCGACCAAGGTTTGTGCATTCTCTCCTTCCATTCTCGCAGATAAGTTCGAATTATTCCAATCCTGTGCCGGTTGCTTTATTTATTTACTGATCACGTTTTGAATACGAGAAATATGGTGAAACGAATACGCAAAACGTCTGACAAATCATCAATTAATCTACAATTGAATGATAACTTCAGGTATAATATTCTAGGTAAAACAGTTGATTTAGATGTTTATTTAGAAGAAAACATATGTACGTCAGTCCAATCGCGAGAAGCAGTCTCATCACATATGAGGCGCGAACCGGTCTCGTGGTGCACAACTTCTTTCCTAACTCGATCAATTTTGAATCTGGCGGGGTCAAGTTGCTCGAGAAAATTAAGGACTGAAGAGACTCGGAAGAATCGAAATTGCACGTTCTTGTTTTCCTGACTCTTGCAGACGTTCTGTAAATATTGCTAACAATAAAACTGCAACGGAACTAGGTCCGATGATCACGGACAGAATGTAACCTACTGGATGATAATGGACCCTTCCGTAGAACTTTCGTATAACGTTCACTTCGGGAACCTTCTGCGAAAGTTCTACAGAAGGGTCCATTTTTGGTTATCACCCAGTAGGTTATCAACCGATGGTGATCATCCGACCTAGTGCTACTGCAGCCGAAAAAAACGATTAAATAAAACATGATCTTCACTGATTTATTTTGTTTAATTTCTTTCAAAACATACCTCGAATGCTTTAGTAAGCAGGGAAACTTCATCGGATGGATAAGAACTTTTTTTTATTCTGATGTCAGCAGACTTGGATACAAGGTGTATGAGAATCTCCTCATCGAGCGCATATGGGATCTGAAAATGAATTATTAATAATATTATGAGAATAATATCATAATAATATTAATAATTGCTGTGTACGACCCTAAGTTATAAATCTGACCCGTCATACCCATCCGTTTATTGTCCTTACTAAAACTCGCCGCACACCATGTACTCTCTATTTGTCACGCCCCCGCTATCCTCCTTATTTTTCGTCAATTCTTGTGTTACTTCTCGTCGCTCTGGTTGCGGTTTGGTATTCTTCTATTTAATCATCGATAAACTCTATAACTCCCCACTCCCTAAGGGTACGCAAGCATACAACAATAATAATAACCATGAATCGCGATTTGGTTGTTTGAAATAATCATTACTTACTGAAATTACGCATCTTCCCATGAACGGAAGACCGAGAAGAGATTTCTTTGTTTCATCGATGTCATTCTGACCATTCTCACAAGATATTATAACTTCTTTAATCCTCTTGCGGCCACGAATGAGATCGCTGAAGAAACTGCAATTTTTAAATTTTACTGTTTGCACAGACAAATCATCATTAATAATAAATTGTATAATTGTAGCGTTTGATCATGTGTTTGATAACGCAATGCATTTAATGTGGATAGTTTCACCAGTACCAACCTGCCTGCGTGTTCTCCGGACAGTTTCACTTCCAGTTGATCGAAACCGATATTTTTGAATATTGACTTGAGTTTCGCATATGTAAGAGTATCAATACTACACTAAATTAATAAGGTGACATAGTCTTTTAAAAAATGTATATCAAATTGCAATATACCTGGACCACCAATTTCTCCGTGTAAGCATTGTTGAATAATGATTTACGATTTTAACACATTTATCTAGAGGTCATTATATTCTCGGGAGATCAGGCGAGAGCTCTGATGTGCATGGTGTTCCAGTTAGAGCTTCGTGCTTGATTGAGAAAATTTGGGCCTGTTGCTTTGCGGAAAGAGTCGCTCCATCTCGTGATTGGGCGGCCGCGGCTCCTCTTTCTCCGCGGAATCCATTCGATCACAGATCGGCTCCACTTCCGGCAATCATCATTCGCGATCTTATGCAACCAAAACCATTTCCTTTTCTGAGCAGTGCGAACGAAGTCCTGAACCCTAGTTGAATCTCGCAACCTCTCATTAGAGACATGATCGAGCACAGTACAGCCAACCATCCAACGTTCCATTTTTCTTTGAGCCACCGATAATCGATTCATTTGTGCTTTGGTCAGCGCCCAACATTCACAACCGTAAACCACAGCGGGAAGTATGCAGCCGTTGAAAAGCCGACGTTTATGTGCCATTGGAATACCCTTGTTGATAAGAAAAGTGCGGTGTTTGTGGAAAGCACCAAAACCAGCTTGAATGCGTCGGGTGATTTCACAGTCATCATTTCCGCTGACTGCGATTGCGCTTCCCAAGTAGACCACCTTATCTTGCAATTTTACTACTTTTCCTCCTATTCTTACATCCCTTGGATCAGGCTTGGAACTCATTCCGACAGTTTTATCGCCATTGAGACCCAATCCCACTGTAGCAAGTACACGCTCTAATTCCCTTCCCATCGTCTGAATCTGTCGTTCATCGTGAGAAATGAGAACGGCATCATCAGCGAAAAGAATATGGGACAGAAACCGACCATTGATACTTACTCCCTTATTTGCCCAATTTAGCCGACGGAGTGCCATATCTAGAACCGCAGTGAATAGCCTAGGTGACAAACAATCACCTTGTCGCACACCCCTTCCCACCTTTATGTTGACCTCCTTGCCATTAACCACCACCACATTTCTACTTTCCTGGGAAAGGCTTGCGAGGAAAGAAACGACTTCCGAGGGAATCCCTTCTAACTCTATCGCCTTGAACACCGCTTCCGTGTATACACTGTCAAAGGCCTTCGAAATGTCTACAAAAAGCAGATAGATCGGCAGCCTATAGTCGACACAGTGAGCAATGACAGACTTTAGAGTGTGGATAGCGTCAACTGTGGAATGACCACGTCTGAATCCCATTTGTTCCCAGCTTCTATTTCCATCCAGTACCGATCCATACCTCTTGTTGAGCAGCCCAGTTAGCGCTTTCTGCAAAACAGGAAGCAGACTAATAGGTCTGTAGTTTTTTGTAAGAGTTGGATCCCCAGATTTTGGTAGAAGAATTGTGCGAGAATCCCCAAATCCCAGAGGAATAGAACCCAAAATGATGTTGTTAAAGAGATTGGTGAGAGTGGGAACTAACTGATCTACCCCCACTCGGAGCATTTCTCCTGTGATACCATCCCTTCCCGGAGCTTTGCCTGATTTGAAATACCGAAGTATTTGAACGACTTCGGCTTCTACGATGGGAACGAAAGGATCCCTTGCTATCTCCTCGCGGTATAATGATTCAATTTCCCAATAATATACATAAGACTTGCAAACGGGAAAATACGTATAAGATATAGCAGAGATGCAATATTGCTTTTGAGAAGACACATAGCTGATATCGAGTACTTAACCGTTGTCAAATGCCAAAAAGTTGTTTTTCTGAAAGGCAAATCTCGCTTTGTCGTTACTGCAAAAATGATTCTTATCAACGGCATGAGAATATATTAGGTTGAGCCTAAAGTTTTGCGCGATTTTGGCTCTCAACTTTGAGTTCGTGCAGTTTCTTTTGCTAAAATAACCATATGTTGTACTGATGTCGATATATAGGGCCATGTTAATCCTTTAGAATAATATATTTCAACTAGTGCAAATAAGTCTACTTTGCGAGAAATCAAGGTCTGCGTAACTTTGGATTTTTCAGAAAAATATTGATTTTCTTATAAAATTGCAGTACTTTGCCGAAACATTTTTAGATAGAAGCTCATAAAGTTTATTCAGAAGCTCCAGGCGTGCACTACCTAGTTTCAAAAAGATAAAGCTGTGGAATGCAGTATACGCTTCGTATAGGTCAATGAATCACGGGTGCTTAGAAAAATCAGAGTTCTCTCGAACAAATCACCTGTTTTGCGGATTAACGAGACAGACAGCTACCTATGGGCGCTGTTATCATTACTTACTGCAACATTACTCTATTGCAACGATATTTAAGAGCCCACTTGGCTTTCTCATCTAAAAAGTGACATTTGCACCTGAATTATTTTTCAATGAAAATGTCGAAAACGCTGATATGGAGGGCCTTCAGGAACGGTTCACCCTAGAAAAAGTAGCGACATCGACAATATTCCTAATAAGTGAGTGATAGGTTAAGGGTTGTTCGTTAATTTTAGCACGAAAAAACCGCCCGAACCACGTGGCTAGCACAAAAAAGTCAAAAGTGTGTATTTCGATGTTCTACATTGGACACCTAAAATCCGAAAAACCCTGTTCATGAATGGAGACCCGCATTCTCTCCGAAATGGAATTTTGACTTGTACTAGAAAGGTAGTTCACTTTCATAAATAATTGAAATCCCAAAAACTATCGGTACCAACATAACAGTACCAACATAACTTATCTTGATAATCGTCATGAAAACTCAAATTCTGATTCCGCGCATATTTCTAATAGGCAATTAATGGTTGATCAGTCTCAACATTACCAATACAATATAGGCCAGTCACACTTTACAACTGTCGTTAACATAGGGTCTTATCTTCGTTCTAAAAGAAATTATAATACTTTGAAAAGTAATGTCGTTGGTTAGCCAGATGAAGTTTGCTGCATCGATGTTTTATTTCCCTTGGTCGGACAGATCTACGATAGTGTGTGCTAAAGAGAGTATAAATTCCCCAATCTAGCGCTAAAAGATCTGAGTTGATTGGGCAACAACGAATGATGTTGGATATCAGGATGCACTTTAGTACCACGCGAGTGTTAACGTGGCCATGACATATACGCCGATTTGGAGTGAAACTCAAGTTCGCCTTGTAACAAAACTAATATGTGCATGAGATACTGGTTACAATGAAATAACTCACAAGTCGATGTGCTAAATTGCAAGCGAACGGCGACGAGTTGGGCAATTGTCCCTTCCCACATAATTACAGTACCGTGCAAAAGTATTGCAACAAAATCGTTTTTGCAATAACTTTCTTCTAGGATGAGATATCGACTCATTGTTTGGAGCGATCGGTAGGTAAACATCATGCGCATATTGCACCACGGTTGACGTGGATACTGCCACTGAGCTCTGGATACGGTATTCATTCTTCATATTTGAGATCGAGGAAAAATTATGTAGGGTACGCAGATATTTCCTATGATGCCCCATTTCGTGTGGTGGAAGCACAACTGCCTGTGCATAGAATCCACTGCATTGGACCGATTTCGCAATCTCTGGGAATATCGATTTATCGATTTTGCGAAACCTCCAAATTTTTGAAAAATGAGTATATCTTTGCTCTACGACGAGCTACAGCTCCCAAATTTGTCATATGAGATGACATAACGATGTAACAACAATGCCCCGAATATTGGGCAGATTGAATGATCGGCGCGAAATTTCGAAAACAATTGGGCAAATTTTTCGCCTGATAGCGGACTTTGCGATGCGTGAAGCTACAAATCTAATTTTTGGTTGTCAGATGTAGAAAGTATTATTGACAAAACCTACAAGACAGTTTTCTTTTTGGATCATTTTGAAGCTTTATATCAGCGATGAAATGAATGGAAATTGAGAGTGCGAGATTGTAAAATGATGAGTGAGTTCAAAATGAATCATCTCGGATTCACACCAGATCATGTCACGAGCATTGATTGGTCGAGTTATTCACTATTCCGCATTAGCCTGGTTGATTCAAGTGCAAATTATCTCAATAGACGAGAAAAAGTTCTGAGTGTGTCCACTTCTCATGACTCGATCCGCTAAAAATTCGACCAGTTTTTTGGACAGTAACAACGGGGAAAATGCTCCAAAAAGAAAACTGCCTTGTAGGTTTTGTCAATAATACTTTCTACATCTGACAACCAAAAATTAGATTTGTAGCTTCACGCATCGCAAAGTCCGCTATCAGGCGAAAAATTTGCCCAATTGTTTTCGAAATTTCGCGCCGATCATTCAATCTGCCCAATATTCGGGGCATTATTGTTACATCGTTATGTCATCTCATATGACAAATTTGGGAGATGTAGCTCGTCGTAGAGCAAAGATATACTCATTTTTCAAAAATTTGGAGGTTTCGCAAAATCGATAAATCGATATTCCCAGAGATTGCGAAATCGGTCCAATGCAGTGGATTCTATGCACAGGCAGTTGTGCTTCCACCACACGAAATGGGGCATCATAGGAAATATCTGCGTACCCTACATAATTTTTCCTCGATCTCAAATATGAAGAATGAATACCGTATCCAGAGCTCAGTGGCTGTATCAACCGTGGTGCTATATGCGCATTATGTTTACCTACCGATCACTCCAAACAATGAGTCGATATCTCATCCTAGAAGAAAGTTATGGCAAAAACAATTTTGTTGCAATACTTTTGCACGGTACTGTAACTATGAAAGAAATTGGGAATTTTCTAGAACAATCTTTGGATTTGTCCATAATATTATAAAAACAAAATACATTTGAAACATACCGCATTGACAATAAGTTTGGTGAACCGGCTATACAACTTGGTGTCCTTTAACAATCCGTCCATTCGCCAGTTAATGAATAGCAGCTTAGAGCGATCCGTCTTGCTCAACTTCTCAATAATTTTCGCAATAATCTCATTGGGAAGTTCGAAGAATGGAAACTGAAATTTAATTTGCAATCTCTGTATCGCGCATAATGATTTAGCGTACCGGTGTCACTATTTTTGCGCGCTTAGTGAACTCGTGGAGAGGGCGGCTCAGTGACATGTTCCTTGAATTATCCTAGAAATACATTGTAAAAGAAGACTGCGATTTTTTCTTCCGAAAACAATAATTTTATAAAATAAAATAAATAAGTTGGCATAATTATAATGGGAACAACTGAATGGCCACAGTGAACGATTTAGTGTTATCATTTGAACGAACACATCAAACTAATACTAGAAAATAATAATAGAGATATCGGAAGTTCGTTTAATCAAGGGACGCCCAGTGGAGTAAATCATCGAAAATCGCAGTAATTTTCATTGTACTACACAAAAATCAGACATTTTTCAAATAAGATCATTATCATAATAAATAGCGAAGGCGTTAAATGGACACTCATTGAATGTTGGTTACATCACAGAATAGAGCAACCAACGAAAAAGAGAGAGGAATATTCAAGATATTGACAATGACGCTATTTGGAGGGCTGCCAGAGGGTTGTAAGACTTCTGGCAGCCATATTACGGCCATATTGCGCGTTTTATGCAATATCCAATTCGAAAATGTTAATGCTGGCTTCAGATCACTCCCGCCAATTGCGCCGCGCACACGATTAGTCTGCGTGTGCGTTGCAATCCCTAGTTCTCCTCCTCCATGTATTGCTCAAAAACACGTTTGGAATTCGCGCTTGTTTTGCAACATAGATACGCGAATCTGTATTTATATTTGCGGAGCAGTGAGAATAATCATTTAATGGCAATACTACGATAAACGATAACTTTTCGCGACGAAAAAGTTAGATCGAATGTTTGACACGGTGAAATCGGTGGAAAGGATAGGGGAGTACAGACAAAAAAACTGCAATCAGTGCTGTGGAGGGTCGAAGTATCTCCTCTTCTTCAAGAAGGTGAGTATTAAACCGACGATTTAGACATTTCCAGTCGTTGTACTCAGTCTCCCACGACATTTTATGTACTATATCCCATGCTGAATACATTATAATTACTTAATGTAAATATAGTAATAAAACAAACTGGTTCAGGTACTGTAATAAAGTGGCAAGAAAATTTAAAGGCTAAGATAACAACTCGTAGTGAGCTCACTTCGCATGGTTTGCAGTGATATATTCTGTCAATAAACATGACGGTTAATACAAATTATAGGAAACTAACTCTGCGTGTTCAGATACATGTAACAATTCTAAGCCTTTCGATGAAATGTGTGATATTACATTTGTATAATATTATACAATGATATACAAATTTACAAATTAAAATTTCTGAAGTCAAAAATCAGTTGCATATTTTGCGCATACAAAACAAATCATGAACTTAATAATTTCCATGCATATTAATTAATTAAAAGGTAAGAAGAACAATTCCATCGATTTCGTCTCATCGGGTAAGATAATGGGGCTCCCATCAGACCAATAATAATCCTTGCTGCAAACATTATTTTTCGAAAATTCACTTAACAATTATTCAACAACAAACTGAAAAAAATCAAAATTTCAACTCTTACGGATTGGTTTCCGATAGTTTTTTATATCCGAATTTCGTCAACAGTTGTTGATTCGCATACGAAGTTGCTTCCGATTGAATTCCTCCGAAGCCATCAACCTGAAATTTTAAAATCGAAAATAAAATTACATTTCTCGAAACAAAACACTCCTGCTAAGCATTGAGTAGATTTCGTATTTCGAGTCAATCGGCCCGTTTAATCTGTCAGAAAATGTGCGTGAAAAGTTGCGTAAAAAGTTCACGAACGAACTTCTGAACTTTTTGCGCAAATTTTCTCGCACATTTCTTTTCAGATTAGACAGGCCAAATGTGTCTCAATTGCATCATTTTCTCGAGCAACTAATTCAAAATGGTCCACTAACGAGAGATCATAGGAAATGAAGAGATGACGACACGAAATATTTAATGTAAACCTTAAGCTGTTCGATATTCAGCAGTGAAGTCAGGTGGCCGGCAATTCCCTGACGCTGGAATCGCGGATCCACGAACGCGACCTCTTGGTGGAGAACCTGTTAAATGTTCGATCATATCTGTTGGATTGACCATTGAATAAAATGGAACAATATCTGAAGCTGCATCCATAGTTAAGCCACACAGTTATTACCTTCTCGACATGTGGATAAAAACTCCACATCTTCTGTTTCAGGTTATCCAGGATTCTTTCTGAGAAAACACTCAGGACATGCGGATCCAAAAACAAGATTTACCGTGAATTTGCATGTTCTCAGGCATTGAAGCAACATCAAGCATGAACGGTTCGAAATCCTGAAACAAACGTGAATATTGTAGCACACTACTTCAGTGTTTATCTTGCTACATTTGAAAAGTAATAATGTATTTTCAGCCACTTCATCAAAATGCATGGAAATATTGCGAAATACCTTTGTATTTTCTCTATGAGAGACGGAATACAAATTGAATCCAGCCAACTGAAAACCAATGTTGATGATTCATTTAATGCTGATTCAAACCTTTCCCGTAGCTTTATCGTAGACCACTACGGAATAGGGACTGTACAGAGAACTTTCCACTATCCATCTGAACAAATCGTATGAGTGTTCTCTGGTGAATTTGAATGCCTTAAATGTAATTTTCATATTTTATTTTAAAAAATAATAATGTATGACCTTTGCGTGAGGGCAAGCGTTGATAAATCCGTTAAGAGCGCATTCAATCAGGAATGGCGCGTCTTCAATCACTGCTTGACGAACAGAAAACTTGTCGGAAAAGCTCGTCATTTCGCAATAGAGAATCAGTCAGACGAAAGGATGGCACCACTGGGGTTGATGGGCGACTAGTGACTGAATGGTTATCAATGATGAGAAGATTGCTTTATGCAGGCTTCGTAGTCGATTTCTTCAGATAATATTGGGAACTAGGAAGTATGGAAAATTAAGATAACGTTAACAAGTGCCGGAAATTAATGAATCATCACTGATAATTGAGAATTGACGACTTATGAGCTCGATATGCGATGAAATCGACTTATTGCTCGGAAAGTCGCTGCGTGGCATACCACATATCTCGCCTATAGAGTGCATGCATAAAAAATCGCGAACTGACTTGACCTCGCACTTACCGAACAATACTGTACACGATGGTCACTAAAGTTCGAATAGTGAGTGTTCGTCTCTTCCTCCTACACCCTCCCCCCTCACTGGAGGGCGGGCGGGAACGTG
Source organism: Pristionchus mayeri (assembly GCA_036245805.1). Lineage (NCBI taxonomy): Eukaryota > Metazoa > Nematoda > Chromadorea > Rhabditida > Neodiplogasteridae > Pristionchus > Pristionchus mayeri. The sequence goes on along the minus strand of BTRK01000002.1, from coordinate 3,744,702 downwards.
CTAGGAAAGAACAGAATAATACCCGGAATTCGCACTCCTATAAGCGCCACTCTCACTTCTCGAAAAAAAGTTACAAGAAGGAAATGACTCATTATAAATTCTTTTCGGCATTATGCATGACAAGCATTTAATAATTGTGAATATGGCAGGGACTGGGCAAGCTGACATTTTGAGCTTTAACCAATTAGTTCATAAGAAATATATGAACGACCATAGGAAATAGTTTCCATACAATCGATGAACAAATATGTGTCTAGAGCGACCTCGTCTAGACAAATGACTCATCAAATAAATTGTATATGCCGACATTGTGTGCATCATAACAACACATTACACACCAACATTGCCATTGTCAACAAGCTCGAACGGAATTTAATACGAAATATTTTAAATTTAAAATGCAAAGAAATGCATTCATGTTTTATATGGAGGGGTGTGGTGCGGCTGGGAGGAAGAAAAGATACTTGATTGGCGTCATCTCATGATCCTTCTCACTCATTCTCACAAGAGAACGTGATAAAGAAAGAGTTGCGTTGGTCACTTTTTTCTTCAGTGGATTAGTGGGCTAGTATGTTTGCTAATTGATGAACAAACAATGTTGAGAAGTTTTCAACTTCAAGCGTATGTCATCGCTCTTTTCTATATCCTTCGATTTCGACTTCCGATGAAAACATTTATCAAAAATTTAGATTAAAAATACAAATAGCAAAGATTTGAATTGTAGATGCTGAGAATAAAAAAGGAAAATATTGAATATTTGGATAAACAAATTAATTTACACAATCTCCGTTTTATATGTTCCATTCCGAACTTTCATCGCGTATTTCCCGACTTGGACTTGCCTATCTTAAATTTCCAGTCGAGGTGTTCTTGCAATCAGCACGGACTTCTTATCGTTATGATGTATGCACTGAAATTGAACTATGACTAGTTCATATGATCAATAAATCGCAAGAATAAATTGGCCCACTCCTCCCTCCTCCTCTACATCACTCATTTCTAGGTATCATTCCCTGATTTTCGGTTGCACAATCCCTTTCTGATGGGAAGGGATAGAGGGGGTGTGAAAATTATCAATGAAGTGCCAATAAATTAATGTAAGCAAACAACTCAACATAAGTAATTGCTCAGCGTCCGAAAGCGAAAGCTGTGGAATACATCCACTAAAAATGAGGCGATCGCATAGTTCGTTTAGCATTTTTTGAGCGAGAGAAACTATATTAATGGGAACCATAGGTTTTGAGGGAGATCCTGTTCCATCAGCGCTTCCGCAAGCAAAAATGTTAATTTTATTGGCAATTGCTGCCAATTTAATCAGAAGCGGTGCATACTCTAAAATTAGATACTGTTAATTATTTTAACTAATTGAGTACAACTCACCCATGCCGAAGCCGAAAGTGAAATACATAACATCACTTATCTGGTATTTTCGGACCATGTCAATGTATGGCGCCAAGTCAATGTAGCTGTAAGTTTGTTTCTTTTTCCATTGTTCCAGTTGTTTTCTTCTGATTAGTAAAAGTTGTAGTTTACCTATCCAGATGATATTTTATGTCCATATAAAAGGACGCAGTCATAATAGTCCCTCCGGTAAATGCTTTCGAGCACATTACAACAGAACTCGGCCAAGTGTTGAAAAGGACAACCATTTCGAATTTAGTCCTTTGAATTAGTTCCTTCAAACACTCGAAAAAATCTTCGCATTTTTCCTTACTCAGCTTCGTTTCCAGCAACTAAAAATGATTGTTAATATTGCAAAATTTTGGCAACCAAAATTTGCACTTTTCTAGTTTCGTGCCAAGCCACGCCCTTCTCCGCTACATGACCCAATTTTACTCATATTTCCACTTCCCTGCACAAGACAGGAACTGGTCTCCCCCTCTGTGAGAGGAAGCAACATGTTCCATCTCCTGCTCAGCATACACATGTGCGGACAACGGGCTAGGGCCTGGCACTGATCTATAAAAGTTCCCGAAAAAATGCATTTCACTCACATGATCATAGCCCGATCCGACCCTGGCTTTGCATGTCAAAACACAAGACTGGGAAAGCCCAATCTTAGCACACTTTCCATACGAGATGGGACATATAATCATCCAATACAATTAATATATGAGACCGTTCGCGATAGATTCGACGAAGCCTCGGAACAGCCCAAAATACGTACCACATGAAAACATGTTTTCTGGGGTAGTTTTAGATGCTGAACATCGTAGTCCACTTCATTTTGCATGAATCGCTCATTTGGTGTCGGTGTGGTGCCACTTCACTTTCGGCCAAACCTACTTTCTTTGTCGTATCATCTTTGAAATACACGGTTTGAGAACGAAATCTCGCGTACCCAAGTAGAATTTCATGGCGAATCGAACGGTGTATTTCAATGATCATGAATGTTTCTCGCTATCGAGAAAAATCGATTTTTTGACTCGTTGAAGTGCGAGAAGAGAGACCTGAATCATGAGAACCGCATTTTCACGCTGATTCGAATGATATAGGCATGTCTGGGGTTTGGAGGTGCCTCGCGAGCGCGATGCCTATTCTTCTGATTTTTACCCCTTTTCACTGTGGAAAAGCGGAATGAGAGGGGGGAATTCATCGAGAAATGATCCTCCCTCTCATTCTTCGCCCTCTAATTCCGCTTTTCCACAGTGAAAAAGGGGAAAAAGTCAGAAGAATAGGCATAGCGCTCGCGAGGCATCTCCAAACCCCAGACATGCCTATATCATTCGAATCAGCATGAAAAAGCGGTTCTAATGATTCAGGTCTCCTTTCTCGCACTTCAACGAGTCAAAAAATCGAGTTTTCTCGATAGCGAGAAACATTCATGATCAATGAAATACACCGTTCGATTCGCCATGAAATTCTGCTCGGGTACGCGAAATTTCGTGCTACTATCATGTATTTCAAAGATGATACGACAAAGAAAGTATGTTTGGCCGAAAGTGAAGTGGCACAACACCGACACCAAATGAGCGATTCATGCAAAATGAAGTGGACTACGATGTTCAGCATCGAAAACTACCCCAGAAAACTTGTTTTCATGTGGTACGTATTTTGGGCTGTTCCGAGGCATCGTTACGATTTGTTGAATCTATCGCAAACGGCCTCATATGGTTATCCTGAATACCTTGTTAGTGATGGATTGTTAGTGAAAGTAGATTATTCGTTACCGATATGGTGACTTGTTTGACTATCGTATGTCTCGTCTTGACAGAGTCATAGATGATTTGCTGTGCATCACTGCAGCTCTAAATGAAATACAATGACAATGGTTGATTGATTGATTGAAAAATCAACTTTATTGGAGAAATAATAGTACAATGACATGAAATGAAAACGGTAAAATTAAATTATCGAAGTAAACTAATAAAATATAACACGTGTATCACGAGTAAGTGGATGGAAAATTACCCCCTCGGGAACATTTTCAAAAAAGTTCGCCCAGATTCGGCTCGTATTACAGTATTAGCATGCACTAGATGTAAGATTTCGATAAATATGGTTCATAGGTCCCAGAGCCGGCTTTCCATTTAAAATCGATCAAACTAAGATGCAATACTACCCTTGTCATGACTTTTTGAAAGAACAATATTAATTGTCCCAGAACCGGCTTTTAGGAATTTTCCGGTTTGGCATCCGGCTATGATGTATCTCAGCTCCCAGATGAGCTAGAAAGATGGCACTGGAGAAATGTGTAGAAAATTATTTCCAAAATATTTTATGTTCCAGAACGATTAGATAAACATTGGATTCAGGCGAATGAGAAAACCACTTTTGACTAAAAATTAAAATTATTTTCTCTATCAAGTGGCAGAGTGATACAATTTTTTAATGCAGAATATGGATGAACATGTGCCTATGTATAATATAAAAATATAAAAACCCAATTCAAGGCGGCTTGTACTTGGCAATTTTTACTCAAACATGCAACTATGAAGAAAAAGTGAAAAAATGACTTTCTTGAAACTCTGATGTTTGTTCTGAAACTCTGTGTTCTTGTAACATTCAAATATTGTTGTTGGTGAAAAGTATGAGTAGAAAATCGTGTTTTGGAGCATGGTTGTACAAGCATTTTCTGATTACAAATTTATATTCAAAATTTTTCACAGTTTTGAAATATCTTGTCACGTCGCGCTCATCCTCAAAGAACAAAGCTCCAAAACACGATTTTCTACTCATACTTTTCACCAACAACAATATTTGAACGGTACAAAAAGAAAAATCAGAGTTTCGAAAAGGTCATTTTTTCGACTTTTTCTTCATAGTGGGAAGTTTGAGTAAAAATTGCCAAGTACAAGCCGCTTCGAATTGGGTTTCTATATCACGCCATTCACGAGAGAATCGAGCTAAAATCGCCATTCCTGGGAATGGAGCTGAAATCGTGAAATGGGCTCTAACCGGTTTTGGGTATCCTGAGGCATGTCTGAGTGACCCCCGAAATCTTTTTGTGCAAACTTCATTTTGGAGCTCCCTAGGTGGGGTCGGATATCGGCATCACCCACTTTGAGAGCACTTTTGTTGGATAAGGTGTAAGATAGAGCAAAATTGACCTCTGAGTGACCCCCACTCATTTTTTGAGCTACAAACCAATTTCTCTAAAACTCATTTTTAACGTTGGTACAATGTAGGTCAATTTTCTCAAAAATGTAGGTAAAGCAGCAGCTCAAATTTTCAGAGTAGATGCAGCTCAGCGAGAGCTTTCCAATAAGTAGTTTTCGAAAAAAATACGATTCGGCTGGTGTGAGTTTCGCCCTTTTAACTTCTTCCGTATCGTTTGAACTTTATTTTCAACGGGGATATCGATAGGAAATCGATCATTTTCGGCCGATCGTTCCTAAAAGAGCGGCGTGAAATTAATTCGCCTGTTGAAAATAAAGTTCAAACGATACGGAAGAAGTTAAAAGGGCGAAACTCACACCAGTTTTAGAGAAATTGGTTTATATAGATCGATAGAGCTCAAAAAATGAGTGGGGGTCACCCAGAGGTCAATTTTGCTCTATCTTACACCGTTTCCAAGAAAAGTGCTCTCAAAGTGGGTGATGCCGATATCCTACCCGTCCAAAATGGGAGCTCCAAAATGAAGTTTGCACAAAAAGATTTTGGGGGTCACTCAGACATTCCTCAGGGTGCCCAAAACCGTTTAGAACCCATTTCACCATTCCCATGCTCAGCTCGATTCTCTCAAGAAAGGCGTGATATTTTTATATTATACATTAGTCCGGCTGCCCCCCGCCTTCGGCGGGGGCCCCGTCCTAGCGGCGTTCCACTATGATCACGACAAATGAATTATTCAGAAACGGACTAGCAGAAGTGTAAAAGTAGAAAGCATGGAGTATGAACCTGTTATCCTCTTCAATGATGATCTCGAAGGAGCCATGCTTGAATGTGTGTCTGATATAGCACAATCAATTATCAATGACTCATAAATTATCGTATTACTCGGTTTGAAACATTTATTCTCTATTCATCGTGAGTGTAACAGTTCAAAATATAAACTCAATTTTATTGACTATTTTTTTCTATGATCACACCGTAAAATCAATAAAAATAGTAAGGAAAAGGAGGAAGAAAAGTTGCGCATGTGTTTCGCCCCGTATACACCCATTTCTTCAGTTTTTTACACCCTCCCATCTTCTCCTTTTTTCACCTTTTCACATCTGGCAGGGAGAAACAAAGAAATGTCGCCACAGAGCAAAGGCGATCGTACGAGGGACGCGACCGAGTTAGTGAAAATGAAAATGAGGAAATAAAGGGACGATAGTAAAAGCAAATCGTTTCCGGCGACTGTGAAAATAAGTATATTGAAGAACGAAACAACACTTGAAAGTGTTGATCGCATAAGGGCGGTCAAAATAATAGTGATTGCCCTCACAAAACTAACCCAAAGTACTGATGGCTGTCAATATTGATAGAATATAGCACAATGATCGAGGAAATTAGTGTTAAATAAGGTCAATAATGTGGCGAAAAATATGGCAACAGAGGTTGCATCGATGCGGAGTCGAACCCATGACTTCAGGTTCCTGGGTCTAGAACACACGTGGTTTGACATAGCATGCGTGCGTGCGCAGTGTAAGCAGTTCAGCGCGATTGTGCTCGGAAAAACGCTAGCAACATCTTTCGGAACATTTTAATTGCTTCACACCCATCAGATAAAATGATCAGAATTGCATGGCGAATCTAATGAACATGGTCTCCACCTCCACACTTTTTTCATTCAAAATATTGAATTAGCAGGCCACATTTTAAAATTCATGACAAATGAATGCAATAGGCGTGATCAGCGTGAAATTCTGATTAAGGGGTCCAAATTTCAAGATTTTAGCTTCACTTTCACCGGAGATATGGCTGAAAACCCGATTTTTGGTGAACCGGACCCGGTACCATACTGGTACCCAGAGGTCAAATTTCGAAAAACCGAAAACGCCAGTTTGCTCAGAATCGAAAATAACCCCTAGGGCCGAGTTTACAGCAATGTCATTTTTTGAGCTGTGCAGAACACTATGGAGGATTTGTTGAATCTATCGCGTCCAGCGTCATATACAACTTCTTGTAATGTTGGGAAATCAGTTTATCATATTGTAATGCATTCATCTTACCATTGTTTGATTAGATTAGTGATCTTCTCGCAGGAGATCATACAACTTGTTTTTAAAAAGTTTCTGGTTGATTTTATGTGATCACCCAAGGTAGTTAAGAATGAAATAGATAGACCAATACCGACATGGTCGGAGAGGGGAATGTCAGGCATCACTGATTTGATGAGAGGAGAGTTGCATAAAGCCAAATCAAGGATGTTTTCCCACGGGTCGGAAAATCAACAAACTGATTGAAATGTTTTGCAGTAATGAGATCTAGGAATGGGATTAAGGAATTGGTCGGAGAGGAGTACGTGTACCAGTCAATAGAGGAATAGTTGAATTCGCCAACTATTATTAAAGGATGTGGGAAATCGTAAGATGTAGTCAGATAGTCTAAGAAGGGTGCATTAGATGATAGCGGGGAATTAGGGGAGCGATAAACATTAATTATTCTGAGAATATTTTTTGAAAGAGAGGCAGATGTGGAATAAATGTTTATAGTAATACATTCATATCCAGGAATAATTAGAGACGATACAAGGACAGGAAGCAGATTGGAACGCGCATATATAAGGACTCCACCACCTCTAGAATCAACGCGATCAGCTCGGGAAACAAAGTAGTCACGCAGACCTCTCAAAATAAACGCAGCACAATCGGAATAGTTGAGCCATGTTTCGGAAAGGGCGAGCACATCGAGAGTACGGTGCACGATTAATAGGATTACGGTATCTATGACGCTCCTAACGCTCCTACAGTTCGCAAAAAAAAGAAGGAGAGATTTTGACTAGAATGAGGACCGTTAGGGGGGACACAATTTAAGATGGGTTGGGGACACAATTTAAGTCAAGTTCTTCCTTGAGATGCGATATCTCAAGGAAGAACTTGACTTGTCAGCATAGTTGCCCAACACTGTCGGCGAGGTATTTTCAGACCATGAACCCCTATTCATGGTTGAGCACTTCCCCCCTCTAGGTCATAGGGGTAGCCGCCGGCGTGGGCAACTATGCTTGGCATGCATCTTTCCGATGCTCTGACGGATGTCGTGTTTTCTCGCCTACGTCTATCGAAGATATCGTGATCATGGATGCCGAAGGAAATATGACGCTCAGGTGAGTCTGCGTAGGTCGCATGAGAACGAGGACCGATGATATATAAAGTGAAGTTCACTTATTTCAGCTTGAATGAACTGGCGATCAACAACCAAGGCTTTGAACTGATGGTTTGACTCTCTTCAGTTTGCACGCTCTCTCGCAGGACAGAGAAACGAGAGAGCATGCAAACTGAAGAGAGTCAGACGATTACTCGAACTTCCAGTGAGTGCAATATCGTTGGTTGGGTATTAAGAGATATCGATGGAATATCGATAACATCTCATTTTCAAATCACATCCCAGTACTGCCCATTAGATCTTGTAGAACGTACCAACGGGAGTCGGAAAATTAACATATTGGCTGGCCCCATGTGGCTGCACCAGACTTATTGTTGGTTAAAAACACGATTTCGCGAAGGAACCAAACGAATAGAATACAGTTTTGCATAAACAGTCGATATTTTGTTTGTTTCATGTGCTTCTGTAAAAATTTCATCGGATGGGGTTGACTACAAGGAGTATTCACCGTTTTCAAAATTTTTGGTTTTCAATGCTCAGATTTTCGATATTTTTTCAATTTACGTTTAGCTGTTATTTATGCGCTGATTTAGAGTAAGTGAGATTGGTAGAGTTTAAAGAACGACAACACAGACCAAAATGCTTTCAAAAGTTGTCAAATGATCGATTTTAATAGTTTTTCCCGCCGTCAGTAATTTAAATTTTCCGCAAAAGGCCATCCACTATGTTAATTTTTCGACTCATGTTGGTACGTTCTACAAGATCTAATGGGCAGTACTGGGATGTGATTTGAAAATGAGATGTTACAAATGCATAAAAATCAGAAATGTCGAAGTTGAGAAAATCGAGTTTTCAGAAATTCTCAAAACTCGGAGTTTTTCAGTTTTATATTTCTTCCCATGTTTAGAAACTTCTAAAAAAGTTGAAAACTGATCGTAACTCACGAAGATTCTGCAAGAAACTGCGTAAAAATGGGCGAAAATAACCACTCCGACTTCTTCCTTTACTCGGGAAGCCACTTTTCGACACAGTTTTTTTAGTGAAATTTTGCGCTTAGGGGTAACTTTCAACGGGGAATCGAATAAGATAATTTAATTTGTACATTCTCGAAAAACAATTTCAGGGTGAGAATTTTGAGAATTCAACTGGTCATAATTTTTCTCTCAGATGAGCTATAGCATTTGGCTTCCAACAGTAAAAATGCTTATCTCGTCGAGATCTTTCAGAATTACTAGCTAGGTATGGGTTTGGATGATCCGTTCAAAAGTTAGAAAAACCGACCTCGACGTTGAGGCGTGCTACAGAAAACGAGGGGTCAGATACGGCCTTTTAAGGTCGATTTTCGGACTCTACGTGAAAAGTTACCCCTAGGAATATCTTAAAATCAACACTTTATTTTTCGCTGTACGGTCTCTGGTTTGTTCTCTCAGATAGTCACTCATATCACGCGTGTCGCGTCAGGATCGAATAGACCTTGGCACATTCGAAATGTCGAAAATTGGGAGAATACATTTTTCGATAGTCCTTAGGGTCCCTCACAACGTAGCGGAGAGCGTTTTGGTCGAAACTCATTTTCAACGACGTCAGACGTCGTCAAACTTTGTGAAGGTCGAAAAATGCGAACTTTGAAGAACTCTAGCAATTCAAAGGGAATTATATGGGCTCAACTTAGCACGCGAATTCGTTCATATTATCAGGTTGAATACTCCAGAGGTTATAGATCACAGAATATTGTGTTATTATTTTCGTAAATCGATTAAAATTATTGATTTTCACCACATATTATTCCCAGAATTTTTTTAACTCAATCGATTGAGCTCGAAAAGACGAATCGAATGGTATGATGTTCTCATATGCTCCCGAAGTGAGAAAGATGTCAAAATCGCGTTTTACGATTTTTCCGACCCATGCGATAGTGACCCATCTCTCGATCTACCCCCATGTCTCGCCTCACTGAGCGATTTTATGTTTGTATTTCAATTCCGTATCATTATCTAAGATTATTGAGACATTTTCATAGTAGTTCCACTATAATATTACAATTTCTTAACCAGGAAATCAAGGAAATGGCATTTAATCGGCACCCTTCTCACATCATATCTGCAACAAGGTACAGCTCAGGTACAAGATTGAGTACGTGACTTTTGCGATATATCACTGTGCTCTTCCCTGCATCTCTTCACCAACGATTGGATTGAACGAGGCTGAGAGAGGGAGAGGACCAGGGAAGCGGTCATTCTGTGCACTGCTTTCACGCACATCTGTGGCTCGTTTTTTTTCGGATATTTTACGTTTTTTTTAAAATGTACCTTCTAGTCGCGCATGTCTGGTGGCTGTTACTACAAGCAGTGTACTCCGGGTATCCATGAGACGACGGCGAGACTCACGCCTTACGGCTTCAACCTTGACTTTCTCTATTATCCTGCACTTTTGGTGAAAATTGTCCTCCGAATGACCCCAGCTAAATTTTCGAGCTCTATCGATGTGTACAAACTAGAATTCATCAAGAAGGTCATCCAGAAGGTCATTCAAGATGGTCATCCAAGAGTCGAAGGAATCGGAACTAGACGACGATGCCTTCGGGGATGAGGGAGAGGGAAATGAGGGAGACGAGGAAGAGAATGGGGGAGAAGAGGACGAGACTGTGATTGTACGAGAACATGAAGGCGAATTTATCAGTAGGGCAATTGGAGAAGAATACGAAAAGATTTACCGGTGAAAAGTACGTCTCTTCTAATAATTTCGTTATTTTATTGTCGCTCATAATGTAATATTCTTGATTATCAATTAATTAATAATGTCCTGCTACTATATGATTATATGATTATTAATTATTCATTAAAACAATATAGAGTACCAATTTAGATTACAAGACAACCATTATTGATCATCACACAAACATAAAATCGCTCAGTGAGGCGAGACATGGGGGTAGATCAAGAGATGGGTCACTCTCGCAGGGGTCGGAAAAATCTTAAAACGCCATTTTGACATCTTTCTCACTTCGGGAACATATGAGAACAGTCTTTCCATTCGATTCGTCTTTTCGAGCTTTATCGATTGAGCTAAAAAAAATTCTGGGAATAATATTTGGTGAAAATCAATAATTTTAATCGATTTACGAAAATAATAACACAATATTCTGTGATCTATAACCTCTGGCGTATTAAACCTGATCATATGAACGAATTCGCGTACTAAGTTGAGCCCATATAATTCCCTCTGAATTGCTAAAGGTCTTCAAAGTTCGCATTTTTCCACCTTCACAAAGTTTGACGACGTCTGACGTCGTTGAGAATGAGTTTCGACCAAAACGCTCTCCGCTACGTTGTGAGGGACCCTAAGGACTATCGAAAAATGTAAAAAGAAGCGGGGGTCAGATTATGTGCCAACCACTCTTGGATTTTATCCGATCCTTACGCGACACGCGTGATATAGCTATGCATAGGCAAAGTTCGACTGAACACGCCCGGTAAATCGTTTTATAAGGTGTGAAATATCGAAAAAAAAGGATACTTTTAGATACTTTTCTCGTTCAATTGTCCAAACTCGTTCGGTCATTGGGTATACACTAACAATTCACAAATGACACCAGTGTTGGAAACAACTATTTGTTCCGCGTGGTCAATGGGGACTGGCCTCGACTTATTCTTGGACTTTTCTCGAATAAGCTGGAAAAACTCCAGATACATAATCGATGGTATGACGGGTATCTCGATATAAGTGTATTTTACCATCTAAGTGAAGTTTGTTTTAAATTGAATACTATTTTCGAGAAAGGATGGCTTCGCAAAGTGAATTTCCACACCTCGAAAAAAGAATGTACACATTCTTGCGAATCGATTATCATTTAGGATCCATTAACATGATAAGTTAATGGAATATCATGATTGCAGTTATTTGATCTTAATGAGTAAATAGTATTGGTTTCGCACAGTTTCAGTGAACGCATCAACGATCGTCAAAATTCACTAAATAATATCTATAACATATGAGGTAAATCAATTTTCAAAACAAAAATATCACCTTTTCAGTTGATAACGCCTTCAACGACTACATTACGTTTGTTGAAATTTAAAATCTCTCGAGAATGTCTGAATTTTTCGTATCCGCTTGACGATATCTAGTTTTTCTTCAACCTAATCCGCATCAGAGCGGCGAATTTATGGGTACGACCGGTGATGAAGAAATCGCTGTGTTGTTGCGCATGCTGTGTCTTTCTCACTTCCCGGTTGGAACCACTTGCGGTTCAACTGCCGTAGAAAATAGAGAAAGTGCGACCTTGCGTGCTCACTTTCACGCTCTTTGCGTAGCTAGTGTTATTATCAACCCCCGTTTAGATGGGTCGCTCGTCTTATCTCCGTACTTCGCGTTCTTAACCCATATTGTATTTTACATCTATGTAATTGTCTTATTTATCGCTCAATTGATAGGTGCAGTCCATATTCGACTTTCGAGCAAGCATTCTTATATTTTTTAATGTCTAGACCCCCGCCAATGGTACGACTATACTAGATGATAAGCACGCTTCTGATAAGGGTTTCAAGTTTAAAATTATTTTCTGGTATGTTTCAAATTCGATAAATAGTAGATGAGTTTATAAGCTATTAAGAACTTACTCGAAAACTTACTCGAAAAGCAAAATTAACCAGACATAAAATCGATGCTTTGGTGAGAGGATGCTGACGATTTTTAGATCGGTATGGGAGATAGAAAAGTGCGGCGTCTCGCTCCCACTGCTTGATCATTGATAGGTTCCACTTTAAATCTGCTGACAGGTCACAGTGCACAACCTATCGAAAACATGGTGCAACCTTGAATGGTTTTTTTTCAATCTTCCCGCAAAGTACTGAATCACCTCCACTGGCGCCACCATTTCGTTCATGGGCATTGCCTTTGTTACTGTTCACTTTATTCCCTTTATCGAGTTTGATTGGCATGTGCACCACATCTGTTGTGCGTTATAGAGCAAATGATCTCTGTTTCAGAATGAACGCTACAATTAATTTATCTCCAGTTCGAATGCTCTGTCAATCGTAAGGAGCTACAATTTCAGCAATTTCGCATTGCAATGTTTTGCTGTTACAGGGCTTTCGCAAAATTCAGCATTACAAGTTGCGCGAAATCACAAAGCGTGACCGTTCTACCTTCTTCCAAAGACAGCTCAACCGCCAGTGCTGTCAAGGAGATACGGAGCTCAGCAAATGTGAATTAATGAGCTTTGTGAAACGATAAATTAACGATTTTTGATTACTATTTGAAGGTTCTCGTAACAGAACAACGCGCGGACGTGCCTACAGTTGCGAGAAACATCGCAAACGAGAGGAAGGTTTGTTGTACGTTCAAAATATACATTTACGGTTTACAATTTTTGGAGATTGTTATTTACGGCTTCTTCAGGATAACGAATCCTCATTCATGATCTACAACCTGGACGCATTGTACGACCGGTACAAGCTGTGGATGCGTGAGCTGCCCCAAGTTGAGGTAAACATACCGATATCATATCGTTTTTGGTCCATGGTTATCCCGAATCAAGACTAATGTCCATATTATAATTTACCTTTAAAGTTAATTATGTATAAAATGAAGAGCCGAATTGCACATTCAAATGACTGATCAGTGATCTTCGATCTCAGCCCTTCTACGCGGTCAAGTGCAACAGCGATGAGATGATATTGCGGACTCTCGCCTCGCTGGGTACTGGATTTGACTGTGCATCAAGAGTGGAAATGGATTCGGTGAGTTTTAAAAGCGAACATAATTATATTTCTCAATGTTATGAAGCTCCATATTAACATGAAACAATACAACGTGAATCGACAGGTGCTACGACTGGGTGTGGCTCCTGAGCGCATCATCTTCGCGCATCCATGCAAGCCCCATTCATTCGTATGCAAAATTTAATAAAATTTGCAAAATGATAAAGATTAAAACCTAAAGATCTTTGCCAGATTTCTCACGCATCTCAAATGGGCGTGGGCGTGATGACCTTCGACAATCCAGAGGAGCTGGAGAAAGTCGCCAGTCATCATAAGCGCCCCAAGTTCGCCGTAGCGGAACTTCTTTACGCGTTACCTATCAATTTCGTAATCCGGTCATAACAGAGTAATACAACGCATTAAGTTAACAATTAAATTTTCTCAAATGTTAAATCCAAATTTCGCTTCAGACTGATTCTTCGAATCGCTACTTCCGACCAGACAGCGAAGAACCGACTCAGTATGAAATTCGGAGCCGACCATGAGCTGGTACACAATTAGAAGAACTTCGATTTTGAATATAACATGGATTTTTTAATCGATTTGAGACCGCACCAAATATGCTTCATCGCGCCGCCGATATGGGAATTCCTATTGTCGGCATAAGGTAAAGGTGCAAATTATCATGAATTTCTAGTCCTGAACCACTTTGTGCAAAAAATGTGTAGGCACTAGGAATATTGATTAGCTACGCACATAGAACGAAATCTTCTAGCGAACCCGCATGCCTATTATAGTTTTCACGTCGGCAATGGATGCAACGACCCCGCTGCGTACCACACGGCTATCAATCATTCGAGGTGAGGAGTAGATAAACGAGAATGCGCCATCAGACATACATTTCGTAAAGATTGACGAAAAGGTGCCGAAATATTGTAAAGACTGAAGGCTGATAATTTGATTTCTCAATAATAATAGGAACCAAAAATTAACATGCAAATACATTATTAGATAACAATTTAGCGATAGGCACTATATGTCAGTTATTTGACAAAATGTTTGGTTCAGGACACTGTTCGACATTGGACGCTCACTCGGGCATAACATGGAGCTCGTGGATGTCGGAGGAGGTTATCCGGGGGATGACCAGCATCCTACAACATTCGAGAAGGTAAGTCGGCTCGGTTTCGAATACGGTCGATAATATGCTTTCCAATAATGAAAGAGGGAATGCAATGATTGCACTGGGAATTTAATATGAACTATTTATCAGATTGCTGCGGTCATCCGCTCAGCGCTTGAACAGTATTTTCCTGAACGAGATAAAATCCGAATTATTGGAGAACCGGGACGGTAAGTTGCGTATCTTTAATTAATTAACTGAATAAATATCAGATTTTTCGCCATGAAGACTTGTTCATTGGTGACGAGCGTAATGGCGCGCGCTGTTGTATCTGCCTATCGGATAACCAAGAACAGTGAAATATTTAGTCCTTTTCACAAAATCAACTATTCCTAATCACATTAACGACTAGTATCAGCAACTGAGTGCTTTGCAGCTAATTTTATGAAGATGAACGGATATATGTACTACATGAACGATGGCGTATTCGGCAGCTTCAGCAATAACATTTCCTACGACGAGCGGCCGAGCGGCAAACCACTCTTCGTAAGGAATATTTTGAATTTTAGTGATAAAAAATTATTAACGTGCTTATTCAGGAGAGAGAAGGAGAGCTTTACCCGTCAATTATCTGGGGACCAACCTGCGACTGTATTGATAAGATTGAGGTGGAAAATGTTTTTAAAAAAAGTGCTTTTTTTTTAAAATAGTGTATCGATAAATTTAAAATATTCATAGGCTTATAGGACAACAAAATGATGCGGGCGCTGGATGTCGGAGAATCACTTATCTACAAGGTGATCAATCTCCGATACTGCATAATCAACAGAATAATTAACTAAACAATCGAGTAATAAATCGAGTAATTATAGGACATGGGCGCATATACGAGCGTGCTTGCGACATCCTTCAACGGGTTCCCGCGAGCCACACCGATTTATATGATTTCAAAAGGCACTTGGTATGTAGATGCCAAGCAAGTGATCTCGAATTTAGCCTTCAAGGACAAAAATGGAAATTGCAGGCAAGCGTGTGGATTCTGAATATTCGGCCTGTTTAATCTGTCAGAAATGTGCGAGAAAAAGTTGCGTAAAAAGTTCGCGAACTTCTGATTCTCTCCATTTCGCATGCTCTCTCTCTTTCTCTAACCAGGTCGATGAAAAGTTCACGAACTTTTCGACGAACTGTGTTCGAAAATCATACTTTTCTTTTGTTTTACTTACTTTTATAAACTATTTTTGCTTTTAACTTATGATTTCTTATAATGACAACCTTCCCTTAGCTGGAATAGCTTCAGAATACAGCGTAGTGAAAGTAAACAGGGTTGGAGTATTTTTTTCGAAAATGGGTCACCACTTTCCCCACCCTGTAATGTCAAGCTATTCCATCAGAGGGAAGGTTGTTCTTATACGCAGTCATAAGTTAAGAGCAAAAATAATTGATAAAAAAAAGTAAAACAAAAGAAAAGTACGAATTTCGAACGAATTAATGCCGGTTTTTAACGAACTTTTCAAGGAGCTGCGTGAAAAGTTAGAGAAAGGCGAGAGAGCACGCATTCTTGAGAGAGGGAAAAGGAAGTAAACAATCACTGCTTCCTTTTCCCTCTCTCAAGAACGCGTGCTCAATCGCCTTTCTCTAACTTTTCACGCAGCTCCTTGAAAAGTTCACGAACTTTTCGACGAACTATGTTCGAAATTCGTACTTTTCTTTTGTTTACTTATTTTTATCAATTATTTTTGCTTTCAACTTATGACTGCTTATAAGAACAACCTTCCCTCTGATGGAATAGCTTGACATTACAGGGTGGGGAAAGTGGTGACCCATTTTCGAAAAAAATACTCCAACCCTGTTTACTTTCACTACGCTGTATTCTGAAGCTATTCCAGCTAAGGGAAGGTTGTCATTATAAGAAGTCATAAGTTAAAAGCAAATATAGTTTATAAAAATAAGTAAAACAAAAGAAAAGTATGATTTTCGAACATAGTTCGTCGAAAAGTTCGTGAACTTTTCAACGACCTGGTTAGAGAAAGAGAGAGAGTACACGAACAGGAGAGAATCAGAAGTTCGCGAACTTTTACGCAACTTTTCTCGCACATTTCTGACAGATTAAACAAGCCGATTGTGTCGATCATCCAAATAAATTAAAATTTGATAAATGAATTTCTCATATTCCTTATCACAAGATAATGTAGATGCGAGGATAAATGCAATCTCGTTACAATGGTGTTAATGTCATCGAGATTTGATCAAATGTATTGCAGTTATGCTTGGAAGGCCTTAACATAAGAAACATGACTATGGTGTGCATATCATCGAGACCGTAATCGATAGTGATGAGGGCGAACACGTCTTCGCAATGTTTTCATAATGTAGCGAAATGCATCATGTAAGTGTATGAAACAAGAGATAATTTAGAAAATCGCTGCGAAGTGTACATGTGATCAATGTACTTTATCTCATATAATCTTCGAGCTGCTCGCTCGTTCTCTGTGGTTGCTCAGCCTTGCGGATTCTCGGCTGGCGTCTGGGCTGCAGCAGCAGGGACGAGTGGCGATGGGGGAGTCGCAGCAGAAAACAGTTCGGGGAGTAAATTGACATGTGAGAATCGTTAACATTCTAATTCGTCTTGAGTTTCAGGTATTGCCCTTTAAAAAAGGGTTACCAATAAACAGAATCATGGACTCTCACAACGATTGTACTGCATGCTGAGTACTGTACGGTGGCTTTCCCTAAATTCTGCGCAACGCACTATTTGCCTAATTCGACTATATCTTTATGTAAATTACATTAAACTCGATCGCACAATCCATATTTTCACATTAAAAATCCATTAAACTCAATAATAACGAAGAAAAGCGATGCTAAGCAACGTGGTGTAATGCAGCGTGCATCTCGAAATTCCGTCTTTTCCTAATCCAGCGGCATTTTACTCAATCAATGGCTTGAATAGCTACAGTATTTTCCATTTGCCTGCATTTTCAATGAACTTTAGAAATTAATTTTGCAACTTATAGACATTTATTTAACATGAAACCAAGTGATTTCTGATCGGAAAAGCGCCCTCTATAACCCCATGGTGCCAGTTTGTTGTCCGCGAGACTCGTGGGAACCCTTTTTTTAAAATGAGTAGTGAATTGTGCCGATAGGGTAAGACAGAGATTGCATAAATGCGAGTGATGGTCAATATGCTTTGCTCTCCACATCTTTGTATGCACAGTTCAGATGAGTGAGAGCATGGGCATTTTATGGGGGGGGGGGGGGGGGTGACAACTGCACAACAAATCGCCGTTCGCTTGCGGTTCGACGTAGCGATTGGGGAGTTGCTTCATTGTTACCAGTATGTGCTCCCCTACATTTGCATATATAAATATTGTTACCAGGCGAACATGAGTTTCACTGCAAATCAGCGTATAAGGGGGTCATGGAATGTACATTTCCATGACCCCCTATACGTTGAAAGACATGATCGCGTCGTAACAAGATTTATATATGCAAATGTAGGGTAGCACATACTGGTAACAATGAAGCAACTCCCCAATCGCTACGTCGAACCGCAAGCGAACGGCGATTTGTTGTGCAGTTGTCACATTTTATAGAGTCCTTCCTTATTTAGAACTCTATTGCAAAACCACAGGTCAACTTGATTGGTGAGATAATTGGAAACAATATTCGGCTTACGAAACACGCAGTGTGATAGTGCACTGATCGGTAACCTCCCGGGTCACACCATAAAGCATCCGAACATGGAACATGCGAGTGAGCAAGCTATCGCGCTCATACAGAAATTCGTTTGTTATAACAAAACATCGTTTTAAAATAAAGCCAGTTTGCGATTCTTCAAGATAAAACGCGAAAAGAGGTTACGGTACAACAATTTTTAAATCGATTAAAACTGCTTTGACAAGTTTAGCACGTGGAACGCAATTGTCCCCAAAGAACTGTTTCAGGTTACGGTAATTATATACTGCAAATCGGTACAGTAGCTTCCTGACATAATGCAAAAAGCCATTACAAACGATGGGAAATGGGAAACATCCAGTTTGTATGATGTCGTGTCCATCCTATAGCGCATATCTTGTCATCTGACCTTTTGACTTGACGGATTACTTGAGAGGGTTCACATCAAAGACTATGCTTTATGTTCTGTATTTTTGTTAGCAGCTGCTCCACCTTCCACCTCGAATCCACCTTCTTACATATTCGATTTCAGAAATGTTCTTTTGAATTCCCCCCCCCCCCCTGTATGTTGTTTATTCATCTTTCGCACGTCCGATCCCTTTAACATAACTCAATTAGCATTCACACAATGACCTATAAAAGGCTCGTCTCGTCCTCCTCCCCTCACTTCCCACATTTCATTTCACTCCAATCGGTCGGATGCGCGCGCAGTGAGGTTCGTTTCTCTCGTTTTTTCTTTTTTTCTACTTTTTTTTGTTTTTGATTACTCGTGATATCTTTAGTACATAAACACTATCACGATTTTTCCATCTCTAAATGCTATTTTTTCATTTTTCATCATTTTTCAGGACGATGATTAAACTCGCAGCACACATTTTCCTGTTCGTCCTGGCAGCGGCGCCTCTCGCCGCGCAGAAAAGCAACCTGCCTGAATGCGGAAAAATCTACGTAAGAAACGCAAACTACAGAGAATTTGTCAGGCCGCAGGAAGCATCCTTAACATAATCTTTACGAAGCCTCTTCCCCGACCCCTACCTACTCTTGCTTTCAACCTCTTGTTGGGCAACGCGCCACCCACTGGTCAGGGCGCTGGGCCTAAGCTCCGCCCACGTTAACTGGATACCCACTGGCCAAGCCTGTGCTCTCTCTCCTATGTTCTCTCGCCTATTCTCTCTAAAGATCCCTAATGACCGGTCTCAAAAGAGAAAAAGGAAGAGAAAATGACTCTGATCTTCCGCGCTTACAGTAATTTCCGACGACATGCAATTAAATTCAATATGTACACAGTCAATTTGTGTCATGGTAGATCAAAACTAAGTACAGTACCCAATCGATCGTACAGTACCCCGGATACCGTATGACGCTACCGTAACCCCGATTATCGCGAACTAACTTTATTTTCAGAAAGTCAATATACCGTACACAATCGATCCTACTGTACCCATACCGTACCCCAGTGTATAGTACCCCTTGCTACCGTAATCCACACAACTGCGGTCAATCGTAAACTGACTTCTTTCCCAAAAAGTCGTGCTCTATACCGTACATAATCGATGGTACAGTAACCCCATATACCGTATACCACTACCGTAACACATATTATCGCGAAATGACTTTACTTTTTTTGACGTCACAATCGGTACCATGCCCAATCGTTTCCACAGTAGGCAAGTAACTACCGTAACCCAATTTCGTGGGTCAAATTCAGTCCATTTGGTAAAACATTTTTTCTAAATATTTCAAACATTTTTCTAAAAATCCAAAATGGATCGTAAAATGATAATTACATATACGGTAGGATACTTAAAAATAATTTTGAGATCGATTTTGGATTTTTAGAAAAATGTATCCAATGAAGTGGGTTACGGTAGTGACGTGCATAATGTAGAATCGATTGAGCACGGTACCAGGAATTTTTAAAAATAAAGACAGTTCGCGATAATCTGGGTTACGGTAGCTGTGCACGGTATCTGGGGTTAATGTACAATCGATTGGTTACGGTATAGAGCAAGAATCAAATCATCGGAAAATGTTGTGGAAAAAGTCAATTTACGATTGACCGCAGTGATGTGGATTACGGTAGCTAGGGGTACTGTACACTGGGTTACGGTATGGGTACAGTAGGACCGATTGAGTACGGTATCTTGTATCTTTGAAAATAAAGTCAGTTCTCAATAATCACGGTTACGGTAGCGGTTATTGTACTTAGTCTTGACCTACCCATGACTTACTATCGATTTTCACAATGATGCCTTGTGCACCTCACCCCCTCACCCTCGCCGCCATTTCTGGACAGCTATGAATACGACCCTACAGTAATTACTATTTGAAATTGTCTCTATCCTACCACGATCGTGCGGTTCAATCCATTCTATATTTCCCATATTATCGCTACGAGCCCTATTTTACGCTCAATTTCAACGTTTACGCTCAATTTCAACGTTTAAAACAATAATAAAGGGAGTAATTTTTGGTTCTCGGAGGAACTTTAAAATAAATTTTAGACAATAATGTTAGGAAATTGTGCACCTCCAGCTTTTTGAAAAAAATTCTTATGAAGAGCAAAAAAAATCAGAAATGTGTTATTCCCGACTCGTGCACTACCGTTGGCGCCGCTTTTACTGAAGCAGCGGAAGCCGAAATAGTTACTAAGAACACTGAAGTAAACAACGACTGCCCTGCGATCATACGCTTCCAGTGAGATTTAAATGGTTTAAAACAGTATTGACTTTAATTTTTTAAACAAATCATTGTTTGCAGCTCGTATACGCACTACTGGATGCGCGTATCTATCGAGAGCATGAATACGCAAACTACGTCGATTATATTCTCTCATTTATCAAAATACCGCGATCTCGCAACTTTTGAATGCGTGCTTGAGAATGGACAAGTGACGGGCAAGTACAAGCTTGTCAGCACAATTGGCACAATAATACATGACATAACAAAATCAGCAACAAGTATGAACGTATATTATCGAATACTGCTAACCGAAATACACCAAACAGTTTTACTCTCGACCGAGCCCACCGAATAAAAATATTTTTTGTGCGAATATTTTCATATTATGACCAGGGCTGGCTAACGCTCTAACAGATCCAAATATTAAACGAATCTTTATTACCAAAATCAGGAACATTAATAATAGTATTTCTTCATTAAAATTGTGGACATTTCTCAAAAAAAAATTATAATTTTCTATTTTTTGCAGACTTGATCGATAAAAATGGATCACCTCTGAAATGCACATTTGAAGTAAAGCTGCTGGATCCAACTCAGAAAGTAAGCAAGTGAAAAATGCATACACATTTGGTGCATTTGGTAGACTTTTCAATCCATTGAAAAAAGTGCGGAATTAATTGGCCATGTATCTACACTTCAACGTTTAACCGTTCATTGTTTAATTAAATTCAGTAGTTCTATAGCGCTTGCATATTTCAGTAAACTGCAACCCGTACATGTTGAAGTTCATGAGAGACGAGTATTGGAATCCAGATCATGTCTACTCGAAGGTTATCAGAATTTCCTGAAAATATTCAATCTGCCCATCTGCAGCTTGAATACAGCATTGGAAGTTTCAAGTGTGATGCCACCTTCCCACGAATGGAGTAACAGCTCGATCGAGATCATCCTTGAAAAGTGTTATGAATTTACAGATATCGCTTGGAAGGTTCAGTATCGTATAAGAGCATGACAGAGATTAAGTGTGTGAATGATAAATTCACGATATCTGAGGTTAGAGTTCGAAAATAATTTATAATTTATATATTCTTTCTGGGGGCATTTGTGGGGAGATTTTGAGAAATATAAAATGAATCCCTAATTTTAGGAAGGATCGATTCCAATAGACCATGACGATCGCGTATACGTTCGATGCGTCGCTGATGGTAAATTCTTAAAGGAGGAGTAAATGCAAACGCGCGCCAGGATTAAATATGTTTCAATTAGTGAAATAACTCCCTTCAAGTCGCATGCACTCTCACTCTTTGCCTGTGCTTTCCCTGATTTGGCTCCCATCCAACTTTCGGTAACTCTGTTCGGAATGGAGATATCAATGTGACAATCGTTGGGGAGATATACGGCTTGCATAAGAAAGCTTCAAAAATGAATATTGCCTTTACTCCTCCTTTAACTGTATATTTTGGATTAGATTAGAAATGGTCAATTGCAGCTAAATTGTTCTGCAACTACAAAGTGAATACCATCCAAATGTCGAGTGAAGACTCGAAATTTACAGAGCCGGACCAAGATACTCCTAATCCTCCCAGTAAGTAAGATAGGTTCGGTAGTTAATTGAAACGATGATTTAACAGTGCCCTGATTCTCATAAGTTCCTTGAAATTAACAAGAAAGCAAAGATCGGTGCTCAGTTCAAATGCAAAAATGACGGATACCTTACGCAATGGACAATTAATCACTTGGGCAAGGACGTAGTCATAAGAAGAAAAGGAGCGGAGGTCCGCTGTGCGAAAGAGTGTAAGTTACCTGAACAATTTGAATAGAAAGTGCAAGAAAATTACAGTGAGATGTCATGAATTCAAGAAGATTCCCGTCAGCTCAGTCAGGAAAGGCACATTGGTACAATGATGTCCATACGTGTATACATAGTTTTGAGAAGCATCGACAAAATATGAGAAAAAAAACATTATATTCAGACAAATCACCTGCCGGATTGTCATGCAGGCGGATCCTTGAAGTGAACAAAAACAATGTGAAGATAATAATCAGACATTCAGGCTTCATCCATCACTGAAACCAGTCGAAGTATCCTGCAACACCGACACTGGAAAATTCGAATATACGATTGATGGAAAGGTCTTTTTGGTAGAAGATGCAACATTTGTATGTGAATGTGAGTTCGCAGTATAATCATAAATTAGTCGTCCCATGTTTAATTGGAGTACAATTCAGATCCCACTAACAATAATAATGCAATTCGAAAGCACGAGGAGAAAAAGGATGCCGCTTTCAAAGCAGGAGGAATCACTACCGCTGTCATCATTGTCGTATCATTGCTCGGTATTTAATTTTCCAAGATTTTCGGATGTTTACAATTTCCACATTTCGTGAGCATGTTCAGTTGTCGCTCTGATTCTGGTTGCAATTCCGAATTGTCGAGCCTACTACCTCAAGAAGCGAACGATGAAAAAAGACAAGGATGAGTGGGAGGCGAACAACGCAGCGAAAGATGAGCAGAAGAAGGTTGAACACGAAGAGCCAACTAAGAAAGTCGTGAAGAAAAACCGGGTTTGTTTTGCAGAAAAAATATTTTTTACTAAATTTAAAAATACATGTTTTTTCCGATCCTTAAAAAGCACCACGATGCGAGCCTTTGATTTTGTCTACTCGCCAAACCACATGGGTCAGTTTGTCATTTACTGTGTGTAAATATTCTGTGAGAAGTGAAAGATACCTCAATCAAACTGATTTTATGTGATTTGAATCATTTCATGATTTTATCTGATTTGAATCATTTCAGGACGTCATGACTACCGGAAACGGCCTCGGCATCAAATGGGTTAGTCGATGCTGCCTAAATTCAAATTGCGAAGTTGCACTATATGGAGGAAATATCCCCAAGGCCTTGGCAAGATTTTTAATTCTATTGCAATGAATTGCAGTTCCCGTCGATGCTCAGCTTTGGAACAAATGCGGACAGCGATGTCGTGAAAGGCGGACGAGCTCAGACGCGTGCAGTGAATATGGATATGGTTAGTATTGTGCCAGAGATTTGCTCCAACAAAGCACTTTCCAGAATATTTGGAAAGACGACCTGAAAGATGAATCAAATCTGAACTACCGTACCCATTGGAACGCATATAAGATGAAGAACTAATGAGTCGCATTTAGTGCACAGATGATCGCAAAGATAAAGATCATAATATACGTCATTGAACCGTCGTGTTTCATAAACATGTAAAATCATTGTTCCATTCATCAAAATGGAGCTTAAAACATTTTCTTTCGGATGAATGATTTCCTAAAAAGCTACCGAATTTTGTGAGCTATTATTACATTATGTTTGTTAGTAATGCGAAAATATCTTTGAAGTGTGACTCCCTAAAATTCAGCCGTGTTACGTCTTCTTTTATCCTATTCGTATAATGCTGTAAGTACTGGAACCGTGCCTTTAGGTCTGCTTCCCACTCATCATATATCTCGATTCATCCTCTTTTTAAAGAAATCCTGCAGAACCTACAGTACCGTCGGAAAGTCAAAAACCTACAGTACCGTCGGAAACACTTTTTGAATCTTTTGTAACTTATTGCCCTGGAAAGAGATCATTCTAGCACTAAGGTGTTATGTACCAAATCCATCGGAGATTGATCATGATATTGATGTATGACGAAATTGTCTATTTCTATCATAGTGATGACGAAATCAAACAACACTTTTTCAAAACGGCATTATTGTTATATAGATTTTTTCCTGCTCCCCATACTTTCTGAGATTGGAGATATGACTGAGGCCTACCCAGAATTAATTTTTGACGTTGCTGCTCGGTAGCACATTTGCTGCAGCCTTGTTGCAATATCGAGGTCGAAAATTCAGAAATCGGCTTCTTGACATGCTAGAGACTCGATTAAAGCATAAAAATGATCGTCATCATGAGAACATATGATCTTGATATTATGAAAACAAAATCGCATAATTTACCCTCAGTGCAGGAAAAAAATCATTTTTTTTGCATGACAATTTTTTTTTTCCATAACAAAAAATCTGGTTTTTACATAGGAATGTTCAAAATGGGGGGGGGGGGGTGTTTCCCGATCCTAGTATACCTCCGAAAAACGAACGCCCGCGTCAGGAAAGATATCGATTCGCTCTAAAATTTGGGAATCCGATACATTTTGAACATCCCTATGTAAAAACCAGATTTCTACACACATTTTCCACACAGCTATGGATGTCCAAAAAATGGTCATGCAAAAAAAATGATTTTTTTCCTGCACTGAGGGTAAATTATGCGATGTTACTTTCATAATATCAAGATCATCTGTACTCATGACGACGATCATTTTTATGCTTTAATCGAGTCTCTAGCATGTCTAGAAGCCGAGTTTTGAATTTTCGAACTCGATATTGCAGCAAGGCTGCAGCAAATGTGCGACCGAGCAGCGATGTCAAAAATTAATTCTGGGTAGGCCTCAGTCATATCTCCAATCTCAGAAAGTATGGCGAGCAGGAAAAAATCTATGTAAGAATAATGCCGTTTTGAAAAAGTGTTGTTTGATTGCGTCATCACTACGAAAGAAATAGACAATTTCGTCATACATCAATATCATGATCATAATCTCCGAAGGATTTGGTACATAACACCTTAGTGCTAGAATGATCTCTTTCCAGGGCAATAAGTTACAAAAGATTCAAAAAGTGTCCACTGACTTTCCGACGGTACTGTATGTTCATTTCGTGTGCAGGATCGACTTATTAAACTTTTTTTTCTTATTCACAAAGGAAAACTATGCAGTTGTACAATTGTATTTTGATTCTCTAAAATATTTATAGTGGAAAACATTTCTGATATGAAGTCTATTCGATATAGAGCTGTACGCAAGTGGAGTATATATTGGGGTGTCCGGAAAGTTCGTATAATTTTTTGTTTTTATTTTTTATGCAATGCTTTACAATTCTCAGTGCCCAATGTATGCCCCCTTCTTTCTCACTACCTCCCTCCAGCGATTGGACAGGGTCTCGATTCCTCTCTTCCAGAATGCGGGTTTCTTCGAGACCGCCCAGTTCACGAAAGCCCTCACAACTTCATCTCGATTCTTGAACTTTCCTTTGCAGAAGTCAGAGAGAGAGCGGAAGCAGTGGTAATCGCATGGGGAGAGATCCGGGGAATACGGTGGATGGGGAATCCTCTCGATCTTCAGCTCGTCCATTTTCTTCTGGGTCATCTTCGCTCGATGTGGGCGAGCATTGTCCATCAGAAGAAAAATTTTGCCCTGGTTCAGGAGTCTGGGAGGGACTCTGATCGCGACATCTTCCAGTTGTTCAGAGAAGAGGTCGGCATTGATGCTGGTGCCAGGGGCGAGGATCTCCCAGTAGATGGGACCGAGCACTGAGAAGAAGAAGCAGAGGAGTTCCTTCTTTCCGTGCTCTTCCTTCTTCGGGACGGGCGTGGGCTTCTCATCTGCATCCACCCATTGCAGTCTCCTCACAGGGTTATCGTACGTGATCCACTTCTCATCTGTATCGATGATGGAATTGACCCATCGAAGATTGGATCTACGATGGAGTAATTCCCGACAGACTTGAATACGATTTTTCAGCTGTTCGGGGGAGAGGTCATGGGGAATCACTTGTGGGAGTTTCGGCTTCTTCCCAGATCGATGGAGGATATCGGACACCGTTGATCTGGGAGTACCAGTATCCTTCTTCAACTCACGCACACTGGGCCATGGGCTTGCGCTACAGTGTGCGGAGAACGAGAGGCTGATCGAGGGATGGAGGGCGTCCAGAGCGGGGTTGATCATCGAGACCAAACTCCCCTTTCTTGAAGCGGGAGAACCACTTATAGCAGAAGGGTATGGAGGGGGCGTCAGCTCCTTCCGACTGGGCCAGGGCAGAGTGGGCCTCCTTCACGGCCAAGACGGTAGTAATGAAGTAAAACTGCTCGGAGGTAGAGATGGGAGTCCATCACAAGAATCAATGTAGCAACTAGGAGACTGATTAAATCCTCTCAATACTCAACGTCAGAATGATTGTTGACAAACAGATTGCGCAATCACTGCATTTGATCGCGAACTGACTTTTTTCCTAAGCATTATACGAACTTTCCGGACACCCCAATATGAATAATTGATTTATCACGCGTCCACGTTGTAACGAGATCTCTACGGAATCGAAATCTGCAACCTTTTCTACCCCACACAGAATAGTTTTCTTTTCGATTTACGACCCTATTTTTCTGTAATTTTGCCTCAAACATTGAAAATGACAGTATTTTTTCACAAAATCATATTTACAGATTTTTGTAGAAATAGAATTTCAGCGTCAGAGTTGCAATATTTCACTTAGAATAGCTAGGAATCATCGATACTTCATTCTCAAGTAGTTTGAAGGTCATCCGAGAAAATATTATTTTTTCGAAAAAAATTGTCCTGTCTGACTATGAATGAAAAAAATGATGAAAAATTTAATTTTCTCGGATGCTCTTCAAACTACTTGAGAATGAAGTAGTGTTGATTGCTAGCTATTCTAAGTGAAATATTGCAAGGCTGAAGCTGAAATTCAATTTCTGCACAAATCTGAAAATATTTGTGAAAAAATTCCGTCATTTTCAGTGTATGAGGCAAAATTACAGAAAAATATGGTCGTAAGTCGAAACGAAAACTGTTCTATGTAGGGTAGAAAAGGTTGTAGATTTCGATTCCGTAGAGAGCTCGTTACAACGTGGAACGATTTTTTCCACGACCTGTAAAAGTCCATAAATTTCGAGGGTCAAAAACGAATTTTCGTCATTTTCATTTGCAGTTTTTGAAGCAGTCAACAGAAAAGGTGTTCATCTTAACAATCCGAATAATTAGTTTTTTGCTCGACTTTTTTACTCAATTTTGAAGGAACTTATGCATTTTTGAATTTTCAAGATCGCCGGCGCCGGATTTTCGGCACTTTTAGATTCCAGGCTTTACAAAATTTCCTGGAAGCTACTGGGCCTTACGCTTATCTACCCTGAAAATTTTGTTTGTCAAAGGGGGGTCTCGATTTCATGCGATCTCTCAGAAGACGCGTGTTATCTGATCTGCAGTCATTGTGAAAAAGCGATTCTGTATTTTAAGAATGTATCGACATATGTACTATGTACTTGCAAATTTTGATTCAGTGTTATCATCATTAATTGTGAGTCGATAAAAAAATTACGAATTTTTCAATGGCAATGAACGTGAAATATGCTTTATATCCGTTATCTGCATTTAAATCGTCCAATATTTACGAAATTTTCTGAATATTCTGATACAAATACTAGTAGAAATGGGGGTCGATATTGGGTTCAGAGGACTTGAGGGCGTGTACTCTAATTCTCAATCTTGTGCATTTTCCCAGTTCCCATGTCGTCATCAGCCACAGTAAGTTCGTCGCCCTTGAGTCCCTTCAGCTCGTCCTCCACTCGGTTTCCTAAAAGTGCTCAAATTGAGTCTTACGAATCCTCACAGTCACACGTTTACAAATAAAATACTCCATCGTATGCATTGTTCTATACAAGACAAATTGGTAACAATTTCAGAAAATTATATGCAATCCCTTTCCATCATAGAAGATTGAAAAAGTTTGCTCACTGTTTTCGTCCACGCGCATGACGAGGATGGTGACCTTGAGATTCTTGTCGATCAGCGCAATAGAGCCGCGATTCTTCTGAATAAATTGAAGTGTTGTATGCGGAATTCAGCTTGCTGTTTCAGTTGGATACATATTTGTTCAAGCTGCATTATCTCAGATATCTGCGTAATTGTGTGAGTGGGATGAGATCGTACCGTCAGGCACGAATCAACACACGAGAAGATCGTGAAGCATCGCTGCCACAGTAGAGACCACCCATCAGTCAGTCGCTGAAATTATTTTTTTTAAAATCATTTTCAAGTGAGGATCCGGAATCAGATTGTGGCAGTAGTTTGGGTATTTCAAATTGTATTTTTAGTTAGTCATGATACAATACAAATGACCTACCGTATGTCCACGGAACATGGCGAGGCAGTCGATCTTGTCCATAGCGAGAGCGAAAGCGTCTTCTCCGTAGAAGATTGAGCTGTGGCGATGCGAGTTGAAAGCGATGCTGCAATTTCGCACGTTGATATTTCTAAGTAACCTAATAATTATTGAATTTATTACATAATAACATAAACATGCAAGCACGCAAATGTTTGATTCGAAATTGTATGTCATTGCCGATGATGTCTTGATTATTATTATTCACCCCTGCAGTCCCTCCGCTGGGTCGCTCCAAACGAGATCGTTCACGAGGTAGCTGTCCGTGCAGCTGTAGATGGGCTTGCGCAGCTGAAAGTGAACCTCGAAAAACGTGTATTTCTTACGGAAAATTGGTGCATCATTTCCGGGTCAGTGTCAGGTGCACGAAATAACTAAGTAATGTGCCAAACGTGTTTTAATATGATTAATTAGCATATATAAAAAAA
This sequence comes from Pristionchus mayeri, assembly GCA_036245805.1. Taxonomy (NCBI): domain Eukaryota; kingdom Metazoa; phylum Nematoda; class Chromadorea; order Rhabditida; family Neodiplogasteridae; genus Pristionchus; species Pristionchus mayeri. Next base: position 3,715,369 of record BTRK01000002.1, on the reverse strand, counting down.
TAACCAACGTTTCTCAGCGAGCTCTTGGTAAATCCATTGACGGAGATGCCGCCGTGCACGCAGAAGTACTTGCCTCCTGATATAAAACGATTTTTTGTATTTGAAAATATCACTTTTATTATTACTGACTACTAAATCGTTGCCTTACCCATGATCGCGCACAGCGAGAGCCAGCTGAAAGTAGCATTGAAGACTGCGTACAGCACCTCCGACGTTTCCTAAACGATGTACTTAGATGAGCAATGATCTGACTCTCTTCAATTTGCACGCTCTCTTGGCGGTCAGATATATGAGAGAGCATGCAAACTGAAGAGAGCCAGACGATTGCTCACTTAGCTCTTAATAAATAGCTCGCATCGATTCTAACATTACCTGATTGTATCTCTTGCGAATGTGCTTGGCGAAATCTTTGAAATTGACCGTGGGGAACTCGTGGTTACCTCGAAGGATGTAGTACTGCAACATGTGTAATTTTAAATTACTAATTTACTAATTTAAGCAGTATATTTGAAGTAATATGTTTACTGTTCCATCGAAATTTCCATACTAAACCAAGATAATTGAAATATTCCATACAAATACATATTCATATCTTTTCTAGGATTTCCCTATATGGGTAATTCTGAGTCATATTTGATTAGAGTCTTAGCGCATTAGTAATTTTGTGTATACACTATGTAGCGAGCTTGAAACTCATCCGGTATCGCAAACAGGGGAAATCCAATTTTCGGCAGTCATTCTAGTACTTATCGAGGTATTCACCTGATCAGGATACAGCATCTTGAGGATGCAGATGGCGATGAAGACCTCGATCGACTGTCTTCCTCTGAAAAGTGCAATTATCAGCAAAACGAGGAAATGCGCTACAATACCTTGAAAATAACAGAATTTTAAAAATAAATCCCACAAAATAAATTTTACTTAAAAACAAAATTATATTTTAAAAATAAATTATACCTCTCGATGTAGTCTCCGAGGAAGACGATGCGGGCGCACTCGTAACCCTCCTTGCCATCCGCAGAATGAAACTTCAGGATCTTGTCGAGGTCGTGTAACTGCAGATGAAACTACTTTAGACGCACCATTTCATTGGGTACATTGTGGTCTGTACGACCACGAGTTCAATCAGTTTCGTCCACATAGAAGGTTCATTTCCAAAAGTAGAGTAAGTGAGCATGGCTTCCTTACGTGACCGTGAAGGTCGCCCACGATGGTCACCGGCGGCTGGATGTCCTCGATGAACACCTGAGATCAAAGATCAAAGATCAATTTCTGATTATTTATTTTTCAAATTTCTGTGTTTCCATTTCTCCAATCGACATCTAAGAGTTGCCGTAGTTATTTAATTTCGACATTGTTTTATTCTCATCGGCTCCGACTTGAGATACGGGCGAACACCCATGAGAATCTCCATGAGGTCGTTAGCGTCGAAGGGCACCTGCAATCTGCACTGAAGAAGCCAAACGTATTCTAGGTTAACATAAATTGTAATATTAGTATCGGTGTTTTCACCTTTTACGGTTAAAACCATGCAAAGATATGATGTTTTAGTGTTTTTCCTTTATTTTTATAGTTTGCATAATATTTGGAGCCTAACCAGGCAGCCAATCGCGCCATGCTTCAGGTCGAAGATCGTGTCGAGCAGCTTGCGGTACTTGACCTGCTTCTCGGGAGTGACCTGAATTTTCCAGATCAGTAATCGGCATGAGGTACAATTTATTTTATAAATAATAATACAATTGCGGAGAAAGAGCCACTATTGCTTCCACTTTATGGTTTATATTTTCGAATATGTTTCAGGCTAACAGCGCATCAGAAAATAAGAACGACAGAAGCATATCCGTCGACGATATTCAAAAGTGGAAGTCCTCGTGCCCCCCGCAGAGCTCGATTTTGCACCTCTGAAACGGTCTTGCGCTTGGGTGGCTCCTGCTTCACCCAGAGGATGCCATCGTTTTCCAGTCCGCATTGATCAGTTGATGGTTCCTTAAAAATGTTTTTAATATTTTCTAATTGTGATACTTTTTTAAAAATAGTTCCTTAGAATACAGGTTTATGAACAGAGATAAGTGGTAATGTGCTTATTTCTTTTTTGAATTGGATATTGATGTGGTTTGCAATTTTACGAAAAGGGTCACAGAAACATTTACAAGCTCAAAGATCAAAGATCAACCCCACCGCAGACTCTTTGGGAAGAACCGGCGCATCTTCGGCCTCTGATCGGCTGACAGAAGGCGGAGCTGCCTTTGATTCGAGACCCGCACCTGCTAGTACGCCCGCCATTCAGATCTGCAAAATTTGAAAACAATTTCAGTTAACAGTGTGACCCATGGTGTAGTAGTTGATCTAAGGCAGTAGTTGAGTACAGTCCGTCTACGAGGGCTCGCGGGAGAACACTGCTTGACTAGTGTCAAATTGGCCGTATTAGCGGTGTAGTGGTATATATAAGTTCAAAGATCAAAAATCAAAGATCGAAGTAAGAACTATAATAGTTTAAAACTGTAATAGTTTAAAACCAAAGAATAATATTTGACCCAATGCTAACGGTGGTGGTGTACGGTAGTTCAAAAAAGTAAATGGTCAAATTACAATTGTGAATTGGTGAAATTAAAAGATCAAAATCACAATTGTGGCCCACGAAATCATAGTTGACCCAATGCTAACTGTGGTTATGTACGGTAGGTCAAAAAAGGTAAAGGTAAATGTAAAGGTAAAGGTAAAGGTACATCCCGTCTTCGAGACTGGGCGCGGGAGAACACTGCTAGGACAGTGTCAATTTGGGCAGATTCAGTCCGGAGTGCCCACCTTTCGACAGACCTATTCACCTGCGTGATCTAGTCACGACTACCAATTCCCCGTCTCCAATGGGTAGGCGCCTTGGTGAGGCGGAGACGGTGTCACGGCCGGGAGTCGAACCCGGGTGGGGTACCGAAAAAAGGTAAATGGTCAAAGTTCAAAGATCAAAATCTCATGGTGTCCCGCGGAATTATAGTTGACCCAATGATAACTGTGGTGGTATACGGTAGTTCAACAACGATCAAATATCAAAGTTCGAAGTTCCAAATCACAAGGTGTCCCGCGGAATTATAGTTGACCCGGTGATAACTGTGGTGGTATACGGTAGTTCAACAAAAATCAAATATCAAAGATAAAATATCAAAATCTCATGGTATCCCGCGGAATTATAGTTGACCCAGTGATAACTGTGCTGGCATACGGTAGTTCAACAAAGAACAAATATCAAAGTTCGAAGTTCAAAATCACAAGGTGTCCCGCGGAATTATAGTTGACCCAGTGATAACTGTGGTGGTATACGGTAGTTCAACAAAAATCAAATATCAAAGTTCGAAGTTCAAAATCGCAAGGTGTCCCGCGGAATTATAGTTGACCCAATGATAACTGTGGTAGTATACGGTAGTTCAACAAAAATCAAATATCAAAGTTCAAAGTTCAAAATCGCAAGGTGTCCCGCGGAATTATAGTTGACCCAGTGATAACTGTGCTGGTATACGGTAGTTCAACAAAGAACAAATATCAAAGTTCGAAGTTCAAAATCACAAGGTGTCCCGCGGAATTATAGTTGACCCAATGATAACTGTGGTAGTATACGGTAGTTCAACAACGATCAAATATCAAAGTTCGAAGTTCCAAATCTCATGGTGTCCCGCGGAATTATAGTTGACCCAATGATAACTGTGGTGGTATACGGTAGTTCAACAACGATCAAATATCAAAGTTCGAAGTTCCAAATCACAAGGTGTCCCGCGGAATTATAGTTGACCCAGTGATAACTGTGGTGGTATACGGTAGTTCAACAAAAATCAAATATCAAAGTTAAAATATCAAAATCTCATGGTATCCCGCGGAATTATAGCTGACCCAGTGATAACTGTGGTAGTATACGGTAGTTCAACAAAAATCAAATATCAAAGTTCAAAGTTCAAAATCGCAAGGTGTCCCGCGGAATTATAGTTGACCCAGTGATAACTGTGCTGGTATACGGTAGTTCAACAAAGAACAAATATCAAAGTTCGAAGTTCAAAATCACAAGGTGTCCCGCGGAATTATAGTTGACCCAATGATAACTGTGGTGGTATACGGTAGTTCAACAAAAATCAAATATCAAAGTTCAAAGTTCAAAATCGCAAGGTGTCCCGCGGAATTATAGTTGACCCAGTGATAACTGTGCTGGTATACGGTAGTTCAACAAAAATCAAATATCAAAGATAAAATATCAAAATCTCATGGTATCCCGCGGAATTATAGTTGACCCAGTGATAACTGTGCTGGCATACGGTAGTTCAACAAAGAACAAATATCAAAGTTCGAAGTTCAAAATCACAAGGTGTCCCGCGGAATTATAGTTGACCCAATGATAACTGTGCTGGTATACGGTAGTTCAACAAAGAACAAATATCAAAGTTCGAAGTTCAAAATCACAAGGTGTCCCGCGGAATTATAGTTGACCCAGTGATAACTGTGCTGGTATACGGTAGTTCAACAAAGAACAAATATCAAAGTTCGAAGTTCAAAATCACAAGGTGTCCCGCGGAATTATAGTTGACCCAATGATAACTGTGGTAGTATACGGTAGTTCAACAACGATCAAATATCAAAGTTCGAAGTTCCAAATCTCATGGTGTCCCGCGGAATTATAGTTGACCCAATGATAACTGTGGTGGTATACGGTAGTTCAACAACGATCAAATATCAAAGTTCGAAGTTCCAAATCACAAGGTGTCCCGCGGAATTATAGTTGACCCAGTGATAACTGTGGTGGTATACGGTAGTTCAACAAAAATCAAATATCAAAGTTAAAATATCAAAATCTCATGGTATCCCGCGGAATTATAGCTGACCCAGTGATAACTGTGGTAGTATACGGTAGTTCAACAAAAATCAAATATCAAAGTTCAAAGTTCAAAATCGCAAGGTGTCCCGCGGAATTATAGTTGACCCAGTGATAACTGTGCTGGTATACGGTAGTTCAACAAAGAACAAATATCAAAGTTCGAAGTTCAAAATCACAAGGTGTCCCGCGGAATTATAGTTGACCCAATGATAACTGTGGTGGTATACGGTAGTTCAACAAAAATCAAATATCAAAGTTCAAAGTTCAAAATCTCATGGTGTCCCGCGGAATTATAGTTGACCCAATGATAACTGTGGTGGTATACGGTAGTTCAACAAAAATCAAATATCAAAGTTAAAATATCAAAATCTCATGGTATCCCGCGGAATTATAGCTGACCCAGTGATAACTGTGGTAGTATACGGTAGTTCAACAAAAATCAAATATCAAAGATAAAATATCAAAATCTCATGGTATCCCGCGGAATTATAGTTGACCCAGTGATAACTGTGCTGGCATACGGTAGTTCAACAAAGAACAAATATCAAAGTTCGAAGTTCAAAATCACAAGGTGTCCCGCGGAATTATAGTTGACCCAATGATAACTGTGCTGGTATACGGTAGTTCAACAAAGAACAAATATCAAAGTTCGAAGTTCCAAATCTCATGGTGTCCCGCGGAATTATAGTTGACCCAATGATAACTGTGGTGGTATACGGTAGTTCAACAACGATCAAATATCAAAGTTCGAAGTTCAAAATCTCATGGTGTCCCGCGGAATTATAGTTGACCCAATGATAACTGTGGTGGTATACGGTAGTTCAACAAAAATCAAATATCAAAGTTAAAATATCAAAATCTCATGGTATCCCGCGGAATTATAGCTGACCCAGTGATAACTGTGGTAGTATACGGTAGTTCAACAAAAATCAAATATCAAAGATAAAATATCAAAATCTCATGGTATCCCGCGGAATTATAGTTGACCCAGTGATAACTGTGCTGGCATACGGTAGTTCAACAAAGAACAAATATCAAAGTTCGAAGTTCAAAATCACAAGGTGTCCCGCGGAATTATAGTTGACCCAATGATAACTGTGCTGGTATACGGTAGTTCAACAAAGAACAAATATCAAAGTTCGAAGTTCCAAATCTCATGGTGTCCCGCGGAATTATAGTTGACCCAATGATAACTGTGGTGGTATACGGTAGTTCAACAACGATCAAATATCAAAGTTCGAAGTTCAAAATCACAAGGTGTCCCGCGGAATTATAGTTGACCCAATGATAACTGTGGTGGTATACGGTAGTTCAACAAAAATCAAATATCAAAGTTCAAAGTTCAAAATCGCAAGGTGTCCCGCGGAATTATAGTTGACCCAGTGATAACTGTGCTGGTATACGGTAGTTCAACAAAAATCAAATATCAAAGATAAAATATCAAAATCTCATGGTATCCCGCGGAATTATAGTTGACCCAGTGATAACTGTGCTGGCATACGGTAGTTCAACAAAGAACAAATATCAAAGTTCGAAGTTCAAAATCACAAGGTGTCCCGCGGAATTATAGTTGACCCAATGATAACTGTGCTGGTATACGGTAGTTCAACAAAGAACAAATATCAAAGTTCGAAGTTCAAAATCACAAGGTGTCCCGCGGAATTATAGTTGACCCAATGATAACTGTGGTAGTATACGGTAGTTCAACAAAAATCAAATATCAAAGATAAAATATCAAAATCTCATGATATCCCGCGGAATTATAGTTGACCCAGTGATAACTGTGCTGGCATACGGTAGTTCAACAAAGAACAAATATCAAAGTTCGAAGTTCAAAATCTCATGGTGTCCCGCGGAATTATAGTTGACCCAATGATAACTGTGGTGGTATACGGTAGTTCAACAACGATCAAATATCAAAGTTCGAAGTTCCAAATCACAAGGTGTCCCGCGGAATTATAGTTGACCCAGTGATAACTGTGGTGGTATACGGTAGTTCAACAAAAATCAAATATCAAAGTTAAAATATCAAAATCTCATGGTATCCCGCGGAATTATAGCTGACCCAGTGATAACTGTGGTAGTATACGGTAGTTCAACAAAAATCAAATATCAAAGTTCAAAGTTCAAAATCGCAAGGTGTCCCGCGGAATTATAGTTGACCCAGTGATAACTGTGCTGGTATACGGTAGTTCAACAAAGAACAAATATCAAAGTTCGAAGTTCAAAATCACAAGGTGTCCCGCGGAATTATAGTTGACCCAATGATAACTGTGGTGGTATACGGTAGTTCAACAAAAATCAAATATCAAAGTTCAAAGTTCAAAATCTCATGGTGTCCCGCGGAATTATAGTTGACCCAATGATAACTGTGGTGGTATACGGTAGTTCAACAAAAATCAAATATCAAAGTTAAAATATCAAAATCTCATGGTATCCCGCGGAATTATAGCTGACCCAGTGATAACTGTGGTAGTATACGGTAGTTCAACAAAAATCAAATATCAAAGATAAAATATCAAAATCTCATGGTATCCCGCGGAATTATAGTTGACCCAGTGATAACTGTGCTGGCATACGGTAGTTCAACAAAGAACAAATATCAAAGTTCGAAGTTCAAAATCACAAGGTGTCCCGCGGAATTATAGTTGACCCAATGATAACTGTGCTGGTATACGGTAGTTCAACAAAGAACAAATATCAAAGTTCGAAGTTCCAAATCTCATGGTGTCCCGCGGAATTATAGTTGACCCAATGATAACTGTGGTGGTATACGGTAGTTCAACAACGATCAAATATCAAAGTTCGAAGTTCAAAATCTCATGGTGTCCCGCGGAATTATAGTTGACCCAATGATAACTGTGGTGGTATACGGTAGTTCAACAAAAATCAAATATCAAAGTTAAAATATCAAAATCTCATGGTATCCCGCGGAATTATAGCTGACCCAGTGATAACTGTGGTAGTATACGGTAGTTCAACAAAAATCAAATATCAAAGATAAAATATCAAAATCTCATGGTATCCCGCGGAATTATAGTTGACCCAGTGATAACTGTGCTGGCATACGGTAGTTCAACAAAGAACAAATATCAAAGTTCGAAGTTCAAAATCACAAGGTGTCCCGCGGAATTATAGTTGACCCAATGATAACTGTGCTGGTATACGGTAGTTCAACAAAGAACAAATATCAAAGTTCGAAGTTCCAAATCTCATGGTGTCCCGCGGAATTATAGTTGACCCAATGATAACTGTGGTGGTATACGGTAGTTCAACAACGATCAAATATCAAAGTTCGAAGTTCAAAATCACAAGGTGTCCCGCGGAATTATAGTTGACCCAATGATAACTGTGGTGGTATACGGTAGTTCAACAAAAATCAAATATCAAAGTTCAAAGTTCAAAATCGCAAGGTGTCCCGCGGAATTATAGTTGACCCAGTGATAACTGTGCTGGTATACGGTAGTTCAACAAAAATCAAATATCAAAGATAAAATATCAAAATCTCATGGTATCCCGCGGAATTATAGTTGACCCAGTGATAACTGTGCTGGCATACGGTAGTTCAACAAAGAACAAATATCAAAGTTCGAAGTTCAAAATCACAAGGTGTCCCGCGGAATTATAGTTGACCCAATGATAACTGTGCTGGTATACGGTAGTTCAACAAAGAACAAATATCAAAGTTCGAAGTTCAAAATCACAAGGTGTCCCGCGGAATTATAGTTGACCCAATGATAACTGTGGTAGTATACGGTAGTTCAACAAAAATCAAATATCAAAGATAAAATATCAAAATCTCATGATATCCCGCGGAATTATAGTTGACCCAGTGATAACTGTGCTGGCATACGGTAGTTCAACAAAGAACAAATATCAAAGTTCGAAGTTCAAAATCACAAGGTGTCCCGCGGAATTATAGTTGACCCAATGATAACTGTGGTGGTATACGGTAGTTCAACAAAAATCAAATATCAAAGTTCAAAGTTCAAAATCGCAAGGTGTCCCGCGGAATTATAGTTGACCCAGTGATAACTGTGCTGGTATACGGTAGTTCAACAAAAATCAAATATCAAAGATAAAATATCAAAATCTCATGGTATCCCGCGGAATTATAGTTGACCCAGTGATAACTGTGCTGGCATACGGTAGTTCAACAAAGAACAAATATCAAAGTTCGAAGTTCAAAATCACAAGGTGTCCCGCGGAATTATAGTTGACCCAATGATAACTGTGCTGGTATACGGTAGTTCAACAAAGAACAAATATCAAAGTTCGAAGTTCAAAATCACAAGGTGTCCCGCGGAATTATAGTTGACCCAATGATAACTGTGGTAGTATACGGTAGTTCAACAAAAATCAAATATCAAAGATAAAATATCAAAATCTCATGATATCCCGCGGAATTATAGTTGACCCAGTGATAACTGTGCTGGCATACGGTAGTTCAACAAAGAACAAATATCAAAGTTCGAAGTTCAAAATCGCAAGGTGTCCCGCGGAATTATAGTTGACCCAATGATAACTGTGGTAGTATACGGTAGTTCAACAAAAATCAAATATCAAAGTTCAAAGTTCAAAATCGCAAGGTGTCCCGCGGAATTATAGTTGACCCAGTGATAACTGTGCTGGTATACGGTAGTTCAACAAAGAACAAATATCAAAGTTCGAAGTTCAAAATCACAAAGTGTCCCGCGGAATTATAGTTGACCCAATGATAACTGTGGTAGTATACGGTAGTTCAACAAAAATCAAATATCAAAGTTCAAAGTTCAAAATCGCAAGGTGTCCCGCGGAATTATAGTTGACCCAGTGATAACTGTGCTGGTATACGGTAGTTCAACAAAGAACAAATATCAAAGTTCGAAGTTCAAAATCACAAGGTGTCCCGCGGAATTATAGTTGACCCAATGATAACTGTGGTGGTATACGGTAGTTCAACAAAAATCAAATATCAAAGTTCAAAGTTCAAAATCGCAAGGTGTCCCGCGGAATTATAGTTGACCCAGTGATAACTGTGGTAGTATACGGTAGTTCAACAAAAATCAAATATCAAAGTTCAAAGTTCAAAATCGCAAGGTGTCCCGCGGAATTATAGTTGACCCAGTGATAACTGTGCTGGTATACGGTAGTTCAACAAAAATCAAATATCAAAGATAAAATATCAAAATCTCATGGTATCCCGCGGAATTATAGTTGACCCAGTGATAACTGTGCTGGCATACGGTAGTTCAACAAAGAACAAATATCAAAGTTCGAAGTTCAAAATCACAAGGTGTCCCGCGGAATTATAGTTGACCCAATGATAACTGTGGTAGTATACGGTAGTTCAACAAAAATCAAATATCAAAGTTCAAAGTTCAAAATCGCAAGGTGTCCCGCGGAATTATAGTTGACCCAGTGATAACTGTGCTGGTATACGGTAGTTCAACAAAAATCAATATCAAAGATAAAATATCAAAATCTCATGGTATCCCGCGGAATTATAGTTGACCCAGTGATAACTGTGCTGGCATACGGTAGTTCAACAAAGAACAAATAACAAAGTTCGAAGTTCAAAATCACAAGGTGTCCCGCGGAATTATAGTTGACCCAATGATAACTGTGCTGGTATACGGTAGTTCAACAAAGAACAAATATCAAAGTTCGAAGTTCAAAATCACAAGGTGTCCCGCGGAATTATAGTTGACCCAATGATAACTGTGGTAGTATACGGTAGTTCAACAAAAATCAAATATCAAAGTTCAAAGTTCAAAATCGCAAGGTGTCCCGCGGAATTATAGTTGACCCAGTGATAACTGTGCTGTTCGAAATCACAATTCACTGTTGCAGAGTGTAAAATTAGTGCAGCAGTATCAGTAGGAATGAGCATCATATGCGAAATCGATAGATATACCTGAGGGAGGAGGGAGAAGATATGAAGCGATTGGTGGATCGCTCTGCGAGACCACCAGCTGGGAAGCGAGCAAGAAGACGAAGTGAATGGAGAGCGCACGTGCACTTGTTATTTGCACTTCGATAACTCAATTTGCGAACTCGTAAACAGCGAGGAAACGTGATTTTTGAAATTCAATTATCTTATTTTGAATAACACAATTACTCGTAAACAACGACGAGACGTGATTTTTTGAACTCAATTATCTCATTTTGGATAACTCAATTACGTGAACAACGGACATCGATCTTCTCCGATCATTTCACACCTTTCTCCTCTCGTCGATTAGTTGCTCCTCCAATTTTCTCTTATGTGGCCTCGCTCCTAACAGCATTATGGTTGGTTCACTACTTGAATTGTGGTTATTGCTTTCTCACCAAATACATTCGAACTGTATTATGAATTTAATATAGCTTATAGGTTTGAATGTATGTAACTCTTTTATAGATCCTCTTACTGCTGTACATCTCCTCGGTGGCGCTCAGCTCCGAAATCGACTGGAAGACATGCATCGAAGATACTGTCAGTATCACCATTTTTTTCAATTTAGAAGATAGTTTGATTTTCAATTTTTTTGCAAACACTATTATTTATTCAGAGATGCTTTATGCTGCAAAGGTGCAAGGATGGGACGGACGATTACCTGGAAACTTACCCGAACAATGTTGCCGAGAAAACCAAAAGTTATCCATGCGGAACCGGCTTTCAAAGCTAGTAAGTTGCACACATATGGTAAACCTTCGGCCGCAACTGTAACCTCGACATAATGGATAAAAATTGACTGTTGAAAACCTGCTTAAATGTTATAAAATGCTTGTGGGACATAGCACGCCCTTCACGAGAGAAAATAGCAGATCTTGGGAAAGGGGGTGTTTTTGGCTGTCGGGTTTTCTATGGTTTTGAGCTTCCCTAGACTCAACTAAGACCAACCCTAACCAGAATAGTCCATACGACCATTCCTCTTCGAGTTGCTGCACCGGTCGCTCACTCACCTCTCGCTTAGCCGATCACTTACAACCCTTCGGAATTAAGTTAGAACGCTTATTTATCGTTTCTATCTTTCGATGCTCTATCGACCAGTATAATTCATTTGTCCAAGGTTGCATTTTTGAAGGCACTACATTCAACGAGGTGTAATTTGAAAACTGTTCGAAAATGGTATTAAATTTGTATAGAACAGACTATCTGAGAAAATCAACATATTTCTTCAGCGACTTGGCACAGGCCGAAAATTCGAATTCCTTCTGCCGGTCGGCCTCGACGAGGGTATCCGAGGAGCATCGCCAGAAATTCGATCCGCATCCGCGCGCGCGGCGGCGCGGATCTTGAAAAAAACTACAGTAATATTCAAAAATTTGTATATCGATCCCAATGACTGCGGCGGTAGGGGCGCTGCGTTCCTTGACAAATTGAGACTTTTTTTTACTCCGGGGAGTTTTTCGATCAGATTCTAACGCAGGAAATCGATAATTCCACTTTTAGTTCCGCAGAAATTTTTCAAGAACTCTCGCAAATATTATTGATGATATAGCTTCTACTTGAGTCTATACATCTTTCAGTAGAAAGGCGCGAATTCAAATTTTCTGGAAGGAAGTCAAAATGAATTATAAACGAATTATAGTGTAATTTTTGGGTTACTGTATGTTAGTGCAATGCTTGGTCGATTTTTCCCAATAGATGTAACACAGCCTAAAAATCGATTTTAAACGATGCTACACCAATTAGGAAAAGTCGTCCAACTGTTGCACTCACTTACAGGAACCCAAAAATTACACCATAATTCGTTTATAATTAATTTTGACTTCCTCCCAGAAAATTTTAACTCACGCCTTTCTACTGAAAGATGTATCGACTCAAGTAGAAGCTATATCATCAATAATATTTGCGAGAGTTAATTTCTGGGGAAATGCATTTATCTCCTAACTAAAAGTGTAATTATCGATTTCCGGCGTTAGATGGAATCTGATCGAAAAATTCCATTTGGTAAAAAAAAGGTCCATTGGGTAAAAAAGTCATAGAATTTGTCAAGGAACGCAGCGCCCCTTCCGCCGCAGTCATTGGATCGATATAAAATTTTTCGAGTATTGCTGTAGTTTTTTTCAAATTCCGCGCCGCCGCGCGCGCGCGGATGCGGATCGAATTTCTGGCGATGCTCGTCGGTTGCCCTCGTCGAGGCCGACCTATTGGTGAAGTCAATAGGAATTCGAAATTTGAGCCTGTGCCAAGTCTACCTCGATTCTATCAGATAGTGTGTTATATGGTGGATGCGTTTTTCCGAGACGATTCAATTAAGGGGCTCATGCTCCCATATCTCGGGAGGTAACTTAGTTCGGTATGCAAAAAAATTTTTCAAACGGTTTGAACTTATTTTTACCAGTGGATTTTAATTAAATGTCCCTTCCTTCTGGGTTGTTTTCAGATGAGTTTCACGGGAAGGAGTGGGTGAGAAACTAAAATTCACAATGCACGCCCAGTCATTACGTGAAACTTATTTGAAATTCCGTGCGACAGCCCGGAATGAAGGGAAATTTAATTAAAATTCACTGGCAACAATAATTTCAAATCATTTGAAAATGTTTTTTTGCATGCCGAACTAAGTTACCTCCCGATATATGAGAGCATAATCCCCTTAATCGAATCGTCTCGGAAAAACGCATCCACCCTATACAAATTTAAGACCATTTTCGAACAGTTTTCAAATTACACCTCGTTGCATGTAGTGCCTTCAAAAATGCAACCTTTGACAAATGAATTATACTGGTCGATAGAGCATCGAAAAATAGCTGGGGAAATTAGAAAAGAGCGTTTTAACTTAATTCTGAAGTTTTCTAAGTGATCGGCTAAGTGAGAGATGAGTGAGCGACCGGTGCAGCAACTCGAAGAGGAATGGTCGTATGGACTATTCTGGTTAGGGTTGGTGTTAGTTGAGTCTAGGGAAGCTCAAAACCATCGAAAACACGACAGCCAAAAATGCTCCATTTCCCAAGATCAGATCGATTCTCTCGTGAGGGGCGTGATAGAATGATCGAGAAAAAAAAGTAGTAACCCATTGTATGCCGCCCCTTGTATGACCCGTAGGGAGTCTCAAAACCGTTTTGCACAGTTGATCATTTGATCTGATAATTTAACATTTTCTGATTTCGCTTTCACTTTAAATATCATAATCACTCATTTCTAATTTGACATTTCTAACCGGCTCGGTAGTCCAGTGGTAGTGGTATGAGCAAAATCCCGAAGGCCTCTGGTTCGTCCCCTAACCTAGTGCACCATTTTTTGCCATTTTTCTATTTAATATTTGCTCTGTTTATATTGATACCAGTTAGGCTAATTGTTTTCCATTCTAATACGCATAATTGACAGCGAAAAATAAAAATAAAACAAAAAAACATATTTTAAATTTCCAAAAAAAGAGATTTTTTTAAATTCACCCCGATGAGGCCCCGAATTTTATGGCGGCATATGGACCCAATGCGTTTTTACGTTCTGGCTCCCTTTATTGGTCCTTTTACACACTTCCTTGTCAGAAAAAAAACTATTTTGATTCACGAACAATATTTTGCCATTACAGTGCATTTTCAGATTATGTATCAATTTCAAGTGGAAGGCAAAATGCCCAATGAGAACGCGGAGTTAGCGATTTATCACGATGATAAACTGATGTTCGGATGCAAAAGAAACGGAACTGGGCAAATTGAACTAATCGGCGATCAGAAAATCAATAATATTCACAAAACTGGTATATATGATTTGGGTCGTAATTATACTATCGAAAGTAAAAATTAAGGTGTTATTTCATTTAAAAATTCGCATATTCAGAACTATTCGAAAAAAGATCATCTTTCGAGGAAGGACGTGCAATTTGCGTAGTCAAGCTGGAGAACATGATTAATTTCGTTCGGCAGTTTTCAATAAAATTGTTTCATTTTTCATTTCAGGAAAAATCTATGGAGAAACACATTTCTATTTCTTGGAAAATATTAACTCCTAAGATAAGATTTGTGAACTCGGACGGGCAGCCAATATCATATGAATTGCCTATCAATCGAGACACGTTCTACACCGGCATTAGTGAGAAGTTGCAATTAATTTATGTCTGAGTAAATGCAAGTAATGCGCTTTGGAGAAATCTTGATGAAAATCGTCGCATAAAATAGCATTTGTTTACACTTTTGCTTACAGAAGTATTTTGCGACCCATACTCCTTCTTCGATGGAACCAATTTGGATGACTATCATGTTTTGCCGGTGAGGCTTGAATGTGCTGATTGAGCTGCCCATCGCCGCACGTGCTTTAATATGGTGACAATAGTGACGCATGTTTTCAGATTACGGACAAAGACAGAAAGACCTTGGATTGTACAAACTACAAGCATCAAAAATACACCCTTTGGTTGGAAATGTGTTTATAAAAACACGGTTTATCTCTGAATAGGTCGCGACGAGACGGAGATGTGAAAGCAGTAGATAGTTTGGTCTGCGAATCTACATACGAGTACGTTATGAAGATTAAAGGTAAATTCAAATTGTAGAACAGGAATAATCGTTTTTTGCAGATATTGCAACATCAGAAATCAAAGACGTCCCTCTTAAAAATGCGGATAAATTCGAATTTTTCTGCGCAGCGCCAAGTACGACCACGCTGTTAGTAAATAATTAACATCAAGCTTCAGTTGACAAAATGTGCGAAAACCCGAACGATGCATGCTCGAATAAATGTCCAAGTTTCACGCCGGGTTCAGATATTGCTGCAGCATCACTCGAGGCAAATATTTTCCTTATTGGATTCCATTTTTGGGTAATCGTGCACTCATTTCGGGTAGGTTCCCGGTACGCTGTCATGATATCAAGCTCACTTGATAACAGTGAACACCTAGTAATCACAATGCATGCATTTCAGTGTGACGGCGATAAATGGCTCATCGATGGGCAGTACCACGTGCTGAATACCACGGAGCGACCGGTGTGCAAGCAGGACGATCAGCCCAACACGGCCGCTTTCTACATACCGCTCGATTCTGGCGATGAAATACGACTGCACGCGCCCACGAACGTCTCCTGCTTCAGCGAATGTGCGCATTTGAGGGATTATCACGATTATTTATATGTATTAGGTTGATGCAAAAGTCTTGCGGTTTTTTGATATTTTGCCTTCCATCTTCCTTCTAGTTTGGCCGATGACCTTCTGCATATTAATTAATAATGAGGCCTTGGATACTCTTTCATATGCGCACTCTATCAGCATTGCCCAATCGGAGAGGCGAGAGCATGACAAAGTTAAAATTGCGAAAATTTATCCATCGAAAACGACATATTTCTCAATATTCTGTTTCCTCTGAAGCATGAATGCTCAATTTCTGGTGGTTATATGAAGCTCCTATCTTTACCCTATACATACTTTTTCTCATGGATGATGGAGGTTACACCTTTTGAGAAATGCATTGATCTGTAAATGACTACATATTGCATTTTTTTATGTTGATTTCGCATATTTTTGGAAAATGAGAAATTCAAATTTTCTGAAACGAGAAAGGCGCAGGCGCCAATATTTTTTCAGAAAATAAAACCTCTTGGTGGGTGAATATAGCGCACTCATAGTGAAGCCTGTATGCTTGGTCTTCGATGCAAAAAATCCGAAAAAGTTTCATATAGCAATCGTCGACAGTATATTTTCAATAGCATGTAATTCGGTCCAAACTTAATCGATACACAGTTGAAACATATTTTCTGAAAGGGTATACGTGCTGCTTCTTAGACATCATTATGGTCAGGTTTCGTGAATTTTGCCTACAAATATCCTGTAAAATCAATTTAATGCAAAATTTTGAGTATCAATTGCGATTGGTTTTATAGTAATTTCTTACGTTGATTACGATATCGGATTGATTGGAACTTATGTATGTAAAGTACAAGTATACCGCTAAAAACTGCTATGTTTGTTAGTCATTGTGATTTGGGACGAGACAATTATGATAGTTCAAAGTACTGACACAAAATACCGCAAGACTTTTGCATCAACCTAATAGTTCGATTTTTTTTATATTTTTAAACATGTATGTTCGTGTAAATTCGCCGATAATTGTAGATGACTGCACGATAAGATCGGCCCTCGACTACTCGGATTGCAAGAGAGGCGAGGACTGCGGCGTGCTCGATTACTCCAATGGACGAATGAGATGCGAAGATCCGAAGAAGTACAAGCTCAGGTGAGCGCATGGAAACGCAGGAAAAATGATGACCATCACTCACATATACTGTTTATCTTTCCCTGCGCATCAATTTGCATCAATTTGAGCATTTATTGCAGTGTGACGCAGCTCAAGTCGCCTAACGTGACGCTCGACGTTGCGGAGTACATGTGTGACGGGCAGACGGGAAAATGGAAGGATGCAAGTGGAGCAGTCACACTGCTAGATGGCGCGAGTGTTCGCTGCTTCAGCGGTTCGGAATTACGCTTATCATTGCTATGTATTTGCGAACTCGGGATAGCCGCTACCTCGAGTCCAAAACAAATATCTTTGAAAAAAAGGATGATGTTTCGGGCGATGGGACGCTTAATTTTCGGTTAAACGCATCCTAAAATATCCAAAAATTCTGCTTCGACGTTAGCTTATAACACTACTGCAGAATCGGACACGGCTGCGCAGCAACCTTCGGAGTTCTCTGGCAACGGCTTGCTATTGATCATTGGCGGCTTCATTCTCGCGATCGTCGCCTTTATCGCTATCGCAGTGCTCGTTTACTGCTTGGTGAGAGATTATAAATTATTTCTCTTTAGCGTTCTGTACAAAATTGCACATTGCAAAATTCTTAAGCAGTACTGCCTATTGCTTTAATAGTTTACCGTTTTTTTCACAGGCCAAGAACCGTCGTTTACGCAAACTGAAGGGAGTTAGCCAGGAAAAGTGGATGAAGATGGGAGCCCCCGCGAGGCTGAAGTACGTTCAGGAGACCTTCCACGATGTGAGATTTATATTTCTTTTCAAAATTTAAAGTAATTATTATTTCTCATTTCTCATTTATTAATTATTATTTCTCATAGGTGACGTCCGCGAACGTGCATATCGTGCATGGCTTCAGCGTGCTCGAGATGCTGCTTGACACGAACACCGAGGACCCCGAAATTTGGGGTGAGTCTTGATATTTTCGGAATATTTTCTCCTGATGTATATAATTACTAAACAAACAAAGGAAAAATATAAAATGTATTCTGTCATCATCCGATGCTTCAATTAATCTAATTCGTTTGCAGAAGAAGTGTACCCGTTCATGCTGCGTGCATCGAGCGCGATGAACTACATCGACTACAACCTCGGGCATCTCTGCGCGCGATACATGTAGCTGTTTTGAAGACATCATGCGCCTAATTAACTTATATTCGCAAAACAAATCACTAGGTACCTGCGAGCGAAGAAGATTATCGACGAGAATGGCTGGGTCAGCCCGAAGCCGATCACAAAGTGTTCGTTTATATATAATTTTGGTAATTTTATCAACATCGACTTAAGAAATGTTGTTTTAACGAGAAAAAAAATCTTGAAAGAAATTTTACTTTACCAGCGAATCACGATGGTCTCATGCGCACCGTTTCCATTCGCCTCCTCACTTACTGTGTGAACGACAAGTTTGACGATGATCCGAAGAAGGTTAGGCTAATTGCTACAATTAAAAAATACATGTGTAATGTATTTGCATAACATATGACCGAAAGCATGTCATGCAAGCACCTCTTGTATTCAATCACTCACTGTTCGACTGGTCAAGCTAGTTTGTAGAATTTAAAAAAAGTTGACCGAAACTGGTAGTATATGTAATGCTTGCAGCTTACCGAAGACGGCTACAGACGGCTCGGCTTCAACGCAGTCGCGCAGTACCCGCACTGCGGAATGATGTGTGTAGCCAATAATGGCATCCAATATTTTTCATCATATTTACCTTTATCTGAATATTTCACTGTCAGCTGGATATGAAATTGATATGACTTTAGACTGCTTACATATTTGCAAATTTGTTCGATAAACGAAAATACAATCGCATAATACAACACACTTGATTCCACTTACAGTATGATAATGATCTTGTTTAGGTGGCGTCTCGCACCTGCTCTCGATGCCAACTACAGCCACCCTGAAGATCCAAAGAGAGCCGACGTCCGCCTCGACCAGAACAAGTTCATGATTCGACTGATTTACTACAGCAAGAAACCGCTGAAGGTGAAAACATGAACCATATAAGGCGACTTTTGTCGAATTGGCGTACTAAGGGACCTTTAGGATGTACCTTGATCGAAGTTCATGTATCATTAGGCAATTCCCGATTTGCTTAGTGTTTTCAATTCTGCATAATGTGAATTAAACAAAAAATAAACAAATACAACATTCAAATACTCTTAGTTTTAGAATAGGCCTTTCCCCTTCCCTTTTATGCATCATCTCTCTCTCCCAACTGTTCGGTTGTGTGTCCGAAAATCAGGGACCGATATCGAGACATGAGTCCTTTATGTGAAGGAGAGGGGCGTCCAAAGAATTTCCGGTAAAATCGTCAGGGACTCGAAGAGGCGGACACCATTCCGCAGTTCGGCTCCATCTCCGACCAGGCGATGCTCGCCACCGCCGCCGATGCCACGCTACGCGCGCACCGGGCCTCCGTATCCACGATGTTCAAGGTACTGAGCAAGGTTTCAATTTCTTGTAATTTTGCGACCTTTTAGCTAAGGTTCAGGATAACTAACTCGGACACATGAAACATATCCGAGATCACTCAACATTTATTTTGTTCCGTTTTGGTTTTTTTTGCAAGTCGCAAGCCTTCCATTGTTCGACGATTGCATCTTCAGGGAGCGGCCAAGGGTACGGCAGCAGAGTCGACGAAACTGCTGGAGGGCATCGGCGCCGAGATTCGCGGCGATCCCGGCCAGCGTCTGTTCGCTCCCACCTTGATGATGCGCCACGACTACGAGGACCAGCACAAGATCAAGGTGAAGGTTGTACGATTAAGGTTATGCTTAGGTGAGGCTGAATCGCATTAGAGATGGCTTCTTATGCAATTTTCGCTTAATTATGTGCACTCTTCGCCTAGTGAGAGAGTGAGCTGAATGAATATTGTAAATTTTAGCGAAGCTAATCATACATTTTTTTCGCGTTGGGCTCTGTCGAGAGTTCGCACCTCGCAACAAACTTTTTTATGATAGCTTCACTTATTCGATTACAACGATATTTTATGTTATGCATACATCCTACAGTGATCTGATGGGGAAATATTGTAAAGGAGTCTGTTGATCATGAACGCATTCAGAATTTCGTGCCCTTCCACGAGATCATTCGGGGGATCGCGCCGGCCGACGTCTGGTCCGGACTGACGGAGTCGATGATGAGAGACATGGTCTACACGCAGCACTCGCAGGACGCCAGGGTATGCCATAGAGCTCATAGATAGATTACCGTTTCTTCATATTACACACGCAAATCAAAAGTTTACAGTTTACAAATGTTCGTATTTACAGAGACTGCGAAGCCTGATCATGCCGGAGGTGCAGCAGCCTGACGAGTACTACATGACGGTGCGCAATCACCCTTGGATAAACATAAATACAATCATGCATTTAGAATTATGTATTACTAATTGCAGCTGCGTGCCAGCCAGGAGAAATTCCGAGAGGCTGTCGAGGATCAAACGGACGAGCTGTGGAAATGGTGATTGGACATTTTGATCCCTAGCAAAATGTCTTAAAACGCTATTTGATGTAGTCTTGCTTCGTCCCAAATAATGGGTAGCCTGTTGCAGGTTCGCTAAGAGAATCGACGTCGAGGAGCTGAAGGAGCGCCCCGTCCACCTCAAGTACGACGATCCCGTCCCGCTCAAAAACGATGAAACGGTAAGTATTAGTTATAAAACGACGGTCCTTCAGTACATGTACTCTTTCGTCGATAAACCGGTTTAGTGATCATGTAAAATGAAGATACATTCGAGCTCTAGTTGGCACTTCGCCAGTTCGGTTGATGACTATTGTGTCGAGCCGTATTATTGCGTATACCAAAGTGATAATGAGATTTCACTAATCGTACTCCTCATGCCAGTGCCACAAGACATCAGTAATTCGTTTCCGGGGCAGAAACTTATCGATAGTTGTCGTTTCAGGAACAAGAGCTGTGCGCGGGCAGCATACATCTCGACAAATTCCAGCTACTCGAGCTGACTTCTGCAGCCGTACCTGCTGCAGCCACTGCTGCAGCTGCAGCTCCTGCTGCAGCTCCGGATGCTGCAGTTCCTGCAGCAGTCCCTGCTGCTGCGACTCCCCCATCGCCAGTCGTGCCTGCTGCTGCAGTCCAGACGCCACCCGAGAATCCGCAAGGCTGAGCAACCACAGAGAACGAGCGAGCAGCTCGAAAATAATATGAGATAAACACGATTTAGATCGATATTTTCAGCATTTTATGCAGCAACAATGAACACCAATATAAATATAGTTAAAATAGAGAAGACAAAACATGTAATAGTGATGATAGGATAAATTATGAACAGATAAAGACACCGATTAAAATTAATTAATAGCGATGATAGTAGAAATTGAGAATATCATCATCGGTGGATTGGTGCAATTTATTTTCTCTCTTGATGAAATCCTTATCGAAAATGCAAGTGAACATGTGGTAGAAGTTAGCGACGAACGAGGTATTTGCAATTGCGATATCCCGTGACTGTACTAATGTTGTAATGTATGTATACATCGGCAGCTCTCAAGGCTGAGTTTGTCGATGATTAATATGTGCATCCATTGTCTCTTACCCGATCTCAGATCGTTAGATTATGTTGAATAATACATTGTCAAAACGCTGTTCAATCTAACAGGTTTATCAGATAAACAACGGTATTGGAATACAATCTATAGTAGTAAAATAGTATTGTAAAAATCACAGCTATCTTAATTTGTGCATAAAAGCAGGTCAACAATTTGTTCATTGATCAGACAAGCTCGAAGTGTTCGTAGATGCAAGCAAACTGATCTCCCGCTTTGCGGAAAATCTGCTCGATCTTGGCTGAATTGCGACGTGTATTGGGCCAATACTTGTTCTAATTTGACTCAATCAGTAAAAATATAAAGACATAATATCTTAAGATTTGAGTCAGTGTATATAGCACGAGCAATCTGACTCTCCTCATATCACACACTCTCTCTAGAGTAAGCGAGAGAGCAAGGAATTTGGAGAGAGCCAGACCATTGCTCCAAATCAACGTTTACACGTGTTCACCTCCGATCTCCGCGCCGCCCTCCTTGACCTTAATCTTTAGGGCACCCTTGAACACGATATGATCGGAGGTGACTTCGGTCACTGCGTCAGAGAGCTTGAATGACAAATTATTATTATTATTATTATTATTATTATTATTTTAAAATTACTAAATATTGTATCACTGTGAAAAGCGCCGTATTTTTCTCTGAAAATGCAGGGCCGTTCGCGTAGGTTTTACCAGTTCCCTATATTTTCGACTCTTCCTCGTAGATAAATAGCTACAGTTTTCCATTACGA
This sequence comes from Pristionchus mayeri, assembly GCA_036245805.1. NCBI lineage: Eukaryota > Metazoa > Nematoda > Chromadorea > Rhabditida > Neodiplogasteridae > Pristionchus > Pristionchus mayeri. Next base: position 3,693,058 of record BTRK01000002.1, on the reverse strand, counting down.
AGGCAATATATTCGTGATGGCAGCAATTCATATGACACCTTCATTAATGAGCAAAACAATTTAAAATCAGATGCTAACCTTGCTTGACTCTCTGGTGGTGGCTACTGCCGCGAACACTTTCTTGATTTCTGAATTGTGGGGAGCAATTGCCTGCCTCTCCTCATTCAACACACTCTCTCGCAAGCTAGACAAGGAGAGAATATGCAAATTGAAGATAGTCAAACGATTACTCATTGATGGTAAAGTGATTAAGCTATTTTCCTATTTTCCTGACGGCAATGCTAATCGAGGTCAGAGGTGCAAGGTAAGGGGCGGCAAGAAATAAGGGGTTGCGTAATACAGTTAAATGGTTAACGTCGCATCACGTGTAATTTGTGCAAAAACACGGCCTTGCATCAGTTAGTGACTAGAAACGCTTCAATAAACGACGAAATTGCCACCTCACCTTCTCTACCGTACGTGCATCCCTTTCCCTACTGGATGAGAACGGCATCAGGGGCGTAGAATGTGTCAACTACTGCAGCCACATTTCCCTTAAATTCTCGCTAGGTCGAATGAACACTTTGACGCCATTCCTTCTTTGACATATCAAGTAAGGCATGGCGTGATACTTTTATGATCCGGTTCCCTTCAATTGCAGTTTTCTTAGCTTATTCGATATTTCCTTTGACCGGTTGGCAGAGCGGAGTTTGCATACAATAAACGATTGTGCAAACTTCGATCTATAATCCCTACTCACACTAACGAATGCTGCTTGCAAGGCCGCATGTATCGGCTGGATGATGGATTTTGCTTCTGAATTTAATGTATTTTTAAAATTTCCTTTAAGAAAAATGAGAAATTTCTTTTAAGAAAAAACGGCATTATTCATCTCAGGAATAGCGCAAAAATGAGGAAAATTGAATAGTAACACTGTAATAATTAGAAAAAGTAACTTACGTTCAACAGATAACGCCATGCTGAAGTAGTCTCGATCTCTCCCTCCATCCATTAATATCCCGCTGGCTTGTCAACTTTTTCCTCTCCAAATCCGTTTCTTTTTCGACGGATGTCAATTCCTCCCCTCCTCACGTTGCCCGCTCTAATATTTTGCCGAACCGATAATGCGGACACCCGCATTACTTTTACGCGTATCAAATTTTCTTTTCTTTTTCCTCTTCTCTATTTTTCCTTTCCTTTTTCTTTTCAACTTTTTCCTCACCAAAATCTGTGCAATCCTCTTCTGCAGAATTCGAAACTTAACTCTCCTCACGTCACCTGCTCTACTATTTTGCCTAACAATCGTGCACACACACTAGTTTTTTTTCGTTCTGCAAGTATTCAGCTGAACTTGTTGCACTTACTCCTTCCCCATCAATCTTCGTCTCTTCTAGTCCTTTGATCTGTGGCATTAATCTGATTATTTCTGCAGAGTTGACGGATCGGTTGCAGAAAAGAGGAGTTGACGGATCGGTTGCAGAAAAGAGGATGCTGCGTAATTCGAGAACGATATATTCGTTCGAAAGACGCCTCAGTTTGGAATGGTCTCTCTCCTCTCTCTCTCCTCTCCCCTCCCCTATTTCCCATGAGCCCCCCTCCCCCCTCCCGCGGACTGTCATTATGAAAAGATACGGTGATCTGAAGGGAAAGAGAGGTCTGAAATTCACTCTAATCACTCAGAAATAGAAAGAGGAGGAAGGAGGAGACGAGCACTACAATTTAGACTAGAAAGTTTTTCTCATCTCCGCTTGCGGCATTCGAGAGAACGCTGCGTTCGATAGGCATTTATATTGCATTCGCATGGTCGATTGAGGACGGATTTGGGGCTTTATGTGCACTTTTCATCAAAACATAAATGAGTTATCAAACGAGAGAGAAAGAGAGAGGGAAAAGAGACACAGTGAGGTTCAAATGATAAAATGGAAAATACATTCACACCCTGGCCGCTTCTTAACATTCACTTAGACAAAGCAATACACTAAAACTAAAGAAAGCATGTATCGCATCGAGAATGAATCCGCAATCAAAGAAAAATATGAATAATGCAACAGCAAGATCCCGATGTATTTCTGGAGTTTGTGCGATTGTATCAATCTCTACTTTATCGAGTACCACCACATTGATGTGGCTGTAGTTCTTGTCATGCGGCTCACGATTTCCGTTGATCTATCGTACCGAACAAATATTGCGGAACGAATTCGGTACGGTTCAGTATCATACCGAATCTGTGTTTAGCGAGTGGAAAAACATTCAAAATTCAACTTCATGAGTCGTTATTATACTCATTGCGTACATTATCGCTTCCCTATTGCGATTTGATTTTTTGAAAAAAATAAAAATCAATAATTTTGCCAGAAATTGGCAAAAACGATAAAATTACGGTAGCCGGTTGTGCAAATTACAATTTGCCAAAGAGGATTTGGCAGCATTTAAACTTTCCCATCATTTTTTCACAATTTTCGGTTGTTTGTAATGTTATATTGCTCGAATTGTCGATTTTTCTGCTAGCTGGAGACCCAGCGAGAGGCCGTTGGGATGCTGCTGCTCCGCCTGGAGCAGCAGCAGGGACGATTTTGGACGATAAGTTTTCTTTTCATTTCTTTTCTTTTAAATTCTTTTCTTCTCTTGGCATTTTTCAGGTAATTTGCTTCGAGCTGGCGTGGGGGTAGCCCCAAGTGGCCCCCACGCGGAATACGCACGTGGCAGATAGTGGATAAGTTAGGTTCGCATGTTTTTCCTCTTTTTGTTGCAAAATTTATTGTTTAGTCGCTCGACAGTACATTTATAATGATTAAAAACGAGTGAATGCGAATCTGGAAGGCGAATCCATGCCGAATTTTTAATTTGACTCCCGCATCTCGCTGTTTTTCATATTGCAATGCCGAGAAGCGCGGAAAGCGCCAGGTCCTCGTCCGCCCTTGCTCCAAGGTTCGCTTTCTTTACTTCTTTTCGTGTGTTCTTCACAGCGATCCTCTATTTTATTTTTATTTCCTTTTGAACTCGTCTGTGAGCTGGTTTATTAAAATTAAATAAGCAAATGCGTTTCTCCAAGGCGAATCTATGCCGGATTTTTCGTTTGGCTCCCGCATTTCGCTCTTTCTTTAAATTTATTCCACAAACCTGATAAAACACGCATATTCCATATATTTTTGTCTAGAGATGGTGTATAAAATTTCTGGAACTTCCAAGTGGTTCACTAATTACATCTACAGATCATCGTCCGTTTCCTGACCGCCATGATGAAGCACGGATACATCGGAGAGTTCTAGATCGTCGACGACCACCGCGCTGGCAAGATTATTGTCAACCTTACCGGACGCCTCAACAAGGTTTTTTGTGGTAGTTTCTTTGTAATTTTTTTGCGATAAATTGTTTTAGTCACAAATAATCTTCTCGTTTATCTCTCAACAAAACAGGGGTGAAACAATTAGAAAAACACGGGGGATTAGAAATATATATTCATCATAGTCATAGTCAGGGTACTCATCGGGGTATTCATCGAGATTGTGTCGATTATCGATGAGATAGTCACAGGAGGAAGCATTCATGTAACTAGTAGGGTTATGGAACTCATGATTATGATATTCTGAGGATGAGAACATTGATGAAGATAAATATGGTCTTCTAACGGAAGAGGTGACACGGAGAACAGAGGGGGAAGGAGAGGGACGAATAGCATGTGAAGTACGACGGACCGAGTTCTGTCTAGATAGTGCAGAGGGAGCATGAGGAGTGGACTGGAACTGGGTAAACCTAGTGAGAGAGGACGAGGTACTGGGAGTGGTAGGGAAAGGAGTGTCCGTGCGGGAAGGTCTGGATGAGGAGAGTCGAACAGGAGGGGAGTAGGTCGATGATCCCCCTGACTGGGACAGTAGACGCATCTCTTGTTGCTTCGCAATCTCTTTTCTGGCATTGTGGTTGATCCTACCGAGAATCAACCCTCTTCACCTCTCCTTCTGTGTCGCCACTCGAATGCGACGACGAAAGAGGACCACCTGAGGAAAGTGAATGCATCAATAGATTTAATCGATTAAGTGTAAGTACCTTGATCAGCCACTCCAGCATATCCTGATCGCGATGCTGGTGGAGAGTAGTAGTCGAATGGAAGAGAAGGACATCGAGCTTCCCCCCGAACGTCTCGATGCTCTCCTTCTCGTCGTCGATGGCATCGACCATCTCTTCAGTGACTCCCTCGTAGATTCCGTAGAGAGGAGCTGCAGAGGTAACAGTTGGTCATCGATTAGGAATTGCTGTAGATGTAGGGCTGACTGACCTTTCTCGGGAGGGGGAAGGCGCTCCTTCAGATCAGCTACCGTACTCACTAGCTGCTCCACTTTCTCCAATCCCTCCTTTGTCCACTCTGTTAGGCGACGACTCTGAGAGATGAAGTAGTAAAAATGTTAGGTAGTAGAAATAGTGGACAAAAACTAATTAACCTCGTGTCGTACTCCAACAGTATCGTTATAGATCTCACGACAAGTCTCTTCCAATCTCTCCTGCCTATCGGACAACTTCTCGAAGTCTCTCTTCAGTCCCACCAGCAAGTCGTAGATCATGCCCATTGACGGCTGCCCTTCAAAGAGCTTCTAGAATGAATGAGAATGACAAGTGAAATGCATACCGCCTGAGGAAGAAGGGATGAACTGCGATTGTTTTTTGGAAGCTTTCGGAGATCCCGTGGCTGCGTCACCTTTCTTCTTCCCCAGAGGAGGGAATACGGTGGTGGGTACAACAGGAATGTCTGCTTCCACCGGGGGAAGAGAGTGTCCTCTCAGTCTCTCAGTCTTCGCTCTCTTCAAAGGATGAACAGGGGAGAAATCGAGACGGGGCACTCTCGCAGCTGCACGAGTAGGGCGAGATGACCGATCGTCCTCTTCTCCCTCGTCAAGCGGATGAACAACATCGAACTGCATACATATGAGGTGGTTACAGATTACAGGACCAAGTGATACAACTCTGACCAAGGGCTTTCTCTTCCCAGGAGGCTTCAGCCCTCCCTCTAGAGCCGTCTTCAGAAGATCATTCATCTCCTCCTTCCTCCCTCCATTGATGTACACGGCGTCGACTAGATTCTTCCCAATCTTCACTTGAATGTCCTCCCATGCCAGAGCTGGGCCCTTGATCAGGGTGCGATCGATAATATCGTAGTGATCATCTATCTTCACTAGACAGTACGACATCCCCTGATAAAGCGAACGAACAGATACGAAATGGTGGCACAAGAGCTTAACATGAAGAGATAAACAATGCCGAGAGCAGTCCGAGGAAGCATAATGATCTCCTTCCTCTGAATTACATCACTCTCGAGACTGCACTACCCATGAAATTCTGATGAAATGATTGCACACGATCTTTATTCACCCCGATTTTATTCAATCTTCATTTATTCTGTTTTAAATTGTCATTCTGTGTTCACTTTATCACATTTCGTTGTTTCAGATGTCGAAGCGAACCTGGAAGGTCAAAGTGATTTGTTGGAAAGATGCAGGAATGTCCTACGGGAGAATCGTAGAGAAGTGTCACGAGATCGGAAAGACAAAGGTCACTTTATTTAACACGAATGTTCATAATCAGAAGATCAGGTATCCAAATCGACGATCTTCCGCATCGTTCATAAGACGTACGACACGAGAAGGCCCTACACCCCATCCTCTATTGTCAATAAGGGGATGATCAGGCCGATCTTCAACTACATCTTCCATGCCTATATGGAAGACAGCCAGAAGCCAGTATCAGAACTCGTGGAGGAGATTCAGATAAACTTCAACGAGACTGTTAGTGATCACCCTCTCACATCATCCTTATCTACCGTAGTATGGAATGATCGTAATACTCGTTACCGTACCCATATGATTTGCAGCTGTCCCAGTCCGTGGTGAAGAGGATCAGGAAGGAGAAGGCAATCGATAAGGGAACGATACGCTACGGTCACTCGGTGCGCTTGGCGAATCGTCCTCCTCGTCTCTCCTTCTGCACTCACCACCGCGCACTCGGAACAATGTTTATTAATCATTGTTTCACCGACGAGTCCATGGTGCAGTCGGGAGTGAGAAGGCGATTCTACGTCCTGAAAGGGAACAATTCCCGTCGGGTCAAGCCCCGATCAAACATCCTCCCAGTGTGAGTTCTCAAAATACCGCAGACACTCCTTAACACTTCCATATATTCAGCTTATGGTGTGGGGCGGAATCAGTTGGCAGGGAGCTACGCCACTCGTGATACTCCGTCGAGGGGTCACGGTAGATGGAGGAGTCTACCAGAAGATGCTGCATTCCGTCTATCTACAGTGGTCCAAGTCAGTTCTGCAATGCTCCTATCTTATTATTAAATCATTTCAGAGAAAAGTATGGCGGGAAGGTCATCCTGGTCCAAGATAACGCGAGGTGCCACACCTCCCAATCGACCCGAGCCTACTTCGAGAATGAAGGAATCAAGGTATTAAACTTTTAAAAAAAATGACACACCTTCATGACAGACCCTCGACTGGCCCGCAGAATCGCCGGATTTGAATCCGGTGGAGATGGCCTGGGCCATCATGAAGCAATGGCTCCAGTCCCAGAATAAGGCCGACACACTCGAGAGTCTCCGTGAGGGAATCAAGGAGTGGTGGGAGACAAGGCTGACCAAAGAACTCTGCCGGAAACTGATCCTTAGGATGCAGGACCAAATGGAAAAGGTGGTTAAAACTAAGGGAGGACCAATCTACGATTAGACCCCTTCTCCTTCTCCCATTTCCCCCTGTTTTCTAATTGTTTCACCCCTGTTTTGTTGAGAGATAAACGAGAAGATTATTTGTGACTAAAACAATTTATCGCAAAAAAATTACAAAGAAACTACCACAAAAAACCTTGTTGAGGCGTCCGGTAAGGTTGACAACAATCTTGCCAGCGCGGTGGTCGTCGACGATCTAGAACTCTCCGATGTATCCGTGCTTCATCATGACGGTCAAGAAACGGACGATGACCTGAAGATGTAATTACTGAACCACTTGGAAGTTCCAGAAATTTCCTACACCATCTCTAGACAAAAATAGGTGGAATATGCGTGTTTGATCGGATATATTTGGAATGAATTTAAAGAAAAAGCGAAATGCGTGAGTCCTAAAAATCCGCCATAGCTTCGCCTCCAAGAGACAGATTTGCACGATTTAATTATAATAAACCAGTTCTCACACGAGTTCACAAGGAAAGCAAAATAAAGTAGAGCATAAATTGTCCAAATAGAGATTTAATATTCGTGCCCTGTGAAGAACACACGAGAAGAAGTAAAGAAAGCGAACCTTGGAGCAAGGGCGGACGAGGACCTGGCGCTTTCCGCGCTTCTCGGCATTGTTGATGGTCTTAAGAGCATCGGCGAGTACGCTCATGCGAGCCAGGGGGGCCGACGCGACAGCAATCGAAAAGTTGAACCAAAAGTAAAGTGAGTGACGAAGCAGTAACAGTGATATTACGAACACACGCGTTTCATCGTTTTGCAATATGAAAAACAGCGAGATGCGGGAGTCAAATTAAAAATTCGGCATGGATTCGCCTTCCAGATTCGCATTCACTCGTTTTTAATCATTATAAATGTACTGTCGCGCGACTAAACAATAAATTTTGCAACAAAAAGAGGAAAAACATGCGAACCTAACTTATCCACTATCTGCCACGTGCGTATTCCGCGTGGGGGCCACTTGGGGCTACCCCCACGCCAGCTCGAAGCAAATTACCTGAAAAATGCCAAGAGAAGAAAAGAATTTAAAAGAAAAGAAATGAAAAGAAAACTTATCGTCCAAAATCGTCCCTGCCGCTGGCGGAGCAGCAGCATCCCAACGGCCTCTCGCTGGGTCTCCAGCTCGCTGAAGCAGAAAAATCGACAATTCGAGCAATATAACATTACAAACAACCGAAAATTGTGAAAAAATGATGGGAAAGTTTAAATGCTGCCAAATCCTCTTTGGCAAATTGTAATTTGCACAACCGGCTACCGTAATTTTATCGTTTTTGCCAATTTCTGGCAAAATTATTGATTTTTATTTTTTTTAAAAAATCAAATCGCAATAGGGAAGCGATAAGGTACGCAATGAGTATAATAACGACTCATGAAGTTGAATTTTGAATGTTTTTCCACTCGCTAAACACAGATTCGGTATGATACTGAACCGTACCGAATTCGTTCCGCAATATTTGTTCGGTACGATAGTACTTTTTACGGCTGAAAAAGAAGACAAATTTGAACATTGTTTCTGTTAGGAAGGTAAAGAAGCACAAAATTTTGTTTACATTTCAATTACATTTAAATACATAGTTTTAATTATCTCAACGATTTAAGTGAAAAATGTTGAGAAATCATCATTGTCACCTCTTGTTTATTACCGTCATTGGACGCGTTCTTATTTTCATGTCCCTATTCTGAAACAAAGTGTTTGTCTCAAATATCCCCTGACGAAGTGTCGATAGGAGAAAGGGCGTCGAAATATCTCATTATCATTATCATTATTTATCCAAGATCAAGGTCTGGGCCTGGTGGAAAATGCTATTCTTCCAAGCAACGGGATCTCTTCTACACACGCTATCCCAGTTCGGTCCCAGTTGTTGCACGAATTCGTCCCTCCATCTCGTCCGTGGTCTTCCAATTGGACGGACTCGATCATAGGGAGTCCATTCCATCACTCGTTTAGTCCATCTGTCGTCATCGAGCAATGCTATTCGTGCTGCCCAGTTCCACTTTCTCTGCATCGCTTGCACTCTAATATCAGGGATTGGCACTTTCTGCGACAGCCATTCATTGGTTCGACGATCCAGCCTCGTAACTCCACACATTTTCCTCATCATACTTCGTTGTACTACTATGAGACGGTTGGTAATCTTTTTGGTCGGACTCCATATTTCACTTCCGTTTAAAAGTGCTGGCATAACACACATTCTGTAGACTCTGGCCTTGAGGCCCATTTCTGTCTTTCTGTTGATTAAGAATTCATGAAATCGATTAAATCCTCTCCAAGCACTTCCAATCCGGCGATTTATTTCAAGCATGAGATTTTGATCGAATGATACCCTTGTTCCAAGATATATAAAGGAATCGACGTAAGTCAAAGGTTGTCGGTCAGCAAATAATTTGGTTTGTTTTCGATTGCACATAGCGACAGTCTTCTTTTTGTTTAAAATCAGGCCCACCTTCTTGCTTGCGGAACAAAGATCGTCAATCATCGTTTGTACTTCTTTTGGGGAATGTGAGATTAATACTACATCATCTGCATAACGAAGGTGACTTAGTCTTCTCCCATTGATATTGATTCCATACTCCTCCCAATTCATCGCACTCAGACAATCCTCGATTACCGCGTTAAACAGGTGAGGAGAGAGCGGGTCGCCTTGTCGGACACCTCTGGCTACTTTGATAGGGACTTTGTCTTGTCCCAAACGTACGAATACTTGGCATTTATCGTATGCGTTCCTTATAACATTCACAATTTTAGAATGCACTCCTTGATTCGTTAACGTTTGCCACACTGCTCCAAATTCGATGCTATCAAAGGCTTTTGCGTAATCTATGAAGACCAGAATGCATGGAAAATCATACTCCACTGAGCGGCTTATGAGTTCACTGATTGCAAACGAGTGGTCGAGTGGTCTAGTCGAAATATCTATGTCACTAATTTCTTTTAAAAATAATATGTTATTAGCGCTGCATGGCATTTCCAGTTGAGATAATATCGGTACGATGCAAGCTCGGTTGCAGGAAATATTGATCGCTTCGGAAGATGATCTTCTCGGTACGAACAGACCCTCGGGTGCAGCGATAAAAATATACAAACGACAATGCCGAACACAACCACTTGGTAAAATGTTGACAGTTTATATTATTCCACCGACGAGTATATACTGTTGCGAATGATAATTATGCGGACCCAACACTATCTCTGATCACAATTTGTAGCCTGATGGGATGTTGTGGCCAGTTCTTGTTCTCTAACCAATGGCGAAACTTTGAACCACCTTCGCAATCGAATTTTGACAATATCCAATAGCGCGCGCCGATAGTCCGATATGAGAAAGATGATTGCTAGCGGATCCACTGAAAACCTTGTATTTTTGTTTATATTTTATAATATTATATTTATGCTAATTAGAAAAGCTCACAGGGTATTTTAGCTTACGTTATCTCGTGTACTCAATTGGCTGAGAATATGAACCAATATTGACCTAGACCGCTTGCATATCGGATATATTGATACTAGATCTCGCATCAGCCAAACGGGCGATACAAATGATGGAGGTGCAAAGAAGGGCACGATGAGAGAGAAGCCGCTCGGCAGATATATGAAGATGACACCTGTCAGTGAACTCGTAGAGTTAAGCCCGCAGTATAGCCAAAATACAATTTACATTTTTGATATTTTATTTGTATTTACCTGTCCTATCAGAGCGAAGAGGATGCGTCGATGGAACTTTCGGAAGGTTTCACTATGTGTTGCTGGCTTTCGCAACTGCCTCAGAACGCTAAAATAACTCGCTTACGTCTAAGCTTAGAAAATAGAAGAGAACCACGTACAACGCAGATGAAAAGACCATAATGATGGCAGCACATCCGAGCACTGCAATCGGCGCGCCCATAGTTCCCAGCAATGCGAGAATAGGTGACTGGCCACCAATCTGAGCGTGGATTCTTCCGAAAAAAAACCTAATAATCCTCTCACGTATGGACGGAACATGAGCACTTGATTAACTGGATCGTCGATAGTTTTGAAGTCGATTTTGTTGAAATACTTCATTGCACCCGCGGTGCACCTTAGAATGCATATATTTTTTACTAGTCCGGCTGCCCCCGCCTTCGGCGGGGGCCCCGTCCAGCAGAGTAGGTTTACTAGTTTCGAAACTTTTTGACACGCGATCTCTCTCTCTCTCTCTCTCCACGTTTCGTAATCGTTTCGAAATAATTTCGCAATCCGAACAGACGTACGGACACTGCGCTTTATATCACAGGTATCATGAGTCAGTGGAGGAAAAATCTAACCACCGGGAACAATTTCCAACTTTTATTTTTTGTTTTGGTTCATATTATGGTGGTAGTACACACTAGAGCCAACTTCTCGAAAAATCTAGGTCACAGGTCCCAGAACCGTCATTTAGGAATTTTCCGGGGTTTTACTTCCGGTTATATTGTATTTCAGCTCCCAGATGTGCTACCGAGGTGGCATTGTGCTCAAAATGCGTGGAAAAATCTGACGAACAACTTTTTTGTTGAAAGTGAAACCGTTGGACTGCAGCTTCGGAAAAATATGAACGAAAATCTGAAACTACGAGTACTAAAAAAATCATGCCGTCTCGGTGGGAAACCAAGCAGTGAATTTTATTGCAGATTATGGAAGATTAAGTCCATACACGTATAGAAAAAAATAGTACTGAGCACTTTTAGGGTGGCTTACGGCCGCACTATAGCTCCGAATGTCGACAATATGAGATGTCAAATTTTTGAAAAATTCGCATATCGCAGATATATGATTTTAATCGACCAGTTCAATCAATTTCGTACATTTCTCGATCAAATAAGTTAGATGAGGCTGAAAGAGCACGAAATTTTCTCACTTCAAAAATTTCGATTTTCAAACATCCTCATTTGCTAAATTTGTGCCCATCCAACAATGTGCGACGCCATCTCAGAAAATGCACTCACATATTTATCAATAGTAGTGACCATCACGAGTACATACTGTCATTATTAGCTCTCCATCCGATTCCATTCCCTTTATTTGAATGCTCAAACTTGTCCGATCGAGTGTTCTAAATTCAAGATAATTGTATTTAAACTACATTTTGTAGAATCCGGGCTATTTCCAATCATTAAAAATTAGTGTATGATCTAAAGATATAGAACACGTTGGAATTGTGGCTTATTTCAGGACTGTTCAAAAATTCAAAATTTCGATTTTCAAAAAAAATTCAGATTTTTTTGAACGAGCACAAAGTTGCCAATATCAGTGTTTTCTACCCCATCTGAGTGAAAAATGATTTTTAGTGATTGAAAATTGTTGGGATTCCTTCAAATGTAGTTTAAATACAATTATCTATAATTTCGAACACTCGATGGGACAAGTTTGAGCATTCAAATAAAGGGAATGGAATCGGATGGAGAGCTAATAATGACAGTATGTACTCATGATGGTCACTACTATTGATAAATATGTGGGTGCATTTTCTGAGATGGCGTCGCACATTGTTGGATGGGCACAAATTTAACAAATGAGGATGTTTAAAAATCGAAATTTTTGAAAATTGTGAGAAAATTTCGTGCTCTTTCAGCCTCATCTAACTTATTCGATCGAGAAATGTACGAAATTGATTGAACTGGTCGATTAAAATCATAAATCTGCGAAATGCGAATTTTTCAAAATTTGACATCCCATATGTTCGACATTCGGACTGCGGCCGTAAGCCACCTTAAAAGTGCTAAGTACTATTTTTTCTATATGTGTATGGACTTAATCTTCCATAATCTGCAATAAAATTCACTGTTTGGTTTCTCACCGAGACGGCATGATTTTTTTAGTACTCGTAGTTTCAGATTTTCGTTCATATTTTCCGAATCTGCAGTCCAACGGTTTCACTTACAACATAAAAGTTGTTCGTCAGATTTTTCCACGTATTTTGAGCCCAATTCCTCCTCGGTAGCACATCTGGGGGCTGACATACAATATAACCGGAAGTAGTTGGCTCTAGTGTATACTACTACCATAATATGAACAAAAACAAAAAATAAAAGTTGGAAATTGTTCCCGCCAACCTCCGTTGACTCATAATACCTGTGATATATAGGTATAGATATGCATTGTAACATGCACCGCAATTTACTCTAAGAAATGCAATCAATAAGCAATAAAAATGAACATTTAACACCTGCAGGTTAATCGATGGTAAATTAGGAATGAGAAAGCTGCTCCTTCTGCCAGTAATATTGCGCACATCAGAACAATTTTTAGGAATCCAATATTATCCACGAAATATCGTTTGCTGAAAATTTTTAAAAAGTGTAATGAGCAGCAAAAGTCATGTTTACACTTTACAATTTATTTATATGGTATGCATAATTTTAGACCTACTAAACAAAGAAAATGTTTTTGCTTGATCAAAAATCGCTTACCTGCTCAGTGCAAGGGCTCGAAATACGAAATGGAAGGCGAATATAACAATGCTAATTAAGATGAAACCAGCGTAAATCGAAATGAAGATCTTGTTCTTAACGTCGGTGCACGCGAACAAGATGAAGAGATCGCCCGACACAACAAGAGTCGATTTAGCTGTATTAAGTTATTGCAATATTTCTCCCTTCGTATTGAGAGCGAATATAATCATATTGCGGTGAGTTTACGGATTCAACTGTCGAAAAAAATTAACGAGGTCGACCTACTCAGCAGGAGGCTTCCAAGTTGGAATCAGCCCTGTTAAATCCTTGGGTGCCTCCCCCTTCGCTAAAGTGTTTTTACAAGTTGGATCCAAAGCAGCACAAGTTGGATTCAGGGCTGGATTCAACTTGTAATTGACTTTGGCGTAAGGGATGCACCCAAGGATAAATAGCAGGGCTGATTCCCACTTGGCGCCTCCACCTGAGTATAGATATGCACTAATTACCAATAAAATCAACTCCCCTGGAATAGTAATAATAATCGCTCAGGCCACTCACCGGTTTTAATATATCCTGAAATATGGTGAAAAGAATGTCGGATATGAGAAAGATAAGCAAAAGCTTTTTGTATTGGGTCAGTCTTTTGCCCGATTTCGTGACAACCAGGTATAGTGCCAGCAGATTTGAGCACATCCCAAGAACTGAAGTTTTCAAATTATATTTCATTGTGGTAGAGTAGATAATTCGTGAAATCGTTTCTTCAATATACTCGATCTTTGTCGATGGAACTGTGAGAAAATATGGGATATGAAGAAACACTTGCCCCAATTTCGAAGGAACTAGGTCAGATGATAACTTACTGGATGACAGCCACATAATGAACCCTTCTCTGTAGAACTTTCACAGATTCATATTTCACTATTTGGGAACATATTGAGAAAGTTCTACAGAATGTTTTTTTGGCTATCATTCAGTAGGTTATCATCCGACCTAGTACCATTTCGAACTTTCCGTCGTGGGCTCTGCTCAACGCGCGACCATCGTCGAGACATAACTTACAAAACAGCGGATCCAGCAGCAAATATTGTGCAAAATTCATAAATATTTTATGTCAGTAATGTCGAGAAAAACAAGCCAGGAATAATAACCGGGAGAAGTCTGGAAAAAGCAGTGTTTGCCGCCTGCCACTGATATTTTAATACTGATATGTTAAAACTGATATGTTAAAGCCACTGATATGTTAAAACACAAATTATGATGATGATATTAGATATATATTTTTGATAATTCATTTAAATAGTAAACGTTCAATGCATAGACAAATGCAACTATCATTTTTGATCCCTGCGCAACCGCAATAGCTCAACTTGGAAGTGCATTAATATATTTTGTATCGAGCGCCAAATAAAGGTGCATGCTACTATCAGATGGTAGTTCTAATCGATGCCTACGTGAACACAATGCTTAAAAATCGAACAATGGACGAGCAAAATATTTTTTTCATTGTTCTCCCACATTCGTTTCTCACAGCGAAAACTATCTGAGTTTTTTTCAGTCAGTGTTGATTGCTTGGCTTGTTAATCAGCATGCGATTTTTTCATGTCACTCAACCGACATTGAGTCTCTTTAATATTCCACAGTGAGGAATATAAATGAATCCATTGAAAATGCTTTTCTGATAATCAGGTTTGACCGACGCAATATGATGCTGAACGCACAAAGCTTGCGCTAAATACAGCATATTCATCTTCTATGTGTGTGTTTAGCTTGCTGACGTCTCGGGTCTAATGAGTTCATTGTGTTCAGTTGTTCGACAGGTACGGAAAAAGGGAAAACGAGGGGAGAAAATAGGGATGGCCAGTCAAGTAAGGACTCTTCTGCTCTGTCTGTTTTGAGGGTACATATAGGGGTCCTGTCCGGTTTGGGGGACATATCGTAGATTTGGGGGGACATATCGTCGGTTTGGGGGGGGACATATCGTTGCTTTGGGGGGACATATAGGGTATTTCGATTTAAACGTTTCCAAAAACCAAAACGAAAACTCCCCCTCGCCCCTACCGCTACCGAAGACCAGGCGAATCAAATTCTGATGTTGACGAAGATCAGCAGAATGAGCTACCGGACACTCAAATCGAGGCTAAGATTACGATGTAGGAGTGAATCGTTAGGATATCATTTCATGGCCAATCAGTATGCACAGTCTCTCATGGATAGTGTTACCCCAAAGCAAAAACGTATGTGTGACGCCTCTGATACTGCCCTCATCACAACTACTGTTTCCTCCCCGACTACCATTAATCATTCAGTCAAATCATCCTCGACAAAATATTGAAACTTACTCGGTTCAACACACCGAGTTGATTGATTTAAAATGACGGGAAATCAGCAAAATTCATTTCAAGGCGATAAACTAGCAATTTTGGACTTTGGTCCATTTTAGGACAAAGGATTTGGGCGGACATATCGTGGGTTGGAGGGACATATCGTTGGTTTCGGGGGACATATGCCCCCCCCCCCAAACCGACACTGTCCTCCTAAACCAGACAGAGCCGACTCTTCATTGTTTTTACTCTGTAAGCACCCCACAGACTGACCGGAGAATGCTACTAATCCGGAGGTTTGGAATGAAATCGAGTAGGATGATTCCGAACATGTTGAGCTGGGCGAAAACTCGAATAATACATGAAAATGAAGAGTAATCGTATGACTCTCTCCAAATCACACCATCTCGTCAATCTGAAATCTTGTGAGTGAGCGAGAGAGTGTATGATATGGAAAGCGCAAGATTATTGATCAAAATGAAATATGACCGAAGATTCGGAAGAGGCATCATCATTCGGCGTGCTCTCTCGGGAGTAGAGTTCGTAATTCGGGCCTTCGTTTCCATTCGAATATGATGAAATCTCGCGCGTGGTCCAAGGGGAGGCATAGGAAAATGATTACTTAGGGGCGGTTGAGGGAAATAACGCTTACGAAAAAAAAAACTGAAAACTGAGCAAATGTTGTCTAAAAAACATTAAATGCTAGTTCGAAATGCACGTTCCAACCTCTCCAACAGAGTTGGAGAAATGAAACCACACTCTCTAGACCGGTCGAGCGATGAGAGAGTTTGTAAAATGAGGAGACTGTGGTATCATTTTTCGAACTCTACTCGACAGGCTGACAGTTGATAGAGCACGCAGAACGAATAGAGTTTTGGTATTGCCACCCATGCCTCTCTGACGGAAAGAAGTAGAATATCAACCCAATAAGGCGACTATTCCAAAAACTCCGCTTCACGAGGTTGCCGTTAGCATTTGAGTTTTCAACCTATCATATCTTCCCGTAGACTCTCAACGATCGACCGCTAAAGAGAGTGTGCACCAATGTGCAGTCCTGGCTTCTGGAAATTAAAGAGCGCCGAAATCCTTTGTCACTGCGAAAACAATATGCTGGCAATATGTAGCATAGTAATGGCAAAAAAATTAAAAAAAAAAAAAAAGCGGACAGTTTTGGGCACAGATGCGGACACAGATGGGCAATCCGATTAGCGAAACGAAATGAATCTACCAGATACATATAGCCTACGCACCTGCTTCACAGTTGAAAGTGACTAGAATTTCGAACTCTAGTCTAACAGGAAAGTATTCATAAAAAAAACATTCAATTTGCTCTTAGGCTACGATAAGAGGACAGTGGAAGCTATCATTTAACAAATGCATTCAATGACTAATGTTTTCAACGCCACTCCCTTCGGACATTCAAATATACACGAGCATATATGCGACTGCTAGATGTTACTGTTTGTATGATCACCCTAATGGAGACTAGTAACCATCGCTCGCTCGCCATACCACTGTGAAATCATGGCTGCACCTTTAAAATGATCCATAAAATGTACACCAAACACGGAAGTATCGATATAACCGACCAACGATCGAATCACAAATGTATGCATGTTTTCGAGTTCGACTGTTTTCACAGACACCTTCCCGTGATTAACATTTTGGCACGCTTGATCAGTATAAATTGTCAGAAGCAACATGCATTGTTACTTATGTTTTCTTCCTTTCTCAGTTACACTTTTATTATTGTTTTCTCTTTCGGATAATATTGTCTCACTTTTGAATATGTTTCATAGCCGCTAAATAGCTGAAGAACTGTTGATATATTTAGAGGACCCGAAAAGCATCGGAAGATTTTACAAAATTTCCGAAAAAGTGCAAACCTATTTGTTTTGACTTTTATTTTCAGGAACTAAGGCATCTATCCGTCTCTGCTTCTTCCTCCTCGCCATTCTTACCACAATCACCATCGCGACTTCTGCATACACATCCGTGGATGATGCTTTAAATCAATTGTACTCCAGCCCTTACGTGCCACCGATACCTGCTGAGAACCCGGTATGGAGGCATGCCGAGCTTCTTTACTCGTCAGAGAAAATCACTTCGTTTAGACCGGAATCGCCCCGTTACGCACCGCCCAGAAAATGGGTAACAAGCTCATTAACGAAGTGAGAAATATTTATGTTATCAAACTATTTCTACTGGTTAGAAATCCTAAAATTCATGAGGGCGTTGTGATGGTTAATTATGTATATTTCAGCTTACAATTGGACTTCCTGACAAAACTATCCTCGATCAACTTTCCTCCCGCCCTCACGTGTCCATACCCGATGAGAACCCGGTATGGGGGGCATGTTTACTCGACAGAGAACAACTCTTTGCCTAGGCTGGAGTCACCCCGTTGCGCACCGCCCAGAAACTGCCAAACCCACTCATTAACGTGAGAGCATTGCTATGTTGTCAAACTATTTTGACTGGTCTGAAATCCTAAAATGCATTAGAAATCCTAAAATGCATTAGGCCGTCTTCATGGCTAATTATGTATATTTCAGCATATACTTGAACTTCATAACAGAAATCGAACCGGTCAGGTTACTGCCTCCTCGCTTCCTTTCCATTGAATACATTAAGCAATGTTCTCGATAAACGTTCATACATGTCACATATCACACGCTACCTTAACGTTAACACGTTTCATTTAATAAGGAGCTCATGTAAAACTGCAGGAAAGTTAGACTCTTTTGCGATAAAAAAATTTCGGGTCGTGGATTTTGCTGAAACCAGTATGACTGATCAAAGTGAAGATGGAGAACACGCCTATAAACTTCGTTTTTTATAAAATTTTGCATATTTTGACCTACCGCTTTGGAAGGAGTATCTAAGTTTTTGACCTACAACTTTTTGACCTACAAGAGCGGATGTTTTTCCAATATGTTCGTGATACAGAGAACACACAGACATGCCATCTTGATGAAGATTTTCGTGAAAAACGAATTTTGAGAGTACAATATGCAAATTATCTCGATCGTAACCCACTTAGGATACGGTTTATATTCTTGATTTGATTCCGCACACGCGAATCAGAGTATATGTATATCATTATATCATTGCAATCGAAAAAATGAATCGATTCGCTACAAAGCTGTTAGATATATTTTGTCTTCAATGTATCTATTACAAGTTTACTTTACACCCAATCAAATTGAAATATTGACCTTAAAAAATTTTCCCTCAATCTTTTATGAAAAAGAAAAGCTTGTTTTGGTCAAAACATCGCGATAAGTGGCACCTGTCGGCAGCTGAAAACACGCCCGAGTGTGAAAGTCGCTCTCACGAGAAACCCCCAATTTGATCGAATTTCACGAATCCCTATTGCGTGATGATTCCCTCATTTCCTTTTATTCTGCGCGGATTCCCAGCAATGAAAACTGGTCGTAATTACATATGAAAAAGGGCCCTTGAAAACGATTGAAATGGAAACGACCGAAATAAGCGATGCTCTTCGCTCCAGAATTTCATTGTTTAAAATATTCTGTGGTATGAAATTGAGGAATTCCGTTTCACCAAAAAGTTGGCCATTGTAGGAAGCATTTCTTGTCTTGTTAATGTGTTCGTTTGCATAGTGATAGCACTGGATAAAGATCCCAGAGGCAAATACTACCGGAAGTATGGTAGTACCCCAAGTTATAAATTTATTTTCAGAAATCCACATTTCAGAAAAAAAATTTCGGAAAAAAATATTAATAAATAAAAATTTAGAAAGAAAAATCCTGTAAAAACGAATTTCGTAAATTCATTTTTCAGAAATCCAATTTCAGAAATTTCGTTTCGTAAGCTACCGTAATCGTGGAATATTCGCCACCTTCACTTTGACTATTTAGTGTTTAATTATCATTTCTAATATTTTTTCTTGCTCGTATTAGCTTTCCGTTGTCGTGCCCATTCATTAAATATCATACTCACTTTAAACAATGCGAATTTTATGTTTTAATGCGCAGTTCTATTTCCCAGCTACAGTAATCAGAAAATTAAGGCAAAAAATTTCTGAAATCTGACTTTCTGAAAAAAGTTTTCGCAAACTGTTTTTTTTTTCAAAAATATTTCCCAATTTGATTTTCTGAAATTTTTTTTCTAAAATATATTTTTCTGAAAATTAAATTTCTTAAATGGAATTTCCAAAAATAAATTTACAATTTTGGATACTACCGGAAGTATATATTCTCACTGCAAGTGAGTACAATATTTAAAATTCACTAAGTGTTAATTCAGCAACGAATTAGGAAGGACAACATCAAGAAAACAACAGCATATGGTTAACGCGCACTATGTATTTTGAAATTTGTTTCCAGTTTGCCTCTACTTTGGCCGATTTCGGCATCAGCTTCTACGCTCCGATTACGCAATTAAATTGCCGAGTAATTTACTCGGAGTCTCCCCTAGCTCATGTGTTGGATGTCGTCGGCGCAACGGTATTACACTAGTAAAGCAATGGTCTGACTCTCTCCAAACCACACGCTCTCTCGTCCATCAGAGTGAGCGAGAGAGTGTATAATATGAAGAGAGCGGGGCCATTGCTCCACTAGCATATAGCATATATAGAGGCTTGCATACAGGATCTAATATCAGGAAAGCAACATTACCTGTTCTAGCCATCTATTTTTCCAGATGATTTACGGCACAATTTCAATAGAAATAGCATTTGCATATTTTGCGTGTCTCTACTACAAACGAAAAGTACGACATTTAGTTGTGTATATAATTACTTGTCTATTTTTTCTAGGTGTTGCTTCCGAATTCGTCGTTCATATTTCATGGATGGAAATATGCGATATTTCTCATTCTAGTCCAGATTCAAGTTTTGATCATCATTCAACAAGGAATTGGCTTTCTATCAGTTTTCAGATTTTCAGCACAGGTTCTCAACTCGTCGAGGCCAATAAATAATTAGTAATATTTTAGGATGTACCTGCAATAATAAGCTGGGTAAATAAAAACCTGCGTATGTAATTATCAAAAACTCAAATTAGCTACCCTTCAGCGGCGCGTATGTAAATAACGCTTTAAAATAACATTTCTATTTTTTTTTTCAAAAATATGATTTCAGTTCTACTAATATTGATGGGCATTCTTTCGACCACGACTATTGTCATGATTATCCAATTAGTAATTGCGATCAAGCGTGGTATGAAAATATCAAGCACTGCCACTAAACGGTTTTTACTTGATCCCTATCGAAATGCATTCTAATTTTGAGGTATCAAACTCGAGCTGTTTTTGGTAATGCAGGTAATCATTGATCATTCTACCCAAGGCATATATTATACTTACACATTTGTATTCGCCACTTTAGGGCATGGTTCCCAATGTATTTTATGTCGTACCTGCTGGTGTCATGGCATCGATTCTTGTTAACAGTCTAGCGCAAGATTTTGAGATAGCGGCCAGCAATAAAACAGGTGGTTTTAATAATTTTCTGTTCAAGTTGTACTCAGTTCCCAAATCCCCGGTGAATAAATATTAATGATCATAAATCAACAATTAAACATTTTAGATTCGACAATTTCCACCCTCGCAGTGATCGTGATGAGTTGGCATGCACTTGCCCATTCGCTAACTATCATGACCTTCTCTCCTACATATCGGTATGCTCCTAGTTCTTAAGCCATACTAAGTCCATATCGTTTCGTAAGAAATTTGTTTTGTTTGATGCAACAGATCAGATCGGAAAGAGAGCTTGGACAATGAGAATAATGAAGTCATCCATGTTATAGGAAGACCGCATATTTTGCGTTGCATAAGCTGTACTCAACCATAAGAAGGAAGCTGGCATTTGGACCGGTAATATCTGGGAGAAGTGGCGTTGTTGAGCTTGGAAGAACTCAAAGAGTCAAGAACATCGTTATTGTTAAATACGGTAAATGAAAGAACTTTTTTACGGGAACGCATGCCACTGAATAAATCATGGCCTCCCCATTGTTTTTTTTATAAACAAATCAATCAATCAATTTATCTTATCAGGCCGAAACGCTCAGAACATGATAGGTCGGTAGTCTTCATAAGTTGCACTCCACCCTTCCAATAGCTTAAATTCCAATAGCTCGGGATAGCTTGGTAATCCCTCTCACGCGGTCATTCCTCCATCTATCCCTGAGCGTGACTCCAAGCATCTTGCTTTCCATCTTTCTCTGGGTGTCATTCAGCCTCTCCTTCTCACTCGACCTCATAGCCCATACTTCGCACACATAGAGAACTGTCGTCGTGATGCAGCTCTCGAAGACTCTCCTCCTGATCTTGATCGATATAATGCGAGAATATAGGAGGTGCGAGAGCTTACTCCAGGACAGCCACCCTAATCGAATCCGGTGTTCTTTCGTCGGAATTATCACAATGGAAGAACGATCCAATGGAAAGACTATTCTCACTCCGAGATAGGTGACATTATCGACGAATTCGAAATGCAGATTGTCGATGATTATTGGATTGCGGGAAGAGGGGCAGGAGGTGAGGAGTTTGGACTTTCTTGCATTCACTTCGAGACCAACTCGGCTGCACGCGTCCATCAGTTTCTTCTGCATTCGTTCCAGCTCGGGTCAAGATTTGGCAACGAGAGCCACGTCATCGGGATAATCCAAGTGGTAAAGGTTCCTTCCGTCGATTCTAATTTCATCCGACTCCCAGCCAATGTTGTCGTAGCACTGCGTTGAAGAGACGAGGTGATAGGGTATCACCTCGTCTCTTCAACGCCCGTATTAAATGTTTTATTAATTTTTTTAAAATTAAATGTGGACATAATATTGATAAATATTTAACGTTTCATCAACATTATTATTGCAATTACAAACGTGAAAGTGTAATTTCAGGAATTTTACTGTAAGGCAGTGATCCCCATTCACATTTCCAGTGTCATCTAGGATCTTCCGTTAGGGCAGCTTCTCCCCTAATGTGGTGCGCTAATGATCGATCAAAAAGCAACCTTGCGACACTAATGATGATGTAATTATATGATGTGAAATCGGATAATCATGTTCATCTTTGACGCATAACATCGAAAAATAGTCCACTAACGAAAGGATGAGAGATTACATCTTGAACATCATAATAATGGTTATTTCAATATTTGCCGATCACATTCTCATGAAAACAGAAAAAAAGAACCATTTCATACTCGCATAAAATACGATTCCCTAAAACTATGGAAACGGAAATAGTGTGCATTGTTTGGTTATCAATCACCATAGTCTCTGATTATTTTTCATGTACAGCTGCCAGTTTTGATTATTTGCATTACATTTTTCGAATTACAGTGACCCGTAGAATTAACAACCGTTTTGTCAGGGCAATAATATAAAATACATTTAAACGGTTTCTAAATTTTCTTATATCCATTCAAATCCATAACACATTACTTGTTTCCCATTTCAGATTCTCAGCAATGCTCGTTATTGATTAATTACACCGTGAGAATCATCATGATATGGATGGGGAAGAATAACAGTATTCTACTGCTGGGTGGACTACCGTAGTATCATAATAGTATTTCGTAATTATATGTAATGAATTTAACGTCACTTCGATCTGAAGCCCAGTACCTTCACGACAGTGTTGCTTTCAGATTCGTAAGTAAAAATATACAATAAAGTGCCATCAACAACGATATTCAGGTGCTTATCGTAAAGTTGCTTCTTGCGGTATCCGCCATTCCTCTATTATGGAACATACGCACTTATAAAACGTGAGTGGCGCATGTATTGTTTCGATTGATGACATTATTCAGCAAAGTTCTCGTACATCAAAGTTTGGCAATCCTTATGAAATATCACTATTATTACCTAATATATCTCGCCACTTCATCTTGCGTTGATTTCTCTATTACCTTGTACAAATATCAGTCCAGGTAACTAAATGTTATTACATTATTATCGTTATCGAAAATGTTTTAGTAATGTCAACGATTACATCTTATCTTGTGAGGAGTTATTCTTACGAAGATACCCTCAAGTCGTTGCCATCCATGGTGAGTTTAATCAATATTTTCAAACCAATACATACAATTAAGGAATGATATCATCGATATTTATGATGTCACTAGAACGTTATACAGCATCCAAGCAGTTCAGAACTTATGAGGGATCAGCGAAAAGCACCGTATATTTCAGGGCGCATGTAAGCTAATTAAGTGGAGTGAAATCTATGCGTGCATTTTAGATTGGCTACCTTGCCTTCGTAATGGCTTTCAATATATTTGCTTATGATTTCAAGGTAGAGCTTGCTTCACACGAAATAGTCGCCTGAATAAATCAATTCTTGCTAATTATTTCATATTTCAAGGTTAAATACGCCACGTCTACAGCGGCGCCCGCCGGGGGTCAAATATACTATCAGATTCTAGCGGTAATCACTAGAGTTCCAAAATCATCTCTTAATTTCCCACACTATCTCGCCGCTCGACCGGTCGAGATAGTGTGGAGAGATGAATACCTGATTTTGGAACTCTAGTAATCACTAGAGTTCTTCATACAACGTTCGCTTTATCGTACACACTTTCTCAATCAGTCTAACGTTACGGTGGCTTGGGAACTGACAAGAAAATTCCCGAATTTTGAATTCTACAGTTCATTTAGCCCGGATAAGTAGTGTTACTATCAAAACTTGACAGGTTCCCCTCACTCTCATCGAATTCGCTACCGTATTTATGTTTGAGCATTTACACAAACTGAATACTGCTCGATTACGAGAATGCGGTCTCAGTCTTACCGAGAGGTTCGTTTTGCTGATTATGCAGGTTTCTTTACGTCTCCGTATTATTCAGATACCAACTCTTCGAGAATATTCGCACTTTGGATCTACTCAGGCCTATTGCTAGGTTAGTTCGACAACCTTTCACTGCGTTTTTATGTTTATTACCACCTCCTCCCCTAGTAGTTTAGCGTGGGAAAATTATGATAGCTTGGCCTTTTGACTCTTAGTACCTGAGACTGTCGAAATTGACGCCTAACGCCTACGTCTCCGGGCGTACTATGGAAGAGACGCATTTTCAGGTTCCACGGAATAATTACGTGTCTCACGTTCATCATATTTCTGCTGCTCGGGCCGTCAATGATCGGCACGCCGTCGTATCCCTTCTTCGAAGAGTCGATAAATGCATTTCAATTGCAAGCCATCCTCATGCCACTAGTCATCATCAGGAACAAGAGGTTGGTCAAATTTTCAATAAAAGTGTTCCTGTTGTTGCTAGTGGTTGAACTGGATGGCGACCTATCATTTCAGACTGGAAGATAAAAGGCTGCTCGAGCAACTCGAGAGCAACGCCATGAGAAGCTGCGATTTCCTAGCACGATATGAAGCCGAAATTACGAGGGGTTGGTAGAGACTGATCATGTATGATGATAAATTGCTACATGTGATAAATTTAACTTTGTATGATCACATTCTAACCACGAATAACAGCATGCTCATAATACAAGTGCCACAACGCAATCGAGTTATGAGTTTGTATCTTCGTTTCGTGCACTATCTATGCCGATCGAGTGATGAAAGAGCATTAGAAACGATGACGCGAAGTTTCTCGAATTCTTTTACGCATAACAGTCCATAACCAACAACTGCTTCTTAGAGCGATAACTGTCAGCTCTCGCACTTCGAATGTGCCTTCATCAAGATATACAAAGACCAAACACTATTTGTGACGAATTTGCAGTCTTCTTGCAACTAAGCACTTACATCATTCCCCACATTGGCAACATTTATTTGCCCTCCCCCGCACTTCCACCGAAAGTGAAATTCAAGGTCTCCGTTCTCGACCTTCCGCCCTCACTTTCCAATAAAGCGGGCCTTTTTCTAGTTTTTGCCTCTCTCTTCACGCGTTCCACACTTCCTGCCGTATTTGCAGTGTTTCTCTCACCTCCAAGAGCATGTATTTACTCAATTTGATGACATAGGAAAGAATAAAGCAGGGAAAACTATCTACCTCCTTCTTCTACTCCTTGTTGAAGAGAGTGTACCTAACTTTCTCATTCACTTGAGGCATTGGGAAGGGAAATCCGAGGATCCTCTGCCGTCTTGAGCTAATCCCTAAATGATCGAGGAGAGGGTACACGACGTGAGGAGCTTCCTACCAGCCGAGGAATACAGAGAAAGCGAGAGATAACGCAAACTGAAGAGACTAGCACTACTTATTGGTGCTTTTTCCCCTGCCAAGCATGCCTAATACTCAACCGAGTTTGGACAGGGAGTAGTGCGTTTGAGTAGGGGGTAAAACAGCCCCGAGGCCTTGGATCATTCGTTCCACTCCATTTCCCACCCCTCTCGATCACACTAATCGCTCGGCTTTGCCAGTTGAGTCAGGGTGCCATCGCTTCGAGTTAAGTAAGTAATGCCAGAGAGAATTTCTCACCTCATTTTCCCTCGCCTCGAGCTGGAAAGAATGCTCCGTAGTGGCGGAAATTCGACTTTTGAAGTTCATTCTTGGATCTCGCTAGCATTCCACTTGCGTGTTGAATATTTGTGCAATTTCGCATTGCATATTAGTTGGAAGTATTTGGTTAAGAACTTCACATTGTGATTTCGATCTAAATCAGATGACAACAATCATAGTATTCAGATGAGACGGTTTCTGGGCTCGCTCGCGGTCCTACACGCGATTAGTGCCACGACCTCCGACAATTTCACTACTGATACTACAGTAAGCAGTTTTTTGAATACAAAGTTCAGTAATTAATTACAATAATTAATTAAGCATAATTTCAAGGAAGTCTTCAGCAAGCCACCCTCGAATCATCCCATCACCAAAGTGGAAGTGTTGGGAAAGCAGGTGCACAATTTCGGAATATTATCACTAGTGTCACTTCTGGCTTAGAAAAGCGTAATTCGCGTTTAAAGCACCGATTTTTTGTAATCAAACATTTCGTTTAATTTGTATATATTTTAATTATGTATCATTTGTCCAGGTATTTGTTCGGCAACCAATCTCACTACCGAAGCGGGAAGTGCCCCGTGAGTTTACACTGTCATATTTCAGCAATTTTATATCTTTCCGTAGTATGTGGCGTGATTACCAGTTAGCAAGTCCATTACTGCTCATTGGCAGTCTAACATGAAATCTACCATAATATGACTGGCAATTACATGAAAAGGCAAACCGAAACAATGCGAACAAAATCGCGGGTTAATCTCTTTCGATGCGAAAAGGGTAAACAAGAGAGGAAGGTGTGCTCTTTGAGCGCGTATCACCTAGGGCTCAAGGTCTGCAGGCTTTTAGTACCATGTTGCGTGATGTTTGTGTGCTTCACAATGCGCTCAATTGTCTTTAAATTGTTGGCTCGTTTCGCTGAAAGACAAAAAAAAGTGATGTATAGGTTTCAGAGCATTTTTAAACCATGAACGTGATACAAAAAGTTGATAGCTCGATTCCACCTTATTTCGAAAAAAAACTCATTCTTATATTTTCAGCCTAAAACCTAAATACTGAATGACAACATTAGAAAGACATCTCAGACAATTTCAACAAAAGCCGTGAACGAGCTCAATAAAAAAAAGACATCTGTTCTTCATTTCTCTAGACCGGTAGAGCGACGAGATATTGTGGGAGATGAAGAGAGGAAGACCGAGAGGAAGGCCGAGATTACAAACTCAAATTCAGAATTCGACGACATCACCGCGAAGCTCTTCTCGCCCTTCATCGCACGCGTTGATGGATTGGCTTCTAAAGTGACGACGACAACGACAACCACTACGTCTGACTTGTTTTCACTTATTTCACATAGCGCCCAATGCGGGTAAACGTCTCTTCATTTCCCACTATCTCTCGCCGATCCCGACACGAGAGGGCGGTAAATGAAGAGAAGATGATCCGATTTTTAAACTACCCTACCCGCTTGGCTGATTTGCACCTTCGTTCATTATTATCAGGCTTCTCACGAGAGAATCTCACGAAGAAAAAAAGTACAAGCTTGGTATAATCGATTTTAGGCTTTTATCTGTTAGGGCAATCTCGTTTGCTGAATCCAATTCTGGGTTGTGCGGCAGCCTATTTAAATCTACGACTGCAGCAGGTTGCTGCAAAGTTTTGAAAGTCTCTCTCTTTGACGCACCTGAAATTGCCTTCAAAATGCTTCAAACGAGGTAGAATTTCGCCTATAGGCATCAATTATAAAAAACTGCGAAAAAACACGGGTTTCGCCTAACCGCAATGGGTTTTTCTATGTTTTTGGGATGGGAAAAAAGACCGTATGGGAAAATTCACAAAAAATCAAGTCGACCCAGAATGAAAATCCCTAAAAGAAGCAAAAGTTTGGTTTGCTGCAGTTTCGAACTAAAAAATAACTAAAAGAGCACAAAAACTGCTCAGAACGGCTGGTTTGATCTACCTCAAATTTGGCCGGGATATTCAAATTAGGTCATAATTGATGCCTACCGGCCAAATGTTACCTCGATTGAAACATTTTGAAGCCAATTTCAGATGAATTAAAGACAGGCTTTTGAAACTTTGCAGCAACCTGCTGCAGTCGCGGATGGAAATAAATTGGATTCAGCAAACAAGAATACTCTAAGAACTGCCAAATACCTAAAATCGATTGTACCACGATTCAAGCGTTTTGTCCTGATTCTCTCGTGAGAAGCCTTATATGTCCAAAAGTATTGACAGTTGTAATCAAACTTTTGCGCAACACATAAGCTAAGCACAAGGGAAATCCCTGACCTTCACAGCCAGGCGCCGCCGACTAAGCCCGTGAGGACGCGTCGAAACTACGGGAACTATGGTAAGTTGTTTTTTCATGATAATTAAAAGATAATTGCTTACATATTTTTTAATACATTTCATTACAGGAGGCGGCTACGACACGTACCCGCAGAAGCCAAAGTACCCCCTGTCGCAGTGCTACACGAACGACGCTGGTGAGTGCAGCTGATTTCGCTTGAAATGGCTCCCTTCATTTTGTCCTCCGATGCTTATTCAAGCATGTGTTAGTGAAATCAGTTCAAAATGCACGTCAATGACTTGATGATATCTTTTGCGTCATGCCGAAAGTGCATAGATTATGAAAAATTTCGAGAGTCGAACTCTTACAGGGCGTCGCAGCGACTAATTGCGACCTTTGTGTACAAAAAAAGCGATTGTCAAAATTTCGAACTCAAAAAAGACTGTTTCCAGGATTCATGTGCTGCAACAAGAAGCTGGAGGGACTCATCCACGACACCTTCGCCAATCTGACCGCTGACCCGAAATTTCAGAACTGCAACACGCAAAAGATCGCGAATGAGCTGCAGGTTATTTTCGATTTAAAAAAAATATTTATTTTAATCATTAAAATTATACGTAAGTCACCCTAGCAGACGATTGCGAATGAGCTGCAGGTTAAAACGCCTGTATTTAGAAATATTGATCAAACATGGTTTTAAATTTTCAAATATTTTCTGATACGAACAGAATCTTCGTTAGTTGAGTTTCAGCATTGATGTAAAATCCACACCTCATGAGATTGTTAGTGGGACGAAGTAAAGTGTGAAAACATAATAATTATATTCTAAATGGATAATAATTCCAACATTACGCGAGGCTCTCAACGCGAACAAGGCGCATTTATTCCATACCGTACTCATCTAGAATACTGAAGAATTTGAACAGAAATTCCTTTACTCTGAACAGTGTCTCTATAAAAAGTACTCATTTGGTGCATGTCATTTTATCTTCACACAAACACACACACACCACTCTGCATACTTGTTTTTAGGTTCGTAGATTAGAGGAACAAAAAATAATGTTGTTTGCTGAACAGTACAGCCTATTAATGACGCAGTATGTTTCACATCTACTATTACATTGCCAATATTCGACAGTGTCAGTTTTGCGATGATATGCATCCAAAAAACTAATAATTGCGTAGCGTAGAAGTGTAATTTGTGTTGCTGCCTTGGATCACCCGAATTACGATCTCCATAAAGTATGATGACAGTCGATTTGATCTTCTCATTTTATATTGTGCTCCCCACCCCCACATTCGCTATTGTTTGTCATCCTCAGTGTGATTTGAGTCATCGCACT
This sequence comes from Pristionchus mayeri, assembly GCA_036245805.1. NCBI lineage: Eukaryota > Metazoa > Nematoda > Chromadorea > Rhabditida > Neodiplogasteridae > Pristionchus > Pristionchus mayeri. The sequence goes on along the minus strand of BTRK01000002.1, from coordinate 3,663,610 downwards.
TGTACCGCACACATACTTAATCGATTATCCGTGTCCCGCTGTTGCGCCGAGCGTAAATAGCTATAATTCCAGAATCGAGCCCAGGAGAAGTTCGGGACGGACTTCGAGGCTATCACTGCTATCGGAGATTTCGCCTCGAAGACCCACTTCTACTCTGACCTCATCTGCAAGACGGAGAAGCAAGGACGGTTAGTAGTTGTCGACCATGCACACGCAATAAAAAAAACGACTGAATTTTTCAAAGCACGCGGTGTGGTTTTTGAAACGTCGACGCACAAAGGCTGTTGGGGCTAATATAGGTTAATCATTTATTATACCGACCTTATCGGCAACACGGAGAAGCAAGGACGGTTAGTAATCGTCGACCAAGCACACGCAATGGAATTATGGGAAGGATGATGCGATGTGTTAAACATTTGCACATGGATAACATTCAGATTCATGCTTGCCTATGCCACCCCCAATCGCCACAACAAGCCGCCTACTCCACCCGCCGAACCGTCCGCCTACCGCAAGTTCCGCGAGGCTCTCAACGCGAACAAGGCTCCTCTATTCCATACCGTACTCATCTAGATTACTGTAGTCGTATTTCATCAATAACTGGCTTTAATCTGAATGTCTGTATAAACGGAAACAGCGTAATGCGTCTTGGCATAGACCATGTCGTTCTCGTTCTTGGATAATAATACGATCTCATTATTTATCACCAGACAATGCGATCAATTAAGTGATTTGCGCAAATGTATCACAGAGTGCAACGGGTAAACTGGGACGATATTATGTGTGGGTGTACCGAGATATTAGAAGAGTGGCACTTATAGTGCTACCAAAAACATAAGAATGAGCATCATTGGAGAGGCGAAAATGAATCATCGTTCGAATCAACCGAAACGCGTGTGTGTATGGTAGCAAAGATCAGGGATCAGGCTGAGATTACGGTAATCACATGAGATTACGGTAGCGAGTGGGGGTCGGGAAGGCACAGACAATTCACGCAGACTGAAAGAGAAAAGATCAGACAATAACACTTGCCTATATAACAACACATTATTAGTGGCATACCTTATTATTATTAACGCTACGGAATGTGGGGGAAACAGGGGTCAGGAAAGGGGACGGAGTCGGAGAAGATTGGGCGGTATCGTGTCTCGCTTAGTTGTTGAGCAGATGCTTCTGGGCAAGAAGACGGGTGCAGCCGGCCTTTTGCCTGCAATTATTGATTTTTTCAAACGTAGATCAGGAATGAGATAGAGCTTTCCACAGAAGGTGAGAAGAAAGAACCAGTATCTTTCGTTATTATGAAATTTATATTTTTCAAATCCCTAGATTCTGATGAGAGAGTAGCGACTGGAGATTGGGGACACTCAATCCCATGTCATTCGAGCTCCTTTCGCTTGCGTTCTGTGTTTAGCCATTTTCGGCGAGCTCGAAGGACACTGATTGTTTGCTGAGGGTGAGAGCAACATTGTCTTGGGGGGAGAAGGAGGAGAGAAGGAGAGATACATTTGGAGACCCGAGGGGCGCGAACAAAGGAGGTTAGAGAGGGCGAGGTCACGACATCTCGACATCTCGATTTCGCACTCACTGAGATGCGCAAGACAATCGAGAAGACTAGAAACGATACAGAATGGGATACGGAGGCAGAGACTAGGGTGTAGTGAGCGCCGGTTCCGATTAGGAGTGGCAGCTGAAGCTCTCTACATTGTTCGTGGCCTATCTCTCTCTCTCAACGAACTCTCTTGCAATATAGAAAACATAATGAGGAGAAGATTTCTTGCGAATCATAAATACAGAGACTGACTTGGAGCATGTTGTTTGCTTTTCCTATTGCGACCACATCACTACGCATATAACTACCATGTTTTTGAATAACAATGAATAGGGGAAGTGCGCTGACTAACCAATACACGCTGGGAGTAAGGAGCTCTTCAAAGCGCCGAGTAAATGCTGTGAAATTGGGTTATGCCCGAATTTCTCCGTTTTGTGCATAACGTCGACAGAATTGCGGCCAGAACCAAAATGACAACACACAATATTGGATGTGTCAATATTTAGGAGCGAAAAGACTATTTACAGTTGCTCGAGCAGTTTCGCATTCGGTAAAGGCGTGATAGTGTCCCTATCCAGGAAATGTGGCGATATTTTGGAAAAACGCATTACAAGAAAGGGAAACCGTAGCTCTACTCCAAGCTCTACTTTGGTGGGAAATGTATTACCTGTAGTGGGCGAGCACTCGGAAGGGCTGGCCGTGGCCGGGCACGATCCAGTCAGCCATGCACACGATCAGGTTGGCGTTCTGGAAATTATATTTCGTAATTCAAGCCAGCGTCTCTTCGTTCTACACACAATCTCGATCGGTCAAGTGGATAACAACAATTTGTCTTTTCTCTAACTATAAAGGAAATTTATCAGGTTTAGAGAGAACAGTGACGTCAGCATCTGACAGTCGGCGATGCGGATTGATGGTTCCGACAGAAATTACTCTCTTAATTCAGCGTACTCTCTAGCCGATCGGGGCGTTTAAAGAATGAAAAGCTTGCGAAGCCACGTTTAGCCCAAACTTATAGTTGACATCAATGAGGTTTCAGATGTTCTAGCGGTGACTAATCTGACGAGAGATACGAGAAAAGGTAAGACATCGCACCTGTCGCTTAATGGCAGAGTCCCAGACGCCCTCGTCGGACATCTCGTCGCGCTGGAAAAAATCATTAATTTAACGAAGCATCTGCACAATTACAATGTGTAATATATTTCAAGAAAAAGCAGGCAGCATCAATGAACCCAATAATTGACTTATGTAATTATTTCACTCATATATAGTGGTCCAATCGAACTGATTCAAAATGTAGAACTATTGAGATTTGAGTGAAACTCAAGCAAAAACGAGAAACAGGGCGAGATTTTCAGAATCGTATCATTGTTTCGATTGAGTATGCAAATTCAATCGCATACCTTCTCCGCGATGAGGCTCTCGTTGGGGATGAGATCTCCAGCAATAGCCATCGTTCCGTAGCCGGCAACGTTGTGAACGAGAACAGTTAGGTCATGCTGCAAATACAAGATATCAGGAGGAATCGTCTTAGTCCCACCCTTATCTAGAGACCTAACATGCGACAGAGTGTGTAAAACAAGGGGAAGCAATCGAATGAGCGCACATAGAGCTTTTCTGATGTAAACTTGCTAATTACAAATATGTTACCTGGGTGTGCCCGGGCGTCTTCCACACTTCGACGTTAGCGGAGATCTTGCGGTACGGGCGCTGTAAATGCATTTAAAATACACAATATCAAAATAATTTTCAGACTTTCAATATAAATACTCTTGAAAAGTTCGATATGTTCCATCATTCAGAGAACTTGCTGAAATGACTACTAATGGTAGGGTGTTCACAACTGCAAACATACAATAAGATTCTCACTATGAAGGGAAATTCGGTTCGAATAGTGGATTATCATAAGCAAATAGACGCGCGCCACGACAATCTGGATTATCCAGTATCCATTCTCTATCCACACCGCCTCAGAGCGCGCGCAATGCTCAAAAACAGGTTTGGATTATCCCAACAGAACAGATTATGAACAGATGAGTGTAAAACGTATAGTTCAGATTATCCGTTTGATCGCGCACCATGCGTCGCTTCGAAATGAATATTTTCCATTTGGCCATCCCTAATTAGAGCAGTGGTCTGACTCTCTTCAATTTGAACGCTCTCTCGTCTCTCTGACCGGCGAGAGAGCGTGCAAACTGAAGAGAGACAGACGATTGCTCCCTAATTATCACCTCCTTGAGCTCGGTTGGCGTCGCGTGTCTGCCAATGTACTCCATCGAGTGGAAGAGCACCGGCTTCTGCGCGAAGAAGTTCATGTTGCCGACGTGTCCTGAGGAGAAAGCACGGGTTTTGGTAGCAACTCGATCGATTCGGTTACTGCATAAATTTAATCGAAAACTGGGGCATGCGAATACAGTAAAAACCTGACAGTTGTCGATTACGGTATCTACAAAAAATCGATAATCACCGGGATGAGCGTGCGTGATGACGACGGTATTGATCTGCTCGAGCGAGACGTCTTCCTTCGAAAGACCTGCGAATTTTATTGATTGATTTTTTTTTAAATAACATATTTCTGTGGCAAATGAATTGTATTGTTACGTGTCAAAGAAGAACTGAAGTAAGCGTGAAACACATTTTTGTCCTTCCTTCACCGTTCGTCATTTTCATTGTATCCCACATCTTTCGCTAGGTTCACATGAGTAGCATTCCTGCCAATTTGCACAGCACACGGCGCGCTGTGAATAACCCAATCTAATTGATGGACTGCAGGTTATTTTCTCTCTCTGACTCTCTTAATTTTGCACATACTCTCGCCGTCCAGAGAACGCGGGAGAGCACGCGAATATGAGAGTGTCAGACGATTACTCAACTCGATCCACAGCCTAATCGAGCAATTGAATGGCGTGGGTACATTGGCGCAATGATGTGTGTGTGGTGCATTTCGCAAATTGGCCGCACACTTTTGTTCGGAGCCAATCTGCATAATGCTGAGCGCGCTTTGTCTATTCTGGCGCTTGTCTGTTTATTTTATCCACCAGTCTTGCCCGCTTTTTATGCACGCTTTCATGCTATGCTCAGAAAGATCAAGTAGACAATTCATATTTTGGATGATTTTGTGCCTTGAAAAGGCGCTTCAATAGATAGATCTCGCTCATACTACTTGAGGACATTTCGCCCATTCTAAGGGAGAGAAGAGAGGGAGGGATAGAGATGAGCTGAAATAGGGTGACGAGAGGCATGTGCCCATCATTTCCTGCTCATCCCTAATCCTTTCGCACTCTTGCGCGCGAAAGAAGAAGGCCCGAAAGGAACAAAGACCGCAATACTAAAAATGGAATGAAAAGGGCTCAAATTGCGTTACAATACAGAAGGGAAATTGTTTCGAAATATCGGAATTGGAGTGGAATTGTTTGTTAGTAAGGGAAAACACGACACCACGACACCTCCCCCAACCTCTCGCTACATGTACAACGCCGTCTCCTGCTCCTCGATCCTTCGCCTCCGCTTCTCCGCCTCCCTCATCCTGTTAAGGTTAAGGCCTTAGGCTAAGGTCGCATAAGGTTAAGGTTAGGGAACCTGTTAGCCCTAATCAACCTCTGGGCGTCCTGCTCGACCTCCCGGTCCGTCCACTGCCTGTAGGCGCGTATCAACACGATGAGCAGCCACAGCTCGACCATAGCTCCTGCTGCAGCCGCTGTGGCCAGCACTATGCCGACCATCCTTATCGACGGTCTTTCGTCCAAATCGTCCAGCCGGGTGTTGTGCAGAACCAGCTCCACCAGGTCCTCAAACCGGAACCAGAGCGTGTAGCCGATGACTATAGTAGTCGCGGCGAGCGCCAGCGTCATCAGCAGCTTCAGCAGGATCAGCGGCACGATGAGAAGCGATTTGTCGAGAATCAGCGCGATCACGAGCATGATCGTGGAGAGGAGCAGGAAGCCGGCGAGCTGGGATAGGAGAACGAGGACCAGGGTGGAGAGGTCGTTCTGCCTGAAAGCCGGAACTGAGGACCGGGTTTTGGAAAGGCGGTTCTGGTTCCGGATAGGACCGGGCTTTTTTGAAAGCCGAAGCCGAGAATTAGAAGGCCGAAGCCGAGTTCAGGAAAGTCGAAACAGGAGCCGGAAAATGGGAAACTCACTGGTACACGAGCCAGAAGTGAGCGGCCTTGATGAGGGCGGGAAGGACAAGAAGTAAGTCGATTTGCGAGACTACAACAACCTTCCACTTGGTGCGCGTGTGCCCGATGCAGGAGGGCTCGCCCATGTCCAGGTCGTTGAGGGCGTGCATGGTACCGGGTTCCTGGATCGGCTCTTGGTTCCGGGTTGGGCTCACTACGTGCCGTGCTGGTACCGGTATGTGCACTTGGTTCCGGGTTGCTGGCTCCACTAGGTGTTGAGGTGGTACCGGCGGGGAGCGAATCGACCGAGCCGTTTCCTCTGCCGCATAGGCCCCGCTCTACTCTTCTTCTTCCTCCTTTTAGCCCCTCTATCTCTCCACTTCTCCTCCTCTTCCCCTCTTGGATGAGGCGAAGTCTCTTCAAGAGGTCCTCCTTCTCTTCTCCTCTTTCCTTCGCGTTCAAATTCAATTTCGGGTCGTCTCCCGACTAGGCAGGCCCTCACCTCTCTCTTCCCCATCACTTTTCGATGCCCGTTTTGCTTATGTGCGAGAAGGAATGGTCCGGGCCCTCGAAGACCGTTTGACGGAACGTATCGAGAAATATGTAGATCATTGGAAATAGGGAAGAGACGGGGGAGGAAATGGACGAGTTGTTAGCGTAATTTAGTTAGTGGGGAAGAGTTGAACTGAGAGATCTCGTGCACTTTCCCGTTCTGCCTTTAACAGTGCAAAGAGGAAACTCCGTTCTTCCGTTCTTCGTTCTTCGCAATATCGTCTTTTGTATCTCCCGTGAGAAATGGGAAAGCGTATGAAGAATGTAAAATTGTCAAATTTCCTTCTGTAGGGCTTATTTGCATGGTATTGTATATTTTCGTCCGGGACCTATCACAAATCACATGAGCGAATCACATCAGATTTTATATTTACCTAGAATATGCAATTAGCATATTCTAGGTAAATATAAAATATATGTTTGGGGGCTTGCTGCTGCCAGCCGCCATACGCAACTGAGCTTTGCGCTCGCGTTCCTGCTTTAAGATCCCCAAGTTCTAGCGTAATATCAATTATAGACATGCTGCGATGACATTAATTTTTTCCACCATTCTTCATCAAATTATAAGCAAATCTCACTGTGAAGGAGTCTCTCAGTATCCGCGGCTGCTCCCGTGTCGACGAGGACGTAGAAGCCGTTGTCGTTGATGAGCGAGATCGTGCCGACCATCTCCAGTTGCTGGTCCTGAAAATCGATAATCTGTAAACGAGAAAATATATATTTCAGGAAGAAGCGCTGTGATTTCTGGAAATTGTATAAGATTTTCGAGGTTCTGGCAAGCACGTAGAAGGAATAAAAGATCAAAGATCAACCATACCTTGAGGTGGCGGATGTTGCCGGTCTGCAGGACGGAGACGTTCACGACGGCGCGAGGCGCGGCGGTCGAGGTCCAGAGAGATTGCCAGGGGTTGTTGATGATCTGAGATTGTTGATTTATTAATTGCTTGATTTCTTGTTGACGATGGATGGTGGTGACGTCATCAAATCATGCTCAGTATCAGCAGCTGGTTTCGATACACATTTACAATCAGAATTGGCGCATTTTATTGTTTTTTTTCTCCCGGAAGATTGGCAGTAATCTAATCGTGAATCTAAGCATAATTGTTTGTTTAAAATAATGATTAAGCATAACCTGTTCAAATTCGGAATATCTCTTTCCGTACCCGAACACTTACCGGAAAAAGCAGAAACTCGCAAAACACAACCACCAGCCGACACATTACCTACCTGTCGTGGTGGTAATTTACTTCATTGTTGCAATGCATCTCTAAAGTCCCTCTGTCACCACTTTCTTGGGTGAGAACGCACGCCAGATTAAGAGAGTTTTCAGTACAAAAAATGCTGCAGATCACTCCTCCAATTCTAATCCTTACCTTCTTAGTAGTTGTGGCTACAGTAGTAGTAGTCGTGGGTTCGGTAGTCGTGGTAGTCGGCTCAGTGGTCGTCGTGGTCGAGGTGGTCGTCGAGGGCTCGGTGGTGGTGGGAGACGGGCTGTAAATCGTTGCTAAACACAGTAAGTCGGAAGGGGCGGGGCCTCGGACTTCCACTCGTTAGCACCGATAGGCTTACGTGTTCTCGACGCGCTTCACGGGCTTCTCGGGCACGGAGATGATGGGCGATGCGGTGGTTCTCGGGTTGATTGCCTTCCAGGTGGTGCTGAATGCAATTCGAATTTATGATTACTGTCTGTTCATCGAACACACTCTCTCGAACGAGATCTGAACACAACTGTCTCCAATTGCTGCACATTACAAGATTATGTTATTTTAACCAATCGAATAGATACAATATTGAGCGTTTGTTCGTCGCCTATAGCAAGGGTGAAACATATGCGCTAGCTGAGGTGATATGGTCTGTCTGGTCTGAAAAACAAATGGTCTGTCTCTTCTTTTTGCACTAAATGCAGCGACTCTACCTATAGCGATGGTATTCAAAGCAGTGATGTGTTTGTGCACGAGCTTTTGAATAACCTAAAGGCAGAAGTTAATCTCTCGACGTGCCAGTGCGCACAAAGCGATGTAAACTCGGAGATGGAAAAAACAAAAACATCAACACCGAACCTCTTGATGTACCAGGGCGCCTTGCGCGAGATGGGCTGCTTGGGCGTCTGGGCCGTGGGGGTAACGGTGTTCCACGAGAAGGGCGGGCGCACGGTCGACTGGGAGCCTGCAGGTTACGGTACTTGGTTACGGTTCTTGCTTACAGTACTTGGTTACTTTACTTGATAACGGTAGTCGAGCGCAGTTATCGTATCACATGAATGCAATTTGACAATCTAGTGAGCGCTAGGGTGGAATATGGGTATGCCCACCAGATCATTGATATTGATAACTAATATGATTTTTCCTTGCAAAGCCCAATTACATTGAAAAACGACAGTGCTTTGAGCCTTGAAGCAAGAGCGAAACACATCTGAACCAATCTGAAATGCTCACCCTGCACCGGTAGCACCTTGGGCCGAGTGTCGCGACAGCAGATGGATCTGAAAATATTATTTTAGGCAAACTGCGTTTTGTACCCCTGCACTTGTTCTCATTCGTCAGTGTGATCTAGTATCTGAAAAAAACGATATCACGATCTCGTAATTATATACATTTTGACGACGCTAGGTCGGATGAGAACTATGACGTCATGCCGCCTTTAATATATCATAGTTCTCATCGGACCTAGTGCCCAGTTTGACCGGTCGAAAGTGTGGGATATGACGAGACCGTGACACGACTTTCGAACTCTATTCTTCTCTGTGATCTTGTTCAAACCACTCAGGCACCCGCAAATAATGAATGACTCTCTGCACATCGCGTGCTCTCTCGCCTCTAATCTCCTAGAGAGTCCTCAGTAGGGAGAGATTCATCTCCCTACCAATCTCTATTAGGATAGCGCCCGCTGACAATAGGTGTTGATGATTATCTCAAGGGTGAGAAGGAAAATGAGGCTGAGGAGTGCGCAAATAGCCTTGTTCACCCCCTGAGGCGATACAGAATAGAGACGAGTGCGTCTCTTCGATTCATGTGGTCTCTCACTAGTCCGTCGGGGATAGGCATCCTCAGGGAGATACAAAAGGTTGGAGAGATCGGGATTAGTTCCAGAAAAAAGAGAGTGCGTCACGCCGGTATTTGCCCAATAGTGAACAGAGCGAGCGCGCGATAGGTGCAAGATGACCCCTGTACGAATATGGTGCTACCGTATCAATGCACTTGCCCTCGAAGCGGCATGATGGACAAAGCAATCGAAATATCAAGATTTATCTGTCCAAATCGGAAAATATGCTGTCCGGTAGGATCTAGGATTGCAAAAATTGATAATATACAGTATCTAAGGATTGCAAAAATCGATAATCTACCGTACCTGCCCAGGACGAAGGACTGATCGCAGAGGAAGCCGACAGGGCAATCGCCAACTGACGACGGCTTACAGTAGGCGTAGTCTCCGGACATGATCAGCGGCTCCGAGTTGAACGGGCATACTGTAATCGATTGGTTTCGTTATTTCTCAAGTTAGTTTTGACCATTTGCAGACCAATTTTGGAGAATTTGATTGATTTTCTCGAGGAAAGTCCCCAAAATGTGCACTTCCCCTCCGGGGGGGGGGGATGGCGAGGTTTCAAAGACCGCTCCATCCCCATAGAAGAGAGCAAGCGGTGTCGTCATCCGATACTATTCATCTCATCAGCTCCCTCGACCTCTTTCTATGGATGGCCTGTCTCCATTATGCCTGTTCTCTGACGGTCAGACAGGCGAGATAGTGTGCGGATTGAAGAGAGGAAGCTCTCCCTTCCCTCCCTCTGTGTGACAGTAGTGACAAAGACTAGCAAAAACTGCCCGACGCGTCTTCGCTCCTCTTAGGGGAAGAGAGAGAGATGTGCACTAAGCACCACATTTGCGCAGCGAAACGGAGACACGTGTGGCGCTGTATCGATCACAGTAAAGATCCCGAACTTTACCCTCAAAAATTAGGCCAATTTAGGGTAATTGGCTACAAACTTCAACGTAAGCTCATACCGTTCTATCGGCAAAGCCAATCGCTTCGAGTGATTCAAACACGCGGAAATCGACTATGTTTCAGGCATATTATATCCGGTTCAGTTGAAGCTGAGATTCATTACGCGTGAGCGCTCTCTTTCAATAATAACAAAACACTCGTTAATCTATGGTTCCTCGATAATCGATAATCTTCCTTCTAAGCACATCAAAACACTTCAGCTCAAGTGGACGCGTGCGCGTAATTTGCTTGCGTACGAGATAAGCACGTCATTTAGGGAAAGATCGTATCACCTCAAGAGCGAGCTGATCTCATTGACCTCATACTCCTTTCCTTCTCCCTATTGATCAAATACCATAATTCCACTGGTGACTGCCTAATTAGTTACGAATTATGGTAATTCTTGCTTCCTTTTCCATCCTCAACCGATCTAGAGAGTGCGAAAAATGAGGATACCATTGACCTTAAATGCTACTGCCAATGATTCTCTCGCAGTCAGAACAATGGAGTAACACAGATAATGAACATAGCTATTTCGTAAGAAGCCCTAGTACCCTAGCCCCCACTTCTCAGCTGATCCAAGATCATGTCAGGGTCGAAGTACCAGAAATAAGCTCCTGAGTGAACTGCATGGTCACTCTACTCTATCCTTTGATCCCTCCCTCTACTGAAACCTTCCCCCACCTCCCCGTCTGAGAAACCAGCTCTTTTTCCCAGAGACAGTGTTCCGTCCTAGCTGGTAATTTGAGACCACATGAGAGCACCCATGTACACGAATCGCGAAAGAATGACTGGAGAAACACTGAGGTGTCGGGTGTCAGGGGACAGAACGCAGCGGCTTTTTGATCGCAAACACTGGGAGGACAAGCATATACACATATGGTTAGAAGACAGAATGCAGGGCAGAACCGGGACTAAGTCGGATGAGAACTATGACGTCATGACTCTCATCCGGCGTAGTGCCGGCAAAACCGCAATGCATGCGTGTCCCTCTTACCATTGCTAGGGATGGCTTTGCGTTAAATAATGCCCTTCATTGTGCGTGCACATTTCAATCATGTTCATTTCAATCAAAGCCACAGTTCAATCAGAGTAGTTCAATCAGCATTTGGAAATGTTGATAGGTTTCCATCGCGATGTGGGTGGTGCAGCCATGCAGTCATACCTTTCCTTATTGTTTGCCCTTTCGCGTCATACACGGGAAATCCTTAGCCAGTGTCCCGATCTCGCTAGGAAGCTCGCTAGGAATCAGGGGGATATTTGTCTCAGCTGACTGATGTGTATCAAATTTCGCTCTCTTCCTCCCTACAAACCGATTGCTATCCGAAGATATGTTCCTAGATGCGCTGCATCGTGACTGTCAAGCTCCCCCTTAACCCTAAGAAGTAGAGTAAGGTAGTACTTAGGGTTAAGGACTACGATCTAGGTACTAAGGACTACTTAGGCTAAGGTACCTTCGATCTTCTTGGTGGTAGTCGTCTCGGCTTCGGTGGTGGTCGAGGGGGTCGTTGAGGCGGTAGTAGCTTCCTGGAATTTAATGTATATTATAATTTTCATTGTATTTCATAACGGTGATGGGTATGACATTGGAAGTCGGAATTGTCCAAGAACTATCTGGCTTTGATGAAACTTATTTTTTCCCAACTTGTTTTTTTGGAAAAATATACATAACATCAACATGCAAATAAACAAAAATAAAAAAAACCTCGGTGGTGGTCTCGGGTTCGGCAGTGGTCGTGGTGGTGGGCGCGATCATCTTGGCGGTGCGAGGAGCGGAGGTCGGAGGCGACTCGGTTGACTTCTCCCAGCCGAACAACCTGTAGTATGTGTTTTCTGATCTGTTTCTGTCAGGTTGTTTTAATTCTTTATTGAACAATGTAAAAATTATCCCCGTATACTCTCAGATTTTTGTCATCGACTGATTCATTGTTTATGCCGTTTTGCGAGCTGAAATCGCCGGGAAATGTATATGAAGGGATTTGACAAGATTTTGAAACACAATTCGATTTCGCTAATTTCCTCTACAAAAGTGACCAATAATTTGAATTGGGGTGTAAAGGCTTGTTGGCGACATCTCAAGCAAAAAATTTTGATCACCTCAGAATAGTGCTTGCGAGGTCTCCATCTGCTCCGCCATTCGGTGTCGTTTCGGTGCCAACCTTAAAGCACGGACTATATGTTTTTCTCCGATAGTTCAACTATCACCTTGATATCGCCAATTGAGAGAGCGTGGATTTCCAAGGAAAAATTCGGTATTTTCAGTACGTTTTATCACATTTTTCATCGCATTGGCATAAAGATACTGTGATCAGTTGGGTTGCAAACAGAATGCAATTCCTCACCTCCAAATACAGAATAAAAGAAAGGATTTGGGGGAAGGGTAGAAGGGGAGAGGGGGGGGGGTCGATCGTTCGAATCACGTTGCAAAAGAAAGACAGATAGAGAAATATGGATATCATCTCACCTCGCTGCCGGGCAGACTCTTCCTGTTGGCGAGGATCCACTGTCGCAGCTGCTCGGTGGTCGCGGGGGTGCCGAGCACTGCGAATAATAGGCATCATTAAGTTAGCCTTAGCGTAATTTGGTGAATACTTGCATAAGGAGCGACCCTGATACCGTTTGGGCACGCTATATTTTTTTCACAAAAACATGCAAGACCAAACATGGGAATTGATTTTGTTTATTGAAGCCGATGGATCTGCACGATCGATGCGAGTGAGAGAAACTGATACGAAATATTTTCGAAACACACCTGGCAGAGCGATGCCCACACAGAGAATGAGGTAGGCTGACGGGCGCATCTCACTGGAATTACCATAAAATCACATAATTAAATAATTAGTAATTAGTAATCAATAATTAACTTGATAATGAGAGATGGGTAGATAGTCGGAAAGAAAGCCAATGACAAAAGGCAAGATTAGCAACCAAGTGCATGCTTCTCCAGGTCGAAAGCGAGCACGGTTGACCGCAATAGAGCCTAGGGGCGGGTTATATACTCCGAACAGGCCGGCCCGCCCCCCGCCTTACAAGGCTCCTGACGATAGGTGGGGGAGAAAAAAGGGAGGAGAGGTCAGAGCGAGAGCGAGTGGTCGGTACACAGAAGCACAGCGCCTGGAGCGGTGAGAGGAAGGGGGAGAGGGCGAGAAGAGAGGGAGCTTTTTGCCACCATCGTAGACATCTTTTAGGGAGTACTCCCCCCTTTGAGAAGCGCGGGTCCGTGTCTGATTGTGTTGAGAGCCATTTTAGGCATTTTAGGGCATTTTAGCCATCGAAGTGCGAAGAAAAAAGGGTTACGAGCTTCAGGGAGCTTTTGTCATACGATTCGATGATGATACTGTTATCAGATGATTTGAAAAATAGAATGGTAGTTGTGTGGGTTACTGTAGGCATTCTTTGGAACCTCGGATCTCAAATGGGTACTGAATCTGCGGGAGTACTGTAGTGCACTGTGAGTTACTGTAGACGTTCTTTGGTGAACCACTCGAGGGGCTCATTGACGCACTATCAGGTGTGCTGAGGCAACAGATAAGTGACCGGAGCATCCGTCGGGTTCACGTCGCTGCATAGGATATCACTTCTCGCTGAAGATGCGGATCTTTGCCCAGTGACCATGCTATCTCTATTGCGGGAACGCCTGAGGCAATGTGGAAAATGGAGAGGGTTGCACGGATATCTCTCCTCACTAACTGTTTGCTCATTATCTCACCCCAGGGAGCGAAAGTATCACTCTAGTGGTCGGGGTGAGCTGACCGAGAAGTATTTGGGGAAACTATAAAAAATCATAGTCGGCTCTCCTGAATGGATCTGGGGATATGGTTCTCAAATCGATTTTATTGCAGAAAACCTGATCAGGGGCGAACATAGTTCGCTGCTAATTCAAAACGAAGAACAAAGCGCTCGAATGTCCTTGATGTTGCCCCCGCTTCCGAACTTTGCGTACGGATCCAGGCGCTACCCCAACTCCATCTTGTTCCTAGGGCAGGAGCGTGAAACTCATCATTCCCCGTGCACTCTCACCCTTCAGATCGGCGAAAGAGTGAGCAAAGGTCCGACTCTCCCCATATCATTTCTCGCCGGTTAGAGTAATCGAGATAGCATGGAATTTGGAGAGAGTCAGACGATTACCCGAAAGAGTGCACTACAAGGATAGAGTCCTTTCATCCCCACCCTAGGGCAGATAGCCGAATAGGGCGAACAAGCCAATCTTAGTTTGCTCTCTGGTCATATCCTACGCTCTCCTGAATCTGCGTGCTCTCTCACCTGGCGAGATAGCACGCAAAATGAAGAGACCATATCTAGCAAAGCATATCCCCTTGTTCTCAGTTCGATCCTCGATCGAATCTGGAGGAGGGAAGGGATAGACGAGAGTATGCTCTCTCTATTTCACACACTCTCTCGCTATTCCGTTGTCAACGACATCTGTATTCAAAGAACGGGAAAATATCGTCTGGAGCTTCCCGTGTTTGCATCTCAAACTACGGCCATACAAAGGATTCCTTTGATTGGCACTGGAAATCAAGGGGATGTCGTAATGTCGGGTAGGTTGCACCACCAGAGTATTATGAGTATTGGGAAGGTAGCTTTGGAATTGAAGAGATCCAGTCAAGTTGCTGATGACTTACTCGTATATGTTTCAGTGAAGTACTGAAAATGCATTGTCGGTTAGGAAATCAGTGGGGCGTGGATTCGATGGAAAAAAACAACTATACATTGATTTATGCACAAATTACGTGCAATTTCGACCATTTTCATCTGTTCGTGAACTTCTCATAATCCTTGTTCTCTAATCAGCTCATCCTTCAGCTCTTTCGCAATCGCAATCAGCTTTGTTCGCGCGCCGTTTCTCTGCTAAAAGCGTTAAAAGAGGGGAGAAATTCAGCTGAGAAAGCGGGCGGACAACATGAGCGCTTAGAGCTCCGAAATGGCAAAGCAGATGAGCTAATCGGACTAGCAGGCGAAATAGAATGACAAGCCAAAAGAGAGCAAAGAATGGGACGAAAATTGAGAATAGGTAGACGAATCATGTAGAGGGTTTATATTTCACGGATTTATTAACTCTGTTCACTCACAAATCAATAAATCTGCGGGAATTTCGGAAGATTGCATATCATTCCAATAATTCTTACAAAACCATAAATTTTGGTCTATCTGAGAAAAGGAGTTGTTATACGAAACTTGCTTGTTGCTTTACAAATGCGTTCAATGAGAGCTGAGTGGGACTAAATTATACGCGCAACTCGAACACGCTCGCACCACTAATTGCGCTACTGAGCAAGCCACTTGCATGACTACCGTATTCTTCGATGGTTCCAGAACTTTAGCAAGCTGTTCCCGGAACTCTGACGCCAACACTAATTAGTGTTAATTCACGCTAATTAATCGTTTAGAATGCGCCGAGCGGGTGCCGGAATGACAAAGGGGAGTCCATGGACGTTGCGAGAACTTTGGCAACCTGATTCCCTGATTTCCATGACATGGAAAGAAAATATACTTTGCACCTGCCCCCGATTCCTTGGCTCTAGAAAGGTTCCGAGATGTTCAGATAGTCTCTTCATTGTAAATAGTTCGAGATAGTATGTATAATTGAAAGAATCTGAGACTCCGAAAGACGGTTTTTTGTAGTCATTTCTCGCATTTCCCATTGTTTTAGAAGACGACGAGGCTACACACACATACACAAGAAGCAGACACGCAAAGAAAATGAATGCGTCATCACGAAATTAACAAACTGCTCCGTGTTTTCGACAGCAATTATCGGTGACCACAAAAATGTTCATATATCGAGCTTGTAATATCATTTCTCGGAATCTCGATACAAGATTGCATTCGTTGATTGGATTCGCAAGTGATGTTTTAATGTTTTTGATGAGTTTTTGCTCACTCCATTCTCTTCAACCGATGTCGCATTGAGTGCAACTCGATCCTTCTGCAGAAGACTGGGGGCAGTTCTTGCAGGGTCACTTGCACCGAATAGATTCAACCCCACCGTACTCCGCCTCTCTCTCTCTCTCACCCCAAAAAGCGATCGCTGGCTCAAGTACCTATTATAGTTCTCTACTTATTTTCTCCTCTTTTTCTCTACCATGTCTCTGCTTGCCTATGTCAGAGATAAATGGGGAGACAGAGAAGGAGATGGTGTCAGATTCGACACCCATTGTCTTAGGCGCGTCTTGACACTTTAGATGAGGCGCTAAAAGACAGACTAGGCTGGTGAGAGAGCGTGTGAAATCGAGAGACGGCGGCCTGAATGGAGACAGAAACACGACTGTTTGCCTGTAGTGTAGGCGAGAGTGGAGCTGAACGTCGCTTTGGGGCCCATTGACACCTCAATAAAGGGTCTACAGGGATCCGGATCCTAGATATTTAGAAAACTTGCATGCTTTATCATTATGAATGGATGAAAGAAATTGCGAAATCGCCATTGAAGCAGACTGATCCTAGTTTTTCCGACCCTAGTTTTAGACCCTAGACCCTAGCTGATCCTTTACGCCTTTGAGAAAGCATGTAGGGATCGATGACTATTGTGAGAAAGAAGTGATAAAAAGGCCCGTCGATTTACCCTAATTGACAGCTGCCCAAGGATGTTCTTTCCCACAAGTAGTTTCAGCAATAATAATCTGATATGTGTGGCTCACTGTAGAGATTGTATTTAAATTATATATTATAGAGGTAGTCTGGGTAGTATTGATATAGCTTCATTCGTGATTGAGTATATTGAAACAGTGAAACGCAAAGCATCAAAGTGAAGACGTTGAAAAGTTTGTAAATTGAGTGCAAAAAGTTATGTTTCACGGGTACAATACTATCAATCGTAAGTGAGTTCCCCGCTATTGTTCAAATCGAGATAAAACAATAAATCCATGACGTCAATGTAGTGTACATTTATACCTGCCGGAAAGCAACATGAAGCGCCGGAGTGATTATCTCGTTGATTCGCGTGACCAGACACGTGTACACTATTGAATTTGACGATAATCTTATTTGAGTGATTGATACAACATGATTCTCATTTTCTCCAACTTTTGCTCACTATAGAACTTCATCGCAATTCGCCAATAAACATGCCACCCATTTATGTCGGTTCAAAACTTTCCTGAACGTGCAGAATCTAATCGAATCTAGCGAACGATTGCGAACACCCTCTCTCTCTCACTCCTCCCACCCCTCAGGGCATACTCACTCACACATGTCCGTTTGCTCAAGCGTAATCCGGAGCGTAGACACCCTATTGCTCTCTCGATTTACCTCTCCGTCTCTCGATTTCCCACGCTCTCTCGCTCTTTCTAGACCTCTCTATTATGAGAACAGCAAACAATCGGGAGATTGACTAGAAATATTGGCCTTTATAGTTCGCGGCGAGGGCCGAGATCAGTATCGGTGGATCTGAACTCACTTTTTGCGCGGTCTCTCGCTTATCTGTAGCCTAAGAGTGGGCGTAAAGGAGGGGGAAATACGATTGGTCAAAAGATTTACCCAATACAGGTTTTGTCTACGGGGGCAGTGCATGT
This sequence comes from Pristionchus mayeri, assembly GCA_036245805.1. Taxonomy (NCBI): domain Eukaryota; kingdom Metazoa; phylum Nematoda; class Chromadorea; order Rhabditida; family Neodiplogasteridae; genus Pristionchus; species Pristionchus mayeri. The sequence continues at coordinate 3,645,897 of BTRK01000002.1, read as the reverse complement.
GCGTATCCATTTCAGCCTAGAGTGAAGCGGGAGCCGAGGTCAGTATCGAATGATCCGGACTCCTTTTTTGCGCGGTCTCTAGCCTTGATATCGTGTGGAAGGACATTCGGTTGGCCAACAAATTGACCAAAGAAAATGCATGTGTTCGGGGGGCGCGGGTGTCCATTTTTCGTCTGTGGGTGTCTATGTCGTTCTCAAGTGAAGCATGGTCAGACAAATGGTAGAAAAAAAGATGTAACTCCATGATTCTCAACGACGCTAGGGTGTGGGGGAAACAAAATTCTCCGATTATTAATTCTCCGATTTTTGATTTTTATGTCCAAAAAACAACCCGACGTGAATCATCTCAAGAGGTGAAACTGTTTATACTTATACTTATACTTATACTTTATTCACCATCAGGGTAGGAGAGAGATTATGCCTTGAAGGCGTCGAAGAAGGGAGATCAGGTGGTATTTTGGGCTCGGGCGAGCGTGTGTGTGGGGATTGTGTGGCAGTCCGTGTTACATTCTTATGTTGGAAGAGTGGAGGACATTCATGGGAGAGTTTTTCATAAGGCGACGGAAAGGGATACGGGGCATGGTAACTATTTGGTTGGGAAGGGAATTCCAGAGCGTTAGTGAACGAGTGGCACAAGAAGTTATGGAAGATGGACTAACGAATGGTAGAGCTATGCGCAGACTGTGAGAGGCACGGAGACTACGAGTGAGAGGAGCAATCGAATAGAGACTAGAGGTGTCGAGGAGAACATAATCATGCAATGAGTCATACAGGAAGTAAATATCGTTCAAAGAACGTCGATATTCAAGTGTCTCTATTTGGAAGTGCTTAAGCCTATCAGGGTAAGTCAGGTAAGGCAATTTAGATCGGCCCAGAACACGTCTAGTGAATTCGCGCTGCACAGATTCGATTTTATTAACCAAACCAATAGCAATAGGATTCCAAATTATGGTTGAGGACTCAAGAAGAGGGCGAATGTAAATTTTGTATGCCTTAAGCAATATATCAGCCGAGGTTGTGAGGAAAGATCGAAGTAAAAGATTGCACATGGACCTGGCTTTTCTAGTTATTTGAGCAATATGATGGCCAAAGTGCAAGTTGCTAGAGAAGAAACACCTAGGTCGCGAACTTGTTCTTTCGGGGAGATGATATTACCATTTAGGACATATTGCGATCTATTTTTAAGGCGGCCAAGATGGAGTACAGTACACTTAGGAACACTGATAGTCATGTTCCACTGAGTAGTCCACTGCTCTATACTAGTAATAGCTTTTTGGAGATCAGCACTGTTATCAGGAACAGTTGCGTATATTTTAAGATCATCAGCGAATATGTTATATTTAACCGTAGGAGGAATGAATTTGCCCAAATCATTAACGTATATGATAACCAACAATGGGCCAATTGCTGAGCCCTGGGGGACCCCAGATATAATAGGAGAGGGAGGGGATAGATGATTACCAATAAAGACACGTTGAGATCTTCCAAGGAGATATGACTCGAACCATTTTACAATATGTTTAGAGACACCCAGATAGGAAAGCTTATGCATGAGAAACCTTAAATCAATAGAGTCAAATGCCTTTTGATAGTCGAAAAATATGGTATCTACTGATTTCTTACGACTCAAAGACAGAGTATAGAACGAAAGAGTTTCGCAAAGGGAAGTTGTAATGCTTCTATGTTTACGGAACCCAGCTTGGCGCACATCTAGCAAAGAATGTGTATCTAGATAGGTTGTTAACTTATTAATTAGAATTTTTTCAAAAATTTTAGAGGCGGTGATTGTGAGGGAGATAGGGCGATAATTTGAGATTTCTGCATTGCCGGCCTTTTTAGGAATTGGCTTGATATGAGCAATTTTCCACTGGGAGGGAGCAATACCAGAAGTAAGTGAAATATTAAAAATGATGGAGAGGGGACTGGCAATTGAAAATTTGCATTTGGTGAAGACCAAATTTGGAATATTATCAGGAGAACCATTTATTTTAGGAACCAATTGTGAAATGGCAATAAGAATGTCACCAATTGGAATGAAGGGGAGGTCAAATGAGGAATCAGGGAGAGGAAGCGTAGGAGGTGGAGAAGTCTTAGGGGGAGTTTGGACCCTGGAAAAGAATTATGAAAAAGCAGTTGCCTTATCCTTATCGGTTAAGAGGGCATTTCCGCAAGTGTCAGTAATCCCAGGGAGAGACGATGTGTTTACCTTGAATCGGGATTTACAAAATTGGAAAAAAAGGTTAGAATTATTAGAACTTATGGCATTGCTTTCACGCTTTATCTCGAAACTTTTTAGAGCCTTTTTAAACCTCACTCGTAGGGAGTGAGTAGCATCGCTATTAGGTGCACGCTCATGTAACTGCTGAAACCTATCGTGCAATTTACTCAAATGTTTCGGATAACCAGAGGATGTTTTCACAGTTTTGAGAGGAACATAAGCATCTAGAATGGAGTTTAAAAATTCGCTAAAATATTTGTATGCTTCGGTAGCAGTCATGTTAGAGAGATCGTCCAATTATGCATTGCGATATGGTTATTTATCATGTCCCAATTGGCTAGGTGATAATTTCTAGAAGGTTTAGAATTGGAACCCAGAGAGGTCTCGAACGTAATAGATAAAGAGATTCTGACATGGTCAGAAAGGGGGATGTCAGGCTTTGCAGATTTAATAATGGGAGAATTGCAGAGTGCAAGATCAAGTATATTTTTCCCTCTGGTAGGAAAGTCAATGTATTGGTTGAAGCTTTTTGTAGTTATAAGATCTAAGAAAGGAGTTGTGGAAGAAGTGGACGAAGAATAGGTGTACCAATCTATAGATGGATAGTTAAAGTCACCAATTATTAAAGAAGGGTGCTGGCAGCTAGTTGCCAGATTCAGGTAATCTAAGAATCTTATATCAGTTTGATTTACCTCAACCGTAGAGAATTATAATATTCCCCATCTTTCTATGTCTAATAGTTTTCGAATTACTTTTTTTCTTTATGTTGTTAATTTTTTTCAAGGGATTTGGTAAGGAGAGGTCAATGATTGTATTCGCTGTGCAATTCAAGTCACCAATTAAACGAGGAAGATGACGAATGGAAATACGTAAGCAGTCGAGGAGAGGGAAAGGTGATATTTATACTATAATTATAGCGAACAATAGAGTTTTATTATAAACGTATTTTTATCATATCTATTCAAATACAATGTATAAAGGCAGGATATTAGGTATACGAATACATTATGATGATCACACAAACATCACTAATGTGAGACTGGCATCATGTAGCACGAGGAAGATCACGAAGACAATACATTAGTTGTACATATGGAGTGAAGTTATCATTATGCATGTGTGGTGTGAAAATGTCAGGTAGATTGCAAATCATGAAACTCTTTATTGATCTTACAATAGACAATGTGAAATATTCAGGAGAATGGGAGAAAATGTTGAATGTGAAAACATGATTACACGGAGAGTACAAGAGTGAGACTGGCTGCATGTAGCACGAGGAAGATAACGAAGAGAAGGACGTAAGCAGTCGAGCAGTGCTGGTTGATGACCTTGGCACTGAGACCCTTGCGGTTCCTGAAATAATTTACAAATTAAATAAGTCTGATAGTTTCGATATGTTTTATTGTTTGTTAATCGCATCTGAAACCGGCGAATAACTGAATTCGTTTCCAACTACAGAGCATTCAATGAGTCTCCGAAACATATTTCACGGTTTGCTATTAGTACAAATTCAATTGTGTTTGTGAACTTCAATGGTTGAGGGGAACATCGAGGAGTTATGTTTCAGATAAAGCTGACGTTTCACTACGAACACTCATTAATCTTCCCCAGCTTCCACGATAAAACATCATAACAAAATATCGAAAAATGACGCAAATAGCTGAGGTGTTTTGATGGAGAGTTTGCAAAATATAAAAGACCTCGCTCCGTTGCTTGTCTAATTATGTATTAAATCTGTTCATGGGCAGTAGTGATGCCAAAACGGCGCGCGTTCTCCTCGTTTCACACGCTCTATCATCGGTCAGACAGAGCGAGAGCGCGTTTGAAACGAGGAGAACGCGCGCCGTTTTGGCATCACTAATGGACAGCGTACGCCGAACAGTAATGCAAACTCTCTCCCGCGGCCATGTTTCATATTGAGAAGGGAGCTGCGCTATTCATCTTGTGCCGCATAAACTTGGCAAGATCGTGTCACTCATTCTAACCCGAGTGTCATCTCGTTTCTTCTACCGGCGAGGTACCAGTGACATTCGACAGATGCATTTTTGACATGCCATCCATTGGTAAATAATGCAACAATCATCTTTTAATCGAGTTTTAATCGAATAAGTATGTTTGGCATGCGTTGCTGACTTTAAATTCAGATATTCGAAGTGGAGGGCGTTCGTTTTCAAACATCGAAGATGCGATATACTTACTCCAGCAATCCGTCCCCGGGCGAAGTTGGATTCGCGTACTTCATCAGCCTCCTCTTCGTCTGATCCAGAATCAGCACGGAGATAACCGCGATAGTGATCAGAACGATCTCCCAGAGCACGAACCAGCCTGCAAGTTATTCGGATTCGCCTTTTTTAATTCACGTCATTTTCGGGTAGGTTCCAGGTTCTAGGGATATAAATTATTTGCTGAGCTCATGCGATATGTGTATGCGACGTGATATGCGAGTAATTACCTAACAACCTAAAATTTATAAATCTATAAAAACGACGATGTGAAGCTATACATTTTCTCTAACAATTAGTTGGTGATCAAAACTCTAGAAATAACTTCTACGTGCAGTGCATGGCAAGGTTGGTCCCTCAAAATTCCCCTCCTTACTAATTTCAGGCTCGGGATGTTTTGCGCCAACGAGTGAGAGATCACTAGATTGACCACAGAATTTGTTCAGTTTCATGCTGGCTTGATTTGCGCAAGTGCATCACACCCGTATTTAGCGATTGGCCTCTGCGCCGAGAGAGCATGTGAGCTGCGGAGAGAGCGCACGCGCGAAATCTCTTGTGTTTGTGCTCTGTCTTGTCCATTCTATAGAGAGTGCGCGTAGACTGAAGAGAGCCATATAGAGAGGGAAGTAGAGTTCGTATTTCGGGCCTTGTTCTCTTCATTTCACACTATCTCCGATCTAGCCGTGAGAGAGTGTGCAAAATGAATAGGGATCGTTTCTCGATCTCTAGTACGAAGCCATCAGTAAGAGGCAGTGTGGCGACTACGAAATCTAACAGACAGCGAACTAGAGTTCGTAATTCGAGTCGCCGTCTCTTCATTTTACACACTGTCTCGACCGGTCGAATGACAATAGAGTGTGGGAAATGAAGAGACGGTGGTTACATTTCTCTAACTCTAGTGGCGACTACGAAATCTGACAGACAGCGAGCCCACCTATTATGGGCAGCGTCCGCGCGAATAAACAACCTTCTAATCAAGTGTCAGGTCTGCTTTAACATACATTGCTCTCGTCGTCATTCATTCTCATCGTCTGATTAGAGAAGATAAGTACATTAAAAAATACGAATCTAATCATAAATTTAATTAGAACTACTCATCTATTATCGGTAGCGTCTGTGATTTGGCCAGTGACTCATTCAGAATTCCGACGTTGACCGTCATCGACATCATCGTCGCCAGGCCGAGGGAGACCTGTAACATTATTAAAATATGCAAAAATGGCTGATTAAATAGGTTATTCGCTCTAAAACGCATTGATTAGCATGCATCAATTAGCGCTTATGCGCATCTATACATATATACTCTCAGTGAGGCACTCATACGGATGTGAAATACGACTTCAAGCCACCTTTGACATGTTAATTGTTCTCATCCGACCCAGTTCCCCCAGCGAGTGCATGGTTTTGCGAAATTTAAAACAATGTGCGGATGCGCCGAACTTTGCATTCCACTAGTGTATGAACCTGAAGCGAACGCGACTTTAGAAACCCTCGCACATTCTCGATGGGCTCGTGGATGGAGCCGCAGAATAGGCCGAGCAGCACGACGGTGACGAGTAGAAACGTGGGAATTATGACGAGCGTCACCCAGAAGGCCGGACGACGCGTCATCGTGATGTTGAAGTAGAACTGAAATTTTGTTTAAGAAATATTTTTTGAACGAGATCCGACACGGGAATTGTGGTTTCTGAAGTGACCAAAATTTTATTACGTGTGTGAAGCATAATTAGAGCACGAATCGATTGCACTTACGAAAAAAACTTACGAAATCTGCCTGCTCGTGGAAGGAGTTATTGGACAGCCCGGTGAGCTCCAACGCCCACTCGGATGTGTCCTGAAACACTCACTACCATTCCTATCATCACATCAAGAAAATATTTGTTTTTTTAAACATGAACGCGGGACGCATCGAGAAATCATGTTTTGATAAATTCATATTGAGCATTGAATCATATACATGAGCAAAAAAATGAATATCAATCGAAATTTGGCATATCGACACTAACAAAAAATGAATGCATCAGGATATAACTTCCGTTTTTTCGTTTTTTTTTCCGTTTTTCCGAGGATCCGTTTTTTTTGTTCATGCCGTGAGTCTCAGGATATATTTATATATATATATATATATATATATATATATATATTGACTCTCAGGATAGTATGTACTCGTGATGGCGATCATTTTGATACCTTGAACCAGTCTCTAGCTTGTCTAGAAGCTGAGATCTGAATTTCCGACCTCGATTTTACAGCAAGGCTGCAGCCACCGAGCAGCAACTTCAAAAAAAAATTCTGGGTAGTCCTCAGTCATATATCTCCAACCACAGGACATATTGCCAGCTGGAAAAAATCCATGTAAGAATAATGCCGTTTTGAAAAGGTCCTATTTGATTACGTCATCACTACGCAATGACTGGGCTATTGCGTCATGCAACAATATCATGATCATAATCTCCGATGAATTTAGTGTATACTGCCCTAGTTCCAGATTGATGCCTTTCCTGGTCAAAAAATTACAGCAAGTTCAAAAAGTGCCCAAATACTTTTGCGCGCGACTGTAAATGTGACAGACCCGTACAAAGATAACAGAGCAATAAAACAACAACAACAACAACGACAACATTCAACCAACCTGCACGAAAATGTCCTCGTCGATGGTCGTGTTCAGCACCAGTTCTTCGCTCGTGTAGAAAGGGAGGGTGAGGCAGTACATGCAGTACTGCACGTCGAAGGGGAAGCGGAAGGTCTGGGAAAAACGCATCAGAATAATTAGTATTTCGAGTCGCATTTGCTAGGTCTCCATTCTACATCTATAGCTGGCGTAAAAATTAAGTGGATATTGTACGGATTGAGATTTCGTTACACGTCATACAAGTTATATTTAGGAACTATAGGCAAACTTATACGGCTTCATCATGTTCCTTTTCACTATGTTGAGTTTCACATTGAATATTTCCCCTTCATCCTCACGGTGTACTCAATTTACGGATTGATCATAAGGGAAAACAAATAATGTTTTCTGTGTAATCATTCTGAATTGTTATCCCTCAAATTTCACATCGCTTTCAAACCAGCTGCTCTTTGGCCGGTGAAATAGAGGAAATGCACCCAGCACACATTGATGCACACGAATCAGCCAATTTCCTAATATCTCTGGTTTCTCTACGTCACAAGTGAGCGGACAGACGCAGCAAGAGAGCAGGGGAAGAGCCAAGACTGGGGAAATATGAAAATAATCCAGTCATCCACTTTATGAACTAAATTACTTATCCTCCACATCGATTTGACACGGAATATGGATCAAAGATACTGACATGTAAACAGTGATATTTTGAATATGAATAGTCAGGAACTTCCACGCTATTTAGAACCTACTATGGAGTTGATTCGATTCCTTTATACCACCAAAATCTTTAGATATTCTAAGCATCATATTCAAAACAGCAACCAAAATAGGCGCATCAGTGTTTTAAATATAGAAGGGAAATGGAATTGAAAATAAGCATCCACTCAGATTTTCAATAATTCGTGAAACTCACTTAAATATGTATTGTTACTTCAAATATTACGCCGTAATAACACTTGAAACTGACATCAAAATTACACGCGAACGTCACATCCATGTACTTCTGCATCTCCACCAAACCATTTGAAGAGACCTGCAATTACGGATGATTTCGGCCCGTCAGGATCGTTTTAGACACAATCTGGGGCATCTCTATACACTATTATGTCGTATTCATACTCCATCAACAAGCAAACGATGATAAGGCATGAATAATTACGAGTTCAATGTGGTTCTTTCTTGTGAGCTCGTGTGAAACCACATAACACCTTAACAAACTGCGCGTAGCGCGGCGCCAGGTAGGTCACGGAGGTGCTGCAATGTGTAATTATTGATTTTCTGGAGTGAACTATCGATTTTCTCAGGGAAATTGTTGTCTACCTCTCGCAGAACTGGGCCTCCGGCACCCAGACCTTGCTCAGCTTGACGTAGAGATGATCGATTCCGCCGTAATCCGAGACATTCCACTTGAGTCGAGGATCGAGCCAGGACTCAAGGACGATATTTTGACTTTAGAGGGGAAATTTGAGGTTAAAGAAGGAGTAACACGAAAAATAGATTGTACATATGGAATAGTTGTTGTCGTAGAGGACAGAAATCCGATGAGAAATCACTTTATCTTAAGTGACACAGATGACTCTATCTCGAGATATGAGAATGAGAAGATCGGGCCTCAGCGCAGGCGAAGCGCGCGTATTTGAAATGAATGAGAAAAACAGCAACAACGAATCACATCTAGCTGGATTCGAACCCACGTAGATTGCGCTTGGCGCGCAGGAGTTACCCGCGCTATGACCACCGTTGGTTCGGGCTGAGGTGAAACATTATATCTACCTAACACGCTCATCAGAATGCATTACCTTCTCATCTCTTATTCGTGTTACACCTTCTTTAACACTATAAAAGTCAAACTAACAATATTAAGTAGTATTAGAGCATTACGTTTTAAGAAAAACAAATGATAAACAAAGAAAAACAATAACACAAAGTAAATCACCATTGCGAGCCCGAGAATGTTGCTGTGCTCCAGTGCTTGCTCATCCTGAGAATGTCACATTTTCCTCGCGAAACTTAGTTGGAAATTCAAATTTCGTATTTGTAACAATAGGAAAGCGATAGTTGTTAACCAATTACGCTCACCACAGTTGTGAGTCTTGCATAGATTAAGCTGATACGCATTACGCCTCGCCCCGATGTTGAATCTGAAATAATATTGAAATGACTCCGAAGCATTATTGAATGGTACAAATTACGTATCCGACTCGGTACATATTATAGGCCGGGAAATGTAAATTTTTAAGAATCGCTCACTCTTCGCATGGCTGTACGGGCTTATGTTGTGGGAGTAATCCCGCAACACATCCCGCTCCAAGTCCCCGATCCAGTCCACATCCGATTCTACAATTTCAAATATAATATATTATTTTATTATTTTATATTCAGTGTTAGTGCGCTAATTAACATAGTTCGAGACAAGATACGGGGGTCTCTTTTACACACTTTTACATCTCACAGCTCGACCGGTCTAGAGAGTATGCGAAATGATGAGAAGAAGGCCCGACTTACGAACTCTACTAATTAAGCTAATTACTTATCCAAAATTGCACAAAATAACGTACTCTGAGTGAAAACTGCTGAAAATGCGCAGGATAGCAGCAGGACAGACAACATGGGGTAGATAATGGGGCCGACTGCATTGCACCCGAGTGCTTTTCCGCTAAATGAGGCGAGTGTCCGATTACACGCAACCCTCGTGCGCACGCACGCTCTATCAATTGTATGCTTCTCTCCGTTTTTATGTGAAATGGCAACTGTGGAGAATGGGTGCGTGAGAGAGATAGTGAAGGGCCTTTAATTTGGAAATCACCCAAGACGGAGGCGGAAATTGCTCCCCGGTTCTTTGGTGAGCGAACTTTGAGATCTGGTTCAATGGTATCGTTGTTTTTCTGTTCGAAATCGTAAGATTGCAGAAGGTGATTCATAAACACTGCGTGTATTTTCCCTATAGTTGGATGTTTGCGTGAAATCGCAAATTGCTGTTGAAAAACAGTTGGAGAGAAGATAAGTTGTTTAGTCCTCTCCTTTCCCACTATAATGATAGATGAAGCACGAGGACGTCTCGTGTATACTGATTTTTAGATCTTAGATGAGTCATCTTATAGATCATGTTTCGATATTATTACAGGAGTAGCACACACGCTGTATTCGATTTCACTATAAATTATTGTATTTATAGGTAGACGATATATTCCACGTATCGCTGAATATTTAGGCGAAAAAATAAATGCAATATATGAAGCTCATCTGAGCACAATATACTTCATTCAATTACAACGCTGATTTTTAATTTTTCGGCACCTAACAAGTCAAGGAAATGCATTACATATAGCATAGTATAGCGAACCGAAATTTTCACTAGATGCAGATGTGCACCCAGATTGTATGCGTATGTTGTGTACACAAATTATCGGCATCTTTCCTCGAAAAAAGCAGGCTTCACTCAACACCTCTTTCTCCAACTCTAATAGTCTGTTTGGATTGTCACCTGACAACCTGGGCATGTAATCACCGAAAATTGCTACCACCGCAGTCGACGTCGAACAACCAACTTCTTTGCTCGTGCCTGTCGGAGAAGGCTAGAGAGCATGGGAACTTGAGAGATGCAAACGACTTTGAGGCGATGTTTTCTTTCACTTGCCAGATTGGAGAGAGATCGTGCAAAAATATGAGAGTCAGTAATCGCTCAGGCTGTACGGGAGGTGTACGCCCCGTAAGTGATCTCTCTGATGGTGACTACAGAATGTGTTGCCGCGAGCTTTGAAAAGAGTAGTGATTAGCGCCTGAATGCGTCAGAGCCCAGGGCTATAAGAACCCAAAGAAAGCGGAGGAAACTCAGTTTCGAGCTAAAAATGATCGTTTATCTAGTTTCTTTCTTCGCTTTCCACGCCGCGGCAGACGCCTTCCCGCAACGCTTCAGCGATCACTTTGTCCAATTTCTGCGCAAGTAAGCGATATTTTAATGATGAAGCGTGAGTAGAGTGTTACTGCATAGTTGCGGACAATAAATGATGAGGTTGTGTTGTCGATGAATGTAAGGAATAATTACAGTAACCCGGAGCACAACGCATTCGCGCTCCAGGCCTTCGAGCTCTACAAAGACGCAGGGACGTTCGGAGGCATCGTGGACGATGAGAGCATGGAAGATGAAGTACAGGTAAGAATCTTGGGCGACATTCACACTGAAAAAAAATCATAGAATAATCACTAGGGATGACTTCAATCTCAACTCGATTCATTCAACACAATAGTTCACACTCTCATAAGAGAGCGAACGAAAATTAGAGTCATTTTTTGATAATCCATTCTCAATAATGAGACGGTTAACTACCTCAATATTAGTACCAAACTGTCAGAAGCCGAGCAATGGTCTGCCTCTCTTCGGTTTGCACGCTCTCTCACCGGTCAGAGAGACGAGAGAGCGTGCAAACTGAGGAGAGGATTACTCCAGAAGCCTCGTTCTCGTCACGACCCGGTTCTTTTCGTGCACGGCAATCAGGAGTCCGCACTCTCCTTCTCGGCGACTGCCACGGGCTGGAACAGGCAGATTGAATATTTTCTGGTTAGAGTTTGATCAACGTTTGCGAAATGTCTCAGAGCAGTTGAGTTTCACTTTTAACATTAAATCACTGCAAACAGTTATTGCATTGTTTGGTACGTACTGTTTTTTTTAAATAAAAAAAAACGTAAAATGTTAATAAATAAATAATTCAGAGCAAGGGCTACTCAATGGCGAAGCTGCACGGACTCACGCACGGACACAGAAATGTGTCCGTCGCACTGGCGAAGTTAGTGACCATAATATTTCCATCTTTGACGTGAATGTCGAAAATGCTAAGTTTAACATCATCTACATTTCCATGATCTCCAAGAGACTTTGATGTATCCCAATCTACTACTCAAATAGCGTATTTCTAAAAAAAAATTGTCCGTGGCTCTGGCAAAGTTAGTAAAATGGACACCTCCCCATGCCTTCCTCAAATACTCACTTACACCAAGAAAAACACAGATCACACAAACAAATTACAAAAGTATTGTAAAATATTGATGAAGCGTTTGCACGGTTTTGTCCACTTTAATTTGTGTTACAAATGTAGGAGAAGTTGAGTTTCGCATTGCATTTTTGCCATGTATCTCAATGAGATGAGATTCCGCGTTCGAGTAATAACAGCAATTAAGTGATCGTGCTCATTTTTAAAAATATTTTTTCAGCCGCTTTACATGCGAAATCATCCGCGGAGTGCGTAATCATATCGAGGCAGTGATACACTATAGTCAGGTACTTCGAAGGCGGATTTCTTCACATTTCGCTTCTTGAAAATGGAAGGGTGGAATCAATCGGCATTTTGAAATGTGGACAACAAAAACAATTCTAGGCCTCTAAAATCGACGTAATCTCGCACTCTATGGGCGTCACTATTGCCAGAGCTGCAATTATCGGAGGAACGGTGCGTTTTCTCGATCTTTTTCTTTTGAAATTCCATGTGAAAAAGGGGCACATGAACTGAGATGATCAGGCATTAAATCACGTACTTGTAGATAAAATTCTCGGATGGTGATTGCCACTTGGGCAAGTCAATCGCTTCTAAGGTGAGCAATTTTTCTTTCACAACAATATTAAAATAACTCAACATTTACGGAATGAATGGCCCTTGATTGGTCTATAACTGAATTTGTGACGCCTTCATTAATGGCCACTATAGACGAGCCTGAAACAGGTGAATGGACCAATCAATGCCAGGAGTTTCATCGGTAGCTAAAGTTAGCTCAATCTGAAAGCTGCATATAGAGAGCAGCATCTTATAGGACTCAGGATTCATATTGAAAGTTTAGAAAAAATTGCAGGTGGGCAATAAAAAAGGTAGATCTTTCAGGTAGATACGTTCCTCGGCATCGCGGGTGCCCATTACGGCGTGTGCTACTGCGCAATTGCCCACCTCATGAGCATGAATGCATGTTCTAATGTTTGTTAACCTTGAAATAATCATGCAATCCTCCTCAAATTGCATACGCTATATTAAAACAGTTGAAAACCTGAAGAGGAATCGAGGCATTCTTAATAGGGCTTACTTGTTGGAAAATTGTCGTCTAATGTTCGGATAAGTTTCAGTTGCGCTAAATAATCAAACGCTCATCAACTGTACAGAGCCCCTGAAAAACATCTAATATGACCACGAAAATTGTCCAATAAGATAATTGAAATTATTGATATCAATTAGTGATGCCAAATCGGAGCGCGCTCTCTCGCTCTGTCTGGCCGGCGAGAGGGCGTGTGAAACGAGGAGAGCGCGCGCCGATTTGGCATCAATTGCCATAATTGAAGGACGCGTTCGCCACGGGGATCTGCCGTATCGGAAACGACTCGGACGCGCGAATGACCGATCTCGCGCCAGTTTATTGCGCCAACCCCGATGTCAGCTGCGAAAACGTGTGTCACCTTATTTTTGCTCCAAATTTTGAGCTCTCTAAGAAGTCTACTGATGTTGGCGCACCTGAGCTCGAACAATCATTGTGGTTGCATTTCAAAACCGAGGGCACCAAACCATTGAATCATCAATGTCAATCCTAACACATCTTTGAAACATACCTGAATTCTCGAAAGAACAATGACGAGAATATGACTTCCGTTTCAGAACTACTCTTCCGTTCTCAAACAGATCAACGACCGCAATGAGAGATGCGGAGATTTTATAGTGTCGACGTGGTCGCTGAGTATGTGGTATTTGATCTTTCCCATTTATTATGTACTCCTTAATATATTTGGCCCATGCAACCATAGATAAAATGAATTGCCGAAAAGGAAAATATAATATTGGGGTGTCCGGAAAGTTCGTATAATGCTTCGGAGAAAAGTCAGTTCGCGATCAAATGCAGTGATTGCGCAATCTGTTTGTCAACAATGTATTGCATCATTCTGACGTTGAGTAGTGAGAGGATTTAATCAGTCTCCTAGTTGCTACATTGATTCTTGTGATGGACTCCCATCTCCACCTCCGAGCAGTTTTACTTCATTACTACCGTCTTGGCCGATCCGTGAAGGAGGCCCACTCTGCCCTGGCCCAGTCGGAAGGAGCTGACGCCCCCTCCATACCCTTCTGCTATAAGTGGTTCTCCCGCTTCAAGAAAGGGGAGTTTGGTCTCGATGATCAACCCCGCTCTGGACGCCCTCCCTCCCTCGATCAGCCTCTCGTTCTCCGCACACTGAAGCGCAAGCCCATGGCCAGTGTGCGTGAATTGAAGAAGGATACTGGTACTCCCAGATCAACGGTGTCCGATATCCTCCATCGATCTGGGAAGAAGCCGAAACTCCCACAAGTGATTCTCCATGACCTCTCCCCCGAACAGCTGAAAAATCGTGTTCAAGTCTGTCGGGAATTACTCCATCGTAGATCCAATCTTCGATGGGTCAATTCCATCATCGCTACAGATGAGAAGTGGATCACGTACGATAACCCTGTGAGGAGACTGCAATGGGTGGATGCAGATGAGAAGCCCACGCCCGTCCCGAAGAAGGAAGAGCACGGAAAGAAGGAACTCCTCTGCTTCTTCTTCTCAGTGCTCGGTCCCATCTACTGTGAGATCCTCGCCCCTGGCACCAGCATCAATGCCGACCTCTTCTCTGAACAACTGGAAGATGTCGCTATCAGAGTCCCTCCCAGACTCCTGAACCAGGGCAAAATTCTTCTTCTGATGGACAATGCTCGCCCACATCGAGCGAAGATGACCCAGAAGAAAATGGACGAGCTGAAGATCGAGAGGATTCCCCATCCACCGTATTCCCCGGATCTCTCCCCATGCGACTACCACTGCTTCCGCTCTCGCTCTCTGACTTCTGCAAAGGAAAGAAGTTCAAGAATCGTGATGAAGTTGTGAGGGCTTTCGTGAACTGGGCGGTCTCGAAGAAACCCGCATTCTGGAAGAGAGGAATCGAGACCCTGCCCAATCGCTGGAGGGAGGTAGTGAGAAAGAAGGGGGCATACATTGGTCACTGAGAATTGTAAAGCATTGAATAAAAAATAAAAACAAAAAATTATACGAACTTTCCGGACACCCCAATACATAAGTAAAATGAAAATAATATTTTTGTTATTTTCAGAAGACGAGATCCTTGGCGGGACTAACCTTGCCTGGGGCAAGAAGACCTCGCACATCCCCGATTCCGATCTCACCATCGAGTATGGGGATCTGACACACTTGGAGGTTTGATCTTTGACAAATCCGATATTTTAGAAATTCAGGACTGCATGTGTTGATCATTTGAGCACTAATGTGATGTAAATCCACTCTTCTCACTTTATTGATCAATGAGCTCACATTCTTGCAAAGGAAAACCTTTAGATACAATGTAGCTCAAAGTGATCAAAGATCAACAGTTCATCGATCAGATTGTAGATCAAGGACCTCACCTCTCGTCATCAGTACGAACTGATCAACGCTCACGATATCAATGTTGCAGCTCCAGTTAGCAGGTGAGCAGAAGCTTGAATTGTTGGCACTACGTCGCATGATAACTCTGACGTCATGCCGCCTTTGATCTATCAAAGGCGGCATGGCATGATAGTTCTCATCCGACATACTGCCAGATTGTTCAGGAAGTGGTTATTTTTAAAATACTTTTAAATAGTCATAACATCAACGCATACTCAACTCGAGCAATGTTCTCACTCTCTCAAATTGACACGCTCTCTCGTCGGCCAGAGAAGCGAGAGAGCGTGCAAATACGAGAGAGTCAGACAATCACTCCTCAATTCAATTGTAATGTTAGCAGTGTGACCACAATTTCACTAATGGTGCAAAAAATTGTTTTATTTCATTGCTAAATGGACGGCCGATTGAATCGAAACACTCAGTCCAACCTTAACTGATAGTTGAAGCATAATATGAAATTTTCAACATCCGCCTTCACTATCCAGTATTCCAATGATTCAGCCTCCGCCATCATCGTCATCATCATCACAACGATACGACACGTCACTCTACATATCGCCACATCAAGATCGCAAACCATAAACATGACTGACTGTGCTAGATCCTCTCTTCTGTTCTGAATGATTGTATACATCATACTCTTATATAATTACGGTATGCATAGCCGATTTGTAGTAATTCCATGTTGATAAAATGATTCTGTATTTTTGATAAAAGTGTGTTTATTGAATGCGTTATTGCTTCGCGCTTAAGATTCAAAGACAAAATAATGAAATCTAAAAAAGATATGTAAATATCTTGCGTGATTCTCTCACGCTGTGAATATCTCGACGGCTTCCTGCGTCCACATTCTCACAAAACACACTCACACCCGTCACTTCAGCAGTTTACAATGGGAATATTGAATATTCGTTATTGAATAGGTGTTTTTTTCTTCAATTTTAATATCTCATAACTATTGAGTTTCACAACATCAACTTATTTGTTGCGACTTGTTGCGACTGTCATTTCAATATCCATTTGATGGCAGTGGGAAATTAAACAAACACATAAACACGTTTTGTTAAAATAGCAGTATGCTTTGGAACGGCTAAATTTAATTATTCAATCATTTATTATCGGAAGCATCTCCACATCACTCGTGTATTGTCCTGCACGGCATTCGGCAGTTTACTCTGCCCTTCTCGGAGCAATGGTCTGACTCTCTTCAGTTTGCACTCTCTCTAGTCTCTCTGACCGGCGAGAGAGCGTGCAAACTGAAGAGAGTCAGACCATTGCCCCCTTCTCGCCCACTGGGGCAGACATCCTTTGTCGCCTCCTCAATGATTCTATTCACCTCTCCGAATCAAAAGTGAAGCAGAGTTTATACATTATACGAAGAACTTTCTGCGCGTAAAAATGTTCACCATCCCTCCCACTTTCGCAATGTAGAAGCATTTATGCATAATGTTTGTATGATACATGAGTCCAGAACAATATTTGGATGCAGTATGCGGTGAAATAATTATGAGCTACGTCTCTCAACTGGTCTACCGGGTCGAGAGTATCAAGTCGAATTTATGTGTATAGTGAATAATAACAATGAGCAATTCGGGTAAGTGTCTCCCACTTTTCCCACTCTCATGCACATGTGAGAGAGTCAATGAAAGGACGATTATCCGAATTCTAAATTACAATATGTAAGCATTAGAGTTCGATAAATGAAACCACGGTCTCTTCATTCTGCACTCTCTCTCGCCATTCCACCGGTCGAGAGAGTGTGTAAAATGAAGAGACGGCGACTCGAATTACGAACTCTAATAAGCTTGCTTAGACGAGAACACATCCATTGACGACTTTCGCTGCCCTCTTCTTCTCGACGGCATGATCCTTAGTAAGGATCAGAGCCTCCAGCTGGAAAAACCTGTAAATAACATTAGTAATGTTATTTAAATGCGATTTACCTCATAGCAAAATTTGATTTGCCTTTTCAGATCATGTTGAACTAGATGTTATCAATTTAACACCCATGCCTCCCTGTTACATCGCCCAAAATGGTAACCCTTTAGGTTCGAACTTCACGTGAAAAGTTACCGCTTGAGACAAATTATATCCATAGGTCAAATAATTCTTGTAGGACAAACCTAACTTCTATCAAATATTTTGGAAAACTAACGTCGACGGTGCACAGCCAAGGAGGGAGAGTCCGAGTTTCCCCGACTTCACTTTTTTATCAGATGCTTAGTATATACTTCGAGTATGCTTAGTTTCAGATTCATCCCTCCTTACTAAATCACCAAAAATGTAAGCCGTAAAACTAACTTGTTCGGCGCACAGCCAGGGGGACAGCGGCCGAGGTTGGCCTTCGTCGGCACCAGCAGTGTCTCGTCGTCTGCGAGATCGATGTGGGATGCGAGTTCCTGCAGGACGTTTGAACCAAATGAACAATTTAAAAAGTGTATTTGATACCTACTTTAGACTACTTGAAAGTGTAAGCCTTTTTTTTGAAACTGTACCAGTTTATATACGCCCTCTCATCTAGTTACGTGGATAGGCTGAGACGCGCATTTCGAACTAAATTTTTTTTCGAGATTTTTTTTGCCCCGTTTCCAGTATTTTTCGGTAGCGTTATTTCCCTCACCCGCCCCTAAGTAATCATTATCTTATGCCTCCCCTTGGACCACGTACGATATTTCATCATATTCAAATGGCAAAATTTTTCAAAATTCAAAGTACTCACCACGATGTTGTCCAGTATCGGGCAGAGTGCCATCGGGGGCTTGCGGTGGAGCACCGGCGAAGCACAGGCAATCGTAAGCAGGGAGACCACAATCAGGTAGTGCACCATCTAATCATAATGATTTATGTATGCCCGAAGCGCGACGATATCATGCGGACAAGCAATTAGTGATTGCAGGTGGGGGGGGGGGGGGGTGGGGGACTCATGAGAAGTGCAAAATACGAAATGACGAACTCATTTCACTTTTGAACTAGATATACGAGCTCTCTCTCATATAAACACACCCACTCTTGAATCTTCTGCCTCTCCTTCTTCCTCCCCCTCTCTCTCTCCCTCTGAACGATAATTCAAGAGTGCGTTTACATTAAAAACGGAATGTTGCATTGCATTCACGTAGAAGAATTGAGAGGAAAAGAGAAGCAACCCGGGCATGCGTCAGGCTACTAAGTGATTCCAGTCTGCTAAGTGATTCCAGAACGCGAAAGACGTGAGAGGGACAAAAAGAAACATTTGCTGTTTACACAAGAGCCCTCTTCCCTCGAGCACACTCTCAGAGTGGCATACTCTCTAGCTCATCCGAACTGATTCACGCGTAATCGTCTGACTCTCTCCAAATCTCATGCTCTCTCGCATTCTCTAACCGGTGAGAGAGTGTGTGGTTTGGAGAGAGTCAGGCCATTGCTCGATGCACGAGTAATCAAGAGCGCCTGGTCACTTACCCTACCTCTCGGCGTCGCTAGTGTAACACAACAAGGCCTTCCGTTTCTCTTGCATCTCTTAGAGATTACTCCGAGGGGATTTTTCCACTGCGACCTAATGGATACATTCTGTGTTTGCCATAAATTTGCAACAATCTGAAATCATAACGAAATGAAGAATAGTATCTGCGTTCACACTTTCAAATATGTCTTTCAGGAATAGCCTGGAAAAAAACGAGAAGAAGGGAAAAGACGAAATACATGCATCTGGCAGCATACTAAACGATGCCAGAACACGAAAGACATGGGAGAGACAAAAAGAAACGCGGGATTACACTAGATCCCTCTCCCCCGCCCGAGAATTGAAGAAATAAGGACATGAGTCATCGATGGGAATTAAAGTTAAGATATATGCCAGCCTGCCAAGTGATTTCAGAATCTGAAAGACGTGAGAATATCATAAAGAAACGGGGGTTGCTTGCAACCAATCCTCCCTCTTCCCAGCGAACTCTATCAGAGCACGTATATATATTCGCTATTCGCGCGAATATAATGCACAACGTTGTTTTGACATGTGTACCAGGCGCTCTTGCTTACCCTTGCTTGAAGGGTAAGCAAGAGCGCCTGGTACACATGTCAAAACAACGTTGTGCATTATATTCGCGCGAATAGCGAATATATATACGTGCTCTGATAGAGTTCGCTGGGAAGAGGGAGGATTGGTTGCAAGCAACCCCCGTTTCTTTATGATATTCTCACGTCTTTCAGATTCTGAAATCACTTGGCAGGCTGGCATATATCTTAACTTTAATTCCCATCGATGACTCATGTCCTTATTTCTTCAATTCTCGGGCGGGGGAGAGGGATCTAGTGTAATCCCGCGTTTCTTTTTGTCTCTCCCATGTCTTTCGTGTTCTGGCATCGTTTAGTATGCTGCCAGATGCATGTATTTCGTCTTTTCCCTTCTTCTCGTTTTTTTCCAGGCTATTCCTGAAAGACATATTTGAAAGTGTGAACGCAGATACTATTCTTCATTTCGTTATGATTTCAGATTGTTGCAAATTTATGGCAAACACAGAATGTATCCATTAGGTCGCAGTGGAAAAATCCCCTCGGAGTAATCTCTAAGAGATGCAAGAGAAACGGAAGGCCTTGTTGTGTTACACTAGCGACGCCGAGAGGTAGGGTAAGTGACCAGGCGCTCTTGATTACTCGTGCATCGAGCAATGGCCTGACTCTCTCCAAACCACACACTCTCTCACCGGTTAGAGAATGCGAGAGAGCATGAGATTTGGAGAGAGTCAGACGATTACGCGTGAATCAGTTCGGATGAGCTAGAGAGTATGCCACTCTGAGAGTGTGCTCGAGGGAAGAGGGCTCTTGTGTAAACAGCAAATGTTTCTTTTTGTCCCTCTCACGTCTTTCGCGTCCTGGGCAAAATGATACAACAAATTCAAAAAGTGTACGGTGACTTTCCGGCGCGACTGTACAAGCAGTATTTCTGACAAGGGAATACCGCGATTGTAAAGTGGAGTTGTTATGAAACATATCGGAAAGAGGATCAAATTCGTAGAATTTCTACGTGTTCCATATCTGGTGAGGACCACTGCGGATGTCTGGATGTGGATGTAGATGTGAGGAGAAGTGTAAAACCATTCATTTATCAGGCTATGCTACGAAATTTCACTATGGAAAGCGTAGGGATTCTTAGTTGATCCTTTTTCGATCCCACTATTTCTCATCTAAAAATTCCACCGTACCCTCTCGGCCTTTCCTTGTGAGTTATATTCTGTACATGACAATCATAGTTGTTCTCGGGATGCATGCATAATATTAGGGTGTCCGGAAATTTTTAAGAATGGTCATTTAAAAACTTAGTTCATTATCGATGTGCCGGATTTCATAACTCTATTTGTAAACAATATATTGAGGAATCGGTTAATGCTAAATGATCAGGAATTGCATCAGCATTCCAGTGGCACAATTGAATTTAGTGATGTGTTCAGGCGAAAATACGGATTTAAGTATCTCAGTAAATGCTCTGTCATGTACACAGTTTTCGACGAATAATTCTGGCCATCGCTGTGGACTAGAAGGGGATTATCCGCAATAATAATGAGGGGAGATTTCGATTGTCAAACGCCGATGAGAATTCTGAGGCAACCCCGACACAGAAATTCACTCATTTTTTGGACAATATCTCTGACATCCTCGTCCTCTATACAGAGAGATAATTTCAAATACCATTGCGACCAATCACAATATGTTCTCTACTCAACAGCAAGGGGTGGTCATCGGAGTCCCTCCCGTGCTCGTAAACGAGGGTAAAATACATATTCTAAGGAAAATGCGCACTACCGAAATCAAATTGTGTTAATTAATTTGCGATTGCTCCTTAGATATACATGATTTCAACACCTCCAAACGTAGTACACTTACTTATGCTTATGTGGAATGCGGTTGGAATTTTAACTCTGTTATCCCATTGAGATACAATTTTCAAAATGAGGGTATAAAATCGACTTTTCGGCATATTGCATCATTACATGTTAATAGTGTTGATCAATCGACATGACTTCTCAACTACCAAAAAAAATGCATTACTACCACGAAGATGTACTTATCGCTTCCCATTCGTGAAAAAATAAAACAACAAAAAATTCTTAAAAATTTCCGGACACCCTGATATATGAAAATCTGTACAGCACTGTGGATCGGAAAACTTCAAGCGTAATTGTCATTGATAATGTAAACCATATCATGGGCAAGTATCAGGGTGTCCAGAAATTTTTCGGAATTTTTTGTTTGTCAATTTTTTTCTCGAATGAGAAGCGATAAGTATATCTTCGTGATGTTAATGTATGGAGGTAGTTGAGAAGTAGTTCATGCCAAGTTGATGGAGCGATACTAATCACAACTGATGATGCAATATGCCAAAAAGTCACTTTTAAACCGTCATTTAAAAAATAGTATATTTCAATGAGAGAACACATTCCAAATTTCATACACATACCACATAAGCATGAGTAAGAGCACTATGTTTGGAATTGATGAAATCATGTATTTCTATCGAGCAATCACAAATTGATGAAGAATGTTTACTTTTGGTAGCACACATTTTCCTAAAAAAATGGATATTACGCTCGTTCATGAGCACTGTAGGGACTCCGATGGCCATATTTCACTGTTGAGAAGAGAACATATTGAGATTGTTCGTAATGCTATTTGAAATTATCTCTCCGAAAAATAAGGAGAAGAAAACTTAGATAATCGGCCTGTTTAATCTGTCAGAAATGTGCGAGAAAAAGTTGCGTAAAAAGTTCGCGAACTTCTGATTCTCTCCATTTCGCATGCTCTCTCTCTTTCTCTAACCAGGTCGATGAAAAGTTCACGAACTTTTCGACGAACTGTGTTCGAAAATCATACTTTTCTTTTGTTTTACTTACTTTTATAAACTATTTTTGCTTTTAACTTATGATTTCTTATAATGACAACCTTCCCTTAGCTGGAATAGCTTCAGAATACAGCGTAGTGAAAGTAAACACGGTTGGAGTATTTTTTTCGAAAATGGGTCACCACTTTCACCACCCTGTAATGTCAAGCTATTCCATCAGAGGGAAGGTTGTTCTTATACGCAGTCATAAGTTAAGAGCAAAAATAATTGATAAAAATAAGTAAAACAAAAGAAAAGTACGAATTTCGAACGAATTAATACCGGTTTTTAACGAACTTTTCAAGGAGCTGCGTGAAAAGTTAGAGAAAGGCGAGAGAGCACGCATTCTTGAGAGAGGGAAAAGGAAGTAAACAATCACTGCTTCCTTTTCCCTCTCTCAAGAACGCGTGCTCTCTCGCCTTTCTCTAACTTTTCACGCAGCTCCTTGAAAAGTTCACGAACTTTTCGACGAACTATGTTCGAAATTCGTACTTTTCTTTTGTTTTACTTATTTTTATCAATTATTTTTGCTTTCAACTTATGACTGCTTATAAGAACAACCTTCCCTCTGATGGAATAGCTTGACATTACAGGGTGGGGAAAGTGGTGACCCATTTTCGAAAAAAATACTCCAACCCTGTTTACTTTCACTACGCTGTATTCTGAAGCTATTCCAGCTAAGGGAAGGTTGTCATTATAAGAAGTCATAAGTTAAAAGCAAAAATAGTTTATGAAAATAAGTAAAACAAAAGAAAAGTATGATTTTCGAACATAGTTCGTCGAAAAGTTCGTGAACTTTTCAACGACCTGGTTAGAGAAAGAGAGAGAGTACACGAATAGGAGAGAATCAGAAGTTCGCGAATTTTTTACGCAACTTTTTACGCAACTTTTCTCGCACATTTCTGACAGATTAAACAAGCCGAATGTCCAAAAATCCTTGAAATTCCTGATTCGGGGTTGATTTAGAATTCTCATAGGCGTTTACCGATCGAGATCTCCACACAATTTTTTTGTGCATGAACCCCTTTTCGTCCAGAGATGTCCATAATTATCCAACGAAAACTGGATGTATCACATATTATTTAATGAAATACTATAACCCGTATTTTTCGACTCACAATTGTGATGAAATGAATTGTGCAACTGGAATGGTGATGCAATTCCTGACCAATTAGCATTAATCCTTTCCTCACTAAATTGTTTACAAATATAGTTGTGAAATCCTGAATATCGATTATGCTTTGCAATTTTACATGGCCATTCTTAAAAATTTCTGGACACCCTAATACAACGAATATCATCAAATACTGTCTCGTGTTTGACTCATTGGAGTAGATTTACGTTTGCTTTATGAAATTGCTATCGCTAATGTGTTCGCTTTTGTAATTTCTCATTTCCCTATGATTCATCAGGGGGGAAATGTCCAGTGTAAAAACGCGTAAGTACCAATCTGCTTTCATTTCTTCTTCAAACAATCGCTAAAAATCTGAACATAATTCTAATTTCAGTGTTGAATTGATAAAGTATACGGGATGCACAGTGGAGAAAATCCCCCTCATAAACTCTAGAAGATGCTGGAGAAACTGGCGCTCATGCTGTGTTACAGTAGGGTGACGGGGGTGAGCGAGTAAGTGACCACATGCTTCTGCTTACTCCTGAATCAGTTCTAATGGGCGAGATAGTAGGCCATTCTGGGAGAGTGCTCGAGGGAAGAGGGATCTGGTGTAAACAGCAAATGTATATTTTTGTCTCTATGAAGTCTGTGAATTTACGTTTCGATCGTTCTTTCTATTGGGGTTCGTAAGCAAAAAAATATATAAAAACATGATATACATAATCAGCTCTAATCTATCCTCATACATATGTGAGGGAAGCAGGAGACCATGTTATATTACACCATAGGGACGGAGGTGAGCGAGTAAGTGAGAAGATGCTTATGCTTACTCCTGCATCAGGTCGAAAGCTCTTTATGAGATACACGTATTTCTAGTTCTGGAATCACCCTCGTTTACGAGGGTGATTCCAGAACTAGAAAATTCCAGAACTAATATGTTAGGATCGAATAATTTTAACTTCCTCTCTATTGTTTACTATTGGCGCATGTTATACATTTTTTAACTGGATGGGAACACCAGGGCAGATTGAGAAAATCCCCCTCGTAAGCTCTAAAAGATGCTGGAGAAACTGGCGCTCATGTTGTGTTACACTGGATGGACGGAGGTCAGTGACCAGTTGCTCCTGCTTACTCCTGCATCAGTTCTAATGGGCGAGAGAGTTTGTCACTCTGAGAGAGTGCTCAAGGGAGGAGGGATCTGGTGTAAACAGCCCACGTCTCTTTTTGCCTCTCTCACGTCTTTCGTTCAGGAATCACTTAGTTGCCTGACATATGCTCGGGTTGCTTCTCCCTTTCCCTTCCTCAGTTCGCGAACTTTTTACGCAACTTATGACTTCTTATAATGTTGCGTTCGTGAACTTTTCATCGACCTGGTTAGAGAAAGAGAGAGAGCATGCGAAATGGAGAGAATCAGAAGTTCGCGAACTTTTTACGCAACTTTTTCTCGCACATTTCTGACAGATTAAACAGGCCGATTATCTAAGTTTTCTTCTCCTTATTTTTCGGAGAGATAATTTCAAATAGCATTACGAACAATCTCAATATGTTCTCTTCTCAACAGTGAAATATGGCCATCGGAGTCCCTACAGTGCTCATGAACGAGCGTAATATCCATTTTTTTAGGAAAATGTGTGCTACCAAAAGTAAACATTCTTCATCAATTTGTGATTGCTCGATAGAAATACATGATTTCATCAATTCCAAACATAGTGCTCTTACTCATGCTTATGTGGTATGTGTATGAAATTTGGAATGTGTTCTCTCATTGAAATATACTATTTTTTAAATGACGGTTTAAAAGTGACTTTTTGGCATATTGCATCATCAGTTGTGATTAGTATCGCTCCATCAACTTGGCATGAACTACTTCTCAACTACCTCCATACATTAACATCACGAAGATATACTTATCGCTTCTCATTCGAGAAAAAAATTGACAAACAAAAAATTCCGAAAAATTTCTGGACACCCTGATACTTGCCCATGATATGGTTTACATTATCAATGACAATTACGCTTGAAGTTTTCCGATCCACAGTGCTGTACAGATTTTCATATATCAGGGTGTCCGGAAATTTTTAAGAATTTTTTGTTGTTTTATTTTTTCACGAATGGGAAGCGATAAGTACATCTTCGTGGTAGTAATGCATTTTTTTGGTAGTTGAGAAGTCATGTCGATTGATCAACACTATTAACATGTAATGATGCAATATGCCGAAAAGTCGATTTTATACCCTCATTTTGAAAATTGTATCTCAATGGGATAACAGAGTTAAAATTCCAACCGCATTCCACATAAGCATAAGTAAGTGTACTACGTTTGGAGGTGTTGAAATCATGTATATCTAAGGAGCAATCGCAAATTAATTAACACAATTTGATTTCGGTAGTGCGCATTTTCCTTAGAATATGTATTTTACCCTCGTTTACGAGCACGGGAGGGACTCCGATGACCACCCCTTGCTGTTGAGTAGAGAACATATTGTGATTGGTCGCAATGGTATTTGAAATTATCTCTCTGTATAGAGGACGAGGATGTCAGAGATATTGTCCAAAAAATGAGTGAATTTCTGTGTCGGGGTTGCCTCAGAATTCTCATCGGCGTTTGACAATCGAAATCTCCCCTCATTATTATTGCGGATAATCCCCTTCTAGTCCACAGCGATTGTGAACATTACCAGATAAAAATCAGATTTTTACTAAACTTTTCTGTAAAATTATGGATGTCCAAAAAATGGTCATGCGAAAAAGAGATTTTTTCATGCCCTGCGCGCAAATTATGGGATATCGTATTCTTATTCTCAGGATCATGTGCACTCATGAATGCGATCATTTTGATGCTTTGAAAGGGTCTCTAGCTACTCTAGAAGCCGAGTTCCGAATTTCAGATCCTGTTTTTGCAGCTTCGCTGCAGCAAATGTGCGACCGAGCAGTACCGTCAAAAATTTATTCTGGGTAGGCCTCGGTCACTTCTCCAATCATAGAAAGTATGGCGAACAGGAAAAAATCTATGTAAGAATAATGCCGTTTTGAAAAAGTGCAGATTGATTGCGTCATCACTACGCAATAACTATGCGATGACGTCATACTATAATACCATGATCATAATCTCCGATGGATTTGGTACATCATACCCGACTGTACTTCCTAACTGTGCAGTCTTACTTCGTCTACTCTTCATTGCTACATTTGAATGGGCTGACATTCATCAATGATTGCATCTTACCAGTTGAAGGCGCTTGTGCAGACATTCAAAGTGCGCAGGAAAGGCAGCAATGCTACACCAATGCTACGGGAGGACGACGCCTGAATATTTCGTATGATTTCAGCAAATACATGTGTATCCAATCGCGAAAATGTGAGAGACCGGCGTGATAGCCGCTATTTCCATGCAGATTCGTACATTAACCTACTCTCTATCTAATTTATTATTTATTGTGCTTACATCGACATTTCCAATGAGCGAAGGTCTGAATATCTCCACTTCCCCTCGGATATCATCCGATTTATGATCAGAATTAGGCAAGAATCGATTGAAAGCATGCTATTGGTGAGTATACAACTAAATCTATGCAATAATAAATACGGACAATTCCGTATGTCCGTCTGACCTATTCTGAAATCTATAATACAAGCAAATTTATCTAATTAATCAGTTATCTAATTACCAGTTATCTAATTAATTTCAATAATAATTAAAATATTGTCACCTCTACGGGAAGCGAAGCGAATTCATTTCTAGCCTGAAACAATGCAAATTTCCAATACATTGAAAGGAAATCGGAAAATTCTTACATCAAATGTTGTCATCGTTCTGTGTTCCAAGTGCGCTTTCCATGCAGAGAGGAACTGACATGTAATTATAATCATAATAAATCAATCATTAATCGAATTAAAATTAGAAAAACAAACAAATAAGCATATTCTGCCAATATGCTCAAATTTCGGAAACTTCAGGGCTGGGGCTCGTATTGCATAAAAACAAAGACAACGCAGAATCGGTAAACTGTAATACCTGTGATATGAAGTTATTAGCATCTGCATTGACCAGTGTGTGGTACTGGATGTAGAGCACGTCAACAATCTCGACAGGGGCTCTCCACAGTTTATAGCGAGTCAAATATGTGTCCTCAAGCTCGGTCAATGTGGTCGGATTGTACGGCATCAGTGGGTGGGCAAACTGGAAATTTTACGTAATTACAATTTATGATGAAAAATGGTTTATTACTACCTCATATCAGATGCGAAATCGTCTCATTAGGATACCAATCGGTCAATTTGTACCTCTTCGAATGATATTTCCGCACGGATCAGCCGTTCAACAGCACTTATGATCTTGACCATCTCCTGATCAGCAGTCAATTCGCCCTTCTCGAGTGCTGAATGTGCCGAGAATAAAAAAAATGTGTTTCGAAAGCTTTTTATGATGTCATTGAAGTTTGAGTTCTAACTGTGGTTCCACTGTTTCTGTATTCTACACATTATACTGATCGACCAAGTAGCTAGAGATGATGTTCAGTATTAAGAGAGCTTGAAATCGTTTCTCAAACGGTCTTAGCACGAAAATTGGTAGATGCAGTATGCTTTGCGAATTTTTGTGTTCGGAATTAGGACCATTTGAAACTCATCTCATTTGATACTCGTACGAATGGGTACCAATTTGGATGCATGTTCACAGTACGAAAAGCATCCGTCATCCCTTAGCGACACAAGGTCGGATGATCACCGTCGGATGATAGCCTACTTGATGATAACCAAAAAATGAGCCCTTCTGTATAACTTTCTCGGAATTATTTTTGACACTTTGGGAACCTACTGTGAAAGTTCTACAGAAGGGTACTTTTTTGGTTATCATCCGAAGGTGATCAT
This sequence comes from Pristionchus mayeri, assembly GCA_036245805.1. Classification (NCBI taxonomy): domain Eukaryota; kingdom Metazoa; phylum Nematoda; class Chromadorea; order Rhabditida; family Neodiplogasteridae; genus Pristionchus; species Pristionchus mayeri. Next base: position 3,617,574 of record BTRK01000002.1, on the reverse strand, counting down.
CCGACCTAGCGCCCAATTAGCTCACCCTCCATGGCTTTTTTCACTACTCCATTCGCATCCTCCTTCCACTCCTCCTTGATCTCGACCACTCCAAACGCTCGTCTCATCGCATTTACAAGAGCGATTTGCGCATCGGCTGATAGTTGCGATGTAACATGCGAGACGGGATGTGTCTGATAAGAATAGGGGTTGCACTTGTGAGTATCTGTTTCGTAATTTCCATTTGGTTCGGTTGCATTGCATGGGCGATGAGATGATGAGCTGTTTAGGGGGGGGGGGAAATTCCCTTAGCCAACCGCGAAGTTTGCCATACCATTTGAGGTGAGTGAGGAAACATGCTGACAAGTTTCCTGTAACGTACGATGTAGTTGAACTCCCTCTCGAAAGTCTGAAACAATAGGTTAAAGGTAAAAACACAATTCCAATTGATGGAACTCTGATCCTATCACTAAATTCGCAACAAAACAGTTCAAATGTCAATCTATTTTTTGAATAAAATAAAATAAAAATGCAATGAGATGTGTTGAAAAACCTAACCGCATCCACGAAGTTCTCGGCATCCGCATTCTCGAGTGATCTAAACTCTTCATTGATACGCTTCACGAGAGGATAGAAGTCAGTAAGCTTCTCATCCATGTATTTCACACACGCTGGATAGCACAATGATGTGTTTCGCCTGATAGAATCCATGACTTGTCAATGAGATTCATATTTTTGAATTCATAATTAAGAACTTCAAAGTATTACAAATGTAAAATGAAAGTGTTGAAAAAGAAAATAATTGTACACGATTAACTGCGCAATATCCCTAAGTTAGTATTATACAGTCGCGCCGGAAAGAGCGTACACTTGCATCATTCTGGCGCTCAGGTATGATGTACCAAATCCATCGGAGATTATGATCATAGTATGACGTCATCGCATAGTTAATGCGTAGTGATGACGCAATCAATCTGCACCTTTTCAAAACGGCATTTTTCTTACATGGATTTTTTTCCTGTTCGCCATACTTTCTATGATTGGAGATATGACCGATGCCTACCCAGAATAAATTTTTGAAGGCGCTGCTCGGTCGCACATTTGTTGCAGCGAAGCTGCAAAAACAAGATCTGAAATTCGGAACTCGGCTTCTAGAGTAGCTAGATACCCGTTCAAAGCATCAAAATGATCGCAATCATGAGTACACATGAACCTGAGAATATGAATACGAGATCTCATAATTTGCCATCAGGGCATGAAAAAATCACTTTTTTGCATGACCATTTTTTAGACATCCATAACTTTATGGAAAAGTTTAGTAAAAATCTGATTTTTATCTGGTAATGTTGTAAATGTATTGAAGAACTGAATTCTAACTTAGAGCGTTAGGATATCTTTCCAGCCCGCGGCGTGCGTTTTTCGGACGTATACTAGGGTCGGTCATTCTCATTCTGGGTCATTCTCATTCTTCTTCATTCTCATTCTGGGTCATTCTGGGTTCTCAAGTGTGTGGCGAGCGGTTGAGTGCGAGTTCGTCTCTCCGTCTCCGATTCCTCCCGCCCGGATTCCCTCTCCCAGACGCGTTTGGCACGCGGGAGTTGTACGCCACTTGATGAGTCGCCATCTCTACATCGGGACCATCAATGCCAGGACGCTCGCGACCAAGGACAAGCAGACCGAGTTGGAGCTCGCCCTCGACAAGATCAAATGGGACGTGCTTGCAGTGCAGGAGTCTAGGATTGTGGGTTGTGCTTCATTCAACCTTCAGTCTTCAGGCACTGTAGTGTTCCATTCTGGCGGGCCCACTGCTTCCCATGGCGTGGCTTTCCTACTCCGACCGCACCTTGCGCGCGGAGCCGTGTTCAATGGTCTCTCCCCCCGCTTGGCCACTCTCTCCCTCTCAGACCTGCGGCTCTTTCTGGTCTGCGCTTACGCCCCAACCTCTTCCTACGACGACCAGGCGTACGAGGACTTCATGGACCAGATTGAGACCGCCCTGAAGAGTGCCCCAAGAGGCCACATGCCCATCCTGGTCGGTGACTTCAACTGTCGAGTGGCGAGAGAACCAGGCAATGAAATATATGTCGGTGATTTCGCCTCCTCGACCCCGAACCCACGCGGTCGGACCTTCATTGAAGTCTGTGTGAGGAACAGGATGCGGCTATGGAACACGTTCCCCAAGAGGCGGCTCGGACGGATCTGGACCTGGCGCTCCCCCAACGGCTCAACATTCCATCAAATTGACTACGTTGCAGCGCCCACCACAGCGAGAGTAGTCAATTGCGGGGTCGTTGGAAGGTTCGAGTTCAACTCGGATCATCGCCTCGTCCGTCTATGTCTCTCTCTCCCCGACAAGGTCAGGCAGAAAAGATGCAGAGAGCGGCTTGATTTCGATCGGGTAGCTTTTACTGCCAACGCATCCCTCCTTGCGTCACTGCCCCTTGGTCGCCCCAATTCTGCCGCCGATGCCTACTGCAAGATCAAGGCTTTCACTGAGACCGCGGCAGTCAACTGTTGGAGGAAGCGCCATTCCCCACCCTGGATCTCGACCGCAACAAAGAACCTTCTTGCCACACGTCACCAATTGCAATCCAATTCGCAAGGAACTGTCGCCTATTCCATCGCATGCAAGGCTGCTCGAATGAGTCTCATAGCGGATAGGAAACGGAAGGAAGAACAAGCACGGCAAGCAGCGATGATGGGAAGGAGCATTGTGAAGTGCATGCTGTCTCTTCAGTCGTCGAAGCAGCGTCTTCTCGTCCCCGATCCTGTCTCTGGTGCACTCTCTCAAGCAGCAACCAAGGCAGCGGTGAAGACCTTCTTTGAGGACCTCTACACGCCAGGAGTGCAGCTTCCTCTCACTGTGTCCCCTCCCGCTCTAGACCCATTGCCACCCTTCCAATCCTATGAAATCAGGCATGCGATGTCTCTCCTGAAATGCGGCCATTCCCTTGGTTCGGATGGGATTCTCCCTGAGATGCCCTTCCTCGCCAGAGATCACTTGGCCCCAGACATCGCTGATCTGCTAAATCGACTGGTTGCCGGAGACGCAGTTCCAAGCGATTTGACGGAAGCAGTCGTTTCATTGTTGCATAAGAAGGGAGATCCTAAGAACATCGGCAATTTCCGCCCCATTTCGCTGCTCACCGTCACTCTCAAGACGATGACAAGGGTGATTTTGAGAAGATTCGAGCAAGTGTTGGAAGAGAATGAATCGACGACCCAAACCGGTTTTCGTCGCGGATTCAGCACCCTCGATAACCTTCATGCGATCAAGCAGGTAGCAGAAAGAGCCCACGAGTACGGTATCCCTATCTACTTGGCGTTTGTCGACTTCCGCAAGGCCTTCGACTGCGTTGAGTGGAATGCTTGCTGGAACGCCCTCTTCTTCTTCGGAGCCCACCCCATCCTCGTCCACCTTCTGCGTCGTCTTTACGAGTCTTCTTCCACACTCATTCGAGTAAACGAAGAACTCGTCCCTGTCACCGTGAGAAGAGGAGTTCGCCAAGGGGATACACTCTCCCCTCGCCTTTTCAACGCTGTGCTAAGATCTGCGATGGACAAGATTGACTGGGAGAAGGATGAAATCCAAATAGATGGGAGGAATCTATGCCATTTGGAGTACGCGGACGATGTAGTTCTCATCGCGAAGTCGCGACCCGAATTGGAGATAATGTTGAAGAAGTTGATGAGCGCTTGCAGAAGAGTTGGTCTCGAAATCAATGCAGCAAAGACCAATCTACTCACCTCCTGCACCTCTACCAGGAATCCAATCACTATTGACAATCTACGGTTCGAATTTGTCGAAAGAGCCACATATCTAGGAGGGCGAATCAGTCTTCCCCTAGATCACTCCGACGAAATTGAACATCGGATTGGACTGGGCTGGTACGCATGGAGTAAGCTGTCCCATCTTCTATCGTCACGCCTTTTACCCATGAAGATCAGGCGACGGCTCTTTGAAAGCTGCATCACAAGTACAGTACTCTACGGATGCGAAGTCTGGGCATTACGATCGAGTGAGAAGGAACGACTGAGTGTTACTCAACGAAATATGGAACGGAGGATGTTGGGAGTTACGATCAGAGATCGTTGGAAGAATGAGCGAGTTCGTGGAATCACCAAGCTAAGAGACTGGGTCGAGGAGGAATTGAAACGGAAAGCACGGTGGGCACTCAAAATTAGGCAAATGAATCTGGAGCAGTGGAGTCGCGCTACTACAGTCTGGACACCCTACAACAGGAGCCGCCCCCCTGGGAAGCCACGCGTACGCTGGAGAGACGACCTTAGCCGAGCCATTGGCACACATTGGTGGAGTGCAACCTATGCAGAATATAGACAAATCCTCATCTGAGCAAACTGCCTGATATGATAAACTGATTGATTGATTGATCTAGGGTCGGAAAACACCCTGCTCACGCACTCTCGTCGTCTGCACTCTCTCGCCTTAGGGGTAAACAAGGTGTTTCTCGACCCTAGTGTACCTCCTAAAAACGCACACCGCGGGTCGGAAAGATATACAATCGCTCTAAAAAATTGGAATTCGGTTCTTCAATACATTTTGAACATTACCAGATAAAAATCCGATTTTTACTAAACTTTTCAATAAAGTTATGGATGTCCAAAAAATGGTCATGCAAAAAAGTGATTTTTTCATGCCCTGAGGTCAAATTATGATATATCGTATTCATATTCTCAGGATCATGTGTACTCATGATGGCGATCATTTGGATGCTTTGAACTGGTCTCTAGCTACTCTAGAAGCCGAGTTCCGAATTTCAGATCCTGTTTTTGCAGCTTCGCTGCAGCAAATGTGCGACCGAGCAGCACCTTCAAAAATTTATTCTGAGTAGGCCTCGGTCATATCTCCAATCATAGAAATGGCGAACAGGAAAAAAAATCCATGCAAGAATAATGCCGTTTTGAAAAGTGCAGATTGATTGCGTTATCACTACGCAATAACTATGCGATGACGTCATAACATAATACTATGATCATAATCTTCGATGGATTTGGTACATCATACCTGAGTGCCAGAATGATGCATTTCCTGGGAAAAAAATATACAAAAATTCAAAAAGTGTACGGTGACTTTCCGGCGCGACTGTATATGCTTACAAGGACAGGGCGCATAATGTATATGGAAATTCTAAAAACCTAGCGCATTCGAAAGAATAAAAAATTCTAAGAACGGCTATTGTTTTCAAATTTGCGGAACGATCACGGGAAAGTCTGGACTCATAGTGGGGAACAACTAAAAACAAGGAGTTTACGAGCAATTTCACTAAAATCACATACAGCCTAGACCTCCACATGAACGTTCCGCAAATTTAAAAACAACAGAAGTTCTTAAAATGTTGTTCTCTTTCGAATGTGCTAGGTCTCATTCAGAAACTCAATATACATTGTGCGACCTCTCCTTGTTAGAAGTTTGGCCAGTACAGAAAAGTATTTACATAGGACCAAGTAATAAATGATACCTCAAAATGGGACCATCATTATGGTACTAAGGTAGACACTTAGAAGCTTGTAGAATATGTTGTAAGCACTGACCACGTAAGGCATTGTCTCTCTGACAAGCTGCTTCGTCCAAAATACAGACGAATATGCCCGTGGTAAACACGCATACAAAATTGCCTCACTGAGGAATAGTTTTTCTTCTGGAAAAATAATTTATATTCGCAACATTTTTTATTTATATATCCACGTTGGATTTCTACCAGATCCATTCAAATTGTTTCTCATTTGCGCACCGTCATGATAGGGGAAGAGTGATTTTACAGCGTCTGGACACCTTTCTGCAGACGCGCACAACGCGAGAGAGTTGATGATCAGCAGCATTGGCAATATGCGCATTGTTCTGGAAACAGCACACCGCTCATGAGAGAATCAAGCTGAGCATGGGAATGGTGAAATGAAACAAAACAATGAAGGAATTTCTGCAAAGTTATCTATGTGACAACAGGTTTGTCGTCGTTTCTCAAGCTCCCCCTATTTTAGACCATGATAGGGCACACGAAATGCGGGAGGAGAGATGCCGTCTTTACAACACTGGTGACCTCGTCTTATCATTTTTTTCACGTTCGAGAGCATGACCGTGACATGATACGTGATAAGATGCAGGTCGATGATATGAAGAGACCGGAAACAAACCCGAGTCATTGATATCGACTGAGTTTGACATAGCGAAGACAGACGCATTGACTCCCCAAAGTAAGAACACTGCATACTACTATGTGTTTCACTTCAGTTATCACAAGGTTCTGACATGTTTTTATTCTCCCATAATGAACAACACTTCAAAAATAGCATATATTGGTGAATATTCCCAAAGAAGTTAGTGATGAATAAGACGATCAAGAAGAAAAAATAAATAAATCAAAACAAATTCAGTTAATTCCACCGTGTATTGCATGATTGTTTTCGTCGTAGCTGATTCTAGTTGCTTTCGGATCGCACGTAGAACTGAACCAAATCTCCTTTCCGAGCCGTGGTAAGCACTCAATTTCAGGTGCATTTAATCAAAATTTACTAAAATAATTTGAATTGTTACCACCCTGACTTGCGTGATTGTATTGTCACTCAGAAAATTAGGAAATTCATTATTCCAAATGTATAGTTTATCCATCTTACTCGAAAACATTTCTACTAAAATTGACGCCCAGTTTAACTGGCGGAAAAAGTTGTCAGAAGAATATTGAAAGAGGTGCAAACTCCGAATGTTCTTTTATAGATCGATAAGAAAGTTTTCTGAAATTTCGAAATGTATGATTCACAATATTTGCGACTAGCTTGTGTTTGAAATACCGTTCACATGAATGCAAACTTGTTCAACGTCTTGAGCAGAAATTACATACAAAAGTTGTTTACTAAAATGTAATTTTTTTCAACCTGATATACAACAGTTCCAAGGAAAATAACGTATTGTTGTCATTGAGGTGACAAGTTGTGAATTTCATATTTCGAAATGGGACCCGATCCAACATATCATTCATTATGGCCCACGTTTCTATTTGTGCACACATGCTTATCACTACTTTCTTGAACATTCCGCTTCCAAAACAGCTTCGAATGACATCGAATTCAGTACTCGTGACTCCATCGACTTCACATGATAAATTCAAAATTTGTGTTTAATTTCGGCCAATCGACAAGCAAACGTAAACTTATGATGTATATTTGATTGTAAATTAGAGCTTCATTACGGTAAATGCGCGTGATGTCAAAAGTGTTATCCCGAATAAGCAGAAGATTGAACAATTTAACATTGCGAAGTGCAACGGACATTGTCAGATGAAGAGCAATGGTCTGACTCTCTTCAGTTTGCACGCTCTCTCGCCGGTCGGAGAGATGAGAGAGCGTGCAAACTGAAGAGAGTCAGAGGATTGCTCCAGATGTATAGTAGTGTGAGTAGATCTTTCCTAAACGTGTGCACACAATAGTATATACTACTAAAGACTTTTGTATGTTAGATCGTGTGTTTGAATCTGGCTTGCTGCATAGTACAATGACGTGATCCACTTTGCTGGACCAAAAATCAGTTTAAAAACACATAATATTCATTTTAAAGATAAAACATGTTCAAAGCAGAAGTTCGTACCAATGCATGATTACACTCTATAATACATCGAAATGCAATCTTTCTACGAGTAGAGTTGTTTGACATCTCACAAGCTTTTGCAATTGATCTTTCATTATTTTTGAGCTCTGAAATTTGATTCACACAACATAAATAATTAAAATCGCAAGGCTAACCTGACGAAGATAGAGCATTGATCTCGGAGTATATTTTAGTATTGCCCGAACGAGGTCATATGGTAATTTCTCGAATGGAGACAACATCGCTGAAATGTATGTTACATTTAGTAGAATCACATATCGTTATTCACGTCATGAGCCATATTCGACAGGTTCAGTATTGCATACAATCTAAATAAAGCTCCTAGAGAATTAATTTAAGGTATAATTACTTTTGGACGTCAGAGCGCGAACGCCACTCAATTGTTATCACGTCCCACTCAAAGTCAACCAGGATCGAATCTACTGACTTTCTCACTTTAGTGCGAGCACTCAAGTAGGTCCACAGAGGGCTCAATAGTGTGTATTTAATTGCATTAGTTCAATTTTATGATTGTATCATCTCTGATTGACATTTTTTTAAATTAACTGGTGGAGATTATAAGGGTGGCAGGCTCTTTCACTGGCAGGCAAATGTTAGTACTAGTTAGGCTTGTATTGCCATTAGGCATTAGGCTGGCATTAGACTCGGGGATGTTCCCCAAACTTTCTATATTCTCACTTCACCACGAATTATGGTATTGAATATATGGAACATAGATCTCAGCGATTCGGCCAGATCGATACCATGCCCTGTGATGTCCATCTGATGACTTTGTTTCCATGCACCAAGTTCAGCCGGACTGGAGCCATGGCTAATAAAACATGTACATAATGACAACCCTGTAAATTATATAAATGATTTTGATTGGAAACATTCGCGATAAGCGTAACTTTATATTGATTTAGTGCGCACCGACAACTCTATCAAATAATATTGAACTATAAACAGGAAAAATGTCCTTGTCTTTCCTAACTTTCCTGATCTCATCTCATTATCTCATCACTTCTAAATATATGGAATCTATCGCATGGCGCCAAAATAGCCCGCCAAACAACGCTAAAAAATTATTATAATCATAAAAGCTGTCTTACGCACCTCATCGCGGTAATAAAGGGATTAATATATTCCCGTTTTCATCAGAACAATCCGTGTATTTCATGTGATTCGATATTTGCACTTTGTATTACCAAGCTTGCAGCCGCGTCTTCAGCAAATGGCATTGCCCAACCTCCCACGAAAAGCTGCAATCCATGTCTTACAATTTGTGATATAGCCTCGGTGGATAAAGTTCCTACAGTTAACATTTCAAATTGATTCGACCTCTGGTTCGAAAGTTATCTAGGGCTGAAGTTTTGGACGAATACTTTTGGGCGATACTATAAATATCGTCTGTCTACTTCTGAATTTTCCAGAACATTATATCCCCAATTATTTTAAGGCATCCTCAACTACTAAGTCACTTATTGAAAGTTTCATAACGGATATTGTGCTTAAATCGCGAAACATTGACATTACGCACTTCCAATTATCTGAGGTGTGCTGATCTCCAGAGTAATGCCAAATTGTGAGGAAAAAACTCAGGTAATGTATGACATTTCATTGCAACTAAGTATCGACGATTTGATATCTCGATATATATGGCAGAAGGCCTTAGTCTCAACATCGATTGCGACTAGATCAACAGTTACATTCTCACCACCATTCATTGTGAAACTACACACTACGGGCAATATGTTGACTATTCTCGATCAGCTCAAGTTAATCATTGGCTTGTCGCAATTTCGATGCATATATTTCAACAAATGTACTACTAATTCAGCATCGTTGTTTTGTAATTTTCTTGAGAAAAAATATATCGCTGCATGTGACTTATCATTGACAAACTATGAAGGCGGGACGCGGTAAGCGCGTATTTTAAATATACACTCTTACTCTCTATCACTCAGGCTTTTTTGGATCAACATAATGAAAAGGTTCGGAGCAAAAAACACCCAAGTGTATGATTTTCCGAAAACTAAGGGTGAGAAAAAAAAAGCAGAAATACGAGCTGAAACATAATTATAGTTCGGCAATTTATGAAAATTCACACAAAATGTTTCTGACATTATCTTTGTGGTTTTATGTGTACGCATCATCTCACAGTTGCTTGGTTTCAGAATCATTTGAATTTCTGATTCAACTTGCCGGCCTAGTGGAGGACATGTTTGTGTCCGTTGACGAGCGAAATCCTCTCATTAACACGACGGTTTTCCCACCTTTAATTGTCAAATGGATTTTGAGTCAAAAATGCGAAATACTCACACTGATCGATCGAAATCCGACTATGACAGTAGCCGATGTAGAAACTTTATTGAAGGTGAGGCGCAGTTTTTTTTTATAAAATTAACTCTTATGATATTCATTGAAATTGCAGATATTTCACAGCGTTCATAAGAAAATTAAATTTATAGCATTTTCTGTTATTCCTGAACTCGATGAAGCTCAAATTGGACAGTATACTGTGATCATATTTGAGGGTATGTTTGAAATCATTCACGTGGACGCATGTTTATTACCAACTAGTGGATGATTGATGATTTGGTAATTTACAACTTATGTTGTGAATGTTAAGTTGTTGAATATCGATTGATTTCCCATGTATTTGTATGTTCATCATATCATGTTTCGCATGCCATAAATGCTGTTAGTTAAAGAAGGAGTAAACTCACAATTCAATTTTTTAAGCTATCATAGTCACGGCCTAGAGCTCCACAACGATAAGAAGCTCCGAAATTTTCACATTGATATCTACATTCCGAACAGAGTTATAGCTAGTTGGCTGGGAGCCAGATCAGGGAAAGCTCAGGGAAGGGGCGAGAGCGTTTAAGATAATGCGATGAGAAATATTGAGAGTACCGAGCCTTATCAGTGGTGAGCAGGAATCTCACGTTTTCTCGTCGCGCTCCTTCTATATCTCAATCTATGGACGTCTTTAGCATTTGCATTATTGATGCTCGACGGATGAGCGCTAGAATGGTAGAATGCAAATCGGATGGAAAAAACTAATCAGATGAAAACCCTCAATCTCACACCTCGTTCTGGCACCAGGTCGGATAAGAACTATGACGCCCGACTTTGACATATCAATTTCATGCATGAAACCAGTTCTCATCCAACGTAGTGCCCACGTACGGCACAGATCTCACCTTCACCATCACCAACCTCAAGCACTATCACATTCAAAAAAACAACATACTCATTCATCGATATGTGATTGAGACAACAAGTTACGCAATGTTCACATTGGGAAAGGAATAATGAGATCAACGTTCAAATGACGATCAAAGATGGAATAGTAATTAGTAAGGTCGATAGCGCTGCTTGGCCAGCTCCTCGGCCATGGTCCGCTGGTGCTTCTCCAGGTCGAATTGCTGCGTCTGCGGCTGTGGCTGTAGTTGCTGCAGTTGCTGCAACTGCTGCAGCATTAGCGGCTGCTGTTGCAGCTGCAGGGCAGGCTGCTGCAGCGCCTGCAGCATTTGCTGCTGCGCAGCATACTGCGCGAGCACTGCCTGAGCTGCGAGCAGCTGCTGCAGCGGATCAGCCGCAGTAGGCTGCAGCAGCGCCGGCTGCTGCTGCTGCAGCATGGCCAGCTGCATGTGCTGCGCGGCCGGCTGCATCGTCTTGGCCTTCTGGCGGGCGCTCATCTTGGCGGTGGCGGGGTTCACCTCGACCATGCGGCCTTCGAACAGCTTCTCGTGGATGGCGGCCTTGGCTGCGTCCGCGCCTTCTCTGTTGGCCATTGTGATGAATGCGAAGCCTTTCGATCCGCGGTCGTTGAAGATGACTTCGGCCTCGAGCACCTGCGAAAACATGCATTGAGCAAACACGCCAAACCACGCAGTGAAACCCATTTTTACCCCAATTCTAATACTTGAGTACGGTAGTAACAGACTAATTATATTCATCATACTATTTCAGGAATCTTTCCGTTTCTCAGACACTCACAATTGACTAGTAGAGTTCGGGGAATGGGGATAGTAGACGCACAATGTTTCCCTACTTATGGGGGCTATCAACGAGTACAAATTTGGCTGTGTCAATTGTAGGCAAGCCTCAAATATACAATAACACCCGAAATACTTTGGGATATGTCAATAGTGCACGTCCATAGCATACACTAAACAGCTACCTAATGAAAAACAACATTTCTCACGCATGGTACTTTCAAATTATCACGCACGTTCGCATACACACATACTACGCTTACGTCGCATACTCATTCTACACGCAATATAGATCTGTAAAGTAACGTCGGAGTCTATGGAATGAACTTATTACTTACTCATACCGATCAATCACCACAAAACATCACAGCACTCCAAACATCCACCCCACACTAGGGATATAAGCCAGCTAAGTAACCTGAGTCAAAATACATTTTCTCACGCAACCTACTACAATTTGGCATTCTCTTGTTTTTTACAAACAATTTGGACATAACATCAGACCAATCAAGCACAAACAGCCAACACACCTCGCCATGCGTGCCAAACAGCTTCTTGAGATCCTCGTCCCTCCACTTGTAAGGGATGTTCGCGATGTGGAGCCTCACGGAGTTATCTCCTCCCGCTGTGGTAGAGGTCGTCTGAGTAGTCGAGGGAGACGAGGAAGAGGAAGTAGTGTCCGATCTCGCGACAGCGCCGACCAGCGGCAGTGACGCGAGCGACGGAACCGTCGCCGCGTAGAGCGGCTGCGGTGCGGCCGCAGCCGCAGCAATTGCAGGCTGCGGGAAGCCTCCAGCCTGCAGCTGCAGCAGCAGCTGCTGCTGCATCGTCTGCTGCTGCAGCAGATGCTGCAGCACGGCCGGATGCATGGGAGCCTCAGCTGCTGCGGCAGGCTCGCCGCCGGGAGCGGAGAAGTAGTGAGGTGGAAGAGACATGTCCTTCTGCAGAGATAGCATGATTGATTAGTCAACCGACGCGGGATTAAATGTATAAATTGATGAATTTAGCAATGAAATAATTTGATAAAATTACGGTTAAACAGGCTGAATATGACATAAGAAGAACAATATGCGGACAATTTGAATATGCGTGCTTAGTTAGGCAGATCGAGGGCTTGCAGGAGAGTGAGACGCGTGTATTGCGCGCCAAAGTCAGGAGAGGGAGGTGTTCGGAAGGGTCAAGCCCTCTGGCATGGCTCCCTCGTAGTCATCTTTCCATGAGTATGTCAACCTCCCTCTGGCACTGCTCATTCTAGGGCATTGCATAGTTGGGATTGAGAGATGCACCCTGATATCGGAAGTATCCATGCTCGAAGCATTCAAACATATCGTTCAAAGTATGGTAGGCTAGCAGCGGAAATAGTATCCTTGTTCTGAACACTCTCTAACACATCTGACTGGTGAGAGCGCATGTAAAATGAAAAGATTCATTTATCACGTTACCACCTCTAGTTCAAAACATTAGTTTGTTCGGAGTGATGTTGTGATATAATTACAATAAATTCACAACAACGCTGTTAGTATGGACTGTTTACCGCTTTCTGGACGATGCCTTATTTAATTCCCTAGCAGTAGGGATCGAGAATGAATGAATGCGGACAGTTGTGTGACTGTTATTATGAGAGTCACTCTGAGATCGGAAAGATACTTTCTACAATTATTGGAAGTTCACATATCATGCAGAATAATTTATTCAGAGATAAGTTATTAAATACAAGGGGGTTTGGAGCTAGAGCCGTGCAAGTTGAAGTTCAGACATCTGAAAGTCGAGAGTTCGCTGAATGAGTACACGTATAACTGCTTCATTGTTATTCCATTGCAGGTTCCAGCGAAATCATTCGTCCGCTCTTCAGGATTAGGTCCAATACCTTGGCATAAATAAAATATTTTGATCCCGGGATATCACGGATAGTAACACACCTTTTTAATGTCATATTGTTGAATGTTGTCCGCGTTTTATTGATGATATGGACGATTCTCCTTCAACAGGAGTAAACGAGAGTGTCTAGGACTCTGCAACAAATGGAAGTCGAGTGATGGATTACTTTACGTTCGATTTGTAGCGTCACGGGTTATAAAACGTGGTGCATCTTGCTTGACTGGAGAGAGAAGGGACAAATTCGAGCCAAGAAATTCACAGAGAATGTGAGGAATGAATAGGCGGAGATAAAAAAATAGAGGCAAAACGAAATATTGGCTAACAATAACCAATGGACACATAAGCTGTGTGAGGTCTATTAGAGAGGAATGGATAGGATCACTGGTTCAGGGCACTGGGTCAGTCAGAACGGCAGAGAAGGGAAAGAGAGAGAGAGATAGAGAGAGTTTGCGCGCCAAAAGTATGGAGTCCTGAGGTCAGTGCGAGTCTTGTGTAGGGAGAGGTGGTAGTACTGGAATATTAGGGGACTCTTCTTGAGAGCAAAACATTCACAAATAATTCCTACGATAATTAACCTTCCAAGAATGAAGGCTAATTATCGCAAAACGTGAAACATAATCCCTACAATAATTAACCTTCCATACCAGAGGGAAGGTCGCCAAAAATTGATATCTGGGTCTTAGAAAAGGCCCTGATAGAATTGCAGTGCACTTAGGGCGCCTCTCGTCGATCCCTTACCCCCCTGCTGCTCTCTACACACGCCGGGGCAGAAAACAGCGATGTGAGTCATCTCTCACCATCAAGCCAACTTCGCCCCTCCCCCCCCCCTGGCACTGCTCTTCGCGCGCAGCTGAAAAATGTATATATCTGGTATTACTAGAGGCATGTCAATGCCGACAGAGGCTAATATCGATGAATTCCTACTCATGGTGCTATCTCGTCTACTAACGTAGAGGGAGAACTCGAGAAACAAGGGAAGATATCTATTCTTTACCGGCTCTCTTCTTTTCCCGCACTCTCTCGACAGGCGAGGAATCGTCTGACTCTCTCGAAATCACACACTCTCGTCGATTAGAGTGAGCGAGATTACTCCGATAGGCTGAACGACGGAGTCCGAGAAGTGGATAGAGAGTGACCACTAATATCTTATATTCGAGAGGGGCGGAGTCACGGGGTCACGTAATCGCTAGAGTTGTGCATTTCTGTCAATAAGGCAATAAGGCGTAACAAATTACATTTGAATGTCAATACATTTATTAGCCCGGAGTAAGGACCAAGTCGAAGAGATGAATCTTCGAAAGAGACATTGCATTCATTCTAAGTGTTACTGATTCAAAGCGCACGTTGATATCACGATCAACCCATATGCACATTTCCAGCCTTCTGTCCTCTTTGTTAGGGGGAACAAACCGCCATTCCCCTCTAGGCTACGAAATTTTACACCTAGGAGGGAAGATACAATGCAAGAGGAGGGAGACATGGCACGCCAGGGAAAAAGTGGATCTGTAAATCATTTAGAAAGAGGCTCCAAGATGCACTCTCGGATCGGAATGATCCATCTGTACAACACGATGTTGTTCAAAATAACAATTTATTCAGAAGTACATGACGAACTACAATAGAAGAGTTGTCCAGTATTTATGTGAGAATGAAACTCGATAATATCGCCGGGAATATGACGGTTCCGGAAACTTAATGTGACCAGGAGACGCATCTCTGGGAACGTGCCGATTCCAGAAATTAATTAATGAAATTATCAATTAATTAATGAAATTATCAATTAATTCATGAAATTATGAATTAATTAATGAAATTATGAATTAATTAATGAAATTAATTAATGAAATTATGAATTAATTAATGAAATTAATGTGACCAGCAGACTTTTCTCGTGCTCGTCGCGCATTACTCCATTACTCGCCGAGTAGACAAATTTGATGGAGGAGTGAATGAAATCGAATTCGTTCCTGATGGTTTTGAAACAAAAGTTCGTATTGGAGCTGATAGCGATAATTTACTAACCATACGAAATCCATTTGTATCAGCACGATCAATCAGCTGTAGCAACAGTCATCTATGGGAATAGCGATAACAGACCCAGCGAAAGACGCTTGATTACTTGCTCCTGTCATCTCTTAGATCAGTAATCCACTCTATCGCTATCTCGCTATCGTCCGGATTGAATCAGGTTACCAGATCAGGCATAGTGGGAGGAGAGAGAAAAAAGTGAAGTGGAAATCGATAGAATCCCAATGCCTCAAATGCAAATTTGTTCGACCCCCTATGATATCACGCCTATCATGAGAGAATCGATCTGGGTGTGGGAGTGGTGAAATTGGTTCTAACCGGTTTTGGCCATCCTAAGGCATACCTGAGTGACCCCCGAAGTCTTATTGTGCAGACTTCATTTTGGAGCTTCATACACCGGGTGGTAATTCGGCATCACTCACTTCAAGGGCCGATTTCTCCAAAACGGTGATAGATAGAGCAACATTGACCCCTGAGTGACCCAGCTCATTTTTCGAGCTCTATCGATCTATCGAAACCAATTTCTCTAATTCCCATTTTTAACAGTGCTACATTGTAGGCTAATTTTCTCAAAAATGTAAGGAAAGTAGCAGCTCAAATTTCGGCAGTGAATGCAGCTCAGTGAGAGCGTTACAATGAGTGGTTTGCCAAAACAATACGAGAACCCTGATGAGAGTTTCGCCCATTTTATGTTTTTGGATCATTTGAAGTCACTTCATTCCTCACCAAACCGCGCGTTTTTGGGAACGCGGAGTGACTAGTCCACGACTATTACAATGATGGAGTGAAGAACAATGGGATCATTTCACTCCGCGTTCCCAAAAACGCGCGGTGTTGTGAGGAATGAAGTGACTTCAAATTATCCAAAAACATAAAATGGGCGAAACTCTCATCAGGGTTCTCGTATTGTTTTGGCAAACCATTCATTGGAAAGCTCTCACTGAGCTGCATTCACTGCCGAAATTTGAGCTGCTACTTTCCTTACATTTTTGAGAAAATTAGCCTACAATATAGCACTGTTAAAAATGGGAATTAGAGAAATTGGTTTCGATAGATCGATAGAGCTCGAAAAAAAGCTGGGGTCACTCAGGGGTCAATTTTGCTCTATCTATCACCGTTTTGGAGAAATCGGCCCTTGAAGTGAGTGATGCCGAATTGCGACCCGGTGTAGGAAGCTCCAAAATGAAGTCTGCACAATAATACTTCGGGGGTCATTCAGGTATGCCTTAGGATGGCCAAAACCGGTTAGAACTCAATTCACGATTTTCCTCCATTCCCATGAATGGCATATTCAGTTCGATTCTCTCGTGAGGGGCGTGATATGCGTCAAACACGATTACATCATGATTAATATGTAAATCTAAAATGAGCGATTACTTCCCTCCTTTGACATGCTCATCCTATACAGATCAATGCGGACGCCCTAGATATAGGTTCAGTACATGTCGGCACAATATAATCGCAACGAAAGACATGATCACTAATGAATCACGAATGGTATTAATATTTAGAGGAGGCTTCTGGAAAGGGTTCGATTCCCGGTCTTAGCCCAGTCTCGAAGACGGGATGTACCTTTGCCGTTACCTTTTCTGGAAAGGAAAACGTTTCAAAAACCATCCCTTCAATAGTAAACCTTCCAAACCGGAAGGTCGCCAAAAATTGATCTCTGGGTCTTAGAGAAGGCCCGAAGGAATTATTGTGCACTTATCCCCCGTTTCGTCAGTCCATTATGCCCCGTCTGATCTCTACACGCGCCGGGGCAGAAAACAGCGGTGTGAGTAATCCTTTCACCATCAAGCCAACTTCCCTCCCCCTGGCAGTGCTCTTTGATCACTGTTGACCAATGCACATTTTACAAGAGGCCATGCTTGCAGGAGTGAGAAATCGAGAAACAATGGGACAAAGAGTGATGGACGAGTCGGATACTGAGTAGATTAAGGGAACTTATTTGTATTGAGATTGAAAATATTTTTTTTTTCGCTTAGCTTTGTTCATATATTCATGCGATATCAAAATCAATAAATTTTTTCAAGGAAAGTGATTTGGATAACATAAGTGGGCCGAGGCATCTGATAGATTCGATGGTTGACATTATGAGTTGGGATGTCAAAATCACGAGCAAATTCGGAATTTTTCGATTTTATTGATCGGCTATAATATACAAGATAGATGGGAAACATAGTGCAGCATCTTTTCATTCAAAATTTACATCCCTAATTATGATTTGCCGTTCGTCTGGATTGTTCTCAGTGGGCAATTCGGCGTGAAATAACACAGAAAAAATTCTGCTGCTGAGGAGGTGGTGGTTGCGAAACAATTCACCCGCTCTTCATGATGAGATCTATTTTGTCAGCCTTCAAACAATTTGTTTGTTTTGCGAAATCGTAATTAGTCAGACCAACAAACCTGGTTAACTAATTTAACTAATTGCCGTTGTATTGATGATATCATAAATGACTCGTTGAGTAGGAGAAAATTGAGAGTATGCAGAACTCTGGAAAAATAAGTTAGGAAAATATCAGGTAAACAGCGCATGAATACGAAAATAACTATGCACGATCGGATAGTACTAAACAAATAGGGAGTGAAATCGTCAACGAAAGCGTGGGATAACAGTGAGGAGGAGGCGGATGAGATTATTGCTCTAATTAGAGTTCATTATTAGGGAAATTTTCTGGGCATTCCTCAAAATCTCTCACCGCTCGAACGGTGTAGAGAGTGCGCTAATTGAGAAGATGAAGACCCGTTTATCGAACTATGGATGAGAGATGAGAGTGCGGGGGTGGATTAGTGCAGACTACTAATGTAGATGGAGTGATCGGGAAACAAAGGAGCAGGGAGTGATTGTCGAATTGAAGATTGGGCAGATGGAAATGCATTGTACCTCCGATCTCTCACAGTCGTAATGTGGAGAAATCCACGAGATGAACTCTGAGACTGAAAGGAACGCCACCAAGTCTGTTGCTAATATGGTAGGGATAGAGAGAGTTATCGAATTGCATCGCACCATGATGCCATCATTTCAATATGCGTGATATCTTGCCGATCAGAAGAGCGAGAACGAGGCTCGTGGTATCTTCTATTAATGAGCAGAGGCTCTGAATGGGCAAAAATGCATTCCAACTATTTTCGAAATCATACGAAATTGACAATGAACTGAATTCTAAAACGGAAATCCGGAAATTTTGCTTGTAATTCGCTTGGTCTTATTGTCGTCGGTGATAAGCGGAAAGCGAGCATAATTTAAATAAAATTATAATTAAACGAGCATAAAATTAGAGGTCTCTTCTGGAGATCAAAACGTGAAACATAATCCCTACAATAATTAACCTATACCAGGGGGGAAGGTCGCCAAAAATTGATCTCTGGGTCTTAGGAAAGGCCCTGATATAATTTTATTGCACTTGTGACGCCTCTCGTCGATCCCTTACGCCCCTGCTGCTCTATACGCGTGCCGGGGCAGAAAACAGCGATGTGAGTCACCATCAGGCCAACTTCGCCCCCCCCCCCTGGCAGTGCTCTTTGCTCACAGCTTACCAGTGCACATTTGGTATTACTAGAATCTATGCAGACAGACGAAATTGTCGAAGCATTGACATGCTTACTATAGAGGGAGAAATCGAGAAACAAAGGAACTGAGCGTGATGGACGAGTCGGAGACTGAGCAGATGAAGGTAACTTATTTGTATTGTGATGGAGAGTATCTATTCGCTCTGATTTGTTCATCCGATCATGCGATATCAAAGCCAATAATTTATTTCAAGGAAAGTGCGTTGAATAACAGAAGTGGACCGATACATCTGATAGATTCGATGGTTGGCATTATGAAAAGGGGTGTCAAAATATAGAGCAATTTCGTAAATTTCATAAGATGGGAAAAAAAAATCGTATAAAGAAAATACAAACTAAAAAAAAAATCGTAAAAAATCGTATATAATATGCAAAAGAGATGGGAAACATAGTGAAGAATCTTTTAATTCGAAATTGCTCTTGATTTTGACATCAGTAATTACTATTTGTCATTCGTCTGGATTGTTCTCAGTCGACAATTCGAGGTGTAGTGACACGGAACTAATTATACTGATGAGCAGTCGATTGTTCCAAAATCATTCTTCTGCTCTTAATGATGAGCTCCATTTTGTCAGCCTTCAAACGATTTTTCTTCGCAATGTCTTTAAAAGATAGAACATCAAACCTGGTTGTTGATGTGAACGATTTTTCGTTTTCTTGATGATTTTAAATTTGAATAATTGAGGAGGAGAAAACGGAAAGTGTGTAGAACTCTGAAAATAAGAAAAAAAATGCCGATATAAAGTGCGAAAACGAAATCAGAAATCAGCCCACACTAAGAGATAGAGACACGAAATCGGGATTACGCGCGTGGGATAACAGCCATGGTGCGGATTAGATCGGCGCGCTAATTAGAGGTCGTAATTCGGGCAATTATCTCATCATATCCCTCTGCTCTATCTCCTCTCTACCGCTCTAGAGAGTGCGTGAAATTAGGAGAGAAAAGGCCCGTTTGTCGAACTCTAAACAGCGAGGGGTCGGATTAGCACAGACTACTAATGCATAGAGGGAGAGAATGAGACACAAAGGACCATAGAGTGCTATTCGAATCGGAGACTGTGCAGAATTCGTTCTCCGACGGATCTCTAAGATTCGCTCATACAAATAGTAATATCGGAAGTACCTAGTGGTGCAACGGTTGGACAGGAAGCGATGATCAGCATATTCCCTACGCTGTTATCGCTATGCGTTCTCTCATCCGATGGCAATCGCATACAGGATAAAGATAATATGTTGTAACTCTTTTTTTAAATTTTTGTAATAATTTGAAATTGGAATCAATTATTCCGGAAATTTCGCTGAAAATTCTCGATAATTTTACGACCAATTGTCATCAGTGATAAGCGAAAAACGAGCAGGATATTTACATGCAAGCGATTCTTCCTCCTCTCTAGTGTGAGGTGTTTGATAACGCGTCTTTTCCGGTTTGTACGCGTTTCCACTTGCTCAGATACACAAATTTTGATAGTTTCTGTGGCAAGCTATTCGTTATTCTTGTTTGTTGCAAAAGTATTTCAGGCATGGTGGTCCTAACTCCCAGAAAGAAGGAACTGCTTCCCGGGGAAACGTCGGTGCACCAAACGGAAGGTGGTGAGTCCTAATCGAAACAGGCACTGATGTTGTATTGTAGAGTTCGTTACAGTTTGTATTTTCTTGCTTTAAGTGCGCCATTATTGTTCAATATTTTCAATTTTAGGAACAGTGTACTATGCGAAATTCTTCCCGCCCTGCCGACTCTACGTCAAATCAGAGTGAGGCAGCTGAAGACAATTGTGTGTGGAGTTCACTTTATAGGGGTCGAGAAATTGAAGCGGAATTACCCTGCATGAATATTGAGAATATTGGATGCCATGGGGATGCTGTTTACTTTGCATCTGACGGAAAGGTACATTTACATTTTGAAATCGATTTTCGATTTGAAAGTTGTCAATTAGCGTTCGAAATATCGAGATAATTTTAAAAATGTGGAACAAGTATAATAATCACTTTGTTGTACTCCACCCATACGTGTTTCTGGCATGATGGAAGGCATCACCATCTATGTTAATAGTCCATGTAAGATCGTACTCGTTCTTTAATTTGGCCGCAACAGGATTACAAGGCTGCGCTCTCCACACCCAATACTATATCTGTGTCGCATGTGAGGGACGAGATAAGGGTAAACTGAACAGATATAATATCAGTATCAGTGATGGCATCGGATGAAATGACTATTTTCATACTAACGCAAAACGACGAGATCATTTCTTGCAAAGCCAAACTTTAATCAAAACTCCTTGCTTTTCCCAGGGCGAAGAGTTGGTCAAATTCGCGCTCTGCACACACACAGTCGACCGGCAACAATTTGTTCGTCGAATCGCTGATGATCCTGAACAAGAAGGGATTCTTATAGCCCCAGAGTTGAAGCAGATTACGAAATTCATTGGAGCTATTCACAGGTATAAAAAAGACACATGCAATGGCAAATTTTATATGTTGTTTAATCGATATTAGCAGTAACCATGCATAATCATGTTACTGATCCGCTTAGGTTGTCCAGCACTGTTTATTCATCTTCAGTTAGAGGCCTATAATAACTCAGTTGAAGTTGTAGAAGTTGTAGAAACAAGGTAATTATCATGGCCTATGCCCCCGAGAGACACGAGCCGTCTGCTCGTATCGCTGGGCATTGCATCGTAGTCGAGGCGGGTTTATCAAATCCATATGCTACATAAATGCTACTTCAGACTGGCAAGACGTACTCGCGAGTGTGCGCTAAAGAGTCGTCAAAATTCATCTACATATCCTTCTTGGATTGCACAGTACTTACACTCGATACAGATAAGATGGAGTTCCTTCCTCTACTTCAAATCGAGTGAGAAAACAAATATTTTCTCAATTAAAGGCTCTTTTCATTGTACCTTCTTGCTTAGCGCGGTGAGAGATCTCGCGTCTCTTGCAAAACCATCTCTAGAGTGAACCCTGTGATCCATCCGCAGATTTTAAGCGGTTAAACCAAACAAAAACAATACTGAAACACTCAATGCCTTATTTTCAGTGGCGTCGATCAACTTTGGTATATCGCCGGCATTCACAATGGGGAGATTGCTCTAAATGCGAAGATTGGAGAAGATTATTACTTGGTTACTGCCGATCTTCCGAGAGAATACATTATATTTAACGATTTTTCGTGAAATGATCAATATTTCCAGCATGATGACATGGCATTGGTGGCTGATGAAAATTGAATGCGCATTTTGCCATCTGTATTAGCACGTGATTTTTGCACTGTTTTCACCCATTTATTCAATACATTTATATAATCGAAGAAAGGGTGAATAAATACAATATACGATTTGTTCTGGAGACCTCGTCGGATTAGGTCTTTGATCTATCATCCATCATCCTTGACGTACGTGTTCAATCCGACCGCCACTCAAATAGCAAGAGTACTTTATAAAAATAGCCTAGATTTGTATTTTAAAATATACCTTGTACGGCTTCGTTTGCTCTGTTCATTGCGGTTTGTTTCTGTCACTGAGCAATATTTTGCTTTATTATTGGGTAAGCCGGAATGGAAGAGTGAGGGAGTGGCATTCCTATCGATGTGATCCAGTCGATTAGGGAAGTGCTGAAAGTGAGCATTTTCAAATTTACGTAAGATGATCATGTGATGTATCAAAAGATTATTATTGGACATTATTATTGGCAGGATCGGCTAATGATTTTGACGACTGAAAATACATCAAACCTTTACCAATATTAAACGTGTGTTGTTAACTTGAGCGTATGGCGTGTTGACTGCATTGTAGGAGGTAGTGGGAGTGTGTATTACTCTGCAATGAATAGCAATTCATAACGAATCGGAATGAGAAAACATTCGACAAAAATTGCTAATACACGACTATAAGGGCTTACAATGGAGTTCGAGAAATGCAAACACAATATATTTGTTCTATATGCAATCAAAATGATCGAGTATTGAGATCTTTTGCAGAACGAAGAGACAACGGTTTCGTTTCAAGAACTTTAGGAGGAAACTTTGCTAGAGTTTGCGATTGAGAAGAGCTCGAATAGAAGAAACGTAAGCGAATGTGAGAATCAATAGAGTGACCAGATCACGCCCATATACCCATTGTAGGACATCAAGATATGAGCAAGCGGAAAAGTTAGCATCTATCGGTTGTCCTTTGGATATCTCTCGGTGGAGAGTACAATAAGAGATCAAGTGCCCCATTAACCTAGCCAGTTACAATGAGGATATGTTCTATCAGAGGTCACATATCTCCGCTCTCCTCTGCTACCCTCTCGAGATCACATCAATGGAAATGAGACATTCCTACAGTCTTAGCACGTATTGATTCACTTTGCACAATACATTACATTATTCAAAGTAAGTGGTGACATACAATATGGAAGAGGAATTACGACTTAAGTCATGTGAACAATGCATTCATCCTCCTCTTACTCGGCTGTTGTGTTGCATGATAACACCCGATAGTGTCAGATCGCCGTCGCATTTCGCAATAGTATTGCTCTTATGTAAATACTGATGAGGAATCATTCGTACAACTTTCAGACGTGTATTTATTCAACAAATATGAAGACAAATGAAGAAATACATGAAAGATGTGGCGCATCGTCTCATTCTTTCGAATCGTCAAAGGATGCAACCGAACAGTACAGTAGGCATGCAGTAGGCAGAGCGCCACACCCACGCATACGGTGGCTGTTCTGGCTATGAAGGAGTGCAGGAGGAGCACTCATGTCGATGTGATCCGGTCGATTAGGGAAGTGCTGAAAGGGAAAATGTTTAAATTTACGTTAGGATTGTCTCAGATAAAGAAAGTATCATGCATTATTCAAGACTGACTAGTGTTAAAGCGCGCGTGGCTGAAACAACAACGGGCTGCAATTTCTTGCCTTTTTGCGATCAAAAATGGAAAGCAAAATTGTGAACCAACATCGAGTTCGTAGAGATTGTGTTCTGCATAATTTTGTTTCTAAGCAGGGCTCGATTCACGCTTCCACAGTGTGGCTTCTCGACCGTCTTTGCACTTCTTGCACCTGCGCAATATTATCTTTATTTGAATAGTTTGAAAATTATTTCCAAAAAATGCTCGTTTTTCAGTCAATAGTCCTCATAAACAATGAGATATACCGGTTTCGACTGAAGCGTATCGAGCAAGCATTTCCTCGATCGATTCTCGAACTGGAACGTGACTACAAGGCAAACATATTAAACTAGCCCGATTCCCAGGAACTTTCACCGGTTATGAAAAGCACTAACCTTTGATTCCTTGGACGAATATGTTGTAGTTATCGTATAAGAGTGACTATCTGAGAGAACCGAGCAATTTCTCCTATAGGCCGTACAGCAAAAAATAAAGTGTTGATTTTAAGATGTCCCTAGGAGTATCTTTTCACGTACAGTTTGAAAATCGACCTTAGGAAGCCGTATCTCTGACCCCTCATTTTCTGTGGCGTGCCTCAACGCTGAGGTCGGTTTTTGTAAATCGTGAACGATTGATCCAAACCCCAAACATAGATAGTAATTCTTAAATAACTCGACGAGATAAGCATTTTTACTGTTGGAAGTGAAAAGCTAGCTCATCTGCGGAAAAAGTTGTGGCCCTTTGAATTTTCAAAATTTATGTCCTGAAAAGGTGTTTCAATGTGTGTCATTTTAATTATGATTATTAGATTCCTCGTGAAAAGTTACCCCTAGGATCAACTTTTCGTGAAAATATTCGTGAATCAGAGGGGTCTCCTAAATCAAAGAAAAGGAAAGTTTGTTCTCTTTTCGCAAATATATGAAAATTTCAGCCGATCAACAGCGAAATCCGATCAACTCTATGCAGTTTCTAAGAATACTGAGGTAGGGTAAACATATGACACAGGGTAAACGACCATAATCTCAATTCGAGAAAATTCGATATTCTGAACTTCGATTTTTTGCATGTTATAGCTCATATATCTTTTCAAGTTCTATACGAATTCCCAATTTTCTACGTAATTCTGGTATTACAGAGGAACATATGTCAGAAAATATTCAAAGTTGGGTCACCACCTATAAGGAATGTCATATTTGTCCTTGAAAATGCACCGCGGGGTTGGAAAAATATGTTTTTTAATGCTAACAAGCGAGATTTCGAAGACAATCGGTTGCATTTATGCAGTAAAATACTTTTTCAACATTGGCGAACTATAATTTAATTGTGAAATTGCACATCCCCTTAATCTAAAAAATATGTTTTTTCACACCTGAAAATCTACATTTTGTAAAAAAAGTCTCATATTTCGCAGTAATACATAAAATATTAATAATTCTGAATGGAAAAGTGCCATAAAAATATAATTTAGCAGAATTGCACATAACAGAGCTTACAATTTAATTTCGGTCTTTTCCGATGCTCTAAATTTTGCATTTTTAAGGACAAATATGACAACCTTCCTTATAGGTCATGCATGACCCAACTGAATATTTTCTGACATATGTTTCTCTGTAATACCAGAATTACGTAGAAAATTGGGAATTCGTATAGAACTTGAAAAGATATATGAGCCTAAACATGCAAAAAATCGAAGTTCAGAATATCGAATTTTCTCGAATTGAGATTATGGTCGTTTTTCCTGTGTCATATTTTTACCCTACCTTAGTATTCTTAGAAACTGCATAGAGTTGATCGGATTTCGCTGTTGATCGGCTGAAATTTTCATATATTTGCGAAAAGAGAACAAACTTTCCTTTTCTTTGATTTAGGAGACCCCTCTGATTCACGAATATTTTCACGAAAAGTTGGTTCCAGGGTTAACTTTTCACGTGGAATCTAATAATCATAATTAAAATGACACACCTTGAAACACCATTTCAGGACATAAATTTTGAAAATTCAAAGGGCCACAACTTTTTCCGCAGATGAGCTAGCTTTTCACTTCCAATAGTAAAAATGCTTATCTCGTCGAGTTATTTAAGAATTACTATCTATGTTTGGGGTTTGGATCAATCGTTCACGATTTACAAAAACCGACCTCAGCGTTGAGGCACGCCACAGAAAATGAGGGGTCAGAGATACGGCTTCCTAAGGTCGATTTTCGAACTCTACGTGAAAAGTTACTCCTAGGGACATCTTAAAATCAACACTTTATTTTTTGCTGTACGGCCTCTGGTCAGTTCTCTCAGATAGTCACTCATAAAGCGGCTTTCTGACTTCCTTACAGGAGATAGAGGGAACATGTAGAGTTCTTCAATGGAGTGAAATTTAAAACAAGTAGGAATGGGAACACAGTTAAGGACAAATACGCGCAATTATGATAATTTTCTCTCGATTTCACGCTCTCATCGCTCAACTAGACGATAAAATGTGTAGAATAGAAATGTTTTGGCAAGAAACGGTATATTCATTATGCGTATTCTGGTCGGTCGGATTGGTGAGAGAGAATGAAGAAAGGCATTTCTTGCGAGGAAACGGATCAGGCAACGCCCCTATGGGTTGCCTATCTCTCGAGGGAGAGTACAATAGGCCACCCCATTAACCTAGCCAGATACAATAAGGATTCTCTGAGGTCCCTCTAAATCTCTCCTCTGAGTTAGGGATCTCTTGTAGATTCTTGATTTTGCGTGCACCCTCTCCTGCCGGACGGGCACGATAACACTAAGAATGAAAGTAATTAGTTCGGGCAAATTCATGCCTACTGGTGCAAAACGGCGCGCGCTCTCCTCGTTTCCCACGCTCTCTCGTGCTGTCTGACCTGTGAGAGAGCGTGTGAAACGTGGAGAGCGCGAGCCGTTTTGGCATCACTAATGCCTACTCGAGTCTTAAGTACTCTCCTCTACTCTAAGATTTTAGCCTTCTCCCCTCATGCTGTACGAACTAGTGTTGCCAAGCCGGCAGATGCCCTTTATAGTTCATAATTCAGTTATTCAGGCTTACACGCTCTCTCTGATAGGCGAGAGAGTGTGTAAAATGTGGAGACCATGGCATCATTTCTCGATCTCTGATGTCCTCCCCATTTCATGTGTTCTCTTTTCGGTCAGAGAAATCGAAAAGGCCTGGGGAGAACATGTACGTGATTTCTGCTATCGTGATATGGATCGACGATCTGAGATCACTCCCACATTGTTTTATTCGCGTTTTTACGCATCGTTAAATACAGAAATGTAGTCAGTGGCAAGTGATGACTTACAAGATGATAATTGTGGTTGAAACCCTAGCTGTGAGATGTTGAATTGTTACAGGTCTATGAATGAATGGCCAAGTTTCTCCAACTCAAGTGAGCGCTGTATTGAGAACATCTCAAAGTGAGGTGGGAGTGGCAGGGTTAAGTTGACAGCGGCATCGCCTTTAGTTGATTTGCTTACACGAACATGTAGAATATTTGCGATCACACCTGAAAACAAAAAAAAACAGTACGTTAAATCTAACAGGGATGTCCTTAATCTACACATACTCTCCCTTTATCTCACTATCACTGAATTTACTGATGATGAGGAGAGCGGAAAATGACTGTGCAAAATAACAAACCTGTAGTTCGATTGTTGATTATTATTATTGCTGATTATTTCTAAAACTGTCGTGTTGACTCTTCTGCAAGAGATTGTGAGAGTGCGTAGAACTCTTAAAATAAGGGAAATTTAAAACGGTTAGGAATGAGCACAGACTTGAGAAACAACATGCGGATCCTAGAAAGGGCAAATTAAATATAGATCGATATAAAGGGAGAACACTGAGAGCGTTCGAAGTGCAAGATGGGCGGAGGGATCAGCCGCGCCCTTGCTCCCAATTGAATCCATTCATCTCTGGGCTACCCTATCGGTATCTCTCGGTGGAGAGTACTAGGTCATCAAGTACCCCATTAACCTAGATTGTTAAAATAAGGCTCTGATCTCGCATAGGTCACATATGTCCGATATCCTCTGCTACCCTCTAAATGATATCTTTGTAAGAAATGTCTCTACATTACTGGTTTTATATCACCGGTCAGACAGGAGATCGATTATTCAGAATACATACTCATTTCTTGCGAACTAAAGTCCTATGAGTACTACTCTCACGTACTCCTACTGTCTTCCCCGTCTCGTCCCCATTATTTTATTCTGACCAATATGCAGCTGTGATTACCAGAGAAGCTCTCAGACCAGACGCGGCTATTCCCAGGGCGTTCGCACGGGTTGCAACACAATTTTAGAGCAATACTTTACTTTGAGGCAATTGAAACAATACAATGGCGCTCAGATCTCTTCAGATCGCGAATTGGGTGAATTTTCACTCAGGCACGAATGATCTTTGTGTGAAGGATCATCGGCTGGCGACTGTCCAGGGTGTTTCGATCTTGCATAGACGGACTGGTTTGTCATTCTTTGCTTGATTGGATTCGAAGAAGAAGCCTTGCGATTGACATGGTTTGCCGGTAGATTAGAATCTGGAAACAAAACACTTGAGCAATTTTTGATTTGTTTAATATTTCTGCATCATTTTCATTAAAGTGTGTGTTGGGTATGAAGTCATCGTAGTAGTCCCGATTGATAACAATGGGCATGCAACACGATTGATCTATTCATTTGCGAGAGAAAGCACTGCCGTGGACTCGTTCCTCCAACTTTTTGGAAAACAACTGAATCAAGCATCACAAAGAAAATAGGCAAACCTTTGATGTGCTTTTGGAGTTATCTTGTGAGAATGTTGCGTGACACCTTTGCAAGAGATAGCGAGAGAGTAGGTAGAACTCTTCAAGGAATGGAAATTTAATCACTCGAGAAATGCATGCAGATCTGAGATTGAACACGAACAGTATGAGATCAACAAAAATGCGTTCTTCTCTCCATTTGCCCACTTTTTCATCGCTCACCCCATCAATACAGAGTTCTTAATGGGGCAATGGTCTGACTCTCTTCTGTTTGCACGCTCTCTCGACGCCCAGAAAGACGAGAGAGCGTGCAAACTGAAGAGAGTCAGACTATTGCTCTCTTAATGAGGATCCGAATTCTCTAATTGCGAACTTTAGAAAGGGTAAATCAAGATATGAATGAAAGCGGAATATCAAGAGTTGGAGGAACGCCAGTGTAAGCGGTAAAGGCGAGAATGGGAAGTGTAGGATGTGTATGGAGGGATCGGATCAGGTCACGCCCATGCTCTCATCACTGGGCTCCCTATGGGAATCTCTAGGCGGAGAGTCCAATAGGCCATCAAGTATCCCATTAACCTAGCTAGTTACAATTGGTATATGATCGCTCTGAGGTCACGTGTCTCCGCTCTACGATGTTACCCTCTAAATCTCAAATCTCTGTTAGGGATCTCATCGCAAAAATGCATCTCTCATCCGAGTCCTGAGTGCTCCCCTCTTCTCTACGTCTACTGCCTAGGTCTACTGTCTACTTTTTTTTTGCAGAGCCCATACAATTCGTGCGCATTGTTGCTCAAATCAATTCTTTATTTGGAAGGATATGCATATTTACAGTAGAATCATCGATTGATGCACGCATTGACACTCTTTCGTCGATGAATAAGGAAGCTTTGCACACAAGCACACAAGCACACAAGCACCTCGTCATCATGTCGAGCATCTGGAAACATAAATGCACTTTTTGCCGAACCGTCGATACGTTTGTAAAATGTTTCTCGAAATAAATTTCCAACAGCACCTCGAGTATGAGTATTGGATTCCCCGCTGCTTTTACTCTGCTTTTAGCTTTATCACATTAGAGCGAGTTGAAGTATGGAAAGCCAATTCGAAGGAACTGAAATGGGAAATGAACCATTTTTTACAGAAACTCAGTAACTTCACTTAGCACAATAATTATGCACGTTGAGAGATAACAAAATAAATTGCAAGAAAATAAATTGCACACCTCTGGTTAGTATATTGAGAACCGTGCTGTTGTAACCTTGTGCGACAGATCTTTGAAGAAAATGTCGGGAGCGTGTCGAGCTGTTAAAGTAACGGTAATTTAATACGAATCGGAATGTGAATCTATTCGGGAATTTTCAAATCTTGGAAAGGACTAGAATTCCCTATTTGTGTAATTGTCTCTTCATTTCCCAGAATCTCACATCGCTCCATCGGAAACGAGAAATCTACTGGGAAAGTTTCGCAAGCGCACACGAAGTTAAGTTATCGAGGGCTCAACAAGACTCAGGAGAACAAGACTCCCCTACGATAAAGTGAACTGCAAGTTGGCTCAAGCACTAAGCCCAACGTGTGCTATCTTGAATCGAACTTGTAAAGTAGCTTTGGCGTATGGCGGATGCACCCAGGGATAAAATAGGGATGATTCCAAATTGGGTGCCTCCTCCTGAGAAGTTGGAGGAGTGACAGAGTGATGAAGTAATGAGATAAGGGGGCGCGGAGGGATTAGTGTAGGTCACGCTCGTGGCCCGCATTAATCCCTCCGCACTAATCAAATTGTATGTATTGTATCCATTCATCACTGTGCACCCCTATCGTTTTCTCTCGAAGGGGAGAACGATAGGGGGACAATGCCCAATTATCCCAACCAATTACAATTAGTCTCTGCTAACCTATGAGGCTCATATCTACTGATTCCTCTGGATGAACAACCCTCTAGTTCTTCATTCCATATTATGTTGATCGGATGGAAACATTTCCAATTGCATTCTCACACGGTGCCAAACTTCATTAAAACAATATTTTATTCGTAGAGAAGTAATAAAATACAATTGTTAAGTTGCTCTTGATGGTGTATCATAAATGGAAACGGAGGGAGACCGGAATGGGCAGTTCTCCATTAGCTTTTTTTCGTCCTTTCAGTCAACCGGCTGCACCGGCTACAGGAGCTGTATTTGCGTGGAGTTAATTGGCTTCCCTGTAATTTGAATAGATACTAATGGTAATCGGTGATGAACATGTTGAATTGGGATAATCTTCAACCACAATTAAGCATTGCATGTTCTACTATAGGGATTACAATTTCTCATTTCAATTTTGTGACAAACCTTCAAAAATGCTTGAAGATGTGTTGCGGTTATCTTGTGCGGCTCGTGAATCCTTAGAATGGATAGGGGAGAGTTTGTAGAACTCTAAAAATAATAGCAAATTGGAACATATAAGGATTAGAACACATTCGAAAAATAAATATATGCAGATATTAGAAAGGACACGCGAAGAAATGGGGTGGAGTGCGTATCTAGAGTTGGAGGGGGGGACAGAGTGGGCGGGTAATGAGATAATAGGACCTGTAAGATGCGTGTAGGGATTAGCACAGGTCGCGCCGGTGGCTCGCCCTATTGTATTCATTCATCAGTGGCCCCTATCGATTAGTTTCGAGCGGGTACAGGGCACAAAAGACCGGAATACCTCACATTAACCTATATACAATTAGTCGCTGCTCTCTCAGGAGCCACAAACATATGTTCTAATCTCCTGACAAGTCTCTGAGTAGAGATGAAAGCACACTAAATTTAGTTCTTGTTTACGCGTGTTCCTACGCATATCAGGCAATAGAGAGAGAATTCCAATGCACTTTCCCATCTCATTTCTGAGTCATTTGAGTGCGTTCCTGCATTCTGACTCACCGCCTCCTTTTACTATCTGTCAGTTCGTCTGTGTGTCTGTCGGTCACGCTCGTTTTTCGTGAATAATTCGGCTCAAAATTATCGCCCAGAACCCGCACGGGTACCATTGTGACCGCCTTGCCCACCGCTATCTTTTCCATGTCTTACGTCATCACTATGCAATATGACGCAATCGATATTTCGCAATATGCCATAATTTTATTTTTTCGGCTATAATTTGCTTCAAACTCATCGCCCAGGCGCAGGACCTTGACCAATCTCTTTCAAAATTTGGTATTACATTATCGTTATGTAATATGATGCAATAATCGTTTTTCGCCAATATCTCGCTTCAAAATCGTCGCCCAGACCATTGACCTTGACCATTAGACACCCCAGAGAGAGATCTTTCAAAATTTGGTATTACATCATCATTATGCAATATAATGCAATAATCATTTTTTGGCTATATCTCGCTTCAAAGTGGTCGCCCAGACCTCGGACCTTTACCAATCGATTCCCCAGAGTGAGATCTTTCAAAATTTGGTATTACAACATCATCATTGCAATACGACGAAATTGTCATTTCTCGCCCATATCTCGCTTCAAAGTCATCGCCCAGACCCCGGACCTTGACCAGTCTACCTCCCATGGCTTCTACTTTTATTTTTTGTCCTTAAATATTCACTATGCAATTTCACGCAATTTTCGTTTTTCGGCTATACTTCCCTTTTTAATTATCGCTAAAATCCCGCGATTCATTTAATTTGCAGAAGAGCATTCATCGGCGAACAATTTCGAATATAAGGTTCCTCACAACGCTAACCTGCTCTCACTCCCCGCAGCGTGAGCGTTGTGAAAGGCTCGTGAGGCCTCGGGCGATCCGAAAAAATAGGAATGAGGCGAAGCTAACGAGCCTTTTACAACGTTTTAAGCAGGCTCTCACCAGTCATGGACAACATTTATCCTTATCACACAACTCCGCGAACCACGTAGCGACCGAAGGTCACTAGTTGCCATATACTGAGGTAATAAGGGTCAATCTGAAATCAAAAGTAGTCCACATCTTTCACATCGATTGCCGTGTTCTAGAAGGCATTCGGAAGCAAGTGATTATATACAATAGCATCGTTGAGACTGACTCGAGACCCCTACACACAGATGATCATTGGTCTTGTCTTATTGTTGTGTTGAGCAAGAAGAAACAGATTGGTTCTGCCCACGGCACAAGGGAACTTTTTATTGTAGGAAGCAATGGATGGAATACAAAAAAGTTGTGCTTCCACTTTTTTCAATGGAAGCTTTCGCTTCATCTCGCGTTCACGTTTCGCTACGTGCATCAAGCCCTTCACGTCCTCTTCATATATTGCGTGAGAGAAGAGCTAATAATAAAAGAATTGAGATGTGAAAATATATGTAAAATTGTTCAACTTTACTCACTTCGTCTACGTGCGTTCGAAGGTTACACATCATGAAGATACGGGAGGACTGTTCTATAATGAGAAAATGCTCAATCCCTCTCTTAGAGTTTAGTTTTTCTGGTAATGGCTTAGAGTTCCGTGAAATAATACTGATATATTTGCTATTCGCTCCTCTCTCTCTCTCTCGTTGCGCCTCTCTCTCAGAGAGAGAGAGAGAGAGTAGAATTAAGAGACGGGCACCATGATCGAAATAAATGCAATGCAGATTTTGCAATGCCTTACCTCTTTGTCATCCTGTTCTCTACGTTCCTCTCAAGCAGATTGCTCCACACTCTCCATGTTAGCGGCATTCACCAAGTGTCTCCTGCAACAAAATGTATCACTCTAAGTGTGGGCAACATTAAATCCTGACTTTCTTGAAGCTTATCACAACAGTTTTTTTGTAAACGAAAATTTTGTAAACTGTAAAAATTTTGTAAAAATTATTTTGTAAAAATTGTGTATTTTGTAAAAATTTTGTAAGCTAGTTTTAGCAAACGTAAATTAAGCAACAATGAATGTGCCGGCCTATCGGCGCATTTACAATGTTTGTCCTATCGGAGCACTTATGACGTTGGTCCTAGCGGGCAACCGGTACATTAGTAATTACAGTAATTACATCAGTAATTGGTACATTTGCAATTGTGGTCTCGGGCCTTCTCTTATCACGGCACTACGTCGGATGATAACTATGACGTCATGCCGCCTTTGATATATGATAGGCGGCATGACGTCATAGTTATCATCCGACGTAGTGCCCTTATCACTAGGTCAAGAGAGACAATTCATAATGAAGGTACGAACATTCTGCACAGCCTGTCAATGAGTATTCGAAATAGGGACAATACACAATGGATAGATTTTGTCGTACAGTCTTTCTCTTCACTACAACCTGAGAGCGCTTCCGGTGGATATCATAGAGCTTATCCACGGTAGTATTGGCACTTCCGGAAATAATTATGAAACCACATCAGCGCTCTCCGTTGATCAAACAACGGTCCCTATCATTACCAAATGTGACTCAATATCTGGCTTCTTACAATTCTTACTTGAAATATAATACATCCGTTTTACCGCACGAAGTTGTGAAGATGTGTACATTCAACGCCTTACGCAGGTGAAAATGAAAGTGTGTAAAACTCTGAATGGTAAGAATATTAAATTTTCGTACAAGTAAGTATATAATGGCAAATCATGGATTCCAACAAACATATCCGATCAATTTGATGAGAAAGATTTTGAGTTAGCCGAATCAGTTCTTGCAAATTTAAATCTATTGTACATAAAAAATAGGAAGCGACAGGACAAGACGAGTGTAAGGGAGACGGGAGAAGGCGCGCAATGGTAGCAGCAGTGAGGGCACGAGATGGAGAGGAAAAGGTCGAGATACGGGGTTTAGCATGACCCTATCCACTCATAGACGCGTAATCTCTCACCAATGGCATCTGTCTCGCTCTCTCTCCGCTCTCTCCCACTCTATCTTGATTCATCCCACTGGGTCCCGATTGGCAGATGGATAAACGAGGGTTGGCTGAAGCATGTGAACGCAATTCGGGAAGCTTATGCAGATATTCGAGAGGATACGCGAAGTTATTAGATATAGAGGAAGTAGCTAAAGTTGGAGGAGAGACAGAGTGCGCGGGTAATGAGATAATGTGGGGCGTGAGGTGCGTGTAGGGATTAGTGCAGGGGAGGGGGGGGATAGTCACGCCTATGGATATATTCATTCATCACTGTCGCCCGATATCGATTTATCTCGGCGGAGATAATGATATGTTAGAATGATATAATGATGCCAAATAACCTAGTCACTTACAATAAGTCTCTGCTGTCTCCGGGGCTCATGCCACTATTCTCTTCTGCAGCACACTAAGTGGCACTTCTTCGATATTTGGCCCATCCATTCCCCTTCCTCCCCTACCCCACTCATTTCTGGGTATCTCGCCGTGATGTGCGGCCACATAACCACTTTTCGACGGGGATGTAGAGAGAATGATAGGGGAGCAGGGGTGGTGTGCCAAATATCGAAGAAGTGCCCTCTAAGTCTCCCCGCTGGGAAAAGAAATGGATCTCGGCATTCTGCGAGTTTGATCACCGATCCGACAGTCGAGAGAACATTCCGATTAAAGGAATCAATTTTTTGACACAGATATACCGTTTCTGGGCCTTTGTACCTACCGTGATTCGTGACCTTCTGTATTTTCTGCATTCTGATTCTTTCCCTTATTCAACTACAGCTCATTGAGATACTGGGATCACATACTTCACACCCAATGTCGAATTTCGATCAATACATTCTATACTTTATTTGCAGGCAAGTGTGATCGTTGAGGGTTGAAACCCCACAAGCATTTTCTACAAGATCAAATCATTCTTTCTACAATGCGATTTATTTTTATTACAGACAGTTTTCAGCTCCATTCAGGATGTCGAAGGGCACCAGTCCATCGGATATACCGTATAGATTCGAGAACTGAAGCTAATCAATATTTTACCGCCATGCCAAGTTGTTCAGTACCGTTGGTTAACGTGGCTCATCAGTGGGAGTAACTACTGTTAATTTTACGTCTCTCCTTACCGAGCTCCGAATAGGCTTTCGACATTGAAATGCGAACAATCACAAGTGATCTATAAATATCAACAGAATCATTCAGTGTTTGGCCGAGTCGTGAGGGAGCACGAATTTTAAAAAAAAACAACAAACCTTTGAAATTGCTATACTGATTAGTGAACATTCAACTCCTCACGCAGGGGGGGAATGAAAGTGTGTAAGAATCTGAAGTAAAAGGGCATTGAAAATTCACAAAAGCGAATGACATAAAAATCAGAAGATCAATCAAATTACACTTGAATTTAGCAACAATAGAAGTGGTGTCGCGAAAAAGCTCAATAATCATTATGTGTTATCTAAATGCTTGTCAGGGTGATGGGTGGGTAAGCATATAATTGAGAGCAGCATTCCCCGCTACGAGAATAAGTAGAGACGCGACGCGACGGGACAAGATAACAGGCAAGAGAGGCGGGAGAAGGCGCGCGGGGGTCACAGTGAGGGAGTGAGGTTATGAGAGGGAGAGGGAGGGGCCGAGACACTGGGTTAATGAGTGTTGCATGTGCCTCTCCACTCTTAGACGCGCACTCTCTCTCACGATCTCTTTCTTCCTCATAATCCCTCTGTCTCTTCACCCATGGCACTAGGACATGAGCCAGATATCCGAGATAAGGAAATAGTCGAAGGTTGTCAGTAATGTGAAGGACTAATCAGAACGATTTGAAGATAATATTTTACCCCATCTCCCATACTTCAATGTCAACCTCATTCTCACGTATCCATCCGACTTTTTTTCATAGCCGCCAGTAACCCGAAAAATCATAATAGTCCTTTATTGAAAGCATACAAATAACATTATACAATAGAAACAGCCCGGATTTCGCCGAAGTCTCATTAGTGCCTATTGTTTTCTTGAGATCGGTGAAGAAGATGTGGTAGTACCTCAAGAATGTGCACATGAAAATCGGTTTCTTCGTCGATTCATCCTGAATTGGGAGTTGTCTTCTGTCTGAATTGTGTGTTTTAATAGGCTCGGACTCGTATAGCGAAATGCACAAAGATATTCATTAACTGGCTATGATTGAATAAGGTGGCACCTGATTTTAATGAGGTGAATAAATTACGAGATTGTAGTGATATTTTGTTGGAGATTGTGTAGAGATCTGCAAAAAAAGGTTGGTGGAAAATGGGGGGGGGGGGGTAGATTCAGTTGAAAGAAAGAAGTCCTCGTAAGCAGAAGAGTAACTATGAATTTGGATAATAAATGCAATTTTATTCGTATTCAATGATTGAATAATTTCGAAAAAATCTCGAGGAAAAATGTGAAGAATACTCTAAATTCCGCATAAAATGGAAAGATAAATCAGTAGTAATGTAGGGATCTTCCCTCATTATCCTTCTCGCCCTAACACGCGTGATATGCTTCTCTGGAGAAGAAAACGTAAACATAGATAGTGCATTCAATATGGAGAGACTATAGGAAGTAAGAGGAGTGGAGAAGTCATGGGGGCGATATGAATAATAAGCAGATGACTTCGCTCGAGATTGCTTCGTCGAAATGATGATTCATTGCTACAGCGGTGAATACTAGACCTTTATACCAAGTGCATTAACGATATGTCAGGTTCACATTAACTTTTCCAGTAACGAATGAGCAACCTCAATCGAGATAGGCCGCCATTAGGCTGTCCATCATTGTCAAGCATTTTCGAGGAATTGATATTTACAAGTTTATTATTTTTTTAATCAACAGATTCACAATTTCGAAAGGTAACAATAAAATCACGATGTCAAACATATTTACTCATTTTTTCTATTTCTCAAACGCCGACCCACACCTTGCACCGATCGTCGTTCTTCGGGAAGAGCACGTCACCTTGCCTGGAAAGGATATGGTTCTTCCCATTTCACTTATTACTGAATAAGTAATAACTATAATAATAATAGTAATAACTATAATAATACTATAATATAACTATACTATAATAATAATAACTATAATAGTAATAACTATATAAGTAATAATAAGTAATGAATAAGTTATTACTTATTCTTATTACATCGATAACTGGAAATGACATCGAACCGGTTCACCGGCACTATATTTTGTCTGGATATATATTTTTGCATGTGCATTCACATGCGCTGTCTTCGGTGAACCTACACTGCGCGATGTTACTTCTAGGAGTTTCAATTTGCATAAACACTCTTGAATGTGATGGCTTACTTGCAGGCGTAATCCTTGCCGAACTGCGGTATGTCCTGCATGACTTGGTTGACTCGGCAGATAGAGGGGGCGTGAGGATCAGTCTCCAGTTGACTAACGAGCGATGCATCGCTCTTGCGAGAGCACCACGAGAAGCCGTAGGAGAGCCAGAAGACCTAAAACCGGGTTTTGAGCCATATCAGTGAGGGATATGTGTTGTCGTTCATTATGATGAAAATAGCTCAGGAAATGTTGATATGTATAGAGGAAGAGGAATACCGAACCTGGTTAGTGGTAAGGTCCTCCAAACCGGGCAGCAATTCCTCCGGTTCGCCACCCCTCTCCTCATCGATGTAGGAGATATATGCGCGATGTGCAGCTTGTTGGCCTAAAATGAACGCAATTTAGCAGGATTTCGCATTGAAAACCGCGATTTGTATGACGCAAATCCGTTACGAATGAACATTCATAACCAACCTCCAATGTCAGCAATATTCTCTCCCTGGGTGTTGGCTCCATTTGCACAGCGAACATTTCCAGTCTTCACCGGACAGCACTGGAGGTTGAACTGCTGGACGACGCATCTGAATGGCAATACTAATTTACAAATTATGATTTCACTAAGATTCTAGACTCGCGGCAATTTATATTCCAATGTAAATGTCATAGACAAATAAATAACTCTGAACATAACAACATCAACAAGAACTCTTGTTAGCCAAATTGCGAAAATCACTTGTTCCATGATCATTTGTCCCATGATCATCATTGCGGATGATTGAACAAATTGTCAAAGTCAATGACTTACTGTGCCATATCGGTGAAGCCCTTTCTCGAGGAGTCATCCAGAATTGAGCAATGGGTGAAATCGCAGTCAGTCAGTTCACCGAGAGGGCCGAATTGCACTCCTTCAAAGTCGATTATTTATTCTCGGCATCTTTTACTTCGCCTACGCTAATACAGAAAGAGTGTCGTCTCTCAGATTATGGCGATAGTGAAATGTTTCATATCTTCGGCGTACCCTCGTCATCATATCCATGTGTCAGTTCGTGGCCTGCTGTGCCACCCTGTCCGGCGTAATTGTAGGCCTGAGGATACTTCAGCCTGGAATATCATCACTATTAGGATTGAAATATGTTTCAAGTGGGCTATAACCTAATTTACCAATCATGTCTTTCATTGGCATGCAGGGTGCAATTGAGAATTACACAAGACGAAATAATTGTGTAAATCTTACGAGTAGTAGGGCGGCGCCATGTTAGCCAGAGGGAAGGTGATCGAGTTGCGCTCTGGCTGGTACCAAGCGTTAACCATTGCGGGCGATTGCAGGAAGTTTGCTCTGAAATAAATCACGTGTAAGTCTTATCAATCTTTATATTAACGTTTGCTTATAGACACAACTTTTTGTGAAGATTTTGCAATATGATACATTTACAGTGAACCTATGCGCAGTAAGCACCTAATCTCATCCGGCTTCTGCTCTAGTGTACCAAACAAAATGAAAACAACAACACAAAGTTATGAATCACAAATAACCCATTACCTGATCTCATCAGGCTTCTGTCCTAGCATCCTCCAAAACTCTCTAGTCTCCAGTCCTCCCTTCATCACTTTGGATGCCTGCCAGTAGGTGGTGGCACCGATGATTGGCAGGTAGTCCTGAATATATTTAGAATTTAAATTATGTTTTTAAAATATTTGTATTCATATTTAGAATTTAAATTATGTTTTTAAAAAATATAATTTCGATAAGTCATTGTTTTGAAAATATCCAATAAATGAGTGACAAATACACATATTATGACGCCCAGAAAAATTACGTACCACATGGTAGTCGTCGACCACTTTGTCCGAATCGGCATTGAAGGGCTCGTACCAGTCAGGCCAGCCGATGTTCTGCAGTAGTTCGCGTGCTGGAATGGGAAATACATCAAATGTCAATGGGACATGATAATAATAGGAAAAGAGTTCAATATGAGACAGTTTGGTTAGAAAAAAAACATGATCAAAGATAATACGAGAAAAAAATTTACATTTGGCATGGGCCGCATCCTTTCCTGCTGCGTCCATCCATTCCAGCGTGTCGATCATGTCCTGTAAATAATATTCTGAATATTCACTTGTTCATGTAGATTTGCATCGAAGTGTGAATCGATTTGATGCAGTATAAAATTACGGTGCAATGTATGCATGTGTATTGAGTAACTACGATGAATCATGAAGCTGCGTTACTCACACTGAAGGAAGCGACGATTCTCTTCGTCATCTTCTTCACGTCCTCCTGCACGTCTCGCTTGTCGTCGCGGATGTTCTTCACGTAGACGTATCCTGAAAGTTCGTAATTCGGGTCACGGTCTCTTCGTTCTACACACTCTCTCGACCGGTTGAACGGCGAGAGAGTGTGTAGAATGAAGTGACCGTGGTTTCATTTCTCGAACTCTATGTTCCTCATATATTGGAACTATTAGAATATGTATTACAACATTGTTTGCATCGAATGCGGCATTTTGCGCAATGTCTAGCCCATATTATTGTTATATAACAAGTTCATATGTATTCATCTCACCCGGTGCGTACGGAAGGTACACGAGCAGCATTTCGACACAGTAGTTGCGGATTGAATCGGGAGCCGCCTGGGCGAGTACGAAGGGGGTCGGTCTGGAAAATTCGTGTTTAAAACTGAAGTTACAGAATACTTATTCAAAAAAGCTCCGCTTCAACATGACTCATGAATACTCATAATTATAGGAATCATGACAGAGAAAGCAGTGGGCATATTTCTATGAGAATATGTGAATCCTTGAGCAACCCTGATGTGCATTGCAAGATAAGAGTACTCACTTGTAGGTTAGTTTCCTGAATCCTCTGCCCTTCCTGATGGCAGCGGGCCGGATGGCGTCGATACCGCGCGGAGGTGCATCGGGTCCTTCAGGTAATGTTATTTCAATATATGATTTGCGTTCCAGAATTCCTCTCAAAATGGAAAGGACTTCAGGGAAGGTGTAGTGATTTTGGAGCGAGGCACAAATGAATGGTAAAAAGCCTTTCCGAGGTAATAATGTGTGATATTTGATAACGTGTTGGGGTCGTCTTCTCACCACTTGCAGCTCGTCTTCTTGATCTCAGGCCTGCTCCAAGGTAGCTGTAATCGGATGTCTCCTGCAAAAGTCTAGACATTTTTCCAAATATCGAATTTAAATGTGATTGGAATCGTAGGAAACACATCTCATTCCTTTGGTCAGCTACTCTTCACAAAGGATTCGAAAACAACGCACGATCAGGAACATAGTGGCGAGGTAGTTGGTGAATTGGTCGGTGGTTATGGCTTGCGACTCGAGCAGTGCGTCCAGCCAAGTGAAGTACGAGGGCTCACCGATGATGATCTGAACAAGCATTTTTTAATTAGTATATCTCAATTATCATTTCCATTTCGAACAGTCGTATTATTCATTTCAAACAGAACTTCCCAAATGTGATCTGAACATCTCAATGTGCCCGTTTCATTGAAACTTTCAGTCATCTCCACTCCCCAGCGATTTTGGAGTTTCATCGTAGTTGCGTCACCTTAGTCACTCACCGATAAGAGCCGTAAATCAGTGCGTCTCTCGAATCATTGCGAGTCTTGTCAATGATTCATATGACTAATGTGACGCAAGCACTGCTAAACCTCGCTCTTAACTATATTCGAGGATCACAGATCTCCTATGAAGGTGTAGTTACATTGCAACCACATCACATTACTCACTCAGTGATAGTCGCCATAAATCAGAATCCATCCTATTGCCCTTATCAGTACATGGGATGATAAACGTGATGTAAGCACTACGAATCGTCGATTGCTAAGCTGTAGTCATGAATTCATGACGAGTCCCTTATCAGTTTCGCTCAGAGCTACAATCACTATCGTTCTTGATGGAGTACTAACAAACTCCGATTTTCTCAATTTTTTTCCAAAAATATGCATTAATCCATCACAGATTCATGAAGGTGAATGCAATGACGTCATGTTAGTCGTATGACACCAACAATTAAAACAATTGGTCACTTTGTTATCGAAGGGATCCGGTCTCATCCCGTCAGTGAGTGCCAGGATGTACTTGTCGATGGGCAGACTCTTGAAGTAGCCACGAAGGTCGTCCACCTGCAATTGATATATCCTTCAATTATTCTTGCATTATTCTCGGGATAATTATTCCCAGGCACTCACCGTAAATGGATTGTACTGCAGCTTCACGTTCCTCATCTCATCGTCACTCCAGGAAGCCAGGGCGATCTGAATATTTTATTTTATTTATTTATTTTTTTAACATTTTAGTAAATTTAAAATACCTGCACTTCGAACTTGACGACCCACTGCGCGAACTGCAACGAAATACATTTGAATGTGAACACAAAACTCCAAAAATAACAAAAAGTCCATTGAAAAATAAAGAAAACGTGTTCACACACATCAGTAATGCAGACATCATCACAATTGTCCGCCTTTCCAACTCCGGTAGCGTATTCTTTAAGGAGATCCGCGATGTCTAAAACGATATTTCGAAATTGTGATTAATATATTTTTTTAAATTGTACAAACCATCCGCATACGCCTGCATCTCATCGATGAAGGTGGGCAGGACGTAGTAGTCGCGAGGGTAGGACAGACCGGCCTGAAATATTGAAAAGTACGCATGGAAAAGACTATAGTCGAAGCATTTGATAATATTATCTTACCTGATCAACGTAAACCGCCGTCTTCTGATTGTTCTTGAAGTCAACGGATGCTCCTGATCCGAGCAGAATCGATGTCAGGAACTGCATATAATTTTCGATTATGTACACTCAAAAAACCAAGATTTGCCAAACATTACCTGTCTTTCCGTCCTTCCAATCTTGGTGAAGAGAGCATCGAGAGACTGGTCCTTGGATGGAAATCCAAACATCGGGAATTGAACACTAAACATACATGCATTTGTACATCCAACTGTAGGTTACGCAAAACATTTAATATAATTTTTTAAATCATTGCCATAGATATTCGTAATTTCTCCAAACAACTAATATTCAAACCCTTACAAATCGAGTAGATCCGCCTGCACCTCGTCCAGTCTTCCGTTGAGCATCGGTTGGGTGGGCAATTCCGTCGACGAGGAAGAGCAGAGCTGGTAGGCCTGAAAGTTTGCTGTTCTGATTTTCAATCGCTTGTATGAACTCGACTTGTATCATGTTTTCTTGATCAATGACTGGGAATTTGCTAACGGCTTATCAAATTCTCTCCCCGTTCACTCACGTTCTTAGCTATCTTCTCGTAGTCACTCGCTTTCGAGTCATCTAGCTTGTCGAGATAATCAGCAATTTGCACGTTGATGATCTGCTGTGACTCGCCCGATGGACCTGAAAAGAAAAGCGTCAGATTGTTGATATCAGGCTGGTGCGAAAGTCTTGCGGTTTTTTGTGTCCGTACTTTGAACTTTCATAATTCTCTTGTCCCAAATCACAATGACTAACAAACATAGCAGTATTTAGAGGTATGCGTGTACTTTACATACACACATTTCAATCAATCCGATATCGCAATCAACGAAATAAATTATGATAAACCCAATTGCAATTAATGCTCAAATTTTTGCATTAAATGTACTTTACTGGATATTTATTGGCAAAATTCAAGAAAACTGCCCATACTGATATCTGCGAAGTATCACGTATACCCTTTCAGAAAATATATTTGAACTGAGTCTCGATTAAGTGTGGACCGAATTGCATGCTATTGAAAATATACTGTCGACGACGGCTACATGAAACTTTTTCGGATTTTTTGCATCGAAGACCAAGCATACATGCTTCATTATGAGTGCGCTATGTTCACCCACCAAAAGGCTTTATTCTTAGTAAAAATATTGGCGCCTGCACCTTTCTCGTTTCAGAAAATTTGAATTTCTCATTTTTCAAAAATATGCGAAATCGACACAAAAATGTAACATGTGGTCTTGTACATATCAAAGCATTCCTCGAAAGGATGTAGCTTCCATGATCCTTGAGAAAAGTATGTATAGGGTAAAGATGGGAGCTTCATATAACCACCAGGAATTGAGCATTCATGCTTCAGAGGAAACAGAATATTGATAAACGTGTCGTTTTCGATGGAAATTTTTTCGCAATTTTAACTCTGTCCTGCTCTCGCCTCTCCGATTGGGCAATGCTGATAGGGTGCGCATATGAAAGAGTATGCAAGGCCTCATTATTAATTATTATACGTAAGGTCATCGGTCAAGTGCAAGGAAGACGGAAGGCAAAATATGAAAAAAACCGCAAGACTTTTGCACCAACCTAATATTTAGCCTTTGAGTTTATTTTCAACTTTGATCATGATCTTGGACCATGAAGAGAGTACAATATCGTGCTTCGAATTTTCATGAAAAACAACCAGACTCACTCGTCGGGTTGCTCTTGTCATCGAGGAAGGTCTTGCAGGAGTAGGAGTAGAAGTCGGTGCACGGATCTCCATCACGGTACAATCCCCGCAGCAACTCGTCTGCGGCGCTCTGCAAATGTTAATGGATCATCTAATCGTAATATATTATTGACAGTTGTTTCAATCAATAAATACATTTATCTTATCAGGCGATATACGCTCAGAAGTGTACGGTCAGAAGAGTATTGTTTGATTGGAAGCTGCTTGTCTCCAGTTAATAGACTGTGTGTGCATGACATTGGGCTCGTAATTGAAATCAGAATTCATTCTCCGCTGCGCGTTTTGGGTTGTAAATGCACTGCGCTTATCAGTCGCTAATAATTCAGCCGGATACTATAATTTCTGATCATGATAAGATAATGATTTACTCACTTTCCATCCTACCTTCTACCAAACTTCAAAATATCAATGTAACATTATCGCCACTGTAGTCTGATAAGTATCTAGGCAGATTGAGCAAATTCTGAATACAATAATAACCCACTTTCCATCCCGGCTCGGTCGATACTTTGCCCGGAACTCTACAGGTCGGAGGATCAACTGCCTTTTCCGTTGACGTAACTGGAGTAGCTACGGTAGTCATTAGTGGTGCTACCGTAGTAGTAGCAGGCGGGTGAGGTGGTCCGCCCTGAATAAAATATATTTTTTTACGTGAAATTA
This sequence comes from Pristionchus mayeri, assembly GCA_036245805.1. Taxonomy (NCBI): domain Eukaryota; kingdom Metazoa; phylum Nematoda; class Chromadorea; order Rhabditida; family Neodiplogasteridae; genus Pristionchus; species Pristionchus mayeri. The sequence continues at coordinate 3,572,693 of BTRK01000002.1, read as the reverse complement.
TGCTTGTCAGAGTTCGAAATTCGGTTCATCGTTTTTTTGTACAGAAAATGTCCACTTCGTTGCGGCGCTCTGCAAGAGTTCTGTCTGAAAACTGAATCGAACCTGATTCACGAAGATGAGAATGCTGAAGACCAGCGATGCGATCGCCACTGCGCAAGTGGCTATCGTCAGCGCTGAAAGACAAGGTTGATTGCTAGTAGAGTTCGATAAATGAAACCACGGTATCTGTATTCTTGACACACTCTCACCGTTCCACCGGTCGAGAGATTGTGTAAAATGAAGAGACTGTGACCAGAATTATGAACTCTAATTGCTAGAGTTCGTAATTCAGGCGCTCGTCGCTTCCACCCACTAGATTTCGATGAACGATACCACGTTCTCTTCAGTTTACACAGTCTCTCGCAGATCAACCGGTCTAGAGATTATGTAGAATGAAGAAAGCGTGGTATCGTTTGGCGAACGCTTCCCCACACTCTAGAGCGGTCAGTAAGAGTGATCAAATGAATAGCTTCTCGAAACTTATTGAGTGCTTTTCTGGAAAAAATATACAAAGGTATAGTTGCATACCTAGATTGGCTCCGTGTATCTTCGACATTGTCGTCTGCACTCAACCCGTGCTCGCAGGTAGAATGAAGCTTCAGCGACTCCCTCCTTCGACTAGAAGTCTCGTATAATCGTGCAGCTCCTATCACTCTCGTGCACTCTCTCACTCGGCCACAGCGAGATAGTGCGTGATATTTAGAGATTCAGTCGATCTCGCCGTTATCTTTGTTCCTCTGCTTCTCAACGACATGAGCATCTCTAAGCACAAATCGTCACACCCATTCATCTCATGAAACAGTGATGAAAAGAAGAAGACTGGAATTATAGTGGAGATAAATTCTGCATAATTTGTGATTGAATTTATTGAGATTGCATTAAATGGCATGAGAAAAATTTGGAAAAGGCTTAGGAAAATACTCATTTGTTCATTCGATCTATTTCGATGATTCCATGGTACCAGTAGTCTGGTTTTCTTGCTTCTGCTTTAACGATCTTGGAGTACTTTTCAGTACCGGCAAGTGAGGCCATATACCCTTGCCAAAAATCTACTCTGTCATAGATGTAGTGATCTGGATACATGAGATGAATTTCCCTGAGCAGATGGACTGCTTCCGTAAAGAAATGCTCTGAAATGCTCTACATTAAATATTAAATATTTGCAGAGATGGTGAAAACACAAATACATTTACATTCAAGCAAGAATACTTGTTGACTCTCATTCTCGCTGTGAACAATAATTATCGAAACAGAGTGTTAAAGAGCCCACTGTCGAATTTCGAATGATGCCGAGTAATACGTTTCTACGATGATACTAATTTGCTCTATTATCTAGCTGACAGTAACGGAAGCATTAGTAGATAAATAAAACATCCACAAAATGAATAACTTGGCTTACATAGACTCCCCACTCAGATAATACACACGATGCAGCTTCGATATCGTCAATTCTTTGAAAGTGACATCCAATAAAATGTCCTTGATTATGTGCACGCTTTCTTGGACAATCTCAACACTTTCAACATAACAGCAACGAGAGAACAATCGCTTTAGCCGTGCATGCACCATCATATTTCTGTTCGTCATTGGACCAATTTCCACGAATTTGTACAGTCTACAGCATGATTAAAACATTTAAAATTAAAACAACAAAATCTCATCTGGGGGATATTCAATTCCTATAAATAAAGGAGATCTTTACCGACATTCCACTCCGAAATATCCTGTAAAGCGTGGTGGAATATCCAGTAACATTTCGAAATTGTTGTTGTGTCTATGCCACTATAATGATCTAATTGACGGAAGACGCGATTTGTTCGATAAATAATCGTTGAATTCAAGTTATGGGAAATCTGAGTTTTAAAAATGAACCTACTTCTGTATCCATTAAATGCACATAATCAATGTTTATTGTAAGCGTCAACAGACACAAAATAAATGTTGATACTAAACTCTTCATTCGCATTGCATTAAATGATTCAAATCCAGTCATTTTTATGAGATCACGAACAATGCAAATAAGCAAGGTTCACTGATGCTGAATCCACCGTGCAACGACGAATGGAGGAATAAGATACAGATGAGAGAGCAGGAATACCTTAAGTTTTTAGGGAGACCTAAATTAAAGCAGCTGGCACCTTGCTGTCAACATTACATGGAGGGAGTAGATAATTTGTCTGTGCGCCCATACAGTACTTGAATAGTATTTAGGACCATTTATAAAAGTTCAATAGAATCGCAATACACATATTTATCGATTAATAATGTACCGAATACATTGTCATCATTTGTAATTTCGATGAACCTCGATAAGAATATTCCGGAACCTGATGGAAGGTTTTGGATCCTCTACTGTTACTTTCTTGAAGTAATTCTCAGCGCCAGGTAGCGATTCCATAAAATATTGCCAGTATTTAATTAGGTCAAGTTGGTTCAGCTTTGTCAAGTAAGCGAGACGAATTTCCCTAACCAGATGAATTGCTTCCGCGAAGAAATGTTCTGAAAATGAAACTAATAATCGATACCAAGATCTCTTCATTTTAATGATATAAATATTCATTCTATCGCCGATTGATCGGTTTTGTGAAGGAAGTGAATGTGACATAATTTCACCAACTATAATTAAAATTTACGTTTTGCAAAAGAAAATAACAAATTGAAACAAAAATACTGGTTGATATCCAATCCTCCTTCGAACAATAATTCTCGAAACTGAGAGTGACGCTGTCCACTGTCGAAAGTCGAATAGCATCAAGCAGTGAGCGTCTGGTATGATACAATTATACTATATTAATGATTTAATGATTAATGCACAGTCATGCATAATATAAAGGAAACTGTGTGATAAACCAGCATGTGATATTAAATGGCTTACGTATGTTCCTCATTCAGATAATGCACATTGAATATTTCGGATATGGTCAACTTTCTGACTATAACATTCGATACAATGGATTTGATAATTAGCGTACTTACTTGCACAAAATCGACACTTTCAACATTAGAGCATCGCGAAAAGAACCGCTTTAGCCTTTGACACATTCTTACATTTCTTCTCATGTCATTTGACCAATATCCGCGAATCCTTATTGACTATGGCATGAATATTACTTTATTATGTTAATTGTCAATATATACCTCTCTTGTGAGTGATTCAACTTCGATTACGGCATGTATCATTTTTCTTCTTTCCATTCCGAAATATTCTCGATAAGATGATGGTATATCGAGTATCATTTCGAAATTGTGCATTTCTCTTTGCCAGGTGAAAAACTGACGGAAGGAAGACGCGATTTGTTCGATAAATAATTTAGACACGTTGCATTCCAGTGATGGGAAATCTGCATTTTTCTGCTGTACGTTAAAGCATTAGTGTATATTTCATATTTTTTCGCGATACGTAAATACGTATGAAGAAACCACAACCAAATGAATTTTAGCGCTGAACTCACCATTTGCATTGCATTGAAAGATTCGAACCCAGCCATTTTTATAAGTTCACGAACAATGTCTGAAGGCATGTGAGCTAGAGTCAGACATTGTGAATGCATCAGCTAATGGCGAATGGAGAGAGGAGTGCGAAAGATGGACTGTACGAACAACGGATAAAGGTGGATAGGCAATTTTTCAAAAGGAGACTCAATTAATGCAGCTGGTACTCAATATTGCATACAGCGCGAATTTCGTGGAGGGAGTCGGAATACTTGTAACAAATACCTAAAAATAATGAATCGGCAAAGGGCAAAGATTTCTAGTCAAAATTTTTGCTTCGAAATATGATACATTTATGTGTATTTATCTAAACATCTATGGTTACATTCATCCATAATCACAGCGCAAACAATATGAGCAAAAAAAACAAAAACAAAGAGAAAGAATCATGTGAAGTAGATATTTTGGCAAATCATTTTGATATTTTATCAATTTGAATTAAGATTCTTTCCATATTGACGGACGATGTTCCTGTATCTCTTGTAACAAGTATTGGATAATTCTCCGAACCGGCCAATGAGTTCATAATTCCTGTCCAGTACTTGGCTTGATCAGACGGGCGACGGATGTCTTCAGGCCGATAAACGAGATGAATTTCTCTGACCAGATGAATAACTTCGGTAAAGAAATGCACTATAATTTTTAATAAAAACAAAAACAGACATGCCGCTTCATACGTGATATGCGCGACTCCCACAGCAGATATGAACTATCGAAACTGAGGATGAGATTATCTACTGTTGAGGGACGGATTATATCGAGCAGAGAGTTACTGTGATAGAAACAAATACAAAATAAATCTCAAATGTAAAAGTCAATTGCTTACACTGCAACCCTACCCAGATATTGCAAACTGGGCAGATTTGATATGGCCAATTCTTTGAATTTGATGTCAGATAACATAAATTTGATGGTGAGCATGTTTTCTTGGGTAAAGTCAACTCTTTCGACGTATGAACAACGAGTTAAAATTTGCCTTAGTCGATCACGAATCCAGCTGTTTCTATACGTGTATGTGGACCAGTGTCCCCGAATTTTCGCTACCTGGAACATCAAGGTGCAGTTATGGTATTTCGACACTAGACCGTATTATAACTGTCGGATAATATACTTCCGAATGACTTATGATGTATGTTCACAACTAGTGGGCAACTACGCCTAAAAGTTATATGAATATTAAAAATAATCCGCTATTGATCCCATCAAAATCATGGTTTTCACGCCGCGTCCGTCCCAACGCTACATTTTGCAAAAGAAGCATGGTATCGACGTTTTTCATAACTTGACAATCCTGAAATCATGAATCTGACCCATCATCTGACACAGCGACACGGACTACTGTAGGTTCCTGTTACGTTAGAAGAACGATATTGATGATTTCCATCAATCCTCCCACGAAATCATGAATCTGACCCAGCGTCTGACCCACGGCTACGGGTTACGGTAGCAGTCGAGTACGGTATAAGTACTGTAGCAATGTTTTTATCTGATCCTCGATGAAATCATGAGTCTGACACAACATCTGCTCCAACGCCACTGGGTTACGGTAAGGACAGACGAACATACCAACACCGTAACTTATTTTCTTCTCGAAATTTCTGAAATCTTTTTCATCTGCTGATCTTGTATTTTGATTGCACACGCATTATCAAAATCTCGCTCGCAACGAGCGCGCCAGTCAAAAAAGCTTCCAGTTTATGGTATATGTAGCAATATGTTTACACGCTGTATTTTTGTGTACTGTCAAAATGATATATTTGGTTTTCGTCCCACGATGTTGCTTATTTCCCATGTTTGTTTACCTTATTTGTTAGATATTCAATTCCTACAGAGCCCGGAGTTCTTCCTCGCTTTTCCACCCCGAAATAGCCTATAAATCGCGATGGAAATTCCAGGATAATTTCGAAATTTTTGTTGTTTCTTCGCCATGAGAACGACTTGATCGAAGGAAGTTTTGATTTCGAGGAGATGTGCTCGAGACAAAGTGTGTTCCAGCGATGGGAAATCTGGAATGTTTTGAATCAATCAACAGGCATGTTCGAACAAAAACAGTGCCTAGAATGTGAAAACTGCAAATTTCAGCAACAACAAATTTAAAAATAATGTTTGAATGCAGATGCCAACAATATTTTGAGAGGCCGGATCTGAGGAGAGTCACCATTTGGGCCCCCCTCCCGGACATTGCGCCAAGATTTTCGATTCAGGCTATGGTACTCATAGGACCTAGAGTACTTGGTGACATAATTTGAAAATTCACATCGATACTCTTCTTATCGCGCAAAGCAGCGCGCCAGGTGCGGGTACGGTGAAAAATGATGAAAATTCATATTTTCTCAGTCGATCAATCTAAACTCAAAAATCCGTTATTATGTTAGGATGCTCAAGAGTGATTTCGGACACTATTGAAATCGAATGCGGCTCAATTGTGGATGAGATAGGTTTTTCGAAAATTTTAGTTTTTCCAAGTTTTTATTATTTTCCAATAATTTCCGCGGATAATTTCAGGTCTATTTGCAACACATTTTCACAAGCATTCATTAAACACATAACATTGAAAATCCGATCATTAATAAGTCGTGAAAAATCGATCAGAGCCTCGTCAGGTCACCATCGAATAATCTATTTTTTGAGATTTTCACTCGGCCAGTGTAATGCAGGTGCCAATATTTAGTGGAAAACGACATCTTACGGGCAATTCTAAATAATCACGCTGAAAAAGCTGACGTTTCAAAACTTTTAAAAAATCGATTGTCTCAACCTCGGAATTTCTTATTTTCTCGAACAGCTAACTTTGAATTTTCAAATACCTGTCGATGTAAACGAAATTATTATTGTAGTATAGACTAAAATATGAACATAATAAGACAAAAGGGAGCACTCCTACCCCTTGCTTTTGATGAAATTTTATTTTGAAAATGCAAAATCGATGAGCTTGTTCAACAAATTTGTTCGATTCTGACAAGATGATCGGCAAAATCAACAAGACATTAACGTTTTTCAACGTTTCAAGCTCAAATAATTAAGAATATGTTGATAAAAACGAAATTACAATTGCTTTTAAAAATTAAAATTAAAACGCCTGTGTGGTTGATTTCAATTATTTATTTATTTTTTCCTATAATTTCCGCGGAAAATTTCTGGTGTATCTTTACAACACATTTCCACCAGCATCCATTAAAGGAGGAGTAAATGCAAACGCGCGCCCGGTTGGAATATGTTTCACCTAGGGACGCACTCTCTTCAAGTCGCGTGCTATCTCGCCCCCTTCCCTGAGCTTTCCCTGATCTGGCTCCCAGCCAACTAGCTATAACTCTGTTTGGAATGGAGATATCAATGTGAAAATTTCGGAGCTTCTTATCGTTGTAGGGCTCTAGGCAGTTCATATGATAGCTTCAAAAATTGAATTTTGAGTTTACTCCTCCTTTAAAACCATTACATTGAAAATCCGAGCATTAATAAATCGAGAAAAATTGATCAGAACCTGGCTAAAATAGGTATTCAATGGTGAATGTTCCATGTTCTGAGCAATTGTTCTCGACTTATTAATGTTCCGATTTCCAATGTGACAGTTTTAATGGATGCTCGTGGAAATGTATTGTAAAGATACACCAGAAATTATCCGCGGAAATGCAAGAAAACTAATACAAAATTGGAATAAAATGTAAATTTTGATGAAACTTTGAAATTCAGAATCGAGTCGAATTTGAAGTGAATAGTGCCCCCAAGAGTACTTAGGTCCAGACGAAAATAATCCAACAGGAATTGCACAGCAAGTCAACTCAGAAAAAAAGCTCATTTGCGTGGCAGAATCGATCCATCTCATTCTCGGATTACGAGGAGGAAAGAGCGGCGTCGAAACCTGTTTTTTCGTGCATTTTTGATTGCTGCTACTAAATGAGCTACATCGTGGAATCGAAGAACTAGAGATTGTGCGTAAACTGTTTAGGTAACTTTCTGCACAAACGCCATGTCGATAGCTTCACTCTCCTCGGAGGAGTTCTCTCTAGATTGCCAAAAACTGATGTTATTGGCTGTTTTTGTCATATTTTGTAATGCTGCTACCAAACGAGGTCGAAATCAAAGAATCGAAAAACTACAAATTGTTCGAAAAGTCTTTCGGCAATTTTGTGCACAAACGCCATCTCGATAGCTTCACCCTCCTCTGAGGAGTTCTCATTAGAATGGGCTGAACTGTTGTTTCGAAGCCATTTCACTTGTTTTTATTTGTGTTTCAGTCAAAATTGATGAACCAATTTCGATTTGGAAACGAACCATTTTCAATTCTCATTGATTTTAACTACTTCAATTCTCATTGATTTCAACCAAAAAGGGAGATCGACTTTCCAGATTTGCTCGAAATTATGATCAAATCATCGAATCCAGATATGTTTCACAAATTGGATAACTTCACGGGGCCTCGTTTTTCGACATTGGCGTTAAATTTCCAGCGACCGGCTCGGAGGAAGATAAATAGCCACAGTGAGAGGGCGAGATCGATCCGAAAATCGCTCTTCCACGCAAATGAACTTTTTTTCTGAGTTGACTTGCTGTGAATTGTGAGTCCATCGCGTTCTGTTGAGAAAGTATGAGTTTTCATCATTTCAAGTCCGTCATCACACATGCCGAGATTACAATTTTTTAAAGCAATTTAAATTTCGTCTATATCAACATATTCTTAATTATTTGAGCTTGAAACGTTGAAAAACGTTTATCTCTTGTTGATTCTGCCGATCATCTTGTCAGAATCGAACAAATTTGTTGAACAAGCTCATCGATTTTGCATTTTCAAAATAAAATTTCATCAAAATCAAGGGGTAGGAGTGCTCCCTTTTGTCTTATTATGTTCATATTAGTCTATACTACAATAATAATTTTTGGTGTATCTTTAAAATACATTTCCACGAGCATCCATTAAAACTGTCACATTGGAAATCGGAACATTAATAAGTCGAGAACAATTGCTCAGAACGTGGAACATTCACCATTGAATACCTATTTTAGCCAGGTTCTGATCAATTTTTCTCGATTTATTAATGCTCGGATTTTCAATGTAATGGTTTTAAAGGAGGAGTAAACTCAAAATTCAATTTTTGAAGCTATCATATGAACTGCCTAGAGCCCTACAACGATAAGAAGCTCCGAAATTTTCACATTGATATCTCCATTCCAAACAGAGTTATAGCTAGTTGGCTGGGAGCCAGATCAGGGAAAGCTCAGGGAAGGGGGCGAGATATCACGCGACTTGAAGAGAGTGCATCCCTAGGTGAAACATATTCCAACCGGGCGCGCGTTTGCATTTACTCCTCCTTTAATGGATGCTGGTGGAAATGTGTTGTAAAGATACACCAGAAATTTTCCGCGGAAATTATAGGAAAAAATAAATAAATAATTGGAATCAACCACACAGGCGTTAATTTTATTTTTTTCAAAGCAATTGAAATTTCGTTTTTATCAACATATTCTTAATTATTTGAGCTTGTAACGTTGAAAAACGTTAATGTCTTGTTGATTCTGCCGATCATCTTGTCAGAATCGAACAAATTTGTTGAACAAGCTCATCGATTTTGCATTTTCAAAATAAAATTTCATCAAAAGCAAGGGGTAGGAGTGCTCCCTTTTGTCTTATTATATTCATATTAGTCTATACTACAATAATAATTTCGTTTACATCGACAGGTATTTGAAAATTCAAAGTTAGCTGTTCGAGAAAATGAGAAATTCCGAGGTTGAGAAAATCGATTTTTTAAAAGTTTTGAAACGTCAGCTTTTTCAGCGTGATTATTTAGAATTGCCCGTAAGATGTCGTTTTCCACTAAATATTGGCACCTGCATTACACTGGCCGAGTGAAAATCTCAAAAAATAGATTATTCGATGGTGACCTGACGAGGCTCTGATCGATTTTTCACGACTTATTAATGATCGGATTTTCAATGTTATGTGTTTAATGAATGCTTGTGAAAATGTGTTGCAAATAGACACCTAAAATTTTCCGCGGAAATTACTGGAAAATAATAAAAACTTGGAAAAAGTAAAATTTTCGAAAAACCTATCTCATCCAGAATTGAGCCGCATTCGATTTCAATAGTGTCCGAAATCACTCTTGAGCATCCTAACATAATACAAAAGGATTTTTGAGTTTAGATTGATCGACTGAGAAAATATGAATTTTCATCATTTTTCACCGTACCCGCACCTGGCGCGCTGCTTTGCGCGATAAGAAGAGTATCGATGTGAATTTTCAAATTATGTCACCAAGTACTCTAGGTCCTATGAGTACCATAGCCTGAATCGAAAATCTTGGCGCAATGTCCGGGCAGTGGTGACTTTCCTCAGATCCGGGCTCTTAAACATGCATACAGTGAACTCACAAGTCGCATATCTTCAAATGATTCTATGCTCACGTTGATAACTTTTCGAATGATATTGGTAAAGAAGACATTTTGAGACATCGAGATTCCATCGCTTTATCATGCAATAATAGACGAAAATTAGTCGTTATGGTGTGTTCTCTGTTAAGTATATTGTATGCGGCTGGTACGTAATTTCGTTGTGAGAGCTTGTGATAGCATTTTTTTATTAAAAAAAAATTATTCCAATCATCTATAGCATGAAAACATGAAGTTAGACAAGCAACATTAACTTGAAAATAATAAAAAAATGCCAGAACAATTTATTGACTGCACAAGTATGCGCATTGCAACAGTTGTAGAAATTATGCTCTCGGAAGGCTGGTCGTTGTACCATTCACCGAGTAATCGTCGGAGTCTTTCCAAATTGCATGATCTCTCACTTTCTCTAACCGGCGAGAGAGTGTGTAATATGAGGAGAGGCAGAGCATTGCCCCATTCAGCAGATTGATTGCATCTCAACGTTATTGGCTACTAATTCTCCTCTGCTCCCATCTGCCCCAAATTCTTCGTAGCCGTCCGGATTTTTCCTACAAATTAATCGTAATTTAGATCATGATCTCCAGATAATCGCCTTGCTACGATAAGTCTCCATTAGAGTATCTTATAAACATATATCAAAAATCCAAATTTATTGCTAAGATATTAATGGTGTTGTGAGGAAAAGGCGTAGAGAGTTAAAAATTCGGAAAAAAATGTATCTACAAGCTTTCGCAACCGGTCAAACTGAGTATTGAAAATACGAACAATTCACAATTGTTAACCTGGCTGTAGTGCAAGCCCGGTACGCGTAGTACAGTAGGTAGCTGGTGAAGAATGGACATATGAAGAGTGTTGCGAATGCTTTGGGTCTTCCGAATCTCTCGTACAGATACGAGAAGGAGTAGACAACCAGAAGACGCCTGTCAATTAAATGGAATTGTTTGCCCGTTAGTTCGTATATGAAATGCACAGATATTCTGTGATAGAAGTGTGTCAATTCCATTCGACTAAACATAACTCTAAATTAGATTGTACGCTCGTTATTTTCTAAAAAAAACCCTATCGAGAAGTTTTAGGTGTGTGTTAAGGTTAGAGTTGCTCAGCGAGAAAACGTAAGAACTGGCCGGTTGAGTTTTTTTTGCACTTATTCTAAATATCTAAAAAAAATCAATTTGTTCGAATCCTACCATCCCCAAAGTATCTGTCGGCATATTTCCGCTGTGGTTTCGTTGATGTCCTCACGTAGAGTCTCAATAGTTGTCGGTAGGGACACTGCAATTTATTGAGCAGGATTCAAACCAATATTTATAACACGCGTATCACGAGTCAGTGGAGGAGTGCGGGAACATTTTTAAATTTTAAATTTCGAATTAGCCCCTTATTATGTTGTAGTAATACCCTGGAGTAGTGAATTCGAAAAATATAGGTGATAGGTCCCAGAGCCGGCTTTTAGGAATTTTCCGGTTGTGTGCCTGGCTCCATGGTATTTCAGCTCCCAGTGCCGCTACAGAGCTCCACGTGGGCTCAAAATGAGCGAAAAATTATTCTGAACAACTTTTATGTTGACAACTTAAAAAAAAAAATGAACTTCCAATATTTTCGAAACTCTCGGGAAGGCATGTTCGTGTGAAAAAATCTAAATATTATGAAGTTTATGTGGGTTCTTTCTCAAATATTTTCACTAGTCTCGAGGTCTACTAAAGCTTGTATATAGCTGTTGTATATGTATGATTAAGAATCTTGACTTTGAGATGTGTAAAAATGAGATAAATCGTTGACTAAAAAATCGATTTTTTAAACTTTACAAAACTTTGAATTTTTCAATGCCAAAATAATCATAACATTGATAAAACTAATAAATCACAGCGAGTTCTTATTGAATGTGAAGTTAGGGTTCACTAGACAGAATTTGTTGACATGCTAAGCCAATGTGGCACCTTTGACGCGAAATATCGAAAGAGGTCTCCCCTTCGATTTTTCATTTTATATTTTTTATAGATGTATGAAGACATATTCTTTCATTTTATGAAATAAAAATCCCTGCAAGTTTCCTGCGTGATGGAGCAAACATTTTTTGAAAGTTTCGGATTCAAAATTTTAAGTCATATATTTTTAACTTGCGAATATTTCAAAAAGTTGTCAACATAAAAGTTGTTCAGAATAATTTTCCGCTCATTTTGAGCCCACGTGGAGCTCTGTAGCGGCACTGGGAGCTGAAATACAATGGAGCCAGGCACACAACCGGCAAATTCCTAAAAGCCGGCTCTGGGACATATCACCTATATTTTTCGAATTCACTACTCTAGGGTATTACTACAACATAATAAGGGGCTAATTCGAAATTAAAAATTTCAAAATGTTCCCGAGAGGTCTGAATTACATCCATTGACTCGTGATACACGTGATAAGTGCAAGATAGTCTAATAAATATGTATTATCATATGCGCATTAAAGTATTATAATAATTGTCACTGTTGTTAACACTTACCAAATGCCTGGATGATAACAACGAGGGAAACGATTACGATCCTCCCCGTAGATAACAAGTATTCAGGCTTCCCTCCACCGTTCATCTAAAAAATATCATTACTTATGAATTATTTTGTATAATTCATCTCGTATATTCACGGAAATTATTGGCGCTATTTTATTCTCGTATATTACATTGTGGAGTTTACACATAATTGTACAAGATATGCCAATGATCTCATGCTTTGCCACTTCACCTTTACATTTTACCTTCAGAGGAATTAAAACTCACCTGCAGTAACTTTTCTCGATGAGTATCCTCTACGAGACAGCCTGTCATGACTATCAGTAGTATGAGCATTACAGTCTGCGAAGTGAATAGGGCGATTCTGCGAGATTTCTCGCTTCGATCTCGGTAGTCGGCGCGCATCAGGTTTCCCACAATCTGTAATCATATATTTTTCGATGTTTTGAATTCCAGTGTTTCCAATGAAAAAAATGATGCAAATGTTTAATAATAGTAAAGTAAACAAGAGATTTGCTTACCGCTACGACTGTCTGGACTCCGACTGTGATCAATTTTACATGTGCGCTAATGAATCCTCCGTAAACACCGGCGCGCCTGGAGATCACGATCAACACTGAAATTCATAAACGATGGTTATACGTTTTTTGTTATTTAAAATAACATTATATTGTTATTTAAAATAACATTGTATTGAAATTATTCGAACTCACGCATGGTGTCAGTGCAACCAATCATTATTACGTGTGGAATAGCCGACAATGCTTTTTTCAACGCAATCTGCAAATTTTCGATTTGATAATTTTGTCGGCAGCAACACATTTGAGATCGTTTACGTATTATCAAGTTATGGCGGAAGATCCAAGCTTATCGCAAAAGCCAGAACTAACTTATTGACATGCCATGTATCGACACCATTACATACCACGCAATCGTCTTTGCATTTGCAAATGTTCGCCCATGCATCCTTTAGTCTCGACTTTATGCTGCATCCGTTTTCGAAAATATTCATGGTGCAACAGCGTCCGCAACAGCAGCACCCTTTCAAGCAGTTCAGCATCGCACAGAATGCTCCCTTGATCATCATCCAGATTGTTCGATCATCTTGTTGGGTAGGCGCGTCTAAATTTATCAACTAATTTCACCGTACTACAGAGATTAAGTAGTGCGCTATAGTACATTCATAGTAATTACTGACACCAACTATATTAATATTAAAATACAATATTAATATAATAAAATACAATATTTTCTTTGCAGCTATAATACCTCTCCGGCTAACGTAAAGCAACGTAGATGTGGCACCAATGAGAAAAATCGATATGACAGCCCACAATTTTTGATTGTCGAAAAACTGCAAGACTTAAATGTAATATGTATACTAAAAATAAGTAGTATATATATGCCAGCTACATTCCCACCCTTTTTCATTGCCAGTGACTTGTAAAGTAATAAGTTTATGCGCGCCCGGCTCACTGGTATTAACTGTTACTTATTCGCCTTGATTATGTTCCCTAATTACTGGCGGCACCCTCTGAATGTTCAGTAATCGATAACGAAAGCTTGCCTGAGTATTAACGAGCATCGATATGCCAACAACCGTCACTTGTGCGAGAGTACTCAAAAAGGTTTGTATGCGCCAATCCATGCCTCCGTTACTACAAAATATTGTTTATCCTGAGCAAGCTACGATATTATACGCCAGACAACATGTTAATGTCAGCTAATTTAAAACGTTTGTGGTGTTAACCTTTTCTCATTGATGAATCTGACTCCGGCACGCGTATTCAGTGACAGAGCAATTGCAAGAGCAATGCGAGCCGCTGATGTTGCCCAGTTTTCGCAGACCTTAATTGTTTCCATAATTGTACAATTTTTATTTTGTTTTTGTTATTTTTTGAAAAAAATAACAACTTCGTAGTAGCGAAGCAGCTGAAGTAATGCGCCAATAAGCTGGAATGTGAGTGCAGCAATGGGGGAGACGTCGAAGAACGAAGTCGCCATGAAGGTCTGTTGAAAGTTAAATATTGTGTATTAGGTTGTTGCATAAGTCCTGTGGAATTTTGAAATTTTGCCTTCCATCTTCTTGTTGGATTGATAGATGAACTTCGGGATATTGATTACTAATGAGGCCTTGCATACTCTTTCATATGCGCACCCTATCAGCATTGCCCAATCAGAGAGGCGACAACAGGATCCAGTTAAAATTACGAAAATTCATCCATCGAAAACGCAACATTTCTCAATTTTCTGTTTTCTCTGAAGCATGAATGCTCAAACTATGGTGGTTATATGAAGCCCCAACCTTTACCCTATAAACACTTTTTCTCATGGATGCTGGAAGTTACACCCTTTCGAGGAATGCAATGATCTAGACATGACTACATTGTTGCATTTCGGTGTTGATATTGCATATTTCTGAAAATTTTCTGAAACGGAGAAGAAGCAAGCTCCAATATTTTTTTATGTGAATATAGCCTCTTCTCGAGTGCATACATCGCACACATGATGGAGCCTGTATGCTTGGTCTTCCATTCAGAAAAGAAGGTACAAGTCACATGCAGCCGAGGTCTGCTCATATTTTTGCAATCATGTAATTTGGTTCAAACCCACTCACATGGCAGGTCTAACCTATTTTTTGAAAGAATATCAATGCTACTTCTCAGCTAACAATATGAAGTTGTTTCTTGGATTTTCCTTCAAAATATCTAGAGAAATAAATTTAAAGCAAAATTAGGTCAACTGTTTGCATTTGGGTAAATCATAATTTCTTGCGTTGGTGGCAAGATCGGTTTGATTGAAATATGTGTGAACAAAGTTCAAGTATACCCCTAAACAATGTTATGTTTGTTGGCGATTAAGATTTGAGACACGCGAGTTATGATTGTTCAAAGTGCGGACACAAAAAACCACAGGACTTTTGCAACAACCTAATACATCCTAAAGTATTTAACTATGACCATCAGACTTGCGTGCACATAATGAGTGATGGAAACTGTGAAACGAGCTAGTACTAACCGTGAAAAGGATGGTAATGAAAAACGGCAGAAATCTGAACGCGCCTTCATAGATTTCTGGATATTTCTGCAAAATATTCAATATCATCACAGTTTTAAAATAAAATTGATACTGGTCAGATTTTCCGATCTAAATGACTCACTTCTGGCGGTTTGAATGGCACGAATACGAACGGAGTGTACACGTACGTGACCAGCATGATTAGCGCCATCCCCCAACTGTCTTCCACGTTTGGTCCAATCGCACTGTAAAATAATCTTATATTCAATATCGTTTAATTTTATAAGAAAAACTAGCAGCCCTCGCACAGTGTTTACATTCCGCAACTCGATAATAAGTCCGGTATAAAAACAACAATCACAGTAAAGTTTTACTAACAATCACAATTACATAGCACACAAGGGTAGTTTAAGGGCACTGAAATGGTACTAGGTGGGAACTATGGCGTAATGCCGTCTTTGATCTATCGGCTTGACGGCATAGTTCTCATCCCGTCTAGTTCCATGTTTATGTACGCACAGAACTCACCCAGAAATCTTGCATTCGATAGTGAAAAATGAGACGAGAGCGAAGTACAGTCCCTGCTCTAAGTAGTCGTCGACGTTGAGGGCGGTGCTGAATTTCAAATTATTAAAAAATATATAATTTTTTTCAAATATTGTCGTTTGTGAAGTGGAATTTAATGTGCAACCAAGGACGAGTTTACATGTTTGAAAGCCAGGAAAGTCATACTAGCCTATTGCCGTAGATGGCGGAAGAGTCTGTCATTGCTCGAAGCCGTCAGTACATGTTGAATGTCCCAATCTGACGATCCGATGAACATTAATACTCGAACGTATGCACAATTGAAAGGCATAAGTGGGTTGTGCAAAAGTGGGCATTGACAAGGGCAGACTCTTGCGATATTTCAGGATTTGGGGGGGGGAGCATTAGCATGCACCGCGAACTGCCATAATTGAAGGCCCCGCGAAGCGAAATCTAGTAGGAGTGCGCCACGGGAGAGTACAGTATCGATGTTGTTGTGGCACGTACTATCTCTCCTCGACGAGCGCAAACATAGGGCAGTCGTAAAAAACTTCGACAAAACACCAAAGATGACGTCTGGCGAAGGGACTACGTATTGGGTTTCCGATGAGTTTCCGATGATTTAAAGCTTATTCGCAACATCAATCATTTTTTTGCATAAATCGTCGATCTAACATAAATCGAGAATAACTGATTCTCCATTGTTTTGCATAAATCGTAGATCTAATAATTTCAAGCGAGGCCAACATTCATTTTCCTATGATATTACAGAAAAATGAAAATGGGCAAAATAGTGAAAAAAACAGCTAGTGAAAATGAAAATGGGCAAAATATAAAATAAATCGATAATAACTGAATCCCCATTTTTTTGCAAAAATACACTATAAGTGAGTTCACAAAGTGTCTATGATATGATCAAATAAAAATTTCCGCCTGCCATAATCAACACCAGCTATGGTATTGGCATGGCTATCTGATCTCTCCTTATATGCCAACTCATTGCTGCACTTGATATCATGTTTGCTTTGCGATAGGTAGGGTAGCGATAGACTGCGCAATTCAAAGATATGGCTGCCGCTAATTCAACATCGTCGTCTTCTGTTATCAATCACAAATATTCGACCGAAAACAAATGCCATTGTATTTCAGAATTTCATTGTTGTTATCAAAACATATTCAGATTCGCAGGTCGCATATTCTTTTTTCTCACATTTATTCCAACCTGGGGCTCAAGACGATACGGAAATTGGTCATTAAAATCTATATGACAAGGATCATTTGAAATTGTTATGCTTGGAAAAACACTACCGCCTACATTTTCCTACATCGAAGATCTTTCTGATCTTTCTATTGTTTTGTGGGCTGATTCAATTTGTTTAACGATTGATTTGCAGATATTTCTATTGATTACTGTCTATTTTACGCTAACTCATTTTGCACTTGGTATCATGTTTGCTTTAGAACGAGTAGGCAGACTACCGCTATAATTTTTAATTCGAAGAGACACCTGCCGCGATTTCAACATCACTGTTTACCTTGTTTATCAATAACATCGATCAATTCAAAGGAAAACACAAAACATCAAATTTCGATATTATATTTCAGATGATAACCTCGGGCTGATGACCAACATCTGTACCCTTTTGAAGTATTATGATTGAACTTAATGAAGAATAGACCACAATTTGGTCCGGAAGGGTTACCATTAGAGTGTCGAAAACAAACGACTTGTTGACAAATTTTTGAACGACTTGTTGGTTTGAACTCGCACTCAATAAACAACTTGTTGGATATAATTCTAATCGACGTAAGTTACCATTGCGATCATCAAACTGAGTCCCCGATAAACTGTTTTGAGAAGTATCGTACAAATTCAATACAACATTGCCACCATCACCTACCATGAGCAGTTCCTTGGGTCAGATTCAGTTCCGTGAGTTCCACAATTGATCTCGGAATAATTTGAACTGTACTATTGAATGAGTTTGGTACTCCAAAGTTGCTACGGTTTCTGATTGAACGAGTTGTGCTGAGTTGTTTGTTTATCATTGCGTTGCGTTTCTCTCATGCCCGCTATAGGGTGATTGACGAGCAGATCGCTAATTTACATTTATCTTCACACATCATCAAAAATAATATGCTATACTTAAATATCAATTTGCAATTCAGAACAGGAATGTCAGAAATGATGTCACAATAAGTCCTCCGATCAGATTGTGAACGAAGTCGACGATTAGTGCAGCCGGCGGTTTGCATTATCCTTGAACTGAGGAATTGGAAACAACCGTTCTACGGATGACGATACATCTTCCACAAGAAGCGGCGAACAGCATCATGACTAAAATAATTAAAACATTCCTCATAAACCGTATTAGCTTACGCATATTGGAAACCTTTTCAAAAGATTCAGTTATCACATTCAGTTATGTGTCTTCATATGATTAAATTTAGAACTTCGAGTTCCGAGAGTAGGTCGGAGCAACTGCAAAATATTAGGTTAGTGCAAAAGTTTCTATTCAAAATCACTTCTCCAGTTTTCGTGCTATATCTTGCTTCGCTATAGAGCAATATTGATGTGGTTTTTTCTTATTATATTAGTAGATGTTTGCTCTCCATAGCGCACCTTTGCTCAATCCTACTCGATCGGGTGTTCAGGCGGGGCAAGATGACAAAGTCAAAAAATTCAAATTTCCTCTGGATTATTTGATAGCTTATTTCTCTACTCACTGTAGTGATTATACCACAATAACATCATTTTCGTAAAGCATATTTACTGGGAATTATATTTCATGAGCTGAGCCAGTTCAGTCATGAAATAGCTTGCTAAGGGAAGGACGTTTTTCGGAAACATCAGTCCTTGAAACTAGCATAATTTTAATAATCACGCTCTACAATTTTGCCGGATGAGCAATTGGTCCCATATAAAGCTAAATCAGAAGAACCTATTATGTTAATGCTCCAATAGAAAAATGGTCGTGATTTATTGTTCCTCTCAAGAGCAGCACTTTTCAAAGTGCTGATTTCGAAATTTGATCAACGGAATCGGTTTTTTTCCACCTCATAAGATTTCCACGAGATTACAAATCCACCAGTTCAAGGATTCATCGGACACATCAACCGTTATTGATGAACTTCTCAAAAGAATGAAAGTGGTATTCCGTTCACTTAAATGTTATGATAGTTTTTGCCGAATACCTAAAAAACGCGAATTTTGCAACTTTTGGAATAGCCTTACTTTTCCCGCGATCGACGCAAGATCGATTCGATATAAACCAATGATTGTGGTACATCTATGCTGCCTCAAATAATACCTGAGTAGTTTTTGGAACAAGTAAAGCAATTACGAGAAAACTTCGAAAATGCCTTGTAAAGAAACTTTTGCACCAACCTAATATCATTTGATTAGGTGTTCTAAATCAAACGCGTGTATTGCATAATGCTGATGATCTTTCAAAATACACGAACTAGGAAAACTATGTTACAGGGATGAAAACTGCATTACAATCTAAAATTCGAGACATGCAATAGCGAAGATAAAGCTCAATCGATTTGTGTACGATTCTTATGAAGCCCATGTAAAGATAAGACTAGAAGAGTGTGGATCAGAATGATTGACATGTGTGATAGAGGGCGTGCAATGCAGCTCATAGAATATGGTGATACGCAGGCGTGACATTAGGCGGACGATGGTTAATTTCTGCACGAGCTATGCGGGATTTGGCACTGAAGAAAAAACGTATACCATGGTGCGATTCGTTGTTGCTGTTTTTCTCATTCATTTAAAATACTCGCGTTTTCGCCTGCGCTGAGGCCCGATTTTCTCACTCTCATATATCGAGATAGAGTAATCTGTGTCACTTCGGATAAAGTGATTTCTCATCGGATTTCTGTCCTCAACCACTATTCCACATGTGCAATCTATTTTTCGTGTTACTCCTTCTTTAAAGCAAATTGATTTTCGTAAAGATACGTTTACAATAGGTGTGAATGCCCAGTGATGCAGGCTGCCAAATTACTAAATACTACCAATATCGAATTAGCATATTTTATTTTAATACTGTTGATTTAAGCTCCAGGAAGACCTTGCGATCTGCCAAAAACACTTTCAGTGTATAACAACATGATTTTATCCCTTCTTGGCGTTCATTTCATTATGTTCATCAGTTAGATGCTTCAAATCAAATTTCTTGAGGTACCACAACAACACATCAGCATTGTCCCTTTCGGTGGATTGCGATCGTCCTCATCGTACCCCACTGTCGTGCAGTTCCTAAAATAATATACTAGTTTACTAATAATATTAATAATACATTAATAATAATAACATGTATTTTTTTGAAAACCTACGGATCGCTGCAAACAACAACTCTTGTAACAACTCCGTCTTTGACAAGAGTAACAGGACGTGTAAAGTGAGGCTCGGCTGTGATTGCATCGAAGGTGCGCTACATATATTGTTTTTTTCGTTACATATTTAAAGTACTCCAAAAAGGTGATTGGGAATGAGAGAGACAATTCGAGAGGGGGTAGAGGAAAATCGCATTTTTTTCAAAATTATGTTTACTTGTTCAACAGTGATATTTATGCATATATTTGGCAATTCTGCAGAAGACCGGTCCAAGTTAACACAGGTATCACGAGTCGGTGGAGCGAAAAGTGCCCCTTCGCGAACAATTTTTTTCAAGCCATTTTAAAATCGATCAACTTATAATGTTAAGTTAGCCTACGGACAAGATTACGAATGAACAAGGTCATTTGTCCCAGAGCCGGATTATAGGTATTTCCCGGTTCCAAAACCGGTTATATTGTATTTCAACTCACAGATGAGCTACAGGGATGGCACGGTGCGCAAAATGCACGGAAAAATACGGCGATCAACTTTACTGTTGAGCACTTTTTGATTAGATGCAAACCAAAAAAAGTTGTCACTGAAAAATCAATTTCAGTACGAAAAATAAATATATTTTGGTATCATGGAGGTGCGTTGCAGGGAATTTTATTGCAGAATATTAAAGAAGAAGTCTACATACATCTTACATAAAATAATCGTTCAAATCGAAGATGACTCAAATTGCCAAATATACGATCAACGGTTAGTAACTCGAGGTGGGTAGCACAACATTTAGCCGTATTCGAAATGTGTCGGTCAGTTATGATCAGTTTTGATTATTTTATAGTGTTTTTTAAAAATATCTACACCCAATTCCACTAAAATAATCGCCAAAAGTTAAGTTTTGGAAAAATCGATTTCCGACTTACCATTTTGGCCGATTTTGGGACCTGAAAAAGTGCGATTATCAAAACGTTATTCTCAATACTTTTTGTGAAGCTTTCAGTACTACTGGTATTCTCTCCAAATTACTTAGAAGTAGCCATCTCTGCAGTCATTCTGTCTAGATAATATCCTCAAAAAATGCGACATCGAAGGGTCGCAAAAAGTTAAAATTCGAATTCTCAGTACATTTTGATGGAATCTATAAATTTCAACCGAGTAAATATATTTTGAACATAGAGAAGTTCAAAACAACACTGAACTCTGTAACAAGAGAGATTACAAAATCTATGAACATTTCGAATTTTGAAAAATGAAATATCAATACGACTATAATAAAAGTATTTTCAGCACAATTCTCATTCGAACGAATTTTTTGCACACAAATAAGGATGGTTTGAACATGAGAATTTGAATTTTAACTTTTTGCGACCCTTCGATGTCGCATTTTTTGGGGATATTATCTAGACAGAACGACAGCAGAGATGGCTACTTCTAAGTAATTTGGAGAGAATACCAGTAGTACTGAAAGCTTCACAAAAAGTATTGGGAATAACGTTTTGATAATCGCACTTTTTCAGGTCCCAAAATCGGCCAAAGTCGGAAATCGATTTTTCCAAAACTTAAATTTTTGTGATTATTTTAGTGGAATTGGGTGTAGATATTTTAAAAACACTATAAAATAATCAAAACTGATCATAACTGACCGAAACATTTCGAATACGGCTAAATGTTGTGCTACCCACCTCGAGTTACTACCGTTGATCGTATATTTGGCAATTTGAGTCATCTTCGATTATTTTATGTAAGATGTATGTAGACTTCTTCTTTAATAGTAAGCAATAAAATTCCCTGCAACGCACCTGCATGATACCCAAATATATTTATTTTTCGAACAGAAATTGATTTTTCAGTGCAAACTTTTTTGGTTTGCATCCAATCAAAAAGTGGTCAACGGCAAAGTTGATCGCCTATTTTTCCGCGTATTTTGCGCACCGAGCCATCCCTGTAGCTCGTCTGTGAGCTGAAATACAATATAGCCGGTTTTGGAACCGGGAAATACCTATAATCCGGCTCTGGGACAAATGACCTTGGTCATTCGTAATCTTGTCCCTAGGCTAACTTAACAATATAATTTGATCGATTTTAAATGGGTTTGAAAAAAATTGTTCGTGGCTTCCTCCACTGACTCGTGATACCTGTGTTAAAGTAATATCGTTAACTCCCCTTAGACGTTACAGATCTAAGGGCGAGATCCAATTCAAGAGGAGATGAGCACTTCATTTTGACTCTTTTCGTATCCATAATACGCAACCAAATTTTATGGAAAGTACTACTAATGTACATTTTAACTTGGTCCGGTCTTCTGCAGAAGTGCCATATATTTTAAATCTTTGAAACTCACGCATCCAAGATCGAGCGTCCACACTCCATCTGAGTCAGCAGTCGCTGTCACCTGACAATTACTAGTCAATGACCATTGTCAATTGAAATCAATTGTCACCTGGCAAGCTCCTTTGCAATTTGTAATCACTTCATATTCTTTGATTTGTGTAACTGGATTTTTTAAATGAAAAATGGCGTTGATTGAATGAAAACCTTTTCCGTCTGCTGAGGAAATATTTGATGTGTATGAGCCGCATTGTATGAGCCTGAAGGGTTTTCAATTTAAACAATTGAAAACACAATATAAAATGACCGAGTTGAATCGTTGTAAAATTTCATTAGTCTTGTACCATCGCCCTCGTCAGCGAGCCTTGTTGTGTAGCTGTTTTATTTACTATTATGTCGATGATAAATATCGATATGATTTAAATAAATACTGAAACAAACGGGATTCCAGAACAGAAAACGGAATTCCCAATAATCGAACATCCGTGTAATGGTGTGTTGAAATTTTTCTGAATATGTTTTTGTCGAGATATTCGCAAACAGAGAGAGAGAGCATACACAATCAGCCTTTATTTTAATCTCCGTTGATTCTTCAAACATTTCGACCTCACATGTACCAGTGCAATCTTTGAGCTCCATTTCGGGATCTGTCAAGGCAGGGTCAATAGATATTTTAAGTTCTATTAAGTCATTAAATAACTGCGGAAGATCACTTATTCACTTATTGTACGTGGAGCAATTCACCCAGCAATAAATAAACTCACATTCATCGATAGCCATGCTCGTGCGATAAATTGTATCGTAACGTGGGCAAGATTTTGTTGTTCTAAAGGGCTCCTCATCGAGGCAGATGCAAAATGAATACGCACCTATCGTAAGATGATTGAATGCGGTGTACAGACCACCACATGGCCGAATGTTTGACGTCAGTATGATTATTGCCCAGTCTGAATACGTTTCTATGATAAAGGATTGTTAGGCGTATCATTGTTTCGTTCATTATCTAAACCGGTAAAGCGGTGATAGATTATGGGAAATAGAGAGACCATACACGATTATCAACCTGTAATAACTAGCCTCTCAAAAGACACGCAATAATATCCGTCAGGCCGATACACGCACAGGTCGTCTCGCAAGTCAAAATCTACTGTATCCGCCTACAAAAAACGTTGACGAGTATGAACTTCAATAACAATAAACAGACGCAATCTGATTTCACAATATCATTTTGTGGATTATCCGTTGATTTTGAGAAGACACAGAGGCATCCTTTCTTGCAGTTTTCTATTGATCCTGGAGAAAATGCTCCGACGAAGTGAATTTCCACGGATTTCCACGAGTCATATCCTATCGATATCTCATTGGTCTGCTTCTTACAGTCGAATGCAAACATCCTTAATTGTATTGTAGATGAGGGTATGTAAAACATACAATTATGTGACTACCTTGCAAGATTGGCAAGGAGGAGTAGAAATGTGGTGTAATGCATTGCAATATGGGTGGAAAATTCCCATTGCTTTATTTTTATAGTGCATTACAAATTTCATTCACAATTAAATATGCCCAATGCTGTTTCGCAGAACAACTTTTACGATTAGATACTTTTCCGAAACACGATGTGTGCGAACAATTGTGGCAATTTTTTTTTGTGAAATTTAGTTCGATGATTTGTGTGTTTCACAAGCTATAAATAACTTCAAATCACAAATGCGCCCGTTTCATGTTATTTTTATTCGCTGTTTATGTTGTTTCGAATATCAAATTAATAACAATGTGTATGAATACATCATTTTAACAATGACAAAAAAATAATCTTTATTTAGCGACCAAATCCAGAAGCCGCGATTATAGTACCACTTGCGAATTGATCGACTGCAAATATTTATAGCAATATTGTTGCCATTATTTAGGTTTTGCTACAAAATGTTAAGGACCACTCGTGCATCGATCTTCTATAGCAAAAAAATAACGAGTATGCATCCAAATTTCCAAGTGGGAAATCTCAATGAACTGCTCAGTTGCAAACACGATTAAACAATTATATTTTTACAGGTAAATATAAAAGCGATCACCTCCCGAATATTGAGGAGACCGATATGCGTAGTAGTAGTTCGGGGCATATTGGACGCCGTAGGGGTATCCTAAGAAAAATGCACTTTCATCGATTGATACTAAGAACACGATTGCAAGAACTCTCGACTTGTCAACGGGTGACGGAGCTCGGGAGATGAAGCGATAGATTCATTGTATTTCGACAAAACAGAAAAGGTAGTCGGAGCTTACCAACGATCGTGATCGCGAGTAGTGTGATGAGGAAGAATGTGGAAAAAATATGCATGATGAGATGAGTGAGCTAATTATAATCAGGACAAAGCAGCTTCCTTTTATACCATGCGATCACTTTCTCCATATATCAGGATGTCTGGATCAAATCATCAAATGATGAGTGTTCAGCATAGTTGTACAGCATAGTTAGCAGTGACATTAATTACTCATGACATGGAAAGGCTACGATGTAGTATGATCTCCGGATTTAGTCATGAATTGATTGGATGGCTCTGACGATGATTACGGACAGATATAGTGATAATGCGCATATCATGACATAGATGGAATGTATAGTAGTTTGATCGCAACACATCATGTGCATGAGTGAGATTTGCGTGGGAGGAAAGGGCTTTGAAGTCTCTCACAGACACTCTTTCACAAAAACTCTCTCACAGACACTAGGTCGCATGCGAACTATGACGTAATAGTTCTCATGCAGTCTCAGATATTAATGAGAACGAGAGCACATTCACACATAACAGAGTCGGACGAGCACTCCCAGATTCCGTTACAACCTCCGTTTCTCTGCAGTTTACCCTGTCCTCGAGTGTATATTGTGAGTTTGTCTATAATTGTTCGTCTCTAGTTAGGGCCCCGATCAGTTAGAAGTAGCATTGTCGGAAAACTCGAGGATTCA
Source organism: Pristionchus mayeri (assembly GCA_036245805.1). Taxonomy (NCBI): domain Eukaryota; kingdom Metazoa; phylum Nematoda; class Chromadorea; order Rhabditida; family Neodiplogasteridae; genus Pristionchus; species Pristionchus mayeri. The sequence continues at coordinate 3,547,106 of BTRK01000002.1, read as the reverse complement.
GCTGTAATATTCCAAAGTATACCTAAGTCAACAATCGACAATTCGATTTTTTTTTTCAGTATATCGTCATCAAATTCGGAACATATCACAATTACTCGGGACTAAATTCAGTGTTTATCGACGAATTACTCATTTAGAGCACAATATGTACAATTATTATTAGCAGCATAGTGCAGAAATCAGTAGAAAAATCGTCGGCTGAGCCACAAATTGTTATTTCCAGTCGCGTCGAGAATGGAGCCGCTGGTGAACTGATCGACTGTAAACATATAATTAATAAATTACAATATTTAAAAAAAAAATTAATAAATTTGGTTTGGTTATTAGTTGAAATAAATACTCACCTGCCGTCAATTGATACGGGTTCGCTGCATATCCGAGCCCGACAGGGATAGCTGAAAATAGATGAATCATCACTATGTAATCATAGGTATTTTGTTTCCGGAAAACTCGGGAACGAATCGTCCTGGGTGGAAAGAAAAAAGCTCACCGCTGATAGTTACTGCTAGAATGACTAGGATGAGAAGAGTGGAAAGGAACTGCATGATTGGAGGATGATAAGTGAGCTTGATGCGGACAGGAGGAACCGGGCAGCTTTAATACCCATCACTTACCTCATCTCTCCCATTCTCGCCTGATCTCCGGATATTTGGTCTTTGCATCACCCTCTTACGAAATTTCCAGCTCAAAACCTCTCCGAAACCCACACTCTCTAACGAATTGATCATTTGACCGTCACTTTCGATCTTTGAAATGGAGCTGAGGCAAAGCCACGTGACGACATTCCTGTGTCTTGGACACGCGGCTGACCATCAAGGAGAGCATGAGAGATAGTGTGGGAGAGAGGAGAGAAACCCGTTTGCTAGAGCTCCTTTCGAAGATCGTATCCCCCAACCCTCAGTATCGGTCAGAGAAAAGCACAGAGGGAGAAGATCTCTGAAATGAATTCTTGCAAAACAGGGGTACCTAATTTTTCGCAGTATCTCCCTCACAGTTGAGTTTTCCAGCAATGACGTGAATTAGGGATGTGATCTACAAGAAACTGATATTCGTTTATTGTGTTGATTTCTTCATTATCGAATCATGGATTTTTACATACAACATTTTTGGCGCTTCTTCCCCAATGCCTCTATAGAAAGGTGTCATCCGAATGCACTCTCCGAACTCTGCCCTCTTGTCAGATTCCATATGCGATTTTAACCCTCATATTTGTGATATTTTGATTTCGAACTCAGACATTAACGCTGCTCATCAACATGAGCAATGGAAATAGTATGCGCTGAAAGAAATCAATTCGAAGCCATTTCAGAGATCGACACTCGTTCCTTTCGTTCCATCGGCCGAACAAAAGCACAGGGCGAGGTGATCTCTGTAATGAATGCTAGCAAACGAGTCAGCGTTGCTCTGGTGTACACGCGGAAATTACTAGGTTGGGAGATCTCTGAATAGAATGCTTGAAAACGAGTCACTTTCGCTCTAGATGGTTTTGCAGCAGAAATGACTCAGATAGGAGATCTCTGAAAAGAATTCGAACTGACGTGTCTCTCTTTTTTGAGGCAGCATCTTTCTCATTTTAGATGATATCAGCAACAACAAAAATATTTCACCAGACTAATGATACAAGTAATTATCTCTGAATATAATGCATGTAAATGGGTCACTTTCGCTCTAAATCGCTTGCAGCGGAAATGACTCAGATAGGAGATCTCTGAACAGGATTCGTACTGACGTGTTTATCCTTTTGACGCAGTATCTCACTCGCTTTAGATGAATTCAGCACAAAATATTATCTCAATCAGACAAATGACACATTGACTGATCTCCGTAATGCATGCTCGCAAACGATTCGCTATCGTCATTGATGGGTCTCTGAAACGAATGCTAACAAATATGTGCCGATCATTTTGGGCGTTGTAACTTCCGGTCTTGGTTGCTTGCAGCGCAACTTCCTCTGTTTGCTCGAAAACTTAATTCACGAATAAGATCGTTGCAAGAAATTAATTACCGAAAAATCCAGAATGAATCCACTCAAATGTGTACAGGCAGTGGTTTTCTTCGATCCCCGCCGCGAAGGTGAAATGCGATATTTCCGTCGGATTCGATCCGAATGCATACACCATGACTTTGGCGTACGTGACATAGGAAGATGATAAGGCGCCTTCTCATTTTCTCCGATGTCACGCACGCAAACGTCATCACTACCTGCGCAACTCTCCCTGATCATCTTGTGATGAAGTGTATTTTGTGATTCGCGAATGTAGACAATTGGGAGACAGTTGTCATCATGGCAGTGTTAGTATGACAGTGATGGCTTTTGTGTACGTGACAACGAGGAGACTGAGAAGTTTCCTTCTCCTTTTCCTCAATGTCACGTACGCGAAAGTCATGGTGTGACGGGATTGGAGGGTATGGGGCATCCCCAGAAACCTTTTTTTAAACGGAAAATGCGAATCAATAATTAAATTGAGCTCTCAGCTTGATTTGTTATCATCAGCTATGGATAATAGTTCGACTTATATGAATGGTTCGAGGATTTTTTTGTTTGAATCTTGACCTCTCGGACCCATGACCTTTCAAGTCCGTGATCTCTGAATCAAATCATCGATTGATGAGTGTTATGTATAGTTATCAATGACATTAATTGAAAAAGGCTACTAAATTGCAGGGTGATCTATGAATAAATTCCTCAATGGATGTTGAGAGGATGATGGTGAATGTGGAAGACACGGATAGTGATTTGATGTCGATTTGATGTCGATGTGGGATATTCTTCCCATAGAATGTGTTAGTTCTTCGCATAATGTATTTTCTAGTTACATCCTTTCACAAACCCACACCTTTTACCCCCCGTCCATTATTGCCACATGGCTTGATCTTTGATCCCCTCCCCTCCCCTACCCTTGCTGCCTAGCAACCTTCAACCGATCCGATCCAATCGACGGACATCCGTTTCTTGTATACCTTCCTGTTATTACTGAAATCTCACATAACGGAATAAATGAATGAATAAATGAATGATTGTGAGCATGTCGTAGCAGGTGGATAGGTGGAATCGCAAGAATGGATGGTTGTTTGATCGTATGCCTGGGTGAGATTTGCATAGGAGGGAAATGGTTTGGAGTAATCTTCCCATCATAGTTGACCTGAACTTCACTCTTTCATTGATCACTACATCCTCTCGCAGCTTTTGTTGCTTTAGCTTTCAAAGAATTTTAAAAAAAGAGCTGTCGATATTCAGCTATAATATTCTTCAGAGAATCATAATCAACATATAGCGAAAAAAACTCAATCACTCGTGAGTAAATTTCATATTTATCGAAGATGCTGCTCATTTAGAGCACAATATGTACAATTATTAGTCGCAGCACAGCGCATAAATCAGTAGAAAAATCGTCGGCTGAGCCACAAATTGTTATTTCCAGTCGCGTCAAGAATCGATCCGCTGGTGAATTGATCGACTGCAAAAATATAATTTTAAAATTGCAATATTTAATAAAAATATGTTTTAGTTAAGTGAAAAATGCTCACCTGCCGTTAATTGGTACGGGTTCGCGGAGTATCCAAGCCCGATGGGGACAGCTGAAAATTATCGAATAATCACTGATCATAGGTGGTTTTGTTTCCGGAAAACTCAGGAACGAGTAGTCCTGGGTGGAACGATCAAGCTTACCTTCAATAGTGATTGCTAGAAGGGCGAGGAGGAAAACAGTAGAGAGAAACTGCATTATTTGAGAGTGAAGAGTGAGCTTGATGCGGTCAGGAGGAGCCGGGCTGCTTTTATACCTTCCTATCACTTACCTCATCTCTCGCATTCTCGCCTGATATCCTGCTATTTGGTCTCTTGCGAAATTATCAGACCAAAACCTCTTAGAAACCCACACTCTATAACGAGTTGATCCTTTGACCGCCACTTTCGATCTTTGAAATGGAGCTGTGTCAAAGCCACGTGATGGCATCCCTGTGTCTTGGACACGCTGCTAACCTTCAAGGAGAGATGGAGAGATAGTGTGGGATAGAGGAGAGAAACCCGTTTGCTAGAGTTCCTTTCGAAGATCGTCTCCCCGTTCCTCTAAGCCGAGCGATCAGAGAAAAGCACACGGGAGCCGATCTTTGAAACATTTCTTGCAAACGGTTGCCTCATGTTTCGCAGTGTAACCCTGTTTTTTTCCGAAGCGACATGAATTAGGATTGTGCTCATAACAAGAAACGGATTTCTCCGTCGATTTCTTGATTCCCGAATTTGTTCACACTAACCCTTTGTATAGGTTCTTCATCGACGAGGCTCAACAGGTGTCATCACATGCGACACAGTTTACGAGCTCTTTCAATTTTTCAGCTTCCATAGACCCCGTGTTGTATTTTGCATTCTGCATTCAGAAAAAAAACACGATGTTCATCAACTGGTGCGAGGAAGATAGTGCGCCAATAGGTGGGAGAAACCAATTCGAGGCCATTTCAGAGATCACCACTCGTTCATTTCGTTCCATCGGCCGAACAAAAGCACAGGGGGAGGTGATCTCTGTAAAGAATGCTAGCAAACGAGCCACCGTGACTCTGATGTACAGCGGAAATTGTTAGGCTGGGAGATCTCTGAAATGAATGCATGTAAATGAGTCACTCCAACCCTCAACGGTTTGCAGCTTACTCGAATGGTTACTCGAGTGGGTGATCTCTGAAAAGAATGCTAGCAAATTTGTGAGTTGATACACGATCATTATACGAAAATGACCACTGGAAAATCCAGTATGGATCCACACAAATCGAAACAGGCAATGGTTTCCTGCGATCCCGGTCTCGAAGGTGAATTACTCCCTTTCCGTCAGATCTTCCTACTTACAGCATAGCGGTCGCGTACGTGACATATAGCAAGACGCGAAGGGGCCTTATCATTCTCCTCGATGTCACGTACGCCAAAGCCGTCGCTAGCTTCAATGCACTCTCCCCTGTCTTAAGATGAAGTGTACTTTGTGATGTGCTAATGACAGGATAGACGATCAATTGTCATCACAACAGCTCTGGATGTTCGGCTTAGGCAAGCAAGACAGGTGGGCTGATGGTGATGACTTTAGCGTACGTGAATAAGATGCACATGAGAACGTCCGTTCTCCTTTTCCTCAATGTCACGTACGCGAAAGTCAGGTTACGGAAGGGGACATCTCGCTGTCGAGGGTATGCGGAGGAGACCATTCATTCCGAAACGTTAATATACACATTATTACGTTTCCAGTCTCTTTCGTTGCCCTCAACAGCTTGTGTCCGCTGATAATCGTCGCATGAATGCTTCGAGGACTTCCGGCCGGAATCCTTCCCGCTCATCCTGGGTCTGAGGGAACACCAGGCTCATAGCTCATCAATTTGTGACTAGATCGCCAACAGTGTTCAACTTTACCTTTGGTAGATCGGCAGTACCGATAACAGGTTCAATCGCTCCTCTCAGTTCGTCGGTCAGATAGAACCATAGAGGGAAACGATCTCTGAAAAGAATTCTTGCAAACGGGTATCCCCCATGTTTTCGAAAAATTCCCGCTCGTTCCTTTTTGGAATGACGTGCATTACGGTCACAACATCTCTCTCGATCGAGATGGCTTGCAAGTTGCAACCCAAATTACTCGCTTGTCGAGGGTTCGGGTAGAAATGTGATCTCTGAAAACAATTCCTGCAAAATGGTAGCCCTGTTCTAGATGCTCTGCAGCCCTAACTGATCTTGATTATCAAGGAAGAGCTCGATTTCGAGACTGATCCCTGAAAATATTTCCAGCAAACAACCCGATCTTCTGAGTGCAAATTACTCAAAAAATCCTGCAAAGCTCTTCCATAGTCATGACACACTAATGTCATCATGAGCAGTGCTGCACACTATCCTAGCTTTTCCAACGCTGGATTTACAAGTGTATTTTGTGTTGACCTTGTGGATACACTAATGCCATGATGCACGATTATCATCATTTTGGCCGCTATTGTTTTGATTGGATTCATTGAAATGGAAAGCGTGGTTCGTTTCTCGAACGGAAATGCTTAGTTATTTTGTCTTTGAAAGTTCGAGAACATTTTTTCGTCTCATTTTAGAGATCACAGAAGAAAACGCAAGGTGGAGATCTTTGGATAGTCGGGCAATAACACGTTTTTCTCCTCCCTCGTGTCCTAATTAATGACCTGCAGCGCTTCCTCTGCTCGTGATATGATTGTCTGCTGAGATGTGACTCATGATTGATGGATTATAGTGGTGACAAAATATTGTTTCCAATTCGCATTCCACGGAAATTCCAGTTGCGTCGCCGGCTTGGAGACTCATCAACTTTCGTAACACGGGCTCATCCTCTCAAGATGTATGAATCTCATGACAACCGAAGGACAAAATTTTCTCCTACCATTTTCCTCAATGCCACAAATGCATTCACAATAGCTCAAAATTACCACCTTTGAAAGATGCTAAGCAGTGATCAAATGTTCAACTCGCAAGAGAGTGTCACTAGAGAGCATGCCTTTCGAAGAGGTATGGCATTGATAATTTTGGAAATTAGCAATTTGTTGTCCAAAGGTCAAACAACCGTAAAAGCATGATAGAGATGCAGGAAGAGATAGGAAGGGCTGACAAAAGGGATAGGGTGCTATAAAAGGAATTGCTTATCCTGAGAAAATCAAGCTCGCTCATTCCCATCAAATCATGCAGTTCCTTTGCTTCCTTCTTCTCATAGCTCTTCTTGCAGTCACGATCAGAGGTAATCTTGAATTATTGCCGACACCACTAGTATTCCCCCCCCCGTTCTCCATCCCTCCTCTCCGCTAGGAGCTTTTTCAGGGGTGGGAAGGAGGGAATTCGTCCAGTGTTTTTCGGGAAACACACATATTGAAGTAATCAAGCAAGTCCTTTACAGCCACTCCCATTGGGTACGGATACGCAGCCCAGAACCCGTATCAGCAAGCAGCAGGTGATTAGTTTACGCTCTATTATTCATAACATGACACGATAGAACTGTTTGAAATATTCGTATAGTTAGGACAAGATGATTATCATCGGAGTTTATTGAGAAACCAAGAAAAGATCAGTTTTACTTAGGGTTTTGATAATTTATAGTGCATTTGCAACAACAAAAACAATATTGCAGTTGATCACTACACAAGCGGAACGATTCTCGACGCGACTGGCATTCAGCAGTTTCTGGCTAGACGATCTTACTGATTTCTATATATCACTTCAAGAATAAACATATTATATGCTCAGAAAGTGTAAAACAGCGGAATTGGAAAATATGAGACAACAATTTCTGCACACTGGGGATGGTGTGCAAAAATTGGAGTGGGATTTATTGTGAGGTATGTACGGGGTTTTGCTTTGTGATTAAATTCGTCTTTTGAGGATTCTAAAGAGTTGTTTGTTTCGTGAATCATAGTTTGCCGTTATCTTTTCGTCTTGCCGATGAGCTGTGAGGATCGGGGAAGACGTTTGCAAAGTGTTTTAACTGCTTCTCACACTATCCCTCTAATTCCCCCTTGTTGATTAGCAGTGTGACCCCCCTATTGCGTAACGTGGCTGCATCAATTGACGACTCTTCAAAGATCGAAATTGAGTTCAAGGGTTCAACTCGCTAGAGAGCGCGGGTTTCGAAGAGAAAAGCTAGTGATATTTTCGCAATGATCTTACCAAAGATCAAATGATCAGGAGAACACGAGGGAGGTGCGGTAAGTGAAATATCGGTATAAAAGCAACCCGCTATAGCATGTGTACATCAAGCTCACTCTACTTCACTCGATACCAATAATGAACTGCCTTCTCACTACACTCCTCATCTCCCTTCTAGCAATTTCAGTCGGAGGTACGCTCAGTTTTTTTAGCTCAACTACAGTCTGTCCTGACTTGTTCATCACTATCGAATAGTCCTTACAATTATGCTAGTAGACATATTTGGGCAGAATTCATCGACAATTTCTTCCATTTCCTACTGATTATTCATCCATTTTCAGCACAACTGGGGCTCCAATTTGGGCACTCCCCATATCTATCCGGAGGTATGCATTCAACTTACATAAGCTTTCGGAAAACATGTGGTCGTTGTTTTGCTAGCACAAATAAAAACAAAAAAACATACAAATATAACAGATAAAAACATATAAATAATTATTTTCAGTCGATCAATTCGCCAGTGGCAGCATACTCTCGGCAACCGGCAATGGGCATTTGATCCCTTACCGACGAAATTTCTAAATTTTGTGCGGAACTACTTCAACATTCGTATTTGTACATACATTATGCATGTGACATCGATAAAATTGACACTCAAAATCAAATATTATTGTTTGAAATTGATACACTGATTGAATAAGAACTGTTGCAATCATTTCTGAAAAATAATAGTCATTTGAAAGTAAAACTAAAAAGTCCATGACGATAAAGGAAGCGAGATCCCAGATTTTGATAATAACGCTTTAGAATGCATTAAGAGTATTCTTGCGCAAAACTACCGACGAACTGGGTGTGCTCATGATGATCAGGCAAACTATTTGTCTCGTCTCTCCCGCTTAAATTGCTGATGTGCACGTACTTTCTCCCCACATTTTGGTCGCCACAAACAACTGTTAGGTCGTGAACGAACTCTCTGAATATAACACAGCATGCACATTGTCTCGGAAATGCAAGCTCATGTTGGAAATACAACCTGAGCGAATAGGCAACCACTTGGAGTGTGAAATGAGGAATACTTACCTATCAATGGGGCGTATAAAGCATAATCAGGCAACTTGTTGATTGATTGATTGATATTGTATTTGTGTATTATCAAGTACCATAAAGTACAAGGCAGAGAAAAGCTAGACGAGTACGACATTTGCGAACGTGACTTTGATGAAAATGCGAGGAGGGAGAAATGCACTAGGTCAGTTGAGAACCGTCATGGATTAGAACCCACCGGATGAGAACCAGCCATTGTGAGAATGCTTGAGTACCCTTCTCAAGCATTCTCACAGTAGGTTCCATAAGTTTCAAAAATTCTTCCGTGAACGGTCTACAGAAGAGTCCATTTTTTGGTTCTCATCCGACGTAGTGCCGGGGAGTAATGAGAGTGATGGGTCTAGTGTGAAGAAATATGAGTGGAATTTTATGTGAAGAATACTTATTAAACACTATTTAGCCGTTACCCCCACAGTGCTTTCATGTTCCGAGAATTCTAAGGACATTGATCTGTAAATCACCGATTCCCGTTGTCTTCGTTTTGGCATCGAGCTGGGATGAACGGGGAAGACCTTTACAAATATCTCTAACAGGTATCTCTCTATCTTTCCCCTTCATTGATGATTAGCCGTGTAACTACTAATTGCGTCACGCGGCAGCGTTAATTGAGATGACTTTCAAAAGATCGAAAGTGAGATCAAAGGTTCAACTCGCTATAGAGCGCGGGTTTCTAAGAGAGAAGAGGGGGATATTTTTTCCGTGATTTTTACCAAAGATCAAATAACCAGAAGAGCATAAGCGAAGTGGGCGAAGTGACTGATTCGTATAAAAGCAGCCCGCTCGAGCTTGTCTACACCAAGCCCACTCATTTCCTTCCAATCATGAACTTCCTATCCTTCCTTCTTCTCATTTTTGCCGCAATAATCGAAGGTAAGCTCGAATTTTCAAATCAATGCCATGAGTTAGTTATCTTGTATCATTGTGCCTAGTTTCCAAATAATGAGTCAATAATTTGCAGCACAAATCGTTCACTCTCCATATCTATCCGGAGGTATGTTTGCAGATTCCATACATTTTATTAAGAAATTCTTTATCTGTCTCCCATGTTCCCACACTCGACACCAGCCGAGAGAGTTGGTGCATACAATGAATTAACTATTGCCCTAATTACGCTCTATAATAACATTTCACAAAATATGAGGGAATTTGTTTACTATATCATAATAAACTATAAAATTATTTTCAGTCGATCAATTCGCCAGTGGTAGCATACTCGCTGCAACCGGCAATCATCATTTGATTCCTTACAGAAGATATTTCTGATTTTTTTGTTGTAAAAATAACTATCAAGAATAAACATATTTATAATGGTTCGAACATATGAAGCAGATGGAAGATAAATACACAAATATCATTAATTTGTGATTGATTTTAATATAAGGGTAAAATTATTGGACATAATTAGACGATTTAAAATTAAATAACGGCAACCATTATTTGAGCAAAAAGAACCCACTACCCTATGTTCAATGTCCCAGTTCTACTCGTCTAGTTGATTAATTTATTATCATTATTTCACACTCCCTCAACACCCCCCCCCCCTTCCCCGATCACATATCGATTATCTAGTAGAACTCAGGTAAAAGCGTAGCACTTGGGATGTGCTCCACCCACATAAAGCTTGAAATGTGTTCATGAGTAAACTGCATTGAGTAAAATATCTACGAGCATTGACGCATATATTCGGACCGGAAATCACACCTCTACCCAGGTGTAGAAAAAATTTACGTAATCTGCATAGCTCTCTGGACGAGATTCTCATAAGATGTTTACCGTTTTAGAATCATAATGCAGCATAATAAAAACGTTTATTGGTAAAGCACAGAATAATATGTACACATATTTTTGAAATATCGTTCAAATTAGAAATAGCGTCGGCTAGCCCAGAAATTACGATTTCCAGTTGCCTCGAGTATGGAGCCACTGGTGAATTGATCGACTGCAAAATTAAATTTAACTATTATAAATTAAGGACATGAAGAGGTAATTTTTCACAAAAAGCCTAAACAATTACCTGCAGTAAATTGAAATGGGTTGTAGGAGCCTGTATATTGGAGACCGATCGGTATGGCTAAAAATAGTTGCATCTTAACTAGGTAATGCTAAGCAGTAGAGAGCACACAAAATTAGAAGATTCATTTTTCTCGAAGCCATCCCTAATTCGAGCCTACCTTCGAACGTCGCCGCAAGAAGAGCAACGATGAGAATGAAGTGAAGGAAGTTCATGATTGGAGGGAGATGAGTGCTTGAGCTTGATGTTACCAGGAGAAGGTAGCATGCTTATATACCGCCCTACCACTCACCCCTGCTTCCTCATGTTCTGCGGTTCTACGATCGTTGTGATCGCTCATGGGAAATTGCCTCAACATTAGAGCTGGTAATTCGGGTCACCGTCTCTTCATTTAACACACTCTCTCGACCGGTTGAACGGCGAGAGAGTGTGTAGAATGAAGAGACCGTGGTTTCATTTCTCGAACTCTACTCAACATCTCTCAGAAAGGCACGATCTCTCACAAGTTGTTCCATCGATCGCCACATTTCGATCGCTCTCTGCGGATCTTCGGCCTATGTGATCGCTGGGGGGAAATTCCAATGCCACACCCAGCACAAAACACAAACTTCATTGGAACTGTCTAGTGCGTTCCCATGATCGATGTCTAGGGAGTTCCTTTGATCGCAACTTTCGCTTTCAAAGGTCATAAATTGCTGATTCAAACTTGAGGAGTTGCATGAATGATATGTCTTTGAGCAAAAAAAATATTGTGGCTGACCATCAATGTAACATCGGGCTCGGTTGGAAAGAGGGTCCCTCTCACTTTCCCACGCCATGTTGAGCGACCTCAATAAGCGCCACGGTAGAGAATCCTCTGTCCAACTCGAATTGGTCATTTGCACGTAGGATTTGCGTACTTTATGTTGAGTGGTGATAGAATCGTCACGTTAGCTCAAAAAAATAAACCACGACGACTCGCACACAACTCCCCCTGGACAAGAGAGAGAGTGTGTGTAAAATGAAGATATGCTGACCCGAATATAGAACTATATTTGCCATTCCTTACTCTCAACCTTTTTCTTCATTCTCATGATACACGGAAGTGGTCGCCTTTGAATCATCAAATGGTGACCTTTGAAAACTAGAAAGGAGAGATCGAAGGAACAACTGACTAGGTAGCAACCAAAGAAACGCACTAGACAGCTCCCATGATCCACATGGGGTTGTGTTTTTGAATCTGACAATGAAAAGCTTCCGCATGATCACAACGATCGTAGAACCGCAGAACATGTTCGAAAGTGGCGATCGAAGGAACAAGTCGCGAGAGATTGTGTGTTTCTAAGAGGCAAGCTGTTGACCATTTCCTCCATGAGCGATCACAAAGGTCGAAGAAACGGGGAGGATCATGAAGCCGGGGTGAGTGAAAGGTCGGCATATAAGCATCCCGTCTTCTTCTGACAACACCAGGCTCACTCATCTCTCTCCAATCATGAACTTCCTTTCCTTCATTATTCTCATCACGCTTATGGCAGTAGCGATCCAAGGTTCGGTTGAATTACAAATTGCATTATGAGCTACATTTCCTTAGAAGTTGATTGATTGCTTTTACAAATTCTTTTTTTTAGATATTAAGATGTTTAAAAACTCATTAGAAAAAACATTTCCTAGTTATGACGCATTAATTATTAGCCATTCCGATCGGGCTCCAATATGCCAGCTCCTACAATCCATTTCAATTGACTGCAGGTGACCATTTTACACTTGACTACATCATTCGGAAAATTACCAATTTCCCCCAATTTTAAATTGCGTTATTTTCAGTCGATCAATTCACCAGTGGTTCCATACTCGATGCAACTGGAAATCATAATTTCTTGGCCGGCCGAAGATATTTCTGATTTGTTCACTGTACTGTACATAAAACATGTATATTCTGCTTCGCAATCAGTAAATACACATACAAATTACAAAAATCACAAACCCGTACACGATATTTTTGCACTGTCCTACTCCAATTTTGTCGTATCTCGCGAGAATAACAGGATGCTCGATGTGAAAACTACTGATTCATTCACAGTGAGTGAAAGGCAGAAACGGATGGAGAGAGAGAAGATACAATACCACACTTCCGTTTCGCTTTTAGGGATGGCTCTCCAAGAAAACACTCTCTTCATTCTGCACGCACTCTCGCTGATCTAACTGACTAGGTAGTGCTCAGCATGAAAAGAGTCGCGACGCCATCCCTAAAGGAATTAAATAGGAAATATCCGTTATGGGTGCCATATAAGGCGACGAGTTTGCAATTGAAATCACAAGTCGTCGTCTTCCTACTCGTCTAAGATGCGCAGCGCCCTGGTTGCCCTCCTCCTCGTCGGTAAGTTTTCGCCCCCTTCGATTATTATAATATTTCTCGTGTTGACACTACTCAAATCAAATCATTTCTTTCCTGTACATGACGAGATATGTTTGGTCCTTGTCTTCTCATTCACGATTATCGGGGTAAGGAAAGACGGTCTTCTGCTTCCATAGTTCTCGGTTAAGTGCGTGCCGTTCTGTCAACCGAAGCTCACCAATGTCTTCTTTCAACATTGTGGGCCATATAAGTTTTGGCCTGCCCACTGGCCTCTTTCCTTTGATATATCAATCCAATTGTTTTATCCCGTAACCCGGCATTAGAAAAGGAGAAACAAGCATGACTTCGTCAGCCGGCTTATGTGTTTATATGTTGAAATTTACAAAAGCGGCCAAGTATCCCCCTTCAGGTCTCATTGAATGCAACAATCTCTGCGGGCCTAACTGTGGCTGCTGCAACTGTGGTGTGCAACCTGTTCAGCCTGTCCAGTATCCCTCATTCTGCACTGCTCAATGCAATCCGACGACCCCCTGTTCTTGCGGAGGAGAAACAACGACTACCAAGGTAATAAGGGCACTAACAGTCGAATGAGTACTATTTCGCACCTCCGATGCTGCACATCTTTGTAATTTTCGCTGTCTTTAAAATTGTGTTACACATTTACCTTTCACCTTTGTTAAGGTGCCTGAGACAACTACGACTTCCACGACAACCACATCCACCACACCCAAACCAACAACAACCATCCCCACGACCACAGCCGTTGCCACCACTCAGCCTCCCAAATGCGAGGTTGGCACGGATAGATAACGGATAGACACAGTACATCCTAATCGCCTAAATTATCCAAATTTGCTCTAAAATATCTAAATTATAGCCATATGATGCACACTAGTCATCATTGAAACGTAGCTAAATTATTATTGTGAATACATTTTTTGTACGGGGCTTACCGGGGAAGTGTGATAATGTTCGTGACGAGAATGTATCATGCAGACGCCGTGCAGTTGTAAGCCAACGGAAGGTAATCCCAATGGCTGCTCTTCTTGTCAGGTACGATGTTTTCAGTATCTTGATTTTCTTATTGAAATAAATCAGATCGACTAGAAAAAGATAAAATTTCTTGAGGTGTCATAACTAGCAATCGTTCAATTAACATTTTTCAGTCATCATGTGGTTGCGAGCCTACGAACGGCAACAACAATGAGTGTTCTTCCTGCCAGGCATGTCCATATCCTGACGTTTTATCGAAAATATGAGTATTGCAATACGCATAATTCAGTCTTCATGCAAGTGCGAGTCCGAGGGTGGATGCTCCTCCTGTTCCAATTCTCCCTGCGGGAAGGAAAAAGGAAACGACTGCTCTTGCGATTGTAAGGAGGGAGAGAAATGTGATTGTCCCTGCAAAGGCAGCCAGGTCAGTATCTGCAAAAAAATATTGGCGTAAGAAAGATCAAGGATGATAGGAAATACTTGAATTCCCGCAATATTTTCTCGGCTCCTCAGCGAGGTCGATACTTGAAAAATGGAAAATGGGTAAAATTGGGAGATGTGGTGTAATTTTTTTCAATAATTATTTGCCTGATATTAATTAATTAATCAACTATATATTTTTCAGGTAAGCGTCAACGTGGTTCAGATGGATCAAGCTCATGAAACTCCAACAAAGTCTTCGTCCACCATCGCTCTCCTCTCCTCCATCCTCTGTATTGTACTCGCCCGCATTCTATAGATTTTAGTTCATACAATTGCTTGAATTTACAGTACAGACTAGGTGCAAATTAACAAATAACTGTAGATTCAAAATTGATAATCATCTATTGAGGTCTTTCACTATAAAGTACAATAAAGCATGTAACCAAGTGTTTACATTCGTGTAGAACATTGAGCGAAATTCAGCCCCATGTATTTCAGTTTCTGGATCAGAATAGATGTGATATCGTGCCTTAGAAAGATCGAGGATAACGATATCTGACTCAAATCTCTCAGGTTCTCGGCTTACCCAAAGCGCAAAGGGAGAAAAGATCTTAGAACCGATGAGAAACGCCGATTGGTCTCCTCTATTGCCCTCTTGTCTCGCGCAGTACTTGCTGATTTGCACGTACCACACTCGACTAGCTCTCCCCTCTCGTGAAATTTCTCTGTGCTTTATGGCGAATGATGACTATAACCGAGATGAAAATAGCTAGACGAGTGAGCTACGTGCAAATCAGCAACTAAAACGCGCGAGTAGTGCGCGATAGACGGTTTTCCCGTCTCATCAAACATGATGACCGTCACTATAGCTTCTTATCATCATCATGAGAGAGATTGGGTAAGTGATAGTTCGGTATATAAGATACCCCGTCTTCTTGTGATTTCATCCAGTTATTCATTTCCTTCAAATCATGAACTTCCTTTCCACTCTTTTCCTCATCGCCCTTCTTGCAGTAACGATCGGGGGTAAGATTGTGCCTTTTGAAGATTTTACTGAGTTACTTTAAACTTTTACCGGTGGTTTATGGGATTGCGTAATGATGATTCAAATATTTTCAGCACAACTCGGGCTCCAATTCGTGCACTCGCCATATTTCTCTGGAGGTGAGGTTTTTATCACTCTGTGCGAAATACATCAACATGTTTTCAATTCCCTGAAAACCATTTCCTATTATACAAATTTTAAATGATACGCAGAATCATAGAATACTGCTGAAGTCAACATAATAACAAAAACCACTTTTCAGTCGATCAATTTGCAAGCGGCACCATACTAGAGGCCACCGGCAATGGCAATTTGTGGGCGAGCCGAAGATATTCTTGATTTCTGATCACTTCCGCATTCATACTCAATCGAATCTCAGACATCATGACCTTGTGTTCTCAATTTGTACAAATGTGATATAAATGTGTTTTGCAAATTGTATCCATCACATCAATACGACACTAAAACTGAAATATTCGGCCTGTTTAATCTGTCAGAAATGTGCGAGAAAAAGTTGCGTAAAAAGTTCGCGAACTTCTGATTCTCTCCATTTCGCATGCTCTCTCTCTTTCTCTAACCAGGTAGATGAAAAGTTCACGAACTTTTCGACGAACTGTGTTCGAAAATCATACTTTTCTTTTGTTTTACTTATTTTTATCAATTATTTTTGCTTTCAACTTATGACTGCTTATAAGAACAACCTTCCCTCTGATGGAATAGCTTGACATTACAGGGTGGGGAAAGTGGTGACCCATTTTCGAAAAAATTACTCCAACCGTGTTTACTTTCATTACGCTGTATTCTGAAGCTATTCCAGCTAAGGGAAGGTTGTCATTATAAGAAGTCATAAGTTAAAAGCAAAAATAGTTCATAAAAATAAGTAAAACAAAAGAAAAGTATGATTTTCGAACATAGTTCGTCGAAAAGTTCGTGAACTTTTCAACGACCTGGTTAGAGAAAGAGAGAGAGTACACGAACAGGAGAGAATCAGAAGTTCGCGAACTTTTTACGCAACTTTTTACGCAACTTTTCTCGCACATTTCTGACAGATTAAACAAGCCGATTATTTTGAATGTATAAAGCACGGCTATTTATGTCAAGGAAACCACCGACTTGAACGATACGCAACACATTCCTTGTTTCCGAGCTCTCGGTTTCAAAAGAACAACATTGTGGGATCGAGTTTCTAAGGAGGGGGGGGGGGAGAAGTCCATAAATAATCCGGGGATGACTTGATTATTGTGAATTATAAACATTTTCAACTAATTTTGAAAAAATTTCGCCAGAATCTGATGAACGAATCCTCGTTGTAGAAACGGCGGCTGATTCATTGTGAGCAAAAGAAGTAAAGTAAAGTGAGCGAAATAAAGAAACGGATGCCAAGGAAAAGTACCATATTGAATTCACGTCCGTTTCGAGCGGCATAGAAGGTGCCAGGTTGTCGTTTGATATCACAAGTTTCAAATCACAAGTGAAGATGCGCAGTGTCCTGGTTGCTCTCCTTCTCGTTGGTAAGTTGTACCTCCCTTCGCTTCGTACATTCTTCAAATATATTTGCAAATATAAATCTGATTGACGCCTTCTCAAAGCCGAATTCTTTTTTTTTTTGCTATCTACAAAAACGACTCAGAAGCCCCACATATATTCTAGGCTAAGTGTTCTTCCTTCAGGTGTTATCGAATGCAACAATCTCTGCGGTCCTAACTGTGGCTGCTGCAATTGTGAAATTCCGATAGCTCAGCCAGTCCAGTGTCCCTCCTTCTGCACTGCCCAATGCAATCCGACGACTCCCTGTTCTTGCGGAGGAGAAACAACGACTACCAAGGTAAGGCCACTAACAGTCGGAGGGGCACTATTTAGCACCTCTGATACTGTACATCTTTGTAATTTTCCGCATTCTTTAAAATTGTGTTACTTTTTACTTTCACATTTGTTAAGGTGCCTGAGACGACTACCACATCCACAACCACAATAACAACAACAACAACAACAACAACAACCACACCCGCGCCTACGACTAAAATCATCACGACTACAGCCGGTGCGACCACTCAGCCTCCCAAATGCGAGGTTGGTACCATCGACGAAGTTCTTATTTATTGGAACCTGCCTACTCTAAATTAAATTCTATGTTACGAAGATATATAGTTTAGATACACTAATATTTCCAATCAATGAATAACGTTTTTGTACTGAGTTTATCGGGTGATAACTTTCGTTACGAGAATGAATGTGGTTCAGACGCCGTGCAGTTGTAAGCCGACGGAAGGAAATCCCAACGGCTGCACTTCTTGTCAGGTACGATGTTCTCATATCTTGATATTTTGTGTTAATTAAAAATAAAATAAAAGAGCGGATCTGCTGGAGATAGTTATATCTCGATAAACCATCCCTAGGAAACTTGCAAAGTACATTTTTCAGTCTTGTGGTTGCGAGCCTACGATCGGCAACAACAATGGCTGTTCTTCCTGCCAGGCATGTCCACATTCTGACGTTTTATCCAAAATATGAGTATTGTAATTTGCATATTTCAGTCTTCGTGCAAGTATGAGTCCGAGGGTGGATGCTCCTCCTGTTCCAATTCTCCCTGCGGGAAGGAAAAAGGAAACGACTGCTCATGCGAAGGACGGAGATAAATGTGATTGTCCCTGCAAAGGGAGCCAGGTTCGTTGCTGCATATTAATATATATATTTTATCTACGCTCTACGGCGCAACGAGAGACGAATAATTAATTATGTGATATGGTACAGTATGACTCTCCTCGCACTGAGGAGGAAGGGTAACATTTGTGGGGGGGGGGGGGGGGGTGCAATAAAAAAGTGAATATCTAATCGACTGGTCTCATCTGTCTTCGTCTGGTCTGATGGGAGGGATACCGAGGAGGAGGCACTCGGGCAGACCAGGTAGACTCTGCTCCGAGAACCAGTGTCAGAAAATCTCTATGGAGAGGGGCGAGGATGAGGGTAGGTGAAGAGATATGCTAATGGGAAATAGTGGTGCGAGGAAGAGGATATTATTGGAAAATATATTTACAAAAAAAAAAAAATCAAATTCTAGGGCTCTTAATCTCTTTTTATAAACATGAATACTAGGTGATGACAATACATGAGAGGGGAGGGCATTAAAAATTCTAGCAACTCTACGAGAGAAACAGTGGTATCGAGGTGTAGATTTAGTTTTCTCGATGTGGATTCCAAAATTATTGGTCCTTTCTCTGAGGGGAGCAAACAGAAAAAAACTACTTCTGTCGAGTATGGTGTCACCGTGCATAATTCTACGGGCCAGGACCAGATCATAAGTGACTCTCCTCTCAAAAAGCGCTTGAAGACCAAGGAAAGACAGACGTTGAGAATAGGAAGGGAGACCAAGAGGATATGATGGAGATGGAAAGCATCGATAGTATAGAATGCGAGTGAATTTCTCTTGGATTTTCTCAAGCTTCTGAATCTGTTTCTTAATGTGAGGGTGCCAGAAAGGGCAAGCGAATTCAATGTGAGGGAGGACATATGTGATGAAGCATTTGATAAGGATAGTGGGATTATTGACGGTTATAGCACGAAGCATAATATGCATGACAGTGGTGGCTTTCTGAACACGATCATCAATACTGGCAGAGTTATTAAGAATGGGCAGAACTTGGAAGCCGAGATCACGTTGTTGGGGGACTTGCTCGAGGATAACATTATTAATGAGATATTGAGGAGCAGGAGAAGAACCTATGTGGAGATGGGTGCATTTAGATTCCGAGAGAGATAATTGATTGGATACAGTCCATGAATATATGGCATCTAAGGCATACTGTAATTGGGTAGTGCAAAAGGCTTTATTTTTATTGGAGTAGGAAACATAAATCTTAATATCATCAGCGTACGCTTTTACACGCACATCCGGGAAAGGAGCAAGGACATATGTTATATCAGAAATGTAGAGAGAGAATAGGGCCCTAGCACAGAACCTTGAGGAACACCGGACAGAACTTGGATACTGTATTTCCTAGTCGTACGGAGAAATGCCTATCCGTGACGAAATCAGAAATCCAATTAAGAAGGTTACCATCAATACCGTAATACAAGCATTTAGAGAGAAGTTTAGGAAAGGGGACGGTGTCAAATGCACGAGAAAAATCTAGATAGATCACATCGGTTTGCTCTTTACGAGAGTGCGCAAGAGTCCAGTCATTTTCACAATCTATAAGGTTGGTGAGAACAGAGGCACCGGATCGAAAGCCATGTTGGTACTTAGGAATAATATTGAAACGACACAGGTAAGGTGCAAGTTTATGCTTGACAAGGCGCTCCATTGTTTTGGACTCAGGAGACAATATAGAGATTGGGCGATACGAATCAGGTGACTGGGGATTCTTATTAGGTTTGAAAATTGGGGTAATAAGTGAAAATTTCCAAAGGGATGGAACGATACCAGATTGCATACTGAAGTTGAAAATATCACAGAGAGGAAGGGCGAGAGCGTGAGCACATTTACGAAAAATTATCTGAGGGATATTATCATGACCAGATGAACAAGAAGGGGAAAGCTGCTTTAATGCCTTGTGAACTTCATGAGGGAGAAAGGAAACATTTCGGAGGTATGAGGGAGAAGGGTGTGAGGAGACAGAGGGTAAGAGTCCGTCATCAAGTGTGAAATGCGAGGCGAAGCGAGACGCGAGAGTATTGGCTATGTCTATAGTGCTAGTTACGATGGCTCCAGAAGTGTCAACGAGTTCTTTGGAAATGGAAGGCTTAGGTTGGGTGAGGGTACGAATATGACGGTAAAGATCCTTAGAGTTTTTCAATTTTTTA
The DNA here is from genome assembly GCA_036245805.1 of Pristionchus mayeri. Taxonomy (NCBI): domain Eukaryota; kingdom Metazoa; phylum Nematoda; class Chromadorea; order Rhabditida; family Neodiplogasteridae; genus Pristionchus; species Pristionchus mayeri. Next base: position 3,526,774 of record BTRK01000002.1, on the reverse strand, counting down.
TGTTCGCAAAATTGGTTCCATTTTTTGATTTGGTATAATAGATCTTTACTGCATTTTTCGCATTGGGAAGGTCAATCTTTGTGAATAGTGTATTCCTATGTTTAATAAGTTTCTGGATATGAGGGGGGGTATGCATGGATTTTAGACTTAGGCTGATGATAGGGAACGAAAATGTCGATAGCATGGTGAATTACAGATACGAAAGAGCAAATGACGACATAGTGTTCATCCGACCCCCAATGACACTAGGTCGGATGAACACTATGTCGTCATGCTGCTGTTGATATACCAGATGACGTCATGGCCTAGGAAATATTATAGTTCTCTGCTCCTAGGTAATACTGGAACCATGTTTTATGCGCTGTAAAAATATTAAAATATTATTTGGAAAAGTATTAATTGATTTATCAATGATATTTTTTTTTCAGGTAAGCGTCAACGTGGTTCAGATGGATCAAACTCCGACAAAGTCTTCGTCCACCATCGATCTCCTATCCTCCATCCTCTGTATTGTTCTCGCCCGCATTCTATAGATTTTATTTCATAAAATTTCGTAACGAATAACATACGATTACAATTGATAATCATGTATTCTGGTCGTTCACCATAAACTGCAATAAAGGATTTAACAGAGTGTGTATTCGATTATTCAAAACGAAAAATCCACTCATCTGAATTCCCCTTTCTGGATTTGAAGCGATGTGCCATATTATCTTTCAAAGATCGAGGATAACGATACTAAATTCAAATCACTCAGGTTATCGACTGTACACAGGGGGAAGACCTAAGAACCGATGAGAAAAACCGATTTGTCTGCTGCACTTGTCTCGCGCTAAAATTGCTGACTTGCACGTAGCAAACTGACTAGCTCGATGATCTCGAGAAAGTAGGGTGTACATTGTGACGAGTGATGATAAAAACAATCTGAAAATAGTGCAACTACTGAGCTACGTGTAAATCAGCAACTAGAGCGCGAGAAAAGCGCGCGCTAGACTGGATTAGTCGGGTTTCCCCGTGTCATCAAACACAAACGCCACAAATGTAGCTTCTTATCATCATCACGAGAGAGATTGCGTAAGTGATAGGGCGGTATATAAGGCTCCCGCCTTCTCCAGTTTGCATCCAGCTAATCCGTTGCCTTCAAATCATGAACTTCCTTTCCACTATTTTTCTCATCGCCCTTCTTGCAATCACTATCCGAGGTAAGCCTCCATCTTTTTGAATCTTTCCTGAGCTACTCTAAATCTTTACCGATGATTTACGAAATTTTTAATGATGACTCAACTATTTTCAGCACAACTCGGGCTCCAATTCGTGCACTCCCCATACTTCTCTGGAGGTAATTTTATTGTTATCAATATATGTTAGAAACATTTTGAATTTCCTGAAAATCATTTCACGTTGTAGTTTGATATGATGCACAAAATAATTTTCATTTTTAAGGTAGACGGAATACTCTGGGAAAAGAATTTGAACAATATTGCAAATCCCACTTTTCAGTCGATCAATTCGCCAGTGGCACCATACTCGAGGCAACTGGCAATGGCAATTTGTGGGCTAGCCGAAGATATTACTGATCAATGGACAAATTCAAAAATAAGCGTATTTATAATTCCCCGAATCTCCGACTTCATGACACTGTGTTCTCAACTTGTACAAATGTGATAAACACTTTCATTTTGTTTTGTGAATTGTATTTAGCATCAATACTTCGGAAGTTTACAATATCATTTTTAAAGAATTATAACGAAGATGATGTTCAACTGCGGTTGCAATCGATGATGCAAATCTTTGACTTGTGGATGTACATATGTAGTACTTATGAGCACTCATATGTGAGCGAATGAGCAAGCCGATGAGGTCCGTGTTAGTGATGCCAAATCGGCGCGCGCTCTCCTCGTTTCACACGCTCTCTCGCTGGTTTTTCCCGCAGGATATCTCCCTTTAGATGTGCCTCACGCTCTACTTACTATCCAGGCATAGCGCTAGGTAATAATATAATCGTCCTGCGCACTGCGGCTAACGGGAGAAAAGGAATGCATAAAACAACCTGATTCTTGTGAATTATCGACCGTATCAGCTGAAAGAATTCGGCCAGTACATGGTGAAGGAATCGTCGTTGTAGAAACAGCGGCTGATTCATAGCGAGCAAAAGACGTAAAGTAAAGTGAGTGAGTGAACAATAGAAACGGATTCCGAGAGAAAGTACTATATTGAACCGCATCCGTTTCCAGCACCATATAAGGGACGGGGTTTTCAATTGAAGGCACAAGTCGTTCTAGTCTTCTTCTAATATGCGTTGTGTTCTGGTTGCGCTGCTTTTCGTTGGTTCGTCTTCCACATGTATTGCAACATCAACCTCGTTTCGAAATGGCCAGCCCAATCGAGTTATTCATTGAGTACTGGCGTTCACTCACCAATATAGTTATCTTACTGGAAAATTTAAGATGCATTTTTTCGGTGAGTTTCAAGTGCGCTAGATAAACAAACGTCGATTAGCTATAGCCCCTGAAACATATCCGTGAATACAATGAACATTTTCCAATAAGATAACCCTACTCATCAATCAAACCAATCATAAAAAAACGACGCCTTCTCCGTTCCTGAATATTATGTTCAGGTCTTATCGAATGTATGAATATCTGCGGTGCTAACTGCGGCTGCTGTAACTGTGGGATGCAACCCGTCCAGCCAGTCCAGTGTCCCTCCTTCTGCACTGCCCAATGCAATCCGACGACACCCTGTTCCTGCGGTACCACCAAGGTTGGATGTTTAGCAAATAGCACCTAATAAATTTCAAATGCGGAATTATGCAAAAGGTCTCATTCGAAATTCTGCATAATCGTTTTCGACTACTGTAAAATCTACTGTAAAAAGTCTGTCGCCCTTGCATATTTTCCTGTTTGTGTTTAAGATACCTGAGACTAGCACAAGCACTATAACAACGACCACGACCACACCCGCTCCTACGACTACCACGACCACTGCCGTTGTAACCACTCAGCCTCCCAAGGAATGCAAGGTAATCATCATTAGGATCTAATGTTTGCAAAAAAGTGCCCGAGAATTGAAAAAAAAATTAATATGTTTCAGCCGTCGTGCGGTTGCGTGCCTAAAGATGGAAATCAAATTGGATGTTCTTCGTGCCAGGGAGTATGTTCTAAACTTCATCATCGTTTTTTTGCTGACATTATGCAATATTAGTCGCTAAATTACATTTCATTATGCGAACTGTCACTAGAAGTATTGCTGAGATAATGATTAGAGCTATTTCTGGAGAAGTGATAATAATAATAACACAAATTCCACTTCTTCAGCCTTCATGTGGCTGTGAGTCTTCGGATGGTCAAAACAATGGATGCTCCTCCTCCTGTCAGGTATGATGTTCTCGATATGCATATTATATGGTTTTAGTATCGAAGATTTTGCAACAGTTTCGTACGAGGCTCATCACTTCCTTAACTCACCTGGGACTCGTAAATAACTCAAAATTGCCATAAAAAAGTTTAACCTAAACATGATCCCATTTGCAATTATACAGTCGTCATGTGGGTGCGATTCTTCTTCGGGCTGCTCCTCCTGTACCAATTCTTCTTGCGGGAAGAAGGGAGGAAAGGATTGCTCGTGCGATTGCAAGGGAGAGAAATGTGATTGTCCCTGCAAAGAAGGCAATCAGGTCCGTATCAAATTATTGTTTGAAATTCAGGTCACCGTCTCTTTATTTCCCACCATCTCTCGTCGATCAATCCGTCGGAAAGGGGGGGGTGTTAAATGAAGAGACGATTACCCGAATAGAGAACTATAATCCCATCCTATTAAAGGAGGAGGAAAGGGAAAATGAACTTCGTTTACTAAAGATATATCCGGATTTATTCCTTGAACGACAATAGAAAGCCAAAATTTGAAAAACGGAGATCAAAGATCAAGGGAGATACGCGCACGGGTACTGTAATTGATAGCTCAGGGAAATGGCTGCGAAAAGATTGCGCAGCGCACACTATCTCACTACCTCTTTCTCCTCTTTCTAGTTCGATCTGTAGAGCGGCGACAACGAGAGTGGGAAAGGGACAGGTTCGATTCCCGCCGAGGACTAACATTTTGCCGCGGTGGTTTCTGCATTAATGCAATGAGGGAAACCTATTTAGCATATTGTGACACTCATTTCCATTTCTTTTATCAAACATTTTCATTTTTACAATGCAATACAACAAAACAGTACAATAAAGAGATTGAAGAATTCGATTTTCCGTACAAATTCAATCCGGTGAACAATCATGATTGTATATCATTCGTTTGAGTCTCTATTCTGACCCTTTAGACAAGTGTCTAGTCAATCGATGAAAGATGCACGTACGCAAAGAATGGGACAAACAGCTCTTTTCAAACGATTTTATCATTGTCTTGATTGTTTTTTTTTCATTACACAAATTACATTATTGTATCACTAATTGATCGATTGATTGATCTCTAGATGACATCACTTCCCGATCCCTTTCTCCCCGACCCCAAGCAAGCGGACAAGATTCTGGCTAGAATCAAAGCAGCCAAGGAGGGGGAGCAGAAGATCTTCGCAGATGGGGTTGACCTCGAGAAGACTGTGGAGTGTTCCTGCACTCGTTGTCCCCCTAGAGATCTCGAGGAAAAGCACGATTACTGCTGCAAATCGCTGTTTCTCTACCCTCTTCTCAAGAAAGGAAATCTCTTCAAGGAGGGATTGCTGGATAAGCTGAAGGACCACGGTAGGAAAGCCTGCATTACGCAGGATCAATACTTCAAGGAGTACCTGCTCACAGAAGCGGTTAGTTACTATACTTCCTATTGTTGATAACTTTCATCTCAATCACTCACTTGAGGGTACGGAAGCTGCAGTTGCCCTCTACGGCTATGCGAGTGGACATGTGGCCATCGATGCGAATCAGTGAGTTCCCCTTTCCAACAATCGTTTACTCTATTGAAAGGCTATTGTATCCGGAATACACTATATCAATCAAATAGATACCATGGATAGAAAGAATGAAACTTACTATTGAGGGCGAGAAGACACGGGTGCTATCGAGTGATAGTGGCCTCTCTTCTCGGACCACTCGGACGAGGACAGAGAGTTCGACTCCCCGCTTGTGTCATCGATGCCGTCCGGAAGAAATGGCCAAGTGCCGATGGACATTACACCGGCTTCAAGCCATCTGCGCTATTCGATGAAGAATAGCTATGTCATGGACTAAATGATAAAGTATTTGTATACCCACAAGCTAGTATTGCTAATTGAAATGTAATATTCATGTGCAAACTATCGTCGATACTATATCGTCTGCTAATGTAATCCTCCCTATCAGATGCAACGACGAGCTTGCGTCGTGTGCCATCAGAGGAAATTCCAGAAAGAGATGCACGCATTTACGGAAAATGAGAAGAAACGGACAACGTGGATAAACGCTGTCCGTTCAACCCCAGAAGGAAGAAGATCTCTCATGGCAGTGGTGAATGCATCCAAGTGTCCCTATCTCTGTGCAAGTCACTTCTCCCCCTCTGTCTACACATACTCGGCAACTGCTACCGTACTTCGACCTGATGCTGTCCCTTCCTTTGTGGTGAGTAATATACACAATTAAACGGGAGAAAATATATTTATCTATCTCATACAACGGAAACAGAGGCCTTTAGGAGACGACTGCTCCATCTACAGTATCCCAACCATCTATCGTACTCCCTCCTACCTGTTCCCCTCTTCTCTCGCCCTTCCCCTCTTCATCTTCCTTCGTCTTTCCTCGCCCTCGTCCTCTTCAATCCTCTCTTCCGTCTTACGTCCGTCCTCCTCCACTCCTAACTCGATCTCCTCTTCTCTGCTGCGTCTGCTGTTGCCGACCTGAACAGGTATTCATTAATTATCATTACTGCATTCCATCTCGCACTAAACTAACTCAAATTAGATTATTTAAAAAATGAGGTATTTTTTGATAACTACTTGAAGGCTCGAGATATGAACGAAAGCTCCGAATGGACTCCTCCTACCCCTGCCACTCCCCGCATCGAAAGTGTCCCTCTATCGAACTACATGATAGTGTCGAAGGAGTCATTGACCTCCCTCCTCCTAGAGTGTCCCAAGTGCGAACAGGGACAATGTCATCTATCCTTCCACATGGTAGGACTCGCGGCATCATGCACGAGGGAGTGCAACAGATGTGATACTACGAGACTACGGAGAAGAAAAGAAAAATTGCTCTCGCCGAACAAAAGGTAAACAAGGAGAGGTAATCAATTTACGAACCATTTTTAATTAAGAAGTTGTGGGAGACACTCACCCGTCCTCTTCGTCCTCATGGAGTCGACAGCAACTTGGAGGAGGAGGCGCCCGAGAACGACGACGAGGGCGAGGACGACGCCCTCCTCCCCCCTCCTCTTCCTCATCTCCCTCTCCTCAATTCGATGGCAGACGAGGCCCTAGGATATATGACTGATGAGGAGTAGTAATAAAAAAAGTTTATCATTGCTACGGACTGATATTTATTGCTTTGATTAATTTTCTAGCGTAATATGTTCGTATATTTTTAATATTTTTATCTAAATTGTTATTTGAATATCCTTAACTTATTTTACGATAAATGAATTGAAAAGGTAATCATTCACAAATAAAACACGAGTAATATTTAAATATAGGCCGAAGAAAGAGAAACGAACCTTTTTCGCGATGGCCTTTCACCATCGGAAGGGCCATGATCTTGGCCGGACGACGTTGGACGTAGTTCTAAAATACAAGAATGAAATTAATCGATACAGCAAAGTGGGAAGCAGCCAAACTAACTGACAGGTCTGGGAGAAGCGAAGGCAGCACCGTCCATGCCCATTTTTTATCATCGGTGATGACCGCTGACCTGGCTTCAATGAACAATTAATTAAACGGTAGAAAATAAAGAAAAAAATGAGCAATTAAGCAAGGTTGAAAGCAAAACATGTAAATAATAGATGGGCCAACGACGAAAAAGAAGTAATTAAGACGACGCATTTAGGGAGAAATTGTGGCAATCGGGTCAAAAGTTAGTTGAAACAGAAGCAATTTAAATATTATCGACGTGGAATGAGTAGAATCACAGATAATCGCCCCAAAGAAGAAGATAGAACTCATGAATCCAACTGAAAGGAATGCGCGCGTGAAAGGGGTGGATGGGAAGAGATCACACAATCGATCGATTGAAGTAATATTGATTTTGAAATAACAGGATGAACTAGAGTACAGATATGCGTTTAGCAACAACGCAACACAATCAAAGCGAGCAAACGCAAAAAATAAGAAAAAAAATAGAGACGCTCCGTAGCCAAGAGCCGCGTCGGGGACCGGTAATTGGTGTTACTTTCACTGTTTTTAGCATGGCCTGTTTTTAGCACATTGACAGCCGGGGCATTTCGTGGTAGGATGAAATACGTTCAAATTTCCAGCTTTCGCTTTCATCCTCCTTTAAGTTATATATTGGGGTGTTCCAAAAGTTCCTGGAATTTTTTCCGAAAAATATGTCTTTGAAGGGATGAATATCACGACTAATAGTACATAGCATTGAGTAGGGCAATCGGTGCTCTTCAATTTCCGCGCTACATAGATAATCTATTTCAAGATTCACAAGAATAGTGCGATTCCGAAGTTGTGTCTCAAAAATGACCAAACGTCAAATTCTTTCCTATGAAGAGACATAATTCATTTAATAATGCCTAGTTACTTGGTAGTTGCCAACTAGCTTACTGGACTCTATCCTGGCCCTCTGAATCGCGCAGTACATTTAATACAAGAATCGAAAATTTCAACGTGTTTTTGAAATTTTCATCGATTTTGATACCAACAAAGGTTCCAAACGACAATAAATAATTTATAACTTTATAACTTTCATAATTTTAATTTATATTGCAATGTTAGAGCGATTGATTAGCAAAGAACCATGAAAATTTGAAAAATTCAGAAAATCACCTTCCTTCGGCAAGATAAAAATGAAATCTTTTGATGTTTTTCGGCGGTCTTTAAAGTAAGATGCAAGTTTAAATGTTCATTAGAAAGGTCCATAGCTACCTCTAATTCACAATAAACCAGAGTTTTGAAACTTCAAAGGAAACGACATTATATTTTTTTCAAAACAGGGGCAAAAACGCACATTTGTTACTATTTCATCATCACTCATTTAAAGAAATAGCCTTCGCAAAATATATTTAAGGTAGATCTATAATAGATATGAGAGATGAAAATTTCATTGACTTACGATTCGTGAGAAAATAAATTCAGAAAACAATTCCAGGAACTTTTGGAACACCCCAATAGCTCATTGTTATGTAAATTTTAATTATTAATATTATTATTTAGGTAAGCGTCAACGTGGTTCAAATGGATCAGGCGCCGGAAACGTCGTCTTCCACCGCCTACTCCCTTTTCTCCGCCATCCTCCTTATTGTGCTCACTCGCGCACAATAGAACTTGAATTGCAAGAGTTTATTGTAAATGAGATACAAATTAACCAATGCAAGTCCAAATCGAATGTCATAGTTCAATGTCTTTCAGTTTATAAAGCTGCAATAAAGGAGACAAATACGAATGTGTCGAGAGGGTTGAACGGTTCAAACCACTGAGGTGTTCGGTTACACAAAAATTGCACATGGAGGAAAGATCGTAGAATAGATAAGAAAACCCGAATTGTATCTTCAATCGCGATCATATTTCGAGCTATACTTGCTGAAAGTCACGTATCACACTCGCCTACCTTGCTCCTCCCGTGAAAATTTTATGTACTTTGTGGCGAATGATGATAATATACAAGACGAAAAAAGTGAGACGAGTGTTCTACGTGCAAATCAGCAAATAGAACTTGGGAAATGCGCGCAATAGACGGGATTAATCGGTTTTTTCCGTGTCATCAAACTCAAAGGCGGCCACTATAGTGCCTTATCATCGTCATGCGTAAGATAGGTCGGTATATAAGGAAATCCGCCGACTACTGGTCACATCGAGCTAATTTCCTTCCAATCGTGAACTTCCTTTCTACTGTTCTTATCATCGCTCTTATTGTGGCAATGATCAGAGGCAAGCTAGCATTACTTTTTACACTTTCTGAACTACTAAATGCCCGTTGATGATGCAATTGTTTCAGCAATTCCAATCGGGCTCCAATTCGTCCATTCTCCATATCTCTCAGGAGGTGATTATTTAACCTGATTATTTTGTCAGCCTCGATCTTGCTTATTTTGAACTACGATGGGCCTTTTCCCCATCCTTATATTTTTTTAAGAAAAAAAAGGGGGAGAAGTTAATCAAAATGATTATGTTGCAGTCGATCAATACGCCAGCGGCACGATACTCGAGGCTACAGGCAACGGAAATTTGTGGGCTAGCCGAAGATATTACTGATCTGTACTTTCGAAATGATCTGTACAAACCTCCGAAAAGATACTCACAATTCCAACTCTCCGAATCTCCGACATCATGACCTTGTTTGTTTGTTAACTTGTACAAATGTGATAAAACCATAATTTTGGTTTTGATAGCGTCGGTGTTTATTTTTTATTAATACAATTTTGCAAATCACACCATTGTTTTTTCTTTTACAAATTGGTCACATTCGCTTGGAGAGAGGGAGGAATCGGTAGACGACGGCGGATATTCGAGGGGATCAAAGGGGGGTCACTTCATAGAGGGGAGGACGAAGAAGCGGAGATGTCAGTTGGACCGCAAAGAAGAGAAGAAAGGTGTATTTCCCGTCTCATAGATAAGTCGAGGAGAAAAAAGGGGTCACTCATGGAGACGAGGAGGTGGAGGGATATATGTCAGTTTGGCTGCTGGGAAGACACGAGAGATGTATTGCCCGTCTCATCCGTAACGTCCATCTGGAAGGATAATGGTATAGGAAGGTAGAGGAGGGGAAAGCAGCTAGCAATTACAATCACTGAAATACGAAAAAAGAGAGAGGGCACACATCCAAATAATTACGACTTTTTCGGTGGTGTCTTGTGGAGGAGGAAGATGATGCTTATCAGTATCAATTTCAGTCGGATAGAAGATTATTGGGAACTCATCGGATGAATTTTCCTGAAATGAATATTATCGATCGTACTATTTGATCAACGGCACTTCTGTGAAGGTCCTCTTTCCGGAAAAGCAACGACCACATGATAATAGGAAGAGGAACTGAAAGGGGAGAGGAAGGATATGCCTTGCGCATCCAATCTAATTTGGTGGCCGGTAACGGCGATTACCCTTGCGAGGAAAGTGAAGAGCAGACATCCATTGCCGACTAAACAGATGAACATGAACCAGATCATTGAGAAGATGAGGGAATTGTCGAGAAAAGGGCAGACGAAAACGATGATGGACTCGATGAACACGAGGATCATTCCTGCCAAATCTCTGTCCTCGTATTATTTGAACAAAATTGCCTCATTTGGGCGTTTTGACCTTTTTCGTTTCATTTTCCGTTGTTTCACAGCCACTACACATTTAGCTCATTCATAGAACGCACAAGAAGCATCGAATATTAACCAAAAATAAAAAAAAATAAAAAAATGCAATTTGAACCATCTCAAACCATTGTGGAAGGATGTGTAGCAGAACTGCTTGATTGCTGGATAGTAATTCTCGATCTGGATGAACACCACTTTCTTCAGTTGATATAGGGTAGCTCACATTGTCATTGTGAATGTATCCTTTCCAGGGTGACCTCTCGCCAATCGATGCATAGAATACCTCAATCGATGACGTTCCTTCCGTTCTCTTCCCTCGACACTACATCAAATGAGATCTATGAGGGCATGCCGCTTTTGATATAACAAATGCGGCATTACGTCATACTTCTCATCCGACTTAGTACCCTTCCATCTTGACCCACCGTCTGCACAACGTTCCACACGGAGACATTGAGAATGTGCCATCGACTCGCCCTCCAGGTCATGCGTTGTCCTAAAATCGATCGATTATTTATTTATCGTTGATCACTACTGTTTTTTACCATTGTTTTTTCTTTTACAAATTGGTCACATTCGCTTGGAGAGAGGGAGGAATCGGTAGACGACGGCGGATATTCGAGGGGATCAAAGGGGGGTCACTTCATAGAGGGGAGGACGAAGAAGCGGAGATGTCAGTTGGACCGCAAAGAAGAGAAGAAAGGTGTATTTCCCGTCTCATAGATAAGTCGAGGAGAAAAAAGGGGTCACTCATGGAGACGAGGAGGTGGAGGGAGATATGTCAGTTTGGCTGCTGGGAAGACACGAGAGATGTATTGCCCGTCTCATCCGTAACGTCCATCTGGAAGGATAATGGTATAGGAAGGTAGAGGAGGGGAAAGCATGAGCTAGCAATTACAATCACTGAAATACGAAAAAAGAGAGAGGGCACACATCCAAATAATTACGACTTTTTCGGTGGTGTCTTGTGGAGGAGGAAGATGATGCTTATCAGTATCAATTTCAGTCGGATAGAAGATTATTGGGAACTCATCGGATGAATTTTCCTGAAATGAATATTATCGATCGTACTATTTGATCAACGGCACTTCTGTGAAGGTCCTCTTTCCGGAAAAGCAACGACCACATGATAATAGGAAGAGGAACTGAAAGGGGAGAGGAAGGGGATTCAATGCGTGCACTATGGAAATCCATCCCTAGATCCAATGATGATATTATCATAAGAAACGTTGTATATGTTGTATAGGAATTAGACTAATAAGTAATTGCATTATTCCTATACATAGAAAACCCATTTTGTAATTCACTCGTTTGAATTCTAGTGTATTACTGTATTCCCCTCTCACTTGTGTACGTGTTACTACGTGTTTGTTTCCCGCGCGCTCTCTTTCTCTGCACTCTTTACCTCGCGCGCGTTCTCTCGTTCTCTCGAGAGAGGCCTTCCCTCGCCTCTCTCCTCAGTTGTTCCTTTTAGCTCTAGCGCCGGATAGTGACCGGTTCCCCTCTCTCTCTATTTTCGTCGTATTTATTGTCTGCTAATAAACCTTTGAGTTACTCACATCCTCGCCCTCCATACACCGGATAACAAGGGCCAAGGAAACAACACTGGCGTTCAGGATTCACTCTTCACAATCCTCAGTGTAGAGTCTGCGCGTGTGACGCTGTCTCACTGAGTGATTGAGGACTCGGACTCACACAGGTGGAGACGTGGCACTCGAGCCCGAACCTGTTGTGAAAGCCAACAGGTGGAGTCGTGGCGTTCGAGCCCGAAACCTGTTTGGAAAGCACTCAGGTGGAGTCGCGGCGGTCGAGCCCGAAGCCTGTTGTGAAGGCACCCAGGGGAGTCGTGGCGCGCAAGGCCGAACCTGTGGTGTATTTCGTCATTGTGGCAGTCTCTGGGCGAGAGCTGTGCCACAGTGAGTACGTGTGATTGGCGATTAGCTGGAACTGGCGCAAGTCAGGTGCTAATTGTCGGTTTTCCTGGTGAGTGGCAAAGACCGTCACTAATCACCGGATTACATTGCGAAATCGAGGCGAAATGCTGCCCGATTCTCGAATAATCACACCCACAATGACGAACAATGAGAGATTAGAGGAGAGGATAGAAGGACAACATATTAAGATAGTGCTTCTGTAGCTCCAAAATATTCCGAACTATGGTCTCTGCACGACCATTGCATACCCTCTATCGTATGTGATAACCTCAGATGTATCAAAGGCGCCATGACTTCATAGTTCTCATCCGACGCAGTGCCCTCGCTCGAATAGGATAACCTGTTGCTGGTAGCTGGTGAAGGAAAGAATGGCGAGGACGGCCTCCAGAAGCGGAATCGACGCTTCCGTCCATGTGAACACTTCCGTGAATACAGCCAAGATCTTTCCCATAATCGCGAGAACTGAATTGATGCTACAGTAGGAGAACAAGTGGCACTAGGTCGGATGAGAACTATGAAACCATGCAGCCTTTGATATATCAAAGGCAGCATGACGTCATAGTTCTCATCCGAAGTAGTACCACAAGTATTACGCTCTTTCGAACATGTTCAACTCTCCGCCAGTCCCTTCTGTTCCACCAGTTCCCCCCGTTCCTCCAGTCCCTCCTGTCCCACCAGTCCCTCCAGTTCCTCCCGTGGGCTTGTTGCGGAAGAACTCGAGCGCGACCTGGTATCAGGTGACGTCATAGCAGGTCAATGTTATTCACCGGCTGCCCCCACTCCAGCACTCCAGGCATCTTATCGGTCAGGAAGCTCATCAACATGAATCCGGTGGTGAGGATAAAGGGCGGCTGAAAATACGGTATCTTCACGATCTAGCATTCGATAGGAACTAGGCCGGATGAGAACAATGACGGCAAGCCGCCTTTGATATAACGAAAACGGAATGACGACATAGTTCTCATCTGAGCTAGTCCCGTTCGATAACTCACGTAGGGAATCAGGCCATAGACGAGGGTACTCCACAATTCGAAATGATGATGGAATCGGTGCTTGATTCTGCGAATGAAAGTGTTTGTGCTGCAAGCAATTAGTAGAGTTCGTAATTCTGGTCACCGTCTCTTCATTTTACACACTCTAGCACCGCTCGACCGGAAATGAAGAGACGAAGGCCCGAATCACGAACCCTAGTACTTAGAGATAACGAGTAGGTACTTTAGAGATAGTGTTGTCGATAGGGAAAACAACACTGGGGCAATCGATCGAGACGGAGGCACTAGGTTGGATGAGAACTATCAGGTTGTAACAAAAGTTTTGTCGTATTTTCATATTTTTAACATTTTATCGCAAAACGATTACAAAGTATCATGAATTCTAGAAGTAATCTCCTTTGTTATCTATCACCATCTGCCATCTTCCGGGTAACTTGTGGATGCCCTGATAGTAGAACTCCTTGGGCTGGTTGGTGAAGAAGTTGGAGAGGGCGGTATGAAGGGATGATTTATCTTTGAAGCTCTGCCCTTTGAGGAAGCGCTGGAGCTCAGAGAAGAGGTGGTAATCACTAGGGGCAAGGTCGGGAGAATACGGCGGGTGGGGGAGGACAGTCCATCCGTAGCCGGCTAACTCAGCCTTGGTCGATCTTGCAATGTGTGGACGGGCATTGTCGTGTTGGAAGTAGATTCTTGCGTCCTTCCCACGATCCTGTTCGAGATGGAGCTTCAGATTCCGTAGCTGGGCAGTGTAGGTCTGAGCAGTAATGGTGACCCCTTCATCGAGAAGCTCCCAGTACTCAACCTTGTATACGGACCACCAGACGCAGATCATTACCTTTTTGGGGTGTAAACTGGGTTTGGGGACATCTTCTGGCTGCTCATCGACTCCAACCCACTGTCTTCTACGCTCATGGTTATCATACAGCACCCACTTCTCATCTCCCGTGATGAGGTTGTCCAGCCAATCGAACCGACGATGGAGGGTGAAAAGAGTCGAACTGATGTCGACCCTCCGATCACGGTCGTAGTCGGACAGCTCATGCGGTACCCACCTCCCTAGTTTCCAGGCTTTTCCGATTGAGTGAAGTCCACGGTACCAAGCGTGAGGGAGAGATCCCGAGTGGTAAGATATGGATCGGCTTCAACCTCTGTACGCAGACGATCGAGATCTAACTCATGAGGACGACCGGATCGATCCTCTTCTTCGATGGAATAGTCCTTATTCTCAAACTTCGCGTACCATCTTTCCACTGTCCTCACATTCGGGGCATCCGAGGGGTAAACTTCAGCGATTCGACGCTGGGTCTCGGGCGGTTTCGGTCCGGAGAGGAACAAAAAGAGCATCACATGACGGAAATGGGCTCGGTCGGGGACGAAGTTGTGGGGCATTCTCGCCTTGGGGACTAGATAGAACTGAATGGTAAACACGCTATGAGAGAAGGAGGGAACCTCCTTCTAGTGTAAAGACGAGGGCAGTCGGCAATAACAAAAGAGCACGCACGAGAGAGCTGAACTCAGACCCAAAAATACGACAAAACATGTTACAACCTAATATTCAACTTATGTTACAACCTAATATTCGCATTGAGATTTCAAATGCGGCATGACGTCATAGTTCTCATCCGACCTATTTCCGGGAATGAGGGACCTGCAGCAGCATGAGATGAAATAGGCGGCGATGGCGGAGACGAGATAGACGAGGATGAGAACCCCGAAGACAACGACGATGACGATCTGAAGATTGAACGATGAAGAAAGGGATACGAGGGTGACTCGCCTGGTAGAATGAGATAGGATCGTAGTAGAACATCTCGTCCACTTGTTCATCCGTCCATATGCACTGAAGTGGCAATATTCTGTTAAATTCACAAGGCTCTAGATCATCACATTTCGCATCTGACATCTTAGATATGCCTTGCGCATCCAATCTAATTTGGTGGCCGGTAACGGCGATTACCCTTGCGAGGAAAGTGAAGAGCAGACATCCATTGCCGACTAAACAGATGAACATGAACCAGATCATTGAGAAGATGAGGGAATTGTCGAGAAAAGGGCAGACGAAAACGATGATGGACTCGATGAACACGAGGATCATTCCTGCCAAATCTCTGTCCTCGTATTATTTGAACAAAATTGCCTCATTTGGGCGTTTTGACCTTTTTCGTTTCATTTTCCGTTGTTTCACAGCCACTACACATTTAGCTCATTCATAGAACGCACAAGAAGCATCGAATATTAACCAAAAATAAAAAAAATAAAAAAATGCAATTTGAACCATCTCAAACCATTGTGGAAGGATGTGTAGCAGAACTGCTTGATTGCTGGATAGTAATTCTCGATCTGGATGAACACCACTTTCTTCAGTTGATATAGGGTAGCTCACATTGTCATTGTGAATGTATCCTTTCCAGGGTGACCTCTCGCCAATCGATGCATAGAATACCTCAATCGATGACGTTCCTTCCGTTCTCTTCCCTCGACACTACATCAAATGAGATCTATGAGGGCATGCCGCTTTTGATATAACAAATGCGGCATTACGTCATACTTCTCATCCGACTTAGTATCCTTCCATCTTGACCCACCGTCTGCACAACGTTCCACACAGAGACATTGAGAATGTGCCATCGACTCGCCCTCCAGGTCATGCGTTGTCCTAAAATCGATCGATTATTTATTTATCGTTGATCACTACTGTTTTTTCGGTAAATGCTGCGGGGAGAGGGGGGTGATCTTTGATATGGAAAAGAGTGCTGATTGAGCCAATCGTACTCCGATGGATCGTGATGAGCCCACCGAATATGGACATGTATATGAGGAGGAGGTTGAAACCGAATGCACACGCATATACGACGGCCTGCCCAGTGATGATGTCTTGGGGCACTTCATCCATCGTCGAGTCTCAATTTAATTTGAATACAAGTGTATTTGGTGGATTTTCTCGTATCTGTCAGGAGTAAACGAGTTGCCATTTATTGCATGGAGAAAATGTCAAGCAATGGACACAGAAAATGTCAAGTAATGAACACAAATGATGCCTACAGAAGGCAGATATCTGATTAACGCATCTTCGCACCTGTTTGAGAAAGCCTCGAACCCACCAATACAACTCTCCAAAATTACAGGCTGTCTTATAAACGTGGACCAATTTAATGGAAATTTCGGAGTAAACATTCGACGAAATGAGCTGAGTTTGATTGCGGGTTTCGAGAAAGGATACATCCCCCTCCAACCACATGTGCATGGCGGAAATTAAGAAAAAAAAATGTGATCTATTTCTGAAACATCCCATATATGTTCATTTCCTCTCGCATTAGAGTGTGAAACTAGTGGGCAACTACGCCTCTTTTAAAGTTAGAAGTTCAATATTGATGCCGGCAAAATCATGGTTCTCATGCCGCGTCCGTCCCATCGGTAGAGGAATAACGATATTGATGTTTTCCATCCATCCGCAGACGAAATCATGAATCTGACCCAGCGTCTGACCCACGGCTACGGATTACTGTAGCTTTCGGTTACGGTAGGAGTACTGTATTGACATTTTGTTTCGATCTTCCAACGAAATCATGAGTCTGACACACGATCTGACCCAACGCCACATCGGGTTACTGTACACAGACGGACAGACCAACACCTAATTTGTGGTCGTAAAAATTTTTCTTCTGGAAATTTCTTAAATCTTTTTCGTCTGCAGACCTTGTATTCCGGATGGGGACATACTATCAAAATCTCGTTCGAAACGAACGCGCCAGACAAAACCCTTTCAGTTTATTGTATATTTAGCAACTCAGCAATTTCTCTCCTGAATTGTGCAGGATTGCGAAGACACACGGAAGTTGTTTACAAAACTGTCTTGCGATCGGCAATGCCGTTACATAATGCAAAACACAACAAAAAACAAAGAAAGAATACGCATAAATGATAATTCAGCTTAAATTTTTGTGGTGTTTGATGATCAGGCAACGAAAGACTCGAACAAACATGTAAGTAATGAATACATTATCGATTATTCTCATATTGGTCCCTGGAACATCGTTATTCCGTTGCATGTTCACTAAATATTTCAATACGAACAATGATTCCGCCCAGGTCCAAAGTCGCCCATTATCTCATTAACATTACCCGTTCGATTCAGTTGTTGCTTCACCTCGCTACTCTCAATTGTGAAATTATCAAGCTTTTTCATTGGACGAAAACGCGTATCTGTATCACATTGAAACTTCAACAAGGATGTAATTGATGATCTGAAAGATTGCTGCGTAGGAATTGTTTTCTGATAAGTGTTTTTTTGTTTTTATTGGTACAACTGAGCCGTGGTGTGAATGTTCGTTTCATGTTTTTTTAAATTGGTTTATTTGAAGCATCATTAAACATGTATCATATCATAAACATCGTCATTAAATGGATGGTACATACATCATTAAATGGATGATACAGAAGTTACAGTGGATATCATATTCAACATGGAAGTAGAGAGAGCTCAGCAGAAAAAAAAGATCAATTGCGATTTTCGAGATGATTGATAAAAAGGCGGTGCAAGCTGATCACTTTAACATTATATACTCCGATTGTTGCTTCCATTCGTTGCATGTCGGTATTGCATTGAAAATCGACCTTCTTGTCCGACTGATGAAGAAACTGTAAAACAATTTGTTTGAATCAAGAAATATCAAGAGCGCTAATTTTTTCAACGTTTCGTTCCCTTGTATGATAGGATTTCCGATGCATTTTTAAAAATCACGGACAGATTGAAGCTGTCATGTATTAGGTTGTAACATAAGTTTTGTCGCATTTCAGAGGTTCACAATATTTACATGAAGGACACTTCTTAAACATTCCCAATACCTGACCTCCTAGTATATGTTTGGGGTGTACATGCACATTCAAACCATAGGGTAGAGCTGAACTGCCCACGTTGGTTATGCGAAAAATATTAATATGAATTGATTGAAATTTGGTGCAAATTTTATTAATTTGTTTGATCGGGTGCTAGTTCGCAGCGACGAATAATGAACCAAACTTCTACAGCAAGGTGATACGCCCCGTCAATGCTCTTTCAAAATATATGCCAGATATGGTGCTATTTTGAGCGGAACCAAAGATATACTTCACTGAGTGTAAGGTTAGCCGCTGATTCTTAGCCAACTTGACCAACTCTTCTGAATATAGAATTACAACAACAGTGACTAACATAAGTGCGTTTCAATTACCACTCATGGAGGTCTAATTTATCATTAAACACGTGAGAGAAAGAACACTCTAATTGTGTGAAATTTGAATTTTCATTAATCCAATTCGCGCACAATTCTACCAAAAAATGTAAGTTTAGGTGTTTCGAATTAAAGATTGTCATTCAAAAGCTATTGATTTCCAAAATTATCCCAAGTAAATAATGGTAAGGGAAGGGTTGATGGTTCGGATGGACACAATAAATCAGATATTGAACATGTGTGTGAGGTAGGAATTTGAACAAAGTGCCAATTTCAGTACTTTCATTTACATACCATCGTTCTGAATGGAGCCACTTATCTCAACAGAACCCAATCTACCCCAAACTTTGTCTGTATACTGACCACTTTGGGTGAACTATATTCTACCACTATTTATTTGGATCTCGGTATATATTGTGAAGAAAATTCGGCTTGCAAAAGTTTTCGCGACCGTCACCAACCATCCACATTATACAAACTCGTCTAAATTTCTAGAACGATTTTCGTTTGTCGTTATCCGTGAGTGGATCAAAATTATACCCATATGTAGTACTTTACGCAAATCACACTAAATATTCATAATTGCTCCTTTTCAAGAAGAGCTGATGCGTGAAAATGAATTGTAATCCCTATCTCACTTCAACTTTGTCTGGCTACTGTGCCTCCCTATCTGTCTTGACAGGACTGAAGTAAAGTGCGTAAGAAAGGGTACGAAGGCCCTCACTGATTATGAATAATGAAATTGAGATTAAATTAATTCGAAGAATTTCTGAGGTTAGAATGCATAAGAGATATGATGCGACAGAACTTATGTTACAACCTGATATATAAGTGTATGTCACCTCTATGAGCTTCTTTGCTTCGGCAATCGAAAGCGATGTTGCGTCCATTTTAAGAGGCACACCAATGCGCAGCCTTTCGCATTTACGGCAGAGTATATTTCGAATTAATGCACATGCGTCAATGGGAGAATCGTTTCCTTTCAAGAAACTAACACTCAATTCCTTCACGATATTGGCGATCTTGATCAGAAAATCAAAACATTCTGAAAATATGGTAACGACTTGGAAAAGATTCAGAATATAAAGTACCGGCATTAACAGGTAAGCCAAGCAGTTGTACCGCATTTACGTCACATTTAAGAAATAGATTGACACATTGTTTACTAAATTGATAAATTAAATTTAATACGCTTAATATAAATGAGGAAAATTTCAATTGATGAACTCACAATTCTAAATATGAATGAGCCTTCAAGTTGAAATTGAATTCATTTACTTTCTTTTCTTCGAGAATTTCCAAACACTTCTTCATTATGGCAGAATTTACATTGAGAAGGAAAACATCTTGAATCATAGCATTTTTGAAAATAAGTTCGAGGATAACAAGCGCTTTTTCAACGTCTTCATTATTGAGTGTGAAAGATATTTTCTAAAATATAATTAATCAAAACACTGGAATATCACGCGAGAATCGAGCTAAAATCGCAATTCTACGGAATGGAAGGAAAATCATGATATTGGTTCTAACCAGTTTTGGGCACCTTTAGGCATGTCTGACAGTCCCCCAAAGTGTCGTTGTGCTTACTTCATTTTCAAGCTCCCAGCACCGGGTCGGATATCGGCACCTCCTCCTTTCACTGCGATCATCTCGTTTCCCGTGTAAGATACACAAAATTTGTCCTCTGAGTGAACCGACTCATTGTTCGAGCTCTATAGATCTATAGAAACCGCTTCTCATGAAAGTCAATTTGAACCATGCTACAATCATGGCTAATTTTCTCAAAAGTGTAGGAAAAGGAGCAGCTCAATTTTTTATGATGTATGCAGCTCATGAAGAGCTTTCGAATCAATGGTTTGCGCCAAAAATACGATCTCATTTGTGTGACATATGCCCATTTTAGCTAACCTTATGATTTGAACTTTATTTTCAACATAATAATTGGCCCACACACCGCTCTCATTGGAGATATCGGCCAAGAATGATCGCTTTCTCTAAATTTCTCTGTTGAAAATAAAGTTCAAATCATAAGGATAACTAAAATGGGCATAAGTCACACAAATGAGATAGTATTTTTGGCGCAACTCATTCATTCGAAAGCTCTTCATGAGCTGCATACATCATAAAAATTTGAGCTGCTCCTTTTCCTACACTTTTGCGAAAATTAGCCATGATTGTAGCATGGTTCAAATTGACTTTCATGAGAAGCGGTTTCTATAGATCGATAGAGCTCGAAAAATGAGTCGGGGTCACTCAGAGGACAAATTTCAAGTATCATACACGGGAAACGAGATAATCGCATTAAAAGGAGGAGGTGCCGATCTCCGACCCGGTGCTGGGAGCTTGAAAATGAAGTAAGCACAACGAGACTTTGGGGGACTGTTAGACATGCCTAAAGGAGCCCAAACATGGTTAAAAGCAATATCACGATTTTCCTTCCATTCCCTGTCTCAGCTTGAATTTCTCGTGAAAGGCGTGATATATACTATTTGTATAAATACATGATCAATTGTCCTGTAGCTTTCCTTAATTTTTCAAATTCCGCTCTGATTGAACGATATATAGAGGAAACGCTGCGTGACCAATTTATCGAGTGGATTGCATAGGTATATGTGAAAGAGCGTTCTATCATATGGTCCGCTCTGCAAACAATATTTTACTTTCAGCAGCTATTATTGTCATTAACGATGACTTTCTTATTTGATATCCTGCACATACAAATACAATATACTATTTAATATAAGTGAATATTAATAAATAAGGTTTTATTGCATATAAACGGGAAAACTCACTGGAGAAGAAACCTCGAAAATTCTGACTTTCTTTAGTAGAAAACTTGTTGACGAATTTCCTGTTGAAAAGTGTAGTAATTTCCTAATCCTTTTACAACACTGAAAATGTTTATCAAGCACAATTGAGTAGGTTAGGATATCACCTGCTCCATTCTTTGAACACTTTTGGAATCCATAAATTTGCATATATAATTAAGAGATGTTTGAGATAATTTCTTGAAATTGTTACTCATGTGGAAGCGTATTTTATGAACAAATTATTAAAAAAATTAGTCGATAGCGGAGAATGTGAACAATTAAGGGGGGTGATACATACGCGCGGAGGACGCGCTAAAATCAATAGATCTGAAATGCTTATTCAAGAAGTATTAGTGTGCCCATTGGCTGCC
This sequence comes from Pristionchus mayeri, assembly GCA_036245805.1. Taxonomy (NCBI): domain Eukaryota; kingdom Metazoa; phylum Nematoda; class Chromadorea; order Rhabditida; family Neodiplogasteridae; genus Pristionchus; species Pristionchus mayeri. The sequence goes on along the minus strand of BTRK01000002.1, from coordinate 3,505,032 downwards.
TCATGTGCGTCTGTTGTAATAATTCCAGAAAATTTAATAATTTTGTTATTATTAAATGCGCAGTAACTAATATTTACTAAGGTAAAAATGTTTATTTCGATGAAGTGACAATCATACAGGCAATATCATAGTAAAACAAAATATAGGAAGGCTGAATCAAGTTGCATCTATTAATTGTCGAGTCTTCTTCTCTTGGCACCTGTCGCCTCAACATCCAGTTGTATCTTCACCACGTCAATACGGAAAATGACTCCAACAAGACGAAATGTGTCTTCGCTCATTGTTGCTTTAACTTGTCCCGACCGATTCAATTGTCTCTCCAAATCACCGCACTCATCCCTGGTACAATTCTCCAGCAACTGCTGCAGGTGTTGAATGTGCTGTCCTTGTTGCGATAGAAACATCCTAAAATTTGATCAGCTCATCATGGCTATAATTTTTTTGTAACGTTTTCGGGTACGGTGCACTAAATAGCGAACGAGTTATTGAGTGCATGAAGAATAACAATGTAAACAAAAAAGTGTAAAAAATCATTTCATACTGCAAAATCTTTCAAGTGTGAAAATGTTTGACCCGAATCATGAACAGCACCTGAAAAGAATAGAGCGTTGCACGGCGCAATGGGTATGTGGATGCTGATGATGCTGACTGAATTGCTGTAGGGATGCGTGTGAATGGACATTGAGCTGGTTATTTCTCAGTGCGTAATGCTTGTGGTCCATGCATTGATCGTTTTTGTTTTTCTTGTTGGTCCAATAGAGTTTGACGTTTGGCACTTGTTCGAGCAAATCGAGTAGTTTGGGGAAGAATATATTGAAGCCTAAACGTATGGGGACTACACATGCTTACCACATTGCGAATATTGATTATTTTATGGTACATTCAGCAAATCTACTTGTTTTTTTGAATAATTATCAAGCGATGAATTTGTTTAAAAAATCAGTAAATATTATTATCATATGACTTACGAATCGAACAGAATTTGGTGAACAAAACTGCTCGCTGACAATGAACCTCTTTGATTATTTTGCAAACTATATTTCGTAATCTCAACTTAATTGTTTTATTGAAAATATGGTTTCGAAGCTTACTCGTTATTGTTAAAAAGTTGAGTTGCAGTACCGGTCACCTCATCTATGGTAACATTTTCAATCGCGCGCCTCAGTTGATGAAAATGTTGGTTAATTCATTGAGGATGCATAAAAAGGCAGACAATTTCAAAACTTTTGATTCGTGAGCAGCGACGAAATAACGCCGAGTATTTGTCCGAGAGAGTTTTGAATCCCGATGCACGGTGCGCTTTCAAATGAGGAGCTTATCCTGAATCTCGTCAGTTTACATTCATGAACCGAGGAAAAACGCCATTTTTTTAAAAATTTGTGTCGATAACTCATTGATCCAACAATGTCTCACGTATTCAACTTGATTTTGGTTGAAGGTCCACGACTCAGCACCGAAATATTTACGGAATCTCTCGGGAAATCGAATTGTAGATGTTGTCCCTCGATAATCAAAGTTCCAGCAGAAATAGTCGATAACGGGAAGGTGAGAGCGAATATTGAGATGATTCCTAATTAATGTAGACCATTGAGGAGATATCTGAGACAAGTAGAATGAGACAATTGATGAATTATTAGTTTCACTATTAATTGACTCGGAAGGCGCGATGGAATTAGAAAATACCCCAATTTTGTGGAAATTAATTATTGACGTTGAAGTAGCTTACCATACTTTACTTTTGCGGTCCGATGCTTTTGTGGTCCGATACTTTTGTGGTCCGATACTTTTGTGGTCCCTACAGGGTGCGAGAAAAGTATTGTGACACAATTCAATTAAGCCCCACTTGGTGCGCAGTGTTTTAATTTATCCCAATTTTTTGCACCATGTACCTTAGCTATGTAGCTATTTAGCGCTCATGTATCAAACAAATATTTCTTTTAGATTACGAGATTTAATTTATTAAAAATTTAGTGAAGAAAAACGATCATGTTTCTCTCACTGCATGAGTCGTATTCTTTAATGCCGCATTACAACAATGTAATAGGTGGCGCATTCCATTATTTTTTCTTAAGAAGGGTACTTGTGCCCGAGTCTAAATATGTGTCCATTTAATTTGGAGATTTGGTTATACAGCTTAAAAATATTTAAAAGTAAGCTGTGACGAACGGCCCTCGAAAAAAATTTCTCGAATAAAGATGTCGCGTCCATCAAATAAAAATGATAGAAAAATATAAACGTATGTATTATGGTACACGTCCATTCAGTAGTGCAAATATGCTTTCAGTTTAAATTGGGAAAGCGAATTCTTCTGTACCTTTTTCGAATCTGTCCCAAGTGTCGTTTTCAGCCATATTTTCTCATGTATGGTTCAGTAGTTTAAACCATGTTTTCATTCAGTTTGACGCTACTAAAATTCATAATTAGGTCCTTGCATATAACATACAAGTTTATATCTCAATATATGGATGCTGAGAAAGAAATTCGAAAATGTGATTTTTCAAAAAGATAATTCCGTATCAAAGTGTGATGCAGTTATTTTCATATTTCTCCGTTTCCTGATATCGTATTTCCGCCTAAACAAGTATACTTTAAAGAGGAATGGTTGCTCTCCATACTCAAGTTGAGAAAGCGGGGGAATTATTATCCGAAGATTTTTTATTATTAATTAAAGAGAAAAATGAGCTGCGGGCCAAGGGCCCATTTTTTCGAACTTGAAAATCGAAAAGCTCTGAAAGACAAAATCGATAGATGGGGAACTGTGATAAAATTGTTGGAAGTACTGTTCGCAGGCATACAATGGCGAAAGCAGAAATCTATGCTATCATTACTTCGCGAGATATTACATAAAAGACTTGTCACCATACTTTTCTCGCACCCTGTAGAGCACATCATACCGTGTATTGCAGGCCCTTGGAACCACAAAAGTATGGGACCACAAAAGTATCGGATCACCAAAGTATCGGACCACAAAAGTATTGGGACCACACAAGTATGATATTTGTATATATTTGTATTATAGGCTCATGGGACCACAAAAGTATGGGACCACAAAAGTATTGGGACCAAAAAGTTTCGGACCACAAAAATATCGGACCACAAAAGTGTATTGGGACCATAAAAGTATCGGACCACAAACGTGTATTGGGACCACAACAGTATCGGACCACAAAAGTATCGGGATGAAACCGATATAAAGTTATCATGGTGTGCTCACGTGTTTATTCAAAAACATGCAAATAAGATATGCAATGTTTGCATCACAATTATTGCTTTTCGAGAACTGTTGAATAATGATAAATAATGAGTGATCGCTTGGCATATTCATATATGCCAACAAAATGTTTATCAATTACGATAAATTCAAACGAAATAATACATGCGACATATGAGTCGCTGGATATTGAGAAATGTATAATTATCATATTTATGAAAACAATGCAAAACAAATATGTGAGCAAATTAGAAAACAATTGTAATTATTTATTCGGTTTCGTCTTTTCCAATCTGCTACTTCTTTTCGAAACATCACTATTCCCGAGGGAAGAAGCTCTTCGATCATTTTGGCTTCAACTTGTCCCGATCCATTCATTTCTGTGGCAATCCTCAATGAGCTCCACCAATTGGCGAGTTTGCAGAGGTTCTTGATCAACCAGCATTCTTAAGTTTTCAACTATTCGATTTGGATAAGGTTGTGGCATTTGCTGCATGATTTGATATATATGCGAAGCAAGATTGTCAAGTACATGAGCATTTTGATTATTTTGATTGTTTTGAATATTTTCTAAGAGTTTAATTGCTTTATCGACTATGTGCCGTCCGTTCTGTTTAAGGCTCCAAGCGATTTCTACGTAGTTAACTCTGTAGCAATGAAGTAATCACAGGCAGGAATGTGTTGAAGTCTGAAGAGTGAGAATATGGTAAGACACGGCACAATGGCGCAATGAAGAGTGTAATCACCAGTTTTAGAGAACATCGTATACAAAATAACTCGCTCAAAGTGAACATCATCTCGAAGTTTGAACACAAATTGTTGAATCAGAGTTCTAAAAGGCACAAATAATTTTAATATGCATATTTGGAAAAAAACAACTACTTACTCAATTTTTACAGACTGTCGACCACATTCAAATGCCACCTCATATATGGCAGTATCTTTAATCGCGTTGAGTATAGTACTGTACATGGTAAAATTGATATCGATCCCTCGGAAGTCAATCCTCTCAACGCGGGAGCATCGAGAAAAGATTTGCCTCGCCCTTTCCGATAGGATTTTATAACTGGGAATGCTATTCCAAGTACTCCACGTCTTCTCGTTCACCTAATACGGAACAAGTTGCGCCGAATAATTGGTAAATCATAATACAAGTTTTGTCTACATACCTACGTCGTTGTTTTCAATACATTAATCTTATTCAACCTACCTACGTCGTTGTTTTCAATACATTAATCTGATTCAAGCTACCTACGTCGTTGTTTTCAATACATTAATCTTATTCAAGCTGTAACTCACATATTCAAGTTCGTGGGATTCTGAATAGACTCCCATTTCTTCGCACCGAAATATGTTCGGTATTTGACCGGGATAATAATTTTTGTTGTTGCACGTTCACGTCCAAAGATCCAGCAGAAACGATTGATAACGGGACGATGCTCGCGAACTAATTTAGTCCATTGTTGAGATATCTAAAACGGGATTTATAATTATAAATAACTAAGATAGCTTTACAAAATATGTTTCTGACCAGCATCATCGCGTCGACCTCGTCCAATCCAACTTGGATGATTGTGCGAATTACATCCGAGATCAGATTTGAGAGATTGAGATCCTCTTGGGATGACATTGCGAAACGAATATGCAGCTCTGACTAAGAGTTTCGTAGATATTGACACGATATTTTGTTATATAATATAAAATACAATGCGGTTGGCACATGTATCATGCCAGACTGTACGACGATTATTTTCGTTGTGAGAACGCATTAATAGTTAAAATTAGATATCCAAATTCTAAAAAATTATACTCGTAGTTTGTTTTCATGATTAGCCGTTGCAGAAAGACAAACCAACACTCAAAAAAATTCAATAAATTCAAAAAGTTTAATGTCAAACAGCGAATATCAAGATGTTTAGTTAATAGATTGGAATAGATTGATTTCATGAAATGATGATAAAGCAAAGCCACTAACACATAATATGTAAATCGAGATTATGTAGAAACAGTAAAGTTAGACACAAACGTCAAGTGCAAATATTGCATTGAACAATGTCACAAATCGTACGCCTATTCATTTCTTCTTAGACTCCGTATCTTCACTCGCTCTTTTCTCACTACAATTATCCGGAACATCACATATCCAGATGGGAGAACCTCTTCGACCATTGTGACCTCAACTTGCTCCGCTTCGTTCAGTTGGTTCACTAATTGCATGAATTCAACCCTGCGGCAATATTCAATCCTTTTACGAGAGCTCTGAGATCGCTGGTCAGCGAATCCTCTGAGATCGCTGTTCTTTTTATATGAGGTTTGATTTGCAAAACCGCCAGTGTTGGGCAACTATGATTACAATTCATACGATTGCTTTTCCATGTAGGTACCTCTGAATAGCGACAATCTTACCAATTGAACCATCAAGCATACACAAATATTTGTAATATTTTTATCAATAGATACAAGAAAACAACTCAAAAATGAAACCTTTAATGAATAATTAAGTTATGAGTGTATTATGCATGTTGCATTAATAAATAAAATACCAATATTTGCGTCATAAAAGATAAAAGAACAATTGTCATATTCAGATGTTTAATCAGCCAAAATTATAATTATTCAGCAATCATTTTCCGACAACGCGGATTCGAAACATTACATATCCCGATGGAAGAATATCCTCCCCCATTTTGGGGAGGATATAACTGCTGGAGTATTGGTGTGCATTTACTGCGCCATTTGACCAATATACAATACAAGACTGTGATTGGCTGGGCTATAAAGATTATGTCTAAATAATTGAAATACTTGATTGACTAAATGCAATTTATCCCTGCTCAGGGTCCAAGCGAGTTCTACATACGAAACTCGTAACAATGAAGTAACAACTGGAAGGAAAGTGATGTAGTCTGAAAAATTGAAAAATAGTAATATGAATTAATTCAATTACAAGTCAATTGTTTGAATTTATGACACTTGTGGTAAAGTATTGCATTGATATCATATCAGGGACTTTGTAAAACAAAGGAAATACTCGTTACTATTTTAACTTACCAATTTTAGAGAACCTCTTAAATAAAATAACACGCTCAAAATGTACATAATCTCGAAGTTTGAACACAAATTGCTGAATGAGAGTTCTGAAAATGGCAAATACTTTTATATACATTTGGAAAGATACTCACTCATTTACAGACTGCTTAGTACACTCGAATGCCACTTCATGTATGGTGGTATCTTTAATCGCATTGATTATGGTGTTGTATACTATATTAGGGAGAGAGATCCCACAAAATTCTATGCGCTCAATCCGGGAGCAACGAGAAAATCTTTGCGACGCATTCTCCGATAGCATTTTAAAACTGGAAATGCTATTCCAAATCGTCCACGCCGTCTCGTTTACCTATTATTACACACGTTACGTAGTGAATTTTCATATTTACTATAACATAGTTGTTGTAACGCAGGTGTTTTCAATACATAAATCTGAATTGCTATTAGCTATTACTCACATATTCAAGTTCCATACTGGTGGGATTCTGAATAAGCTCCCAATTCTTCGCGCCGAAATATGTTCGGAATTTTTCCGAAATTCGAATTTTTGTTGTTGCACGTTCACCACCAAATATCCAACAGAAATGGTTGATAACGGGTAGGTGTTTGCGAAGACTAAGATACTCATGAGATAATGCATACCACTGCGGAGAAATCTAAAAAAAGGAATTCATTATTCAAAATACCAATATATTAGTGAAAAAGAGGGTTTCCGACCGTTCTCATCGCGTCGACCTCTTCCAATCCCAAGTGGATGACTGTGCGAATTACATCGGCAGTAAGATTGGAGAGATTGAGATCCTCTTTTGATGGCATTATCAATGTACAAATAACTACGGACGGAGAAATAGTGAAATGGTACTCACAGGGAATTTCAACACACCAAGCGACTGGCATTTGCACCACGGCGTACTGTACATGGATTTTCATTGTTTTCGTTGTGAGAACATGGACTTCGTATTAATGGAAAAAAAACATGCAATTGAGCAAACATGCATAACTTTTTATAATATCGTGATAAATTGAGTATTCAGTGCTCAAAATAATATTTTGTTTGAATTACTTACTAGTGAGGAGTATCAGCATAATTCATTTTATCGAAAAACATCAAATTATGTGTTGGGTTAGTCATTACACACGAAATTAAAATTTGATATCAATCGCCAAGTCGTCTCTTCTTAGCCCATTATCTTCCCTCTGCCCTGACGTCTTCACATTCAAGCGGAACACCGCATTTCCCGATGCCAGTAGCTCCTCGCTCATTGTTGCCATAACTTTTGACATGTCATTCAATTGATTCTCCAGCTCTGCACACCGCTCTCGGTTGCAATTTTCAAGCAGCCGTTCCAGCTGCTGAGTCTCTGGTCCTGACCGAGTAAGGAATTCCCGTAAATAGTTCGTAAAGCGGATATTATAATCTCCATGAAGCATCTGTCGCTCCTACGGGGTGGATTCGTAATAAATTACTTAATTTTGCTTACACTCTTGGGGTTAGTCAGGAGGTTAATTTCCTGTGAACCCAACCCTATTGCTTTACCTGAAGAAGCTGATCGAGATAGTGTCGCAACGCCAGATAATTTTGATTAGTAGCATTCATGTTTGGCATGCGCTCCGTTCCCTGATCGTATGGGTTTCTTGGATCTCCTTTGACACTCCAAACAAGGGGCGGAGCACGGGGTAGAAATCATCGAAATCTGGAACTATGTTGGTCTACATGTGTATTTATATCCTACAACACTGTGTACCCAAAATCATGTACTTACCTATAGATGTGAAACTGGTGAACAAAGCCACCCTTGTGAACTTAAATTCATCGTGCAGTGGGACCAAAAACCTTTGAACAGCAGATCTGAATAATAGATGCTGATAAATGTTCTCAAGCAAACAACTCACTCAATCATAGCGTAACTTCCAAAACGATTCATTTCCAGCTGCTGAGTCTCTGGTCCTGACCGAGTAAGGAATTCCCGTAAATAGTTCGTAAAGCGGATATTATAATCTCCATGAAGCATCTGTCGCTCCTACGGGGTGGATTCGTAATAAATTACATAATTTTGCATACACTCTTGGGGTTAGTCAGGTGGTTAAGTAATTATGACAAGGTCGCAATTTCTTCACACTGAAATAGTTGCAGAATTTGTCCGGTATTCGAATTGTCCACTTTGTTCCATAATGTGTGCTGTTCCAAGAGAAGTATGGTATCACAGGGAGTTTATTTCGCACACTGAGATGCTCATCGACGAGCGTTTTCCATTTAGGAGATATCTTCAAGCAATTTGCATTAGTATCATCATTATTCAGCAAGCTAAGGTATAGGTCTAATCGTTATTCTACACAATATATGTAGGGTTCCCTTGTAAGATATTTTTGAACTTCTTATAGCAATTTGAAAATGGAAGCGCCTATACCAATTATCAAGTTTATCGTCGTTAAGTTACGGAAATGCCATAGGGCGTAGTTTCGCATAGTGTCACATTCCAATCTATCTTTGATAATTGCCCGAACAACATGGATGTTAATATTCAGGAGTTCCAGCTCTTCACGTAATGATATCATGAATAACTTACAATTATTATATCATCAGCGTATTTTATAAAATCAGTCAAATTTGGTTGAGAACTTCGAACAACGAACATGCATACATTCGATTGAAACAAAGGCACTCTGAATACTCACTCACAATACTATTTTCACTCACTATTATCACTCTGGATCAGTAGAATAGTATTGGGAAAGGATTGAATGTACAGGAAGGCTACTACAACACGGAAAGTATTTGATATCCAAATGTACAGCAACGTTAAGCAATTTCATAAATCAATATACGGCATAACTCAATAGAAGTTTGATACAGATATGCACTATTTGTTTTTATAACATAACACACGTCTTCTGAGAGATGACAGGTGACGTTTGACAAAATGTTCAAAATGCTCCGATCTCTTCAAGATTATCAGGGTAGATGTCCCTAAGGCCCCATATCTTTTTGTACACACGGTTTCCGCGATTTCTCAAAACTGCCTAAAATCCGGCTCTTGAAATTTCGTAAATTCAAAAATTCATAAAATCCTTCAAAATTGTGATATACTGTCGTTCAAAAAACCAAAGTGACCGCCTCAAGGAGTTGTATAACTTAGATGTTGACACTTTTGGTCAGCGATAAGTCTAAAATATGAAGTTCAAAAAAATCATTGTTGATCATGAAATTTTATCATTTTTTTGTCATCGTGAAAAAAATATCACATTGCACCCTAGGATTTTGACAGAATCGTAATCTACGACCTTTTGTACCCCAGGTGACATTTTTCCAGGAAAATCGAAGATATAATATGTTTCTATTTTTGGCCTCAAACACTACGAACCTCGTGTTTTCAAGCAAAATCTAAATTTACATGATTTCATATTTAAGTAATTATCGCTCGTGGATATCTTTTCTTTCAGTTTTCAATGTTTTCTGACCTATTCATACCGGTTTCCATTGAAAAACCCGAAGATTTCAATACTTCATAAAATCATGAAACCTTAGAAATTTCGTGAAAAATGTGAATTTGTGAAGTATTGAAATCTTCGGGTTTTTTAATGGAAATCGGTATGAGTAGGTCAGAAAACATTGAAAACTGAAAGAAAGGATATCCGCGAACGATAATTACTTAAATCATCATGAAATTTTCGATTTTGCTTGAAAACACGAAGTTTGCCATGTTTGAGGCCAAAAATGGAAACATATTATATCTTCGATTTTCCTGAAAAAAATGTCACCAGGGGCAAAAAAGGTCGTAGATTACGATTCAGTCAAAATCCCAGGGTGCAATGGGATATTTGTTTACACGACGACAAAAAAATGATAAAATTGTTTCAGCAAAAATGGTTTTTTGCACTTTTAATATTTTAGACTGATCGCTACACAAAAAGTGTCAACGGCTAAGTTATACAACTCCTTGAGACGGTCACTTTGTTTTTTTGAACGACAGTTTATCACAATTTTGAAGGATTTTATGAATTTTTGAATTTACGAAATTTCAAGAGCCGGCTTTTAGGCAGTTTTGAGAAATCGCGGAACCGTGTGTACAAAAAGATATGGGGCCTTAGGGACACCTACCCTGATATTCTCGAAGAGATCGGAGCTCTTTGAACATTTTGTCAAATGGGTGCCTCGATTTGATGTAATCTCTCAGAAGACGTGTGATAAGATGTATCATCATAATTAAAAAATAGTGGGTGAGCCCTGGGTCAATCGCAACTACGAATACAGCGGCTGAGAAATTGGCGCTAATGAAGATTGATTTGCACCATATGGCAAACACCCTGCATACTGTAGGAACACGTGGAAGCCGCTTTGCAGGTGATTTTTTATATCGAAAGCTCCATTTGTCGAACAAAAGTACTGTAATATATAATACTTACAACGAAAATACTGTAAATATTAGTGACAACCGCTTTTCATTACATGCTTTTGGTCCGATATATAAGCCTACATATATATTATGCGTGATTTTTTATTACTTCCTTTCCATCTCACACATGCTATTCCTCAGAGTGTGAAACCACTCCTCATTTCATGTTCGCTCTTCCTTTTAAGAGAAAGAGCACACGATAAATGAGGAGTCTGTTAAAGTCTTTGCACATTGCTGATAGCATCAAACCATGTTGTACAATGTCATATTGACAATGCATGAATAGTTTCAGAGGGTTTACTTGAACGTTTCATTTACGACAATTCCACGATGTCTGCGCACAACGAGCTCAATCTTCTCAATCTGAACTCGGATGTCATCCGAACAATCGTCAATGTTGGACTGGAATCAGTGGGCAATATGAGGACGGTAAGAACAGTGTTGTAGATTTAAAAATAAAGTTCATTAATATATATTGGGATATCTTCTCCAGATTTCCCCTCAATGGAACACACATGTCATCGAGCATCTGGCAAATCGTAAAAATCTACCCGTCCTCAACTATTTTTGCTGGAATTTCATCGACAGTGGAGTAAAGGTGGCAATTCGTATACCGGATAGATTTCGACGATATTTCGGTGCTGAGAAATGGGAGTGCAGTCAGAATCCCATATACCTGCAAGACGAATATGTACGTTACTTGATATTTCTTTTAATTTTTAAAAAATGTAATGTGCATATTTTTGCTCATATTTAATATTCAGATCAATTTAATCACTTGGAATGATCAAGATAAAAATAATAAACTAAAAATGATATCGACACACAGTTCAATGATATTTCGTAGAACGTCATGCGTTGATAAACTTGAAATTATTGGAATGAATGATGATAGGAGTCTTACTATTGAGTACAATGCTCTCAAAACTGCGATCAACGAGTTTACTGTCCGTGAACTAACAATCAATTCTTCACAACATTACAGAGACACATATTAAGTTTTTTTTAATATATTTTTTTAGTGTTTGATCTTTCATGATTATTTTAAGATCGATGATGGAAAATCTGACATTCAAATTAATCGAAGACTTCACCTTCGCTCGTTTAATTTTGTTCACCAGATTCTGCACGGCAGGTACACTTTTTCCATATTTACACTTCTTCATCATGTGTTAATCAATTGTGGGGTATTCTATTTTAATATAACGTAATTAGTTTTCAACGACTTCTTGAACATACTCATTCGCTTGCTTCATCGCATTTCTTCGGACGAGCTAGTGTGGAATCTAGAAGAAGATGTTGAAGATATATTCACTCAAGCAGGGAATCATATGGCCTTCTTGATTACCGATTTATCAACAATCATAATCGAATTAACGCGAACCATATGTTGCCACAACTTCAGTCTATTCTTCTCCCACCTCAGGGTATACAGAATTGGGATCGGCCTGGGTCGCATACTCGACAGCTGGGACAATTACTGGTGACTTGCACTAGAAATGCGTGTGCGCAGATGGAGACTCAACTGAATCAGACTCGACAAGTTGTCGCAAACATGAAAGAGGAGTTCCTTCCCTCGGGAGATGTAAAATTTTGTTTGAAAGTGAGCAAGAAGGCGCAAGAGGAAGAAGCTAGTGGATCAAAGAAGATGAGACTCGACGATTAATTGAACCAAGCAATGGTCTGACTCTCTTCGGTTTGCACGCTCTCTCGCCGGTCAGAGAGACGAGAGAGCGCGCAAACTGAAGAGAGTCAGACGATTGCTCATTGAACCCCAATGCATTCATTATTTTCCTTTTTTTCAATTATTGTAATTCTTCCAGCATTGATATGAATAAACTAATTAGCAATTATCGAAGTCATGTGTCAATTATATACATTTTCCCTTCACTACACTTCAGCAGCAAATTATTGAAAGTATTAAAACGTTTCCCACGCTGTAAATCATCCTGCCGCCGAGAACAAGACTTGCGCCGGTAGGGAAATCGCAACGCAGACTTGAGTGAAGATTTCTTGACGGTTGATCGACTCGAGACTGGGAATCCATCCGTGTTACTCATATTTAAGTAGGATATACTATCCGATGTCGGAAGAGAGCGGGCTCAGAGACGATCGCCCATCACGAGCGCCAGAATGGAGAGTATCATCGTGTAATAATATATCACATGTAGTCGGTGAAGCGAAAAGTGCCAGTTCGCGAACAATTTTTTTCAAACCCATTTAAAATCGATCAAATTATAACGTTAAGTTAGTATAGGGACAAGATTACGAATGAACAAGGTCATTTGTCCCAGAGCCGGATTATAGGTATTTCCCGGTTCCAAAACCGGCTATACTGTATTTCAGCTCACAGATGAGCTACAGGGATGGCACGGTGCGCAAAATACGCAAAAAAATCTTTACCGTTGACCACTTTTTGATTGGATGCAAACCAAAAAAGTTTGCACTGTAAAATCAATTTCTGTTCGAAAAATAAATATATTTGGGTATCATGCAGGTGCGTTGCAGGGAATTTTATTGCAGAATATTAAAGAGGAAGTCTACCTACATCTTATATAAAATAATCGTTCAAATCGAAGATGACTCAAATTGCCAAATAGACGATCAACGGTTGCTAACTCGAGGTGGGTAGCACAACATTTAGCCGTATTCGAAATGTGTCGGTCAGTTATGATCAGTTTTGATTATTTTATAGTGTTTTTAAAATATCTACACCCAATTCCACTAAAATAATTGCCAAAATTTAAGTTTTGGAAAAATCTATTTCCTTTTTGGCCGATTTTGGGACCTGAAAAAGTGCGATTATCAAAACGTTATTCCCAATACTTTTTGTGAAGTTTTCAGTACTACTGGTATTCTCTCCAAATTACTTAGAAGTAGCCATCTCTGCAGTCATTCTGTCTAGATAATATCCTCAAAAAATGCGACATCGAAGGGTCGCAAAAAGTTAAAATTCAAATTCCCAATACATTTTGATCGAATCTATAAATTTAAAAATATATTTTGAACATAGAGAAGTTCAAAACGACACTGAACATGTAACAAGAGAGATTCAAAAATTTATTAAAATTTCGAATTTTGAAAAATGAAATATTTGTAAACTATCAATACGATTATAATAAAAGTGTTTTCAGCACAATTCTCAATCGCACTTATTTCTTGTACACAAATAAGAATGGATTGAGCATAACCTGTTGAGAATTCGAATTTTAAATTTTTGCGACCCTTCGATCTCGCATTTTTGGAGGATATTATCTAGACAGAACGAGAGCAGAATTGGCAAATGTGAAGTAATTCAGAGAGAATGCGAGTACTACTGAAAATTTTGCATATAATCTTGGGGATAACTTTTTGAGAATCACGCTTTTTCTGGTCGCAAAATCGGCCAAAATCGAGCAAGTCGGAAATCGATTGTTCCAAAATTTAAATGTTGGCGATTATTTTAGTGGAATAAGGTGTAGATATTTTAAAAACACTCTAACATAATCAAAACTGATCATGACTGACCGAAACATTTCGAATACGGCTAAATGTTGTGCTACCCACCTCTAGTTAGCAACCGTTGATCGTCTATTTGGCAATTTGAGTCATCATCGATTTGAACGATTATTTTATATAAGATGTAGGTAGACTTCTTCTTTAATATTCTGCAATAAAATTCCCTGCAACGCACCTGCATGATACCCAAATATATTTATTGTTCGAACAGAAATTGATTTTTCAGTGCAAACTTTTTTGGTTTGCATCCAATCAAAAAGTGGTCAACGGCAAAGTTGATCGCCGTATTTTTCCGCGTATTTTGCGCACCGAGCCATCCCTGTAGCTCATCTGTGAGCTGAAATACAGTATAGCCGGTTTTGGAACCGGGAAATACCTATAATCGGGCTCTGGGACAAATGACCTTGTTCATTCGTAATCTTGTCCCTATACTAGCTTAACGTTATAATTTGATCGATTTTAAATGTGTTTGAAAAAAATTGCTCGTGGCTTCCTCCACTGACTCGTGATACCTGTGATATGTAAATAATTAGTTAGTATTTTGCAAATCATTGTTCATTATGTGCATTTCATTTTTTAAAAAAAACTGTGATGTGTTACATTTCTGACCTCAATGATTCTGTTGCTCATTCTCAACATATTTCCTTTGATTAGTGTTCCATTCCTGGCAAAGAATACTAAATATTGATAAACAAGTGACAACCGCTCTGTAGTATGATAGCTTCCGCGACGTATTTATTGAAGATACTTGCAAAAGATAAAATTTCGATATTTTGTTTCAATGTCTCACAACGAATATCAACGCATTCATTCGTACCAACCGCTTTTTGTTAGCTGCTCCGACATTCATCCACATTCATTCATCCAGTCAATTAATATAGTCGAGTTTCATATTGCTTATCAAACTCTTCATAAGCTCCGCCGCAGAGTGCAGCTCATGCATATTATGACCCCATCATCGCCTGAGAATTACTGTCTGATGTGATTCATCTATTGTAAATCTATTTCATTAAGTCACCACTCCGAGTTCTCGTCCTCTTCTCTCACGATGTCAGCGCAAGACGAACTGAACCTCATCAACCTGAACCAAGATGTCATCAGAACAATCATCAGCGTGGGAGTGGAATTGGTGGACACTATGAAAATGGTTCTGAATATTTTTATCACTATTCCCTTCGAAACGCCGACACCCCCACCAAATGTACAATATACCGGAAAACTCATGTAGTTGCTAGGTTATTACACTTAAAGAAGGTGTAACACGAATAAGAGATGAGAAGGTAATGCATTCTGATGAGCGTGGTAGATATAGTGTTTCCCCTAACCTCGAACAAATCGTGATCATAGCGCAGTGGGTAACTCTTGCGCGTGAAGCGCAAGCTACGTGGGTTCGAATCCAGCTTGGTGCGATTCGTTGTTGCTGTTTTTCTCATTCATTTCAAATACGCGCGCTTCACCTGCGCTGAGGCCCAATCTTCTCATTCTCATATCTCGTGATAGAGTCATATATGACATATATGTGTCACTTCGGATAAAGTGATTTCTCCTGGGAATTATGTCCTCTAGGACATCCACTATTCTATTTTTCGTACAATCTATTTTTCGTGTTACTCCTTCTTTAAAGTGTTTCCTGATTTCCAGTAGTTCGAGAAGGAAAGACTGAGATTAATGTTTTATGCCGTGACCATGTAAACATTAGTTATCCGCTTGTTTACGTAGCTTATAATTACTTTCTTTATACAGTAGCGGACAAAAGTTTAGCACCAAATTTCAAATGATCATAACTTCTTTCAAAATTGAGATAAAGACTTACGGTTTGGAGCATTCGAGAGATACACCGCAGGGTATTATCGGCATATGGATGATGTGCTGAAACCTAAATGTCGCGGGTTACAACATTAATTTTCCCGGAGCTCTTTCGATTTGATTTGTTTAAACCTCAGCCGAACTGCGCTATAAAGTCAAATCCATTTTGATGAGAGTACCTTCCCCGATGATGGGAATCCACTATCCAGCGTGTTTGGTGCTTCTCGATGAGAATCGGTATATCGATTTTCCGAGATCTCACAAATTTAGTTGTTTGGCTATATCTTCGGAACAAATTGAGCTAAAGGGTCAACATTTCGCAGGTATCATACTGTCGTGTTGGAGCAACATTGTGCCAAGTTTTACAGCGAGCAGACTAAAAATTGCAAAAATCGAAAAAAATTGTTCACCAGTTTTCAGCCATATGAAACCGCTCAATCGGGATTAGCGAAAAATCTGATTTCTTGTCGCTTTATGTAGAAACTATTAGAGAACTACTGTGCGAAATTGCGAGATTAGGCGATTCTTTATACCCATTTTTCAAGTGAATACTCGGCGAGGGTCAGAGTGAAGCGGCTGTTCAGAAGTAGTCGGACTCAACAATCGCATTATCTGATCACGAACATTTCAAGTCAAATCATCTCAATTCAACGATAAATGTGCATAACTTGGTATAAATATGCTACCGTGTTGGTTTAGTGCAAATCTGGCAATGCTCTATTTTTACTCAAACCTCACGAAACTGTTCCTTCACCGACCCTCCCCGAGTATTCACATGCAAAATGGGTAAAAAGAATCTCATAATCTCGCAATTTCGCACAATAGTACTTTGATAGTTTCTACATAAAGTGACAGGAAATCAGATTTTTCGCTGTACCCGATTGGGTGGTTTCATGTGGCTGAAAATTGGTGAACAATTTTTTTCGATTTTTGCAATTTTTAGTCTGCTCGCTGTAAAACTTGGCACAATGTTGCTCCAACACGACAGTATGATACCTGCGAAATGTTGACCCTTTAGCTCAATTTGTTCCGAAGATATGGCCAAACAACTAAATTTGTGAGGTCTCGGAAAATCGATATACCGATTCTCATCGAGAAGCACCAAACACGCTGGATAGTGGATCCGCATCATCGGGGTAGGTACTCTCATCAAAATGAAATTGACTTCATAGCTCAGTTCGGCTGAGGTTTAAAAAAATCAAAACTAAAGAGCACCGGGAAAATTAATGATGTAACCCGCGACATTTAGGTTTCAGCACACCATCCATATACCGATAATACCCTGCGGTGTATCTCTCGAATGCTCCAAACCGTAAGTATTTATCTCAATTTTGAAAGAAGTTATGATTATTTGAAATTTAGTGCTAAACTTTTGTCCGCTACTGTACATTATTCGCAAGCAGCATAGGAGAGGGATAAGGCGTCGGAGATGGGGGGCATTTCGTGTTCGGGCGAGCGTGTGGGTGTGGATTTTGTGGCAGTTCGTGTTACATTCCTACATTTAACAACATATAAACGAGGCACAATTTGCCCGCAACAAAACACGATATATGCAGCCCGTGTTTTGGAGTAACAAAAATACGATAGAGGGGGGAAAGCGATAGCTACAATATTTTATTTGAGTGAATCCATTGAGAATGACCAAAAGTGCAATAGAACCAAAAGGGAGTCGATGTCCCGCAAAAACCGATGCAGAATCAATAATACGTATCAGATATCCCCTCAATGGAATACACTATCTGCTGAACATCTGGCAAATCCCAAACATCTCCCAGTTATCGACTATTTTTGCTGGAATTTTGCCAGTCATGGAGTGAAGATAATGACAATTCGGATTCCGGAGAGATTCCGCAAATATTTCGGAATCAATAAATGGCAGTCAAGTCAGAAATACGACGATGCGCTCAGCGAATATGTAAGACATTTTTGGGTAGAAATATTGTTTTTTTTTTCGAAATCAGAACAACCACCGAGAGGTTCCGAAAAAAAATTCGAATACGGTATTTCCCAAAAAAAACTCAACATTGAAAGAAAAAACACAGAAACGCTTCAAATTTAACTGTTTTTGATTAATTGAATATTAGCCAAATAAATGTGTTCGCAAGGACTCAGAAATCGAATTTTCTTCTGCGACTTTCGGTTGGTTATTCTGATTTTTCAAAATATGCATTATTAAAGTGCATATACATCATCCACTCTTCCCAAGAGAGAATGGAGCCGAATTTGGAGTTCAAGCCGGTGTTCCCCCCCTTGGGAATTGCTGAGTGGCCCCTGAACTATTATTGTTCACAAAAAATCCGATTTCCGGGAAAATCCGATTTCTAGATATCAAATTATCGAAGCTCCCAACGGAGGGTCGGATAGATCGGCATCTTTTACACTAAGAACTATTTCCTTGATACGGTGAAAGCGAATTTTACTTCTGAGTGGCTCCAACTCATTTGTTGAACTATATCGATATGTATAGGTTATTCTGATATGTATTCTGATAATCGATTCTAACAGTGGTATACAAGAGGTCAATTTTCACAAAATGGTTGGGGTCACTCATAAGCCCATTTCGCTTTCACCGTATCCACGAAACAGTTTTCGAAGATAACTGAGGCTAGTATCCGACCCTACGTAGGGAGCTACAAAAAGATTTTGGGGGGTCACTTAGGAATGCCAGGGAGGGGAGGGTACGATTTTCACGACACTGATCACAAGAATGACAAATCTCGCTCGTTTCCCTCTTGAATGATGTGATATTTATTAAGAATAACATATAACTCAGATCAACGTTGTCAATTGGAATGACCAGGATGAAAATCGAAAATTACAAACAATCTCCGATCAAAGCTCTGCGATTTTGCGTAGATCGTCACGAGTTGTGAAATTTGAAATACTTGGGAAATATTGTGATCCAAGTTACTTTGACGAGTACACAACTCTATATAATTCGATCAGAAGATATACATTCGATGAAATTGCCGTAAATGATTCTAAATACAACACAAGTACAGTGTAAGTATTATCTTTTTTAAATATTTACTGAGTTATGTGATATATCTTTCTCAGATCTCTGATGCAAGATCTTCAATTTAAGTACCTTGTAGACTTGGAAGTCGACCGTTTAGTATTGTTCACAGCATTCTATTCAACAGGTAAACGCATTGAATCCATCGTAATTTTCTACTGTTTCTATAAGATGGAAACTACAATGTGGGGGATTTATGCCATATTTTTTAATGCCGTTGCCTGGGTGGATCAAGGGGTCGAAATCATGGCCATTGGATTCGCATTGGATTGGTATTGGTAATGATATTCGCAATACTGTTGAATACCATTACCAATACCGTTTTTCATTACCCATCAACATTAAAAATCGACTAACAATTCGCTGATAGTATTATGTTAGTGTACCATGTTCGGTTGCTGAGAAAGCAATATTTCACGCAAAATCAGTTTATAGCCATATATAAATAAGCAAGTTCGTAAGATCATATCTCGGCCTGTAAAACACCTCTTTGATAAAATGTAAATGTGTGGGGTAACCTAATGTCGATTCGTTACGAAAGTTTGCACTTATCTTCTAGCGACTCAATTCAACCCAAAAATCGTTTATCAGTTTATCATCCATGGTCAATGTCCCGAAGAATTCTTCTTTAAACTTGCTGATTTAGATCTGGCCACAGTTATTTCTATATTTTTACCTAAAAAACCGATTTTGCCCGAAATGGTGTTTTATCATTGACCCGAATATCCTACTGTACACTACCACGATAGTAACATTTGATGGACGATTCGAGTGTTAATCATTCAAGAAAAGTGAAGCCGATATTTGGAATAGGATTAAGCAAATGGGAAAAGTGGAAAACCCCAATCTGATATAATTTTGCCCGCTACTGTAATACTGCATTTTTCATGTTTCAACGCCGTCAGCCCGCTTCTCGTTCGAGTGGTTAATACAAATTGTTCCGTCGAGCTTGTTTGGAATATTGAGGAAGATTCGAATAGTTTTGGCGAGCAAGCCATACAACACTTGAATTTCATGCTAAATCATAACCTCGATAATAATAATAGACGTAACTTGGAAATGGAGTTCCCGAATTTCCAAACGATGATGATGGCGTCAATGCCGCATGATGTTACGTATAGGATGCACAATATGTTCGGACAAAGGCGACGCGGACCGCAAACTCGACAGATGGAACAGCTGCTAGTGAATTGCACTAGAGACGAATGTGCGCAGATGGTGAATCAACTGAATCAAACTGGCCAAGTTGTAGCGACAATGAGAGAGCAGATCATGCCCTCGGGAGATGTTGAGTTTCGCATTATTGTGGTCAAGAAGCAGCAGAATGAAGACTTGGCTTTAGCTTAGACTCGATATGAAATGTGAATTGATCTATTTTTTCACATAATATAAGCTGTACACGTCATTGCAACAATTACTCTCACTGCATTTTTTTAGATTTGTAATTCACTATATCAATCAAGTAACTAATAAATGTTCACAATACTCCCTTCCTTTACATAATACCGGCCGAAATAGTAATCGAACGTATCAAAAAGCTGAATACATTATTAAAGGTATAAAGTACCGATTTTAGTTTAGCGAATACAAATATTATATGCGATTTACGACATAGCTCATCATCGGAGTTCGAGTTTTACGTTACCACGGCTTTTCCTCCATTATATACATTTCCGACCGAGATATGTGCATATATGTATTCGCTAAGTATGCGAGTGAATTGTCAGATCAACAATACGGAACTGCAGTCAGTTTTCATCACAAATAATTTATCACAAAATCAAGTAAACATATCATGAACTTGGAATTCAGAATATTCATAAAACGAATGTGTATCGGAAAAGGAAATCCTTTAAAGGGATCCGGGAGCCTGAAAGTTTATATTTTTAAATTGTTTTCTTTCTTTCTACTGAAATCTACTATTGAAAACATATTATTTCGAAGAAAAAAATAAAAATTAAAAAAAATGTAGGAGTGTAGTAAATTCGCAATGACAATAATTCAACAATTTGAACCGTCGCGTGAGCCTTGGTGAGGTTTCCCACACTTTTTTGACATTTGCCGGTTCTTGGCCCGGTTCTTGGGATAAATTTTCCCTCGCATTTTTTCGCGTTTTCCACTCATTTTTTCGTTGTTTCTTGTCAAATCTGGTTATATTCCGTGGGAAAATCACCCTATTCACCTTTCTCACTATGAATTTAGGCAGGAACACACCTTGTTTAACTTATGGTGCCTAGTTTGCTAGCTGGTTTTTGAGTTTCTTTTGTTTCGCTCGACTTGCGTAATTTATATACTGCTGATTCAACCCGCTATGCAACCACTTCTCGCATGTGCATTCAATTATTCATCCGTTGAATTACCGACTCAAGTTCTTATCTGCGGTGCTCGTTCGCACTGCCGTGTTGGAAGGAACTCACTGAATCGCTTTTTCCACCCAATGACATTCGGCCTGTTTAATCTGTCAGAAATGTGCGAGAAAAAGTTGCGTAAAAAGTTCGCGAACTTCTGATTCTCTCCATTTCGCATGCTCTCTCTCTTTCTCTAACCAGGTCGATGAAAAGTTCACGAACTTTTCGACGAACTGTGTTCGAAAATCATACTTTTCTTTTGTTTTACTTACTTTTATAAACTATTTTTGCTTTTAACTTATGATTTCTTATAATGACAACCTTCCCTTAGCTGGAATAGCTTCAGAATACAGCGTAGTGAAAGTAAACAGGGTTGGAGTATTTTTTTCGAAAATGGGTCACCACTTTCCCCACCCTGTAATGTCAAGCTATTCCATCAGAGGGAAAGTTGTTCTTATACGCAGTCATAAGTTAAGAGCAAAAATAATTGATAAAAATAAGTAAAACAAAAGAAAAGTACGAATTTCGAACGAATTAATGCCGGTTTTTAACGAACTTTTCAAGGAGCTGCGTGAAAAGTTAGAGAAAGGCGAGAGAGCACGCATTCTTGAGAGAGGGAAAAGGAAGTAAACAATCACTGCTTCCTTTTCCCTCTCTCAAGAACGCGTGCTCTCTCGCCTTTCTCTAACTTTTCACGCAGCTCCTTGAAAAGTTCACGAACTTTTCGACGAACTATGTTCGAAATTCGTACTTTTCTTTTGTTTTACTTATTTTTATCAATTATTTTTGCTTTCAACTTATGACTGCTTATAAGAACAACCTTCCCTCTGATGGAATAGCTTGACATTACAGGGTGGGGAAAGTGGTGACCCATTTTCGAAAAAAATACTCCAACCCTGTTTACTTTCACTACGCTGTATTCTGAAGCTATTCCAGCTAAGGGAAGGTTGTCATTATAAGAAGTCATAAGTTAAAAGCAAAAATAGTTTATAAAAATAAGTAAAACAAAAGAAAAGTATGATTTTCGAACATAGTTCGTCGAAAAGTTCGTGAACTTTTCAACGACCTGGTTAGAGAAAGAGAGAGAGTACACGAACAGGAGAGAATCAGAAGTTCGCGAACTTTTTACGCAACTTTTTACGCAACTTTTCTCGCACATTTCTGACAGATTAAACAAGCCGATTGTTTCTCACCATCTTCGCGATATACCAATGCTTTTCATCAATAACATCAATACTAATATAGTCCTTCTTCAATCCCTCCTTTGTCTTGTTTTTGAATCCTCGTTTAATTTCGAACCGTCCACTCATTCGTTCCGTTTCAGCGGTTCGCTGCCGGTCCGTTCGTCGTCAGCAGAGTAGAACGTAGAAGCAAGGATAATGATCGTCAAGGAATAGTAGGTTTTCCGCCACTGTTTTGTCATTTTTATTAATATTTTTTTACACTTATGTAACCGTTCCAGTCGTATCGTCCTTCCGCTGACCGTAGAGGAGTATCAAGTCGGCCCATTGTATTCCGTGGCCGAGGCGAGCAAGGCCGAAACTGGCGGCGGAGAGGGAGTTGAGGTTCGTTTCCCTCTTACTATTCATTTACTAGTCCCAAACGGTATAATTTTGCTACATTTTGTGTTGCGGATAAGTGAGAAATAGAGAAACTCCTCCGCTTTTCCCGTTTTCCAGACTTGGTATTTCGACCACTGCTTCCCATATACGCATTTATCGAGCTCACACCATGTAATTACGCGCCTGCGTTGCTTTTCGGGCTTCTCACGACACCAGGCGTGAGCTTCCAACCAATTATCGATCCCGTGTTGCAGGTGCTGAAAGCGAGCCGTTCGCGAACCACGCATTCTTCAACGGCTCGTACGACCGCGGCCAGTACACGCACAAGATCTACCACCTCTCGAAGGCCAGTGCTAATGAGCCATTAATTATTAAAATTTATTTTTTTAGGTCCCGACGCTGATCCGCAATATCGCGCCCAAGGGCTCGCTGGCGATCCACGAGGAGGCCTGGAACGCCTACCCGTACTGCCGGACCGTGCTAACGAACCCCGACTACATGAAGGACAACTTCCTCCTCAAGGTCGAGACCATCCACCTGTCCGACCGGGGGACGACCGAGAATGTGAGTGAGAATTTGAGGAAACAAGACTATGTTACTAGTGATTTTTCGCTTGTAGTTCTCACATGATACCCACCCACGAGTAATATCTCTGCTTGATACATTATCGTTTACTAGTTACCAATAAGTAAAAACAAATAGCATCGAAAGTAGAGTATAGTATTACTGAAGTCACATGAGAGGTGCAAAGACGCCTTCTGTGTCGTACTTCCATCTCTTGAAAGCGCGGTTCTTTAGTTACCAACAACCTTACACTCGTGATACTGAATGACACGTACATTAACGATTACTAGTTTATATTTAATTGTTAAATTCGAAAATATGCTCGTTTTTTTGACGTTTCATTATATTGTCAGTGTTTAAAATAATATTTAACAGGCGCACAACCTCTCGAAGGAGGAGCTGGCGAAGCGGAGGTCGTCCACATCAACATCACTAACGACAAGGAGTTCCTGGTGGCGGCCGACGTCAAGCCGGAGACGCCCCCCTTCCTGTACCAGTCGAAGAAGTTGGGCAGAGGACCGCTCGTCAATGACTGGAGGAACGGCACGGAGACGGTAAGTGGCTTTACTTTGAATAGCGGGATTCGCTATATCATTTCCTTGAAACTAAAAAGTAGCTAGCGTTATTATTGATGAAACTGGTATCATAAATAGAATCCCGGAGCCGAACCGGTCGAGGGCAACTAGATAAATAGCAAGCAGCTGGTCTGTTTGTCGAATATATCTACTTTTGACGCTCAGATCGGCCTAGTGAATCTGAATTTTTGATTGTGATGGTCCTTCACGAATTCTAAAAGTTGCCAAGCCAATTTGTGATTCTCCAGAAGATTTAAAATGTTTATAATTAAATTATTTAAATATCGAATGTCAGGTGATGTGCGCCTACAAGCTGGTGGCCGTGCACTTCAAATGGTTCGCCTTCCAGCAGATGGTCGAGAGCTTCTCCCACAAACAGTACCCCCCGCTGTTATCAAAGTTCCACAGCGAGGTTTGCGTTTCGGACAGTTCGTTTATGAGTGTTCGTTGAAACGTGAAAGTGGTGGGACGAGCGATCACTTTACGAATGGCATTTTCGAATATTGATTTACGATTAGGCCTCCATAACGTCTCCATTACGATTACGTCTTGTTAATGTACATTCATCATCCATTCACGGCTGCTCGCTCTGGAAAAGGGGATGGACTAATTGCACAAATTGCAGGTGTTCTGCTGGATGGACGACTGGGTGGTATTACGATAGCGGACATCCGCTCGCTCGAGGAAAAGGCGCGTTTATATTTTTGCCTTATTTAATTTAATGCTGATTGAATATGTAATTTTAACGGCGGAATCGAACTGCAAATTGAAAACAGTCAATTTACTGCTCCATGCCATCTACAATCAGTTTCCGGCTTGGTTATTTACCGTATATTGCAGAGTGCCCGGTAGCCACAGCTACATCACTGCGCGCACCTTCACGCACCAAGCGCAACTGCGAACACCGCTGAAGGAGCTGCGAAGCGAGGTTGGTCTCGAATTGGATCAGTTTTCGATAGCACACCATCTCGTCTTACCGTAATATCGAATCAGTTGGCTGGCAAGAAGCCGCAGAAAGGGATCACATCTCATCGCCGCAGCCCTCTACCGACCACTCCCCGACAAGGTACGGTAGGTGTAAAGAAGGATCATTACAAAGTGCTTTTTTATTTGGGATCTGCGTTGTGAATTGGACGTTGTGAAAAGAATAAATATTATCCCTTCAGATGACCAAGTCAATGATCGACAAGGTGTCGGTGCGCATCGTCGAGCCCGTGCTTTGGATCTCCTACTAATATCCGGTGAGGGCACTTTCCTAGAAGCTTACCAAACCCCGCCCCTTCCACCCCTTTCTCGTGATAAGGCTACTTAAGGCCTGGCATAAATTGCTTGGGCATCTGCTGACACTTCTTAGGTTTGGATTTTGGCTGCTGAAGTTTAGGTACTCGGCCACGCCTCTAAAGGTGGAGGGGGGAGGGGGTGGAGCTCTGTAAGGTTCTAGAAAAGTGAGTTAGGATTGTGACCCGGGGAACTGATCTTCCTTCCCCACGTAACTACCGTAGTATACATAGTTCTCGATTGCAGTCGCGCCTGTGTTCGAACGCCTGCTGAGTGATGTACTGGACGCGCTGGACGCTGATCGCATTGAGCCGATTGATTGGGCCGAGGCTCGACTGGGACCCGAGTCTGCTCATGGAGACGACTCACTGGGACGGCATCAAGGTAGGTCAAGGAATGAACTGGTTAACGATTGGCTACAGTACGCCATATTTATCGATCGATATCAGGTCTTCCCCGGCGGACTGGAGGACTGCGAGAAGATGCTCGAGTACGGTCAATCCATGTTCGGCGTCGACCCGATATTATTTGCTTGAAATGTTTCACTGTTTTGTGGTTCTCCATCGTTCAAGTTTCTTGTTTTCATAATTGAATAAATGTTTCGAATGATATTTGTTGTACGTACTCCAGATATTCCCGACTGAGTCCGACAAGGCGATGGAAGAAGTAGATCATATATTACATCTGCCATCGCTTCTACCGTAGGAGCTGGCTCGGGCTGGAATGTTAATCAGTCATGCATCTTTATGCGTGTATTATTGCCTCCTCGTGGCTTATATATTATTCAGATTACCTCCTCAGGGCATAAGCATACGATTGTAATGTATTTTGGAAGTAATTAGTGTTGTCCAGTACCTGTACACAGCCCCTCTAGAGTCTCCCCTCCCCCTTCTTACAATGCTAAAAATGCGTAGTGGAGCAAAGGATTTTATATCGATTCAGAATTGGATTATACAACCTAAAGGCCCTTCTAACGACGAAAGTAAGTCTAATAAGCGAAATACAATATGACTCACGGTCCAGGTAGTTTCTCCATACGAAGTCGGGGTGGCGAGCAATTTTCGCTATCCCCCCGGGTTGACTCGTCGTTAGCATACTCTTCGAGTAACTTGAACTCATCCTCGCGAATGTTCGGGCGCACTAACCATTCCCTTCCCATCGCGGCAACGTCGCGAATTGTCCGGCATACGTGGAATCATAGCGGGCAAGCGGAGCAGCGAACCATAGCCATGTACTGATAGCAAATGCAAGCAATAAAAGTGCGATTAGAAGAACTATGAAGCAACTAGAAAACGCTCGTTCGCTATTCAATAGGGGCAGATTACTTCACTAACCGCATTATACATGACCGAGCTCTTTTCTTATGCAAATCAGGCCATAAAACAGTGAAATACAGCATAAATAACCGAAAAAAAGAAAAAGAAAGCAAAGAAACTGCCGAAGAAGACGGCCGAGCAGCCTGTCTGAAAACCGATAATCAAGATGCTTCCAATACAGTAATTTTAATTTATATTTTTTGAATTTTTTGAAACGTCGAATTTACACGCTACCACAGTAATACACTATATATTTAATTATTTATTATTATTATTTAAATATATATTTTTTAAATTTTTTTAGGTTATTGCATTCAACTAAGGGGTCGATGAGACGCAATTTAAGGCACACTTGATTTTTGATGTCCGGATCCCTTTAACAGACAACCATACAATCATACAGTGTTACCAAAAACTAAGTGCGAAAGGTTAGCTTATATCCGCAAAATAGTTAATTTTTACTTTCGATGATATCTGGTGTAGGTATACAGTGCTGGCGCGAAAGTAATGGACGCGCGTTTAAACACATGTACTTTCACCAGTCATAAAATAATATACTATCTTTTTTTTGCTACATTTTCCTTCATTTCTAATATTTATATCACCAATAAATAGTTATATTTTTTTCAGAAAATGTTCATTCATATTCGCGATTTTTCTCAATTTACCACAGCCAATATCTGCAAGTTCTTCGACGATAAGCATTTCCTACAGCTGAGAGAGGTAGTCTGCAATGTTATTTTAGGCAATTATGGGTCCCATCCTCACCTGTGCACTATTGCCGGATGTGATACATAATTTATTAATTAAATTAAATCGTTAATTAATTAATTAATAGGTCTAGAAACGGTGCATATGCTTGCAACCAAATGCCTATCTTTGGATTCCATCTTTTTTTTGTTTCCATTTGAAGGTGTCAAAGAGGGCAAATGAAGATTTCAAGTGTCATCTGAGCCAGAGACGAGTGGAGATCTATGACATATGCGCGACTGCTCCCATACCTGATGAGAACGTGGATGATGACGACGACAGTGCGGTAATGGGAAGTGGCGGACGAGAACTATTACGTAATGCCGCCTTTGATATACCAAAGGCGGCATGAAGCCATAGTTCTTATCGGTCCTAACGCCTGGGAGGGGGCGCACAAAAGCGACAAACCGAAAACAACCCCATCTATAGCTCAGCATCATCATGACCTCATTCAGTTTCTGGGACCAGTTTTACCTCCTTGTGTCAGACAATTGTAAAAAAATATACAAGCTGTCTCAACATGATGCTCAAGCATATCCCTGTCATCGTCAAATAATAGTAAGATATAGTAGATCATTTTAGAAAGAAATTATGTGCCGAGGATACTAAGGACTCAAATATTTAGATACAGTAGTTTAGGTGGTAGTGCAATACAGATTAAGCACGCTACTCCCAAGAAATATAATAGGCCGACTCTCAAAAGAATATGATTTATTTTTGCAATCCCTCTCTCATTCCCGTATTTTGCTTTAGACCGGGTAGTGCTCGTATTAAGCGAGGGAAATGCAGTGGTTCGTTATCCCTCACTACTCTACATAATGCGCAACTCTATCCTTTCCCTCCCTCCTCCTCACCTCTCGACAGCCCATTAAAATTAGAGAGCACTGCGAAACGATTACACGCGAGTTCACTGCACCATCCTCAACTGTCCTCGTGATATCCCAATTATTGTTACATTTTTACTTACCCATTCCATGTTATATAGCCCAGATTTTTTTATTCAGACATTGGACATTTTTAGGAAATTGATTGTGAAGCAGAAGTGCATTTTTGTTGCGAATCTCGCATTTTCTTGTATGTATTAGGTTGTAACATAAGTTTTGTCGCATTTCGGAGGTTCACAATATTTCCATGAAGGATACTTCTCAAACATTATCAATGCCTGACCTCCTAGTATATGTTTGGGGTGTTCATGCACATTCAAACCATAGGGTAGAGCTGAACTGCGCACGCTGGCTATGCGAAAAATATTAATATGAACTGATTTAAATTTGGTGCAGATTTTATTAATTCGTGTGATCGGGTGCTAGTTCGCAGAGATGAATAATGAACCAAACTTCTACTGCATGGTGATTTGCCCCGTCAATTCTCTTTCAAAATATATGCCAGATATGGTGCTAGGTTGAACGGAACCAAAGATATACTTCACGGAGTGAAAGGTTAGCCGCTGATTCGTAGCCAACTTGACCAACTCTTCTGAAACCAGATTTACAACAACAGTGACTAACATAAGTGCGTTCCAATTACCACTCATGGAGCTCTAATTTATCATTAAACATGTGAGAGAAAGAACACTCTACTTGTTGGAAATTTCAATTTTCATTAATTCAATTCGCGCACAATTTTACCAAAAAATGCAAGTTTAGGTGTTTCGAATTAAAGATTGTCATTCAAAAGCTATTTATTTCCAAAATTATCCGAAGTAGATAATGGTAAGGGAAGGGTTGATGGTTCGGATGGACACAATAAATCAAATATTGAACATGTGTGTGAGGTAGGAATATGAACAAAGTGTCAATGTCAGTAGTTTCATTTACATACCATCGTTCTGAATGGAGCCACTTATCTCAACAGAGCCCAATCTACCCCAAACTTTGTCTGTATACTGACCACTTTGGGTGAACTATATTCCACCACTATTTGGATCTGGATATCTATTGAGAAGAAAATTCGGCTTGCGAAAGTTTTCGCGGCCGTCACCAACCATCCACATTATACAAATTCGTCTACATTTCGAGAACGATTTTCGTTTGTCATTATCCGTGAGTGGTTCAAAATTATGCCCATATGTAGTACTTTACGCAAATCACACTAAATCGGCATAATTTCTCCTTTTCAAGAAGAGCTGATGCGTGAAAATGATTAATAATCCTGATCTCAGTACAACTTTGTTTGACTAATGTGCCTCCTCAACTGCCTTGACAGGACTGAAGTAAAGAGCGTAAGAAAGGGTACGAAGGCCCTCACTGATGATTAATAACGAAATTGAGATTAAACTAATTCGAAGAATTTCTGAGGTTAGAATGCATAAGAGATTGGACGCGACAAAACTTATGTTACAGCCTGATATATTATACTGCAACATCAACACTCGGGATTTCCAAGCTCGATCCAAAGGTGTGCATGCATTTGCCATACAACTGTATCAGTTTTAATGTATGTTTAATTTACAAATTGTCTGAATTTCAGTATCCCATGGTAGCTGCCAGTTTGACTAACTTCTTCGAGATAATGAATCGAACGATTCCAAACACTATTTTTCGCAGTATACACCTTGAGTACGATAAGGATGTTATGATCCTTATTCTCTCGAAATTCTTCGAAAATGGAAAACACATTCCATCAATCACTCTGCATACGTCTTACTCAAACTATAACCAGTTGTAAGATCAATTAACTAATGGGTCGAGTTTGTAAATGAAAAAAAAGTGATCTGGAAATATCCCAGAGAAACGATAAACTAAATAGGCTATTCTTATCGATATCATTTCTGAGCGAAAAAAGTAGTTTAATATTTAAAGCCAACCTTCACTCGACTTGATCAAATCAACGAAACCGGATTCAGTCGCCTATACAATAGGAGAACTTACAGAAGGTTCGACAAATCATTACAACATATTTATTGATTAAGATACATAATAACTGAAATCTCTACAAATGAGTTACATAATATTAATTGAAAACAAGTGTTCAGACTCTTTCACGTTTCTCCTTGAACTAGCAGACATAACAAATGAGTTGTATATTTACTTGGATGAATTCAAGCAACAGATCCAGCTGTCTTTCATTCATAAATTACTCAGTAGTAAATGCAAGAAACTATCGATTTTTCTGTTTCGAAACTCCTATGTTTCCACGAACAGCTCTGGAGCAGCTTGTTGAGGTAAACGTGTATACATGATTATTTCATGCTGTTTTTGTTTTGTTATTCCCTTCTCTTGTATTTATTTTTTGCATACAAAGAGTTTGGTATTGACATTTTTTCATCACTTTCATCATACAAATATTAAAATTCAATTCTTTACATCGATTGATTCTTACTTGATGGATATTCAAATCGGAAATTACCGAGTGAGAATGGGAAGTCCTGACGAAGGTGTTCAAATCGCACACATTGAACTTCCTATCGACATTATATATTAGGTTGTAACATAAGTTTTGTCGCATTTCGGAGGTTCACAATATTTCCATGAAGGATACTTCTCAAACATTATCAATGCCTGACCTCCTAGTATATGTTTGGGGTGTTCATGCACATTCAAACCATAGGGTAGAGCTGAACTGCGCACGCTGGCTATGCGAAAAATATTAATATGAACTGATTTAAATTTGGTGCAGATTTTATTAATTCGTTTGATCGGGTGCTAGTTCGCAGAGATGAATAATGAACCAAACTTCTACAGCATGGTGATATACCCCGTCAATGCTCTTTCAAAATATACGCCAGATATGGTGCTATGTTGAGCGGAACCAAAGATATACTTCACTGAGTGTAAGGTTAGCCGCTGATTCGTAGCCAACTTGACCAACTCTTCTGAATCCAGAATTGCAACAACAGTGACTAACATAAGTGCGTTCAATTACCACTCATGGAGGTATAATTTATCATTAAACAAGTGAGAGAAAGAACACTCCACTTGTGGGAAATTTGAATTTTTATTAATTCAATTCGCGCACAATTTTACCAAAATTTGCAAGTTTAGGTGTTTCGAATTAAAGATTGTCATTCAAAAGCTATTTATTTCCAAACTTATGTAGATACTAGTAAGGGAAGGGTTTATGGTTCGGATGGACACAACAAATCAGATATTGAACATGTGTGCGAGGTAGGAATATGAACAAAGTGCCGATTTCAATAGTTTAATTTACATACCATCGTTCTGAATGGAGCCACTTATCTCAACAGAACCCAATCTACCCCAAACTTTGTCTGCACACTGACCACTTTGGGTGAACTATATTCTACCACTATTTGGATCTGGATATCTACTGAGAAGAAAATTCGGCTTGCGAAAGTTTTCGCGACCGTCACCAACCATCCACATTATACAAACTCGTCTACATTTCTAGAACGATTTTCGTTTGTCATTATCCGTGAGTGGTTCAAAATTATGCACATATGTAGTACTTTACGCAAATCACACAAAATCGGCATAATTTACCCTTTTCAAGAAGAGCTGATGCGTGAAAATGATTTCTAATCCTTATCTCAGTACAACTTTGTCTGACTAATGTGCCTCCTCAACTGCCTTGACAGGACTGAAGTAAAGCGCGTAAGAAAGAGTACGAAGGCCCTCACTGATGATGAATAACGAAATTGAGATTAAATTAATTCGAAGAATTTCTGAGGTTAAAATGCATAAGAGATTGGACGCGACAAAACTTATGTTACAACCTGATAATAATTTATATTTCAATTGCGAATAACACTTTTTCCACAGAGTTGTTTCCTAAAACAATGATTTCAAATACTTTTAATTGCTATTTTTTAAACTGTTTCGATATCCATTTGTATCGGCTATATCTGAATAAGCGTGGCCGTAAAAAATCTGTCTTAATAAACGGGGCCGTTGAAAAAAATTGTCTGAATAAACGGGGCCGTAAAAAAATCTATCTGAGTAAACGCCGGCCGTAAATTTTAGTGGCGGGGCCGTATGTCGGCCCCCGGGGCCGTATTTTTTTCTTTCTAAAAGGAGTCTTAGTGAATAGTAGTGATGTTATTCGCGAGCGCTCGTCGCTCGACCGATAATTTTAGAAAATCGCTCGAGCGAGAGCGGCGCTCGAGTGATTTTGTCATTATTTCTTCAAGTTGCATTGATTAAAATCGCTCGAATTCATCGCTCGAGCGCCGCTCTCGCTCGAGCGACTCCCAGAAATAATCGCTCGAGCAGCGCTCGAGAGCAACGCTCGAGCGAACAACAGTAGTGAATAGAGATGATACAATTTCTGGATGTATATCTTGGCTTCCTCCCTCCTCTGCCCATAGAAGGCGCTCTTGGTGGCTTGACAATAGGCGTTGCAGGGGTAACAGGAGCAGTCATAGACTGGATTATCGTAGAGTGTCGCCTTGTGGGAACGGCAGCCGATGCGGGTGTTGGTACAGGGAGGAGGAAGTATTGGGCGATGGGGGAGAGTAGGTCCGGGATTTTGGACTGGATTGCATCAAGAAGCAAGGCTCATGGCGTAAGCGGCAAAACGAACGGTGTACTAGACGCTCAGGAGCGCTGAGAAACGTTTTCAGCTTAAAAAATCAGCAAAAAAACAAGTATTACATATAAATGACGAAATATTACGTAAGATGACGAAATATTACGTCATAATGACGAATTGTTTCTGTTGGTCTGATGTCCAATGTTGCCTCAAAGGTCACCTTCCCTGAACTATACTGACCATTTTATGTAAGCTATGATAACCAGACACGTTATTGCATCATAACTATGAAATTACATCATTTCTGTACAATATGACTCATTTTTGCATGACAAATTTACGACCCCGTTATCCAATTTTTCGGCCCCGCGGGGTCGATCAAAATTTATAAAACAACGGAACATATGCGAGCCGCATTTGTAATGTACACTCTAACTTCAGTGGTGAAATGAGTCTTACGGAGAATATGCCTATCAGATGTAGTTGATTCGTATTCATTTATTCTTTCTAAAATAAAGAAAACAACGATCCTTGTAATACGAATAATAAACATGCGAATTATATCGATGCATATAATGGATGGGGACTATGAAGATTCCGGTCGATCAGCGAGAGTACATAACATATAGAGACCGCGGTATCGCTGCTCGAACTCTACTAGCATCTAGCAGAAATGATGTCCTACACTCCTCGGAAAGTGAACTGAAAAATCGGCTCATAATGATGATTTGTTTCTTCGAAATATTCAGAATTATTCACCATCGCGCCTCTGACATTCATTCCCCCGTTGGGTTGCCAACTGGCTCTCATCATATTCGACGAATTGGTGCGGAACGTCAAACCGATGCTTGCACCAGTCAGACTGAAAACTCATTTTGAAATTATTGATTGTGCAATAAAAAAACAAGACTTAAACTAAAAAGAAGAAGATATTACAAACTTTGCAATCTTATTGCCTCCGAACGAGCCTTCCTCAATGATGAAGTGATCACAACACGTATTCGCCTCGAGAACGAGCACCTGAATTAAACAGAAAATTTTAGAAAAATGTTTTGAATATTTTTTTAAAGAAAAAGTTCATTGCAAAAGGTTGCTATTAGGTTGGTGAGAAAGTAATGCTAGATTTTGATCATGGTTTTTGAACTCCCATAAAATCCTTTTCGTTAACGATCTTAAGCTAGCTCGATAGCATATATTAGGAGTTGACTTGGCCAATGTACGCACATGTTCGAGTCGCATAATGCTTTTTGGGTATCACGGAAAATGAAGTTTTGTCAAATGTGAAATTTCCGCACTTCTC
This sequence comes from Pristionchus mayeri, assembly GCA_036245805.1. Taxonomy (NCBI): domain Eukaryota; kingdom Metazoa; phylum Nematoda; class Chromadorea; order Rhabditida; family Neodiplogasteridae; genus Pristionchus; species Pristionchus mayeri. The sequence continues at coordinate 3,470,933 of BTRK01000002.1, read as the reverse complement.
GAAAAAAAATTTTTGGCTCTCGTATTGTGAAGGAAAAAATAGTCGTTCATTCTTACATAGTGAACTGTGACGCCCATATGCAGTTCTTTCGAAAAAGGGTATATGGCCGTTCAAGCCTCAATATAGCACGATTAACACACCATTGAATCCAACCCTGGCCAAGGTAATACTTCACAAATGATAAAAATTCCTGCTTCGAGGATTATTAAGACTGGCGTACGTGCGCTTGTATTGTTCACTATGTTGCTACATATTGCGTTAAAATATTTTAACTGATGCCTTTTCTACTTCTAGAAAAAAATAAATTTTCATTATCGTTGAATTAAGATCAACATAGTCAAAATGTTGACTGTTGGTGTACGGTGAATGAATGCATTTTCTCACAATGGAGTAAACCCCTGACCTAGCCCTGCCGAATACTGATATATAAAGAGTAGCTTTAACAGTTAACCACAAAAGTTGCGGCTTTTCACATATGCTGGAAACAGAGAGAGTTTTGAAATATTCGAATTTCGATGATCGAATTTCATTGTCAGGATGATCAATTGTACATGTTCTTGGTAGAAGTATTGCATGCCCTCATTAATATATTTTTAAGTTAACAGTGGAAGGTGCTTTTCATTTTACTATTTTTGAAATCGATACATCAATTGTTACGGATACACGGCAAAAACAAGCACATTGATTGATGTTCAGGCATTGTCAAGTTCACAAATAAGTGTATTTTTAAAAGACCTTTCGCAGCAGACCTGATCCAAATGTTGTATTGTGATATACTTATGTCGCACTTTGCGGCTGTGGCATAATATTTTCCCTATCACAGCGCTCCATGGATTGCTGGGCAAAAACGTAATCAGGTCCAATCTCTGTTGATGTACCTTTGTCATAATTCTGTGACCTCAATGCAAATTGGATAGGCTTGGACCAATGTGCGATAGAAAGAGTATCAATGCACTCAACGAGCATGAATAACAATATGATAATCAGGCGTACGCAAAAGACGGGGGAATCAGATAATCACAAATTTGAAAATCTATCATTACTTTCTCACCAACCTGATGCATATGTCAGCGTGCAATAACAAAAGTCGAATTTCAATACTCAAACCTCGATTTCGACCAATTTTCCAGATTGAACTTTCAGGAAGAAATCGCAGAATGTCGAGGCGTCCACAGGGTATCCGGGCGTGCGAACCTTTCAAGGTAAATTGAAATGTATGAAACATGAATGGGATGAACAAAATATTCCACAAAGCACCCACTATGTCTCCCTCCTTGATGCTCGCTCCCAGACAAGTTTGTGGTGGCGAATCGGTGTACGCTATGAAGCTTGGATCATTCTCAATATGCCAGATTCACCAACGTTTCCACGAGCACACGAATGGAAGCTTGGCTGAGCAATCATTGTTCGCCCATTGCCCTTTGGAGTCAGCCGTTTCCATTACCAGACAGTCGCCGTAACCGTTGATTGGGAATCCTAAAAAAATGTCATTTCAGAGAAATGACATTTTTTCCATACCTGGGATGTAGTGTGTATAATTCCAATCGGAGCCGTCAATCCATGCGAAATTGTTGCCTTTTCCAGCAATTGTCGCTCCCAACGATAGTCCGTCCACATATCCTCGCGAAACTGCGAGACGCCGAATGTATGTATTCTCCTAAAATGTGAAATATTTGATTACACCCTAAGTTTATCATTGAGATCATTCTAACCTGATCACTGTGGATAGAGGCAAGATTGGCCAATACTTTTGCACGTATTCTGGGCGTCAGACTAGTGTTGAGCGTCTTTAAACACCTTTCAAACACATTTTGGCAATTTCAATACTCCATCCAAACCTGGTAGCACTTCGAATCTGATTCCTCAAATTCTAAGCAGTCATTCTCATGAATCTCAGGCTTTTTTTTAATTCAGTGACACAATGAATATCATAATTGACGGTGGCTTCTCCAGTGTCTTTAAAGAATGAGTTGTGGAATTACTTAGTGCCATTCAAATGAAATTTGTTGTTGTGGAATTCAAAATAGTTTAGAATTGTAAGGATGGGACATTACTCGTTTGGGAATGGTTTCTGAATTTGGGAAATAACAATACTTTTTTTCTGAATGTGGGAAATAACAACACTTGGTCGAGAGACACTCACAGTGATACCAATATCCTTCGTGAATTGTGTTAGCATCTCGTCGATTGTAATACCATTCACCGTTAGGAGTACACGGTTGATTGAGATCTGAAATATGCATAAATATTTATTAATGCAACTTTTTCATTCTTACCAGGGGTGTGCAAAAAGTTTCCCGCACTCCTCATTTCCCGTGCTCTCTCGCCAGGCAGAGCGGCGAGAGAGCATGTGAAATGAGTGAGGAGTGCGGGAAACTTTTTGCACACCCCTGATTCTTACGCCCGCTAAATCCAGGAGGTCTATAGTCGACAGGCGATCCATCTGCCCAAATCCACTCGTTCGAAGTGGCGTTGCATACAATTCCTAGAACAATAATCATAAGATGCTTCGACTTGTATAACCGATAACGATGTCATCACTGGAAGAAGAGTCTTGGGCAGGATATTTACTCCAATACTTATTATCCTGAAATTTGGATGTACAATATACAATGTTTGCTAAATACCTCAGAATTCTTGATTATCGGAGGATAGCCATTGAATCCACTACAAATCTCCACATGTTTGTCAGTTACCTAAACTTTCAAAACATGACAAACAATTTCCACGGGCTTATATGAGCATCAAACATGGCTCCACCTGTGCAATTCCGGCGTCGTGCCAGCTTGCACCACAAATTTGTGGCAGTACACTAGGTGGAACTACAGGTCGGTTTAGCCCCGTTTCGAAACGACTGTTGCTGTTCGACTCTCTTTTCGAAACATGCCGGACAAGCGAAAGGCTCATTTTGTGATAAACCTGAATTCGGACCTCGTTTTCTCTACATTTCAGTTGTTGAACGAATCCTCGACATTCACCATTGTCAACGTCGAAACCATCAGGACAGATGTACTGATAAATTTCTGGAAATTATTTTTTTTTGTTACATATTTGGTATTAAATTTACCTGGATTCGTAGTTGGCATGGTATCTTCCGGTATGTAAGCACTGGAAATAATATTGAAAAACTAAACATATTAAAATAAACATACAAATATACATATTAAAATAATCATACCCGATGCATCCGAGCGTTGTAGCTAAAATGCAGCATGTCGACGACAAAGACCAGGTCATCATCTAATATTCGAATTAGTTTTACTATGACAAATATCTACGTACAATCAAATGCTGAAGGAGAAAATTGAGAAAGACTACGGGATTAAACCGAGTGTGTGAGTGATAACGCTTTCATCTAAGACTAGCATTCCCTTATCGCCGCCCCATACCTATATTTGCCCTTTTTATTCCCGAACTATGGTGATTAGAGAAATGTAAGGCACGCACACGAGAAATTTCGTTAGTGAAAAGAAGACATGCCAGACAAGTACAATTCTTCGACATTTTTATTGGTATTAATAGCTGAATCTGACAAAACAGAGTGGATGACAATTGCCAAAACATTTCAAGTGGATGAAGTGATATTGGCAAATATCAGCATGAAAATTATCAGTACGAAAATGGATTGGTCCAACCAACATTATCGGTATAAACGGTTTCGATGGTGAAATGACAGTTCTTCTCAAGCACGACCTTTCTCTGAGAAGCTGAGAATTCGCGCCCAAAGAATCTCACGGCCTCTTCATTGTACGGAATGGAGTCGGGATCACAGTGAAAACTGAAATTTTGAAAATTTATTGGGCATTCTTTTAGCAACGTCCAATATGTTCATTCCTCCAATATATTAATTAAATTTCAGATGCAGTACCTGAGATTGTGCTCCGGTCGCCAATCCCATCGGCCGCAGCACGACTTGTACGATTGTACGCTAATCGATGCTCTTCTCGAGGTGTGAAATAGGAAATGTGATTCGTCATCCCATGTTAGACGCCAATCGCGTTGAAGATGGTAGATGAGCTCATCGGTAAAGGAAACCTGCAACACGCATGCCGAAGAATCAGACATATTGAAATATTGGCATGTTTCTGCATTGGGAATACGCATACATCGGTTAATATTTCCACGAGCTTCATGCCATCGGCATTGGAGCAAATCTGACATGGTTCATATTTGGATATGAAGGCATCCAAAGTACGCATACTTCAAGAACGTCCAGGATTTGCTCGACGGTGTCCGGTGACAGTCCGAGTCGTGTTATTCTTGAGTTATCGACGAGTTTCATCAGCAGCTCCCCGTTAACGGGGAAACAATTCAGCATAGTGCAAGGCTAGCAATAGGTTTTTATAAAATTATGTTAGAATAAGTATTATTGAAAAAAAGGAAATATAGGTAAACGATATGGTACTTCCCGTCTTCGAGACTGGCCAGGCGGGATAACATTGATAGACAAGTGTCACGGCCAGTGCCTACATTGGGATAATTGCCAATTAACATTTTCAACTCACTCCATTATCGTCCTCAGCCGTACATCCCTCCCAGTTGATCGATATCTGATCCGTTTTCCCAATTCCATGAATCATTAGTCTGATGCTCGGAAAGAGTGAGTGATTGCAAGAGACAAACTGGAGAGTTACAGGAACGAGAGATAGATCTCGATCGTGGAGTAAACTTCGAGCTGTCCTGAAAATGTTAATTGCATTTGAAATGATTTTATTACAAAAAATCGTATTTCCTCACTCAATCACTGGTTCCGTCTTTGCGTTTACGATAAGTAAATTTACTCTTTCGTTTAGCAAATTCCGATAGAGACCCGTGTGCAAATTCCCTGCTGCTTCAGACATTTCCTTTAGCTGAACATATATACTATAAACATAATAAAGACGAGATGATGCTGGTACCGTTAACGGCGAATCTTGGAGACCGTATCTTTCATGAATTTTGGCAATTGACGGATGTTCGGGATTTTTAAGTTCTCTAAAAATACTTTTTATTGCTACGTCGTCCGTCCTCATCATTCCTCCGTCCTTCCTATTTGGAGAAATATGACCATGGAATTTCGCACTTATCTCTCCTTCTCCTTTCCTGCGCTCGGAACATTGCTAAGCGTTGCTGTCTACTCGACAGTGCCATTGCGCTGCGTGTTCGAGCGGATTGTGATTTCATCTGAAATCAATATTATTTAAATCATGTGTCCAAGCCATGAAGTTTGAATAAATTGATTCATTGATTGATTGTTCGATTTCATCTGAAATCAATATTCAGAGTTCCATTAAATAACCTCAGAAGAATTTCAGAACATGTCGCTCACAGCATTAAATGATTCTTTGGATTGATCATTTCGGGCTCGTTCTTTTGCGAGATCCGCCTCTGCATCTGGAAAAGTTTACATCTTGAAGGTGAAAATGAAAAAAAACTGTGTGTAGTGTAATTGAATCAAATTCACAAAATCATTAGCAATATTTATCGATTCAAATATGCTAATCAACAATCAATCATCATCATCCTCAGAATCTAGGAACTTGTCCATTGTCGTGGTTTTATCTCGCAATGGCTTGATGTAGCGATGAATAAATTCGCGCAAGAGCCTATCGTTTACGACACACTTGATTCTTTCCGCATCGACACTGGAAGGTCTTATTACGAACACATAAGCGAGAAGCGAAAAATTCCTTACGACATGCGATTTTACAGTAGTCGAGGGACGACTACGCGTGATTCGGTGACACCGACTGGAGCTAGGAAGACAAGAAACTACGAATATTAATAGAAAACCCACTTGCTAGCCCATTCCAGCCAATCGGGGTCGAGAATTGTCTCGCGCGCTTCCCTCTCGTGGCTGCCTGTCGGACGTCGAGCAAGCTCTTTTCTGTTTCGAAGAATTCGAAAAAAAATGAATAGTTTGCACTTACAGTTTACTATTTGGAGATCGCCTACACTCCTGTTTGAACCGTCTCCAATTATTTTTAATCATTTTGGTCTGTGTGTTGAGTATGTTCCCAGCTTTCTCATTCAGCACACCGGCCGCTTTCTTCGCGGCTTCCGCGTCTTAAATAGACGAAAATGGGACAAAAAAATAGCAAAAATCGAGAAAAAACATAGCGGGTAATGAAAATCGCTGCTTAAAGAGGCAGTTCAAATCATGCGAATATTCCTCGATGCAATACCTTCGCGAAGCTTTCGCTCAGTAGCTCCGGCATCTTTGACGCCTTGAATGCAGCCTTCTTCGTCTACTTTGGCACTCCATCGAGCGCACTCCTCTTTCCAAACCTGTCACATTTAATTCATCGATATTTTTAAAATTCTACAACACCAAATTTGACTAACTTCTTCACTCAATTCACTGATTTCCTCTTCTACGCCCATCAGAAACTCAGAAATTGCTGCCATAGATGGTCGATTGTTTGCCTTTTCGGACCAACATTTTTGCAATAAGTTTCCCAGCGATTCAATCTCACATTCGGGAATTGTTGACCCTTTCTAAAGAATTGACTACTGAGTGTAATTTAACTCATCAAGTTGGCTGATCATACCGTTTCCCAATAGCGTATAGTAGAGCTGCATCAGGAATGTTTTCGTACGGTTTTCGTCCACTGATCATTTCCCAGAAGACAACTCCGAAAGACCAGATGTCGATCTATAAATTTTAAAAAATGTTTGTAAATTACTGAAAAATTACCTTTTCTGTGCATTTCTCGTTCTTGATCAACTCCGGCGCCATGTAGGGACGAGTTCCGATGACTGTGATTAATTCACTAAATATATCGGGTTCAGGGAAAAAATGGATGAAACTGCGACCTTTCTTCCGCGAAATTTCGAGCAATGCCAAAATCACAGAGCTTTGGAGTGCCCTCAGTAGATATCAAAATACTGAAAATAAGTGTATTTAACTTCAGAATGTACGTTACACCCCCCCCCACTTTTCTGGTTTTAAATCTCGATGGAGCGTATCTCGTTTGTGTAAGTAATAAACTCCGGCTGCAATTTCTTTTGAATAGCGCGAGAAATCAGAAATGCCTAAAAATAAACAAATATATTCATTATTAATGTAAAAATCATGATATTACCAAATGGATGCCTTTCCAATGAACTCCGCAGTGATGTTTTGCAAAATTCGAGAAGAAGTACTGTAGTACCGTTAAATAAAGCTTGACCGCTGCAAATAAGGTCAGTTTCTGATCACAAAATCAAGCATCCAACATTGAGAAAGAGAAATACCGCACAAGAATTTGATAATATTCGGGTGCTCCAGCTTTCGTAACATTGCTAGTTCCGTCTCAGAAGAGTCATTCATATACGACTTGATCGCAACTTTCATTTTCTCTCCTCCTATCACCAGCTCACACGATTGTACATTAGCATGAAATATACAAATGCATCTGGGAACAAGGAACTTTCTGGTACACCTACTCACTAGTGATGCCAAAACGGCGCGCGCTCTCCTCGTTTCACACGCTCTCTCGCTCTGTCTGACCGGCGAGAGAGCGTGTGAAACGAGGAGAGTGCGCGCCGTTTTGGCATCAATACTACTCACCCCCTATCCTCTCAGTGTCATTCCTCCCCTCTGGAGAGAGTTTCCGCGACCCGTAAACAAGGAGAGGAACAAGGAAAGAAGCGGGGGAGAGGAGCGGTGGATCATAAATCAAAAAAATGCCTGGAACTTACTTGCCCGCCGGCCCCGATTGGCTCCAATTCTGTGCCAGGAGGAATTTCGAGAATACACATGACTATCTTAAAGGAGGAGGAAAGGGAAAATGGACTTCGTCTACTAAAGATATATCCGGATTTATTCCTTGAACGACAATAGAAAGCCAAAATTTGAAAAACGGAGATCAAAGATCAAGGGAGATACGCGCACGGGTACTGTAATTGATAGCTCAGGGAAATGGCTGCGAAAAGATTGCGCAGCGCACACTATCTCACTACCTCTTTCTCCTCTTTCTAGTTCGATCTGTAGAGCGGCGACAACGAGAGTGGGAAAGGGACAGGTTCGATTCCCGCCGAGGACTAACATTTTGCCGCGGTGGTTTCTGCATTAATGCAATGAGGGAAACCTATTTAGCATATTGTGACACTCATTTCCATTTCTTTTATCAAACATTTTCATTTTTACAATGCAATACAACAAAACAGTACAATAAAGAGATTGAAGAATTCGATTTTCCGTACAAATTCAATCCGGTGAACAATCATGATTGTAGATCATTCGTTTGAGTCTCTATTCTGACCCTTTAGACAAGTGTCTAGTCAATCGATGAAAGATGCACGTACGCAAAGAATGGGACAAACAGCTCTTTTCAAACGATTTTATCATTGTCTTGATTGTTTTTTTTTCATTACACAAGTTACATTATTGTATCACTAATTGATCGATTGATTGATCTCTAGATGACATCACTTCCCGATCCCTTTCTCCCCGACCCCAAGCAAGCGGACAAGATTCTGGCTAGAATCAAAGCAGCCAAGGAGAGGGAGCAGAAGATCTTCGCAGATGGGGTTGACCTCGAGAAGACTGTGGAGTGTTCCTGCACTCGTTGTCCCCCTAGAGATCTCGAGGAAAAGCACGATTACTGCTGCAAATCGCTGTTTCTCTACCCTCTTCTCAAGAAAGGAAATCTCTTCAAGGAGGGATTGCTGGATAAGCTGAAGGACCACGGTAGGAAAGCCTGCATTACGCAGGATCAATACTTCAAGGAGTACCTGCTCATAGAAGCGGTTAGTTACTATACTTCCTATTGTTGATAACTTTCATCTCAATCACTCACTTGAGGGTACGGAAGCTGCAGTTGCCCTATACGGCTATGCGAGTGGACATGTGGCCATCGATGCGAATCAGTGAGTTCCCCTTTCCAACAATCGTTTACTCTATTGAAAGGCTATTGTATCCGGAATACACTACAGTACGTGCTAATCGCCTTGATCATGTGCGTGCGCGGCGCTGCGCGGCGGAGCGCGGCTTGCGCGGATTGATTTTGCGTAAAGAATATTGCTTTTCACGATTCGAAGCTATTATTTTCGAATTCTCCGTAAAATTTCACATCGGAAGGACTATTCATTCATATTTTTAGAAAAAGAAATCAATATTTTGAATTCTGTAATGCTGCAACCTACCGTAATCCCAGTTTGCGATACTGTCGCTATCGTAAAGTGAGATTACGGTAGGGTGCAGAAATTCCGCATTCAAAATATTGATTTATAAATATAAATATATCTTTAAAAATATGAATGAATACTCCTTTCGATGGGAAATTTTACGGAGAATTCGAAAGTAATAGGTTCGAATCGTGAAAAATAATATTCATCCCGCAAAATCAATCCGCGTAAGCCGCACGCCGCCGCGCAGCGCGGCGCACGCACATGGTCAAGGCGATTAGCACGTACTGTATATCAATCAAATAGATACCATGGATAGAAAGAATGAAACTTACTATTGAGGGCGAGAAGACACGGGTGCTATCGAGTGATAGTGGCCTCTCTTCTCGGACCACTCGGACGAGGACAGAGAGTTCGACTCCCCGCTTGTGTCATCGATGCCGTCCGGAAGAAATGGCCAAGTGCCGATGGACATTACACCGGCTTCAAGCCATCTGCGCTATTCGATGAAGAATAGCTATGTCATGGACTAAATGATAAAGTATTTGTATACCCACAAGCTAGTATTGCTAATTGAAATGTAATATTCATGTGCAAACTATCGTCGATACTATATCGTCTGCTAATGTAATCCTCCCTATCAGATGCAACGACGAGCTTGCGTCGTGTGCCATCAGAGGAAATTCCAGAAAGAGATGCACGCATTTACGGAAAATGAGAAGAAACGGACAACGTGGATAAACGCTGTCCGTTCAATCCCAGAAGGAAGAAGATCTCTCATGGCAGTGGTGAATGCATCCAAGTGTCCCTATCTCTGTGCAAGTCACTTCTCCCCCTCTGACTACACATACTCGGCAACTGCTACCGTACTTCGACCTGATGCTGTCCCTTCCTTTGTGGTGAGTAATATACACAATTAAACGGGAGAAAATATATTTATCTATCTCATACAACGGAAACAGAGGCCTTTAGGAGACGACTGCTCCATCTACAGTATCCCAACCATCTATCGTACTCCCTCCTACCTGTTCCCCTCTTCTCTCGCCCTTCCCCTCTTCATCTTCCTTCGTCTTTCCTCGCCCTCGTCCTCTTCAATCCTCTCTTCCGTCTTACGTCCGTCCTCCTCCACTCCTAACTCGATCTCCTCTTCTCTGCTGCGTCTGCTGTTGCCGACCTGAACAGGTATTCATTAATTATCATTACTGCATTCCATCTCGCACTAAACTAATTCAAATTAGATTATTTAAAAAATGAGGTATTTTTGATAACTACTTGAAGGCTCGAGATATGAACGAAAGCTCCGAATGGACTCCTCCTACCCCTGCCACTCCCCGCATCGAAAGTGTCCCTCTATCGAACTACATGATAGTGTCGAAGGAGTCATTGACCTCCCTCCTCCTAGAGTGTCCCAAGTGCGAACAGGGACAATGTCATCTATCCTTCCACATGGTAGGACTCGCGGCATCATGCACGAGGGAGTGCAACTGATGTGATTTCACTGCCACATGGCATAGTAGCCCCGTCTTGAAGACATCTAAGGCCTCGAATAAGGAATAACTGCCTAAGATCAATGTAGATTTCGTCTCAGGAGCTATACTATCGGCAGTTGGAGGCACGGTCAGTATTTCCTATACGCTAACGCTTCAATAAGTATTCATTGAAGAAACTGAGGCTTCTTCTCATGATGAGTGGAGTGACTCCCCTCTCTACCACTTCATTCCACCGTTTGAAGAAGTTCTACGTTAGTCCTGCAGTGGATGAATTATTCTTCAAGAAACAAGGAGAACTAATCGATGAACTCCGGAAGAGAGTTGCCAAGGTTCGATTAGAATACTTTTAATAATAGAAAGGGAATTGAAGGGAGAAAAGATACATATTTGTGGAGACGGCTCATTCGATTCGCGCGGTTATTCGGCGGCCTACTGCCGTTACTTCCTCCTGAATGCAGAGACGGGAGAGGCAATTCACTATGTGCTAATCCACAAGAGTGAAACAGGAAGCTCAGCTAAAATGGAGGTGTGTTTGTCACATTTCGAACCAATAGGTGAACAAAATGTTAGGTGGCTGCACTGGAGCAAGGGCTACGGGAGCTCTCTCTCATGATTGGAGGATCGAAGGGAATTGCAAGTGTAGTGACGGATAGACACTCTGCTGTGGCCAAGATGATGAAGGAGAAGTACCCAGGGATCAAACACTTCTATGATCCCTGGCACTTCTTCAGAAATATCACTATGACTCTTCTCACAGTGAGTTCGGTAGATATGGCAATGGAAGAGAATCAGTGTCATTCTAGGTATGCAAGGCCAAGTATATGGAATCGGTTAGATCTTGGGTAAAACCAATCATAAACCGATGCTATGATGCCGTGATAAGTGCTCAAGGCAATGGGGAGTTGGCACAGGAGAAGTTCAGGGCCATTCTCCTCTGCATTCAGGGCAAACACAGATTCGATCAAGTGTGATATTAGAAAAAAAACAGCATGGGCGAAGTATTCGTGAATTATTCTAGGATCCCTCGTTCAAGCTCATCAACGAGTGCGGCCACAGGTCCTCGTACAATCCAGAATATTATATCAAGACTAAAAGGATCATAGATAGGCTAGAGGAACAGGTATTATCATATCTAACCCCCTCCCATTATCACTCTCTCGCAATAAATACATATAGATATTCACCAGCAAGAATATCGAGGATATCGCATCTGTCTCATGGATTCTGCAGACATCTCCTTGTGAGAGCATAAACGCTCTCGCTTGGAGATACGCGCCGAAGGATTATTTTTACGTCAGGTATTTAGTCTTCTAAGGTAAATATTGAAACCATTAAATAGATCTGGACACGAAATGCGCACTCGATTAACTATACTGCACTGGAATCATCATAAACAGGGTGTGATTGACGGAACGAGACCAGAGGTAGGAGAGCAATTCTAATAACCTGCACTAAATGTTTCTTTCATGTGGGAAAAAAATCATACACCAATCCGTCCCATAAAAACAAAGTGTGGAGGAAAGTGAGGAAAGATGCTACCCACACTTGGAGGACTGACGTCAAGAATCTCACGTACCTGGTTCGGATTGTGATATAAAAAAACGCGCCTACACTCCTACCCTAGGTACGAGGAAGGATGATCGAGAGCCCAGAGTCTACGGAGAAGAAAAGAAAAATTGCTTTCGCCGAACAAAAGGTAAACAAGGAGAGGTAATCAATTTACGAACCATTTTTAATTAAGAAGTTGTGGGAGACACTCACCCGTCCTCTTCGTCCTCATGGAGTCGACAGCAACTTGGAGGAGGAGGCGCCCGAGAACGACGACGAGGGCGAGGACGACGCCCTCCTCCCCCCTCCTCTTCCTCATCTCCCTCTCCTCAATTCGATGGCAGACGAGGCCCGAGGATATATGACTGATGAGGAGTAGTAATAAAAAAAGTTTATCATTGCTACGGACTGATATTTATTGCTTTGATTAATTTTCTAGCGTAATATGTTCGTATATTTTTAATATTTCTATCTAAATTGTTATTTGAATATCCTTAACTTATTTTACGATAAATGAATTGAAAAGGTAATCATTCACAAATAAAACACAAGTAATATTTAAATATAGGCCGAAGAAAGAGAAACGAACCTTTTTCGCGATGGCCTTTCACCATCGGAAGGGCCATGATCTTGGCCGGACGACGTTGGACGTAGTTCTAAAATACAAGAATGAAATTAATCGATACAGCAAAGTGGGAAGCAGCCAAACTAACTGACAGGTCTGGGAGAAGCGAAGGCAGCACCGTCCATGCCCATTTTTTATCATCGGTGATGACCGCTGACCTAGCTTCAATGAACAATTAATTAAACGGTAGAAAATAAAGAAAAAAATGAGCAATTAAGCAAGGTTGAAAGCAAAACATGTAAATAATAGATGGGCCAACGACGAAAAAGAAGAAGTAATTAAGACGACGCATTTAGGGAGAAATTGTGGCAATCGGGTCAAAAGTTAGTTGAAACAGAAGCAATTTAAATATTATCGACGTGGAATGAGTAGAATCACAGATAATCGCCCCAAAGAAGAAGATAGAACTCATGAATCCAACTGAAAGGAATGCGCGCGTGAAAGGGGTGGATGGGAAGAGATCACACAATCGATCGATTGAAGTAATATTGATTTTGAAATAACAGGATGAACTAGAGTACAGATATGCGTTTAGCAACAACGCAACACAATCAAAGCGAGCAAACGCAAAAAATAAGAAAAAAAAGAGAGACGCTCCGTAGCCAAGAGCCGCGTCGGGGACCGGTAATTGGTGTTACTTTCACTGTTTTTAGCATGGCCTGTTTTTAGCACATTGACAGCCGGGGCATTTCGTGGTAGGATGAAATACGTTCAAATTTCCAGCTTTCGCTTTCATCCTCCTTTAATGGAGAGGGCAAATTTACCGAGAAACAGCATCAATTAAATCGATGATAAAGCAATGCATAGTCACACACAACGTGTGATATAGAAGGAAAGAGCAACACACTCTTTCCCTCTATATCACTCGTTGTGCTCCGAATACTCGTTCAATGATAACATGTGTGCCTCTCTCCTCTCAGTCCTTAGCCCTTAACGCCCGACCTCTGTTTAGTGGGGAGGGGTTGAATACTCTTCATTCAAAACTTCAGCAATTTTGTAAACTTGCGATGTTACTTTCGAAGTTAAATATGGCTTCTACTTTACCTCGAATATGCTCCAGCACTCTACAATGATAGATTTCGAGTTTCACTCTAAAAGTTTTTGTCATCACCCAAACCGAGGGAAATGGTTCAGGGAGCAGAGTTATGATTCATCAATGCAAAGAGAAGCGTGAAATTACATCACAATAATGTTTTCACACACTAATATGCCCAGGGAATTCACGGAACGCATCTATGGTTTCTGACGAGCGCAGCAATATTGTAATAAGTTCAGGTAAATCCCCCGACGTAATGCTTAATTGCTTATCACCGGAATAATGCTCGTTAATCCGCTGACACGCAATATGTGAGACCAGTCACGAATCGCGGGATACTCTTTTGTCGGTTGCACCCGACTGTATGAATGGGAAAAAGAATGATGGCCAGTGGTGGCAAGTCGGCGATTGTTCTCGTCGTTTTACATCCTCTATCTATCTATGCCGACGAGAGGGCACACGAAATAGCGGGGTGCTTTAGAATTGGCAAAACTAATTATTACTAACCGTTTGCAATAGAGTTTTAACACGGAATCACTAGCAGTGTCGAGCATACGACATTTTAATCCCCAGCTTACACACAGTCTCTAGAGTAACAGCTGGCAAACAATTAAGAGACGGTGCAAAATCTGCTTGTATCACGATAATATTTTTCTTTCACAGCAATCTCTTTTGAGATCAAAAGAATGTTGTCGTGTTGTGTATGCAATAACGTAGTAATGCATAACGCTATGAATAATGTATGCCAATAAAATGTTTGTATCCCGATAAACTTGATTGTATGGCTTTACGGGTGGTTCAACCATCGTTTGTCAATAGGTGACGATATTGTACTTCTCGAAACTTCTCTAATTTTCGATCTATATTATTCATATCACGCGTCTTCTGAGAGATTGCAGGACCGTGCGGAACCAGGAGCCCCAACTTTCAGCAGTATCCACGAGATAATTATGACAGAGTATATTGGGTATGAGAAAACTTTCTACGTTGGCCGTTTTTTTCAGAACCGGTTTTTAGGCACTTTCCGGTTCGCAACCAGCTCTACCGTATTTCCGCTCCCAGATGAGCTAGAATGGTAGCATTGGGCTCAAAATGTTCGGAAAATTATTTCCAACAACTTTTATGTTGACAAAAAAGTTCGCCGACGTCAACTTCATATTGAAATTTTCGAAAAACTTCAATCAAAAACAGAAAATAAATTCTACCGGCTCGGGGACCCCACCCTTTCAAGTATGCGGTGCTCATATTCGAATTCTCCATGCCCGATTCTATCAGGAAAAAAATATGGCCGAACTCCTTAGGGGTGACAAGTGGTCTTCCCAACGCGAAAATAGCGTCCAACTCGCTCAATTTCAAAATTATTTTTCCGAAAATCATCGGATAAAAGCTCCAAAACATGATTATATTGGCGAAAACATCATAAATAAGTAAGATAACTCTTACTAATTAAAATGGAAAGCATTTTGCAACTTTTAAAAAAAATCGAAAAAATTACGAAAAAATTGCCTCGATTTTCATGAATTTCTATTTTCATAATTTTCATGGATCATTTGCAACCAAATCATATACAACAACGATATGATAAGACAGAGGCATGATTTCGTCGAAAAAAATATGATTTCGGTCACAGAGCCGGAAATTACAAACTTTCCGGTTTTGGTTTCCGAATTTGGACGCAACTATGTTCTCTATGGAAAATTAAAGCCGTCTAGTTATTTATATTTATTAGTAACCATAAGTAAACACATTTTACGCTAGAAGGAAGATTTTTGTCAAGATATGATAGCCCTGCATTTTGTAAATTGTAATTTGTATTTTCGAAGTGTAATTTCAGCTGCAATTGAATCTACGCTGAAATTTAATGTCAGAATCCTTTCTTGTAGGATAAAATGCGTTTATTTATATTTATTATCAAATATAAATAACTAGATGGCTTGATTTTCCATACATTTAATAGTCTGGTCCAAAGCCGGAAACCAAAACCGGAAAGTTTGTAATTTCCGGCTCTGTGACCGAAATCATATTTTTTCGAAGAAATAATGTCTCTGCATTATCATATCATTGTTTTATATGATTTGGTTGCAAATGATTCATGAAAATTATGAAAATAGAAATTCATGAAAATCGAGGCAATTTTTTTCGAAATTTTTTCGATTTTTTTTAAAAGTTGCAAAATGCTTTCCATTCGCATTATTAAGAGTTATGTTACTTATTTATGATGTTTTCGCCAATATAGTCATGTTTTGGAGCTTTTATCCGATGATTTTCAGAAAAGTGATTTTGAAATTGAGCGAGTTGGACGCTATTTTCGCCTTGGGAAGACCACTTGTCACCCCTAAGGAGTTCGGCCATATTTTTTTCCTGATAGAATCGGGCATGGAGAATTCGAATATGAGCACCGCATACTTGAAAGGGTGGGGTCCCCGAGCCGGTAGAATTTATTTTCTGTTTTTGATTGAAGTTTTTCGAAAATTTCAATATGAAGTTGACGTCGGCGAACTTTTTTGTCAACATAAAAGTTGTTGGAAATAATTTTCCGGGCATTTTGAGCCCAATGCTACCATTCTAGCTCATCTGGGAGCGGAAATACGGTAGAGTCGGTTGCGAACCGGAAAATGCCTAAAAACCAGTTCTGAAAAAAACGGCCAACGTAGAAAGTATTCTCATACCCAATATACTCTGGCAGTACAGTACCCCCGGATACCGTATATGGCTACCGTAACCCCGAATATCGCGAACTGACTTTATTTTTAAAAAGTCCTGAAACCGTGTTCAATCGATTCTACAGTACCCAAGTAACTACCGTAACCCAGTTCCTTGGGTCAGATCCAGTTCCTTGGGTCAAACATTTTTCTAAAAATCCAAAATTGAGCAGACAAATATTTTAAAGCATCATGCCGTTTCTCTAATTAATGTTGAATAATTTTGCGTCAGGTTTAGGATTTTTAGAAAAATGTATAACATTTTTAGAAAAAATGTTTGGCCCAAGGAACTGGATCTGACCCATGGAACTGGGTTACGGTAGTTACTTGGGTACTGTAAAATCGGTTGAGCACGGACTTTTTTTTTTCAGGACTTTTTAAAAATAAAGTCAGTTCGCGATATTCGGGGTTACGGTAGCCATGTACGGTATCAGGGGGTACTGTACTATCGATTGGTTATGGTAATTTGACTTTTTAGAAAAAACTCAGTTTGCGATAATTGAGGGTTACGGTAGCCATATACGGTATCAATCGATAATGTACTATCGATTGGTGGTACTTAGTCTTGACCTCCCAATGACCTACTATGATTTTCACCATGACCCCCTATACATGGTATGGGGGGGGGCCTTCCCGGGAAGCCCCCCCCCCCCGAACGGTTCCTTGGACAGCTATGATGAAAACTGTGACCTCATTCCGCCTTTGGCATATCAAATGTGGTATGACGTCATAGTTCTCACCCGTACTCCTTATTCAGGCCATGCTCGATGTACTCCGTGCGCATGAAGTCGTGCGTTCCGCTCGGCACGCTCTCACCGCGGTATCACTGCCGCTTGCGGCTTTCTCGCTGATCATTGTTGCCATCTGTTCGCGGAAGGCGTCACGAGGATATTCGATGGCGATAGCCATCATTGTGGTCAGTCATTTATGAAAAACGCATTCACATCTGCTAAAATTAAAGACTAACATTTCAAAATAAAAAAAAATGCATATCCGTTAAATATGCCTCACTGTTAGAGAAAAGATATATTGTACTTCTGGAGCAACATTAAAATAGTAATTAGGTCAGTGAAGAGTGATTTTTTTCAAAAATATTCTAGTCGTGATCAATTACCTTTCAGCTTGTCGGTGTTGCTAACGATATCGTGTTGACTCTCATCTGAAATCCTCTTGTGTTACTGCCCCAGATTTGCCTGATCAGGTGATTTTCCCATTCTTCATTTACTAATCTAAATCCGGGATTTCTTCATTTACTAATCTAAATCCGAGTTTGATACTTACTTGTACCGGAGGAGACGCAAAAAAGTGTCACGTTCTAATATATTTTCATTTCAGAGAGAAGCCGATACTGCCGGTTCCCGGATCAGCAACGTTTTACTATGTAACCATTGCCAAGTTAATGCAATTTTCCAAAATATCAATAATTTGATTCTCAAGTTAATTCTTATAGGAAATTTGGATGAATGTCTGCGGCTTGCTCGGGCCGTCGTATTGTGCATGTTTTATCGATCGCCACCAAGTTGGTGATATTGTTGTTGTTGGTGTTATTGTTGTTGTTGTTTATTTTCAAAAATAAATATAACTACCAGGCGGTTCTACTGCCCAACGCTCGTTTGCGACTCTCCCGTCCAAGCCGAATAGCATTCGTCCCCTCAATGGGCATGGTCTCCATTGTCATGTCACTTCTGCTGAGGGTGAGTCATTTAATCATTTTATGTAATTTTTCATTATTTTCGGGTAGGTGGCAAATTCGCAATCCCGTGTCATATGCATTTTTTTATAAATACACACTGGCCAGCGTTTTTTTCAGCATGCAGAACTGAGCGAGGCAGGTGCAGCGCAAACACTTCAGGTGAAACATCTCAATATTTATTATCTGCGATCAGTCAGGCTGATATAAAAATAATCTTAATATACTACAAGAAGTTCACTTCCCCATGACCAATGTGATGTTCAATACTAGAAAGTTGCCCTAGAAGTCTCTACATCGTGTTCAGATGTAACAGAGAACTCTGATGAATTTAGATTCTCCCTATAGTTTACGTACCACGAAAACCTAACCTATGCTCAAAATTTGACCTTAGGGCACTTTTTACCAGGAGGTGAGTCATCAATGGCCCTCCATGCATCTCTCGTCCGTCAGCTGCTTCGATCGCACCAAATATCTGCTCATCGCGGCTTTTTGTGTCGTCGGCCTGGCGATTCTCACTCCAATCTTAATTGCAGTAAGCCCTTCCGGTGAATTACTTCATATGATTGAGTTGTACTAGCAGAAATCCATGTTCCCGCATTTTACAAAGTGCAAATAAAAGAAGAAAAGGCTACAATATTTCCAATATATATTCTCAATTATTTCACATCACTGTATCAAAAAGTACTAGTAATCGTAATGTCATTGTTCCATTTGCGAATTTTTCATGGCCATTTTTCAAAATTGAAACTTACGAAATAGAAAAATCTTTGGAGACGGCAATTCACGCATTGACTCAACTGAGGAAGGCAACCACGTTGAGCGTGTACACTAAGAAGCTGCAGGCTGAGCTGACCAGAGCCCTCATATTTCAGGTGAATGAAAACATGTTCTTCCCGGTAGCTCTAGAGTTCTCAATCTCTCGTAACTCAGCGAGATATGCATTGATGCTGATCCAATTTTCGATTAATACCCATAAAAGGATGGAAAACACCCAACATGCCTAGCATTAATTATTTGCATAAGGGTTTTTCTTATTGCTAACAGTTGTAATATTGTTTCAGTTTTTCGTCCCTATCTTTCTCATATTCGTTCCACTCACCATCAAGTTCACCTTAGTTTTGCTGAACTTCGAGGGTCCTTGTGAGTTTTCGTTTCATATCGATCTTCGAATTTCCATTGATGATATTTTTGGGCGGAGTATTGCTTTATAAGTGTTCAGTCAAATGTCCAAGAAACAACTGAAACGGTTCCAATTGTTATTTTCCAGGATACTATGGATGAGCACTAAGACGTCATTCCGCCTTTGATATATCAAAGGCGGCATGACGTCATAGTTGTCAACCGACATAGTGCCATTTCCAGTGCCCCATACCATCTGCTATTTGTGCATCATTTTTCATTCTCCGGTGCACTCCGTTACTCTGCTCTCGCTGACACCAATTTATCGCCGGAAAATTCTGCGAATTTGGAAGGTAAATAGTAGTGTGAAGCAGTGATGACTGATTGACGCAGCTCACCTCTTTTCATAAATTGGCACTAGGTAGGATGGTAACCTTCCAGATGATAACCGAAGATGATACCATTCACCCAGTATGAACACAATATGTTCTCTATCAAGAATGCAACTGTGAAAGTTCCGTAGAGGGGGTTCATTTTTCGCTTATCTGAAGGTTATCTTCGCAGGATCTAGCACCTCGTTATGTCAGACCGGGTATAGCGAGCACATGGATTGAATATGAATTGAATCACTAGTGCTCAGTTAATCAAATGAAATATATCTAACAACTCCGAAAAAAAATATAATTGCAGAAAATGATCAATCACAACGCGGTGGAACCGACAACTACTTTCTGAACTGGTGAAACGATGCAATGAGTTAGGAAACACATCTCTAACATGGTTAGGTATAGCATAAAATACAACATTTTCTGTAACATCATTCGTCACATCGAGCTTTCAGCTTGAGCTTGATTTGATCTTTGGTCGCATGAATACGAATATTATTGACTCCGAAAATCGCTAGTTCGCAAACGAAAGAACACGGACGGCACATATTTGGTTTTCGAAATGGCGTTCGATCTGTCCCTTGTTTACGCCAGTAATGGGCAAAAGTACTGCTCCCACACACATGTTTACGCCCACTGTGATTTACCGTACTATTAATCTATCTATGGATGTACATGTAGCTTTAGTAGCTCATATTAGTCCAAAATATGTCGCCGTTCTCATTGATCTAACTTAGGTGTAGTAGTTTTCTACTTCATGTTTGTGTATCAAAGTCGAAAAAAATCACACACAAATATTATCCAGACACTGAAAAAACATCTTTTGAGGCAAATATATACTCGCGAAGTGACCTCTATTGTCGTCTCGTCTGCGTGCGTGGTATCTTGCCAGCAGTGACATTTCGTTGATAGCTGAGTTAGTTTCCTTCTCAAAACAAACATGATGTCAGTGTCAAAACATTCGTCACTGCATTACTGATATTGCGTCAAGCTGTGATGGCTTGAAGGCCCATGAAATTGGACTCAATAATTTTCTCCGTACTCAACCGCGCCCACACTTCTCGTCTCACCATCTCATTCATAACTGTGATAATCTTCAAGCGACTTATCACGTTTCTGCCTTATGCAGGCAATATTTTTAGGCTAATTTCAGAACGCGTGTCATTTCAAGAGTAGTGCGTAATGTGAATGTGCGTAACTTCACAAGATCCATTTGCCTTCGTTATTATGTTTTAAAACCTCATGAATATACGAGGAGAGGGAGTGGGAAATGACGAGAGAATCCTATCATCATGAGCTGGGTCCAGACTTCTGGCTCTCTTATACTACCATATTCTCTCATTTTATTTTTCTAGACACAGAGAGCGTGGGATAGAGTTCCCGATGGATTAATTATTCGATCGTTCGAACGTGGGTATCATGGAGTGCTTGGGAAAATAGTTGGCATTCCAGATTAATTCCACTCAAATTGATTTGAATTTATCATTGATTGTCTGAAATATTGGGGTGTCCGGAAAGTTCGTATAATGCTTCGGAAAAAAGTCAGTTCGCGATCAAATGCAGTGATTGCGCAATCTGTTTGTCAACAATGTATTGCATCATTCTGACGTTGAGTAGTGAGAGGATTTAATCAGTCTCCTAGTTGCTACATTGATTCTTGTGATGGACTCCCATCTCTACCTCCGAGCAGGTTTACTTCATTACTACCGTCTTGGCCGATCCGTGAAGGAGGCCCACTCTGCCCTGACCCAGTCGGAAGGAGCTGACGCCCTCTCCATACCCTTCTGCTATAAGTGGTTCTCCCGCTTCAAGAAAGGGGAGTTTGGTCTCGGTGATCAACCCCGCTCTGGACGCCCTCCCTCCCTCGATCAGCCTCTCGTTCTCCGCACACTGAAGCGCAAGCCCATGGCCAGAGTGCGTGAGTTGAAGAAGGATACTGGTACTCCCAGATCAACGGTGTCCGATATCCTCCATCGATCTGGGAAGAAGCCGAAACTCCCACAAGTGATTCCCCATGACCTCTCCCCCGAACAGCTGAAAAATCGTGTTCAAGTCTGTCGGGAATTACTCCATCGTAGATCCAATCTTCGATAGGTCAATTCCATCATCGCTACAGATGAGAAGTGGATCACGTACGATAACCCTGTGAGGAGACTGCAATGGGTGGATGCAGATGAGAAGCCCACGCCCGTCCCGAAGAAGGAAGAGCACGGAAAGAAGGAACTCCTCTGCTTCTTCTTCTCAGTGCTCGGTCCCATCTACTGGGAGATCCTCGCCCCTGGCACCAGCATCAATGCCGACCTCTTCTCTGAACAACTGGAAGATGTCGCGATCAGAGTCCCTCCCAGACTCCTGAACCAGGGCAAAATTCTTATTCTGATGGACAATGCTCGCCCACATCGAGCGAAGATGACCCAGAAGAAAATGGACGAGCTGAAGATCGAGAGGATTCCCCATCCACCGTATTCCCCGGATCTCTCCCCATGCGACTACCACTGCTTCCGCTCTCTCTCTGACTTCTGCAAAGGAAAGAAGTTCAAGAATCGAGATGAAGTTGTGAGGGCTTTCGTGAACTGGGCGGTCTCGAAGAAACCAGCATTCTGGAAGAGAGGAATCGAGACCCTGCCCAATCGCTGGAGGGAGGTAGTGAGAAAGAAGGGGGCATACATTGGTCACTGAGAATTGTAAAGCATTGAATAAAAAATAAAAACAAAAAATTATACGAACTTTCCGGACACCCCAATAGAAGTCATTCGAGCGCCTAATTTTCCAGCTATATTCATCGTCACGCTTATCGCAGTAGCTCGTGACATAGCATCGAAAGATGATTCATCCTGACATATTTTTTTTCTTTATATTTGAATAATCATCATTGTGAGAGTGAAGGCTTAACGTAAATGCGATTATCAATACAACCCGTTGTGGTCTGATTAGTGAGCTAATTAGGCGCTCGTTTCGTTCCGTGTTACTGACAACCGTCTCGTGTCGTTGCATATAAGAGGAAGGGAAAGCCTCAGATTCCATAATCCCGTCTGTCCAAGCATTACTAGCTCGATTATCGCATGTTACCATCTCGAAAATATATTCATATTCCAATTAGATATTCCCCGTTCATCTCTACAACCCGTTCCTTCCCTGTATCTGAATTTACGTACATTATGTGCTTTCTGAATCACGCCTGCGATGCGCGAATAATAAATGATCGGTTTTTGCAGACCTATACAATCGATCATGTCCGTCACATCCTATCGAAATGCCGAGCACATCTTTTTCGGTATTACTATCATGTTTCCCAAAAACATAACAAAAACATGAATTTCTTGCAAACATTCTATGTGTCCAAGCATAGCAATGTGTCTGAATGTGATCGCGCTCACACTGATCTTCACCAAATCGAGAAAGGAGATCAGTCAGTATCGCAAACTGCTCGTCATCTTTCTAATTTCCGGCATTGATTTTGCTGTACTGCATATTATACTCTCTCCGGTAAATTATAATATTATCACATTATGTGTTTCTCTTGCTAACGCTAAGACAGCTGTATTAGGTGATAATGAACACAGCTGCCGGTATGGTAACAGTTTTAGCAAAAGACAAGTATAATTGCTTCTGCCTCCAGTAAGGCATTAGAGTCCGAGTAACAACCATGCGATATACTCAATTCATAATCGATTTTTTAAGCATTCAAGATCAAGATGTCATATTATTATTTGAGAAATACAATATCATTATCTCTCAATCCCTAAAATAAAATAATTCAGACATGCGTAATGAGAGAGAACGCCTTCATCTTCTACGCTTCTGGATGGGTATCAGACATGGAGTATATTGTTATTTACTGCGGCGTCGCCTCCATGAGTTTTCTTATTCTGGCCATTCATTTCATTTACCGAGCGATGGTCTTGTCTAGGTAATCATATTGTTATTCAAATCACACAAAACACAGTACATACAAAACATGCAAGAAAGACCTGATTCATTAGTAAGATTCATTAGTATTATTATTTGTTGATTAATTAGTATTATTGTTTAACGTTTCAGTAAAACCTACTCCTCCGTAACCATCATCACCCGTAATCTCTTCGAGGTCATCCTGATTCTGATAGTCGAATTGATTGTCTGGACTATTCTCTGTGTGCTCTTTTTAAACTACAGGAGCGAGTGAGAGCCTAAATAATTTTGAGAATAAACAAGGGACAAGTGCATTTAGATACGCGGGAACAGTTGCTCGACTAACGACCGATCTCGACGATTTCCCAACATCGAATCTTGAGGGAAGATTGATGATGTTTCTCGGGACGGTATGTGATATTTTTTTCCAAATTTTGAGGGTTGATTCGAGTATAAATCTTGTTAAAACATAAATAGCAGATTAATGGCAAGCTGAATCTGCCCCCGTTTCTCACCATTATCGGTATGATATTAGGTTGGTAAGAAAGTTCTGTCGCGTTTCTCGTATTTTACATGCTGGTTTATCCTGCCCTTCAAAGTTGATCAATCTTCATACGATCTTCAGTAGTCTAATAGTGCTTGGTTACTCTTTCGAGAAAACGTTATCACAGTATTCTCCAATTACTAATTCTGGCATAGTCGATTGCCAAATTCAGCAAAATTGATGACCAACCCTATTTTTTATTTGCTCATAGTTGAAAGAAGAAATGTGATATGGGCATAACTAACATGCTGTTGTAGAGTGTAATACGTGGGCATGTTTTATATTGCATAACAATAAGAAAGACCCATTATGCCAACTTGGGATCAGTGCTAATTCTGAAAATTTCACTGAATTGAATTTTGCTGTTAAGCATTTCTCATCCCTGAAGATTTAGCGATTGATCCAGTAAGCTCAGTTGTAGTGAGTGATGAAGTACTCGGCATGATTAGTGTTTACCCTAAATGGGAAAGTTGTGCACCTAATTGTTCGTAAGCTACATTTTTTAAAAATTCTAAAACCGAAAATTGTTCTTGGAAATCAGCCTTTTTTGCAATCTGCAGCTTCCCACACATATCGAATACCGGATGTCATGTGATAATATGGATGTGCAACTCTAATTTTATCACCCTTCGAAGCAGTAGAAGCAATTGGTAGCTCTTATTCAAACGGCTGAGTTTAAAAAATTAAACCATAAAATCGTAATTTTCAGAATTTTTGAGAATGTATTTATTTACATTATATGCGAAATAGAATCGACTTAAACCTGTTGACGTATACTACTTACATCACTTCACCTTATGTTAAATTGAATTTCCAGACAATTTATTCAGTCAAGAAAAAATGGAAAAATAGTACGCGACAGAACTTTCTTACCAACCTAATACTAATGTGAGGCGTCTCTCTCTCGCTCATCATATGGAGCTCAGTCAGGTAGGATACTATTGATCAGTTCCTCGATAGAGTGGGACAATTTTCGTTTTTTTGGCTATTTAATGCATTTGAAACCTGAGTGAAAAGATATTTTGAAAAACCTGACTGTGAATTCCCTTATATCCTGAATTGTGCGCGTACTCAACGACAAGCGGCACCGCAGTAGCTCATGGAGAAAATACAACTACCAACTGTTCGTCGCGCTCTATCTACAGGTTGGGAGAATTCACCCAATACGTGTTTCAGCCCGATATGAACTGACAAATTATACTGCAAAATAAAGAGTACAACCGGTTACAAACACATTACCAAATTTCTTTGAATATTTTTTTCTAGAATATTGTTCTGTTTTTTGTTGATGCCGTTCTACGTTAAAATATATATGCCTCTCGTCCTCCTCTACCTTCCCTGTATTGCATTCCTTCTGCTGCCATTCGTTCCCGGTTCGTATTTTTTTAGAATTCGTAATTAGGGACATATGTAGTAATTGTTGTTTGTACAGAAAATTCGTGCTGCGGCGCACCGCACGGATTTTCCTGACTCCTAATACAACACATGCTTTAGTCCGACTGAAATGCCAGCGATTATATAAAAAAAAGATCTGACACTTAGTAATTCTTGAATTTCTGGTACAGAATTTCGGCAGGGTGATTAAAAACTAAATACAACGTACAAATATAAAAATCAATGACTAGGCCACGGTCTCTCTTCACCGGGATGGCTTCTGTCACTGTTCTACTCCATCTACCCTATAGGTGAGAAAAAAAATGAAAACAATATTCATCAATTTGTATCAATTTCATACAAATTAAGTGAAACAATAATCATTTCAGTGGACCCCCTCGTAATGATCATCTTCATTCGTGACTACCGTCAGGGGCTGCTCAATCTGCTTCGACGAGCCGTATTGCTTCGCTCGGCAGAAGACAGTACGCAAGTGGTGACGAACTCGAGGATTGAGGAAAAGAACAACAACAAAATAACAACATCAACGCAGAGAAACTGGCAATAACTACCCTAAATCAGGGAATTCATCAGTGTAATGCAATAAATTATATGTATATAATTTCATCCGGTTCCTTGCGACTCGTGACTGTGATAAATTGTCCATGCAATACGTTTGCGATCGATTCAAAACCGCATGTACATGGTTAAGGGGAAATCGATGATTGAGGACAACAATATGCGCAGACATGGAAATTTGTTAATCTCTCCATGGTTCGGGTGACGTATGATTTTTGTATTATGCATTCTATCACACGCATGCGACATCGAGATCTCCCTGCAAGCAATGCGTGGCGATGCTCATTAGGATAATATTCACAAACACGGAAGTAGAGCTATGATGTTTCTCATTAGCACGCCCACGCCTTTGTATGCGCATACGAGCAAATCTAATGACACTGTATGTCACAGATCTCCTGTAAGATTGCAGGAACCCTTGCGACAAGTAAAAATTGCTGATCTCCGATTTTGTTGAGACAAGTCGGACTAGGCATTGTCACGGCGGGGATAAAGTATTTCCATTCAGTTTTGCGAAATTTGCATGTTGGATGGAGTTATGACCTACATCTTTGGAAGGCCGTATCTAAGTTATTTTTTGACCTACAGGAACCGGATTTTTTTTCCAATCGGTGCGCAATGACCTAATCTACTAAACTCCTTTCTTACAATACGAGAGAGATGCCATCTTCTACGAGAAATAATCGAAAAACAGTTTTTTTCATGCATATTATGTAAATTATCTCGCTCGTTACCCATCTACAATACGATTTTTATCTTTGATTCTGATTCTCCATGGTCGAATTGAGGTAGATATGTATTCCATTGCCTATAACTCGGCGCTCTTCATACCGCTACTCAGTAGGAAGAACCTGGACTGGGTAATATTTTTAAATGAAATACGTTTCGGAATGTAGCGCACCTTAAACTTATGCAAATGTGCAAACTTCGTCTATATTTCGAAAGCTCTCAACCAGATCTAAAACATTGACTCAGTTCTCCATGTCGATAAATGTAACAATTTTTGAGATATGACGTGAAAATACTTTCACAGCAGCGCTACGGTTTGCTACGCTATGGTTCCACTGTTTCTACGAACATCAATTTTGTGCAATATCTCAAAAACTGTTGCATTTATCGACTTGGAGGACTGAGTCACTGTTTTAGATCTGGTTGAGAGCTTTCGAAATATGGTCGAAGTTTGCACATTTGCATAAGTTTAAGGTGCGCTACATTCCGAAACGTATTTCTTTAAAAAATATTACCAAGCCCAGGTTCTTCCTACTGAGTAGCGGTAGCGCCGAGTTATGGGCAATGAAATACATACCTACCTCAATTCGACCATGGAGAATCAGAATCAAAGATAAAAATCGTATTGTAGGTGGGTAACGAGCGAGATAATTTGCATAATATGCATGAAAAAACGATTTTTCGAATATTTCTCGTAGAAGATGGCATATTTCCCGTATTGTAAGAAATCAGTGTGGTAGATTAGGTAATTGCGCACCGATTGGAAAAAAATCCGGTTCCGGTAGGTCAAAAAATGACTGAGATACGGCCTTCCAAATATGTAGGTCATAACTCCATCCAACATGCAAATTTCGCAACAAAAAAAAACTTTCTCCCCGCCGTCACAATGCCTAGTCCGACTTGTCTCAACAAAATAAGACAATTCTTTTTGAAATTGTCCCAAAAGGCTCCCGTTTTCCTACGTTTTTAGATGAGATCAGTGTTATTGCTATAGACGATCACTCAATCTGGTTTTTACAATCGTATTTTTCGTTTAACTGTTATCCAAAGGGCGTTCGAACTCCGTCCTTCGGGATCACCAGTAATGAGTTTATCATCAAAATATCGTTCCCACACACTGTTGTTGTTACGCCCACGTACATTTACCGTACAATCATGTCTACGGCAGATGACTAGTCACACATCTTGGACTTATGGATTATCGAGAATGACCATTTTCAACATGCGTGTTCTCTGACCAGCGGTGAGCGAGTGTACCGTGGTATTATTTCTCGAACTTTAATGACAATGTAATTGGTAGAGCCTGTTTTATACATATTGTATCATTATTATCACTCTCTCACACATTCATTTACATATTTCGTTGTGGCGCGATTGCAAGACTAACATGATGATATGCAAGACACGGATGTCTGTACTCATTGGCTTGATGATTCATCTTCTATAGTCGTTGACTTCCTGTTGTGTACCTTATGTGGAGTAAAAACATCACTATAAGGATCTTCCAGACGCGGAAAAACACCTTTTGAGGGTAGTAGATACTAGCTATGACGAGATGTGACCTTTGTCGTCGTGTCGCCTTTGTCATCTGTATGACAAGTCGTGAATTTGGTGATCAATCAATCAATCAATTTATCTTATCAGGCGGAAACGCTCAGAAGATGATAGGTCGGTAGTCTTCATAAGTTGCACTCCACCAATGGCTGCCAATAGCTCGGGATAGGTCGTCTCTCCATCGCGCGCGAGGCTTTCCGGGGGGACGAGTCCTATTGAATGGAGTCCAGACAGTTGTCGCACGGCTCCACTGTTCCACTCCCATTCTTCTGATCTTGAGGGCCCAGCGCGCTTTTCGTTTCAATCCTTCCTCATTCCAGTCTCTCAGCTTGGTAATCCCTCTCACGCGGTCATTCCTCCATCTGTCCCTCAGCGTGACTCCAAGCATCTTTCTTTCCATCTTCCTCTGGGTGACTCTCAGCCTCTCCTTCTCGCTAGATCTCAGAGCCCATACTTCACACCCATAGAGAACTGTAGCCGTGATGCAGCTCTCGAAGACTCTCCTCCTGATCTTGATGGACAGAATTCGAGAAGATAGGAGGTGCGAGAGCTTACTCCAGGCCAGCCACTCTAATCGAATCCGGTGTTCTATTTCGTCGGAATGATCCAAGGGAAGAGCTATTCTTCCTCCGAGATAGGTGGCGCTATCGACGAATTCGAATCGCAGATTGCCGATGATTATTGGATTGCGGGTAGAGGTGCAGGAGGTGAGGAGGTTGGTCTTGCTTGCATTCACTTCGAGACCAACTCGGCTGCACGCGTCCATCAGCTTCTTCAGCATTCGTTCCAGCTCGGGTCGAGATTTGGCAACGAGAGCCACGTCATCGGCATACTCCAAGTGGCAAAGGTTCCTTCCGTCGATTCTAATTCCATCTGACTCCCAGTCAATGTTGTCCATGGCTGATCGTAGCACTGCGTTGAAGAGACGAGGGGAGAGGGTATCCCCTTGGCGGACTCCTCGACGCACAGTCACAGGAACGAGCTCCTCATTAACTCGAATGAGTGTAGAGGAGGACTCGTAGAGACGGCGCAACATGTGGACGAGGGAGGGATGGGCTCCGAACGAGAAGAGGGCTTGCCAGCAGGCATTCCACTCCACACAGTCGAACGCCTTCTTGAAGTCGACGAACGCCAAGCAGATTGGGATACCGTACTCGGAGGATCTTTCAGCGACCTGCTTGATGGCATGCAGGTTGTCGAGAGTACTGTAGCCGCGCCGGAAGCCGGTTTGGGTCGAGGACTCTGTTTCTTCAAGCACAGTTTCGAGTCTCTGAAGAATGACTTTGGTCATTGTCTTCAGGGAAACGGTGAGGAGGGAGATGGGACGGAAGTTCCCAATGTTGGTAGGGTCTCCTTTCTTGTGCAGAAGAGTGACAATTGCTTCGGTCAGGTCGCTTGGAACAGCCTCTCCATCTACCAGATAGTTGAGTAGATCAGCGATAACGGGAGCAAGGTGGTTTCGAGAGTGGTATAGCAGATCAGGGAGAATGCCATCCGAACCGGGTGAGTGACCACACTTGAGTTGGGACATCGCTTTGCTGACCTCATCGGGTAGGAAGGGAGGAAGGGGATCCAGAGGCTGAGGAGGGACTGGGAGTGGACACGGAACTGCAGGGGTGTAGAGACCGTCAAAGAAGCTCTGGACCACTGTCTTGGTAGCTGCTTGAGAGAGAGCACCAGTTACAGGGTCGGGAACTAGAAGGCGCTTCTTTGAGGTTTGCAGACTCAGCATGCTCTTCACGATGCTCCTTCCCATGGTTGCTGCTTGCCGTGCTTGCGCCTCCTTTCGCTTCCTGATGTCATCGACGAAACTCGTCCGGGCAGCTTTGCAGGCAGCTGAGTAGGCGACAGCTTGTTGCGAGTTGGATTGCAATTCATGGCGCATCGCTAGGAGCTTCCGCGTTCCACTCGAGATCCAAGAAGGGGATTGGCGCTTCCTCCAGCAGTTCGTTGCCGCGGTCTCCGTGAAAGCCTTTACCGTAGTATAGGCGTCGGCGGCAGAACTGGGGCGGGCAAGGGGCAGTGACGCGAGAAGGTTTGCGTTGACAGTAAAAGCGGTTCGATCGAAATCTAGCCGCTCCCTGCATCTTTTCTGCCTCGCCTTGTCAGGGAGAGGCACATCCGAACAAGGCGATGGTCGGAGTCAAACTCAAACCGACCAACGACTCCACAGTTGACTACTCTCGCTGTGGCGGGCGCTGCAACGTAGTCAATTTGGTGGAATGCGGAGCCGTTTGGGGATCGCCAGGTCCAGATTCGACCGTGCCGTCTCTTGGGGAACGTGTTCAGGATGCGCAGTCTGTTCCTCACGCAGAGCTCAGTGAAGCAGCGTCCGCGTGAGTTCGGTGTGGGAGAGGCAAAGTTACCGACAAATCTTTCATTGCCAGGTTCCCTCGCCACTCGACAGTTGAAGTCACCAACCAGAACTGGCATATGGCCTTTTGGGGCACTCCGCAGGGCGGTCTCAACCTGGTCTAGGAAGTCTTCATACGCGTCGTCATCGTAGGAAGACGTAGGGGCGTAAGCGCAGACCAGGAAGAGCCGTAGGTCGGGAAGGAGCAGAGTGGCCAAACGAGGGGAGAGGCCATTGAACACAGCTCCGCGCGCGAGTTGCGGTCGAAGCAAAAATGCCACGCCATGGGAAGCAGTGGGCCCGCCCGAGTGGTAGACTACAGTGCCTGAGGATGTAAGATTGAACGAGGCACAACCCACAATCCTGGCTTCCTGCACTGCAACCACGTCCCACTTGATCTTGTCGAGGGCGAGTTCCATCTCCGACTGCTTCTCCCTTGGGCCGAGCGTCCTGGCGTTGATGGTGCCGATGTAGAAGTGGCGACCCATCGTGGCGGCGTACAACTCCCGCGTGCCAACGCGTCTGGGAGAGGGAATCCGGGCGGGCGGAACCGGAGACGGAGAGACGAAATCGCACTCAACCGCTCGCCACACACTTGAGAACCCAGAATGATTGGTGATACCAGACGCATACCATATATTTCGATTGTGCCGCAGCTTCCATAATTTAGTTTGTTTCACTCTCAAAATAAACTCTAGAAGTCAGGTGCAAAACAAACGTCATCGCTGGGCTGGTTTTCAAGATTGAATGAGTGTCAGTCCTGAAATAGGATTCGTGTTTTCTCAACGCTCAGCCATTCCACTTATCCTCTTCTCATCATGTCACCCACAATTGTGCCATATTTATACGCAATTGCTCTTATGTTTGCCACTAATGAGTGCATCATCATTCCGTGCTTGAACAAAATCAAGACATCCCGGTACTGTAAATGAAAGCGAGAACTGGGAACGTGTGCAATGTGCATCGCTAGACACCCTTACACTCCCCCATTATCACGTCTTAAAACCTCATGCATACGCGAGGAGAGGGAGTGGGAAAATGATGAGTGCACGCTACCCTCATGAGATGAAGGCAGACACACGGCTCTCTCGCGCGCTCTTCTTATTGCGTGCTGTCTCCATTTTGTTTTCAGTTAGAAGGAGAGTGCACGGGTTCTCCGAGTTGTAATTATTCTATCGTTCCAAAATTTAGTTCAACGCAAGGGTTCTCACAGAGTGATTGAGAGAATAATTGGCATTCCAGACGAATTGCAATCAAATGACTGTGGCCGGGCATGAATCTGTGTTATACGTGCCGTCTCACAGGTTAGAATCTCCTGCCGGACTATCCGCAGCTTGACTCAAGTCGTACTTACTCACCGCTCAGTAGCACTCCAAGCTTCATACTTTAAATCCCCAATTAGCTGTTCAAATTCGTGAGATTCATCATACATGTCTCAGCCCACGCGTGGTTGAAATAATTCTGCCTTTTTAATTTGATCACTCCAAATGTACTTTGGTAAGTGTAGGATCTGATATTATGTATTTATTTAGGCGGTATGGAGTGGTCATTTCCCTATGCGTCATTCATCCTCCATCCATAGGTCTCATTTGGTGCAGACTTATAATCTCCCGATCTCTGTTCCATCGTATACTTGCCAATGCACTCAGGAAATCAGTATGTGTTGATAGTATGTGAAGTAACGTATAAGTATAAGTATAAGTGAAGCTCAAAAGCAAAAATAGCTGAGATACTTGCTTATGAAGTAGTTGTCAGGGAGAAGTCATACATTCGGTTTCCTGTACCAGGAAACCGCGACGGCTTTAAATCGAATGGAATTTTAAATGACATATTCTATAAAAGCGCTCTTCCGGTTTCGCAAGCTTCATATTGCACTAATCATCTGATATGTGCGCCTCCTTTCATGGCATTTCCGCCGTTTCCAAAAAGCTTAATTGAACATAACTCGGGTTCGAACGTATGACTTATAATGTTGGGAAATCATTGTCGGTACTACTATTGGTCCACCGCTAAATGGCAGCGATGCAATAAAATATGGCTGGTGTCAGGCAAGGGCTCAGATATTTGATAAGTCCTCGGGATTGTTTGTCTATTGCTCCTGCACATACCACTACGCTTAGCGCATCTCCACGAGAGTGATTACATTCGTCTGAGAGATGCAAAAATGAATGTGTGGTTGTTTGATTCTCACGTATGTTTCTAGCAGAATTCATTCGAGCGTTTATAATTCCCCTTCTGTAGCATCACTACGCTCATCACTGTAGCTCTTGGTATAGCATCGCAAAAATGAACGAGAAAATCTCGATTGTTCGAGCGCTCTCACCGTTTAGAACGACGAGAGAGAATGCTGAACAAAGAGACGAATACATCCCCAGCTGATCATCTAATTAGCGCTCTAATTAGGCTCTGTTTCCGTCTATGCGCGTGTGTTACTGACAGCCGTCTCTAGATGAGGGATATAAGAGGGAGCCTCAGCATCCAGTCACAATCCCGTCTCTCTATATTTTCACGATTTCACTTGCATTTCCGCTTCGATAATCGGTTTAAAAAACACTCTTGGTAGAGCCAACAATGCCCACCACTTCCTTCCGCAATACCGAGCACATCTGTTTCGGTAATATTTTCGAAGTCGAATTAGGGATAACCTTGCAAGAAATGGCTTATCCTAGGTTTGCTCTCGCAGATCATACCTGGAGATCACGCATAATTAAGACAATCATTTCTTGCGAGATATTCCTAGAAAAAATCTATTTAAATCTCGAGAAATAAGATTGATTTGGGGAATTTTTAATTCAAATTTTTCAGCAATCGCCATGTGTCTAAACGTGATCGCCCTGACGCTGATCTTCACCAAATCGAGAAAGGAGATTAGCCAGTATCGCAAACTGCTCGTCATCTTTCTAATTTCCGGCATCGGCTTCGCTGTACTGCACATGATTCTTTCACCGGTAAGGCATACGACTAATCAGGTTACATGCTATCGGCTCATGAGAACTAAGCCGGTTGAGAAACCACGGATCGAGAGCCAAACAAGTACACATTTCTAAATAATTTTCAAACTCATTTTTGAAAATGAGTGATATTCTGGAAAAAATAGTGAGGAAGGGTCTTTATTGGCTCTTATCCAGAGGGATAAACTTCCGGCCAGTGTTTATTCTTGCTGCAGCCGATGCATCATCTGCTAGCCGATGCAGCTGCCGATACGGAAGCAGATTTAGCAAAAGGAACACATGCTTTTCCCTTGCACCATATATCGTAGGATAGATCGAGAGCGATACTGCTTTCAGTAACACATTAGAGTCCAGAAAGCAAACATGTGATATTATACATGCGCAATCTGTTCAGCAGCATGTGCCGTGACTATTTAATAGGGGGATTTACTTCGAGAAAATTACGCGCGATTTATCTTCGACCATATGATTGAGTGATGCGAAAATTTCCACAAGAAACCTAAACCTACTATAAAATGGCTGCTCGATGCACACATTGTCCGAATCCCAACGTATCCAACAACTTCCGTGTCTTCACTACGTACCAATCATCACCAGTCTCCGGCGTCACGTTTATTTGCAAAAACATCGAGCGGGGCATACTCATTCCAATTCCAATAGTTGCTCCGATGTTTTGGTCTTGACTCTGATCTCATTCGAAAGCGTCCCAGGCAAGATCAAACTACCACATCGGTGAGCATGACAGAGATCACATGGGATTTCATCAATTTTGGTTAAAAGCACGACGCGAATCACTAGTGTTCTGACAGGATTAATCAAGTATATAATCATAAAAATTCAAATCCAAAAAAAATCTCGGAAAATCAGAAAGCGGTAAATGTTTCAGACCTGCGTTATGCGCGAGAACGCCTTCATCACGTACGGCTCGGGATGGATAACCGATATGAGATTCATCGCTGTCTATTTCGGCGTCGCTTCCATGAGCTTTCTCATTCTGGCGATGCACTTCATCTACCGAGCCATGGTTCTGTCGAGGTATGACTTCATTTTATTGGAACAGCTCAACTCGTTTGATTATTACTCCCTATCCATTTTTCGATTGTTATTATATATCCGGATGAACATAAAACAACAAAACTGTTCACGAAAAAAATAAGTATTGAATTATTCAGTAAAACCTATGCCACCGTAACCATTAGTACACGGAACATACTCGAGATCATCTTGATCCTTATTGTGGAACTGACTGTCTGGACCGTTCTCTGTGCAGTCTTTCTCTCGTACCAAAGCGAGTAAGCGTAATGAATTAATTATACGATAATTAATTAATTAAGATATGCACTATTAATTATATGTATATCAACTTAGATACGCACCAACCGTAGCCCGACTAACAGCGGATCTGGAAAACTTTCCGACCTCGAATCACGAGGGAAGACTGCTGATGTTTCTCGGAACGGTACGTGATTGATGGGTCATTAACCGATTCAATGTCGGTTATACAGTTCGAAAAACGATACCACTGCATCTGTACACTATCTTTGCCGAAATAATAGTTAGAGATTGTATAGAATACATATACCGTGGAATCGTTTCACAAACTGTGGAAATTCCAGGTCGATGGCAAGCTGAATCTGCCTCCGTTCCTCGCCATTCTCAGTATGATTCTGCTGTGCGGTGTTTCGCTATCGCTGATAATTTGGAGCTCAGTCAGGTGTGCAAATTTGAGTAGTTATTACTACTTTAGTTTGCACTACGCCTCTATCTATTTTTAACATTTTCACAAGCATATCTAACTTATTCTGCTGTGAGCCACTTCCGTTACTTCTCAAGTTTGCCCAATCACTCACTTCTCATGGGACAGATTGCGCATAGCTCTCGAAATTTACTAGTATTTCAAGCCAAGCAGCAGTAGATCATGCATATAGAACCAGTGAAGAGAGAACCAATTAATAATTACGTGACGAACATGACGATCATTTGAGGCTCATTAACATGCGATTCCCTGAGGGACAGCTCATGTCTCTTGACATTTCCCACAAATTAGTGTTGAAAGTATGTGAGCAATCGAGTGGGCAGTAGATCAGGCACGAATGACGTGTTGATCAAAGTTGAAAAAGTGATGCTGAAAAATTGTTGATGTTGCGCTTAGTCACTTCCCGAGGGACAGCTCACCGCTATTGACATTTACTGAGCGAATGTCAAGAGCTATATATTTGGGGGATGGACTCATTGAGCAAATGTACAAGAAGTCAACGTCAAAGAGACTCGCGCTTCTTTACACTCGAATAATTAAATAACAAATGTGTAGGCGAAATGACGATTAGACATATTTTGAACAGATTATAGAGCGGAAATAAAAAGTGAAAAGATGTATAATTCCGCGTATAAACGACTTCGCAATGTTTTCTAAAAAATCTATGCACTCTAACAGAGATCTTTAACTAAATTGAACTATTTTCGATGTTTTCATTTGGATCTTTGAGTTTTTTTTTCAGAATTGTCTCTGTACTCAATGACAAACAACATCGGAGCAGCACGTGGAGAAAGTATAATTACCAGCTATTCGTGGCACTTTATCTGCAGGTTTCATTTTTCAAACTTTGTTTAGTTTTCGAGCTGTAAATACGTATTAAAATGCCTTTGCCAGTCGGTTAGATGTGTAGGGTACATCTTATATGTTTCATCATTTCAATGTTCGTAGATTAATATATTCCAATGTATACTATACAAAAACTACTATATAATTTGTCATTATTCAAGTTCCTCGGCCCACTCGTCCTTCTCTACATTCCCTGCATGGCTTTCCTGCTGCTACCGTTTGTGCCAGGTTCGTTTTACTATAAAATGCATTCATTTATTACGGAATAATTATTCAGGTCACGGCTTATCCTCTCCTGGTTGGCTTCTTTCTCTGTTCTACTCCATCTACCCTATAGGTAAGCTATTTTTAACCTTACTTAGAGTGCCTCCGGAAGGGTGCTCTAATAATGAATTCGACAATTGATAGGCGAGCTTTGTGGAAAGCCTCATCATTTTCAGCTGACCCTCTTGCTTTTTCCCAATCAACTGAGCAAATTGTAGAGGAATTCTTAGAAATAAATAATGTTCTTTGAAATATTTCGTAATATCAGTTGACCCTCTCGTGATGATCATCTTCATTCGCGACTATCGTCGAGGTCTCTACAATCTACTTCGACGAGCCATATTCCTTCGATCCACTGAGGACAGCACACAAGTTGTGACGAACTCGAAAACTGAAGAGAGAAATGGTAACAAACGGGGAAATTGACAAGGGAAATCAGTATCATTCGAATGCGTGTATATAATATCCAACGAATCCATGTACATTCCTGATTTGATTGTGATGATATTGCGATAAAGTATTCATTGAAATATGTGATCGACTGAAGAAATCGCACAAATGGTCACGAGGAAGTCGATGAATGCGGATAGAAGCAGAAACAAGCATATAAATATTATAACTGTTTAGCAGTCATTCAGATTACAATTTTTTATTACAAAAATATGATTACACGTTATTCGCTTCTTCAAACACGTTTTCATACGAAATATCTTGATATGTATTGACAATATATAGTATTATCATGAGTTAGAAACTGTATGATCATTCTGACGTGATGCGTTCGGGATCACGTCAGAATGGTATGTGGCACACTAATTAGCAATATGAGGGACACTAATTAGGATAAACACGCAGATATACGGAAGCGTAACGCTTCGCTGTTCCATATTATCATACATACACGTGCTAGTGTATACGGTTGGATTTAACGAGTAGGGGAGAATATTTTTTTTGTTGTTAATCCAACCACTAAGTAATGTTGTTTTTCGACATGTCCTTGCTTATTGTACCGCCAGATCTCATGACTCTAGCAACTCGGGTTTGTTCCACCCGCTTTATGATGTCATATTTCAAATATTTTATTCGCATCTAGTCTTTATTTATTTGCTTGTTACTCATCAAGTCCTTCTCAAGTGGTTTACATTTCCACATCTGAAAATAATATGTTTACTCTCAATATCTTGCCGTCCGACATTATTCGAAAGATCATCAAAGTCCGTTCGAATACGTGCGATTGGTATGCATTGTTTGTCAACAAGTATTTTAAATGCCTACAAATATGTTATTTGTTCTTTTCTCTAGTAGTTACATGATTGAATCACTGTATTTTCACAGATTTCACCACGTTGGAATGCTCTAGCAACCCAGCAACGTGCTGATTGCGCATCACTATAAGATGTGTTTCGTACACGAAGAAGATGACTTTCCCTACTATTCAGTGAGGGTAACGAAACTGTTTCAACAACATTTTGGCCATATTCAGCAGAAAATCGATCAGAATGATGTTTGTGAAAAATTATTTTCGAATTATTGTATAGTTGAGTTGCACGGAGGTACAAAAATGCTTCGATTTTGTTATTATGATGATTACCTAGAAGGAAGAGGGTATCAGAAACCGATTCGTCAGCTTCTCAATCGATATGAACGCATTGAGAAATTGGAAATTGATATGTATTGTATTGACAAATATTGGATTGAGTACGAACCAACAAAAGTAGTCCTTGGTCATGCTAAAATTCGAGAAGTTTGCTTTCCTCGCCAACGAGATTTTACCGACAACACAGCGTGAGAAATATTTTACTCATTTTTTTCTATATAATAAAACCTTTCAGCTGGAACTACCTCACTACTCTTCGAACATTCAATTGCTCACGTCTCGTAGTGGCATTCGACAACATAGATATCATTAGAGAGAGTAAGGTGTTTCGAAAATAAAAAATTTTATCGTCAGAGTAGAACATGACTTGGAGAGCAAATAATTCGCGAGAAACATTTCTTCGTAATTTGTGTGCAACTATGACGTTAATACAGCAATACTGTCATGTTTAGATTGTTCCAGATAATTAATATTGCTCAATTAAGAATCGGATATTCTCACCAACTGGCTTAGCGAGGCAGTGCATCTAGTGCCGATTATTGAACTAACGTCCGAGAAATGGTTTGATCACCAAAAAAACATTTTATAGAGTTAACCATTTTCTATGTGTTATTACGATTTTGAGAAAGCATGTATAGCATCTGTTTTAAAATACAACCAATTAACGATAATTAGACACAATGAAACATAATAAAAAAATAAACCTTCTCAGAATGCGTTTGGATGGTTTGTCTCACTAATCAATTATAGGAACACTGGGCTTTCTCTCGATAGCTGGTCGAAATTTGATGCTGATCTTACCAAGAAAAACTCTGCCGTCGATTTTCGAATATGCCAAAGACAAGGGGATTTGATGAAACTAATTTTCACCACCAAAGCAAAAATTCAAGAGTAAGGCCTAATCACCGTATGCTGTATTCAATTTTTCATCTCTTTCGCTTTGATATTATCACCATAATGAGACCATAATGGATCACTTCCACTATTACTATTCGAATTCGTAAATGATGAGATGTTTTTCACCAAACGATGGTTCAAAATAATTGAACAATAAAATCATTTAGTAATCACTTCATGTGGTGATTCATATATTCTCCACATTTTGAAAAAATAACAGCCAACATTTCACTATCACGCTTTGCATTGCATGAAATCGGACCCCTTCAAGCAAATCCACCTTTCCGCCTAATCAGAGATCATCAGAATCTACGTACATTAGTCTAGCAGGAAAAAATAGAGCCGAGCCATGTAGGGGTGGGAATTTGCCTTAGTGCAGCAAAAATTACGCTAATGCGCTAATGGAAAATGCTTGTTTCATATTTTCTGGCACTGTACTCGTATAGATGGACCTTGAGAGCTCAATAGTGGTTCATTATTTTTTACCTTCCTATCTTAGAACATAGTTGTATTTAGGAACGGATTCATCAAGCAATAGGTAAGTAGGATATTTCGGAACCGCGATTAGAAATTTAAACATCGAAATTAGCATTTTTTTGTTTCTTTCGTCTCACTCGCAATGAAGACCCAGTTTTTCACGTTTAACCGAACAAGCAACTCTTGGCCTATTACATATGTGTTGGGCAAATTCAGGAGGTCTCACATATTTGAGAAGCTGAGTTCAACCAAAAACACCGAAAAACACCATTTTTCGGCAGTTTCGATATGAAAATAATGTTCTCACGTTTAATAACCGATATATCCAATGTTAATGTTTTCCGGTACTCCACCAATACTGACGTCACTAAAACTATAGAGGAATTGGAGGCAATCGAAATAGGCTTTGAAAATCTATGAAAAATAAATAGTCAGAAACTTTCGCACCAACCTTATGCTGAACCTTACCATTTGAACACGCGCTAACAATTGATTTTGCCCATTTGAAGAATGATACTACACAAGTAGTTCTTCAAGAATATTAGAAAATATCTAACCTTGAATAGGCGTTGAAAGCTAAGAATTATCAAAATTCCTGATTTCGTTGTTAAAATTTTATAATTTTGTGCTATTCACGAGTAGCCACCTCATGTTCAAGGGCAGTACTAAGACTGACGAGCACTTCATTGTCCACCACAATATGTCTCCCTGAGCCAACGACTATACATTCGGGGCTATGAAATGTAATTCTGCAGAAATTAATTTCACGTTAATATCTCAGCAGACTCTAATCTCAACTTGGCATTACGGCGCACAGATACTGAATTGCATCCACGAGCATGCCCAGTCTTCGCACTTTGCAATTGTATGCATGATTAACCCCTAACTCTTTTCCCTATTTAGCAATGATCTTATAAATACTTAATTTGAAAATCAATTTTGCGAAATTTGGCGAATTGCTGTATCGACTGTGCTAATTGCCGAGAACTGGGATACGGCTTGTTATAAAGAGTATTCATATACCCTTTAATTACAAAAGACCATATGAGAATTAATCAATTTTGGAGAGCAGGGGAAGCAAAAATGTAAATTTCTGAAAAAAAGGGAGAAATTTTTGCATCAACCTGATAACTAGTGAGGAACTACGTAACAACTAACATGGAAATTAGCCTTTTATTGTCCTTCATCTCACGAGCCTTTCACTATGGTTACGCATCGGTGCTGATTGGATGGTAAGAGAAATTCAGGTCCAATTCGAACAAGGAACCTCTCGGTACAAGAAACGACTCTCCAAACCCTATTATTGCCATATTCATTTCCCCTTTGCAATTTTATTCGCTAACTGCATCTCACTTATTCCGCAACCTAATAACTCATTGCGTATCCGAATCATTTTATAGCACTCTGCTACTCAATTTCGATGATAGCACACAAAACGCGCACGCAATCGGCTAAAAATGCTCTCTGCTTATGGAAACCCTTTTCGATGAGTGCTACT
The DNA here is from genome assembly GCA_036245805.1 of Pristionchus mayeri. Lineage (NCBI taxonomy): Eukaryota > Metazoa > Nematoda > Chromadorea > Rhabditida > Neodiplogasteridae > Pristionchus > Pristionchus mayeri. The sequence goes on along the minus strand of BTRK01000002.1, from coordinate 3,429,934 downwards.
CTTGTGCTTGATCAACCATCTCTTGTTTCGCTAAATGATCACGGCCTTTTACCGCCCTTTACTCCATTTATTCTGCTCTCTTCATCGCTTCTCCCACTGGTGAGAGAACGGGCTGAGAGTCATTAATTACCAATCTATCTTCTACTCCTACAAGTTCGTTCGCTCTTCTCTTCTAAAATTGCCACTTTCATAGATAATTTTTTTTTCATTTTACCTTTTATAGGATAAAGCCGGTAACTAACTCCCCTGCTCGATTTCACGTATTTTTATATATTTATAGTGAACTATCGAAATTTCTTCACATTAAAAAAAATTCTTCACGTTATACTTGTGCTCAACTCAGGAGATACTTGCTTCAGAGTGAACAGAGTGATCATGTTGTTCCCCATCTACATCGTTGACGCCTTCACAACGCGACGATTCGCGGGGAACCAGGCTGCAGTTTGTTTGTGCAAACAGGTAAGAAATAAGGCAATTCGTGTTTTTGCTTCTTATGCGCTTTCATCATTCATTTTTATTTTCTAGCGGTATTTACAACAAGAGAAAGAGTGATAAGATTCTGAGGAACAGTTCAGTTCACTCTACTGTAGTTGGGCAAAATGTTGTTCGTTGGTCACTTATTGAGCTCTAGACTGAATATATTAGAACTTTTGATAAAACTTCGCCCTTTTCGTTCTTGATCTTGCAGAGATAGATTATAGATAGCATGGAGTGAGAGTGTTTACGAGATTGTATGCACATAGAGAAGGTAAAGAAATAAGGTCAAACGGGAAATTGGGCGAAAAGGTTTAATCGGTCACAGTTACCAATATGTGCAACTGTCGGTGGTGCAAAGTGTCTTAAGCGACTTGCATCAAACATATCCTTTTCTCTGCAGGAACTAGAGTTCGAAAAAACAGATACCACGTTTTCTCCATTCTGACATCGGGGAAATGAAGAACCGATTACCCGAATTTCGAACTCTTGCATGAACTAAGTTCTGAGGATGCGCAGAAAGTGGCTGCCGAATTCAACCTCTCCGAGACTGCCTTCCCATTCCCCAAAGAGGAAGGGAGATCCTATGAGAATGGTACTTTATCTTGAAGTATCTTACGTTAGATAGATCAGCAACGTCTTGAGTCCTTGGGAGAATCAGTGGACGTTAGCCAAGCATTATGTAAAATATACGGATTCTTTCCCAGGTTGTTATTTCTGACCTGCCAATTCATCGATCTTTTACTTTTGGAAACTTCGCTCAGAAAAAAAATATTTTACAGGTCGCTCCTTCTCTCTCCGTTGGTTTACCCCCACGGCTGAGATCCCGTTGTGTGGACATGCAACCCTGGCCACAGCACACGTGATATTCAATGAATTGGGTGAGTTTATGATGTTGTGAGATTGACTCTCGCAAAATTGTTGTTATTTTCATTTGCTTTACATCATCGTAGACACGATGAGACACAGCACTGCGTAACAAGAGATGTAGTCCATTTACACGCTTCTCCGTCATAATGTTCGAAATTCTATATTTTCAGGGAACCCCAACGAATCGATCGACTTCCACACTATGTCGGGTGTGCTTACAGTCAGAAATCGCGGGAAATATTTAGAGATGAACTTTCCGACGTATGACATCAGTTCGGCTCACGTCAAGCAAGTGAAAAGTCCCCACAACGGGTTGTTCCCCGCGGTATGTCGAAAAATGAATGGTTAAATGCAGTTTTAACATAATAATTATATTAATTGCATTACAGTTCGACGCGCCAACTTTTCTGGTCAACATAATCAAAGTGAGTATCCAAACCTTTTTCTGGCCTCCTTTAATTAATACAACAACAACTGTTGAAGGCGTGGGTAATAGAGTATCTCGATTCAGAACACGGTTCCCGATCTAACCACAGTCCGATCAGTCGCCCTGGCAGCTGAAGGGAAGATGCTCATTGTCGAGATTGATGGAACAATGACCATGTGATTGCTGTCTTTTTCACTAGGAATTCGTATCTCCATATTTCTTTGCCTAGATCATTGGTCCTACTTACAGGCACTAACCCTTTAAAATGAATGAAAATCAATATTTACCTCACAATCATCTCCTTTCATCCACTTCTGATACAATTTTACCCAGGTCTGACTTCATTGCGATATCTCCGAACTTCATAGAGATGACCTCAGCTCATCCCGAGGGAAGCCATGTCAAGGGCGTGCTAGTCACGCTCTCTCCTACGACGTGAGAATAACCTAACTGTCTACTAGAGTTCGTAATTCGGGCCAACGTATCTTCATTTCCCACACTCTCCAGACCGGTCGAGCGGCGAGATAGTGTGAGAAATGAAGAGACGGTGACCCGAATTACGATGCCTACTGTCTACTACTTGAATTGTTTACTAAAATTATTTCGAGTGACTCAGACCATATTTGTTTTACGCAGTTTTATTAGTGAGCTGCAACTTATTGCAGACCCGCACAACAAGGCTTCATAGATGACGCCGGAGTTCCTTATGATTACACGTGTCGATACTTTGCCCCGTGGTGGGGAGTCAATGAGGATCCGGCAACTGGTACAACTAACATTTTATAAATTATTTTCATAATTTTATCAAAATTGCAATAGACTATCATATTATACATCTTCGATTAGGCTCGGCTCAATGCGCCCTCGCACCCTTCTGGGCATCCATCTTGAAGAAGAAGGAGCTCTACGGTATTTTCATTTTTTTTTCGAGTATTAACATCATGCTGGAGTCACAATCGAAAATTCCGACGCGTTCTTCATTTCTTCTCTTTCTTAAAATTCAATCGAACCGTTTTTATAAAACTTTCTTATTAAAATTGTCTTATTTTTCGATAACAATTACTTATTAAAATCCAATCTAGAGAGAACCTCCACTCATTTGTACGAAAAATAACACTCTTCCAGCCTTCCAAGCCTATCCCAACAGAGGCGCACAGTTCCGCATGAGAGTACTCGAGGGAGACCAGGAGGGACGCGTTTCAATCGCTGGTGAGTTGGAAAAAAATACTTGCATGTACCGCGAATTCATATCGCTCTTTCAGACAATATTGTAATTCAAATTGTGACATGATAACGTTAGCTAACGCTAGAAAATTGAGAGCTTCGAACCTTTTCAGGGTCATCGCTGACGATCGTGCATGGAGAGATGACTGCGGCAGAGGCATAATGGTCATACTACAGAAATGTCATCCCGCTTGTTTGCTTCTCTATACCGCATATTGCGTGGCATGTCAAAATATGGGAAAATATTGATAAACTTCTGATTCCCTAATCTTAGTCGACCTGTTCAAAATAAAATAATTCCTTGTGCTCATATGTGATTTATGAAGCCCTAATTTCTGCGCGCAATATTTGAATTCCACTCAGATTTGACGAGTTTTAAGCATACGCGGGAAAGTGTTCGTATTTATTAGGTTGTGAAATAAGTAACGCTCGATTTGCAACATGATGTTTGAGCCCGTCTAAAATCCTTTCCCATAAAGATCTTAAGCTAGCTCGGTAGCGTTTAGTAGGGGTACACATGACCAATATATGCACCTGCTCTACTCGCATTATGTCTTTTGGATAACAAGAATTTCTAAGTTTTCTCAAATGTAGCATTTTCACACTTTTCTAAAAAATGTTTCTGACGCTCGTATTTCGCGGTGAAAAATAGCCGTACATTTGCATATAGTGGATTGAGAAGACCATTGTGAGCTCTTTCGAAAAATACGTCTTCGATCATGCGTGCATCAAAATAGCATTAATTGCAATGTATTGAATGCAAACCTTACCGAGGTAACACTGCTCAAGCGACCATGTTTTTTCGAGGATTATTCAGACTGGTGCCTAGATAAGTGCGCTTCCATGTTACACTATGGTGCTACAAATCACAGAGAAACATTTGTGCGCAAGACTTTTCATCATTTAGAAAACAACGATTTTCAGAATTGTTGAATAAAGGACAACATAGCAAAAATTTCGACTTTTGGTGTACAGTGAATGAATACATGTTCTCAAAATGGAACTATACCCTGACTTCGTCCAGCCGATTATTGATCTATAAAGAGATGCTTTAACAGTTAACCACAAAAGTCAGGACTTTTCACCAATTCTGGAAACAGGAAGTTTTGAAATATTCGAATTTCGACGTTCACATTTCATAGTCAAGATGATGAATGCTACATATTTTGGTAGAAGTATTGTATGCTGACACAAATAGAAGTTTAAGCTGATAATGTAAAGTGCATTTCATTTTACTACATTTGAAATCGATATTTCAATTGGTACGGAGACACGGCAAAGACATGCTTTTCTATTCAAAGACAGGTTAGGGAAGTTCATAACTAAGTGCATTTTCTGACAGGACTTTCGCAGCAAACCAGGTTCACATGTTATATTGTGGTATCCGTAAGACGTACTTTGCGCATGTGACATAATATTTGCCCTATCATAACTCTCCCTGGATTGTTAGGAAAAAACGTAATCAGTTCAACTCTTTGGTGATGCACCTTTGTCACCATCTTGTGTCTTCAATACCAATTACACAGGCTTGAACAAATGCGCGATGAAAAGAGTATCCATGCACTCAACGTACATATATACCAAAATGATAATCAGGCAGCAATAAAAGGCGGGGTAGCTCAGAAAATAAAATTTGAAAATCGAGCGTTACTTTTTTCACAACCTGATATATCTAAGTAGCGTCTAAGTAGAGACTATTTGGCAGTCTTGTCATCTCACTTTTAGTGAGACTCAAGGCCAGAGATTTTGAATCGCATTTCGTTCTCTGAAATTTCCCTCTCCGCCCTTCCCATAAACATCATCAGATTGATAATTCCGTTCGCTGAGGATACTCGCGGAAAGGAAATGGGACTCGTGAGTATACATATTAATGGATCTGAAACACCTCCATGGATAACTGGAGACTATTGGAATTGCATGGCGATGTTTGGTCTTACCTCGATTCGAACATTTTTTTTTAAAATGTCAGTATGTTTTCGTCAATTCTCGCATCAAACACGATTTCATTGACGCAATGAAAGCAACCTTCGATGCATGCTCTCGGATAGGAACTGTTCAAATCGATAATGCAACCATTGAAGTGGTGCAGAATCTTCAGCGATCATTTGGATCGGTTAGAGCTGGTAGACTCCGCATAGATAAACGATGTGTGGAATACAAGTGAGATTTTGTAAAGCATCTTCATTGAAATACCATGACCTTATTGATGTATACAGGGTGGCTGATAAATATTGCGCCACTTTTCTTGTTTCTCAATCTCCATTCTCTGTAGGCACAATTACATCAAATTTGGTAACTATGTTGGTAAGGGACAAAAGTTATTAGCCTATAAATATTATCTGGATTGTTCAAGTATTTCAAGAGTTATCACTTCTGAAATATTTTGTTTTGGAATTGGGACTTTTCTGGGCACATAAACGTATCTGATAGTTTATGCCGCCTTGCAGCAAGGAGTTAGATACAGGACTCATCCATTTATTCCTAATAAGAACAACCATTTACACGTATAAATATGTGATCAATTATATAATGAGCCTCGGAACTTTCTCAGAAATGCTTAAAAATTATTTCATTATGAACGGCGCTCTATAAAAAATAATAATATTTCGAAGCCGCATTCTTCGAACACATTAGCTATTGGAATTGTTCTATTTTATGCATGATACTCCATCATTCTTTATTGTGAAAATGCATTCCATTTGCTTGGGCATATTGATTCGGAACCAGAATAAGTTGCGAAATGCTGCGAAGCGCCGCTTTTAGCGATATTTTGAGGTGCCTACTTCTACCATTAATTCAACGTTTACATTCAATTTGATGCAACAATATTTCACAACTCGACTCTGTTAATAGCTATGCAACATTATACGGCGGTATCAACATTCAGAATAAGAAATTCCGAAAAGTGAGTTTTTTGCATATGCGTGACTGAAAGTCATCAAATTTATCTCTCTCTGTTTTCAGAGACCCTATATCGCATTTGACAAGATTATCACTTAGTGGAAGGGTTACTCTTCATATTCACCTCGGTTGCAATTTCGATGGACATTGAGATCATTTTATATATCGAAAAATGTGAACGGCGCAAATGTGAACTTGAGTAAAAATGTAGACTACTTTTTGCCTCCATGCTAAGAGGCCAGTCGATACCATGAAGCCTGCGTCTAGTAATTGTTTTGTTTTGCACGGTACTGATATATTAGGTTGGTCATAAAGTTTTGCGCGATTTCGGACCCCAAGTTTGAGTTCGTATATTTTCTTTTGCTCAAATCGCCACGCATTGTCCTGATGACGTTATTTAGGAACATGTTCGACCTTTAGAAAAATATAGTTGAAATATTCCAAGTATTTCTACTAAGCGAGAAATCAAGATCTGCGTAACTTTGAATTTTTCAGAAAAAATAAGATTTTATTTAAAGTTGCTGTACTTCGCAGATAAATTTTTAGATGGAGACTCACAAAGTTTATTAAAATGCACTAGGCGTACACTACCTAGTTTCAAAAAGAGAGACCTGCCGAATTCGAAATGGGCTTCGTAGAGGTCAATGAAACCCAGGCACTTAGAAAAATAAGATTTCTATCGAGCAAATTACCTGTTTCGAGGATTGACGCAGGTGACCTCTACCTATGGGCGCTGTAATCACTACTTACATGGTTCTCTATTATATCAATATTTAAGAGCCCAGTTTTCTCTCTCATCTAAAAACGTGATATTTGTAACTCAATTATTTTGCAAAGAAAACGTCAAAAAACTTGACATGGAGGGTCTTCAAGCACGGCTCACCCTAGAAAAAGTAGCGACCTCCACAATATTCCTAAATAGTGAGTGATAGGGCAAGGGTTGTTCGTTAATTTTAACAGGAAAGTACCGCCCTTCAAACCACATGTCTAGCACAAAAAAGCCTAAAGTGTGTATTTCGATGTTCTAAATTGGGCACCTAAAATCCGAAGAACCATGTTCGTGAATGGAGAGCCCCATTATCCCCCAAAGGGAATTTTGACTTGTACTGGAAAGGTAGTTCACAATCATGAATAATTTAAATCTCAAGAACTGTCGGCATAGATATAGTACTCCAAAACTTACCTTGACAAGTGCCATTAAAACCCACAGATCGGATTACGCGCATATTTCTAATATGCCCTTTGTGGCTGGTCAGTCTCAACATCACCAGTACGATATATTCCCATCATACTTTACTACTGTGGTTTAGATTGGGTCCTATCTCCGTTCTAAATGAAAATAAAATCCTTTGAAAAGTCAGGTCGTTGATCATCCACATGAAGTTTGGTACATCGCCTTATTCTTTTCCTTGATCGGACAGATTTATGATAGTGTACTCTAAAGAGAGTATAAAAGCCTCTATCTACCACTAAAAGATCTACGTTGATTGGACAACAACGAACGATTGTAGATGCAAAAATGCACTTTAGTCAAAATCGCGCAAAACTTTATGACCAACCTGACATATTTAAACGCAATATGATAATTATCCTTTTATTTGTTTGCGAGATATTTTTCAAAAGGTGGACGCAATATTTATCAGCCACTCTGTAGTGCAAACGAAGTCAGTTTTTTCAGTTATTATTATGAACAAATCATCATAAACATGGCACGGAAGCTAAAGGCAACAAGCCTAATCATTGAGGGCTCGATATTAAGCTATAGTACGTCTTCATTTTGACAATGCCATTATACTTTTCACTAATGTGTATACAATTTTTATTATTATGAGTGGCAAACGTTGATAAACAACATTATATATGATACTTGTTTTAGTAGCTATTGATTCCCACAATAAAAAATAAATCTGACGCGGTCACTACCATCCGCGACATACACAACTCTTTTTGATGCATTTATAGCAATCGATCAACATTGGCCACTGTTGCATTTATTTATAAATGCTAATCGCATTGGCTCGAAAAGTATTTATTTTGAGGGGGAGTGTATTTTTTCAGTATCTGAGAGTGCATGCACCGAGGAGCAAATGGTCTGTTTTCAAAAATAATTAACACAAATTCGAGTTAGTTCTTGTTCTCTGAAATAAGGCTACTGTGTTCGTCGCTCTCCCCCTCCATCCATTTCGAAAATAGTAGGCGGTGCGACGTCCCGTTGCAAAAGTTGCGTGATCGCCCTCACACTAAACTACATGCAATACGTGTACCGTGAACAAATTGTTGTTGGTCTTCGGACAGTATCTCTTTTTTCTTCTTCTTGATGCACACTGTTTTATCTAATTAGGAGCTCATTATTCAGTCTTCGCACGAATGGATTGACGTTCGCATGAGTAGCATAAAACGAGTATTCCATTCAGCAATTCTTCCTGATCCGCAGCTGTCTTCACATCTATCAAAGGAATAATCACAATTTCAGCTAAATTTGTGATGACTGTTGTCGCTTATCGAAAAGCGGAACATGCCAATTTCGGTAATGTTTTCTAATAAAACAATTAAAGAAAATAATAGCTTCTCAGGTGTCGCAATGTGTCTAATTCTCCTGGCACTATACCTCATCTACACCAAATCGAGGAAGGAGATTGGCCAGTATCGCAAACTGCTCGTGATATTTCTCCTGTCCGGCGTTTTCTTCGCACTATTGCATGTGATCCTATCACCGGTCAGTTATTTAATTTCTATTCTAAAAGTTGTAAATATGGTGCAAAATCTTTTCGATTGCAATAATCAATTAATATTTTCGAATTGGCAAGCGCACTGTCCATTCATAGAACCATTTAGCTGATCAGATGAGCGAGTATGTGAAACGAAGATGTACACACTCGATTGATCAGATAAGAGAACCCTGGAATTTCAGACGACCATCCTTCGTGAGAACGCATTCATCACATATTCCGGCTCCGGATGGGTCACGGATATGCGATTCATCGCCGTGTATTACGGTGTCGTCTCAATCAGCTTTATTATACTGGCAATGCAGTTTCTGTACCGAGCAATGGTGCTATCGAGGTTAATCTTAGTGATATTTCGTTTAATTGCAAGCAATTTATGCAGGAAAACAACGGCAGTTGTTGAAGTTTCGAGGAAAAATATCGCCCAAATAATCATCATTATAATTGTGCAATTGGTAGTATGGGTTATACTGTGTCTAGTACTCAGCTATAGAACTGAGTGAGTACTGACTAAGAATTTGGAATCGAGTTGGAAAAGAGGAACAATTTTTTTTCGAAACAATCCGTTGATTAAGATACCAACCAACAATCGCTCGGCTAACAGCGGATTTGGAGGATTTTCCCGAAAATGATCACGATAATAGACTACTCATGTTTCTCGGAACTGTGCGTGGTTCATCCAAGCGTGAATTTCCTAAATTTTAATGATTTTTCAGATCGATAACGAGCTGAATATCCCTCCGTTTCTCGCAATAGTCGCTATGCTACTAATCTGCGGTTGCTCGCTGACGATGATCATTTGGAGCACAATCAGGTTACCTTTAAGTAGATCAAAATGAGGAAAAACATGAATTTATGTAGTAATTGTGAGGCGTACTATTGTGAGGAAAAATGTGGATAACTTGTAGAATCGTTCGTGTCCTCAATGACGAGCAACATCAAAGCAGCAGATGGAAGAAGTACAACTACCAGCTATTCGTCGCGCTTTATCTTCAGGTTTGAGTTTGTTTTATTAAAATGTAATGATGACATATCAATTAGTGCAATGACAACAATTTTGATATGGGAAATGCATTTATTTACTTCCAAGCAGTTCTATCTAGCCAAATATTCTCGTGTACCCAGTTCCTCGGCCCTCTCTTTCTCCTCTACATTCCCTGCATAACCTACCTACTCCTTCCCTTCGTGCCCGGTCACGGAGTCTCCTCTCCTCCCTGGATGATGTCGCTCTTCTACTCGATTTACCCAATCGGTAATTTGTATCGTTTAACAATTTTCAAATATGATCTTTGATATTTAATAATTAAAAATATTTGCAAAAAACAAATAAAATTGAATTTCAGTCGACCCCCTGGTGATGATTCTCTTCATTCGCGATTATCGTCGAGGACTTATTAATATACTCAGAAAAGCCGTTTTTATGAACGCTTTGGACGAGAGCACAGTAGTGGCAGTGGGAAATCAACGTAGCGCAGAGAGGAACAGCAACAAGTAACACACATATGCAAAATATTCCTTTTTTGCTGTATTTCATTTCGCTTTTTTTGTATTTTGAAACTGAAAAAAATAAAGTCAAAACTTCAATTATATTTCATCTAGCCCCTCCTTCGGCGAGCCGCCGCGGTGGTGCTGGCGTAAGGTTTCGAAATCACTCGTGACGTTTCTTGTTTGCTCGTTTTAGTTGTGAAAGTGTTCATGCATAACACGAGTGATCATATGCGATACTTCCAGGGTATCGATCATGCAATCCATGCGTAGATCCTTCACAAATTGAATGGAAAACAAGCGAAATGCCATCCATCTTTGAATGCATCGCAATTTCATTAAATATATTTAACATAAATACGTAGTTACTTTATGCAATCAAATTCGTTTATATCAACAGTAACACGTTTGGTCAAATGGCATGCAAGATAAATCAAATGGTTCGGAATAAGAATTGTCTCACTCATGAACTTTGATATTACGCTGTGTGCATGTCCACTTCAAAAATATTTGAATTGAAGTATTTGCGATATCTTAGAATGGCGCACGAAGGAACATGTTTCACACATCCTGTGATGCGGTTCACATGAAAATTCGGGTCAAGTTGAGCAACGAATCCATTAATGGACAAATCAACAATATTTGGTAATTTGGCACTCTTTCTTCCATTAGATTAGATGCATTAGATGCAGACAATCTAAGAAGATAATTATTGTTTTTTTCGGAGGTTTCTTTGGAGTATTTGTAGTTGCAAAAAATACGATTACATTTGAATTATATGATACCTCGAATGCCTTAGCGATTCCGTTGGCGGAGATATTTGAGTTCCCTTCAAAGACGCATTGAGTTGCATTTCCAATGATGTGTTTAACGATCTCATCGTCGAACAGAAGAACATTGTGCTGAACAAAAGTGAGATAGATAACAATTATTATAGAGACAGGGAGATAGAGAGAGAGAGTAATATTAGGAGATACAGGTCCGAAAATGGATCTCAAATTCGCATACGTATCGATTTATTAGGGCAGTATATGGGCGAGTTGTGTATGGTCTAGATTGAAAACAAGATTATTAGGGTCTATAAAACGTAGCAAATACTATTAGTGGGTGGTGAAAAACTCACAGCCACAATAATTGTGAATTTCTGCATCAATGGGAGATTTAGCAATATTTGCTTTGCTTGACGCACGTCCGTGATAATACAAGTATAATTGATATATACTTCGAGGACACTTTTCTGACCACGCACAAGATCATTCAGGAAGCTGAACACACTTTTATAAATACATTGAAAAAAACAAACACACTAACTTGCCCGTGTATTCATTGTACAACTCTATAATCAGCCTCTTAAAATCGAGTGTCTTGAAAGCGGCTCTGAGTGTATTTTCTGTCTCGACATTTAGCGCATCCTGAAATACAAACTATTGACAAAAAATGTTTAGTTATTGTATCATTTATTATTTTAACTCAAACGATTCAATTATACATTATGCTTGCGAACGTACCGAAAACAATCAATGTGTAATCGAATATGTGTACCTTGATTATGAGCGTTACAATAGATGATTTGGCGAAGAAATCAATGAGTTCATTCACCGAGTGAGAGTTGTTGAATATATATAATTTTGTGTAGTAACACCCCGTAATATCCCGATTTGACTGAAAAGATATGATAATTTGCTGTGTTTTATCTTTTGAGCTCACAGTTCGCATTAATTGAAGAAAAAAAGAAGTTGATAATTAGACACAAGTTTAAGGGTTCAACTATATTCAAACATCAACAACCAAATTTTAAAAAAAAACATACAACATATACGCTTGTGAGATCACGAAATTTCGCCTTCTTTTCGAGGTCGCCCATTCGTTTAGAGATTGAGCCAAGTTGTTCGCGATCACGCATACTTGACTTTTCAAAAACTTTGCAAATAATTTCGTTCGGAAGGCTTATAAACGGAAACTACAATCAGAAGCATTGATATATAAGCTGAATCTGATTGAACGTAAATTATTTCTGGATCATTTTGTTTTAAAATTTTAGAATCTAACCGGAGAATCTATTGGTTTGTAGGTAAGATAAGACACGTTTTCTATGGTTGAAATCGATGACATTATGGTTCTAAACATAATTTGCTTTTGACAATGTGGACATACACCTTATACCGTAACCAGGTGCTATCAATAAAACTGAGTATTAGATGTGTATAGTGAATATATGTGTACTATAGACTGACTTATATTGAATATGAGATAGCGGGAAGTGAACCGCGACGCGTCATACTACGCGTCGCGTCTGTTCTATACTTTTTTTTGAAAGTGTCTTCTAGTGCTCGTTTTTCGAAAAGTGATCGTTTTTCTCGATGCGTGCAAGTCGTATTCTTTGGAATGGAGCTGCATTCTCTACGGGGAAATGACAAACGCTGCCTGTTCATCATCTCTCCTTTTTACTGGCTCCCTATCAGCGAACTTGGCTCTTCGATAAATTTTTGAAAGCGTCGTCTAGTGATCGTTTTTCGAAAAGTGATCGTCTTTCTCGATGCGTGCAAGTCGTATTCTTTGAAATAGAGCTGCATTCTCTACGGGGAAATGATAAGCACGGTATGTTCATCATCTTTCCTTTTTACTGCGCCCGTATCAGCGAGAGTGGCTCTTCGATAAATTTTTGAAAGCGTCGTCTAGTGATCGTTTATCGAAAAGTGATCGTCTTTCTCGATGCGTGCAAGTCGTATTCTTTTAAATGGAGCTGCTTTGTCTACGGGGAAATGACAAACGCTGCCTGTTCATCATCTCTCCTTTTTACTGCGTCCCTATCAGCGAGAGTGGCTCTTCGATAAATTTTTGAAAGCGCCGTCTAGTGCTCTTTTTTTCGAGAAGTGATCGTCTTTCTAGATGCTTGCAAGTCGTATTCTTTGAAATTGAGCTGCATTCTCTACGGCGAAATGAAAAGCATGGTCTGTTCATCATCTCTCCTTTTTACTGGGTCCCTATCAGCGAAATTGGCTCTTCGATAAATTTTTGAAAGCGTCGTCTAGTGATCGTTTTTCGAAAAGTGATCGTCTTTCTCGATGCGTGCAAGTCGTATTCTTTGAAATGGATCTGCATTCTCTACGGGGAAATGACAAACGCTGCCTGTTCATCATCTCTCCTTTATACTGGGTCCCTATCAGCGAGAGTGGCTCTTCGATAATTGTTTGAAAGCGTCGTCTAGTGCTCGTTTTTTTTCGAAAAGTGATAGTCTTTCTCGATGCGTGCAAGTCGTATTCTTTGAAATGAAGCTGCATTCTCTACGGGGAAATGATAAGCACGGTATGTTCATCATCTTTCCTTTTTACTGCGCCCGTATCAGCGAGAGTGGCTCTTCGATAAATTTTTGAACGCGTCGTCTAGTGCTCGTTTTTCGAAAAGTGATCGTTTTTCTCGATGCGTGCAAGTCGTATTCTTTGGAATGGAGCTGCATTCTCTACGGGGAAATGACAAACGCTGCCTGTTCATCATCTCTCCTTTATACTGGGTCCCTATCAGCGAACTTGGCTCTTTGATAAATTTTTGAACGCGTCGTCTAGTGCTCGTTTTTCGAAAAGTGATCGTTTTTCTCGATGCGTGCAAGTCGTATTCTTTGGAATGGAGCTGCATTCTCTACGGGGAAATGACAAACGCTGCCTGTTCATCATCTCTCCTTTATACTGGGTCCCTATCAGCGAACTTGGCTCTTTGATAAATTTTTGAACGCGTCGTCTAGTGCTCGTTTTTCGAAAAGTGATCGTTTTTCTCGATGCGTGCAAGTCGTATTCTTTGGAATGGAGCTGCATTCTCTACGGGGAAATGACAAACGCTGCCTGTTCATCATCTCTCCTTTATACTGGGTCCCTATCAGCGAACTTGGCTCTTTGATAAATTTTTGAAAGCGTCGTCTAGTGATCGTTTTTCGAAAAGTGATCGTCTTTCTCGATGCGTGCAAGTCGTATTCTTTGAAATGGATCTGCATTCTCTACGGGGAAATGACAAACGCTGCCTGTTCATCATCTCTCCTTTATACTGGGTCCCTATCAGCGAGAGTGGCTCTTCGATAATTGTTTGAAAGCGTCGTCTAGTGCTCGTTTTTTTTCGAAAAGTGATAGTCTTTCTCGATGCGTGCAAGTCGTATTCTTTGAAATGAAGCTGCATTCTCTACGGGGAAATGATAAGCACGGTATGTTCATCATCTTTCCTTTTTACTGCGCCCGTATCAGCGAGAGTGGCTCTTCGATAAATTTTTGAACGCGTCGTCTAGTGCTCGTTTTTCGAAAAGTGATCGTTTTTCTCGATGCGTGCAAGTCGTATTCTTTGGAATGGAGCTGCATTCTCTACGGGGAAATGACAAACGCTGCCTGTTCATCATCTCTCCTTTATACTGGGTCCCTATCAGCGAACTTGGCTCTTTGATAAATTTTTGAACGCGTCGTCTAGTGCTCGTTTTTCGAAAAGTGATCGTTTTTCTCGATGCGTGCAAGTCGTATTCTTTGGAATGGAGCTGCATTCTCTACGGGGAAATGACAAACGCTGCCTGTTCATCATCTCTCCTTTATACTGGGTCCCTATCAGCGAACTTGGCTCTTTGATAAATTTTTGAACGCGTCGTCTAGTGCTCGTTTTTCGAAAAGTGATCGTTTTTCTCGATGCGTGCAAGTCGTATTCTTTGGAATGGAGCTGCATTCTCTACGGGGAAATGACAAACGCTGCCTGTTCATCATCTCTCCTTTATACTGGGTCCCTATCAGCGAACTTGGCTCTTTGATAAATTTTTGAACGCGTCGTCTAGTGCTCGTTTTTCGAAAAGTGATCGGTTTTCTCGATGCGTGCAAGTCGTATTCTTTGGAATGGAGCTGCATTCTCTACGGGGAAATGACAAACGCTGCCTGTTCATCATCTCTCCCTTTTTACTGCGTCCGTATCAGCGAGAGTGGCTCTTCGATAAATTTTTGAAAGCGTCGTCTAGTGCTCGTTTTTCGAAAAGTGATCGTTTTTCTCGATGCGTGCAAGTCGTATTCTTTGAAATGGAGCTGCATTATCTACGGGGAAATGACAAAAGCTGCCTGTTCATCATCTCTCCCTTTTTACTGCGTCCGTATCAGCGAGAGTGGCTCTTCGATAAATTTTTGAAAGCGTCGTCTAGTGCTCGTTTTTCGAAAAGTGATCGTTTTTCTCGATGCGTGCAAGTCGTATTCTTTGAAATGGAGCTGCATTATCTACGGGGAAATGACAAACGCTGCCTGTTCATCATCTCTCCCTTTTACTGCGTCCGTATCAGCGAGAGTGGCTCTTCGATAAATTTTTGAAAGCGTCGTCTAGTGATCGTTTTTCGAAAAGTGATCGTCTTTCTCTATGCGTGCAAGTCGTATTCTTTGGAATGGAGCTGCATTATCTACGGGGAAATGACAAAAGCTGCCTGTTCATCATCTCTCCCTTTTTACTGCGTCCGTATCAGCGAGAGTGGCTCTTCGATAATTTTTTGAAAGCGTCGTCTAGTGCTCGTTTTTTTTCGAAAAGTGATAGTCTTTCTCGATGCGTGCAAGTCGTATTCTTTGAAATGAAGCTGCATTCTCTACGGGGAAATGATAAGCACGGTATGTTCATCATCTTTCCTTTTTACTGCGCCCGTATCAGCGAGAGTGGCTGTTCGATAAATTTTTGAAAGCGTCGTCTAGTGATCGTTTTTCGAAAAGTGATCGTCTTTCTCTATGCGTGCAAGTCGTATTCTTTGGAATGGAGCTGCATTATCTACGGGGAAATGACAAAAGCTGCCTGTTCATCATCTCTCCCTTTTTACTGCGTCCGTATCAGCGAGAGTGGCTCTTCGATAAATTTTTGAAAGCGTCGTCTAGTGATCGTTTTTCGAAAAGTGATCGTCTTTCTCTATGCGTGCAAGTCGTATTCTTTGGAATGGAGCTGCATTATCTACGGGGAAATGACAAAAGCTGCCTGTTCATCATCTCTCCCTTTTTACTGCGTCCGTATCAGCGAGAGTGGCTCTTCGATAAATTTTTGAAAGCGTCGTCTAGTGATCGTTTTTCGAAAAGTGATCGTCTTTCTCTATGCGTGCAAGTCGTATTCTTTGGAATGGAGCTGCATTATCTACGGGGAAATGACAAAAGCTGCCTGTTCATCATCTCTCCCTTTTTACTGCGTCCGTATCAGCGAGAGTGGCTCTTCGATAATTTTTTGAAAGCGTCGTCTAGTGCTCGTTTTTTTTCGAAAAGTGATAGTCTTTCTCGATGCGTGCAAGTCGTATTCTTTGAAATGAAGCTGCATTCTCTACGGGGAAATGATAAGCACGGTATGTTCATCATCTTTCCTTTTTACTGCGCCCGTATCAGCGAGAGTGGCTCTTCGATAAATTTTTGAAAGCGTCGTCTAGTGATCGTTTTTCGAAAAGTGATCGTCTTTCTCTATGCGTGCAAGTCGTATTCTTTGGAATGGAGCTGCATTATCTACGGGGAAATGACAAACGCTGTCTGTTCATCATCGCTCCTTTATACTGGGTCCCTATCAGCGAGAGTGGCTCTTCGATAATTTTTTGAAAGCGTCGTCTGTCTAGTGCTCGTTTTTTTTCGAAAAGTGATAGTCTTTCTCGATGCGTGCAAGTCGTATTCTTTGAAATGAAGCTGCATTCTCTACGGGGAAATGATAAGCACGGTATGTTCATCATCTTTCCTTTTTACTGCGCCCGTATCAGCGAGAGTGGCTCTTCGATAAATTTTTGAAAGCGTCGTCTAGTGATCGTTTTTCGAAAAGTGATCGTCTTTCTCTATGCGTGCAAGTCGTATTCTTTGGAATGGAGCTGCATTATCTACGGGGAAATGACAAACGCTGTCTGTTCATCATCGCTCCTTTATACTGGGTCCCTATCAGCGAGAGTGGCTCTTCGATAATTTTTTGAAAGCGTCGTCTGTCTAGTGCTCGTTTTTTTTCGAAAAGTGATAGTCTTTCTCGATGCGTGCAAGTCGTATTCTTTGAAATGAAGCTGCATTCTCTACGGGGAAATGATAAGCACGGTATGTTCATCATCTTTCCTTTTTACTGCGCCCGTATCAGCGAGAGTGGCTCTTCGATAAATTTTTGAACGCGTCGTCTAGTGCTCGTTTTTCGAAAAGTGATCGTTTTTCTCGATGCGTGCAAGTCGTATTCTTTGGAATGGAGCTGCATTCTCTACGGGGAAATGACAAACGCTGCCTGTTCATCATCTCTCCTTTATACTGGGTCCCTATCAGCGAACTTGGCTCTTTGATAAATTTTTGAACGCGTCGTCTAGTGATCGTTTTTCGAAAAGTGATCGTGTTTCTCGATGCGTGCAAGTCGTATTCGTTGAAATGGAGCTGCATTATCTACGGGGAAATGACAAAAGCTGCCTGTTCATCATCTCTCCCTTTTTACTGCGTCCGTATCAGCGAGAGTGGCTCTTCGATAAATTTTTGAAAGCGTCGTCTAGTGCTCGTTTTTCGAAAAGTGATCGTTTTTCTCGATGCGTGCAAGTCGTATTCTTTGGAATGGAGCTGCATTCTCTACGGGGAAATGACAAACACTGCCTGTTCATCATATCTCCTTTTTACTGGGTTCCTATCAGAGAACTTGGCTCTTCGATAAATTTTTGAAAGCTCTTCGATAAGTGCTCGTTTTTCGCAAAGTGATCGTCTTTCTCGATGCGTGCAAGTCGTATTCTTTGGAATGGAGCTGCATTATCTACGGGGAAATGACAAACGCTGTCTGTTCATCATCGCTCCTTTATACTGGGTCCCTATCAGCGAGAGTGGCTCTTCGATAATTTTTTGAAAGCGTCGTCTGTCTAGTGCTCGTTTTTTTTCGAAAAGTGATAGTCTTTCTCGATGCGTGCAAGTCGTATTCTTTGAAATGAAGCTGCATTCTCTACGGGGAAATGATAAGCACGGTATGTTCATCATCTTTCCTTTTTACTGCGCCCGTATCAGCGAGAGTGGCTCTTCGATAAATTTTTGAACGCGTCGTCTAGTGCTCGTTTTTCGAAAAGTGATCGTTTTTCTCGATGCGTGCAAGTCGTATTCTTTGGAATGGAGCTGCATTCTCTACGGGGAAATGACAAACGCTGCCTGTTCATCATCTCTCCTTTATACTGGGTCCCTATCAGCGAACTTGGCTCTTTGATAAATTTTTGAACGCGTCGTCTAGTGATCGTTTTTCGAAAAGTGATCGTGTTTCTCGATGCGTGCAAGTCGTATTCGTTGAAATGGAGCTGCATTATCTACGGGGAAATGACAAAAGCTGCCTGTTCATCATCTCTCCCTTTTTACTGCGTCCGTATCAGCGAGAGTGGCTCTTCGATAAATTTTTGAAAGCGTCGTCTAGTGCTCGTTTTTCGAAAAGTGATCGTTTTTCTCGATGCGTGCAAGTCGTATTCTTTGAAATGGAGCTGCATTCTCTACGGGGAAATGACAAACGCTGCCTGTTCATCATCTCTCCTCTTTACTGGGTCCCTATCAGCGAACTTGGCTCTTCGATAAATTTTTGAACGCGTCGTCTAGTGATCGTTTTTCGAAAAGTGATCGTGTTTCTCGATGCGTGCAAGTCGTATTCGTTGAAATGGAGCTGCATTATCTACGGGGAAATGACAAAAGCTGCCTGTTCATCATCTCTCCCTTTTTACTGCGTCCGTATCAGCGAGAGTGGCTCTTCGATAAATTTTTGAAAGCGTCGTCTAGTGCTCGTTTTTCGAAAAGTGATCGTTTTTCTCGATGCGTGCAAGTCGTATTCTTTGAAATGGAGCTGCATTCTCTACGGGGAAATGACAAACGCTGCCTGTTCATCATCTCTCCTTTATACTGGGTCCCTATCAGCGAACTTGGCTCTTTGATAAATTTTTGAACGCGTCGTCTAGTGCTCGTTTTTCGAAAAGTGATCGTTTTTCTCGATGCGTGCAAGTCGTATTCTTTGAAATGAAGCTGCATTCTCTACGGGGAAATGATAAGCACGGTATGTTCATCATCTTTCCTTTTTACTGCGCCCGTATCAGCGAGAGTGGCTCTTCGATAAATTTTTGAACGCGTCGTCTAGTGCTCGTTTTTCGAAAAGTGATCGTTTTTCTCGATGCGTGCAAGTCGTATTCTTTGGAATGGAGCTGCATTCTCTACGGGGAAATGACAAACGCTGCCTGTTCATCATCTCTCCTTTATACTGGGTCCCTATCAGCGAACTTGGCTCTTTGATAAATTTTTGAACGCGTCGTCTAGTGCTCGTTTTTCGAAAAGTGATCGTTTTTCTCGATGCGTGCAAGTCGTATTCTTTGGAATGGAGCTGCATTCTCTACGGGGAAATGACAAACGCTGCCTGTTCATCATCTCTCCTTTATACTGGGTCCCTATCAGCGAACTTGGCTCTTTGATAAATTTTTGAACGCGTCGTCTAGTGCTCGTTTTTCGAAAAGTGATCGTTTTTCTCGATGCGTGCAAGTCGTATTCTTTGAAATGAAGCTGCATTCTCTACGGGGAAATGATAAGCACGGTATGTTCATCATCTTTCCTTTTTACTGCGCCCGTATCAGCGAGAGTGGCTCTTCGATAAATTTTTGAACGCGTCGTCTAGTGCTCGTTTTTCGAAAAGTGATCGTTTTTCTCGATGCGTGCAAGTCGTATTCTTTGGAATGGAGCTGCATTCTCTACGGGGAAATGACAAACGCTGCCTGTTCATCATCTCTCCTTTATACTGGGTCCCTATCAGCGAACTTGGCTCTTTGATAAATTTTTGAACGCGTCGTCTAGTGCTCGTTTTTCGAAAAGTGATCGTTTTTCTCGATGCGTGCAAGTCGTATTCTTTGGAATGGAGCTGCATTCTCTACGGGGAAATGACAAACGCTGCCTGTTCATCATCGCTCCTCTTTACTGGGTCCCTATCAGCGAACTTGGCTCTTCGATAAATTTTTGAACGCGTCGTCTAGTGATCGTTTTTCGAAAAGTGATCGTGTTTCTCGATGCGTGCAAGTCGTATTCGTTGAAATGGAGCTGCATTATCTACGGGGAAATGACAAAAGCTGCCTGTTCATCATCTCTCCCTTTTTACTGCGTCCGTATCAGCGAGAGTGGCTCTTCGATAAATTTTTGAAAGCGTCGTCTAGTGCTCGTTTTTCGAAAAGTGATCGTTTTTCTCGATGCGTGCAAGTCGTATTCTTTGAAATGGAGCTGCATTCTCTACGGGGAAATGACAAACGCTGCCTGTTCATCATCTCTCCTTTATACTGGGTCCCTATCAGCGAACTTGGCTCTTTGATAAATTTTTGAACGCGTCGTCTAGTGCTCGTTTTTCGAAAAGTGATCGTATTTCTCGATGCGTGCAAGTCGTATTCTTTGAAATGAAGCTGCATTCTCTACGGGGAAATGATAAGCACGGTATGTTCATCATCTTTCCTTTTTACTGCGCCCGTATCAGCGAGAGTGGCTCTTCGATAAATTTTTGAACGCGTCGTCTAGTGCTCGTTTTTCGAAAAGTGATCGTTTTTCTCGATGCGTGCAAGTCGTATTCTTTGGAATGGAGCTGCATTCTCTACGGGGAAATGACAAATGCTGCCTGTTCATCATCTCTCCTTTATACTGGGTCCCTATCAGCGAACTTGGCTCTTTGATAAATTTTTGAACGCGTCGTCTAGTGCTCGTTTTTCGAAAAGTGATCGTTTTTCTCGATGCGTGCAAGTCGTATTCGTTGAAATGGAGCTGCATTATCTACGGGGAAATGACAAAAGCTGCCTGTTCATCATCTCTCCCTTTTTACTGCGTCCGTATCAGCGAGAGTGGCTCTTCGATAAATTTTTGAAAGCGTCGTCTAGTGCTCGTTTTTCGAAAAGTGATCGTTTTTCTCGATGCGTGCAAGTCGTATTCTTTGAAATGGAGCTGCATTCTCTACGGGGAAATGACAAACGCTGCCTGTTCATCATCTCTCCTTTATACTGGGTCCCTATCAGCGAACTTGGCTCTTTGATAAATTTTTGAACGCGTCGTCTAGTGCTCGTTTTTCGAAAAGTGATCGTTTTTCTCGATGCGTGCAAGTCGTATTCTTTGAAATGAAGCTGCATTCTCTACGGGGAAATGATAAGCACGGTATGTTCATCATCTTTCCTTTTTACTGCGCCCGTATCAGCGAGAGTGGCTCTTCGATAAATTTTTGAACGCGTCGTCTAGTGCTCGTTTTTCGAAAAGTGATCGTTTTTCTCGATGCGTGCAAGTCGTATTCTTTGGAATGGAGCTGCATTCTCTACGGGGAAATGACAAATGCTGCCTGTTCATCATCTCTCCTTTATACTGGGTCCCTATCAGCGAACTTGGCTCTTTGATAAATTTTTGAACGCGTCGTCTAGTGCTCGTTTTTCGAAAAGTGATCGTTTTTCTCGATGCGTGCAAGTCGTATTCGTTGAAATGGAGCTGCATTATCTACGGGGAAATGACAAAAGCTGCCTGTTCATCATCTCTCCCTTTTTACTGCGTCCGTATCAGCGAGAGTGGCTCTTCGATAAATTTTTGAAAGCGTCGTCTAGTGCTCGTTTTTCGAAAAGTGATCGTTTTTCTCGATGCGTGCAAGTCGTATTCTTTGAAATGGAGCTGCATTCTCTACGGGGAAATGACAAACGCTGCCTGTTCATCATCTCTCCTTTATACTGGGTCCCTATCAGCGAACTTGACTCTTTGATAAATTTTTGAACGCGTCGTCTAGTGCTCGTTTTTCGAAAAGTGATCGTTTTTCTCGATGCGTGCAAGTCGTATTCTTTGAAATGAAGCTGCATTCTCTACGGGGAAATGATAAGCACGGTATGTTCATCATCTTTCCTTTTTACTGCGCCCGTATCAGCGAGAGTGGCTCTTCGATAAATTTTTAAACGCGCCGTCTAGTGCTCGTTTTTCGAAAAGTGATCGTTTTTCTCGATGCGTGCAAGTCGTATTCTTTGGAATGGAGCTGCATTCTCTACGGGGAAATGACAAACGCTGCCTGTTCATCATCTCTCCTTTATACTGGGTCCCTATCAGCGAACTTGGCTCTTTGATAAATTTTTGAACGCGTCGTCTAGTGCTCGTTTTTCGAAAAGTGATCGTTTTTCTCGATGCGTGCAAGTCGTATTCTTTGGAATAGAGCTGCATTCTCTACGGGGAAATGACAAACGCTGCCTGTTCATCATCGCTCCTCTTTACTGGGTCCCTATCAGCGAACTTGGCTCTTCGATAAATTTTTGAACGCGTCGTCTAGTGATCGTTTTTCGAAAAGTGATCGTGTTTCTCGATGCGTGCAAGTCGTATTCGTTGAAATGGAGCTGCATTATCTACGGGGAAATGACAAAAGCTGCCTGTTCATCATCTCTCCCTTTTTACTGCGTCCGTATCAGCGAGAGTGGCTCTTCGATAAATTTTTGAAAGCGTCGTCTAGTGCTCGTTTTTCGAAAAGTGATCGTTTTTCTCGATGCGTGCAAGTCGTATTCTTTGAAATGGAGCTGCATTCTCTACGGGGAAATGACAAATGCTGCCTGTTCATCATCTCTCCCTTTTACTGCGCCCGTATCAGCGAGAGTGGCTCTTCGATAAATTTTTGAAAGCGTCGTCTAGTGATCGTTTTTCGAAAAGTGATCGTCTTTCTCTATGCGTGCAAGTCGTATTCTTTGGAATGGAGCTGCATTATCTACGGGGAAATGACAAAAGCTGCCTGTTCATCATCTCTCCCTTTTTACTGCGTCCGTATCAGCGAGAGTGGCTCTTCGATAATTTTTTGAAAGCGTCGTCTAGTGCTCGTTTTTTTTCGAAAAGTGATAGTCTTTCTCGATGCGTGCAAGTCGTATTCTTTGAAATGAAGCTGCATTCTCTACGGGGAAATGATAAGCACGGTATGTTCATCATCTTTCCTTTTTACTGCGCCCGTATCAGCGAGAGTGGCTCTTCGATAAATTTTTGAAAGCGTCGTCTAGTGATCGTTTTTCGAAAAGTGATCGTCTTTCTCTATGCGTGCAAGTCGTATTCTTTGGAATGGAGCTGCATTATCTACGGGGAAATGACAAACGCTGCCTGTTCATCATCTCTCCTCTTTACTGGGTCCCTATCAGCGAACTTGGCTCTTTGATAAATTTTTGAACGCGTCGTCTAGTGCTCGTTTTTCGAAAAGTGATCGTTTTTCTCGATGCGTGCAAGTCGTATTCTTTGAAATGGAGCTGCATTCTCTACGGGGAAATGACAAACGCTGCCTGTTCATCATCTCTCCTTTATACTGGGTCCCTATCAGCGAACTTGGCTCTTTGATAAATTTTTGAACGCGTCGTCTAGTGCTCGTTTTTCGAAAAGTGATCGTTTTTCTCGATGCGTGCAAGTCGTATTCTTTGGAATGGAGCTGCATTCTCTACGGAAAAATGACAAAAGCTGCCTGTTCATCATCTCTCCCTTTTACTGCGTCCGTATCAGCGAGAGTGGCTCTTCAATAAATTTTTGAAAGCGTCGTCTAGTGATCGTTTTTCGCAAAGTGATCGTCTTTCTCGATGCGTGCAAGTCGTATTCTTTGGAATGGAGCTGCATTCTCTACGGGGAAATGACAAACGCTGCCTGTTCATCATCTCTCCCTTTTATTGCGTCCGTATCAGCGAGAGTGGCTCTTCGATAATTTTTTAAAAGCGTCGTCTAGTGCTCGTTTTTTTTCGAAAAGTGATAGTCTTTCTCGATGCGTGCAAGTCGTATTCTTTGAAATGAAGCTGCATTCTCTACGGGGAAATGATAAGCACGGTATGTTCATCATCTTTCCTTTTTACTGCGCCCGTATCAGCGAGAGTGGCTCTTCGATAAATTTTTGAAAGCGTCGTCTAGTGATCGTTTTTCGAAAAGTGATCGTCTTTCTCTATGCGTGCAAGTCGTATTCTTTGGAATGGAGCTGCATTATCTACGGGGAAATGACAAACGCTGCCTGTTCATCATCTCTCCTCTTTACTGGGTCCCTATCAGCGAACTTGGCTCTTTGATAAATTTTTGAACGCGTCGTCTAGTGCTCGTTTTTCGAAAAGTGATCGTTTTTTTCGATGCGTGCAAGTCGTATTCTTTGAAATGGAGCTGCATTCTCTACGGGGAAATGACAAACGCTGCCTGTTCATCATCTCTCCTTTATACTGGGTCCCTATCAGCGAACTTGGCTCTTTGATAAATTTTTGAACGCGTCGTCTAGTGCTCGTTTTTCGAAAAGTGATCGTTTTTCTCGATGCGTGCAAGTCGTATTCTTTGGAATGGAGCTGCATTCTCTACGGAAAAATGACAAAAGCTGCCTGTTCATCATCTCTCCCTTTTTACTGCGTCCGTATCAGCGAGAGTGGCTCTTCGATAAATTTTTGAAAGCGTCGTCTAGTGCTCGTTTTTCGAAAAGTGATCGTTTTTCTCGATGCGTGCAAGTCGTATTCTTTGAAATGGAGCTGCATTCTCTACGGGGAAATGACAAACGCTGCCTGTTCATCATCTCTCCCTTTTACTGCGTCCGTATCAGCGAGAGTGGCTCTTCAATAAATTTTTGAAAGCGTCGTCTAGTGATCGTTTTTCGCAAAGTGATCGTCTTTCTCGATGCGTGCAAGTCGTATTCTTTGGAATGGAGCTGCATTCTCTACGGGGAAATGACAAACGCTGCCTGTTCATCATCTCTCCCTTTTGCTGCGTCCGTATCAGCGAGAGTGGCTCTTCGATAATTTTTTGAAAGCGTCGTCTAGTGCTCGTTTTTTTTCGAAAAGTGATAGTCTTTCTCGATGCGTGCAAGTCGTATTCTTTGAAATGAAGCTGCATTCTCTACGGGGAAATGATAAGCACGGTATGTTCATCATCTTTCCTTTTTACTGCGCCCGTATCAGCGAGAGTGGCTCTTCGATAAATTTTTGAAAGCGTCGTCTAGTGATCGTTTTTCGAAAAGTGATCGTCTTTCTCTATGCGTGCAAGTCGTATTCTTTGGAATGGAGCTGCATTATCTACGGGGAAATGACAAACGCTGCCTGTTCATCATCTCTCCTTTATACTGGGTCCCTATCAGCGAGAGTGGCTCTTCGATAATTTTTTGAAAGCGTCGTCTAGTGCTCGTTTTTTTTCGAAAAGTGATAGTCTTTCTCGATGCGTGCAAGTCGTATTCTTTGAAATGAAGCTGCATTCTCTACGGGGAAATGATAAGCACGGTATGTTCATCATCTTTCCTTTTTACTGCGCCCGTATCAGCGAGAGTGGCTCTTCGATAAATTTTTGAACGCGTCGTCTAGTGCTCGTTTTTCGAAAAGTGATCGTTTTTCTCGATGCGTGCAAGTCGTATTCTTTGGAATGGAGCTGCATTCTCTACGGGGAAATGACAAACGCTGACTGTTCATCATCTCTCCTTTATACTGGGTCCCTATCAGCGAACTTGGCTCTTTGATAAATTTTTGAACGCGTCGTCTAGTGCTCGTTTTTCGAAAAGTGATCGTTTTTCTCGATGCGTGCAAGTCGTATTCTTTGGAATGGAGCTGCATTCTCTACGGGGAAATGACAAACGCTGCCTGTTCATCATCTCTCCTCTTTACTGGGTCCCTATCAGCGAACTTGGCTCTTTGATAAATTTTTGAACGCGTCGTCTAGTGCTCGTTTTTCGAAAAGTGATCGTTTTTCTCGATGCGTGCAAGTCGTATTCTTTGAAATGGAGCTGCATTCTCTACGGGGAAATGACAAACGCTGCCTGTTCATCATCTCTCCTTTATACTGGGTCCCTATCAGCGAACTTGGCTCTTTGATAAATTTTTGAACGCGTCGTCTAGTGCTCGTTTTTCGAAAAGTGATCGTTTTTCTCGATGCGTGCAAGTCGTATTCTTTGAAATGGAGCTGCATTCTCTACGGGGAAATGACAAACGCTGCCTGTTCATCATCTCTCCTTTATACTGGGTCCCTATCAGCGAACTTGGCTCTTTGATAAATTTTTGAACGCGTCGTCTAGTGCTCGTTTTTCGAAAAGTGATCGTTTTTCTCGATGCGTGCAAGTCGTATTCTTTGAAATGGAGCTGCATTCTCTACGGGGAAATGACAAACGCTGCCTGTTCATCATCTCTCCCTTTTACTGCGTCCGTATCAGCGAGAGTGGCTCTTCAATAAATTTTTGAAAGCGTCGTCTAGTGATCGTTTTTCGCAAAGTGATCGTCTTTCTCGATGCGTGCAAGTCGTATTCTTTGGAATGGAGCTGCATTCTCTACGGGGAAATGACAAACGCTGCCTGTTCATCATCTCTCCCTTTTACTGCGTCCGTATCAGCGAGAGTGGCTCTTCAATAAATTTTTGAAAGCGTCGTCTAGTGATCGTTTTTCGAAAAGTGATCGTCTTTCTCTATGCGTGCAAGTCGTATTCTTTGGAATGGAGCTGCATTCTCTACGGGGAAATGACAAACGCTGCCTGTTCATCATCTCTCCTTTTTACTGGGTCCCTATCAGCGAACTTGGCTCTTCGATAAATTTTTGAAAGCGTCGTCTAGTGATCGTTTTTCGAAAAGTGATCGTTTTTCTCGATGCGTGCAAGTCGTATTCGTTGAAATGGAGCTGCATTCTCTACGGGGAAATGATAAGCACGGTATGTTCATCATCTTTCCTTTTTACTGCGTCCGTATCAGCGAGAGTGGCTCTTCAATAAATTTTTGAAAGCGTCGTCTAGTGATCGTTTTTCGCAAAGTGATCGTCTTTCTCGCTGCGTGCAAGTCGTATTCTTTGGAATGGAGCTGCATTCTCTACGGGGAAATGACAAACGCTGCCTGTTCATCATCTCTCCCTTTTACTGCGTCCGTATCAGCGAGAGTGGCTCTTCAATAAATTTTTGAAAGCGTCGTCTAGTGATCGTTTTTCGAAAAGTGATCGTCTTTCTCTATGCGTGCAAGTCGTATTCTTTGGAATGGAGCTGCATTCTCTACGGGGAAATGACAAACGCTGCCTGTTCATCATCTCTCCCCTTTTACTGGGTCCCTATCAGCGAACTTGGCTCTTCGATAAATTTTTGAAAGCGTCGTCTAGTGATCGTTTTTCGAAAAGTGATCGTTTTTCTCGATGCGTGCAAGTCGTATTCGTTGAAATGGAGCTGCATTCTCTACGGGGAAATGACAAACACTGCCTGTTCATCATATCTCCTTTTTACTGGGTTCCTATCAGAGAACTTGGCTCTTCGATAAATTTTTGAAAGCTCTTCGATAAGTGCTCGTTTTTCGAAAAGTGATCGTTTTTCTCGATGCGTGCAAGTCGTATTCTTTGAAATGGAGCTGCATTCTCTACGGGGAAATGACAAACGCTGCCTGTTCATCATCTCTCCTTTATACTGGGTCCCTATCAGCGAACTTGGCTCTTTGATAAATTTTTGAACGCGTCGTCTAGTGCTCGTTTTTCGAAAAGTGATCGTTTTTCTCGATGCGTGCAAGTCGTATTCTTTGGAATGGAGCTGCATTCTCTACGGAAAAATGTCAAAAGCTGCCTGTTCATCATCTCTCCCTTTTTACTGCGTCCGTATCAGCGAGAGTGGCTCTTCGATAAATTTTTGAAAGCGTCGTCTAGTGCTCGTTTTTCGAAAAGTGATCGTTTTTCTCGATGCGTGCAAGTCGTATTCTTTGAAATGGAGCTGCATTCTCTACGGGGAAATGACAAACGCTGCCTGTTCATCATCTCTCCCTTTTACTGCGTCCGTATCAGCGAGAGTGGCTCTTCAATAAATTTTTGAAAGCGTCGTCTAGTGATCGTTTTTCGAAAAGTGATCGTCTTTCTCTATGCGTGCAAGTCGTATTCTTTGGAATGGAGCTGCATTCTCTACGGGGAAATGACAAACACTGCCTGTTCATCATATCTCCTTTTTACTGGGTTCCTATCAGAGAACTTGGCTCTTCGATAAATTTTTGAAAGCTCTTCGATAAGTGCTCGTTTTTCGCAAAGTGATCGTCTTTCTCGATGCGTGCAAGTCGTATTCTTTGGAATGGAGCTGCATTCTCTACGGGGAAATGACAAACGCTGCCTGTTCATCATCTCTCCCTTTTACTGCGTCCGTATCAGCGAGAGTGGCTCTTCGATAAATTTTTGAAAGCTCTTCGATAAGTGCTCGTTTTTCGAAAAGTGATCGTTTTTCTCGATGCGTGCAAGTCGTATTCTTTGAAATGGAGCTGCATTCTCTACGGGGAAATGACAAACGCTGCCTGTTCATCATCTCTCCTTTATACTGGGTCCCTATCAGCGAACTTGGCTCTTTGATAAATTTTTGAACGCGTCGTCTAGTGCTCGTTTTTCGAAAAGTGATCGTTTTTCTCGATGCGTGCAAGTCGTATTCTTTGGAATGGAGCTGCATTCTCTACGGAAAAATGTCAAAAGCTGCCTGTTCATCATCTCTCCCTTTTTACTGCGTCCGTATCAGCGAGAGTGGCTCTTCGATAAATTTTTGAAAGCGTCGTCTAGTGCTCGTTTTTCGAAAAGTGATCGTTTTTCTCGATGCGTGCAAGTCGTATTCTTTGAAATGGAGCTGCATTCTCTACGGGGAAATGACAAACGCTGCCTGTTCATCATCTCTCCCTTTTACTGCGTCCGTATCAGCGAGAGTGGCTCTTCAATAAATTTTTGAAAGCGTCGTCTAGTGATCGTTTTTCGAAAAGTGATCGTCTTTCTCTATGCGTGCAAGTCGTATTCTTTGGAATGGAGCTGCATTCTCTACGGGGAAATGACAAACACTGCCTGTTCATCATATCTCCTTTTTACTGGGTTCCTATCAGAGAACTTGGCTCTTCGATAAATTTTTGAAAGCTCTTCGATAAGTGCTCGTTTTTCGCAAAGTGATCGTCTTTCTCGATGCGTGCAAGTCGTATTCTTTGGAATGGAGCTGCATTCTCTACGGGGAAATGACAAACGCTGCCTGTTCATCATCTCTCCCTTTTACTGCGTCCGTATCAGCGAGAGTGGCTCTTCAATAAATTTTTGAAAGCGTCGTCTAGTGATCGTTTTTCGAAAAGTGATCGTCTTTCTCTATGCGTGCAAGTCGTATTCTTTGGAATGGAGCTGCATTCTCTACGGGGAAATGACAAACACTGCCTGTTCATCATATCTCCTTTTTACTGGGTTCCTATCAGAGAACTTGGCTCTTCGATAAATTTTTGAAAGCTCTTCGATAAGTGCTCGTTTTTCGCAAAGTGATCGTCTTTCTCGATGCGTGCAAGTCGTATTCTTTGGAATGGAGCTGCATTATCTACGGGGAAATGACAAACGCTGCCTGTTCATCATCTCTCCTTTTTACTGGGTCCCTATCAGCGAACTTGGCTCTTCGATAAATTTTTGAAAGCGTCGTCTAGTGATCGTTTTTCGAAAAGTGATCGTCTTTCTCTATGCGTGCAAGTCGTATTCTTTGGAATGGAGCTGCATTCTCTACGGGGAAATGACAAACGCTGCCTGTTCATCATCTCTCCCTTTTACTGCGTCCGTATCAGCGAGAGTGGCTCTTCAATAAATTTTTGAAAGCGTCGTCTAGTGATCGTTTTTCGAAAAGTGATCGTCTTTCTCTATGCGTGCAAGTCGTATTCTTTGGAATGGAGCTGCATTCTCTACGGGGAAATGACAAATGCTGCCTGTTCATCATCTCTCCTTTTTACTGGGTCCCTATCAGCGAACTTGGCTCTTCGATAAATTTTTGAAAGCGTCGTCTAGTGATCGTTTTTCGAAAAGTGATCGTTTTTCTCGATGCGTGCAAGTCGTATTCGTTGAAATGGAGCTGCATTCTCTACGGGGAAATGACAAACACTGCCTGTTCATCATATCTCCTTTTTACTGGGTTCCTATCAGAGAACTTGGCTCTTCGATAAATTTTTGAAAGCTCTTCGATAAGTGCTCGTTTTTCGCAAAGTGATCGTCTTTCTCGATGCGTGCAAGTCGTATTCTTTGGAATGGAGCTGCATTATCTACGGGGAAATGACAAACGCTGCCTGTTCATCATCTCTCCTTTTTACTGGGTCCCTATCAGCGAACTTGGCTCTTCGATAAATTTTTGAAAGCGTCGTCTAGTGATCGTTTTTCGAAAAGTGATCGTTTTTCTCGATGCGTGCAAGTCGTATTCGTTGAAATGGAGCTGCATTCTCTACGGGGAAATGACAATTTATATTTATCTACGCTCAGCGGCGCAACGAAAGACGAATAATTACTTATGTGTTATGATACAAGAGAGTTGACTCTCCTCACACTGAGGTCGAATACGATAGGAAGGGGGGAATGGGGGGGAAGGAGGTGCAATCGTAAAATGCGAAGATCCAATCGGCTGGTCTCATCTGTCTTCGTCTGTTCTGATGGGTAGTTTTATCGAGGAGGAGGCACTCAAGGTAGACCAGGTAGACTCTGCTCCGAGATCCAGCGTCAGGGGATCTCTAAAGGGGGGAGGGGGTGAGAATGAAGGAATGTGGTAAGGTAGTGGAAGGAGGGAATACTATTGGAAAATATATTTCCGAAAATCAAATTCTAGAGTTATCAATCTCTTCTTGAAGACAGGGATGCTGGGGGATGACAATACATGGGTGGGGAGAGAAAATCCTAGCAACTCTACGAGAAAAACAATGATATCGAGGTGTGGATCTGGTTTTCTCGATATAGATTCCAAAGTTGTTGGTCCTTTCTCTTAGGGGAGCAAACAGGAAAAATTTACTTCTATCGAGTATGGTGTCTCCATACATGATCCTACGGGCCAGGACTAGATCATAAGTGACTCTCCTCTCAAAAAGCGCTTGAAGACCGAGGAAGGACAGACGTTGAGAGTAGGAGGGAAGACCAAGAGGATATGATGGAGATGGAAAGCATCTATGGTATAGAATACGAGTGAATTTCTCTTGTATTTTCTCAAGCTTCTGACTTTGTTTCTTGATATGAGGGTTCCAGAAGGGGCTAGCGAATTCAATGTGAGGGAGAACATATGTTTTAAAGCATTTGATAAGGATAGTGGGATCATTAACGGATACAGCACGAAGCATAATATGCATGACAGTGGTGGCTTTTTTTACACGATCATCAATACTGGCAGAGTTATTTAGGGTGGGCAGTACTTGGACGCCGAGATCGCGTTGTTGAGGGACTTGCTCGAGGATAACATTATTAATGAGATAATGAGGAGCAAGAGAAGAACCTATGTGGAGATGTGTGCATTTAGATTCGGAGAGAGATAATTGATTGGATACAGTCCATGAATAGATAGCATCTAGGGCATACTGTAATTGGGCAGTGCGAGAGGCTTTATTTTTACTGGAATAGGAAACATAAATCTTAATGTCATCTGCATATGCTTTCACAAACACATCGGGGAAGGGAGCAATGACATATGTAATATCAGATATATAAAGAGAGAATAGAATAGGCCCTAGTACAGATCCTTGTGGTACGCCGGAGAGAACAGGGAAGGACTTAGATACGGTAGTACCTATCCGTTACAAAATCAGAGATCCAATTTAGAAGGTTACCATTAATACCATAATGCAAGCATTTAGAGATAAGCTTGGGAAAGGGGACGGTGTCAAATGCACGAGAGAAGTCGAGGTAAATAACATCAGTTTGCTCTTTACGGGAATGAGCGAAGGTCCAGTCATTTTCACAGTCTACGAGGTTGGTAAGAACAGAGGCACCGGATAGAAAACCATGTTGGTAATTAGGAATGATATTGGAGCGGTAAAGGTAAGGGGCAAGCTTATGCTTGACAAGGCGTTCCACTGTTTTAGAGGCGGGAGACAGTATGGAGATAGGGCGATAAGAGTCGGGTACTTGGGGATTCTTGTTTGGTTTGGGGATTGGGGTAATGAGTGAGAATTTCCATAGTGATGGGACAGTGCCGGTTTCCATACTAATATTGAAAATATCGCACAGGGGGGGGGAGAGGGCATGTGCACATTTACGAAAGACAATCTGAGGAATGTTATCATGGCCCGTAGAGCATGATGGTGAGAGCTGCTTTAAAGCCTTATACACGTCATGGGGGAAGAAAGATACATTTCTTAGATATGAGGAAGAGGGGTGGGAGGGAATGGATGGTAATAATCCGTCATCAAGTGTGAAGTGGGATGCAAATCGGGATGCAAGGGAATTTGCTATGTCTAAGGTACTAGTTGCGATATTTCCAGAGGAATCAATAAGTTGTTTGGGGATGGATGACTTCGGTTGGGTAAGGGTACGGATGTGACGGTAGAGATCTTTAGTGTTTTTTAGTTTTTTATGTTCGCAAAATTGGTTCCATTTTTTAATTTGGAATAATAGATCTCTACTGCACTTCTCGTATTGAAGGCGAATTGAGAGTAAATTATACTTTGTGAACAGAGAATTTCGGTGTTTAATTAGCTTTCGGATATGAGGGGGATAAGAATGGGTAGCAGGCTTAGGGCAGTGATACGGTACGAAAAGATCAATCGCGTGGTGGATTACAGAGACAAAGTTAGAATACATGTTCTCAGGGTCAGGAGCTTGTGAAAATGTTGTAAACCAGTCGAAAGTGAGAAGGAAGGACGAGAGGTGGTCATAGTTGGCGCGAGCGAAATCTCTAACTAACGATTGAGCGGGAGGGAGGCATCTTGAATCAATTGAGAAGGATATACCAAAATGATCGGATGTAGGAAAGGAGGGAATTACAGAGGGGTTGTGTACTATGGATGAATCACTAGCAAGTAGCCAATCAATGCATCGATCTATCCTAGTGGGACTACGGATTAGATGGCTGAGGTCGGAAGTAGAAACGAAGGAGTGAAGTGATTGTTCTGTGGCTGGAATGGCACTGGAAATGATGTCGCTATTGAAATCTCCTATGAATATGATTGGGTGGGGACTGGTGGTAAGAAGGTCTGAGAGACCATCAACGAGGTTTTCTGTCTGGGTCGTACTGTAGCTAGGAGGTCGGTACACAACACAAAGACGAATGAAAGAGGACGAGGAAGTGAGCAAATCAATGGAGAGGGATTCAAGACTACTATGGATGGAACCGAGGATAGAGTAGTGAAAATGGTCACGAAGTACAATAAGTGTACCGCCTCCACGGCCATTTGAGCGATCACGTCTAATAGCATGATATGGTAGATCAGCGATTATCAATGAGGTAGGAATACGAGAGGTCAGCCATGATTCGGTGATAAGCACAATGTCTGGTTGTTCAACCTTTAGAATAGAGTGAAAATATGGTAGCTTATTGACTAATGATCGGGCGTTGTAATAGAGACAAGAAATCTTTGGCAGAATATCAGAGGAAGGAGTGGAGGGGGAATCGTATTGAGAAACTAAGCTGGGATAAACAGTTTGGGTCGAGGAAGGGGGAGTTATTGAAGAAAGCGAGGAGAGGATAGGGGGAGGTCTGCAGGGGGATCCTAGTTTCCCTTCATCTCCTTGCTAGCTGTCTTCGCCTTGAATGCCTGTACCTCTTCCTTCTTCATGAGAACTCCAGCGTAGATCACCCAAATGCCCTTACCCTCCTCAATCAACTTGCGCTTCTTCTCCCTCAACTCGTACTGCGTATGCCTCTCCTTCTCTGAGAGGGAGGGGCGAATTCGCAGTGAGGAGTACTCGCGCTGGTCCGTGATCTTCTTGCTGCGAGTGAGAAGGAGCTTCTGCGAGGAGGTGCGGGGAAGGAGGATCTTGAGAGGACGGGGTCGTCCCTCCTTCCTCTCTCCCATCCGGAAGACCGTGTCCGGACGGACTTCGATTCCGGTGAGATCGAGGAAGCGAGTGACGTGGGCGTAGTCGGCCTCGACTCTTTGACTGGGGAGGGAATGAGTCGACTCAGCCAAGGTCTCAACCACAATCGAGCGTGCCCTCTTCTCCGCCTCCACAGGACTCTCGGAGGGTTGTAGGTGCCTCTCGAGAGTATTCGACAGCACTTCAATACAAGCCTCGAGAGCCACGTAGAGGGGGTCAGAGGCACGCTCAGACTCCGTGTCGAGGTATGCCCTCAGCTTGTCGGTGACGGCCTCCAGCTGGGTCTTGGCTGCAGCACGGAAATCCTCCTCCGACTGGGTGGCGCGGCGCTTGCGACCGTCGGAGTTGGGGAGGGGGAAAGGGGGGATGGGAGTGGAGAGGAGGGAGAGGATGGGGGTGGGGGTGGACATGGTACCGAGAGAGTGCACGTGAGCTAGAGGGGGGAGAGCGAGAGAGTATAGGGGATGGAGAGGGGCGAGAGAAAACGAGAGGAAGAGGCGGGAAATAAGACGTTACACAATTATGAGCTAATTAAGGGGAATTAATGCATGAAAATGGGTAGAATACACTAGGTAGGGGGAGTCAGAAGCTTGAATAATGAAAGACGGAAGGAAGAGAGGCTAATAAGCCGTAATTAGCGCTAAATGATAGAGAGAAAGCGCGCGTCCTATCGCAACGAGAGGCGAGAGGAGAGTGAGAGGCGAGAGGAGAGTGAGAGGCGAGAGGAGAGTGAGAGGCGAGAGGAGAGTGAGAGGCGAGAGGAGAGTGACAAACGCTGCCTGTTCATCATCTCTCCTTTTTACTGCGTCCGTATCAGCGAGAGTGGCTCTTCGATAAATTTTTGAAAGCGTCGTCTAGTGCTCGTTTTTCGAAAAGTGATCGTTTTTCTCGATGCGTGCAAGTCGTATTCTTCGGAATGGAGCTGCATTCTCTACGAGGAAATGACAAACGCTCCCTGTTCATCATCTCTCCTCTTTACTGGGTCCCTATCAGCGAACTTGGCTCTTCGATAAATTTTTGAAAGCGTCGTCTAGTGCTCGTTTTTCGCAAAGTGATCGTCTTTCTCGATGCGTGCAAGTCGTATTCTTTGAAATGAAGTTGCATTATCTAAGACCAAATCTTAAGCACGGTATGTTCATCATCTCTCCTTTTTACTGGGTCCCTATCAGCGAACTTGGCTCTTCGATTTTTGAATGCACATTTCACGTACTAAGTGGCGCATGTCAAGAAATATGAAATATTAGGCTGTTACATTCATGAGGGATATCGACATGTCGGAGTGGCTGATATTTCTTCGATAAGCAAGTACTGAACGGTATGTGAGGATGGAGCCGGAGGCTATGTGTTTCACCCATTTCTCATCATTATTCACTTCGAATCTCGAATCGAGTTGTCCAATGAATTCGAAAACAGACGAAGAACGTATTTTGTAGCATTCGATATTCTTATGTTCTCTGGCCAGGTATACAATCTAAAAAAGGAGGTATGTATACATTTATTTCGATTTTGATAAAAGAATGCAGGACCTCGTTTACCATCGTTTACCTGACCAACCTGACCAGGGGTGTGCAAAAAGTTTCCCGCACTCCTCATTTCCCATGCTCTCTCGTCGCTCTGTCTGGCGAGAGAGCACGGGAAATGAGGAGTGCGGGAAACTTTTTGCACACCCCTGAACCTGACTACCTGACCTGACTCTCCTCATATCTCACACTCTCTCGCCGTTTAGGGAAAGCGAGAGAACATGGAATTTGGAGAGAGCCAGACTACTCGTTTACCTCAAAGGCCTTGGCGATTCCGGTAGAAGATAGATTGCATTGACGGGGGAAGCTGCTGTACGTAGATTTGTCAACAAGTTTGAGAAGAATCCCGTCATCAATGTTCTAAAAAAAACCAAATTGTTGTCAATGATAGCAGAAAGTAATACTCAATGATAGTAACACTACTAGTGTCAAGTTCAAGTAGTAGTACGTTCAAAGTACGATTGATACTCACAGTTCCAACAATGGTAAATTTGCGCATGGATGGAAGATTAAGGAGCATGCGTTTTACATGATCATCGCGATTCTGGTACTTCAGAACATTGATCTCTAGATTGATAGGTTTACCACCAATGAGCTCGTTAATGGCGCTAAAATAAGAACGAAATTGCAAGAATTTATAGCCGATCGCCTTACCTTCCTTCAGAGTCTACGTCAAAGAGAATCGATAATTTCTCAAAATTGAGTCTTGGAAAATCCGTTGAATTTATTCACTGCCTCTACAGTTAAGGGACCCTGAAGTTAAACAATGTTTAGATATAGTGATGAATAGAGTATGAAATATATTCGTATATGAATTTATAAGCACAAATATTCGGGGGGGGGGGGTGACAAAACGGCACCGACATAACGGCAAGCGACAAAACTTCAACGGAGCATAACTCAGTGGGGGAGTAATCCTAGAACATCGGGAATGGCCTGTACCACATCAGTATATTTGCGTCTTAATTATCAATAACATGATCATTGATCTTTTGGAGGTTGACGACAAAACGACAACGAGCCATAACACCACGCAGATTTATCCCACAGCTCTCGGAAAGGCATCAATCGATAGCTAATGACTTGACCTATCCATTCGACATCTGACCTTTGAACTTTTACCATCTGACGACAAAACGGCAACAAGCCATACAACGGTTTAGAAACATCCCACAGCGCTCAGATCGACACCAATCGATAGCTAATGACCTGTCCTATTCATAGGCCATCTAAACTTTCACATTTTACCAACTGACGACAAAACAGCAACGATCCATATCTCCGTTAACTCGAGCTTCTGAATGATTCTGAGTAGTGTTTTGACTCGTTGCCGTTTTGTCGCTATTTGGTCGAAGATCACAGCTTAGAGGTCGAATGAATAGAGGAGACCATTAGCTATCGACTGGTGTCGATAGCTAATGGTCATTTTATTCACATATTGAAGGTCAGCATAATGATGGAGTTGTACTTGTATACAAAAGGCACGCGACGAGTTGTAAATGCGAATTCAACGAAAAAAATTAGACAATTGAATTGGTAATTTGAATGGACATCCTCATGAAGGACGAGTCACGATAGGTAAGTACGGAGCCAGAATCGATATGTCTTACCAATTTGTTCTCATGATTCACTTCGAAATTCGAATCGAGTTGTCTAATAAAATCCTTGACAGATGAGGAATCGACATTGGCGCATTCCAGCTTTTTCAGTTCTATTGAATTACATACAACCTAAAGCTGAATTTGTTTACAACAACTTTGAAATTGTGTGAAGAGTTAGTAGTTTACAAAAATCTAAATTGTTTATTACCTCGAACGCCTTTGAAATTCCGGCAGAAGTGAAATTGTATCCAGCATGAAATAAGCTATGAGCTGATTTGGAAATAATATTTAGAAGAACCTCGTCGTCCACTTTCTAAATTCGACCGAGAAATTATACGAAAACAGTATATTTTTGTAATATCCACCAACATTCAATAATACATTGTTATTGATATTAATGAAAATTTAATATTATTGATTACTCACAGGTCCATAAATGCTAAATTTACGCAAGGATGGAAGTTCAATAAGCATATCCTTCACATCCTCGCCTATATTGTTAATACTCCAGAAAAGTAAATTTAGTTCAATCGATTTTTGACCACGAACAAGCTCGTTAACGACCCTGAAGAAATGTATTATTTACTTTCTAACTTTGAACTTGCTACCTTCCAACATAATCAGTATCGAATTGTAAATTGAGTTTTTCGAAATTGATTGTTTTGAAAACATCAGTGAGTTTATTCTCGCTGTCTTCAGTTAGAGTCCCCTGAAGTTATAATATTCAAGATATACCAATGTTTTTATGTTACTACTTATAAGGAGTAAAAACAAACCTTAATAGTGAACAATGATGTTGATGAGTGGTCGAAGAAATCGGAAATTTCAGGCAACGCAATTGAGTTATTAAAAGGAAATAACAGTTTTCCGGCAACAACTTTGCCTGGAAAATCCGTCTGAAATAATTACCCTGATTGCGTGTATAATTGGCATGAAAAAAACATGAAATGAGTAAGATCTACTTGAATTTTTATCTTACCAAATCTACAATAACTTCATCGAAGAATCGATATGATGTACTCAATTCGAGACCACACAATCGACTGTTGATTGAGCCGAGATTCTTTCGATCTTTGTAGTTCATATGTTCAATCACCTTCATCACGATTTCATTTGGAAGACCGATGATTGGGAACTACAATACCGGAGATTAAAAATGCTAAAGGAATTACTATAATACCGTTGATGACGTAATGGTTCCGCGGTAGTTGGAAGATGACGTCATAGCTCTTATGAAAATCAAAACTTTGTTTATTAATAACTAATTCAAATATAAAACAACCGCGTAGACGCTAAACCAGTTCAAACAAAAGGACTGCAACTAATATGCGAGTACAGCAGATATGCATAATGCGTCCAGTTGAGAAAAGACGCGCCCATAGAGGAAACACGCAAATCTCTAGGCCTGCGCCTGCGCGACGCTTCGCGGTTCTATCGCCAATCTGCGTGTTTACGCATCACTCCATAATTCGAAATTATTTGAGTCAAACACCAGCTTCGGGGCGCGATTAGTTCTTGATGAACTTGATATTGGGCTCCTATTGGGTTAGGATCGCTTAAATTCGGCGCTTCTAGACATTCGTGTATGAAATACAATTTTCGGATATATACAGGGTGTCCAAAAAGTATTGTTACACTTTTGAAACGCGAATTTTTTTAACATGTAGGTCGAGTTGTCAAAACCTGTAATAACACGTTTGAGCCCACCCTTGAGGGAACCTACTAATTAGTTTCCCATAGTCATGGTTCGTCCAAATCGCTATCGTCAAACTATTATCAACCTTTGGACCCTCGGCGACCCCCCAGATTCCATCAGGAGGAAGCTTCGTATTTCCCGAATGACAGTCTATCGCACCATCTCCCGTTTCAAGCAGTTGGGCACTGCAAAGGACCGTCCAAGATCAGGAAGACCCAAGACCGCTCTCACTCAGAAGAACAGGAGAATCGTGGAGAAGAGAGTGAATCGCAATGCCAAACGATCCATCAGGAAGATGGCTAAGGATCTCAAGATCTCCAAAGGATCCGTGTGTGCCATCGTTCATTCTCTTCTCAAGTCCTACCCCTACAAGATGAGAAAGGGCCATGGCCTCACTGATGTCCACAAGCAGAAGCGCCTGGAGAGATGCAAGCTGCTCCTTCAGCGGGCCGATCGTGGGGAGCACTTGACTACCGTTTACTCTGACGAGAAGCTGTTCTCAGTCGAGGAGGTCTACAACAGTCAGAACACCAGGATCATCGCCAAGTCTCCTCAGCAAGCTGACGCCAGAGGTAGAACCATCTCTCGCATTGCCCGCCCCCAGGCACTGATGGTTTGGGCTGGTGTGTGCTCGACGGGCAAGACTCCTCTCGTGTTCGTGGATCCCGGGGTCAAGATCAACAAGGAGTACTACACCAGGGCAATTCTCCAGAAGGCCCTTCTCCCCTGGTCCCGCTCCCACTTCAAAGGGGCTCGCTGGACCTTCCAACAGGATTCAGCGCCTGCTCACTCGGCAAAAGTGACGCAGGCATGGTGTCGCGCCCATCTGCCCGACTTCATCTCGAGTGAGGAATGGCCCTCGAACTCCCCCGATCTCAACCCTCTGGACTTCAGCATTTGGTCAGTGTTGGAGAAGGAGGCCTGCTCTACTCGCCACAAGAACCGCGATTCCCTCAAGGCAGCCCTTCTCAAGGCATGGGAGAAGATCGACGTCCCTTACCTGCGGGCCGTCATCGACTCGGTCCCTCGTCGTCTCAGAGAGGTCATCGCGGCCAATGGAGGCCAGATCGAGTGATCGTGCATTGTTATGTTCATATGGTCACTGATAAATACTGTGCCCCGTTTGAGTTGTCTATGTTGCTTTTAAAGAAAGATACATGGTTTTATCCGTGTAACAATACTTTTTGGACACCCTGTATATAGTGGGCGAGGTGGCGCAGTGGTTGTGTGCCAGGAATGCGAATCCGATGGTCATGAGTTCGACCCCCTCGCCTGCAGATCCACCCAGACCACGGGGGTTAAGAAATAGGTCAGAAGTCCCCCACCACATGCACACAACACGG
The DNA here is from genome assembly GCA_036245805.1 of Pristionchus mayeri. Lineage (NCBI taxonomy): Eukaryota > Metazoa > Nematoda > Chromadorea > Rhabditida > Neodiplogasteridae > Pristionchus > Pristionchus mayeri. The sequence goes on along the minus strand of BTRK01000002.1, from coordinate 3,390,017 downwards.
GCGGTAGCCTCACGCATACAGTACCGTGCAAAAGTCTCGCACCAAACTTGTTGTTGTCATAACTTCGTTCAAAAATGAGCTAGAGACTTATGGTTGGAAGCATTCGAGAGATGAATATCAGGAGAAAATAGCCATGGTACATGATCTGAAACATAATAATCGCTGGTTTCTGAATTTAATCTTCGGTATCACAATATTAAAGTATTTTTTGAAACTCAGCCGTAAGTCGATGTTATCTCGTACGAACTGTGATGAAAGTATAACCATTGATGTTTACAACCCAATATCTGGCTTGCTCGATGCACATCGGAAAGAGCTAATATATTGATTTATCGAGACCTACGAAGCGGGTTGAAACTACTATATCTTTGCTCCCAGTTGAGCGATCGGGCCCCTATTTCGCAACTATTATACACTCGTAATGTAGAAACATTTTACCAAGTTTGATATTGAACAGAAAACAAATTGGAAAAATCGAAAAATTTTGGACACGAATATTCATGCATCTGGAGATGAACTTTATCACTATCGAAAAAATCTGGTTTCTTGCATCTTTATGCAGAATCTATTAATTAATAAGTGTGCTAAATCGCGAAGTCAGACGATTTGTCCAGCACATTTTACAGTCCAATAACCACAGAGAGTCAGAATGGCGGTTGTCAGAAATGGTCCGTAGCGAAAGTCGACCTAGCGTAACGGGAGAGTTTCTTTAAAAATGGCTCCAATTAAATGAGAAATGTGCATATCTCGGACTTGCAAAGCTGTTAGGTGCGTTTTATGCAATTTGAACAAGATCAAATTTTACCTTGTACCGTGTTGTAAAGCTAAAGACGATCTGACTCTCTGTGGTTATTGGACTATAAAATGTGCTGGACAAATCGTCTGACTTCGCGATTTCGCACACTTATTCATTAATAGATTCTATATAAAGATGCAAGAAATCAGATTTTTCGATATGGTTAAAGGTCATCTCCACATGCATGAAAATTCGTTTTCTAAATTTTCGATTTTTGAGGTTTGTTATCTCATCACTATAAAACTTGGTAAAATGTTTCTACATTACGAGTGTATAATAGTTGCGAAATAGGGGCCGCTCAACTGGGAGCGAAGATATAGCAGTTTCAACCCGCTTCGGAGGTCTGGATAAATCAATATATTAGCTCTTTCCTATGTGCATCGAGCAAGCCAGATATTGGGTTGTAAACATCAATGGTTATACTTTCATCACAGTTCGTACGAGATAACATCGACTTACGGCTGAGTTTCAAAAAATACTTTAATATTGTGATACCGAAGATTAAATTTAGAAACCCGCGATAATTATGTTTCAGATCATGTGCCATATGGCTATTTTCTCCTGACATTCATCTCTCGAATGCTTCCAACCATAAGTCTCTAGCTCAGTTTTGAACGAAGTTATGACAGCAATAAATTTTTTACTTTTGCACGGTACTGTTGGTCGCTGATAATCTCAGGACAGACTGAACGCAGAATTGGCGCGGGGGTGGCAAACCAGCCTTGCCTGGATGCCTCAACTTACTTTTTTAAATATAATTGAAGAACAACGGATTCAACACATTTTTGCGGATCGGGGAAAACTTTCGACATAATATTCCGCTCTTTCTCACAATATTTTAAAACTTAAATTTTTTATATAATAATTCAATCACATGGTTTCCAATATTAATCACTTTTCAAATCAGGGAAAGCTTCATTCCACAGGTTGAGCAGCCGGAAAACTTCGATATCTTGCTCGCAGAGGGTAACGTTTTCCTGAACGCAAAGCGTTATTATTATGAAAAAAAAATTTAAAAAAGACAAGGCAAGCGGATAATAGGTTTTTGAGAGATATAATTTTTACCTCAACATTGTCCAACAAGCCGAACAGCTCTCCTAGTCTGGAGGCACAGTCAGACACGATGCCGCGAGTTTTGCAAATATCGTGCAACTCCTTTAGAATCGCAGCGCGCATTTTGTGAACGATTGCAGCTAGCTCTTCATTGACGCAAGCAACTCCTGCATACCGACTCTTTTTATGTTTTCGTGATTTTTTTCAGAATTTGATTTTCGTGATTGTTTCCTGATTTTGCTTTTCGTGATTTTTTTCTCTGATCTTGATTTTGCAAATTCGTATTAATCGGTCATGTGCTTATCAGAGGTCTTCTGAGAGAATGCATGAAATCCAGACCTCGTTTGACAAAAAGCTCAAACAGCTTGAATCCAATACCCACCTATAGGGTTGATGTGCCTAAGGTCAAGGAACTTTAATTCTAAGTTTCGAAGCCGTAAAGTGTAAACATACTAAAAGCCGGCTCTCAAAATTTCGAAAATTTGATAATTCATAAAATACTTCAATGTTGAGTTATAACGAAGTTAAAAACCAAAATGACCGCCTCAACGAGCTGAACAACTTTCTTGTTGGTCCCAAAAAGATTCGAAATAGTTGGAATACAGAAAACGATGAAAAACCGTTTTTGGGATAGTTAAAATCACAAAAAATCATTGATATCTCAAAAAGCTTCACATGGACCGGTGAGATCTTCACGGATTCGTAATCTACACAGTTTTCTACCGCGGGTAAACCTATTAATATCAAGATAACCAATCGACAACACAGATTTTTATACGTCAAAACATGAGTTTTCCTGGTTAAACACTCAAATAGTCGCGTCCAGAATGAAGATAGATACCGTTTCAAGCCACCAATGACCTTAAAAGTGTGTCATTCTGGGGCACATTAACGTGTTTTCGTATCAAAATAGCCAAAATGGAAAACTTTTAAAATTTCGATTTTTCGACCATTTTGACTGAAAAATCGAAATTTTAAAATTTTAAAATTTTGATGATTTTAGCATACAAACATGTTTATATGCTACAGAATGACTTCCTTGCAAAATTTGAAGGTCATTTGAGACCGGAAACGGCATCTACATCCATTCCGGACGCGACTAGTTGAGTGTATAACCATGAAAACTAATGTTTTGACTCATAAAAATCTGTGTTGTCGATCGGTTATCTTGATATTAATAGGTTTACCTGGGGTAGAAAAGTGTGTAGATTACGAATCCGTGAAGATCTCACCGGTCCATGTGAAGCTTTTTTGAGATATCGATGATTTATTGAGATATTAACTACCCCAAAAACGGTTTTTCATCGTTTTCTGTATTCCAACTATTTTGAATCTTTTTGGGACCAACAAGAAAGTTGTTCAGCTCGTTGAGGCGGTCATTTTGGCTTTTTAAACTTCGTTATAACTCAACATTGAAGTATTTTATGAATTATAAAATGTTTTATGAAATTTTGAGCCGGCTATTAGTTTGTTTACACTTTACGGCTTCGAAACTTGGAATTAAAGTTCCTTGACCTTAGACACATCAACCCTACACCTGGGTATTGGATTCAAGCAGTTTGAGCTTTTTGTCAAACGGCGCCTGCGATCTCTCAGAAGACCTCTGTTATACCATGTCAAGTATGCTAAATCAACTAGCCATTGTGCCAGAAGGCCAATCCCAGTAGTGCTCAAAATTCGACGTCATCAGGATTCACTCGATGGAAGGGCTCGCGGTTCATACACTTCGTTCTTCGTATGTTCATTCTAGCTGCACTGAAAAAGGGGGAAATAACATTCCTTAATATAACGTGCGAGAATTATTCGGACATGAGTTGAGTTCAAAATTTGGGAAAACGCTCTCGAGCATCATTGTAAGAATAATGTACGGGGAGATTTGCCCTAAGCACTTTTAGCAGTTCAGTTTTAGCAAGTTTCTTGCGTAAGATGATCATTTCGCTAGAATAGTTCCTCACTTTTTTGCATCCTCAACATTTATTTCGTAAGGGCAGTCGTTGAAGAAAGTATCCATCAATGTTTCGCTACCGATTGTTGTGTAGCTCGAGAAACTATGATGCAATATGTTAACTGTCTATTCATCTTTGCGGAAATTAAATGTGTGAAATATATGATAAATAGTTCGGCATAGCTCACTAGGTGTCGAGGTCATTCGGGAAATGACGAGCAGCTCGATAAGTTGACTCGATGAGACTCACTTCTAGATAGCAATTGGATATACACAGACTCTGATTGATATTGGATGTATTGCCAGATGATCTACGGATTTTAACCAATGTTTTAATAACATCTTGGTGTAATTTATAATATTTAACAGGCGTAATCAACTAAGGAGAAGAAATCACTGTATTGTGCAGCTCCCGATGTCACAAGTTAGAAATACCCGTACCCTGTTATTCGCATTCAATTCCGCGAATTCCGGAAACGTAACGTTCACAAAGTCGTACAGTGCGGCCGCGAAAATTCGTATATTGGGTACAACGGTAGAATACGTAGCTGGTAAGAATATCTGAAGGGGCACTCATTTTTTACCAGTTTAACATTTGAGATTTATAATGTATGATGGTGAAATATATGGTTCTAATAGCATTATCAGCTGGTGAAATAAAAAGGTTACAATCGGAATGACAACTCACGATTTGAGATCCCTCAAGATCGCCCTGGCTCACGAGAAATGGAATCGGTTTGGTGCCCGATTCACCCGTTTTCCTTGCCAGACACATCAAACTGGCTAACATTATCATTGTTATAATCGTGATATAACTTACCTACAGCCCCAGCGGATTTTGTCAAGAATAGTCGCTGTGGTGAATGGTGAATTTGAACCTGCCGGGAAACGGGATGTCACGTCCAATTTCCCCTATTTCACGAATGTGCATTCGGCTCACGTTGAGTGATCGATCAAAATTGGTTTCTCAGCAGCTCTTGCTCGTCTTAATTCGATCGGGTCACAAATTATCGTTTTCGGCGCTTGAATATGAGTGGATAGTTAACAAAGGATTGAGTAGAATAATGACAATGATTCGATGGCAAATCATGATGATAAGTTCAGATACGACGCTTACACTGAATCGATCCAATCCGTCATCTTTGCCCGTTTCATACGCTTTACCCAGAACTTCCGAAAAACGATCGTATCGACATTTTCGGCATGATGAGGGATCTATAATAGGCAGATTTTTGTTAATTAAATGAGTTAAATTATCGTGTAAACCAAAATAAAACCGAAACCTTTCTCCTTAATCACTATAAAAAGTACGTATTTCGAAATTAATATACAATTACAGCTGTAATACAAACCTTTGCACTTCCCATCTTCACTCTTGCACTTGGCCGGCCTCCGATTATTTGCACAAATCCGTCTCAATTAAGCTCGCTGGATTGATGAGGTAGTGTTCGTGTGGAAGTAGGCCGTTCATATCCGATATTTGATATGTTTTCGAAATGGATAAGCATGTTTACTTGTAGAAAACGGCGCAAGCACGGCAAGAATCGATGTCCATGTGGATCTCACTTGTAGGCGATGAGCAAACGAGGCACTTGCGTTTATTAATCGACTGGAATGAAAAAAAAGTAAAATTAAGGCGTTGACATTCGAATGTAGCACAACAATATAGCCCGAATTTTTAGCTAATATAGTTATGCAAATTTTTATTTTTAATAGATCGAAATGCAAAAACAATTTTAAAATGATGAAGGTAACTAATCACCTGTTTCTCCATCGAATCGATTCAAGCCGGAAAGGGAGAGCGTGGAGGGTGAATCACAACCTCGCTCACGCAAGGTAACGGTTGCGCACACTGTCTCTGATTCTCTACCAGTATCTTATATGTCCATACTATTTTTTTCTTTGCTAACCTATCTGTATTCTCTCTATGTGTATTCCTATCTCTTTCGCTCACATCGAATAGGGCGAAGTGATATGAAACGACTCCGTCGAGATTAGTGTCTGCATCGTAGTGAAGTAATTGATTGAGTGAGATGCGTATTCCTCTCGCTTTCTAATCGTTCTCGCTTTGAATATGCATGCTGTACAGTTTGTTCATTTGTTTTTATTGATTTCAGAAATGATGCTTATATGTTTTGGTAATTAGAGAGTATTTTTTGCAAACACATCATAACATGATTACAATACAAAAAGCAGTTATGACGCGAGTAGTTTTGCACATACACACATGTGTCATTCGGAATGTATATTTCTCATAACGAAGCTGGCACGATCGAATATGTTGGTCTTTGGGGTGAACTTAGCACCCGATGCAATGTGCGTTGCTGTGTTGTCATCATCGTCGTACTCGAACCTCGCATCAAGGTTCGCAAGGAAATCGGAAACGGTCGAGGTAGGCACATCCTTGCACTCGACGGTCTTATATTCGCCAGACTGCCAAACAACCTGCAAAATGGGTGTACATACCTATTAAGTACTAGTATTGGCAATACGGGTACGGTCGTTTTTAATTCAAACCACTCTCTACAGTCTACCGGCCACGAGGCAGTTGGAAATGACGAGTCGGCTTATCAGATGAAATCTGATAGAACCGAGATACGTCCGTACAAGGAAAACCTAACCTATGCTGGAAATGTATCCCTAGAGGTACTTTTTCCTGTAGATCACGAAAATCGACCTTAGGAAGCGGTATCTCTGACCCCTCATTTCCTGTAGCGCGCCTCAAGGGCGAGGTCGGTTTTTGTAAATCGTGAACGACTGCTCCAAACCCCATACATAGCTAGTGATTCTTAAAGATCTCGACGAGATAACCATTTTTCATGTTGAATATGAAGGGCTACCTCTTTTGAGAAAAAAGTTATGACCATTTAAATTTTATAAATTGTGATACTGAAAACACGGTGCCAGATAACAATCCAATTTCATATTCATTCATTCGATTATACGTGCATTGTTACCCCTATGGGCAAATTTCTAGGAAAATCGAAAGGGAGGTATTCAAATAAATTTTCAGAAGAATATAGCGATCTCGATACTTTTTAGCTAAAAAAATAAGATTTTTCACGCATACAAATTTTCATTCACGTTTTGGTGAGGAGATATGTGCAAATTCGTTTTATACGGGTCGAAATACACCAGAAAAAAATTAACTCGGCTTATTCTCAGATTTTCGATTTTTGGCCTCAAAACCAGGGATTTTTCGATGATTATCTGTCAGCATTAATATATATGTACGGGGTTTGGAGCAGTCGTTCACGATTTACAAAAACCGACCTCGCCGTTGAGGCGCGCTGCAGGAAATTAGGGGTCAGAGATACCACTTCCTAGGGTCGATTTTCGCGATCTACGTGAAACAGTACCCCTAGGGGCACATTTCCAGCATAGGTTATTTTTTCGTTGTACGGACACTACAGGGAGAATTTAAATTCTATCAGATTTCCTCTGTTATGAAGAGACCCGCGTTAAGAATTGTTATGTGTACCTGAAATGCATGGGCCAACCCAGCGAAAGACACATTTGAGCAATCTGCACGCAGGACACATGTCTTTGAATTTGAGATAATGTGCACAAGGATCTCATCGTCAAGCACCGGACAATCATTCTGTAAGACATATACCATTGGGACTCCAAAATATATCAATATGCAATACATACACATAATAATTCTAGCTAGTAGTCGGCCTCACCGCACTACACCACCTAGCGTAGTCGTTTACGACTGTAAAATCGCTTCACGTGGCTGCACCTTTACCTTTACCTTTTACCTTGTTTTACACATATCATTATCCCTGTGTATACTTGACCCACTTATCCATCAAACAACTAGCAACAAATCAAAAGTAGATAACATCGACCAAACTTATTAACAGTACTCACAGGTGTATTCAGGTGAAATGTTCGCACGTATGGAAGATTCATCAGCAGATCCTGCGCCTTTTCTTGACCTTTTTTCATACTGCAGAAATGTATGCTGACTTTGTTGAACGATTTGCGAACTCGAAGGAGATCATTTGCAATGCTGAAAAATTGGAAAAAAAATATCGTTCTAGTCTACTTTTCATTGTTTCATCAAATGCTTATTGGCTAACCCTTCCGAGAAATAATCATTGAAAAACGCAGCTGAGAAACTATCGAAGTATAGCGTCTTGAAAACATATCTTAAATTTGCTTCTATATGTTTGCCATGCTCACCCTGAATAGAAAGTAAACACTGAAATTTTGAAAAAAAAAATGCAGCTAATTACTGCAAGATATGATATGTATTGTACCCAAATCCAGAGTTTTTCAGTAGTCGCAAGATCCAATAAGTCAGCAATTTTTTCGACTGGAATGTTATTTACGGGACAGTATTGGGAGAAATTTCCCGCATTGATCGTGAGGCCGTCCTGAAAAGAAAAAGTTTTCTAAAACTAACTTCCGTGATATAAAATAACGTGTACGGCAAGATCAGATATTGCACTGACTTGAACTGAAATTATTTGAAAGCAATTCATACCGTAGTGACATAGATTGCAGAGAAACGGCGATATTTCGCCGTACTTTCGAGGCCAGATAAACGCTTGTTAATTGATGCGAACTTCTTTCTGTCAGACACGCTCATCTTTTGTATGACATGCATCACGATTTCATTCGGGAAACTTAGCAGTGGAAACTGAATGGAAAAATTGGTGACACGGTTTGCAGCTGATATAATCCATTATGAAATTGAGCAATTACCTTTTCGTAAGAGTTCGGGGTATTGTTGGCCATCGTATTATTCGAGGATATCGCTACCGGCATCCACAAATTAGGTATAAACCGAAAACGAGTGAGTGATCGAATGGACAACGCGATTATGTATGAGGGAGAGTGCGGCCTTTTCTAATCAGGAACGCCCAGAGGGAAGGAGTCACAGGAAAGTGAGAGTTGCGAATGGATATTTTCAAATTTGTCGATTTATTATACAACTTATTTTGTGAAAAAAAATAAAAAAATAAAGCCCACAGTTGCCTCATTTTATTTGACCAAACAAGGAAATGAGTAGGTAAGTAAGTTTAGAGAGGAGGGAGGGAAGGGGTGGGAGTGTGAATCACCCTCGAAGATTTGGTGCACATTCTGTTTATATACTTCGTCTCATTATTGCTCTATATTTCCTTATCTTGATATCCCTCGATAAGTTCCATCAATCTTTCTACAAATCTGATAGATCCACCTGGATTGAAACATTAAAATTGCACTTTAAATCTTAGCCAAATAATATGCTGTGTCCGTTCGTTACCAATAATTGCAAATTTTCTGTCACCCTTTATCTTCATTTCTTTCACTCTACTATGTATATCAGTGCGTTAGCCTAAGAATCGCATACCAGCGGGAACAGGAAACAAATATGTCTGGTATTTCCACAAAATGTGATAGCCCTTGAGTCCCTCTATCGATGTCTGCATTTGAATTTACCGGTGAGAAATAATTACCTTAATTACTGAATTTACTGTTATGGCATTTCAAACATATTAAGGTGTAACTTGCATAGATAAAATTCAAATCTGCTGAAAACTTGGTTTTAGACTAACGTCCACATGCGGAATCGATCTATATCAATGGTCTATGCAAATTCAAAAATGTATGTAAATTTAAAAAAAAAAAATTTAACGAATGCAAAAAATAGCCCCTCTCCAAATTTTGGATATGTTCTGGTCATTGATGAATAATCATATTCCGTATAAGTTCGCAACATTCAGATGGGCTTGAACCTTTTCCCACTGCCCTGTGAGCATCAAAGATCATAATGAATATTATTGAAGAAGCCATGTATGACATTTTCAAGGAGTTAGATCACAATATTCGATGTGATACTAATCAAACTGTTTTCAATTCTAATTTCATTTCTGACCGCTCGGGCAGGAGGAGTGGGACGGAATGAGAGTGTTCCTTCTTAATGATAATCTTAGTTGTTGAGATGTTGCTCTATGAAGCCCAATAACCTAAATTCGCCAATTTTTTTTCGAATGAAGTATTAATCAAGGACAAAAAAATATCCAAACATTGGGGAAGGGTTATTTTATGTATTCGACAACTATTATTTGAATGTTCATGACAAATTAAATTTATTTTTGAAAATGCTTAAACCGTTGAAACATATCGATTCCGCATGTTAACTTTAGTTTAAAACCAAGTTTTCAGCTGATTTGAATCTGATCTATGCTAGTTACACCTTAAGATGTTCGAAATGCAGTAACTTAGTAAATGCAGTAATAAGGCTAATTAACTGTACATGCAATTAAATGCAGAATCGATAGAGGGACTCAAGGGATATCAAATTTTGTGGAAATCCCAGATATGGTATTTTGCCTGATATTTTTTCCTATCAAAATCTGCTATTTTCTCCTATATAGCAGATTTTCTCCTATCGATTATGTCTAATCGAAAGGATTCATAATGTCAATCATGCATGATTGCTTTGCTATTGACATTTTGTTATTAAGCACGTTTTATTTGTGAGCAAAACATGAAACACAATTAATTACAATTCAAACACAACGTGTGGACAACCAGAGTGACAACATCTTGAAAAAAAAATTCACGTGAAGCTCGATAATTATTCACATGGCTTGTAGTTTATAGTTGAAAGTAATAGATTTTCGGTTCGACTATTACTCAAAAATATCGCTTCCGTTTACTTTGGGTTACACGAAAAATTATAATTCAGTAATATTGAAAGACTGCATCACAAAACGGGCACCTTTTCTGATGAACTTGGCTGCCGATTGCTTGTGAACAACACGCTTTCGATTGGTTAGTGCGAATACCGAAACACGATTTCGCAGGGATGTCATGGCTTGTACGATCGTCTTTTTATACGCGTAGTCAACTACGATCTTTCTTTCCTCTCCCGATGTGTATAGTATCTGGGGAAAACGCATTTTCAACTAAAAAAATATGCATCCATGTATCTACTCATACCTCGAATGCTTTTGTGATTCCATCCACAGACAAGTTAGTGCAATTAGCTTGCAAGTGTACTTGCTTAGTATGCGCGACAATGCGCAGTAGAATGTCATCGGTAATCAGAGGGTTGGCATCCTGTATGAATCAATGCAATAATACCATCACTTAGGGAAAGACAACATACAACAAGTTAACAGTTAAGTTGTTGACACTTGTTGTTTTCAATAGTATTGCAAAGCGCGGATGATTTGAGCGGATATAACACTTTACATATTGTTTTGTTTACCACCATAATTTCTAAACCCCTTGGTTTCGCACAATCACTGCGCTGCCCGGCCTCACGGTCTTGTCCATCCAACAATACACACTGATTCCACCTTTGAAATCACTTACTGGTGACTCAAGCATAAATTTTGTCATTGATGGAAGATTCATCAGTAGGTTCTGTGCCACATGACGATTTGAGAAATACATCGCGAACTGTAAAGTGACTTCTTCCATCGACTGCGGCCACGAAGAAGCTCGGACACAACGCTGAATCATTCTTCTAATTGATTGTGTAAATATTTTCTTTAAGAAATGAACCATATATATTGTTAAGATTTAGAGGAGTTATTACAAGCAAATTCTATCATTGTTTTAAAGCATCGAATCCGAATCTAATTCGTCGAATTTTGACTAACCTATCGCGAAAATTGTCATCGTAGATCGTAGCAGATAGAAAATTTATACGGAGCGTCTTGAACGATTCCTTCAGTTTTCCCTCGATTTTCTTGTCTAGACATTTCTAGAAATAACAAAATATTAACCGAATTTCGAATATAACACGCCGTGAGGCAGAGCTTTTCAACAGTTGCATGCTGAAGTAATGAGTGTTATTGTTGGAAGATTCCATGAAGAAATCCTCAGAAGTGATTTTGAAGAACGTCTGAATATATACATTTTTTGCAATTGAACAACAATTGAATTATTGCAGACAAAACTGACTTTATGAATCTGTATTACTGAGAAACGGCGACATTTTGCAGCACTTTCGAGACGAAGTAATCGATTATTGGCTAATCCAAATCGATTACGATCCGCCACACTCATCTTTTCAATTACTTTCGTCACGATTTCATTCGGAAGATTAAGGATCGGGAACTGAAATACATATATTTTATTGTATAATAAGCTCTAAACATATTTTTTAAAAAAACATGAAATTACCTTTTCGCCAGCTTGCGAGGTGTTGTTGGGATTCATGTATTTCGATAATATCGACGACATTATTTGATTTGTCTTCAAAATGGTAATGATTAGCGAGGCAATCGATACTGCGCTAGACTGTTAAAGCAGAGTTCGTAATACAGGTATTCATATATGAGGCGAATCGCGAGAGAATCGACCACGTCGCGGCGGTAGGATTCAAGTTTGTCCTATCTTTATGAAAATTTAGTTGCAAGTACTTCAAATGACGCTCTTTCAAACTGCGTCGTCAGAATTTTGATATCGGTCATCATCGTCGAGATTCAGAAGGCCAAACTTGGCACTATCAATTTTCGACTATCAAATCGGGCCCATTCAAAAGATCCGTTTAAAATCACGATAGAAAGTCGTTCTTATTTTCCAAAGAAAGCGGCCAACATGCTCTACAAATTGATGTTGACATCATCGTTCCTGGTGCTCATCCTGGTTCGGGGTGGTCTTGCGCACCAAAAGTGACGTAACTTTGGAAATCGGAAAAAGATATTGGGTTATCATGCTTAAGTTGTAGTCCATGAATGTGGCTTACTTCCCTCCAAAAATTAGGAAAATCGGAGTATAAACAAAAAAAAAGCTGGCACTTTAGTGCGGGCAACTCAAAATGAGTTCCGGATAAGTGTACTACCGTATCTTCATTTACCCTGATTCAGGCTAAAACCACTTCAAAACGTCCCAAACAAGATTACCTGTTGAATCCCCTCATGTTATAACACTTTCATTGGCTTAAAATGATCGTGGGTCGAAAAGTTTAAAATCGATATTTTGACCCCCGTTGACTCGCTGTATGGGCCCAACCGCACTAAATAAGCTCCATGTAATGTAAATACACCCCTTGAAACAGCTCAATGAAGAAGGGCTCCTAAAAAGATGATATTTCGCTTGAGGAATCCAGGGAAAGGCACACAAGTATATAATAGTTCAAAATAGACCTAGCGGTCCGCACTATGGCTTAAAATGTAGAGCGGGATGTGCTCAACATTTCATCTGTTGAAAGTGAGTCTCTATCTTTATATAGAAGCATGCTACAGAGCCTAGAAGTTGGCCAAAAACGACGAGAGACGTGCGCGGGGGAGCGCTAAATAGAGGGGAGGGAGAGGGAGGTCAGAGGGCGAGAGCGCCAGACGGTTAGAGCACGCGCTCTCGGGGGATTCTAGCCTGTTTCTTCTCAACTTCTAGGCTCTGTAGCATGCTTCTATGAAAAGATAGAAACTCACTTTCAACAGATGAAATGTTTAGCACATCCCGCTCTACATTTTAAGCCATAGTGCGGACCGCTAGGTCTATTTTTAACTATTATATACTTGTGCGCCTTTCCCTGGATTCCTCAAGCGAAATATCCTCTTTTCAGGAGCCCTTCTTCTTTGAGCTGTTTCAAGTGGTGTATTCACATTACATGGAACCTATTTAGTGCGTTTGGGCCCATCCAGCGAGTCAATGGGGTCACAATATCGATTTTCAACTTTTCGACCCCATGATCATTTTAGGCCAATGAAAGTGTTATAACATGGTGGGATTCAACAGGTAATGTTGTTTGGGACGTTTTTGAGTGGTTTTAGCCTGAATCAGGGTAAATGAAGATACGGTAGTACACTTATCCGGAACTCATTTTGAGTTGCCCGCACTAAAGTGCCAGCTTTTTTTTTTGTTTATACTCCGATTTTCCTAATTTTTTGGAGTAAAGTAAGCCACATTCATGGACTACAACTTAAGCATGATAACCCAATATCTTTTTCCGATTTCCAAAGTTACGTCACTTTTGGTGCGCCCGACCACCCCGAACCAGGATGAGCACCAGTAATGATGATGACAACATCAATTTGTAGAGCATGTTGGCCGCTTTCTTTGGAAAAAAATACGACTTTCTATCGTCATTTTAAACGGACTTATGATCGTTTGAATGCGCCCGATTTGATAGTTAAAAATTGATAGTGCGAAGTTTGCCCTTCTGAATCTCGACGATGATGATCGATATCAAAATTCTGACGATGCAGTTTGAAAGAGCGTCATTTGAAGTAATTGCAACCAAGTTTTCATAAAGATAGGACAAACTTGAATCCTACCGCCGCTGGCCCCCCTCAAATGGTCGATTCTCTCGCGATTCGCCTCATATATATTAGGTTGAACAGAAAGTCTTTATAAACTGTTTTGCTCGATCACTGCTCAGTGCACAAGACCTTTGGTGTTCCCTCGCCTCTAGTGAATAACACATGACAAAGGGACTATGTGGTCAACAACTCCCCATTCCACGCCTTTCATTCTGCCACTAGTAAGACCACGATGTTTGTTCCCACGGCCTTGCACATCCGCAACGTTCCGTTATTCGTATTCCTCTCTCACACTACAATGAAGGAATAGGAACGTCAGTTGGCTGAAGTGTACGATTCATATGCCACTCACTACCAGACCATGCGCAATTGGTACCAACTCTTCGAGAAGGGGGACTTTTCCATGGATGATCATGACCGGTCTGGGAGGCCACCCGAGCTGGATTTGCATGCGCTACGGATCGTAGTGGAATTGGATCCTTTCCAAATACCCGCGACATGGCAGCCACACTTGGGGTATCGCAAAGCACCATCGTAAAATGATTGGTCTCCATTGGCAAGAAGAAGAAGCTAGGCCGTTTCATACCCCACAAATTGACCCAAGACCAGTTTGACCACCGTGTCGACGATTCCCTTTCTCTACTCACTCATCACGCTGGAGTTTGATTGTTGGACCGTCTCATAACAGGGGTCGAGAAGTGGGTCTGCTATGAGAATCACCATAGGAGGGCACAGTGGGTGGATGCCAATGAGACCCCACAGGACGTCGCAAAGCCTGACCTTCACCCTATGAAAATCTTGCTCTCTGCCTGGTGGGGAGTGGATGGCCCGATTTACTGGGAGCTCCTACCCGAGAAGCGGATAATTACTGGATATGTCTACACTAAACAACTACGGAATCTCAATAAGAAATTCGCACAATCTGCCCTGAACGGCAAGAAAGTGTACTATCAACACGATAACGCCCGACCCCATGTTGCACCGCAGGTCAAGCAGGAGCTGTCCAAATACGGCTGGATGGTTCTCCCTCATGCACCGTATTCTCCTGGCTTGGCCCCTTCGGATTATTGGTTGTTCTCGGATCTGACCCGTCATCTCGATCAGAGATCCTTCACTTCAGGTGGGGCGATCGAGGCCGCACTCAAGCAATATTTTGATTCGCGCCGAGATGGGTTCTATAAGGAGGAAATCCATAAGTTGCCTGAACGTTGGAGATTTGTCGTAGATAACAATGGTGCATACGTTTGATTTCGCTCTTGCGCTTTATTGTCAGAAGAAGGGATATAAAAAGTTTATAAAGACTTTCTGTTCAACCTAATATGAGAGACATCACGAGAGAATCACCTTCTCTACGGCGGAAAACACAAAATCATCCCATACAGATCTAAATAAGGTGTAAGGTATTTCAAATGATGCTCTTTCAATCTGCGTTGTCAGAATTTTGATAACTGTCGTCATCTTCGAGATTCAGAAGGCCAAACATGGGACATTCACTTTTTAGGGGTCAAATTGAGCCCACTTGAACGACCATAAATTCGATTAAAATGAAGATAGAAACTCGTTCTTTGCTCAGAAAGAAAGCTGAGAACATTCTCTACAACTTTGATGTTAAAAATTTCATTCCCTGTGTACGTCCTAGTGCGGGGTGGTCGGGTGGACCAAAAATGACCGAATTCTGGAAATCGGAAAAAGTACCCGGCATAATTATGCGCGATTGAGAGACACTATGAGTGACTAACTTTATGCCAAAAATTAGTCAAATTAAACTATGTGAACAAAAACGGCGTAACTTTTCGTCAATACAATACAATATTTATTTGTTATCGCTTTCTGGGCGCAGATCAAGATGTGGGGTCAGAAAAGGTCGTTCTTCTCATTTCAAGATGGTCATTTGCGGTGTGCGGATGTTGGATTGCATTGCATAGATAGGTCGGTGCATAGATAGGTTGGACTAACTATAGGTCGTAAACGAAGCCTTGCGTGTTCTAGAATCTTCTCTGCACGAATCCGCCAGACTCGATGATCAATCTTTCAACGAGATGATCGAGTCGAGATTCTGAAGGACCAAACATCTTAGTAGGTCATACCCATCACACGGTGACCACTCCGGCTTGGATGGGGATTCTCTTTTCTTGATGAGTCGAAGGCGGAAGCGAGGGGTATTAGGGGAAACCAATCCAAATCAGAGAGAAAAGGGAGAGGGACCGCTCGCGACGTCTAACAAGGAATGGAATGAGGCGGTGTCTAAATGAGTATCAGACCCAAACACTCCATTAGCTCCAACTGGCAGCTATTAGCCTCAAATAGGTCCTAAATCATCCAAAACAACATTTAGAATTGTTTCCGACCTCAATACAGTACTCCCATTGGGTAAAAATTACGACCTGACCTGAAAAATGAAATTCGAAATTCATACCCTCATCAACCTGTGAGCTTGGCCCATATGTGCTAAATCACTTTCAAATAACGTATAAATATCCCTCTACACTATTCCAAGAAAGGGTCCATCTTTAAATACGAAATTTCATCTGAGGGAGACATGGAAAAGCGCGAAACTGTCTTACAGATCCGGCTCATAGCTAGAAATGTAGAGTACGATGAGCTAAACATTTCATCTGTTAAACATTTCATCTGAAAGTAAGTCTATATCTTTTCATTGAAGCACGCTAGAGACCCTAGAAAATGTATAAAAACGATGGTGGAGGCGCGCGAGAGAGCGGTAAAGGGAGGGGAGGGAGAGTGAGGTCAGGCGGCGAGAGCGACAAACGGTTAGAGCGCGCGCTCTCGGTCATTTCTTTTCGGTTTCTGACTAACTTCTAGGCTCTCTAGCGGGCTTCAATGAAAAGATATAGACTCACTTTCAACGGATGAAATGTTTAGCTCATCGTGCTCTACATGTCTAGCTATTTCTAAGACTATGTTGACCTAAAGTACAGTTTCGCGATTTCCTTGTCTCCCTCAGATGAAATTTCGTATTTATAGGTGGACCCTTTCTTGGAATAGTGTAGAGGGATATTTATACGTTATTTGAAAGTGATTTAGCACATATGGGCCAAGCTCACAGGTTGATAAGGGTATGAAAATCGAATTTCATTTTTCAGGTCAGGTCGTAATTTTTATCCAATGGAAGTACTGTATTGAGGTCGGAAACAATTCTAAATGTTGTTTTGGATGCTTTTGGACCTATTTGCTAATAGCTGCCAGTTGGAGCTAAGGGAGTGTTTGGGTCTGACACTCACTTAGACAGCGCCTGACGAAAAGTTACGCCGTTTTTGTTCACATAGTTTAATTTGAATAATTTTTGGCGTCAAGTTAGTCACTCATAGTGTCTCTCAATCGCGCATAATTATGCCGGGTACTTTTTCCGATTTCCAGAATTCGGTCATTTTTGGTCCACCCGACCACCCCGCACTAGGACGTACACAGGGAATGAAATTTTTAACATCAAAGTTGTAGAGAATATTCTCAGCTTTCTTTCTGAGCAAAGAACGAGTTTCTATCTTCATTTTAAACGAACTTATGGTCGTTCAAGTGGGCTCAATTTGACCCCTAAAAAGTGAATGTCCCATGTTTGGCCTTCTGAATCTCGAAGATGACGACAGTTAAAAAAAATTCTGACAACGCAGTTTGAAAGAGCATCATTTGAAATACCTTACACCTTATTTAGATCTGTATGGGATGATTTTGTGTTTTACCGCCGCTGACCCCCCTCAAATGGGTGATTTTCTCGTGATGTGTCTCATATATATTGTCAAAAAAGTGCGCTTGATGAAGAGAAGATTACCGAAATTTCGAATTCTAATATTATGTAATGCAGTCAAGGGAAGCAATTTTAATGACCCGCGCGGCCACGAATGAAGTGCGAAAGGTGCGAAATGATGCGTTTCCCTCTAAATAATGCCTCCGGTTTTCCTTTAAAACGGCAATCTTCTCGACCTCGAAATCGGCTCAAAATGTTTTTATGGTTAGAAGTCCTCAAGGGTCACAACATATAAAAAATTTAGCCATTTGTTCGACTTCGTTTTCAAGAAAAAAAATATTTGAAAAATAGACAAAATTTTTAAAAAATGAATTTGCATAAACCAATCGTAAGGCTTGAAAGAGCACATCAAATATTCCCTAAATCTCAGTTTTCATAAAAATCGGAAGCATCTGCGTTCAGTTAAAAAACATATATTTGAAAAAGTTCGAAACTTTGAGCGCATGTAATTATGCAAATTAAGTGTTCTGGGACAAAACAAAGACATAAAAGGAAAGATCATACCTAGAACTGTCAGAAAACTTTAAAATTGTAAGGTGCCTCATTTTGCTGTACCGTTTTTCTCGAAAAATATGTGATTCTTAGGCGAATGCACTGATATTAGTGGGATTTGTTCAGAGAAAAAATCCCACTAATATGCTCATTGAAACAAATGACAATGTTCACATACTTGAATCGAATTGTTACTCATCTATGAATCGAAGGCCTCGACGACACAATTTGAACTTTCTGCAATATGAAGAAGGTTTAATCGATAAGCATTACTGACATGGCATATCATACAATGTTAGAACCAGCACGATAACAATTGTGGGGGAATAGCTCAGAAGTAGTCGCAGATATTTCCTGTAGGAACATGGTAGTTATGAATGGAGTTAGAAAATAATGACTTGCACAAACAAGTGAAGCGCCGAGGACAGGCAGAAAAAAATGGAAAACTGGTCGAAGGACAGGTAAAATGAGTAAATATCAGATTGTATTCTATTCAAGGCAGCTAGACCAGGGGAAGAATTGAGAGCGGCAAATTGCGAATCGATATTTTAACACTTGGCTCCCTCTGGGTGTGTTGCTTTCAATATCCAATCAACGAAATATCGGCATTCTTTGATAATTGGACTACTGAATCAATCACCATCACGGTATATTCTCTCTAGTTTATGTAGAAATCCACATTCACAGATATAACGGTTCGTAATGATCACAATATATAATAATATACCCTAAACTATAAGGCTGTTACATAAGTTCCTTTCTTTTTTCGTGCATGAACACACATTGTAACCTCCACTGTTCTTTGCAATCGACCAATAAACTAATGGTTTGTTACAGTTGATTGGGGCATGAGTACACTCTATATCGAGCACATCTCAGTGATCATGGGCCAATTTAGTGATCATGGGCCAATTTAGATCGAAAGTCATCATACTAGTATGTTTGATCCGAGTATTCAATTATTCACAGCTCCGAGGAGAGCAGTGATGGTGCTGAATTTGTCACACTATTCTAAATCAATATGATGGGGTATCTCCTATGACATATCGCGAGAATTGCGCCTTAAAAACCGTGCATGAAATATGGGCCCGATGAGATATTCACTGTCTCTGAAAATTACGGATTTAAAATTATTAGGTTGGCAGGAAAGTCTTTGTCACTTTTTCAAAACTTTATTTGTTTGAAGAAACAGTAGCACGATGTCAATTATACTTACCATCATTATTGACAATACATGCCCTATGTTTATTCAATTTGTGGATCCCCTCCCTGCAGTACCCGGCTGGGCGCGATGCAAAGAATTGGTTGAGTTCAACCTCGAGACTTCCACAGGAATTGAAGGCCCTACCTCGAACGGCATGGGTGAAAAGCCAATAATCGGACGGTGTCATGTCAGGAGAATACGGGGGGTGAGGGAGGACCATCCATCCCTATCCAGCCAGTTCCTGCTTGACTTGATTTGAGACCTGGTGACGGGGGGTCATTTTGTTGATTATACACTTTATTGTCTTTCATCCTTGAACGATCGACTTCCAACTACAAATTCTGTAGGTATGTGACGTACTTGGCCCCGGTGATTAACATGCCCTCAGATAGTAGCTTCGAGTAGATCAAGCCATCCACTCCCAATAAAATTGACAGCTTGATTTTCTTGGGGTGCAGGTCAAGTTTGAGAACACCCTGTGGAGTCCCTCCTACTTCAACCCGCTGGGCTTTCATGTGGTTGTTATCGTAGAGGACCCACTTCTCATACCCACTTATGAGCCGTTCCAGCCATAGATCCATGCCTCGGATAATGACGAGAGTAATGCAATCATCGACTCGACGGTCACAGCTGGCTTGGCACAGAACATGGGATATGAATCGACCGATAAATTTCCACATTCCAAGGGATCTCAAGTCTTCTCTGACAGTGTATTGTGGGCTCGAAGTGTGATGACCATTTTACAAACAGTTTGAAATGGGTCTGTTTCCACAACTTTCTTAAACGTTTCCAAATCCAACTCACCAGGTCTTCCGGAACGATCCTGATCATTGAGGGAGAAATCGTCTTCTTCGAAGCGATGGAGCCAATTCCGTACGGTGTTGTAGAGATGGCATGCTTATCATAAACATTCTTCAGTAGGGTCTCCCAATCATTCATCGGGGTGCGAGCTATAGAGATGCAAAGCATAACATGACGGAAGCGGGTGGCACTTGGGACATACATTGTTCTCTACTTGAGCCTTACTGATGGGAAGGGAATTAGAAGTTATTTGCCATAAAGGCACTTCACTGCTTATTATTCACTAGGCACGAG
Organism: Pristionchus mayeri; assembly: GCA_036245805.1. Lineage (NCBI taxonomy): Eukaryota > Metazoa > Nematoda > Chromadorea > Rhabditida > Neodiplogasteridae > Pristionchus > Pristionchus mayeri. The sequence continues at coordinate 3,369,458 of BTRK01000002.1, read as the reverse complement.
GAAACTCCAAAGTCCATCTGCGACGAGCAATGTTTGCCAAATATGAAAAAAACCTAATATTTGCCAAATATGATAATTCATATACATCGATGAGAAGGGCTGAATTGTGATGGGTTGTGAAGTACCTTACCGTGCATATATGCAATCATATTTAGGAAGAGATTGGTCTATCATTTCACGAGCTGAATTATTTGAAAAAAATACGTCGAGATTCACACGTTGAAATCAACAGATTTGGGTATCATCTGTTTACCACACGCATTTGAATACGGATATTTTGCACTTAAGTGAACAATCAACTCTTGCCCTAGTACTGGATGATTGCGCAGAATCAGAATGCCACGAATTCTCAGCAACATGGGCCCAACTCAAAATGCTAAAAATCGCCGTTGTCCGATGCTCATTTTCTGTAACGTGCTAGCCACCCAAGATAGTGAGTAGATTCAAAATCATTTCGAGTGAGAGGTCGAGCTCATAATTAAGCGAGATTGTTTAGCGAGGTGCAGCGTCCTATACACATATCAGGTTCGCCCACTGGGAAGCAATGGCAGTCTAGTGAGATGTGGCACGGTTGAGTATCGAATTCAAAATTGATATTTTAACATGTGCTTGTCAGATCTATCGAACACCTATTTTCGTAACCAGGTGTGTTTTGTGGCAATTGATTTAGCAAGGAAAGATATCAGACAAATCAAAATATCGATTACGATATTACAATAACAACAGTACAGGAGTCTTCGGAAGCGTTTTGCATGGTCGGATTAAGGGTTTCCTTAGAAGCTCGCTCTATTTGTTAGAGCGCATAAAAAATTCTATATCATAGTTCGAATTGCGACGATACTTAAGCATTGCACCCGATGCTTTATGTGTGATGTATTCCATTTTTTCGTTCTTTTCGAATCTCGAGTCGAGTTGGCCGAGGAACCCGCCAAAGACAAGCTGAGTAACTCCATTACAGTCGACTAACTTCTTAACGCCAGACATGCAGACCATCTGTAAATGATAAAATGTATTCAAATAATAAGGTAAAAGTTCCAACACGCCAAAAAACATTAATAAGATACATCGAGTTTAGCGTGGGCTGTGCGTTAAATACGAATACCATCACCCTCCTCATTTCATCACTCAATTCTTTGGTTAATACTAGGTCAGATGAGAACGGTGACTCCATGCTACCTTTGATATATCAATGGTGGCATGACGTCATAGTTCGCATCCTGCCGATTGTCTTTGATTTATTGCACTTTATTGGGTGTAGGTAGGGGAATTGCATAATTGCACCTGGAACGCTTTGGCGATTCCAGCGGATGTAATAGACGTGTTGTAGGCCAGGAGTTCAGTGTGAGCTGACTTGCTCACAACGAGGAGGAATATGTCATCATCAAAGCACGCATCATCAAGGCTCTGTGTAATATAGATTAGATAAATTAATGATTGTTATTAAAATCTGAATACATATCCTCATGAATTACAAAATTATTAGAAAACAAATCGGGATACAAAACACGAACTTGTGCAATGATTATGATTTTTCTTGTTAGTGGAAGCTCCTTCAATATTCTCATCACTGATCGAGGATCAAAGCTATCTCCAAAGTCAAACATTATTTCCCTGATCGATGTCCGACCACGAATAAGCCCACCAGCCAAGCTAAAACAATTTCCAATTTCCAATTTAATGATATTTAACTGCGATAGTTTAGAGCTTGATAAGATGCACATTACAATAGTAATGGAATTAACAGACCGTCCAGCTTTGCAATCAAAGAATGCGGCGGTTATGCTATCGAAAGTCATTTTTCTTAGAACATTTCCCATAATTTCTTCAGTTTCAACATCGCAGAACTGGAACATAATATTGCGTATAAAACTGTTTCCATTTTTCAAAATGACGAAAAAAAGTTGCAAATTCGAAATGACGATGAATTGTATAACATGATAACATGAATCACAATCTGTGAAAAGAAGTACTATCGACTGCATTTTTTCTATATTTTATTGATTGATATACTATAGACCTTCATTTACAAACGTCACTCTCGATTTTATGAACCATAATATCATTGCAAATTAAATGTAAAATACCGTGATTTCCAGTCGTTCCGTAATAGCATGGTCAAAGAACTTAGTCACATCATGGATAGTATTAGATTTCGTGAATGTCGCAATTGGTGAACAGCCATCAACAGCCGTTATTTGGAATTTCATCTGAAATTCTAATTTTCGATATTGAACCACAAGCAAACTTCAAACGCATTTAACTGTATTTTAATTTTAAAACAATAATGAGTACCATATTCTCCAAATTGACGTCGATGCACCGACGTGATCTTGTTATATTTTCCAAGTCTCCCAAGAACTTGTTGATGCATCCAAGATTCTCTCGGTCAGTCATACTCATTTTTCCGATTACCATTGAAACAATTTCATTTGGAAGATTGAGAAGTGGAAACTGAAACGGATGGAAATATTTCTAAAGCGATATAATTTCTAGTAAAACAAGTCGTACCGCTGGTGAGGAAGCATGTGCTGCTTTGCCGAAGCGTTCCGATGATGTTGGAAACATGATGATTGCCAGTTCTAAAATAGATTGTGTGTACCGCGAGTCGCAAATACTACGAGTACTTTAGAGTCTTCAAATCTGGACGGGTGACATGGACAATTGAAATAATCATTCGCTATGACGACTAAACAATTAAAAGCAAAATAAGCAAACACAGTAATTACGATAAATGTGAATAATTAAGTAATCATAATTTTGCTTATCACAGATAATTCATGGAGACGGATGAACAGAATGAGCAAAGAGATGACATGAAATTAGCGTCCTATTTAGGTGAGGCACGCCCTCAGGGAAGAAGTGATTGCCACCCCGACTCGTATATAAATGCCACTCATTAAAATGCACAATATGACCAACATCCTCACAGTAGACAACATTGCGAGTACGTGAAACGTGTTGAAGGAACCTACTTTGGCACTGATTTGTGACCCTTGTCTGATCAATCCTTTCCAGAAGGCACCAGTGACCAACCCGTCTACCTTTCGCCTTCGCGACCCTCCACCACTAGTCATGCCAAAACGGCGCGCGCTCTCCTCGTTTCACACGCTCTCTCGCTCTGTCTGACCTGCGAGAGAGCGTGTGAAACGAGGAGAGTGCGCGCCGTTTTGGCATCAATATTCACCACCACCCGTCTCTAAGTAACCCATTCCTCCCCTCCTCAGCCAGCTCCCTCAAACTTCTTTTCTCACACCATTAGTCCCACAAATATGCATCTCCCCCTCCCTCTCCTCCTCCTCTTTATTCCATCAATCCACGCTTCCTGCTTCGTTATGACGCCCTGGACGTCGATCCATCCCGTGATTCAAATGATCGAGAACGTTCCCACCATGGACATCTGCGAGGCCGACTGTCTGGCCAATAACCAGGTGCCAATCTCCAATTTCACATTTTAAAACCATAATTTCACGCTCCAACACTTGTGGCTATATTCATAATGTGAATGCGAAAAGGCACTGAGGGCACAATTCGTGCAATCCTCTCTTCTGTTTTCCACAATTTTTGGCTATATAATATCATATTGTCCTGTACCATGTCACACAGTGCCATATCAAAATGTGTCCTAACTCGTGCTCTAATTGCAGTGTGTCGCGTACGCCTATGTCAACCTGAAGTGTGCCATACTTGGTACCTCCTCGGGCCAGCCGCAGACCTGCTCATCTTCTAGTCCCACCTATTACGTCAAGATCCCAGCCTGTGACGGTAAGCATGGTAACGATTCGGCGAGTCATCATTTATCGCTTACGTTCCTGCTGAGTTTGACAGGCGAAATGATGAGAACGTGGTGGTCACAGTCTTGCACTTAATTTTAGCTTTTACCCTATACTTTCAAGGAGAGAAGAATTATTATCAGGTACTTCAACGTCAACGACATCGGGTGTCCCGACTACCACGACATCGACTTCGCCTGCCTCGACTACCACGTCTGCCACCTCGTCGACCACGTCATCTACTTCCACCACGTCTCCAACCACGTCGTCGACCTCGGCGACCTCAACCTCGACGTCTACTGCTCCCACCACCACCACGCCGACGTCCGCGAACACCTGCGACTATGGCAGTTTGACGGCTACGAGTGAGCGAATCTGCTTATTGAACATATTTGCAGCCCCTACTAGTATATCAACAATTAACTCGACGATTTCTTGCAATATATTGAAGCAAATCATACAGTACGTGCTAATCGCCTTGGCCATGTGCGCGCGCGGCGCTGCGCGGCTTGCGCGGATTGATTTTGCAGGAATAATATTGTGTTTCACTATTCGAAACTATTATATTCGGATTCTCCATAAAATTTCACATCGGATGAACTATTCGTCCATATTTTTAAACAATAAATAAATATTTTGAATAAATTCAACTGCAACCTACCGTAATCGCAGTCTGCCGCAGTTTGCGATTGCGACTCATGCAAGTGTGACTTTTCTAAATTGTCTTTGATTTTTCGTTTGCTCTATTTCTTTATCGATTTGTGGCGTTTTGCTCGTGTATTTATGCCTTTTTCATGTTTCTGGTCCTCGCGCGCATGTCGGGGATCATCCCAGTCGCTTTTTATTTGAGCTGAGCCGATTAGGAAGCAAACTACAGGTCCTTGTGTTAAACTGCCTCGATTTCACTTGCTTTCTTAGTAGTGTTCGTGACTTTGTGGCTTTCTTAACTCGGTAGTTAGTAGTCATTCTCATTATTTACGAGTAAATTAAGGCTGCAAGTCACTGATGCTGGTTGAGGATCGACACCACACCGGATTGGAGCGAGAAGGGGAAGTTTTGTTTCTATATTTTTATAATTTTTGTGGGAAACGTGTGTTAGATTAGTAAAACGTTATCTGTTTCCAAGGAAACTTGTTTGAACCCGATTTTGGCTAAATATTATGGTTGAAACGTAAAAAAACATAGTACTCGGTTTTAAACATGTTTTTTATTTAAATTGTTTAGTAGCGAATGAACTGTAGTTACGATAAATTTACCTTTTCAGCCCTCATCAAGAAGCGGTCTTCTCCCGGCGCTGAGGGACGTATGGCGCTGAGGGACGCCGTCCGTCCCTCAGCATCTTCTCTGCTCTCGTCAGGTACCCTTCTTTCCTTCATCTGTTGGGGTGGGGTTGACAGTGTTTGGCTTGTGCGGAATCTCTCCAGATATCCGCCGGTGGCGGCTCACTTCAACGACTGCTACTCGTTGCGGGAGCGATCAGAGGTGTGTCTGTTTTCTTCCCGCTTATTTCATTCGTTGGCAAGAGAGAGAAAGGTGCATTTCATATTTAAATTATGACTGGTAGGAAAGTGTGTTTGATTCGCGACTGTTATTTGACAAGAATCTAAATCTCCTGATTACCATAAATTTAATTTATTTTGTCTTAGATTCCGCCTCTCTCCACTCTGTATCATTTTCTCTTCAGTTCTCCCCGCGACTCGGTCGCTCCCTCCATAGAGGCGGGCGCGCTCCCCCTCACTCAACGCAGCCGTCGCTCCTATCAGGTATTCTTCTTTACATCGGCTGTTGGGGTGGGTGTAACAGTGTGTGGCTTGTGCTGGAGCTTTCCAGAGACCCGCCTGTTGGCGGCATTCCCTCATGAGATGTGGTTTACGTGTGCAAGGACACCGCCGACCAACCCAGATAAGTTTCATTTATTTATATTTTATTATATATCAAAACAAAAGTGAATAATGACAACTTCTAGGGATTAGCAGGCGAATGTAATCCGAAAAAAGAGGGGATAAACTTTGATATTGTTACGATTAAATGTGTCAATGTGAAATGATCTTCTGGTTGCTCTGTATTGCTCGGAAACAGGAAATGCCGATACAATTTAATACAAATTGCGAGCCTTTTCCATAATTGCAAAGCCTAGGGAAGAGTGAACTTTCTCGATGTTGCTAACACAATGGTCAATATACTTATTGCACACGTCTACAGTGATTTCATTCGACCAGTATTGATCAATCGCGTCCTCTAGGCCTTGTCTAGTGGTGGGGCGGGCGTCACTCCTCAAGTGATGCTTAACTTCTCTCCATAGAAACTCAATCGGATTGAGGTCCGGTGAGGAGGGCGCCCAATCGAAGACTCTTACTCCCCATGCGTCTAGTTGACTCATAGTAGATCGAGCAGTGTGGGAAGAAGCACCATCCTGCATGAAGAAGCAGTTGCTTCTTCCGTAGGTCCGATCGAGATAGGGAAGGAGATGGGAGGATAATATGTCGGTGTATGAGGGGGCGTTCAGTCTTTCATGGCGATCGAAAAATACGAGATCTCCTGGGCCAGCGCGACTCATACTAGCCCACACTTGCACCTAAAAGAATATTAGGGTGGGTATGCAGTCTAAAGTAGCTAATCATCCAAATCGTTGATTAAATATACCTTCTCAGGAAATTTCCTTTCTCCTACTAGACGATCAACATCGTGCGACGACGACGTCGTGATCCATGCGGTGGACCCACCAAGAGCAAAGATGGACTCATCGCTGAATACCTAGAAGGTCAGTTTGATCTCTTTTTATGTCAGGCTAGCTTCCTCACAACATTATCGAAGTTCTCTTCTTCGTTTATCCATTCCTCGCAAAGAATGAACCTTTTCTCTGCTTGGATCTCACTAACATCTTGCACTTTGCTGTAAATATATCGAGAGATTTTGCTACAGGTTGTCCAAAATCTCACATTGGCCGTAAATCCTTGAGTAATAAACTACGTTTAACTCCCCTCAGAACACCAATAGGGATATCAACATCCATATCGCATTTCAAGTTTGAAGCTACCTAAATTAATAATCATTTCAACATTATGATGCTCCACTTTCCAGGTCCATCTTCTACTTCGACGTGGCTTCAGATTTTTAGGTAAGGAATGTTGCTTAAGAGAGACTTTTTGAGTCAGTGAACATGTGCTTGGCAAAGTGCGGAAAATCGAGATCGCCCTAAATGTGCCTACGTCCACCACTTTTTGAGTGATCTAGGTCGCTCGTCATTAAGTGCGCCCATCTTTAAAAGTGTTACAGTAATCCGACGATATTTTTATTTCACTATTGATCATAGTGGCGCATATCTCGAAAGTTGCGCCGAAACCGGCTCATTTACCCCTCAAGGTTTCATCCTAATGGATGTGCGCGCCGAGAAAAATCGAATATGCAAAATCAATTTTAAATTGTACCTCGTTCAGTTGGGTGTGTAGATCCCTTTTTTATTTAATGAATTTGAAGCACATCAATCTCACACAGTTGATTTTTCGATTTTCTCTGCGCGCAGAAGATCCAGTATTATTAAACCTTTGGTTAATGAGCAGGCATCGGCGCATCTTTCGATATAGGCGCCGCTATAATAAATTACAAAATAAAAATTTCGTCGGATTACGGTAGCACTTTTTACAATGGGCGCACTTAATAACGAGCGTTCTAGATCGCTCTATAAGTGGTGGGTGAGCTAGTTACGGCGTGTACTATTGTTTACATTTAGTGCGAAGGGTTTTCACATAAATGTTCGCACACTCAGATAGTCTCTCTTAATAAGTTCCCTTTTAATTACATCTAGATAATTGTGAATTCGGTTATTTAAATTTTCCACAATCGATCGCATCAGTACGTGATTTTGTTTGCGATTTCGTTTCGTGAATGGCGTTCTTGGCTCATCCTTACACCCTGGACTATCAATCAATCGTTTAATGCCTCCAGTACTCATCTTTCGAGACTTTAAATCAATTATCAGAGATAGAAACAATTCAGGGCATTAGAGCGTACGTTCTAAAGGCACACGATTTATCTAATTATGAATTAACCTAGCGTGCGCAAACCGAATTCACAATATTCCTAGATTCACTTTTCATTAATGTGATTTATTGTAATGTTTAGTTAGCACTTCTTGGATTATTGTACTCTAGAGCCCGAGAAACGATTCCACGGTCTCTTTATTTTACTCGTTCCTCGACCGATCAAGTTGTTAGAGAGTGAGTAGATTCTATTCAATAGAATGACTGTGGCATCATTTCTCGAACTCCCACCCCCCCCCTCTCATTCCTCTACTACTCTATTCATTTCTTGCTATCCCTCTGTGATTCTCGGTCTCACAACTCCGTGGAGAGAAGGGATGGGAATGATAGTGGGAAGGGGGCGGAGGTGGCCAATCATATTAGTAGTGCTATTTAGGTTGCATTCATCGTTGTGGTGATTTTATATTCACGATTTCTATGATATCCTTAACTTCATGCTACTTAGTTACAGTAAAATATAATACATCACCTGTTGAAGAGAAGTATACTTGTTCTTGTTGTAGATCTCCACCATTTTGTGTTGAATACTATCAGTATTTTCACCGAGAACGTAAGATCTAGACAATTATTTTATGAAGTCAGTATCACTAGGATTCACTTGTAAATGTGCGGTCTCTCCGATCCTCTCTTCTCCTGGCTTTCGTAGAATGACTTGACCTGTGAATACCTCAATGGATTGGGAGAGGTAGCTGAGACGGATCGGAGAGCCTGCGTCACGGTCATCCCTTTGTATTTTGCTTCTCGCAGTCTTGATTTAGTGTCTTTGGACAGGTTCATCTGATAAATATACTTAACACATGGAACATACTTGAAGTTGAAGCATGAAATGAACGAATCACGAGAGAAATGGCAATCTGATTGTGATTTGACTGATACTGTAGCTTCATTTGCCAATGCAATGTGATAAGTCTGATGCAATCTTATCATCGGTTGGTCTGATACTGTAGCTCCTTCGGTCTATTCTGATGCAATCTGATGCAATCTTAGTACGATACTGTAGCTCCTTCGGTCTATTCTGATGCAATCTGATGCAATCTTAGTACGATACTGTAGCTCCGTCGGCCTATTCTGATGCAATCTGATGCAATCTTAGTGCGATACTGTAGCTCCTTCAGTCTATTCTGATGCAATCTGATGCAATCGATGGGGGGGACAGGGAGATGTTATTTTCGAAGAAATCGTTGTTTCTGAATCTTTCGCTGTGTTCATAGTTGATTGTGCGTCTTTAGAATTCCTGATGACGTCTCATTTCGTGGGTGAAATCTGCAATGGAGTCGACAAAGGCACACATGTCGTCTATCTGTGCAAGGATATTTGCATTGGGAAACCCAACTTGGGGGATATCGTGAGGGTCAGACCAGGGGTAGGAGAGGAGACGGATGTGATCGTACGATTTCGATCGAATCATGGCATCTGCAGATCGTATGTAGAGCAAGCAGCAAACAGTGAGTATCTTATACCCCTTTTGATTGGGCATTCTTACACCCCCTTCTAGAATTCCATGCCAACTAAGACTGTGTTAGTAGTACCCGAGTCAGCTACACCTCGAAGATCAACGAGAATGGGTTGGAATAGTACATGGGTCGATAGCATGAGGGATCGTATGCATGATTTAGGAGCGTCTTCTTCTCTACTCCCCGCTCAGACCTTTTTCGATTTGCCCGGAACATCTATGCGAGTGTCAAGGAGAATTCAGCATATGAAAGGAATCATCAAGAAGGAACCATCTGAGAGTGCACTTACCCTTCCTCGTTCGCGGTCCCACTTCGTGAGTGAGAATGAGGATGCCTCTATGCAGACTCCTCGTCGCTCAGGTACTTACTGGGCTACACATTTGACTCGTTTACACATTAGGTTCTTCAGTTTCGTTCTCAAAGAGTAGATCCATCAAAAGGGAGGAAACAGATTGGGGACTCAATTACGAGGACTCAGGTGATTATCTCATTCCATTCTACAATGCTACCATATTGTGCTACCGTACTCTCGAATACATTCCTACTAACTGTGTCTGTTAGATGAATCCTTCTCCCCGATTCGTAATCGGGAGTACTTGAACATGAGACACGGAACCTCTCCGACCATGAATAAGAGGAGAAGGTCGTTGTTGAGGAATGGATGATATCGATCCATTTCAATCGTTATGTCTCCCTTCAACGAGTACTCCAAGTGAGATTTACCAAATATGAAACTAATCGTCACTTCTTCCTTCATTTATGCCCCTGTGTATTCCCAATAACAGTATGGATGGTATGATATACATATTTATCGTGCGATATGAAAAACTTATACGTAAATTATGCTAAAAGTTTCCTTCACAATTCGTTAGTAATCTAATAAGCAGAAATGGACAACAAACATGATAATCTGGCGAAGTCGATGTCTTCCCTCTCTGGAGATTCCACTGAGCTAACGTCTCCTTAAATTCAAATAGTTTATCATCGTAGGATTAAAGCTGATGCAAACGCCGAGAAAGAAAAGGAATGCTACGAGTGTGAAAGGTTTGTCACATTGATATTGTGAAACTATACATGAGCAAAAGCTCGTCGTGTGTCTACTCCCACCTCATCTTCCGTCCCTCATCCATCTCCTGCTTCCCACCAGTCCTCGAGTCACTGCACCAACTGCAAGAAGGAGAAGAGAAAGGTTGGAAACTGAAGAGACTGACTTAATGGCTGACTATTTGAGAGAAAAATACTCGAGAAAAGACTAGAGATAATGGAAAATTCGATGTTGAATATGGAAAGATACGTAGAATACATTGCACTAAATACTGCAGCCAGACCAGTAACAAGATGTGAGTTGTTTCGATGATAGATAACAACTGTTTCCATAAACATAAGTAGTTTTCAGATAGGGGAGTAGAATATCTAGATAGAGATGAGGTCGCAGACCTTTCTCAATCTACACCGAACAACGCGACCTTCCTGAGATACATTCTCGACTCTCTATTCTACGGTGATGCCCAGAATAGACTCCCTTCATGTGAGAGGGACAAGGATCGTATGCTATATGCAAAAGATGTGCGGGCTTTTTCCCTTGTAGGATAAAACCACTGACCTGATCCTTCCCAGGTCTTCTTCACCCTCCGCTGCAATTCGGAAGACGAGTCTAGAAAAGTATGGCCTGAATTGTTGCGCCAGTGAGTCACACATTGCAACACTTAGTAACTATTTAAAATATTGTCATAGTTACGATGACAACATCGTGCGTCGTCGCAACATTTCGAAGACATGGGAAGAGAATCGACCCCAGCTCAAGCTGTTCAATGCGAAGAAGAAACAGAGAAGAGCTGTGATCGACTCGGGGAGTGAATCAAGTGATAACGAACATTGACCCTTTCCCCGGTCACATTCATTTTGCATTTCCACATTTTCAAATCGAAATAATAGCAGAAAATAAGTTCTTGTTTTGTATAGATCAGCCGAAAAAATTGTTCGTTAGAAGTCATCATTCACTTTTGTTTCGATAATAAAGAAGATAGATGACTGGACTTATCTCGGGTGGTGGGAGTAGTCGTTGCACTCGCATTCAGCCCACGGGAAGGGAGGGTGTCTCTAGAAAGCCTCAGCACCAGCCACACACTGTCATCCCCTCTCCCCAATAAAGTATGGAAAGAAGTGTACCTGATAGGAGCGACGGCAGTGTTGAGCGAGGGGGAGAGCGCCCGCCTCTCTGGGGGGAGCGACCGAGTCGAAAGGGGGAACTGAAGAGAAAATGAGAGTGAGCGGAAAGACGGGGAATATGAGACAAACTAAATTAGCATTACGGCATGCAGATTTTTGTCAAATAACAGTCGCGAATCAAAAACACTTTCCTACCAGTCATAATTTAAATATGAAATGCACCTTTCTCTCTCTTGCCAAAGAATGAAATAAGCGGGAAGAAAACAGACACACCTCTGATCGCTCCCGCAGCGAGTAGCAGTCGTTGAAGCGAGCCGCGACCGGCGCATATCTGGAGAGATTCCGCACAAGCCAAACACTGTCAACCCCACCCCAACAGATGAAGGAAAGAAGGGTACCTGACGAGAGCAGAGAAGATGCTGAGGGACGGACGGCGTCCCTCAGCGCCGGGAGAAGACCGCTTCTTGATGAGGGCTGAAAAGGTAAATTTATCGTAACTACAGTTCATTCACTAATAAACAATTTAAATAAAAAACATAGTTTAAAACCGAGTACTATGGTTTTTTTACGTTTCAACCATAATATTTAGCCAAAATCGGGTTCAAACAAGTTTCCTCGGAAACAGATAACGTTTTACTAATCTAACACACGTTTCCCACTTGTTTCGTCAAACTAAATATGATTCAAACAACAAAAATTATAAAAATATAGAAACAAAACTTCCCCTTCTCGCTCCAATCCGGTGTGGTGTCGATCCTCAACCAGCATCAGTGACTTGCAGCCTTAATTTACTCGTAAATAATGAGAATGACTACTAACTACCGAGTTAAGAAAGCCACAAAGTCACGAACACTACTAAGAAAGCAAGTGAAATCGAGGCAGTTTAACACAAGGACCTGTAGTTTGCTTCCTAATCGGCTCAGCTCAAATAAAAAGCGACTGGGATGATCCCCGACATGCGCGCGAGGACCAGAAACATGAAACGGCATAAATACACGAGCAAAACGCCACAAATCGATAAAGAAATAGAGCAAACGAAAAATCGAAGACAATTTAGAAAAGTCACACTTGCATGAGTCGCAATCGCAAACTGCGGCAGACTGAGATTACGGTAGGTTGCAGTTGAATTTATTCAAAATATTTATTTATTGTTTAAAAATATGGACGAATAGTTCATCCGATGTGAAATTTTATGGAGAATTCGAATATAATAGTTTCGAATAGTGAAACACAATATTATTCCTGCAAAATCAATCCGCGCAAGCCGCGCTGCGCCGCGCTGCGCCGCGCGCGCACATGGCCAAGGCGATTAGCACGTACTGTAGTAGACAAGTTGGCTCTTTCCCTGAAACTCAACTAAGTCACTGTTTCCAAGCAACCCTTCACCCCTCAGTGAAGAGGGGCTTCGCCAGACGTGTATCTCGTTATTCTGCCTGATCTCTCACATATCTGATCGGAGAGAGGGAGAGAGACAATGGAGAATGAAGAGAGTAATGTCTGGGAAAGCCATCACTTCACTGAAGCCAACTCTCTGTCTCCTCTTCCCTTCCAAGCATTACTAATCACTCTCACTCCTTACTGATACATATCATTCATCCATTCTAGGAAGAGCATTGCAGTGAGCACAACCATGCCTATCACCACCACGTCGTCGGCAGTCCCGATCACGACGACAACTTCAACCTCGACGACAACGTCGACTGCTCCCTCAACGACGACGACCTCAGGCCTGTACACGTGCAACTACGGTGTGCAGCAAGTCTAAGGGACTGACAAGCACACCCTCGCTCTAATCAATGCATTTATTATATCCGCTCAATACATTGTGATCACGTTTTTTTGGACATGATAAATGTATAAATTAGCAAAGTGAATTTGATTCCCGGTTGTCATCACACCAAGAATATTTTGTAATAATATGATAATTTTATCAAAATAAGAGGTGAAAAATGAGCCATCCTATGAATGAATCTCTTAGGATGGTCCAATTTTTCGAAAATGTAGCGTATTATACTAATGCATCTGCGTTTAAATGAACATTTATTGGTAAATGTCTTCTGCAAATAAGATTTAAAAATAAAAGCATAAATGTAAGTAATCAACAGCAAAACATCAACAAGCGGTCTAATGGATGTTATCAAATATAATTTGAGTATTATCAGGGAAACTAATAAACAGATCAAGCTTCATTGATACATGTGATTCGCGCAGTTCTTTAGCGAGCTTCTCCCAATAGATTTTCGGTTTGTTGAAATGTATGAAATCATATGATTTTACGCTCTCATACGCTTTCCATGTCTTTGACCATGTCATGAGATACTCGTTCAATTCCAATTTGATACCAAGTGAAACCAGTTGAACCACGAATTTAGCTGAAACAATGCACGGTATTTTCAGATGAAAGTAAAGGAAAATATATTGGAATGATTATTATCAATTCAATTAACAAAAGTGATAGTGGAGCCTCACCACGGATATCAAAGTGTTTTTGTTAAATAGTTAGTGCCGTAGCTGCTAGTGATAATTCTTGAAAAAATAAACTCACATATATTATTCAGTTTGAAAGCGGCTGTATTTATCTCTACGGAAGTAACAGCATGCTTGCGACATATCTCTCTACTATGTGTTTCCTGACCATCAAAAATTATAATTTTCCAAAAAAATAAACATACTGGATATGCTCGTCGATTTCGGGTTCCCGAATTTAAAATTTATTGATTGTGATGCTTCCAAGTGATGCAGACACCGCTTCTAGTATAACGATTGGGATATTATGCACGCCATTACCCGTCTTCTTAGTGAGATTTTCTAGCACAAGTGTATCAATGCTTGAAAACATTGCAAAAAATCGAGCAACAATAGGAAAATGAAGCGCTTCTTGCGGATGAATCTTTCCAAATGGTGCGGGCTTCGGCGGCATCAATGAACTAGTAACGAGTGTATAATTCTGCAACCATAAATATTATTGGATAGATGACTACCTCGGTGATTCTTGAATGAGTAATTCGTATTTTAAACCCTCCTAAATTCGAAATTGACTATATCTAATCTCTTTTCCAGCGGTTGTGATTTAACAAGGGGTAAGTCAGCATAGGGCTAAGTTATAGTGCTAGAAACCGTGAGTTGTCCATTTGCCATTTATGTGCATCCTAGGACAAACTTAGAAACCATAAGTGAACTAATATTTGATGATGTTTCCATGAAAAACTCACGGGATTAATATATTGCCTGCTGAGCCACTTCAACTCCCACTCGGCATAATATATTGTCGTTTAGCTTTCCAAACATGTGCAGCCGTGCTTCTCTCCAGGAATCCGTTTCATTATCATCATACGGTACAAAATTCGCATAAAGAGTCATTGTTTCGATATTTCCAAGTCGAGGAGTGGCGAGATACTCTAGCACAAGAGAATTCCAAACAGGGGCAATCTTATGAAGTGTTACTATTGATTAGGCGTATTTTGTACAATTTTGCAACATTTTCGGGTATGATCCATGTTCGGATCTGAAATACATTGCGCACGGAACATATACCCGAAAATAATACAACAAATACCCAACAACACCCGAAAAAATGATAATCATAATGTATACTCAGGAGTGACAATTGTCGAATGTGCTATACGGATTGCTACTAGGAATCTCACCAGTCGAAGAGAATCTGCCAAATCCTCAGCCATGCAGATAAGATCTCTAATGATGTCAGGAGGAATTGACCCGAGATTGACTGCGCGCTCCATGTTTACCCAACTTCTAAAAATATATTCATGAAGTTTTATCACAAATGAGTGATAAATTTGATAAATCATATCATACTAGCATATGTTCACTCCTGTGACAAATGTATATAATGGGTGACTATTCAAATAGGCATCCATAGATGGAGCTTTCTTGGCAAAGATTCAAATTGTTATTCAAATGTTTGTGCGCCAAAATGAGTTTCCATACCTAAATACATCGCCTAAATGTTGTTCAGAAATCACCGCAAATCAAGTGAAAACTGAGGTGTATGCAAAGTATCCATACAAATAGATAAAAGAGCGAAACGCTGACAGGGCTGACAGGGCGTTCAGGGAAATCCAAGCGTGTGGATGCTCAATATAATACACTACTATCGTACACATGGCTTTGTTCGTCTTATATTACCCACATTGTTTATTTTTTCAACCGGGATATACTGAGTGATTTCGAAATGGCGTACACTAAGAAGCGCCATTTGGAGCCACGCGATTTCACAAATTCGCTATTTTTTCAAATGTATTTATCGTTGATTGAGTCGCTTGTGCACATGCACTTTTGCCTCCTGAATACTCTTTTCGCCGATACGTTCCCACACTCATAGACAACAACCAGCGTATCCTCATCCTCCAAATATCGAGTGATGGTGTGATCATTGGCATATTCCTGAAATTTCCAAGTTGACAAATCAAAGCGTGCACTATACCTCCTTCTTCCTTTGTCTCTCAACAAGTTTGCCTTCAGGAGTGAGTGTAACCATGGTCCTGGAAGTAATTCAACAACTAGTGACATAATTTATGTTCAGTACTTGCACATTCTTCTTTCCGGAGTCATTTGTTCAAACTCTTCATTCAATTTGAACACAACTGAAGGGCTTTTGAAAGTGTGCTCCTGGAAGCAGCTCCATTGATCTCCCTTCAATATTCAAGTGTTCAAATGAAACACATTTATTATATTTGAACCTGATTCAGGATATTTATGGTCATTTCGGTGTTCGCAACAGCCTTTCGCACGAGAGTTCCGCAACCGGTTTCCTATGATGGTCAACAATGAAGAAGATTTGCATATAACTGCATTATTTTCGTACCTTCAAGTATGCATCCATGTTCTCGGAATATTCCGAAACGAATCGGCCAACAAGTTTCTCTGTAGACATCTATAGCAATAAGATGAAACCTGTGATTGATAAATACGGAGAAAGGATTCAAAATGGTTGCCAGGATGAATGATGAAACGATAGTCGACGCATATAAAGCCTGTCGTATATTACGAAATCACGATAAGACTATACCTTTAGCATTGTGTAGTGCGCATTTGCGCACAAAGCGCGCGCAGTGTGCAACAAATGGGTGTAGCATTGACGAAATTGCGTGGCGCTCCTCATAACTTCTGATCTCCACACTGTTTCTGATCTTGGGTATTTCGTCGTTGTCTACAGTTTGCTAATTAGCTAATGAGAAAAATAATTAGCTAATAACCAGGAACTTCCTGCACAGCTGATCTGGATGTGAGTATGAAAGCGTAAACGAGATAGAGGAATATGTTTTCTTCTCATCTAGTCAATGCCTATTCTTCATTAATACCGTCGAGTTAAAGTTAAATTCATGTTAAATTACATTGCGATTTTTACGTCATGACGAATAATGTGTTGAGGGATGAGAGTGAGGTGAGCAGGGAAGTGATATTTACCCTTCTCAAAGGGTAAGCATAGTTGTTTTGATGATATTCAAAATTCGTAGGCTGAGGGCGCGAGAATGGCTCTGACGATGTGGTGTTCAAACGATTTGAAGTGGAATATTTCATAGCATGAAGCCAACAATGGGTTCAGTTTTGATACAGTTTTTTGACTTCATGAATTAGGGTATTGATTCCGATCACAAATCGGTACATCTATCATCATATCAAATCTTTATGGATACATTATAGGTTCCTTTCTTCAGATAAAAAACCGCGCTCGTCGCATTAATACATAATGTGCCTTCTGTTTCGCTCATCATTCGACCTGAAATTTGACCCTTAAAAATTAGAGTTAATTTTAGGCTTTTTCATCTTTGAAATTGCATTTCTCCACCTTTCAGAGATCATCTAGGTTATTCTAATGGAACGCGATGTAAGAATTGCAGAAAACAATAGCAATAACGAAAACAACAACAACGCACCACTCCGGGATGGGATCGGGGCGGGTGTTGAGCAGGTCGAGGTTGACGGAGTGCGCCAGGTCGTGGATTCGCGATTCACACACGCGACACTCGAACGCCATCGAGGCCCTGTAGTCATTAAAGTTCTTCTGAGTAAGGAAGTTGAGGTCATCCCGTACATAAGGTAAGGGCAGTCTAAGTTTCCCTTCTCATTGCGCGGATCACCCTAATTACGATACAAATATCGTTGAAAGTTCATTTAGAATTAGCATCGTTCAAGGCCGTCGTAAAATTTACCAAGTGGATCCCATCTCCACTCCATCTTTATTCTTATCGCCCTTCATCCGTTCCGTTGACTTGCTCTCAAGCAGCAGACACGTGTGACGGACGTCCGCTCTTCAATTATTGTGATTATTATTTATCTAATTTTGGTAATTTTTTTTAAAATTTAAATTATATAAAACGTGCAATACATATCCAACTTACGGTCGGTATCCGAACTGCAGGCATCTCAGCGTGCGCGTGCCCCACTCCAGTCCGCAGTCCTTAAATTTAGGGTTTTTAAAAATATTTATGTTATATTTTAAATTTCAATTGCTTGTATAGTAGCACACCTCACAGTGCTTCTTGCACATGACGTTGTAGCAGCGAAGGCACCTGGAAAGGGGCTGCTTGTGAATATATTTCGTTTACCCATCGTATTTTTTTCGGGGAACTATCAGGTGTGTCCAACAACAAATGAGTTAGATGTGCAGGACGCCTGAAACCTACCCGAAAACAACATAAATTCATCCCAGATATGTAATGTTGTTAATATAAATTGTGTTAAAGTAATATGTATTAAAGTAGCACAAAGTGCATTTTTTTTAGTTCGTTCTTACTGAACGGGAAGGCTTAGCGCGTCTATTTAAAAATGCTAATTTATTATACTGTAAATCGATTAGTTAGGCGCTCTACAACATCGTTTGCATTGGCGCGCTAGGGCATGCGGTTCCGGTACTAGGCGCGAATTCAATAAAATGTCCTCTTCGCAGTACTTTAACATTCCTTACCATTTGGCCGTTGTCGATTCCTTGCATGGCACTTGAACGACGACGTTGTCGGGCGGGACGGCGTTCAATTCGACTTCCGGAAATTTAATGTCCCTTATAATGCGCCTGAAAAGGGCCTTTGATCTTTGATATTTGATAGGATATGTCAAACTTGTTGTATTTTTCGTTATATAGAGGTCGACAAAATAGAATTGAATTGAAAAAAAAAAAACAAAGGTGACAGTTGGTGACAGTTGGTGACAATTGATCACAGTTCAACAATTAGAGATGTTACTACATAAATCAAAGATCACGCGATTGGATCAAAGATCAAACTTAGAACATCAAAGATCACTCACATCATCGGTCGTCTGTCGACGGTGGAGGTCGTCGAGGCGTCGCACAGGGCGAAAAGGAGGAGGAGAGGGAAGAGAAAATGGATGAGGAGTGGAGGGAGGAGACGACCAATCATGAGTAGAGAGAGGGGTGAGAATGAGGGGAGGAGAGCGAATTGATTGGAGAATGGAATGGAATAATGGAGGCAAATTGAATTTAAATTGAATTATTTGATTGGATATGCACAATGAATTAAAATTAAATTTATATTCCCCTTTTTGAATGATCTTTTAGAATAGTCAACTGATAAAGACAATATTTACTGCCCTGTGAGCGATGCGGTGCTCGAGTTTAAATAGGTGTGGATGCTGGTGACATGATGTGAAATTCCCCACAGGCGAGGCTCGCCCGATCGCATCAATTGCCTCTGGCTCCTCCTCTTCTCCATATCTTATGGGAGCTAATTCTATCGATATCGAATGATGTAACCACGCCACCACTGATGCACCGCAAGAGAGAACTTTCACATTATCTCTTTCCTAATTATCCTCCATTCACTGAACTTTCGCTCTTCTCTCTCTAGTCTTTGATCCAATCGCGTGATCTTTGATTTATGTAGTAACATCTCTAATTGTTGAACTGTGATCAATTGTCACCAACTGTCACCAACTGTCACCTTTGTTTTTTTTCAATTCAATTCTATTTTGTCGACCTCTATATAACGAAAAATACAACAAGTTTGACATATCCTATCAAATATCAAAGATCAAAGGCCCTTTTCAGGCGCATTATAAGGGACATTAAATTTCCGGAAGTCGAATTGAACGCCGTCCCGCCCGACAACGTCGTCGTTCAAGTGCCATGCAAGGAATCGACAACGGCCAAATGGTAAGGAATGTTAAAGTACTGCGAAGAGGACATTTTATTGAATTCGCGCCTAGTACCGGAACCGCATGCCCTAGCGCGCCAATGCAAACGATGTTGTAGAGCGCCTAACTAATCGATTTACAGTATAATAAATTAGCATTTTTAAATAGACGCGCTAAGCCTTCCCGTTCAGTAAGAACGAACTAAAAAAAATGCACTTTGTGCTACTTTAAAACATATTACTTTAACACAATTTATATTAACAACATTACATATCTGGGATGAATTTATGTTGTTTTCGGGTAGGTTTCAGGCGTCCTGCACATCTAACTCATTTGTTGTTGGACACACCTGATAGTTCCCCGAAAAAAATACGATGGGTAAACGAAATATATTCACAAGCAGCCCCTTTCCAGGTGCCTTCGCTGCTACAACGTCATGTGCAAGAAGCACTGTGAGGTGTGCTACTATACAAGCAATTGAAATTTAAAATATAACATAAATATTTTTAAAAACCCTAAATTTAAGGACTGCGGACTGGAGTGGGGCACGCGCACGCTGAGATGCCTGCAGTTCGGATACCGACCGTAAGTTGGATATGTATTGCACGTTTTATATAATTTAAATTTTAAAAAAAATTACCAAAATTAGATAAATAATAATCACAATAATTGAAGAGCGGACGTCCGTCACACGTGTCTGCTGCTTGAGAGCAAGTCAACGGAACGGATGAAGGGCGATAAGAATAAAGATGGAGTGGAGATGGGATCCACTTGGTAAATTTTACGACGGCCTTGAACGATGCTAATTCTAAATGAACTTTCAACGATATTTGTATCGTAATTAGGGTGATCCGCGCAATGAGAAGGGAAACAGGTCGAATGATGAGCGAAACAGAAGGCACATTATGTATTAATGCGACGAGCGCGGTTTTTTATCTGAAGAAAGGAACCTATAATGTATCCATAAAGATTTGATATGATGATAGATGTACCGATTTGTGATCGGAATCAATACCCTAATTCATGAAGTCAAAAAACTGTATCAAAACTGAACCCATTGTTGGCTTCATGCTATGAAATATTCCACTTCAAATCGCTTGAACACCACATCGTCAGAGCCATTCTCACGCCCTCAGCCTACGAATTTTGAATATCATCAAAACAACTATGTTTACCCTTTGAGAAGGGTAAATATCACTTCCCTGCTCACCTCACTCTCATCCATCTCTCTCCTGATGATTGGCCGCCTCCTCCCTACTCTCCTCCATGTCCTCCCTCTCCTCCTTCTCTTCGCCCTGTGCGATGCCTCGACGACCTCCACCGTCGACAGACGACCGATAATGTGAGTGATCTTTGATATATTTTTTTCACTATTCCTTTTCTGAATCGCCACTGAACGAAAATAACTAAAGCAAAAACTCGTATGTATAGCTCATGTTGACTATACGATCAAAAATGTAATATATTAGGTAATTTCAGACGCACCTTTAGAATTTGCATCATATTTTTTCGGATATCAAACATTATTTTCAGGCGCATCATCCAGGGATTCAAGTTCCCGAAAGTCGAGATGAACGCGCTTCCGGTGAGTGCCGTACAAGGAATCCACGTACCATGCAAGGAATCAGCCACGGCCCAGTGGTGAGGACGATTAAATAATTACTCTTACTTTTTTTTAAATTTTTCAAATTTTAATGAAAAGCTGCTCAGCGATTGATTATACAGCGCACCTGAAACATACTCGAAAAAACACCTTTTGTCAAGAATTTCATGCCTTTCAGCTCTAGTCTCATCGAGTTATCATTCGACCTGGCGCCCGATCATTATCTCATAACCGCGCAGCACTCAATTCGTAGCTCCTTTGCTGTTTTGAATATCAAGGAAAGAATAAAATTCAGTTTCCAATAAATACTTATGATTCCGTAATCCACATTGCGCCTCAGGTGCCTCCGCTGCTACACCATCTTGTGCAAGAAGCACTGTGAGGTGAATTACCGGATATTTCCCAGGCTTTTCTCTGTGATATCATACATGACATACATGATTGTTATATAATTTGAATAAATTAATATTTACAACTTTAAAAATGAATTTAAGGACTGCGGACTGGAGTGGGGCACGCGCACGCTGAGATACCTGCAGTTCGGATATCGACCGTTAGTTTACGGTTTAACAATTTTAATAAATTATTTAAATTAATAATTAATTTGATTGCAGCGCGGACGTCCGTCACACGTGTCTACTGCTGGAGAGCAAATCGACGGAGCGGATGAAGGGCGACAAGAATAAAGATGGAGTGGAGATGGGATCCACTTGGTGATCATTAACTAAATCGTCCCTGATACTTGTAGATGATTTACCTTGAAATCCGTTGTAAAATAACAACAATACCATCAAGAGCAACTAAAAAATAACGACATCATTTACATTACAGGGCCTCGATGGCATTCGAGTGTCGCGTGTGCGAATCGCGAAATCACGATCTGGCGCACTCTGTCAACCTCGACCTGCACAATACCCGCCCCGATCCCATCCCGGAGTGGTACGTTGTTGTTGTTTTTGTTGTTTTTTTCTCTGAACTCATAATAAAATTTTATATATAATATACCTATGGTAGTTCAAAATTTAAAAGTGTACAGCAATCATTGTTTACAAAATGTGATTAAAGATAATTTTTTTCAGGTCGAATGATGAGCGAAACAGAAGACACATCATGTACTAAAGCGATGACCGCGGTTTTTCTCTCTGAAGAAAGATTCGTTATGATGATGGTTGTTATGCATATGACATCTTTTCCATGTCTCTTCTTCCTGTGTTCGAAGAAATGTGTAAGTAATCCTTCAAGTAAGCACTAATGATGCATCGTCAACACGGTGGTATGTAATACTAATTACAGGGTGGCTGATAAATATTGCGTCCACCTTTTGAATAATATCTCGCAAACAAATAAAAGGATAATTATCATATTGCGTTTAAATATATATATCAGTACCGTGCAAAACAATTACTAGACGCAGGCTTCATGGTATCGACTGGCCTCTTAGCGTGGAGGCAAAAAGTAGTCTACATTTTTACTCAATGCGCCGTTCACATTTTTCGATATATAAAATGATCTCAATGTCCATCGAAATTGCAACCGAGGTGAATATGAAGAGTAACCCTTCCACTAAGTGATAATCTTGTCAAATGCGATATAGGGTCTCTGAAAACAGAGAGAGATAAATTTGATGACTTTCAGTCACGCATATGCAAAAAACTCACTTTTCGGAATTTCTTATTCTGAATGTTGATACCGCCGTATAATGTTGCATAGCTATTAACAGAGTCGAGTTATGAAATATTGTTGCATCAAATTGAATGTAAACATTGAATTAATGGTAGAAGTAGGCACCTCAAAATATCGCTAAAAGCGGCGCTTCGCAGCATTTCGCAACTTATTCTGGTTCCGAATCAATATGCCCAAGCAAATGGAATGCATTTTCACAATAAAGAATGATGGAGTATCATGCATAAAATATACCAATTCCAATAGCTAATGTGTTCGAAGAATGCGGCTTCAAAATATTATTATTATTTATAGAGCGCCGTTCATAATGAAATAATTTTAAAGCATTTCTGAGAAAGTTCCGAGGCTCATAATATAAGTGATAACTCTTGAAATACTTGAACAATCCAGATAATATTTATAGGCTAATAACTTTTGTCCCTTATCAACATAGTTACCAAATTTGATGCAATGGTGTCTACAGAGAATGGAGATTGAGAAACAAGAAAAGTGGCGCAATATTTATCAGCCACCCTGTAGACAGACACGTGTCATCACGTAGCATCTTTAATCATTCATTTACATTTCCAACTAATTTTGGATAGGCTAGATACATGAAAATTGGGTCGAGCAGAAAGCATGAAATATAGTCAATTTTTCGAGTTGTTTGAAACGACGATAGTGCTGTCATCCAATGATCGCAAGAAAACGGCTCTTCTTTCGTAGGTTGTAGAAGCCTCGGCGGTAGTCTCGAATGGAGATGATCATAACGAGTGGGTCCACTGCAATTTCGATTATTTTTACATACAATTCTTTTTCATTTTATTAATTATTTTACAGTTTTTAATGCAGTTTCGTATTCTATACGAGAGTCATTAATATTAGTGTGAAAAGAAATGTACTAACCGATTGGATATAATGAATATAGAAGCGATAGAACCCAAGAAGGAGAGTAGAAACCATGGCCGGTAACGAAAGGAAGTGAGAGGTTGGCCAAGCAGGGGAGATAGAGATGAATTAGTGGGCCGAGGAACTGGAAACATTCGATTAGTGCAAAATTTTGAGAAAAAGAACAAAAAAATGCCAGATCAGAAATGACGAATCGTACTTGAAAGTAGAGTGCGATAAACAGCTGGTAGTTGTGCTTGCGCCAATTGCTACTTGTATGCTGTTTGTCGTTCAGAACTCGCAAAATGCTAGAAGAAAAATATTCCAATTCAGTTTTTTTGTATGCAATTTTAGGAAGAGTACTAACTTCACTGAACACCAGATAATCGTCGTTAGCGATGCTCCACAAATCATTACCATACTGAAAATGGCGTAGAATGCGGGAATATTCAGCTCGTCATTAACCAGGTAACGAGAAACTAAAGTGTCTAAACAGTAAATAAACACTCACATATCCGACGTACATTACCAGCCGTTTATCACGATTCGATTTTGGAAAATCGTCCAAATCCGCAGTGAGGCGATCAACTGTTGGCGCGTATCTACAAAACTGAACTATGAAATTTTGTGGGAAAACAACGTGAGCTACGAATCAGAAAGCTAGTTTAATCACAGATGTACATGCTCACTCATTCGGATAGCTGAGAACTTTAGCGCAGAGGAGCATCCAGAAGATCAATTCGGACGCGAGAATTAGTAGGATCAGAAATATATGTGTGTTAGTGATTTCAATAACCGAGTAGGTTTTACTGAAAGTAATAGTAAAATGTAAATAAGTGTAACTGGAGTTCGAGAAATGAAACCACGGTATCTTCGTTCTACACACTCTCTCGCCATTCGAGAGAGTGTGTAAAATGAAGAGACGGTGGCTCGAGTTACGAACGCAAATTTTCACCTCGATAAGACCATCGCCCTGTAGACGAATTGCATTGCAATAATGAGAAAGCTCATCGAGACGACTCCGTAGTACAGTGCGACTAAGCGCGCATCTGGGATCCATCCAGTGCCGTACGTTATGAGAGCCGTCTCGCGGATAATGCACGTCTTCAAAACCGTCACTTGTCAAGTATCGTTTTTACAGTTTTTCAATATAGTGTGGCTTACTCTAGCTGGTCGAGAGAAAGTGTTGAATGAAGATATGCAATTGAAACAAATCTAAATGAACGCTCACCGGTTGTACAATTATGTAAAGAATTGCGAAAATGATGCCGGTTACGAGAAAGATAAAGAGCAGTTTGCGATACTGTCCAATGTGCTTTCTCGATTTCGTTAGAATCAGATAGAGAGCGAGGAGGTTCAGAACCATCGCGATTCCTGAATCAGGAAAATATTAATTCGTGAAGAACGTTAATCCATACCGAAACTTGCCTGTTCGACCTTGTGGAACACATTATTCGTCATGACGTAAAAATCGCAGATGTAATTTAACATGAATTTAACTTTAACTCGACGGTATTAATGAAGAATAGGCATTGACTAGATGAGAAGAAAACATATTCCTCTATCTCGTTTACGCTTTCATACTCACATCCAGATCAGCTTTGCAGGAAGTTCCTGGTTATTAGCTAATTATTTTTCTCATTAGCTAATTAGATTACTGTAGACAACGACGAAATACCCAAGATCAGAAACAGTGTGGAGATCAGAAGTTATGAGGAGCGCCACGCAATTTCGTCAATTCTACACCCATTTGTTGCACACTGCGCGCGCTTTGTGCGCAAATGCGCACTACACAATGCTAAAGGTATAGTCTTATCGTGATTTCATAATATACGACAGGCTTTATATGCGTCGACTATCGTTTCATCATTCATCCTGGCAACCATTTTGAATCCTTTCTCCGTATTTATCAATCACAGGTTTCATCTTATTGCTACAGATGTCTACGGAGAAACTTGTTGGCCGATTCGTTTCGGAATATTCCGAGAACATGGATGCATACTTGAAGGTACGAAAATAATGCAGTTAACAGTAAACAAATTGATCAACTTGTTAATTTCATCGCTTCTAACGTTATTGAATTATACTCCGAAAAAGGACAAATATTATTGAAAATGCTCGATTTAGCTTGCCCTCTATTAGTTTCCATCTTCCTCATTGATCACATACAGATTTCGAACTGATTAAAAAATAATATTTAATCACCTGCAAACACCATAATTTACCTCAAATTTCGTAGTCCTGCATTGGTACCACAATACTGTACTCCAAACAATGCACATTCGGATCGTTATCACACGTCACCTCGAGAGAGTGTCGATACACTAAGTGTCACTAATTAAGTGTCTACTGAATTACTGCGTCGGACGTGGGAGAGAAAACGTAATATCAACTTTGCAAGCTAGCTATTAAGGAAATGTAATTTATCGGAGGAGAATGCAGGTTGCACGTATTCACAAGGAATGTTGAAAATTCACAATTAGTCGTTGTAGCGCAATGTTCCTTCTGCATAGGCGAATTACGATAGATTGTTCTCGCTCTCCGCATTCATCTGCCCCGACTATGTTCTTTATAACTGTTGGATAAAGCGCTTGATCTGAACTGGTCGTCTAACCACAGAACCCATCTATTCACCATCTTTCTCTAAATGCGTGCTCTCTCCCGGTTCTATGCGCTGAGTAATAGTGCAGAATGGATGGCATCACTAACATTTTTACAGCGCGTTGAAGGATAGTGTCACAATCTTACTTGTAAGTCGTTGTTTCTCACAACTCGCCTACTTTGCAGCTCCCAATAATTAAATCACAGCATGTCGGAAGTGCACGCTCGGGTCAACCCGTGACTCCAAGTGCACCTATTTTCTATCACATGTATTACTACGTCTGAACGAAAACGAATTATAAAATTGCAAGATGTCTACTAAATAAATCTAATTTGCCTGTAGAGAGTGCGGTTAGCAAGACATTTTGCACAGACAATTCGCAATTTGTCGTTGCGGCGCAATATATGAACTATATTTGTCTCTATATTTTCTTACATTATTCCCTGTCTAACTAGAAGTGAAGGGCACTGGGTCGGATGAACTATGACGTCATGCTGCTTTTGCTATATCAAAGGCGGCATGACGTCATAGTTCTCATTCGATCTAGTGCCCAGTGAAGCGATGATTTCCTGAGAAGTGATCTTTTGGTCCGAATCCGTTCAAATTGTATGTTTTCGTCATTCGTTTTTCCATTCTTTGAAAGATGGCATTTGGGAATGCGAAAACTAGCATATACTCGAAGAGTACGGGGAAAGGATTAGTAGGTCTTCCTCGAACATTTGCAGTCATCAATTCTCAGCTAAGAATGCCGGGCACTCGCAGAGTGCAAGGTAGATTTCGCAATTCGGGTCACCGTCTCTTCATTTTACACACTCTCTCTCCGGTCAGTGAGGCGAGAGAGTATGGGAAATGACGAAACCGTGGTTTCATTTCTCGAACTCTAGTGCAAGAGCTTACTGGGTTTCGCACATTTCCTTGTCAGTCATTAGTGCTTAATTTGGAAATGCACTAATCTTAGTGTGCGCTTCATCATTCTGAAATGTTTCATATTCAATTTAGGGTTGTATATTGCAGTTTTATGGTGTCGCAATACGTTCCCTCTCCATTGCGAAGTCAAAGACCCAACAATGTATTACATTTCCTGATAAGTCAATCAGAAAATCTCGTGAATTCGATTGGTTTCAACTCATTCGCACTACTAGACAAGTTCCTATGCGCTGTTCTATGGCTATTCCCACGTGTTTGGGGTAGTGTAGCAGACATTGAATTTCGAGAATCTCAATTTAGAATTGAAAATGTGTCCGTATATCGTTCGCTACGACCCGGAAAGTGGTTCCAACTCTTCCAAAAGTTGGGAATCGATTCTTTGATAGTTTTAGCACCTTCCTGTCCAGGAGCCACATTTTATACAAATTAGATCTTAAAATGGTAAGTGGTCAAAGTTGGGCCATTCGAAAAAGTGACTTTTTGGCGCCCTGAGGGCAAATGATGACCGACGCATACCAAACTGTCAGGGTCATCTAGGATCACAATAAGGATCATTTTGCTACGTTTATAAGTCTCTAGCTGTTCTGGAACCGAAGCTAAGAGTTTATAGCCTCAAATTTGCAGCAAGCGCAGCAAGCAGATGCGTGGTCGCAGCAACTTGAAATTTGTTTTTTGGGTAACAACACTCAGAAAGTTAGACAGGTATAGAAATTTTTTCCAGAGAAATACAATTTTTCGGAAAAGAGGACTGCGATTGCGTCATCACTAGGCAACAGGGAGAAAATTGCATAAGTTCGCAATAAGCGCATGTTATTCCCCATTAAATTGCTTATCCCCAGTAAAAATTTCAGCACGATGCATCGCTTTGTTGAACAATTATGACGGAAAATAAAAGTGGGCGAATACTTTCCGGCGATACTGTATGTTCGACCATTTGGAAAACTGTGTTTAGATATACAGACACACATAATCGAAGAGGCATTTTAAATCACTTTTAGTGCAAATCAACTGTAAAGTATAATTTACCCGCATAATATTACTTGGATCACATAATTGTTATGGGCGCATTTTTTAACGAAGGATCCGAATCATTATCTAGCTCATAAGTGTTGTTTCGCCCCCACTTTAATTAGGGACTTTGAACCTAATTGCCTCAATTTATCTCAATGTGTGGTCTGATTTCATTGTACTATCACATAATCCACATAATCTTTATCAGAGCAATTCTGAGAGAATTGAGACATTCCTTGTAGTGTCCGTACAGCAAAAAACTAACCTATGCTGAAAATGTGTCCCCTAGGGGTACTTTTTCACGTAGAGTTCGAAAATCGACCTTAGAAAGCCGTATCTCTGACCCCTCATTTCCTGTGGCACGGCTCAACGGTGAGGTCGGTTTTAGTAAATCGTGAACGGCTCGTCCAAACCCGTACATATATAGTAATTATGAAAGATCTCGACGAGATAAGCATTTTTTCTGTTGGAGGTGAAGGGCTAGCTCATCTGCGAAAAAAATACGGTCATTTGAATGTTCAAAATTGATGCCCTGAGAATACGGTGTCCGATAACAATCCAATTTTCTTTTCATTCGATTCCTCGAGAATATAGCGAAGTCGAGATTTTTTGGCCAAAAAATACGATTTTTTATTCTTAAAATTTTTCTTAATTTTTCTTAAAAATGTGCATATTCGTTTTCTACGGGTCAAAATAATCCCGAAAAAAATTAATTCGGCTTATTCTGAGATTATCGATTTTTGACTTCAAAATCATCGAAAAATGCACGACCCGTAGAAAACGAATATGCACATATCTCCTCACGGAAAAGTGAAAGAAAAATTGTAGGAATAAAAAATCGTATTTTTTGGCCAAAAAATCTCGACTTCGCTATATTCTTTCGAAAATTCGTTCCATATACCACACCCGATTTTCATTTAAATTTGCGCGCAGGGGTAAAATTGCACGAGGAATCGAATGAAAAGAAAATTGGATTGTTATCGGACACCGTATTCTCAGGGCATCAATTTTGAACATTCAAATGACCGTATTTTTTTTTCGCAGATGAACTAGCCCTTCACTTCCAACAGGAAAAATGCTTATCTCATCGAGATCTTTCAGAATTACTATATATGTACGGGGTTTGGACGAGCCGTTCACGATTTACTAAAACCGACCTCGCCGTTGAGGCGCGCTACAGGAAATGAGGGGTCAGAGATACCGCTTCCCAAGGTCGATTTTCGTGATCTACGTGAAAAAGTACCCGTAGGGACACATTTTCAGCATAGGTTAGTTTTTTGCTGTACGGACGTATCTCGGTTATCTCAGATTTCCTCTGTTATGTGCCCTCGATTTGTTAGCCGAGTGATATTTGCTCGCTGCACTCGATATTCTCTATTATACTTCACATTCTGTTGATATTTTGAACCTAGTGGTCAGATACCCGCTTTAAAATCTCGGCAATAGATTTAGGCTCGTTCGCGCACATGAAACAACGTATCTCCCACATCACATAAGCGATGGATTATTGAACGGAATGAGTGCACTTACTTGCTTACGTTTTCTCGAGTCCACCCTCATTTCACTTTAGTTAGCAATTTGAAGATGGTGTCGGATTTCCACAATACAATTGAGCCTAAGATATATGAAATGCCAGCTGCGCGCATAATACACATACATACAGACGCCTATGTGCAGTATGTGCAGATGTGTGGTATGCTACGTACACATGCTCGAAATAGGCTCTATATTCCGGCCCAAGGTTCGAGCAATCGTCTTACTCTCTCATTTTTGCACGTTATCTCGCTTTCTCTCACCTGCACGATGTTGTGCAAACTGGCAAGGGTGAGTCCATTGTTCCAATGGTTGCATTCTCTCGCTTAATTATATTCACACGCTTCGCTCACATATTTTAGTTGTGGCCAAAGAACCACCCCTCATCCCCCATCATTTACGTGCACTCACTCCCGTCTGGCAGAATACTGCACGCGGAAAATATTTGAATTTCTTATTTTTTAAACTCGAAAAGAAAGTAGAAAATCAGGCTGAAAACGTTCGCGTACATGAAACAATGAGTCTCCCACGCATTTCCACATTGAATTGTTGAACGGAATGATTCCATTCTCGCGCTCAATTCGATTTTACCAATCGCCTATCGCAATATCTCGGGACTTTGTCCCAGTGAGCTCACTCGCTAGCTTAGCGCATTATTCGATCGCCACTCAAAACAGCTGATTGATGCTCGAGCAATGTATCGAGGCTGTATTTTCAACACTACTGTTTGTCATACCTACTCGATTGAATAAACGCTTACAGGCTTGCCCAAATTGCGGCGCACATTTCTCGCCTCTGAAAATACTATTTTCGGATGCCTGATGTGGCTGGCATGATTCTCGCGCCCCACCCCTCCCCGCCTTCGTCCATACTGGGGTCACACTCAATTGTGCTCCCAAATTGAGCATCCGTTCACCTAAATCAAATAACTAAACGTTCATTTGTTCTTGACATCTGGCGAACTGTGTCACAGTTATGGGAAATACGTATCATGTCAGATATTATATTTCCTTGTACGACACGCGTAGGGAGAAAATCGCAAGAAGCGACAAAACAGCAATCAACGTTGAAGAGTTGTTAAGATCACCCACGTTTCACGCGTTCCCATGTTGCCACATTCTGACAGATGTTTATGGACACGACATCGTGAGATTCGCAACTTCATCATTATCTCCCTCGCAATATCCTATTTTCTTTTTTACGAATTTACGTTCTCAACTTTTTGAAGCCCCATT
Source organism: Pristionchus mayeri (assembly GCA_036245805.1). Lineage (NCBI taxonomy): Eukaryota > Metazoa > Nematoda > Chromadorea > Rhabditida > Neodiplogasteridae > Pristionchus > Pristionchus mayeri. The sequence continues at coordinate 3,338,452 of BTRK01000002.1, read as the reverse complement.
GGTGTACGATACCTGGAAATTCTACAATTAAAGTTACACCAAAGTGATGGAGCAGGAACATTTTGCTGGCATCATCATTTTAGTGGTTTGATTCGACATTACATTCCATTCGTAATTTCATCATTTCAGCTAGGTATTTGTGGCGTCACCTTTAATTCCATCGTCGTCTATTTCTTGAGAAAAGTGAGTCATTATTATCATCATTGTAATTTTTATCTGGGTTCGTAAAGAAAATTATATGGGATATACGAATCCATACTTTATAGAAAAAAATAGAAAAAAAATATAGAAAAAAAATTTTAAAAAACAAAAAAATTCAGACGAAATCACTCTCCAATCCATTCGGCATTCTCACGTTGAATCAAGCAGTCACAGATCTCATCAACTCCATCGTCTTTGCGTTTATTGTAGCACCAACTGTGCTTTTGTGAGTTACAGGTTATAGTTTCTGGTTCATTCTTTATTCCAAAACTGAGGACATAATGCGTTTGAAACTTCATTATTGCGTCAATTCTCCATTTTACGAACCTTTTCACGATTAAATGAGTTTAAAGAAGGAGTGTCAGCAAAGTTAAATTTTTGACGCTGTCATAACCATGACCTAGACAATCATCCAACGATCATAGCGCGAGCTAAGAGGATAGGCAAGGGTCAATCGCATAGCTCAGTGGTAAAGTTGTCGCAGCGTAATCGGAAGGTTGCGGGTTCGAATCCCACCAGTTTTTGAAAAATCTTCTAGATATTTGAATTCCCGCACGTCCCTTCCCGTCAAGCCCTCCTTGGCATTCTGCCAACGATTGATAACTCGGTTCAAAATAGAGATATGCATTTGAAATTTTCAGAATCTCTTATGGTTGTACAAAGGTCGGTCATGGTTATGACAACGTCAAAATTTCAACTTTGCTGACAGTCCTTCTTTAAACTCACTGTTTTTCAGTGCGATTCCCCTGCCCTTCGAAGTGACGGGGCGTCTTGGTCAATTGCTGTTCCTCGCTTATGACTGCTGTTCGTGGAGCCATTTGTGCATTACACTCAATCGATTCACCTCCGTGTTCTTCCCTCTCGACTATTCGCGAGTGTTCAGCAAGCAGAGGACGATTGGCTATGTGGTAAGTGGCTCAGGGGTTTAAATTATTAATTTACGAAATGGCTTTTCGATTGAATGTTTATCCCACACACATTTGAATTCGCGGGCCAATGCAGTTATTCCAGCTACTTATCTGGACGCTGGCAATATGCATCAACTTCTTTGAATACGTATTCGGTAAGCGTCGGAAAAGTTAAAATATGGAAAATATAATGTTATGCATTTCCATCGTCAATACACCTCATAATTCCATTATGTGTGCAGATACACCAATGCAATTGTAATTCAACCCACAACTAGTTGTCGCTAGGTCGGATGATAACTATGACGTCATGCCGCCTGATATATGAAAGGCGACATGATGTCAATGTTCACATTCGACCACTTTCAGTCGATTGTGCATATCACCTCCCGAACGGCGGCTGGAACTTCATTTTCAAAGGAGGAGACGCGTGCAAAGACATTGAATGGTACTGATAACATAGCATAATAGCAACTGTTTATGAGAGACTTTTTGATTCAGTGAACATATGCTTGGCACTAGGCCAAAAATGGAAATCCTCCTGCACACATGTAGTACTCGGTGAGTATAGCTCAGCAGTGGCCTATTTAGTGTTCTAGATCAATCGTTGAGAAATGCGCCGCACTTTAGTCTGAATACGTCAATTTTCGAAATTTGCTATTTCGCAACCGATCCGAACGGTTAATATCTCTAAAATTTGAAAATATTCAAGTGATCACACCTGCCAAGTTTCATATCGATTGGATTTAAAATGTGTGGAAAAAATCAAAAATCTGAAAAATTTTGCAAATTTTAGGTTGCATCTCCTTCGGATGATATGAATCTAAAACGTTGCATTCTTGCTATGTATAGTGAGTGATGAGTACTGCTTAAGTTTATAAATAAACGAAAATTAAAAATATAGTTTTCGAGAATTCAGCAAAAAACGGAGGTCAACTTGAAATAAAATCAGTTCATAGGCCCTGGCCTACCGTAACCCACAACAGAAATGGAGGGCAGGCGTTCTAGGGTTACCCTACACGGAGCATCGCTGAGAGAAATACACCAGCACGAAATAAATTTCGATGCGCATCCGTGCGCGCGAGAGCTCGGCTGGTAAAGCAAATAGAGAGATTACGGTAGCTCTTTAACATAAGCGCTCTGGCGCGCGCGAGTTCGTATCGAAATTTTGTTGACGCTGGTGGATATCATCCGAAGGAGATGCAACCTAAAATTTGCAAAATTTTTCAGATTTTTGATTTTTTTCACACATTTTAAATCCAATCTATATAAAACTTGGCAGGTGTGATCACTTGAATATTTTCAAATTTTAGAGATATTAACCGTTCGGATCGGTTGCGAAATAGCAAATTTCGAAAATTGACGTTTTCAGACTAAAATGGGCGCATTTTTGAACGACTGATCTAGAACACTAAATAGGCCACTGCTGAGCTATACGCACCGAGTACTACATGTGTGCACATTTAGGAGGATTATCATTTTTGGCCTAGTGCCAAGTGTATCTACAAATACGTTCACTGAGTCAAAAAGTCTCTCTTATGTGTTGGTGAACTGAACATCGGGAACACATCATATCACGCCTCTCACGAGAAAATCGAGCTGAATTTGCCATTCATGGGAATGGGGGAAAATCGTGAATTGAGTTCTAACCGGATTGGCCATCCTGAGGCATGCCTGAGTGACCCCCGAAGTCTTATTGTACAGAATTCATTTTGGAGCTTCCTACACAGGGTCGCAATTCGGCATCACTCACTTCAAGGGCAGGTTTCTCGATAACGATGATAGATTGAGCAAAATTGACCTCTGAGTGACCCCGACTCATTTTTTGAGCTCTCTCGATCTATCTAAACCAATTTCTCTGAATCCGATTTTGAACAGTAGTGCACTTCAGGGAATTTATCTCAAAAATGTAGGTGCACATGCAGCTCAAATTTTCTAAGTGAATGCGGCTCAGCGAGAGCTTTAAAATGAGTGGTTTGCCAACAAAATACGGACTCGGTGGTGAGAGTTTCGCACCTTTTACGTTTTTCGATTATTTGAAGACACTCCAAAATAACGCACACCGCACGAGAATCCTGCCCTTGAAGTGAGTGATGCCGAATTGCGACCCGGTGTATGAAGCGCCAAAATAAAGTCAGCGCAATAAGACTTCGGGGGTCACTCAGGCATGCTTTAGGATTGCCAAAACCGGTTAGAACCAATTTCACCATTCCCACGACCAGCTCGATTCTCTCATGAGAGGCGTGATATCTCACTCGGGGACCATATTACAACATATCTTTAACTAAGTAAATTATTCTCGAGTGTTAACACTCCTGTCCTCATTTTCCGGTGTACTAATGAAACACTGCGTTACACTCTTTGATAGTGCCGTAGCTCAGCTGAGAAACTATCTGTTTTCACTGAAAATATCAATTGATATTCCAGGTATCTCAACTACTGTCGGAACCTCTTCATCACTGCTTGCATTGCCCTTCTGGACATCGCTACACTAATCAGATTCCGGCGATTCTCGAGACAGCAAGAGGCGACGAATACCAAGAGTCAGAAGCTATTGCAGAAGCAGGAGGCGTTCTTCATGGCGCAGGTTAGAAACATGATTGCTACTGTAATGTATTCACCGCGTTAATGGCGTTATTGTATTGTAAAATTGGGCAGCTCGGGGAGGAGGGGAAGTTGGTGCGCCCAGTACTAGATGTGGAAATGGGTTTGTACGGACAAAAAATGAATTTGCTAACGCATTAGTTATTAATAAATCATTGATCAATGCAATCGATAATCCAAGAAATTCCTCAGGCGATGATCCAGTCGATACTCTTCTACGTCGAGTTAGTCTGCTGCTATACTCTTGCGACCCTACCATTTATGGAATCGAAATGGGCGCAGTTTGGACTAAGAACGATTGCGTGGGTGACGACGCACGCTGCTGACGGGTTAGCTTTTACTGCATTTTTCTGAAGTTTTCCACAATGATTTGCATTCCAAAGCTCTCTTTAGAATTTTTGTAATGAAATCTCATGAAAGGCATTGATACATCAACAAATATTTTTCTCCGAATTATTACATATTTGCAGGTTAATCACACTCGTTTGCAATGGAGATTTGAGAAGGATGTTTTCGAAACGAATGTTTGGATCTAAAATAGGTGATAGCCTAACTGCTGTGAACAGAGTGAATACTTGTACTGCAGAGTCGGTCGAGGAACTGAACGTTTGAGAAGGCGGATGAAAAAATACAGTTTGCACATACAGTGGTGTAAATATATTCGGCATTTGGTTTAAAAATTCACTCTGGTAGCAATGAAACTAAAAAACGCATTGCGAATTGTGCGTATCGAGTAAAAATGTGCGTATTGTGTCATAATTGTACAATGTTTAAATATACCTATAATTCGAAAGTATCACTGTGTTGGTGGGTTTATTGGGTGCATGTTACTTTAAAAAAGCAGATAATATATATAAGAAACATACAATGGATATCGTGAGAGTAGAATATGAACGGTAGCACGTTTTCGAACCAACGAAGTTTCTACACTCCGTGGAATACGAACTGCAAAGCATTAATTAACATGACTTTGCAAAGCTAAAAAAAAGTCGGCGAAAGTTTGTCATTATACTCGTCCCCCTTCATAAGTGGTTCGAGTGTTCACATTGTGCCCAGCCTACTGATTGGAGGAAATGAGAGATAATATTAAATTAGGAGAGTCAGACGATAATTTCCATCTCACCATGGCTCCGAATGCATTCTCATCTCCAGGCTGCCAGCTCACTCTCATTATGTTCGACGTGTTTGTGCGGTACGTCGCTCCCCTAACGTAACCGGTGAGACTGAAAAAAATATCTTACATACTAATCACATGATCAAGTTACTTGTCAATGATGCTGCCTCCGAGCGAGCCCTCCTCAAGGATTAAGTAGTCACCGCAGGAATTTGATTCCAGAAGAAGTACCTTGTATGATATTTCATTGTTTTCATAACAAATTAATTATATACTTCGATTTCGACTAATTTTCCGATTCCAGTTTTGAGAAAGAAGTCGCAATACGTTGACGGGTTAGAAGGAAAGCCGGGTGTGGAAACCTTTCTTTCATGACAAAAAAATGTCAAAATTGATTCCATGTTCCTATTGTTTGAAGTATAAAAAAAAATCGGAATGACATACAATACTCTTCTCAACGACGTTTGCTCCTGGGCAGGTTCCGGTCGGTATATAAGTGATTGCTGAATCCATTCTTGGTGTTTTTGTTCATTTTTTTTTCGAACAATGATGTAATTAATTAAAGATAGTGTAATGCACTCACGTTTCCTTGAGCACACAAAGGGAATCTTTCTTGAGCAATCACTGTTAGCCCATCGGCCGTTTTTGTCCGATGTATCCATAGCTAGGCAATCTCCAAACCCGTAGTCCGGAAATCCTTCAAACCATTTAAATATTCGTACAAATTGCAAATTATTGGCACCTGGTATGAAATTAGTGTAATTCCATTCGGAACCGTCTACCCAATTGAAACTATTGCTTTTCCCGGAGATTGAGGCGCCTAGCAACAATCCGTCAACATATCCTCTCGAGACAGCGAGACGTCGGATGAATGAGTTTTCCTAAACTATCATTGTCAAGATATGATATTCAGGAGTACTAATATGGAACAGGTAGTTTTGGAAAGAAAAAGAATTGCTCCCGCCCATCAGATATGCGTTGTTCTTGTCATGCGAACCTGGTCACTGTGAATCGATGCAAGATTGGCTCCAACACTTTTGCATATATTCTGAGCGTCCGACCAATGTTCAGCATCATTGGACACCTGATGAACACAATGGAATACAGATCTTTAATGGATCTAAACCTGAAAGCACATTGAATCAGACTCCTCGAAGTTGATGCAGCCATCTTCCCGAATCTCAAGTTTTTTGGGTTCAGTGGTGCAATAAAGCCGAAAATCTTCTGTATAAGATCCATTGTCTGTAAGGGGTTTTTTATGGTTATCAATATGCATAATGCAATATGTATGTGACGTCATGATTTTACATAACTTGTGATGATTTTTTAGCACTGTGCATGCGACAACAAAGTAGAACATGCATAATCGATTGCACTCCTCTGCACGATACTTACAGGTATCCCAGTAGTCCCCCTGTACGATCCATATAATACCACAGTTCGTTCGAATAACAAGGCATATCGAGATCTGAAATATAATATACGTATGTTTGTGAAGTTAAATTGTAATTATTGGATAATTAGAGATGAAAAGCAAAATGATGAACCGCGTCCCAGCGGTAAGAATCAAAGTTTGTTGTTGAATGTGGGTTAAATATTCGGTATATTTAAACGCTCATACGAAATGAGTCGTCAGAATTTCTACATAGTTTGTTATCTTCGAGATTCGATTTCATAATATTGGGGCGTCCGGAAAGTTCGTATAATGCTTCGGAAAAAAGTCAGTTCGCGATCAAATGCAGTGATTGCGCAATCTGTTTGTCAACAATGTATTGCATCATTCTGACGTTGAGTAGTGAGAGGATTTAATCAGTCTCCTAGTTGCTACATTGATTCTTGTGATGGACTCCCATCTCTACCTCCGAGCAGTTTTACTTCATTACTACCGTCTTGGCCGATCCGTGAAGGAGGCCCACTCTGCCCTGGCCCAGTCGGAAGGAGCAGACGCCCCCTCCATACCCTTCTGCTATAAGTGGTTCTCCCGGTTCAAGAAAGGGGAGTTTGGTCTCGATGATCAACCCCGCTCTGGACGCCCTCCCTCCCTCGATCAGCCTCTCGTTCTCCGCACACTGAAGCGCAAGCCCATGGCCAGAGTGCGTGAGTTGAAGAAGGATACTGGTACTCCCAGATCAACGGTGTCCGATATCCTCCATCGATCTGGGAAGAAGCCGAAACTCCCACAAGTGATTCCCCATGACCTCTCCCCCGAACAGCTGAAAAATCGTGTTCAAGTCTGTCGGGAATTACTCCATCGTAGATCCAATCTTCGATAGGTCAATTCCATCATCGCTACAGATGAGAAGTGGATCACGTACGATAACCCTGTGAGGAGACTGCAATGGGTGGATGCAGATGAGAAGCCCACGCCCGTCCCGAAGAAGGAAGAGCACGGAAAGAAGGAACTCCTCTGCTTCTTCTTCTCAGTGCTCGGTCCCATCTACTGGGAGATCCTCGCCCCTGGCACCAGCATCAATGCCGACCTCTTCTCTGAACAACTGGAAGATGTCGCGATCAGAGTCCCTCCCAGACTCCTGAACCAGGGCAAAATTCTTATTCTGATGGACAATGCTCGCCCACATCGAGCGAAGATGACCCAGAAGAAAATGGACGAGCTGAAGATCGAGAGGATTCCCCATCCACCGTATTCCCCGGATCTCTCCCCATGCGACTACCACTGCTTCCGCTCTCTCTCTGACTTCTGCAAAGGAAAGAAGTTCAAGAATCGAGATGAAGTTGTGAGGGCTTTCGTGAACTGGGCGGTCTCGAAGAAACCAGCATTCTGGAAGAGAGGAATCGAGACCCTGCCCAATCGCTGGAGGGAGGTAGTGAGAAAGAAGGGGGCATACATTGGTCACTGAGAATTGTAAAGCATTGAATAAAAAATAAAAACAATAAATTATACGAACTTTCCGGACACCCCAATATAATGGTATAGATATAGACCGCAAGGTGGGTGACCGAATTGCTGTGGCAGGGTCATTTGTAGATCTAATGTATCCCTTTGAGGCTAAATAAGGTCATACTTTTTGCCGTTTGGCGATATCATATCTTTGACTCGAGTTATGGCCCAAAAACACCTCGAAAGAGTCACAACGGAGAGGGAGTCGAAATCGGGACAAGAGCGAAGTGGATGGAGCCCTCTCTGCCTGGTTTCTCCAAAACGTTGAGCATAGCTTCGCATCGAACTTTGCTCGAGCAGGAGAGGAAAGGCAGAGGTCCTCTAGAGCGCGCGCTCTCTGCACACGCCGGGTGAGAGACAAGCGAGAAAGTAGAGGGGAAGCATCGCCCCTTTGCAGTTAAATTAGCGCACGCTCTTGCTTTTGAAATGAAATGATTAATCGGAATAAAATCCTAAAAATACGTTCTCGGTGTCAATCGACGCCTAAAATGAACTATTCATCATACCTTGCCCGTGCTAAGAATTGTCGTCGGAACCTTTCCATTTCCCTATCATGAACCCAAAATCGGTCTTTTTTAGATATTTCTGATTAGATAATATATGACGGGAACCCTGTCGTTTATAGACACTAGTTAGACGTACCCACAAACATTTTTTCCATATTTTTTGGATAAGTATTCGCTGCGTCATTTCGAGAACCAGATTTCGACGCGCCTCTTGCTCTTCCTAAGTGGGCGGAGCCTGCGGTCTCTATGTATAGATTTCATACTTTATGCGCAGTTGGTCATTCCCATCATCATATTAGCGATTATATAATATAATAGAGTATACACATATGTTTTTTTGTTTCTTAATGTTACACAAAATCTTGGTCGCTGTTGAGGAAAACAACAAATATAACGATCTTAAACAATGATCCGTTCAATGCAAGATTATTGTAATGGCAATTGTAATCGCCAATATTCTTCTCCCGTATCGCATCATCAATAATTATTATTCTGCCTTTTTCTACATTCTCGCATCATCATTATTCATCTCCTATTTCCCCCCAACGCTTAATTCCCCATTTCTAATCCTACTTTGTATTTCGTTCTTTTCTCCCGTTTTCCCTGTTTGATCAATTCATGGGTTTAATTACCCAGTTTGAGATCCACTCCTTCTCGAGCTTGATTACAGTTACATACCCATGTTTATGGACCGAAATAACCACCCACTGTGATCACAAAATGATCGCCATAGAATTGCGTTATCAATCCATGATTCTGAACCCGCGCAAAAATTAGTTAAATTTTCTCATTCTACGTGGAATACTACATAACGTATACAAAAATCACGGAAATCGTTCATATGTACACGAGACAGTTTAGTGCACTTTGATGCCGGCCTTGATGAGACCGTAACAGAAAACGTGATTGTATGATTGCAGACCCACACCATAAACTATAAACACCTTTTTGTATCTTACTTATCAAATTATAGCTTAATAAATATTAAAAAGTTCATTATTTTTCGATTTATCACAACAATTGAATTTCTCGACATTGCCATTTCGATTTTCGAGAATTTCCTGTAACCCTAATATACAGTAGCGAGCAAAATCTTCACCCTTTTTGGATGCACTAATATTTTATGATTACCAATCGAATCATCTATCCGATGGATGTCTCTCGATAGTGTACGGTAGGTCACTGAGAAATCGATATTTCGGTCAATATCGTATTTTTCTGTAAATGTATGCCAAAAATCGAGAAATAATGTTATCCAAATATAAATAAGCAGGGTCGAAATTGTTCGGACTTTCGAATGCATCTTTTGAATTAATTGAGAATCGATTTTTGAGCTGAGGTAGGTCAATTCAAACTACATTACTTTTTAGTACATTTAGCGCTCTAACATTAATTATAACGAAGAAATCGAGCTCAAATTGATAGGGTAACATACGCTGGTGGTTCCTATTCACATGTACAAGTTTGGTGTTGACCGGCCTCGATATCGCCCAAATCGTCACTTTTGGTATGCTTTCCTTTGAAAAGATCTAAGTTCCGGGCAGATATTGTTCGGAGCCCAGAAAGTGATTTGGAGATTATACAATGCAGGCCGAATGGAGCTGTGAAATTTGGTATATATTGGTCACATTTTCTTATAGATATGATATTTTGAATCTTGTAGTATGTGACAAAAACGGGTCATTTTGGTCGAAATTGGACGAAAATTAACCGTTTTTGACGAATTGTGCAAGATTCAAAGTATCATATTTATATGGAAATGTGACCAATAGAAACCAAATTTCACAGATCTGTTCGGCCATCATTGTAGAGTCTCTATTTCACTTTCTAGGCTCCGAAAAAATCTGCCCGGAACTTAGATCTCGTCAAAGGAAAGCATACCAAAAGTGACGATTTTGGCGATATCAAGGCCTGTAAACTCCAAACGTGTATATTTGAATAGGGATCACCAGCGTACCCTATCAATTTGAGCTCGATTGCTTCTTTAGAATTAAAGATAGAGCGATACATGTACTAAAAAGTAGTGTAGTTTGAATTGATCTACCACAGCTCAAAAATCGATTCTCAATTAATTCATAAGATGCATTCGAAAGTCCGAAAGATTTCGACCCTGCTTATTTATATTTGGATAACATTATTTCTCGATTTTTGGTACACATTTTACCGAAAAAATACGATTTTGAGCGAAATATCGATTTCTCAGTGACCTACCGTACACTATCGCGAGACATCGATCGGATAGATGATTCGATTGGTAATGATAAAATATTAGTGCATCCAAAGTTGTGAAGATTGAATACGATTGAGGGAAGATATTCCTGAAACAAGTTGATAGAGTTTTGCTCGCTACTGTATGATGTGCATACAGTACCTGGATTAATCTAGATTACGTACGGAAGCCGATAAATAACAGTGGAGTTATGGTCGATGACGCTGGGCATCGTACCTAGGGTCGGTTCAGCCGCACACAAAATTGGACAATGGCCTATACCAACATGCTCGCTTCCTGTCGAAAATGTTTCACCAATAAACAGCCAGCGCTCACCAATAAATAGGCGTGGACAAATACGTATGAAAGTAATATCGTTAGAAATCTATTTTGAGATCTTTTGATACAAGTACTCTTCCATGTTTAAAGTGCTTGTCAAAAATGATAGAACCAAGGTTGGAGTTCTGAATCGCGAAGATGACGACGGACAATTTCGAATTATAGATCAAAACCATTCAAGTCCGAGGTTTTCGAACTATCAGTTGACCCCCGTCCGGAAAATATTTTTCGCTACAATTTTGATATGGATTGTTTTTCACGGGGAATTCAATGCAAACTGTTTAACCCTGCTAGAAAACGGCCCCCCATATGGAATAAAAGTTTTCGGTGCAACCTTTTTTGAGAATTATAACAGCCACAACTTTTTCACAGAAGAACTAGCTTCCAATAAACTTCCAATAAGAAAAACGGTTCCAATAGGAATCTCGTCGAGACCTTTCAGAATTACTAAACATGTTAGGGGTAGCCGTTAACGATTTACAGAAACGGACTTCGCCGTTGATGCGTGCCACAGGAAATGAGCGGTCGAAAATCCTAGGGAGAACTTGACAACGGAACCTTATTTTTGATGTACGCGTCATGGATGGAATTGCTGGGTCCTCTCAGATAGTCTCTCATATATGTATATATTAACCTCAACATCTTTCCAAACAATTAGTTGAGCGAATCCACGGCATTGGCCATTAACCAGGTCGAATCCTTTAGGGCAGATGTATGGAACAACATTTATTTAAATTGATTTAATGTAAATAGTATTTAAAGTCACATGGATTGACAGTGGTTGGTACAATATCGGCTCGTAGAGATAATCTGAAATGATTTTTTTCATACATACGATTCTAAATATTTAGATGCCCTCCACCAGAGAAAGTAGCACGTCCATGGCTCGCCAAAAATTAAATAACGCTGAATAATGTCTTGGATAGAAACAAAACTAGTTTCTGGAATCCCTCACTTTTGGGGTTGAAAATCTACTTTCTCAAATTATTTAGAAAATAGACATCAGAAAATGATATAGAAAAAAATAAGACCCAATAACATACAGTAGCGCCGGAAAGTATCCGTACGATTTGAAGTGTTGCTATAACTTTTGTTCTAGATTAGATCTGATTCTGAAATCTTGCACATATGAACCAAATTCGTCGAGGAATACGGTAATCATATTGCGTTTCTGCAAAATGTTTTGATGATTGCATAGTGATGACGCAATCGAATATTTGCTGCAGCCCTTCTGCAATATCTAGGTCGAAAATTCAGATATCGGCTCCTAGTCAAGCTAGAGACTCGTTCATGGCATCAAAATGTTCGCCATCGTGACTCCAGGTGATCCTTTGAATATGAACACAATATATCGAAATGTGCCCTCAGGGCATGCTAAAATCACTTTTTTGCATTTCCATTTTAGGACACCCACAACTTTGTGGGAAATGTAGGTAAAAATCTGGTTTTTCCGTACGAATGTTAAAAATTTATTGAAGAACTGATTTCCAACTTTTTAGAGCGTTTGGTTATCTTTCCTGCCCGCGGCGTTCGTTTTTCGTAGGTATACTGGGGTCGGGAAACACCCTCATTACCCCCACGAGCGATAGAGTCTAGACGTATACAAGGTGTTTCCCGGCACTAGTGTTACCTCCGAAAAACGAACACTTTGAACGAGTCTCTGGCTAGTCTAGAAGTCGAGATCTGAATTTTCGGAACCTGTATTTGCAGCACGCCAATGTGCAACCGCACTGCATTTTCAAAAATTTATTCTCAGTAGGCCTCACTCATATCTCCAATCTCAGAAAGTTTATGCAGCAGGGAAAAAATCTGTGTAAGAATAATGCCGTTTTGAAAAAGTGGAGATCACTATGCAATAGCTGCGCAATCACGTGATGCCATAATACCATGACAGTAATGTCCGATGAATTTGGTACATCATACCTTACTCTCAGTATTATGCAATTCCTTGGCAAAAAGTTGAAATAAATACAAACAGTGCCCGGTGACTTTCCGGCGCGACTGTATACTTCGCGAAAAAATACAATCGGAAACAATTTCATCGAACTTTTGGAACACCCCAATATGTTATTCGGTCATAGTGTTGTCTGTCTCATTTTATGTGGTTCGAATTTCGAAATTCGGTTCGTTTTATTCACGAGAAACCACTCCAGAAAGACAATATTCAAGCTGGTTTTGATAAAATCAGCTTTTCGACCACATAACCTGAAACTTTTCCAAAATCGACCCCAGACATTAAAAACATTGCTGCTGGCGATCAGCACTCGGTACCCCTCTTCAGTAAAATGTATTAAAATTATTGAATTTCTGGGCATATGTGTACCCCCACCAGCTGTTACGTTCTCCGGTAGAGGGTATCTTAACAGTACCCCATCCATCCGAATGATATAACTAATAAGACGAAACTTGTCGACCGAAATGGCAATAACATCCTGAAAAACATCCTAATTAAACGAAAAAATATTATTTCATTATTTCACAAAAAAGTAAACCGTACTGAACGTAAGTATGAATGAGAGTGAGCAAAATTTCTCATCACTCCTTATCTCAATCCGATCTGGTGACAGGTGACACTCTCATTTTTCACGCTTTCTCACTCAGCCAGAACGAGATTGCATGCGAATTCAGGAGAGTTCTAAGCACTCCCTCTAATCTTGCATTGCCTTGTGTGGACACAAACCTGGGGATAATAAAAACGATCAAACGATAGCGCCACAATTTTTTTCAGAACTGAGGATGAGATCATCTTTAAAATTCATTTTTGAGCTTGTGATTTGGTTTCGAATGAAACATGTGTCCCCCTGATCTCGCTTTCGAGGGGGACGTGTCAGAGACGAGTGGGCGGAGTTTGCGGTGTCTAAATATACAATAGAGAATGTGAAATATAGCGGAAAATGTTTTCCTCTCATCCTCGCCTTCCCTTATTACTTTCCCACGTCGATGGTTAACTTTAGTTGCCAAACTTTAATGTCGTATGCATGTGACGCTACATTTTAAATAAAATACAATTGTTGTAAAAGTACAGAATGCCACAGCAGGCATGAAAGCATTGGCTCAAATCGAAGTTAGTATTTCGTTTCACGATATCTCTCATGACTAATTGCTGAGCTTTACATGGTGACAAGAATGAACAATTACACATACTCAATGTGATAAAGTGTTTGCGACAACAACATTTTAAAGGAGGACTCTCGGCAAAGTAGCCACATCGATAGAAGGGTGGTTCCAACCTCCTAAAATCATAGCGCGAGCTAGGAAGTGGACACTTATCGGTACGATCGCTCAGTGGTAGAGCACCCGTCACGTAATCGGAAAGTTGCGGGTTCGATCCCCATCAGTTTTTGACAAAACTTCAAGATATTTGAATTCGCGCACTTCCCTGGCCCATCAAGCGTCCATGGCACTCAGCCAACTAATCATAACTCTGTTGAGAGTAGAGATGTTAATGTAATTTTTTTGGAAACTTTAGTCGTTAAGAGGATCTTGACCATGGTTATGAAAGGGTCCGAAGTTGAACTTTGCCTACAGTCTTCCTCCCATTCCATCCCACCCGGGTTCGATTCCCGGCCGTGACACCGTCTCCGCCCCACCAAGGCGCCCACCCATTGGGGACGGGGAATTGGTAGTCGTGACTAGATCACGCAGGTAAATAGGTCTGGCGAAAAGGTGGGCACTCCAGACTGAATCAGCCCATATTAACACTGGCCTAGCAGTGTTCTCCCGCGAGACCAGTCTCGAAGACGGGATGTACCTTTACCTTTACCTTTACCTTCCTATAAAGAGTTTATTTATATCTTACACTCTTCGGAAGGTAATGGTCCAATCATCCGAAGTTACTAAGAGACCGGCTCGGTAAGATTCCAGGACAGGTCGGACATCATCATCGCCGATCTTGACCAACATTTTTTCTTGGATACCCCGTGGGTCCTCTTCACTAAATCTAGTATTAGACATGCTTTTGAAACTTAGAAATGCCGGGTCATCAACATTTGGAAACTCGAAATTCAGCAAAATTCACAGGTGGGATCTATGTCCGAGGTTAGTGTGGTGTATTAACATACTAACCTAGGCAACAAAAACAAGCTATATTTCGTTCCGAAAATTCGATCGCAAACTGGTTTTTCATTCTTGAAAATTCAGTTTTATTAATCTTTAAAATTTAAATCGAAAAACCGCAAACAAACCTACGGCACATGTTGTAGTGCGGAAAATTCTGCGTCGATTGACCCCTTAGCAAACGAAAAATTTTGGGGCATGTTCTTCGATAATTGGCCCTAAAAAAAGATCAAAAAATAAAATATATCAGAAACCCTTCATATTGGAGCTCATTTTGTAGATCTCGTCGAGCTGATGAATGTTTATGTTAAACATTTTTCATGAAAATGTGATGCAAGCATTTTATGAGCGCAAGAAAAGGGCATTTTCGAGAGACTCTGCTAAAAAATAATAATAAATTATTTTAAAATATTAAATGACGGCATGTAAAGCATTTTGTCGCATGACGGCATGTAAGGCATTTTGTAGATCATGAAATTCTGCGTCGAATAAGCCTTAAAATTGCAAATTTGGTTGGGGCATGTTTTGAGATAATTAACCCCAAAGGTAGATCAAAAATATTTTTGTTTCAGAATTCCTTCTTGATGGTGCTCATTTTGTAGACCTTGATGGTGCTCATTTTGTAGATTTTAAAATAATTTATTATTATTTTTTAGTAGAGTCTCTCGAAAATGCCCTTTTCTAGCGCTCATAAAATGCTTGCACCACATTTTTATGAAAAATGTTTAACATAAACATTGATCAGCTCGACGAGATCTACAAAATGCACACCAATATGAAGGGTTTCTGATAAATTTTATTTTTTTCTCTACAAAATGAGCACCATCAAGAAGAAATTCTGAAACAAAAATATTTTTGATCTACCTTTGGGGTCAATTATCTCAAAACGTGCCCCAACCAAATTTGCAATTTTAAGGCTTATTCGACGCAGAATTTCATGATCTACAAAATGCCTTACATGCCGTCATTTAATATTTTAAAATAATTTATTATTATTTTTTGGTAGAGTCTCTCGAAAATGCCCTTTTCTTGCGCTCATAAAATGCTTGCATCACATTTTCATGAAAAATGTTTAACATAAACATTCATCAGCTCGACGAGATCTAAAAAATATGAAGGGTTTCTGATATATTTTATTTTTTGATCTTTTTTAGGGCCAATTATCGAAGAACAAAATTTTTCGTTCGCTAAGGGGTCAATCGACGCAGAATTTTCCGCACTACAACATGTGCCGTAGTTTTGTTTGCGGTTTTTGGATTTAAATTTTAAAGATTAATAAAACTGAATTTTAAAGCATGAAAAACCAGTTTGCAATCGAATTTTCGGAACGAAATATAGCTTGTTTTTGTTGCCTAGGTTAGTATGTTAATACACCACACTAACCTCGGACCTAGATCCCACCTGTGAATTTTGCTGAATTTCGAGTTTCCAAATGTTGATGACCCGGCATTTCTAAGTTTCAAAAGCATTACCCGTCTAATACTCGATTTAGTGAAGAGGACCCATGGGGGTATCCAAGAGAAAATGTTGGTCAAGATCGGCGATGATGATGTCCGGCCACAACAGGCGAACCCTCGAATCTTACCGAGCCAGTCTCTTAAATCCAAGTATTTGAATGAGCAAATTACTAAAACTAATTCAAAAATTTCGATTCCAAATAAGATTTAAATTACGAATTACAACGTGTACCCACATTGAGTTCACATATTGAGAGTGGGCGCGTTATCACGAATAAACATGAGTGCGTGAAACTGCTTTATATTTGCCGCTCTCAAAGTAAGCATGAATCAGTCATCTTTATCACGCATCAACCCGTGGCAAATAGCACGTTTCATGCCGCACGTTTGATCTCTGATCAAGAAGAGCGGGAAAATGAACGCATTAGCAATATGGTATATGCAGTGTGAAAGCGTCTGCTAAATGCGCTGGTGACTAACGTTCTCGGAGCAGAGTCTACCTGGTACGCCCGAGTTCCTCCTCCTCGGTAACCCACCAATGACGAATTACGATGATACCAGACTAATGGTTCTTCACTTTTCTGTTCCATTACACAGTGATACTGTTCTGTAATAAGGTATGCCGGATTGCTTCGGGGAAGACGATGCTAATTCTACACGATCTCTTACCGGTCAGACTGAGGGAAGAGCGCGCACTTATTATTATTTATCACATCAGTGAGTAGTACTCAGGTGAGGATTGGACCAAATTCGTCATAGGCTGCGCTCCACAAATGGGGGCCAATGGATCTCCTGAGGTCATCGCGCCATCGAATCTTGGGATGGCCTTGAGGGCGCGCACGATTATATGGCGCACTGAGCGAATGATTACTTGCTATACCCTTCATTTCCTTGAAAGCGTTTAGCGTACTCAGGCTCGATTTGGAGACATAAGCCAACCATCACTGATCACGATGACTCGGCTCCTATCGCTATTATCCGCTGAGATGAAGCCATAGATAGGGACCACAAGGGGTATAGTCAAAATGAACCTATGCCACCCTAATTATGCTCAAAATGCCCACAGGGTTCCAAATAAGATCATTCTTTTGGCCGTTTGTCGATATCTCATCTCTGAATCGACTTTGCCCTTTCCCGGATGCGCCTCACCCCTGATAGGTGAGGCGAATGAGGGCTGCACCCGCGCTCTCTCGTAGGCGCGCTGCTCTCTACACACGCCGGGGCAGAAACAGGCGAGAAGAGGGAGGGCGAGGAGGCGGAGTTTCGCGTTTGCCTCTCTCGCTTAATGAGCTCCCCTCAAACTGATCTTTTTTGAAGCACGGGTCAGCGCCTTAACTTTTGAATGCTCTGTTTTGATAGAAAGTTGCCTTAGGCCTTGAGTAACAAATGGCCAAAGGGGGAGCTAAGTGCTCCCATTTTGAGGGATGATTTCGCCTTTTCGCAACCGTGAAATCGTATGCTGACCTACTCAAACACGAACATGGATGTTCCGCCTCAGGTCACTGATAGATAGAGGGGAGATCTAGATGAATCAGTTTAGAGCGATCGATTTGGTTGCGAATGAAGCTCGTGCTCCTTAAATCTTGCTTTAGAGAGGAATAGTGACCGAGCAAAGTGGGCGGAGCTTGCCGTGTCTAGCCATAGAGTAAGCAAATAAACTATAGCTTGAGTGGGAGGAAGCTTCGTTTGTCTTTCCTATTCGAATCAACTAAAAAATCGAAACAAAAATGGAGTCACCATGGTTAAAAGTTGTGTTCCACGTTCTAGGCTCTTGTGTTTTGCCAATTTCAGAGAATCGATTAGTGTCAGAGTTGTTGTATCACTCCAGCACGATCCTGGTTAGCTCGCTGAATTGAGCGATAAATATAATTTCTTCAAAAAATCGTGCAACATCCCACTTACTCCTCTCATCTATTTTCCTGTCATGAATGTCACTCCATTTGGATGTTCCTCGTATCCACGGGGTTGGAATCGTATAGTCGTTGGCAACGCTGGCCCCGAGCAAGAATACGCCCCATAAAAGGCAAGGATTCAGCTATCCTTCAGTCTTCCTTTTCCTCCTTCATAGGGCCTCCTCCCTCTTCAATATCTCATTGTCTTCGCTTGCGACCGCCAACCACGACATATGTCACCACATTCATGATTCCCTTTGCCGTATGGCTTGATGAGGTAGGTGGCATACTTATCGTTTCCTAATTACCAGAGTTCAAGAAACAATTCTAAGAACAGTGCACACTATTGCAGTTCAATCGGTTTAGAGAGTATGCAAAATAGATCGAACGCGTACGATTTGCGAACCCTCTGAACGCAAATACAGGGTGCCGCGATATGCTTCAGAAACGAGTCTTCAAACGTGAAGAGAGACAAGGTCGGCCTGCCAGCAGCAGTTGATGAATACCACTGCAAGATCATGTGTGTGGAAATGGATGAGGTACGGAAACGTGAAATGCTCTACTAATGGACACTTTCAGTGTCTGGCCTACATTTTCACTGACTACGAGTGCTTTCTTCTCGGGAAGAAGTACACCGATTCCCCAACTTGCATTCTCCCATATTACGAATGGGTCAAGAAAACGGCTGATGCAGACTGCCCGGCGAGCGGTCTGTCACATACCTTGAGCGACAGACATGGCCGAGCTTTCCAGATTATTTCGAGCAGCTTACTATAGAGGCTGGATACGTGCCCAACCAAGTCATTGCTAATGCAACTCCTGTAGTCAACGATACGATTTCTCTCGACACATTTTTCGTGTGCAAGGCTAAACAGTTTACAGAGTAAGTTGCATATTATATTTCGAGAATAAAAGCACAGATGGTCGCTTCATTATGTGGCTTATCTTGAATCTCATCAGATAGAGAGTACAAAATTAGTGTACTGCACCCGAATTTCGATCAAAATTCGGCAACAATCAGATATATGTATGCTGATAATTATCTGCATAATTTCAGCTTCACTCTGGTTGACAATTCGCATCTGGTGCGAGGAAATGTGGGCAACACTATCACTTGGAACGGCGCACTGGGATCGTGGGTACTGGTCATGAAACAAAGCCAGATTGCTGAACAGACATGTAAGCATTGATGAATACTATTTTGACCTTATTTATACATATCCTTAATTAGTATTCCATACAGTCAAGAATGTAACTATGTACATCAGAAGTGCGAAATGTTTCTGGTTCGATTACACTCTGTTCTCAGGTGATGCAAACAACACTCAAATGTGTACATTGAAATCGTGCTTTAGACACATCAAGCTGTGGGGGAACGATTCCTCCCTCGACTGAAGTGGACACCTATTACCAGATTGTTGGGCCGGTTCAGGCCTACGGAACGCTCATGCTCGAATCCGAATATACAACTAAGGTAAGTAATTACACAACGTTGAATTATCATGTCAATAATTATTCTAAAAAATGATGAATGGAGAAGGAGTTTGTGCTAAATTAGAATGCACACAATAAGTTGAAATAAAAGCATTAACAATGATTTTCGAAGTGGAAATATTTTTAAATTGCAGTATTGTTGCCGACTATTTCCTCTATAGAATGATCGAAGGCTCCCACAAGACTAGCATTTCGTGCATCGACGGAGCTTTGATATTCCCCACCACAGAAGGAGTATACACAATATCTCAAGCAGTATGCATTAAATGAAAATTGCCTAAATGACACTCATTCAATTTACAACAATATTTACAATCCAGCTTATTCATAATTTTGTATTTCAATCTTGTCTTCTCATAACATAAACTCCATTTTACCCAATTATGTTTTAATTTTTGTATGTGCAATTCGAATATGCTTAAATGTATACAGCCTTCGAAAGCTCACTTCGCTGAAACGAATATTATCATCAGCCAAAATGACTGTGGGCCAAAATGAAGTATGTCAAACTCACTCAGTGCCTTGAATGGCATAAAATATAAGCTAATTATTCATTTCCCACTTCGCGTTGCTACTTGCATATTTAATCACCATTAATCACCCTCATATTTAATCACCATTAATCACCCTCTTTAAAAAACAATAGAGATACCGATTCCGCAACTTTATTTTATGTAAGTAAACAACAATCCGATGAATTTGATGCTAACTACATTTTTACACCTCCCGCATTATTCACTTCATTAATCTAGTCGTGTATTCTTGAGCGATTCCTCAATCATGTCTCCAGGTTCACTCGGGCGCATGCCTCAGCATTGAATGGAGTCACTTGGCCGACAATGATCCCTTCTTCTCCAGTGTTGTTCATGCAGAGCGAGACACAATGCAAAAGACTGAACAGTCAGCGCACAAAAAAAGATATGAAAAACAGCTCCGTAACGGTCTATCTCTCTCGTCCCAGTTCAGTCAGCCAGACATAGTTAGTCGACCATCTCTCTCTTGTAGCTCCCACGAACATTTTGCAGAGAAACATATAGAGCTTCCCCTTTCGGCCTGTCCCTTGCTCCAATTCAGTCAGTCAGCCATAGTCAGACATGATTCCACCTCTAGTGAGTGCGCTCACCCTATTCGTCCTTGCAACAGCAGCTCCAATACACGAATTTGCTGCTGATGATGGTACATTTTTTTTAATTTTCACATTTTAAAGATGGTCACGGTTTATATTACGAACGGCTTAGCAAGGAATTGCTTCTTAACGATATGTTATATTTCAATACTTAAACTGGTTAGAGAGCTCGCAGAAGCAAGCGCATAACTTATTTCATAACTTATTGCCTTCGAGTGAAGCCGGATTGACCGAAAACTAAATGAACACAATGCTTACCTTGTAATTTCAAGTCACTGCTCAGTGGGCTGAGTAATGATGCTATTTGATCTTTCTCAGATCCAGACCTCTCCTTCTACAACCGAGGCATCGATTTCACAGACTACGCAGATCATCAACCGTCCAGTGCGAATGGGAATGATAATTTGTTCGAGATTCGCCCAATGGGCGAGAGTGAGTACCTCAGTTCTAGTGTATGTGTGATTCGAAAGAAGCTTGCGTTTTTGACGATACCAATCATATTCGTGATCATTATTTGCACGAAACTAACGGACTGTAAATTTCGAAATATTTCAGAAAGTTTTGATATTCAGATCACATTTGTTGCTATTTTTGGTGGAAAGATCGCGAAAACAACAACAAAAAATGCGGGCTGCATAAACACTAAATTATAGACGAACCCGACCACATTCGCGATCATCGCGAGCACGTGGATGCAGTGGAGGAGAAGCGAAGGCAGATGAATGGGAAGCATCACGGCGCGGATTTCCTATTTCTCTCTCCAACGAGAGGTGAGCTTTTAGTTAATTTGTAAACAAAAAAAATACTGAGTTAAACTCGGTCACATTACACTATTCCACTATTTTGCTATTTAACTATTTTACTATTCGCTATTTGCGCTATTACGTTCTGACTACGTACTACGTACTGAGTCAAATACTGAATTAACTAGTGGAATCAGGGGGTGTTACGTATTGCACTTATATTGTTACTGGTCTTTTCATAATTATGTTAAAAGTGTGTGCACTCCCTCTCACCGATTAGAGGGGAGATCAAAGGTCTTTCTATCTCCCTTCATTCTGCGTGCTCTAGACAATGATAGTATTCAATGACAATGACGCACTTCCAAGACAATCCCGAAGTATGACTTTCTTCAGGCGGCATCCACAGTCCATCCCACGTGCTTGACCCCTCCTCTCCTGCTGCTAGAGAGTTGCAGGACAAGTACGAATTTCACTTTATTAATTATTAGTTATTATAAAATTAGGCTCTACCGGAATATGTTGGTCCCTCATTTTTTCTTTGGTCCCTCAAATTTTTCGTTGGTCCCAAGTAATTTTTACTTTGGTCCCAAGATTTTCATTGGTCCCAAGATATTTTTTATTTGGTCCCAAAATTTTCGTTGGTCCCTCATTTTTTTCGTTGGCACCAACTATATTACGCCATTCACAAGAGAATCGAGCTAAAATTGTCATTCCTGGGAATGGAGCTGAAATCATGCAATGAGATCTAGCCGGTTTCGAACACCCTGAGGCATGTATAAGTGACTCTCGAAATCTTTTTGTGCATACTTTATTTTGGAGCTCCCTTCGTAGGGTCGGATATCGACATTACCCACTTTGGAGCAGTTTTATTGGATACTGTGTAAGATAGAGCAAAATCGACGTGTGACCCCGACTCATTTTTCGAGCTTTATCTATCTATATCAGCCAATTTCATTAAAACCCATTTTTAAGAGCGGTACACTGTGGGTCAATTTTCTCAAAAATGTAGGTAAAGCAGCAGCTCAAATTTTCACAGTAGATGCAGCTCAGCGAGAGCTTTCCAATGAGAGGTTTGCAAAAAAAACCAGGCGGCTGGTGATAGTTACGACCTGTTAAAGAAGGACTGTCAGCAAAGAAATTTTGACGCTGTCATAACCATGACCGATCTTTGTACAACCATAAGAGATTCTGAAAATTTCAAATGCATATCTCTATTTTGAACCGAGTTATCAATCGTTGGCAGAATGCCAAGGAGGGCTTGAAGGGAAGGGACGTGCGGGAATTCAAATATCTACAAGATTTTTCAAAAACTGGTGGGATTCGAACCAGCAACCTTCCGATTACGCGGCGACAGCTCTACCACTGAGCTATGCGAGTGACTCTTGCCTATCCTCTTAGCTTGCGCTATGATCGTTGGATGATTGTCTAGGTCATGGTTATGAAAGCGTCAAAAATTTAACTTTGCTGACACTCCTTCTTTAACTTCGTCTGGATCGTTTTAACTTTATTTTCAACGGGGATATCGATAGGAAATCGATCACTTTCGGCCGAGCGCTCAGAAAAAGCGATGTGAAATTAATTCGTTTGTTGAAAATAAAGTTCAGACGATACAGACGTACTTAAAAAGGGCGAAACTCTCACCAACCGCCTCGTTTTTTTTCGCAAACCTCTTCTTGGAAAGCTCTCGTTGAGCCGCATCTACTGTGAAAATTTCAGCTGCTGATGTGCCTACACTTTTGAGAAAATTGAACACTGTACCACTCTTAAAAATGGGTTTTAATGAACTTGGTTTGTATAGATCGATAGAGCTCGAAAAATGGGTCGGGATCACTCAGAGGTCAATTTCGTTCTTATACCGTATCCAAGAAAACTGCTCCCAAAGTTGGTGATGCCGATATCCGACCCTACAAAGGGAGCTCTAAAATAAAGTGTGCACAAAAAGATTTCGGGGGTCACTCATACATGCCTCAGGGTGTTCGAAACCGGCTAGAACTCATTGCATGATTTCAGCTCCATTCCGAGGAACAGCAATTATAGCTCGATTCTCTCGTGAATGGCGTGATATAGTTGGGACCAAAGAAAATCTTGGGACCAAAGTAAAAATTACTTGGGACCAACGAAAAATTTGAGGGACCAAAGAAAAATTTGAGAGACCAAAGAAAAAATGAGTGACCAACATATTCCGGTAGAGCCTAAAATTATTATTTTTAAAATGCACTTTTGATGATTGACAAGATGTTCGATATTCAGTTAGATTTTGGAGTGAAAAAGGTGTGATTTTTGTAATTTTGCAGGACTTGGCAGCGTGCCAACTCGCACAACCCGTGGTTCCGCATCGTTTGGCCGCAGGGAACCGGCGAGGGAAAGGAACCGACGAGACTTGGGTGGGCAGTACTTGCCCTTATCGCAAACTGAAAATTACGGTAATGTTCCGCCTATCATGAACTGATTTGATCAGTTCAGATACGACTACAAGAAGGGCGGCTACTCCTGGGGAGGCTACGGTACATTCGGAGCGATCGATATCTGGGAGGAGCAGGAAGACAGTGAGGAAGAAGATGATGTGAGTGTAATGTGTTCATTGTTGTCCGAATATCGGTGAAACCGCTTTCTTCATTTCGAACACTCTCACCGCTCGACTTTTTTAATGCAATCAGATTTCGATAGTGTTCTAGGTCTGTATCCTTCTGCAACTTACTTAGATTCCCTACGAAGTCACCCTAATCCACTAAAGATCTGTAACCACTAAAAAGTGATTGATCAACCAAATCTAATTCAGAATGAGGGCAATGACGATCCGTTCGATGACTCGGAATCGACCAAAGATCGGAGATCATCGATAACATCTCACTCACCCTCATCGATCGTGCCCCCATTGCTTCCACGTATTGATCATATTAGAAGGAATTGGTGAATTGTAAAATTTAAAATGTGTTTGAGTTATTGCTGGTTTATTATCTTAACTGACCCGGGAAGCTATCGGAACTATCGTAAAACGCATGATAATTGCACCAATTCAAGTCTGCCGTGTAGTTTTTTCACATCGTCCGATAAACCACTAAAGAACGCTTGAATTCCATGAACAAACAAATGACTCTCCACGCATTGAGTAGACTATTAACAGCGAAGAAGCCTGCGAACCCGACGGTTAGTAGTCGGATAACTGGAATACATTATTAATCACTGTATATATACATTTAGAGATGATAATTCCGTAGTTCGGATAGTGAAAACACAGTATCCTTATTTGTGCACGCTCTTTACCACTCTGCAAATTTACCGGTCGAGATAGTGTGGAAAGTGAAGAGACGGTGACCCGAATTTCAAACTCTATTCCGAACTCAATTGAAGTGAAAACGATCACAAACCCCAGTCTGGAGCGTCGAACAACCTCGCCTTGAAAAAGGTTCTGAAATTTGTTCGCTCAATAAGGTAAAATGCAATAGGAAATCGCGGACACCTTAGAACATTAGCAATCGGAGAGTTTAGATTGCAGCTTCCCCAGATAGCCAGATCCAGTAGCATAAACAGAAGGAGTTGACAAACCAGCTGTAAATGTTTATATAAACAATTTCATAATAATCAGTTTATAATTACCATAAACACCACTGCTGTAATCTTGCCGACAACTCGTATGATCACGATTTCTCGAACGATGCATTGAGGCGGAGTGAAAGTAATCGTTGCCGCGGTAAGATAAGTGAAAACGACTTGGAGAAGCTGAAATATCACGAGATCTCTTTTTTTTTCCAAAAAATCGATTTTTTTCCAATTTTTACATTATCGATTTTGATTTAAAATTTCCATAATTAACTTACGTATAATGTGTGGACGACTGAATACGCAGAGTCCGATAGCGAGTAGAGCAATGCGCCGTAGAGAAGAGATTCAGTAACAAGAAAGAAAATGAACTTGTGCCAGCCATCCTTAAAATGTTCACCCATATGTCATATTATCCGTATCTATCTATATATATATATATATATATATATACAATGCTGCGTGATAGAACCGGATCTGATAAAATTTAAGACAAAAACAACGTAATGTTTTTTTCTTGATAATGTCTTACCTTCCTTTCTGAATCCACGAGTGGTTCCGCTTCTATGTCCGCCATCCGGAACTGTCGCAAAAAGAAAGGGAACGGGATATATCACGAGTGAAAGTAGTAAGAACAGGGATGTAAACACCTTGAAGGTCACTGGAGTGGAAACGGGAGAGGGAAGGAGAGGAAAGTGATAAAAACAGAACGGATGTTTAGGAGGGAATTGGGCAAACGGAATGTCGACTGTTTTTTAACGGGAATAAACGTATATTTGAATTTCTCGGCACGTGACAGATATTGAAAGTACTTACAAAAGGTTTGACTTAAAAAAAGAAAAATGAAATCTTTACGAGGAGTCTTGTATTGTGGCTTGATATTTGAGCACGATTGGGGTCCTGCAGCTTCTGCAATATGTAAAAACAAGACTGATACTGTATCGTCACTGCCACATCGTTTACGCTTAATTGCATTCTCCCTTTCCCAAATATACCTTCCTATTTCACGTATACGTATTTAATATAACCCCTACTGCCTCGACCCCCCCAAGACAACGAATCACCATGGAGAGACGTACATTATATTAACATCATCAAGGAGCGTTTCCAATTTCCTGTTCATTAATGGATGGAATAAATATTTGTCTTTCGGTTTGTATTTGAGTAGAATGGTTCAGAAAGTGGCGGAGAAGGTGTTAAAACGATGGCGTCAAAATTTAACAATTCACAACGTTTGTCAAATAATGCCCAGAAACTATACCAATAATTCTCCCTAGTCATTTGTGTATCAGCGTTCACATTTATCATTGCTGTTTTGTCACTCTCCAGAAACAAATTTTGTATATTTTGTCTTTGATTTTTTCTAGTAATATCGGAGAGCTACAATGCGTGAATGTTGTTATGCTGGCCGTCCAAGTGGTGTTAGATCTGCATTAGCATACAATATTATATGTGTGAGCAGGTAGTTAGTTAGAGTTAGAGAAACGAAACCATTTTCTCTCTATTCTACACTCTTTCCTCACTAGACCGGTCGGGGGAGTGTGTAGAATGTCGAGACCGTGTTAATGTTTATCGAAAAGTAATATAACTGTATGCATAATATGCATTACCCATGGGTAATTACTCTTTCTCATTTGCGATCTGTTTTGAGTAGATATAGTCTCGATTTGCGATTGCTTTATTACGATTCCCAAATTCTTGATATTTGTTTTTTTGTGATGAATTCAACTGAACTCGACGAAAAGTTGGAATCAGCACTCGTTCGCACTCAACATATTTCTGGTGAGCGGAAGGTGAACATATGTATTCGCAAGATATGTCAATATTGTTAAATGAATGACAAATGGCTAGATTTTATCATAATTTATTGTTTTAGTGGGATGTGTGGAGAACTCGTGATATATTTTAATTAAGATTGCAGGCTTAACGTTTTTACTATTCAATATGGCTACTGTTTTATTAATAATTCTCGATGATGATACTCGCAATAAAAACTATCGCAAGTACCTTTGCTGCTTACAGGTTTTGATAACGGAATATCGAGAAATGATTATAATTTTTTTAGGGATCTTCGATAGCTTTTGACACAATATCCGACTTATACGCTCCAATAATGTTGACGCATCGAGGAATTGCATTTTCGAATTCTTCAATCGCGAAGGCGCTTGGGTTTGGGAAATATTTGGTAAGTAGTGTTTACTTCGTGTAAAAAGGGTCCGCATCCTACACACTTTTCGCTTATCTAACCGGTGAGGTGAGAGAGCACACATCATGAAGAAAAAACGACATAATGAAAAATCAAAAATAACAGTTGCAGGCCGTGGAGTTGGTGTTAATTGGCGAGGTTGCTCTCTCATATTTTGCGTGTGTTTACTATCGCAGATGCGTAAGATTGACCCACGTATTCTAATCGATAAATTTGCACAGGTTGTTTTGGGAGCGGAACGGAGATTCACGTATTGGGGACGGCAGAGGGTTGCATTTCTCACCTTTATCCAGTGTTATATCGTTATTGTCATTGCGGTGATAACCTTCTTCGGCATCAAATCATTTCAAGAATCAGAGGTTCGAAATATTGTTTTTTCTTCGAAATTACGGCGGAGTCATCATTTAACATTCCAATAGATCAAAAATAATATGTTTGTGATAGTGGTGTCCTGCAAAACGGTGGTAAAAAATTGGCCAAACGGTGGTTAGATACCGTTAGATAAATTCAACTCCTAAGTTTTGAAAGCTAAGATGCAGCGCATTGAACATCAATTCATTCAGCAATTTCTGCCTTTCGAATCATATTGGGTTCGAGAGAAGGCTTCGTATGTGTATATGCGCGCGGACGAGAACGAGCTACTCGCCTCATCTGGTATGGAGTTGTACGGGCACTAGGTCGGATGAGAACTGTGACGTTATTCCGCTTTTGAAACATCAAAGGCGGCATGACGTCATAGTGCTCATCCGACCTAGTGCCGGTTGTACGGTTGCGTGTTGTTTACAACCTGGCAATTTTAGAACTCCAACGAAGGTGAAAAAGGTGCTCCAATTGCATCAAAGTGTTAAAAATGAAGAGTTCTAAAATTACCAATTGTAAAGATACCCATCCATGTAGTAGGAATGTATTCGCAAGAAATACCTGTCTTCGTCCGATATGTCTCAAAAGAGATAAAAATGAAAGAAATGTGGTTTTCTTGCAAAGCCATTGATCAATTTCAGATTTTTTTAAAATTTTAAGTTTAAGCAGTTCTTGCTGGTTTTTACGTAATCGTACTTGCTGTGGTTGCAATGATATCACAACTCCTTGTAGAAGTGAAAAGAGGAAACGAATGGTCAAGCTCGTCCACTTTACGGTAAGATTCTTTGGCAGTCTTGGATAGTGACATTCCCATTCTCAATCCTAATCATCACAAAGAGGTTATGTATCCAATATCAGGGAGTGATAGTTAGAAATGAATGTGGTAGAGGAAAAGGAGATGGGAGTGCCAATTATCCAAAAAGTGACGACCTTTCCGAGTGTAAAATAGTGTTATTAAATTATTGAATTTATAATCAGGTATCAACGGCTAGCTGTGCGCTCTCTCATCATACAGGTTTTAATTTGAACGATCCATAATACTGAACCAAATCAGATGATCACCTTCGGATGAACACCAAAATGTAGTACTATTAGGCTTAGAATGCAGTTTTTTCACATAAGATTTTTTGCGAACATACGATTATATTTTGTTTAGCACCCGGAAGGATATCATTAGCTCATTTCACACTACGCTGAAAATTGCTCTATGATGCCTTGGATACGTTTAAAGGCGACATTACTCAATTATCACATCCAACCTAAGAGCCCGTTTGCGTAAGAATCGGACAAATCTCACTGGAAGCTGGCATTGCGAAAAAGTCCCAATTTTCTGAAATTGTTTGTTTTGGGGATTTCAATGGTGCTGAAAATGATGCGCATATTCATTTTGCTCGTAAAGTCCTCGTTGAGGCTAGATGAAGTCACGCCGTTTTCGGTTTTTCTGGAATACAACCTTGTCCGATATCGCTAAAAATATCGAAAAATTGTTTCTAGTACAGTTTTTGATGGTGATCACTCTTGTCCAATTCATTTTTTATGATTTTCAAAAATATATTATTAAAACACAACTAGTACTTTCGCAGAACATATTTTAGTTTACGAAAAGTTGTGTTTTAATAATTTATTTTTGAAAATCATAAAAAAATGAATTGGACAGGAGTGATCACCATCAAAAACTACTAGAAACAATTTTTCGATATTTCGGTAACGCCATAAAACCCGAAAAAGAAGTGACGTTGTCTGGCCTCAACGAGGACTTTACGAGCAAAATGAATATGCGCATCGTTTTCAGCACCATTGAAAACCCCAAAATACATAATTTCAGAAAATTGACATTTTTTCGCAATGCCAACAATTGTCCGATTCTTACGCAAACGGGCTCCTAATGACAATTCTCGATCTCTCTTTTCAGTAGTTCATGTGTAGTTCATTCGGCATCGTAATATCGTTTTGTGATGACTATTTGTTTCCTGTATAATCCTCACTAGTCGTTAATTTAATCCCCACCACGAGCGATACAGATACTTTAATTTTAGGTTAGACCTTTGACAAAATATTTGGCAGGGTGCGGTGCCCAGCATGGTTTACTTCATTCCTGGGTGCTGCAATGCATTTTTGCTATTCGCACCTGCCCTCTTCGATGACGGCGTGAACTTTTACCAATTCGGTGAGCTTTTTTTTAAATATTTTTTAAATGTTTTTATTTGTAAAATAATATGATACTCTGATTGCATCGGGAGTTTATTACAATCTGGGTATCATCTTAGTAGTGGAGGTTCCACTAGTCAGTAGTTGACAATATTGTATTCCGATTTTTTTTAACGGAAACTGTGTGTTTAAAGAATGAGCAATTCTCAAATGATATAATCTAATTCATACTTATCAATATTTACCTAATCATATTCAATTCAAGCCAATGTACTGTCGCCGATTCTCTGGATTATCGTGGGGAAGCACTCCTTCGTTGGCTCTCTGACTATTCTATATTGCGCTCCGTCGTACCGGAAGAAAATCGTAGCGCTTATCTGCTTCCGCAATGCAAGTATTGAGCCTCTACCACTGACCGAGACCTTGAGCAGAAGTCAGAAAGCATCATGATCGACCTTTACCTTTGTGACTTGTTATAATTGTATTTGTGGCTTAATCAATATTGAATTGTATTCGTTGATGGGATTCATTGAAGAGGTTGCCCAGAATTCACGATGACATGTTCGGGAATAAAGTTAATAGATTGTTGTTTACACACAAAATACGCTACAAATTGGCAAATATATTGTAGAAGGAAGTGGAATACAAGAAGATGTGTGTACAATCACTTGATGAATGAATCGGAAATGTAAATTTCACAATAATGATGAAATGTATTCGACGCTAAATACGCCCCATCTAAATGTTACATATATTGTTTAAAACGAAACATACAGAGAATTAATATCATAATGATAAAGCATAATTGATTGAAATGCGATTGCAACCATACATAGTACTCACTATTCTACACGAAAATACTATATTTGTGTTCGTCGGGTCGTCGATAATTATTTCTCGTATTGCAACGCATGCAAAGGGATATTCCTCTGCGAAACAAACGGTGTTTTCAAGTCCACGGTTGGTTTTCATCTTTTCATCGAGAAACGTTACTACTATACCTTCACGTGACTACTATCGTTAAAAATTAAGCGATACTACTAGCTCTTCATTCTACACGCTCTCTCGCAGCGAGCACGTGAGGAATTTCGAACTTATCCGAACGCGCCTTCTTTGTGACTCACACTCAGATGGCTATCGGTGCCTGTGAGTGTCGCTGTCATAACGAAAAGCGTTGTTAGCATCATTGTTTTGCAGGAGGTGCGGATCACAAAAACGAATAACGAATTAATTCGAAATATACGAAATATTATTACGGATATATTGAATACGAACAACACTAGTAATTCAATGAGAAATGTCACACAACAACTGGAGTTCGAGGAGAAACGATACCGTACTCTCTTCATTCTAAACACTCTCTAGGACGGTCGATCGGCGAAATAATACATGCAACGAAGAGAGCATATCATTTCTCGAATTCTACACACATCTTTAATGATCGTGTTATATGTGGACAAGGCATATCAATTCAGTCTCGGCTGTCCGAGTACACACTAAATGATTGTGAAACAATCACGAAGAATTATTCTCGGCGGGGGGGGGGGGGGTGACAAAACGTAAACCGACAAAAAGTTAACTAATAGCAGCTCCCTTGAGATTCAAAGTATGAACTATAGAGTTGTTGTATCATACCCTATACTACACCACATTGATTAGACCATCTAACAAGGTGAACTCGAGATTCACTCAGCGTCTACTTATCCGAAATTTTTGAATTTGTGAGGAAAATCTTGGTTAGATAAACTCGAAGGGCCGTAATCAATCGTTTCCCGATTTCCCGAAAAATATCATCAATTTTTTCATCAGTTGAATCGGTAGCGGTCACATGATTATGGGCACTTGTGATCGGTGCTACATTTCACATAGATAAGAATAGTTATTGTTACAATATTGCAAAATAATTGTCACATTAAAGTACCCCTACACATAAAGATTTTTTTGAATTGGCCCCAATTGCATGAACCGCAATCCCTCGTGCGCCAATCCAAAATTTTGTACTGTAGACCACGGTAAATCGATTACCGTATTATGTAGTACCGCGAATTCATTTTTTAAATTGGCGCGCGAGGGATTGCGGTTCATACACTTGGCGCCAATTTTAAAAATCTTTATGTGCAGGGGTACTCGTAGTACCACAATGAAAATAAAACAAGATCAAAATCGAACTCAATGATATATTATTTGCCTTACAACAATATTTAATTGAAACATACAATAATATTTTTTAAAAAACAATACCTTGAGTGTTAGGAGTAAGACTAGGTAAAAAATAACATAATCAAGTGTTACCCCTACTACTCTACATTCGATCAATTAATTTATCAACAAATCATATTGTTCTTAAATTCCAAGTACAATTTTTTTAAAGTTTCATCTATGTGCACTCATAACACAAAAAAATGACGAAGATAACATGTTATTGTCATTCAAATTTCACTCTACATTCGATCAATTAATTTATCAGCAAATCATATTGTTCTTAAATTCCAAGTACAATTTTTTAAAAGTTTCAATCTATGTGCACTCATAACACAAAAAAGGACGAAGATAACATGTTATTGTCATTCAAATTTCTTAAATT
Source organism: Pristionchus mayeri (assembly GCA_036245805.1). Classification (NCBI taxonomy): domain Eukaryota; kingdom Metazoa; phylum Nematoda; class Chromadorea; order Rhabditida; family Neodiplogasteridae; genus Pristionchus; species Pristionchus mayeri. The sequence goes on along the minus strand of BTRK01000002.1, from coordinate 3,306,066 downwards.
TCGAAATAGGAGAATTTCGATATATTTCTCGGCTCAACCGTCACCTCACATGATGGTATCTTACCGTTATCTCGGGTCGATCCCTGACTACGCCACATGATCTGTGATATCAGTATAAGTGTTAAAATAACGCCTTACAAAAGCTCCGAAGTCATGTGACGCTCTTAGCTACGAAGGGGCGCACAATATGCTGACGACAGATGCAGATGTGCACGCATTCCTTAGGAAATGTACTGTCCCTTATCTTCTATTTTCTATACTCGTCCCAAAGTAAAACTTGAATCAAAATAAAATAGAGAAAGCGTTGATCCCAATGGTGTTCAAGTGGCCTGGCCCATCTTTTCCTTATCTCACGTTCAAATGGATCTGAGCATATGATTTACAATTTCGAAATTAACATCAATCTTGTTTTCACGCCGACCGTCACATGATTTATGTCATTCATGCATTTTTATTGAGCAGTATTTCATTCAATACACAATCGTGCTCTTCTTTCTTTTCGCAAATATTCATGCCAATTGCATATACTTCGACGAATGGTGTCATGCATTGTCATTCAATCCGGTCGAGAAGTTGCTTAGAATGAAAATTAAATCGTACTTTAGTCAGCCATTGAGAAATGGAGGATCCAGAAGAACAGCCGCTTGTTAACGATACTACAGGGTGTTTCAAAATTATTGAGACTCTCGTGTTTTGCATAGCTTAGAACTTTAGAGTGATAGTTGATACATCTAATACGAGTATTCTTACGAAGGACTAGTACCCTCACTACAGTAGAAGTTTCGTACCAATCGGCCTACTAGTGGCATAATTGTATCCCCGAAAAATAATAATAGCGGATTCCGAGATGTCTCATCAATGTGGGACATTAGTGTTTGGCCTGATTTCTTGAATTAAGCAAGGCTACCAATCAAGTAACAACACATTTAGGATATGCATCTCCAGTGCTATTAGGTAGATACAGGACTAGCGGCTCTCTCTTTTATGTGGCTCATGAGAACGTCGGAAAGAGTTGCAATTACTTGTGCATCTGACAGATCTTTCAACCGATTCAAAAGCTCTGCAACACATGTCAGATCATTGATACTTTGGGATAATAATCATCTACTTCAATGCATCACCATCTTAAAATTAGAGACTGTTTGGTAAAGGTTAGACGGAATACGATTGATTCATTCAGTGGAGGCAATTAGCAGGGCCGCGGTTTCAACTTCTTCAGGGTCAAAAATCAGCCGTTCAAAATATGTATAGCCGGCAACCAAATTTTGTAATTATAATATTTAATAATAGTTTATGTTCGTTAGGGACTGGTTGCCTAATCAAGAACCGGTCATCAAATCCTGATTTTTGAATTACTATGAAAGACTTCGATCTGGCGACTTTATTAGTCCTCCCTAAAAATTTACATTCATTCGGTCCATTTCAACTGCAAAATTGTAAAGTACTTGAGTATATGTGACTAACCACCCAACAATGGAATTCGACTTAGGCATGAGAGACAGATAACACATTACAAAGTCGAAAATTTCAAAATCTCGGTGAAAATGGATTATTCAGTGTTTGAGAAATAGGCTTGGTTCTCCGTGCTTTGGAATCTGACACCAACATTAACTATATTATTATGTAGTTCCGTTAATGTAGTGCAACCATTCATAGGTGGAGAGCTGAGTCACGGATAGTTTAAAATCTGTAGCCAAACAAAGTCGAAAAATGCTGCGGCGATCCGATATCCGAAATAGTATGCTTTGAATAACTATAACACAAATAACTAGTGATGCCAGTCAAAATTATTTTTATAATTAATAGCTCTAGTGCTGGTCAACATGATGTAGAAACATGAGGGCCTAGATGTTCGCTTTGAAAGAGAGCTGTTGGAAAATTCGAGTCTCAATAATTTTGAAACACCCTGTATCTTAATCGACGATTCACAGATTGAACCACGCTTCTGTCTACGCTACGTCCCGAATACAGTAAGCGTTTGCATTTTTCGCTCCAGTGAAAGTCATACAAATTCACGGACCATTTCAAAGCGATTAAAATTCGGCTCCACAATGAAATTGCAATGTGGAATTGGAATAATACAGTAGAGGAAAATATGACGCAACAGAATAATAATTTCATCGTATTATATTTGCAGTTGGGAGCTAACATATTCGCTCTAATTCTCGTACCCGAATTTATGCTCAACTTTATGCTGTTCTTCCATTTGTATCCAGAAATAACGATATCATTATGCCATGTGAGTGCAATCGGATTTGAGAAGCATTAAGCGTTCCGAACTTTTTGGATGCTACTAACATCAAACGATACAAAACGAGGAACGTTGCCTTCAATATATCTATTCACGTACTTTATTGCCGATCGAGTCTGAAATATTCGAGGTTGGAACTCAATCATAATATTATCAAAATTGTTCAGGTCTTCATTAGTTGCTTAACCACCTTAGCTGCTTTGGCTGCTGCTGGACTCAATTCCGCTCCCTAGTCGTTCGACGATCGAGAAAAGGCTCTGAATTACGCTGGAGGAAAGGGCGCAGCAGCTGTTTTTCTGGTACGTTTTTTTTTTATATTTACACATGGTATTCACAAATATTGTTTTCTACTATAATATATTTCTTTTTTTTGTTTTTCCATATATTTATATTTACTCAGATCATCAGCGAAATCCCACTACTAATACTTACAATATTGTCAATTTATGGATGTGTTGATATAAATGCTTCATTTTCAGTAACTGTAAGGTAATATTACATATTTGTTATGAAAATCCACTATTTTTATGAAGCCCCAAATTATTCATATATGATTTTAGAAAAAACTCTGCAGCATGATCACATGGCGCATGATGTCAACGGTTGGTTCTAAACTTTTAACGTCGGGAATATATTTCATTGTTGATTTTTTTAAATTTTATATTTTTTTCTAGATGATAGCCTAACAATTCTGATCTACAATAAATGCATTTTAGCCGTACGCAATTGGACCATTGGATTCACAGTATTTTTCGTTCTCAACAATCTTCTTCACTTCTGGATGATGAGAGTGTTTTACGTGGAATACAAGAGATATATTCCACCCCCTGTTACCAACGCATCGTGAACAAATTATATGTTGTTGGTGTGTTTATGTCGAAAAGCATTACAAAATTAGTGATTTTTACGCTAAGAATTTTTCCAAAGATGGAATTACTTCTTAGAATTTTCGTTCTTACCATTTAAATGATTGATACTATCATGCAGGATCATTGTACTTATTGATTGGATCATTTCAATATTTCAAATTGTTTTCATTGGACTGGTACATTCTTTTGCCGCTTTGAGGCGCATGTGATGCTCCTCGTCAAATGTGTGAAGATAACAGCACTTGCCTCTTTGATAATACCACAAGTGTACCACAAGCGCCGAAAGACATGCGACCATGAGTCACGAATAAGGTGTGCCCGATCAAAAAATGATAACATGTCTTTTCGTTATGATAATGTCCATCACAGGGGCCGACAGTCGTCTGATTGTGATTCACAGATATGGAGGGCCAATATAATTCAGAAATTCTTCACGCATTCTCCCTCGCTAGAGCTGCGAGAGAGCACCTAGAATGAAGAGATAGTGCTATCGTTTCTCACCGCCCCTATCGTCGCTTTCCGGGAGATGATTGCGTCAATGTTGGCACTCATGTTTACGAGATTCAGATTTCGATATTTTTTAATTTCGAAATTCTTGCCATCATTGGCTCATAAATACTCGTCTTCCCAATAGTCACTACCCACTCCCCATGACGTTTGGTGGGATGAGTTTTATTTCATAATGCCGCCTTTGATATTTCTTGATATGACCAGACGTCATTATCCTCATCCAACCTAGCTCTCCTCCACGACTCTCGTATGCTCCCTGCAGAATGTGAGAGAGAGGCGTGGCAACGACGCAATCTCGAATAGGAATCGTATCGTAACTAGAGTTCGTAATTCGGGTCACCGTCTCTTCATTTCCCACACTTTCTCGACAAGTTTATCGGCGAGAGAGTGTGGGAAATGAAGATACCATGGATTCACTTCTTGAACTCTAGTGTCATGTGATCATGAGCAGAGAATGAGGTGCGCCCGCTTAGAATGATAACATGTACCGCGTTACTTTACGGAAAAGCGGAATCTGAATTGTTTTTTTTTGTTTCCGGACTTGAGTTTTGATGGATGCAGATATTTTCGAAATTCTGAATTATTCTCCATCAATCCATTCTGAATTTCGAAATTTGACAAGAAAGTCTCCACACATTAATAAGATTGTTGAGCAGGACGAATATTGTGAATCCAATTGTCCAGAGTCTTGTGGCTGAATTTTTTTATGAAAAAAAGACAAAGCAATAATTCTCAAGAAGAATATTCAAAACTCAAAAAAAATTTCAAACTGTCTTAAATTATTAAACCAACCCATGTCATCGTTTGCCATGTGATCTTGCTTGAGAAGTTCTCTAGAATGGTCGAATATAAAAAAGTACAATGCATATTAGTGTGTTGAAATATTTTGAATAACAATAATATAATTTTACCTGATAATTTTTGCAAAAAAATCATCTTGAGCGAAGCATCCCCAAAGTGCGAATATTGTAAGTACAAACATGAATTATATTTTATCTACGCTCTACGGCGCAATGAGAGACGAATAATTAATTATGTGATATGGTACAGTATGACTCTCCTCGCACTGAGGAGGAAGGGCAATATTTGTGGGGGCGGGGGTGCAATAAAAAAAGTGAAGATCTAATCGACTGGTCTCATCTGTCTTCGTCTGGTCTGATAGGAGGGATACCGAGGAGGAGGCACTCGGGCATACCAGGTAGACTCTGCTCCGAGAACCAGTGTCAGAAGATCTCTATGGAGAGGGGCGAGGATGAGGGTAGGTGAAGAGATACGCTAATGGGAAATAGTGGTGGGAGGAAGAGGATATTATTGGAAAATATATTTACTGAAATCAAATTCTAGGGCTCTTAATCTCTTTTTATAAACATGAATACTAGGTGATGACAATACATAAGAGGGACGGGTATTGAAAATTCTAGCAACTCTACGAGAAAAACAGTGGTATCGAGGTGTAGATTTAGTTTTCTCGATGTGGATTCCAAAATTATTGGTCCTTTCTCTGAGGGGAGCAAACAGAAAAAAACTACTTCCTTCGAGTATGGTAACACCGTGCATAATTCTACGGGCCAGGACCAGATAATAAGTGACTCTCCTCTCAAAAAGCGCTTGAAGACCAAGGAAAGACAGACGTTGAGAATAGGAAGGGAGACCAAGAGGATATAATGGAGATGGAAAGCATCGATAGTACAGAATGCGAGTGAATTTCCCTTGGATTTTCTCAAGCTTCTGACCCTGTTTCTTAATGTGAGGGTTCCAGAAGGGGCAAGCGAATTCAATGTGAGGGAGAACATATGTGATGAAGCATTTGATAAGGATAGTGGGATTATTGAGGGTTACATCACGAATCATAATATGCATGACAGTGGTGGCTTTCTGAAAACGATCATCAATACTGGCAGAGTTATTAAGGGTGGGCAGTACTTGGACGCCGAGATCACGTTGTTGGGGGACTTGCTCGAGGATAACATTATTAATGAGATATTGATGAGCAGGAGAAGAACCTATGTGGAGATGGGTGCATTTAGATTCCGAAAGAGATAATTGATTGGATACAGTCCATGATTATATGGCATCTAAGGCATACTGTAATTGGGTAGTGCAAAAGGCTTTATTGTTATTGGAGTAGGAAACATAAATCTTAATATCATCAGCGGACGCTTTTACACGCACATTCGGGAAAGGAGCAAGGACATATGCTATATCAGAAATGTAGAGAGAGAATATAATGGGCCCTAGCACAGAACCTTGAGGAACACCGGACAGAACAGGGAAGGACTTGGATACTGTATTTCCTAGTGGTACGTAGAAATGCCTATCCGTGACGAAATCAGAAATCCAATTAAGAAGGTTACCATCAATACCGTAATGCATGCATTTAGAGAGAAGTTTAGGAAAGGGGACGGTGTCAAAAGCACGAGAAACATCTAGATAGATCACATCGGCTTGCTCTTTACGAGAGTGCGCAAGAGTCCAGTCATTTTCACAATCTATAAGGTTGGTGAGAACAGAGGCACCGGATCGAAAGCCATGTTGGTACTTAGGAATAATATTGAAACGATACAGGTAAGGTGCAAGTTTATGCTTGACAAGGCGCTCCATTGTTTTGGACGCAGGAGACAATATAGAGATTGGGCGATACGAATCAGGTGACTGGGGATTCTTATTATCCCGGAAACAAAAAAAAGCAATTCAGATTCCGCTTTTCCGTAAATTAACGCGGAGCATGTTATCACTTTAAGCGGGCACGCCTCATTCACGGCTCATGATCTAATGCCATTAGAGTTCGAGAAGTGAATCCATGGTCTCTTCATTTCCCACACTCTCTCGCCGTTAAACATGTCGAGAGAGTGTGGGAAATGAAGAGACAGTGACCCGAATTAAGAACTCTACATGACACTCGGGTGATCGGTACTATCAGCGAAAAACGCTTTCAACTTTTACATGAAGCTGCCCTAAAGAAAGTACGATAACAGATCGAGGTGCAGTCATCTCTATTTGAGCCTTCACGGACAGTGCAAGCAGGATTACGATACGATTGCTATTTGAGATTGCGTTGTACCGTTGCAACGACTCTCTCTCTCACATACTGCAGGGAGCATGCAAAAGTCGTGGAGAAGAGCACTAGGTCGGATGAGGATAATGACGTCTGGCCATATCAAGAAATATCAAAGGCGGCATTATGAAATGGATCTCATCCTACAAAGTGCATGAGGAGTGGGTAGTGTCCACTGGGAAGACGAGTATTTATGCGCCAATCATTTGAAGAATTTCGAAATCAAAAATATCGAAATCTGAATCTCGTAAACATGAATGCCAACACTGACGCAATCATCTCCCGGAAAGCGACGATAGGGGCGGTGAGAAACGATAGCCTGTGATGGACATTATCATACAACGAAAAGAGTTCGTATCATCGCCGTTATTCAAGATAAGTGGTGTTTCTAATAACGACAATGACAATTATCGACGTATCTGTTGGAGGGTAGTAATAGTGAAAAAACAACAGGAGCCGCCCCAGGGTCAGCCTAGAACTCGATGCAGAGATGAATTAGAAGAAGTGGCTCCCACTACTGGTATGCAAAGAACCGACCAATATCTATCATCATCTAGCGGCGACGAGTGAAATGATAAATATTGATTGATTGAAAGTTAGGTTGGCTTCATAATAATTGGCTAGCTTCACTTTCTCCCCCATGAGAAAGCAGGAGGAATAAATAGCGTCGTTTTTTAAAAGCCATTCCTAGCATGCAGCTGATCGAATCCTAATGGAGAGTGAAGTTAGAAGTAGAATGAAAAGGAGGGATGAGAACTGCTTACGCACCCGAGAGTGATAAAAAATTTCGAAATACGTAATCGATTGATGATGAAAAATTCAGAATTTCGAAAACATTCGGCTTGTTTAATCTGTCAGAAATGTGCGAGAAAAGTTGCGTAAAAAGTTGCGTAAAAAGTTCGCGAACTTCTGATTCTCTCCATTTCGCATGCTCTCTCTCTTTCTCTAACCAGGTCGTTGAAAAGTTCACGAACTTTTCGACGAACTATGTTCGAAAATCATACTTTTCTTTTGTTTTACTTATTTTTATAAACTATTTTTGCTTTTAACTTATGACTTCTTATAATGACAACCTTCCCTTAGCTGGAATAGCTTCAGAATACAGCGTAGTGAAAGTAAACAGGGTTGGAGTATTTTTTTCGAAAATGGGTCACCACTTTCCCCACCCTGTAATGTCAAGCTATTCCATCAGAGGGAAGGTTGTTCTTATAAGCAGTCATAAGTTGAAAGCAAAAATAATTGATAAAAATAAGTAAAACAAAAGAAAAGTACGAATTTCGAACATAGTTCGTCGAAAAGTTCGTGAACTTTTCAAGGAGCTGCGTGAAAAGTTAGAGAAAGGCGAGAGAGCACGCGTTCTTGAGAGAGGGAAAAGGAAGCAGTGATTGTTTACTTCCTTTTCCCTCTCTCAAGAATGCGTGCTCTCTCGCCTTTCTCTAACTTTTCACGCAGCTCCTTGAAAAGTTCGTTAAAAACCGGCATTAATTCGTTCGAAATTCGTACTTTTCTTTTGTTTTACTTATTTTTATCAATTATTTTTGCTCTTAACTTATGACTGCGTATAAGAACAACCTTCCCTCTGATGGAATAGCTTGACATTACAGGGTGGGGAAAGTGGTGACCCATTTTCGAAAAAAATACTCCAACCGTGTTTACTTTCACTACGCTGTATTCTGAAGCTATTGCAGCTAAGGGAAGGTTGTCATTATAAGAAATCATAAGTTAAAAGCAAAAATAGTTTATAAAAGTAAGTAAAACAAAAGAAAAGTATGATTTTCGAACACAGTTCGTCGAAAAGTTCGTGAACTTTTCATCGACCTGGTTAGAGAAAGAGAGAGAGCATGCGAAATGGAGAGAATCAGAAGTTCGCGAACTTTTTTCGCAACTTTTTCTCGCACATTTCTGACAGATTAAACAGGCCGATTGATTCATTGTTAATTGATTCAACGAAAATACTTGGACTGAATCCAAGACAAAACAGAAAAAAACCAAGACAGTTTTCAGTTTCCCGTAAAGTGACGCCAAACATCAGTTTTTTCTCGGGCGCACCTTATTCGTGACGCATGATCACATGACCATCGACACATGTGATCGGTATTATCATAGCGGTAAGAACTGTCAACGCCACAACTCTTCATGAAGCCGTCTGAAAGTGTTTACGATAACATATGGATGAGCACTTATCTTTATTTGGCCCGTCACCGACATGACAAGCAGGGTCACGATAAAAAGCTGCTATTCGATTTTGCGTTGTAACGACTCCTTCTCATTCACAATCACTCGATGGGAGACGTTGCAACGGCACCCTTGAAGTTACCTCGAGTAGCCAACTCATGTCACGAGGCCCATTATGCATCTCCATCTCTCTAGTTCATTTTCTCCATGAACGTGCATTTATCGCTTTCTTAGCCGCTTCTCGTTTTAGATTAACGATCAGATGACTCCGAATTCAACAGATTTTTTTTCAATTTTTTTTAAATTTCGAAATTATCAATACGAGCAAGCGCTATCAACTCGTGTTATTGTTCTGCACATCATTTTCACCCTTCAGTCATCGTAGCGCCTTGTGATGCCTGACCAAGACGAGGAACGTCTGTTGGATGAACCAGAACCGCTCCCGAAAATCAGTTGCTGCACGACAGTAAGTGAACTTTCCTGTCAATTTTACCAATACTTTTCGTAGTGTTAGTGTGGACATTTCAACAATTGTTAGATATGGGTAACATGAATTTCGAAAACAAGCATGAAAGAACACAAGAAAATACCTGAGCATGTTGCACATATTTGAAGGTTTTCGTCGGGTCGTGGGTACTAATTTGTGGGATTGCGACATTGGTTCTCGGCATCTTCCTCCGTGAAATTAACGGTGTTCTTGCGGTCACGGCATGTTTTACTTTCCATCTGATAACTGTGGATGACTTATTTTTTAGAGAACTCTCACCGGTTTACAGTTTTTGTTACCAAACTGACTTATCCACCTCTTACCAGATACATGAAATAACTATGCACATTTTGAAGGCTATCTGGTCGGTCGTAATCATATTGCCTACTTGCTGCAGCGTTTTCGTTGCATACAAGTGGCCTTCGAAGCAGACGGTCTGGATTCTGAGGATCCTATGCGTTCGTATCCTATTTTTTTTAATCTTTCGAAATTTGAAAGTATGACGCCATTGTGATTTCGCAACGTTTACATACAAATCGAATTTCGATATTCTTTGAAATGCCCATACTGATTTTAAAGAAATAATGATCAGAGCTGGATGCAAAGACATTTCAGTGGATTGACATTCTTATCGCATTTGCCGTTTTCTTCATGGCAATCTATGCAGACATCGAGAGCACCAAAACGACGATTATCGCAAACTTTGTTAGGTAAGAGGGAACTCGGCACTAGGTCGGATGAGAACTATGGCGTCATGCCGCCTGTGAAGACGGCCCGTCATAATAAACCTAGTGACGTGAACTCAAGCATAAATATGGTTTGTTTTGCAGATCCATTTATCGGATCTTCTTCTGGACCGGGAAGGGCCCGATTCCCAAATGGCGTAAGCTTATCAGTCGCATAGTTATTTGTTCGAAAAATGGATCTAGTTATGATTGAAATGTGTAAATTATGGTTCGGTTAAAACATTTGTTTCGCAAAAATATAGAAAACGGAACTAAGAAATATTTGCGCAAATATTGACCCATCCTTGATATCATTGCAGAGATAGCAGATTTTGTCCATGGCATCGTTTTCATGTTCGGAAACGTCGTTCTCATCAAAATCGGAACCAGCCGTTTCGTCTCCATCAATTTCAGAAAACTTTATCATCACTTCGGACAATCCAGGTAACAAATAAATTTCAATTGATTGTTTTGCCTCCGTTAATTTTGCCTTCTTAGCAACCGAGACGAAGTGGCTGCTGGTACTACTGGTATTGACGAGCAAGCCCAGAATTGATAAAGTACGCCGAATTCATGAAAGCTAAACTGTAACACACATATCTAATATCGATAAATAGTTGTGTAAAATGTCTGATGTTTCCTTCACTAACTGATAAACGGTCCTTCAACATATTAATTTCTGCATTAAACTACAAAGATGGATTTCAACAACCGTGTCGAGGGTAATTGATGCTTGCAAAAAAATGGAGAACGATAGTGTTCACCTAATATTGATTCGATACAGTGTTTTTTAATACCATGATTCATATTGTCCATATTCCAGATCAATATGTGAGCAATCGTCTGACTCTCTTCAGTTTGCACGCTCTCTCGTCTCTCTGACCAGCGAGAGAGCGTGGAAACAGAAGAGAGTCAGACCATTGCCCCAATATGTATACTATTAACAGAATGGATGTTGGCTATTGAAGCCCCTGCTCGTCTTTCATTACTGTACCACACCTGAGTTAGGCAAGCACTGCGGACGATTCTCCACAACTTGAGAGCAATATTAAATCCAAAGGCACTGGGTCAGATCCAATTATGAAATTCGTTTTTCTGAAATAATGGTTTCCAAACAACACTTTCAAAAGAAAAACAATAAAATAAGTCCATTACTGAAGGGGCAAAAGTGAAGGAAAATTGCAGAGAGAGAAGGGATGACCTCATTTATTGACATGTGAGCATTGTTTGCTCGCCTCAGATGGTATGCATTTCGAAATTACTGCGGGACCGTTAGTGGGAAAATATGCATCGTCATATCACGTTATAAAAACTTCTGATTTTGGAATAATGCCTGTCCTATACCCTTTACATGATGCTAAATTAAGATCACAAGGGTTGAGTTTTAACATTGCCTTCGCGTGGTACCTACAATCGAAGAACAACGATGAAACGTGTGTGACGCGCATGCAACACACTCGTCCTTCCTTCTTTCCGTGATACATCGCCTTATCACTAATGACTCTCGAAAGAGTCTCCGACATGGCCAATCGCACCTTTTTCCACTCCTTTGTAGTTTCGTATATTATACAATGGATTCAGAATCCACTCCATGACTCATGTGCGCGTGAATAAGGGGTACACAATAGGTCGGGAGAGAATCCTCAAGCTGTTTCATTTTGCCAGTGTGTTTAGTTCTTCGACACTAGCATCGCCTTATCACATCCACTCCCCTCCAAGCGTTTATTCCTTGCTGACCGTCTCATTTATTTATGTTTTTCGAGCGATACAACCTTGCTTGCGAATGTATCCGTCATATTCCACATACTTACTATTCATAAGTTACACGTGCCTGGTGAGAGGACCCAAGCAATGTTGTCCCCCACTTCCCTATTTCGTTGCTTATATCTGTAATCATTTACCCAGCAATTCCCGGCGGACAATGACATCGGCTTATGGCCTCTGCTCGTTTTCGTTCGTGGCATCGTATTTGCTCCGAATTTCAGGCGTTATCACCAAAATTCCCCATGGCCCAATCGTACGAGCCACTCACTAACGAGAATGCAACGGAAGATCGAAGTGGTCGATTACTAATCGATGAGGATGCAGAAGCTTCAGAAGAACAAGAAAATCTGGCAACTGCAATAAATTAACAACTAGTTGAAAATCCTCCCGTACAGAGTCCTCGACAAGCCTTTGATGCGCATATCGAAAAGGGATGCATATTCAGAATCCCATATCAGGTAAGCACATTTTATGAACATTTATTAATCGAGAATACGGGAAATTCTCAACTTTTAGATTGGCGCTCGTGCTTTAGCGACCCTTCAGCTATTGGAAGCACTATTCACAATAGCGCTTGTCTTTGTCGATCCCCACTCAGCGGAGTTGGCTATGTGTGCTGTGAGCTTGATCTTACGTTTCGAAATATCCGTAGATCATATTTTCGGCGTTGACGTCATCGTAATACATTTCAGTCGATGTGGGCTGTCAGATCATTGTTGTGTCCACTCTGCGTACTGGCGAATTATTGGATTCGACACATTTTGTGGACTTCGCTGATTAATTTTTGCAATGTGAGTTTTTTTTCTGTATTTGTTCATTTATTGCATAAAGAGGCCAACAATAATTGAGGGGATACATTTCAGTTTGTAAACGTTGCATTCTCGCTGATTCTCATATTTCTTGCTGCGTTAGGTTGCATTAGCCTCTCCAGTCCAATTCCTACCATCATCAGGTAACGACATTTCCTTCTTCCCTTTCGATGTCGATATTCTAGAAATATTCATGCGATAATTGCAGGACACTACTCGAGCACTCGTTCGGCGGCGTTAGCGTTTCAGGTTCGTTTTTTCAACGATTGTTTGATTTATAAATTGGACTATTATCCACACAATCTGAATCAAACAGTATCTGGATTCTCGATGATCAATCATGATTTACTCACTGCTTTTCAGTTGTGCGAATCCTCGCAATCGTTTCAACTGCGATCTTGATCTTCGGCTACTTTTTCGTCATGAGACGATTCCGACTTTACATGGCAGAATCATACCGATTACTGTTGCTGACAGGGTAAGCGGACTCATAACAGTTGCATTCCTGGCCTCGAGAAACACTGTTCGCAAACAAGTTCGTTTTAACGAACTTTCGAAATTTCTCGAAAGATTGTTTTGGTAAACATGTAGAAATTTGTTTGCAGCCAGTACCAGATCATTGGCATGCGAACCGGAAGCATGGCTTCATTCGTGATTGAAGGACATCATTATCGAATGCGGTTATATTGTCGCGATGAATGTGTTTGAAAATGTTTGAGCACGTGCCATAAATTGCTCTTTTTTCTTGTTCATCGGGTAATTAGGATGTATTATGTGTCGATAAATTATTTTCTACAACGATTACTTTGTCTACAATGACGTATCCATTAGCTTTCCGATGTTTTCGAGATTTAGGAAAGGAATTACAGACTAACCTCACTTATTTGAAAAACAACCGTGTCCGGAATGGTCACTACAACATCAATTACGAGGTAAACAGTGACAGGTTCTCTACATGAGTGGTAAACAGAGAGAGAAAGAGAGACAGAGAGAAATCGAGAGCAAAAACATAGATAAGACGCGATGTGCACGAGAAAAGCGCCTATCGCGATAGATAAATCGATTCTTCATCATTCTCAAGTTGAAAATGCATTTTCGACCGTGCTTGCTCTCATTTTTCCGTTACCATGCATGTTCTGGTGATTATTGAGTCAGAACTCCATCACTAAATGGAAGAATCGGATAGCCAGCCTCTAGTCAACAATGGCGATGTCAGTGCCGAAGACCCGATTGAACCACGCTTCTGCATTGGACGCATCCCGAATACGGTGAGAATTTGCACCCCGCCCTTTCTATCGATTTTCGAATAATAATGCAAAATTCCATTACCACGTGGGTTTTAACCGCTCGTGAACTTTTTATTTAAAAAATTTGTCAAACATTTGCAGATAAACCATGTAATTCCTGCATCTCTGTCGATGCGTCTTTGGCGATGTCGGTTAATGATCGGTATGTTAACATTGAAATGATGGGGTCCCTCTACTTCGATCCCGTTCCTCAGAATCAGCACATATGCTTCGCTAAAAAACATATAATTTCTTCTTGTCTGAGCTCAAATAAGAAGGATTCTACATCCTACAGTTAATCACTAAATACCCAAATAAATAAACATTATTTCGATCCGGGAAATTGATATTTTTCGCATAGGAAAACATAATACCCTGAGATCAGGAGCATATTGCAGGAATCCAGAATAACAATCCAAAATGTCCAAACGGTGTAGCACCAGTGAAACAAGAATAATACGGTAATTCCAATCAAAATCATTCGGAAATCTGCAAAGAATTCGTTGACACTGTTAGAATATGTAATTCGGACAACTGAAATATTTACCGAAATCGTCAATTCCTCCGAACAAGCTTTCAAGTAGTGCCCTGTGTAAGGCAAATGTAAGACTAAGCATTTGAACTTCGTTCTTTGTTTAGCTGTGTTTGAGAACTTATTGTGGATATTGTATATTGAATAGAAATGAGTAGCCAAATACATCAAGTAAATAAGATAAACTTGCTTGATAGTAGCCGCAAAAGGAATGGAGACCCAGAAGCAGCTGATGAATGCGATAAACATAAGAGTGCTCACCAAAAGAGTTTTAAGGGCCTGAATACACACATAATTTGAATCAGATCTTGACGATTTTTTAAATAGGATTTATAAATTTTTTTTTGACGAAACACTTACGTAGCTTTCATCGTTAGAGACATCATGGGCACCTTCTGAATCATCTTGCAAACCAAAGCGAAGACTGCGCAAGCCAGGGACATAGCTGCCCACACACCCTAAACACGACGTATGAAAATCATAGTGGAGTAATAGGGCTACATTAAGTTTGTCATCGTCATAAATTGGATTGTGAATCTAGATGATTCTAATTAAATACGATGATCTAATTCCTCATCGAGTCAAGCACATCGATACTTGGTAAAATGATGAAAATAACGTGCATTCTGAGAAATTATTAGACGCGCACGCTAACCATATGCGTAACCTCAAGCGTTATGCTGATCTCCTTAATGGCAAGCGAACGGATGTCTTAATGATAAATATTTATATTATATATCATATTATATTATATTATATATTATATTATAATATTATTTATATTATAAATATTTATATTATTTATTATTTAAATATTTATCATGATATTTTTCGTATTAGATCGACCAATAATCGCCTCAGAATTCTCACCGCAATAACGACGAAACCAGCAGAGTCGTGATACACGACTATCAGCGAGATGACAAAGGCGACCTCGAGTAGGTAGAGAACCGCAATAATAACGGAGATAATCTGAACGATTTTGGACCCCATCCAACTTGTTAGTTGCATACAGCATGGGATATCCCGCAGCAGCAGGTGCCTCCGGCGACCAACGCATCGAACAGCTCTCTGTTGCGAAATGTTTCAATATACAACTACAATTTGATTTGTGTATTGCCGTAGCCTAATGACGGACCGTCATTGGACTACGCGAGCACGCGATAGAGAAGACTGGCGGACTTGTGATCCACGCGGCACCGGCCGTTGAATATGGATCTTCTAAGTATCTAACTAAGTAATCATTGTGTTACCGAGGCGTCTGCCTTGGTGGAGGTGCTTTGGGTTGTGAAGGGTCATCCTCTTGAGATTCGTTGAGCACCGCAGCTGGCTGCAGCTCCTCCGTTATTGGTAGATCGTTGTGGTCCTCCTGGTCATCGTTCGTCAGTGACTCGTACGGATGTGACATCGGTGCTGGCAATTGTGTAGTACTGTTGTCTTCGCAAGAATTATATCTACTCATACTGCGTGCTCTCTCACTTGTCTGAAAAGTGAATGCTGAATGGTGCAGAATGACGAGAAAAATATTCTTACGAAACCATCGAAATGCTGATAAGCTTTCAAACGAAAACTGTATTAACGAGTGATTAATACAAGTGGTGTTTACTTAGGGAGGACAGAGATTACATGAATCATAAGGTATTAAGGTTAAGTTTGAGGTAAAATTCCAAGGGTCAGGTGAAAACATGAAAAAGTGGTGGAGGGACGCGAGGCAATGTAGTGATAAGACATTGTTTGTCAGAGAGCATATGACTAGAATTTCAAAATTGCTTGTTATTTTCGTATATTTCAGAAAACAACAAAAAAATCGGAAAACAAAACGTGTCAATGACTGAAGGGCCACAAGTGATGGAAAATTGCAGAGAGAGAGGGGATGATTCCATTTATTGACATTTGAACATTGTTTTCTCGCCTAAGATGATATGCATTTCGAAATTACTGCGGGTCGTTAGTGGGGAAATATACATAGTCCTATCACATGATAAAGAAATCTGATTTGGAATAACCAATACCCTATAATTTGCGCTAAAAATAAGATTCCAAAGGGTTGTGTTTTACACTACTTTCGCATGTTGGCCACAATCGAAGAATAACGATGAAACGTGTGTTGCACATGCAACACACTCGTCCTCCCTTCTTTCCGTGATACATCGCCTTATCGCTAATATCTCTCGAAAGAGTCTCTGGCATGGCCAATCGCACCTTTTTGCGTAGTTTCGTATATTATACCCACTCCATGACTCATGAGCGCGTGAATATTTGGTACACAATCGGTGCGAGAGAATCTTTTTTTGTTAATTTATTTTTCACTAGCTTCGCGTTATCACTTCCACTCAACGCCATGCGTTTCTTCCTTGCTAACCGTCTCAATTGTATTTTTGAAAATCGAGTGATGTCACGTGTTGTTCTCCAAGGTAATTTGCCGCATTTCTCCATACATACGATTCTCAAGTAATACATTCCTTCTGAGAGGGCCTTAACAATGTTGTCCCTCTCTTTCCCATTTCGTTGCTTCTATCTGTAATCATTCACCCAGCAATTCCCGTCGGAAAATGCCATCGGCGTATCGCCTCTGCTCGATTTCGTTCGTGGCGTCGTATTTGCTCCGAATTTCAGGCGTTATCACCAAAATTCCCAATGGCCCAATCGTACGAACCGCTCACTAACGAGAATTCAACGGAAGATCGATTGTTGCCTGGAGAAGATGCTGAACCGACAATACCACAAGGCGATTTGGCTGCAGAAGATCAACGAATAGTTGAGAATGCCCCCATACAGAGTCCTCGGCAAGCTTTCGATGCATTTATCGAGAAGGGATGCGTATGGGGAATCGCATATAGGGTAAGCACATTTTATGAAAATGTATAAATCGAAAAAACGGGAAATTTTCAACTTTCAGATTGGCGCGCGTGTCTTAGCGGCGCTTCAGCTAGTGGAAGCTCTAATAGCAATAGCGCTGATCTTTGTCGATCCCCACTCACCAGAGTTGGCCATGTGTGCTGTAAGTTGAGTGAAACATACATTTTGAAATTCGTGTCCTGAATTGATTTTTCCTCCCGCTTTTACATCATCTTACTCTATATTCCAGTCGATGTGGGCCGTAATATCGTTAATCTGCTCAGTGTGTACGCTAACTAATTATTGGATCCGACACATATTGTGGACTTCATTGATTAATTTTTGCAGTGTACGTTCATGTCTTTTTTAAACAATTGACTGGAATATTACAGTTTGTGAATGTTGCATTCTCGCTGATTCTGATACTTCTCGCTGCGTTGGGATGCATCAGTCTTTCCAGTCCATATCCTACCATCATCAGGTAAAGCCATTTCCTACTTGCCTTTCCATGTCGATTGTTTAAGAAATATTCATGCGATAATTTCAGGACATTGCTCGAGCACTCGTTCGGCGGCGTTGGAGATTCGGGTATATTTCAATTGATTGATGGTAGTGACTGATTGCAATCTATTGATCATAACAGTCGCTCTTCCTTAAATGTGCTATTTTTAGTTGTGCGAATTCTCACAATTCTTTCAACTGCGATCTTGATTTTCGGCTACTTTTTCGTCATGCGACGATTCCGACTTTACATGGCAGAATCATACCGATTACTGTTGCTGACAGGGTAAGAAATTCTCAAATTAATATTGGCACCTCTTCGATATTTGACCCTCCCTCGCCTTCCCCTCTAATTTCTAGGTATTTCTCCTTGATTTTCGGCCACACAGCCCTATTCTATGGGGAGGAAATGAGAAATGATAAAGGAGGGGGGGGGGGGTGGACCAAACATCGAAAAAGTGCAACAATACCACAGAAACATATTTTGAAATAATTATGTCCAGAAAAATAATTGAAAATTGTTTCAGCCATTACCAGATCATTGGCATGCGACAGGGAAGCATGGCTTCATTTGTGATCGAAGGACACCATTATCGAATGCGGTTTTACTATCGCGATGAATGTGCTTGAACATGTTTGAAAAAAATAGCTTTTGTATTTCCTTGTTCATCGGGTATTCATTTTGTGATGCGTCAATAAATTGTTTTCTACAACTATTACATTTTCTGCAATGACGTATCCATTAGCTTTCCGATTTTTCGAGATTTAGGTAATGAAGTACAGAGAGACTCTCACGAGAACTGACTAACCTCGCTTCTTTGAAAAACAACCGTGTTAGGAGTGGTCAATACATCATCAATTAAGATGTAAACAGTGACAGGCTCTCTAGATGAGTGGTAAACAGAGAGAGATGGAGAGAAAGAGAGAAAACGAAAGAAAAGGAGAGATAAGACGCGATGAGTACGAGAAAAGCGCCTATCGCGGTTTTTAAATCGATTCTTCTTCATTCTCAAGTTGAAAATACACATTTTCTACCGTGCCTGCTCTCATTTTTTTGTTACTTCGCATGCTCTCGTGATTGTTAAGCCAGAAGCCCATCACTAAATGGAGGCTCCGGATGTCCAGCCTCTTGTCAATAATGACGATCTCAGTACCGAAGACCCGATCGAACCACGGTTGTGTATTGGACGCATCCCGAATACGGTGAGAGTTTGCACCCCGCCCCTTTCTATCGATGTTCGAATGATATCATACTTTAATTTCACTACAACGTCCGATGTATATATATATATATATCTTTATCGCAACAAGTTAATGCGCGAATACATAAAAACCAGTAGCTAGGAACTGGCATGCACAATTTAAAATGACGGTGTGGCAGGTGGTGGTTTAGTAGCCACCGCGATTCGACGACCCGAACGGAGTCAACTTAGAATGTTGTTTTTGATGTTTTTGAATGTATTTGCACCCAATAGCGGCCAATTAGAGCTTTGGAAGTATTGCTGTCAGGGACCGATTTCTGGGTTACCGTACAAAAAGTGAGCCCACTTTTTTTTCCCCATCTCGATTTGCCTGCTTTTTGGGCACATGATAGCTCATCATAGGGTCAATCAAAAAAGCACCCGATCTCAAGACGTTTTCCGATTTTTTGAGAACAGCCATTTTTAGTGAACCCAACCACCCCGAACCAAGACGAGCACAACGAATGACATCGTCAACATAAAAGTTATAGAGCACAAAGAACGACCTTCTATCTTATTTTTAAACGGATTTATGATCATTTAAGTGAGCGCGATTTGGATGTCGAAAAGTGATAATGCCAAGTTTGACCTTCTGAATCTCGACGATGACGACAGATATCAAAATTCTGACGACGCAGTTTGAAAGAACATCATCCAAAACACTTTTCACGAAAATTTTAGCCAGATTGAACTAATTTGAAATTCTCCGCCGCTAGCCGCCCTAAAATGCTCGATTCTCTCGCGATTCCTCTCATATAGAGACAGTTAAAACAAGTATGAAACGGGTAATTTAGGGGAAAGACGCTTGATGAATAATTTGGAAGAGAGGGCAAGGGTTCCTTGAGGTAAGGAATTAATAGTGAAATAGGTGCGATGGGAGATAAAGTGTTTAGATAAATTATCGGAAGCTCTAAAACGTGGGAATAATTTACGAGACGAACCTCGAGTGCGAGATGCTCTGAAATCAAACAATAAAGATGGGGAAAGAGTTGACTGTGGGCAAAATAAAGAATGAACAAATTTGAAGGATTATAAATTTCGACGGTGGTCGAGAAGTTCCAAATTGAAATAGAATAAGAGAAATAGAATAAGAGATAAAGGGAATTTTACAGCGAAAATGTAATTTACGAATGAATATGTATTGAACTTTTTCAAGTAGTTTTTAGCGGATTTAATAGCAATGAACATGAAGTTGACACGCTTAGACGCCTTTTTGACTATATCAGCAATATGGGGACGAAAGGAAAAATTTCCGGAGATAAGCACTCCAAGATCTTTAGCAATATCAGTGGATGAAATAATAGACGTATTGAACGAGTAAGCTATTCTGGGATTGGATTTACCTACATGGAGAATATGGGATTTATCTGGGTTGACAGACATTTGCCATGCCATACACCAGTCATAGAGTAAATCAAGATATGATTGTAAGGGAGAATGGGAAGGAGGTGATTTACGATTACATGAAAATACTAGCTTAAGGTCATCTGCGAAGAGATAGGAATCAACAGAACATGAATCGACAATGTCATTAATGTAAATTAGAAATAGCAATGGACCAAGCACACTCCCCTGGGGAACCCCAGACCGCTCGTGAACATTTTATTTCAAAACATTGTCGAACATTTTCAGGTGGCAACCAGGATTTTCGCACTGGTTCTCGTTCTGGAAAGTATTATCTACGCTTGGCTAACAGCTCACTGCACTCCTTCAAGTGCCACAATAACCGCATGCCTTGTAAGTAGTCACAATTACAAACACTTTTTTTTGGATATTTTATCGTTCACAAGCTCATCAACGGCAGTACGTTGGATGATAACTATGACATCATACCGAATATGATCTGTCAAAAGCGGCATGAATGTCCTTCATAGTTCTTATCCGACCTAGTGTCATCATCAACGCCATACAGTTCCTGACTTGCCTCTTCAACTTCTCCGCCGCAATCGCTCCTGCGAAGTGCAATCCGCCACCCGAGATTCGCGACGATAGAGACAATGCTGATGAATATGCGGGACGAAATGCGGCCGCATTGTCTCTTCTGGTACGATCGTAGTGCTTAATTTTGCAGAAAATATGTATATATTTCGAATTGTTCTAATGGAAATATATGCAATAACAATTACAAAAGTTCAGATATTCAGTGAAATTCCTCTATTAATACTTACAATATTCGCAATTTTCGGATGTTTCGCATTAAGTTCTCCATTTCCAGAAGCAGTGAGGTAACTTGTCTTTCGTTTTTACTTCAGAGATTGAATGACATCTGCTTGAATTGGTTACTTTATTGCTCTAAATTTGCTTTAGGGCCAGTCTCAAGCACGATGGCCTAGCGGCTGATGACAGGGGTCAGTATCATACTTTTTACTAATACGACAGTTTTATTCTCGAAAATTCTTATTATGATACATCTAGATGATATCTGGTTGATAAATGCGAATGGGCGAATAATATAAAATTATTATAATGCATTGCAGTCGTGAGATATTGGACAATTGGATTTGCAGTATTCTTCACAATCAACAATGTTCTAAAATGGTTTATGTTGAGAATATTTTACGTCGAATTCAAGCGATATATGCCACGTCCTGTGACCAATGCATTGTGATTCGTGATAAATCAGCAATTATCATCGATCTTGTAAATAGTTTGAGAGCTGAACTATGAAAGTCGGGATAAAGTCAGATACGTCACCCGAATGATTTCCATGGACCGAAGAAGTTGCAGTTTGTCATTAGTTTTTTTTCTTTTTTTGATGTGGGGAATACATGAATATGACTCTCGGTTTTGGAACATAATTTGATCATCAAGATTTATTCGTTATGTGGCCAATACACGAGACATGGAACGGCTCGGGCTGAATGAAGGGACACTGGCGCATTATCTTCCCTCAGGCGAATCTATCCGCCAGTTGCTGCACCTTCGACACGTCTCCTCCGATCTTCTGCACGGCGATTGCAGATAGACGAGCGAGCGAGGGCACTCTGCAACTTAGAATTAAAGTTAGTATTTTAATTTTAATTTAATTTTTAATTTTCATTTGATAAAATTTAAGATGCAACTTAGAGTTCCAAAATATATAATCGTCATAATTGCACACGCCGGCGACGACCCCCTCCCATGAACCCCTATTCGTGAGTGTGAAGAGCGCCACTGCGTTGATGGGCACTCTCCACACGGATGTAAGGTCTGAAAACACCTCGCCGCCAGTGTTGGGCACGTATGATAATCGTATCTCCATTCTACGCACTCTCGTCGATTTATAAGTGTATCTTAAAGGGATCGCGATATCGTATCTCGAAATAAAGTATGCGCACTAAACCAGTTATGCATTGCAAGAGTGTGAAAATTAAGAGAAAATACCCAATATTCCCACCTCATAGGATGTCTGATAGAGTTCGTAATTCGGGTCGCCGTATCTTCATTTCCCACACTCTCTCGACCGGTTGAGCGACGAGAGAGTGTATAGAATGAATATACGGTGGTTTCTCACCTCAGAGGATGTCCGATGAGCCGAATGCGTTGCATGGTCTCTCCCTCCTTCGCATCCCCACCAATGACGCGAATGCTCCCGACTTCATTCACCTGGAGTAATGTTCTGACTCTCTTCAGCTTGCACGCTCTCTCGCCGGGCGTGCAAACTGGAGAGACTCAGACCATTGCTCTTCACCTGGCATCCATTATGGATTAGATTTCGAGAAACGATACCTCGGAAACATTTTTTTGCCCGCACTCTCTAGTAGAGGTCGCAATTCGGATCGCTGTATCTTCATTTTCCACTCTCTCTCAATCGGTTAAAGTCGTGTGTAAAATGAAGAGACCGTGGTTTCATTTCTCCAACTGTACTCTCAAGAGTTTATTGAAGGCATCGTTTCTCGAACTCTATTAGAGATGGCTTCTTAAGAAATGTCTTTGAATTTTGATTGCTTTCTCATGCGCAGACCTACTACGCTTAACGAACCGATCAATTTTCAACCATCGATATTATATTTCTCAAAATCAACGCTGAAAATACCATTGGCGAAGCAATAATTACCTCATCGAAGAGAAGGATAGGAGAAGGATATTTCTAAATGTGCTAATTAGCTTATTCCCTAAATTTCAGCATTATGGGCACATTCTCCTCTATGCTATTTCTTTGCAAAGAAAAATCTAGATGAAAAAATGGCAATGTCCCATAAGCATCACAGCTGCAGTTTGCATGAATTGACTCAACTATAATGAAAGAAGTTTTCTAAATGTTCTAATTAGCTTATTCCCTAAATTTCAGCATTATGTGCACATTCTCCTCTATGTTATTTCATTGCAAAGAAAAATATGGATGAAAAAATGGCAATGTCCCGTAAGCATCACAGCTGTAGTTTGCATGAATTGACTCAACTAAAACTATAGAAGTTTTCTAAATGTGCTAATTAGCTTATTCCCTAAATTTCAGCATTATGGGCACATTCTCCTCTATGCTATTTCTTTGCAAAGAAAAATCTAGATGAAAAAATGGCAATGTCCCATAAGCATCACAGCTGTAGTTTGCATGAATTGACTCAACTAAAACTATAGAAGTTTTCTAAATGTTCTAATTAGCTTATTCCCTACATTTCAGCATTATGGGCACATTCTCCTCTATGTTATTTCATTGCAAAGAAAAATCTAGATGAAAAAATGGCAATGTCACATAAGCATCACAGCTGTAGTTTGCATGAATTGACTCAACTAAAACTATAGGTTTTCTAAATGTGCTAATTAGCTTATTCCCTAAATTTCAGCATTATGGGCACATTCTCCTCTATGTTATTTCATTGCAAAGAAAAATCTAGATGAAAAAATGGCAATGTCACATAAGCATCACAGCTGTAGTTTGCATGAATTGACTCAACTATAATGAAAGAAGTTTTCTAAATGTTCTAATTAGCTTATTCCCTACATTTCAGCATTATGGGCACATTCTCCTCTATGTTATTTCATTGCAAAGAAAAATCTAGATGAAAAAATGGCAATGTCCCATAAGCATCACAGCTGTAGTTTGCATGAATTGACTCAACTAAAACTATAGAAGTTTTCTAAATGTGCTAATTAGCTTATTCCCTAAATTTCAACATTATGGGCACATTCTCCTCTATGTTACTTCATTGCAAAGAAAAATCTAGATTAAAAAATGGCAATGTTCCATAAGCATCACAGCTGTAGTTTGCATGAATTGACTCAACTATAATAAAACTATAGGTTTTCTAAATGTTCTAATTAGCTTATTCCCTAAATTTCAGCATTATGGGCACATTCTCCTCTATGTTATTTCATTGCAAAGAAAAATCTAGATGAAAAAATGGCAATGTCCCATAAGCATCACAGCTGTAGTTTGCATGAATTGACTCAACTATAATAAAACTATAGAAGTTTTCTAAATGTTCTACTTAGCTTATTCCCCAAATTTCAGCATTATGGGCACATTCTCCTCTATGTTATTTCATTGCAAAGAAAAATATAGATGAAAAAATGGCAATGTCCCATAAGCATCACAGCTGCAGTTTGCATGAATTGACTCAACTATAATGAAAGAAGTTTTCTAAATGTTCTAATTAGCTTATTCCCTAAATTTCAGCATTATGGGCACATTCTCCTCTATGTTATTTCATTGCAAAGAAAAATCTAGATGAAAAAATGGCAATGTCCCATAAGCATCACAGCTGCAGTTTGCATGAATTGACTCAACTATAATGATATAAGTTTTCTAAATGTGCTAATTAGCTTATTCCCTAAATTTCAGCATTATGGGCACATTCTCCTCTATGTTATTTCATTGCAAAGAAAAATCTAGATGAAAAAATGGCAATGTCCCATAAGCATCACAGCTGCAGTTTGCATGAATTGACTCAACTATAATGATATAAGTTTTCTAAATGTGCTAATTAGCTTATTCCCTAAATTTCAGCATTATGGGCACATTCTCCTCTATGTTATTTCATTGCAAAGAAAAATCTAGATGAAAAAATGGCAATGTCCCATAAGCATCACAGCTGTAGTTTGCATGAATTGACTCAACTAAAACTATAGAAGTTTTCTAAATGTGCTAATTAGCTTATTCCCTAAATTTCAGCATTATGGGCACATTCTCCTCTATGTTATTTCATTGCAAAGAAAAATCTAGATGAAAAAATGGCATGTCCCATAAGCATTACAGCTGCAGTTTGCATGAATTGACTCAACTATAATGAAAGAAGTTTTCTAAATGTTCTAATTAGCTTATTCCCTAAATTTCAGCATTATGGGCACATTCTCCTCTATGTTATTTCATTGCAAAGAAAAATCTAGATGAAAAAATGGCAATGTCCCATAAGCATCACAGCTGCAGTTTGCATGAATTGACTCAACTATAATGAAAGAAGTTTTCTAAATGTTCTAATTAGCTTATTCCCTAAATTTCAGCATTATGGGCACATTCTCCTCTATGTTATTTCATTGCAAAGAAAAATCTAGATGAAAAAATGGCAATGTCCCATAAGCATCACAGCTGCAGTTTGCATGAATTGACTCAACTATAATGATATAAGTTTTCTAAATGTGCTAATTAGCTTATTCCCTAAATTTCAGCATTATGGGCACATTCTCCTCTATGTTATTTCATTGCAAAGAAAAATCTAGATGAAAAAATGGCAATGTCCCATAAGCATCACAGCTGTAGTTTGCATGAATTGACTCAACTAAAACTATAGAAGTTTTCTAAATGTGCTAATTAGCTTATTCCCTAAATTTCAGCATTATGGGCACATTCTCCTCTATGTTATTTCATTGCAAAGAAAAATCTAGATGAAAAAATGGCATGTCCCATAAGCATTACAGCTGCAGTTTGCATGAATTGACTCAACTATAATGAAAGAAGTTTTCTAAATGTTCTAATTAGCTTATTCCCTAAATTTCAGCATTATGGGCACATTCTCCTCTATGTTATTTCATTGCAAAGAAAAATCTAGATGAAAAAATGGCAATGTCCCATAAGCATCACAGCTGCAGTTTGCATGAATTGACTCAACTATAATGAAAGAAGTTTTCTAAATGTTCTAATTAGCTTATTCCCTAAATTTCAGCATTATGGGCACATTCTCCTCTATGTTATTTCATTGCAAAGAAAAATCTAGATGAAAAAATGGCAATGTCCCATAAGCATCACAGCTGCAGTTTGCATGAATTGACTCAACTAAAACTATAGAAGTTTTCTAAATGTGCTAATTAGCTTATTCCCTAAATTTCAGCATTATGGGCACATTCTCCTCTATGTTATTTCATTGCAAAGAAAAATCTAGATGAAAAAATGGCAATGTCCCATAAGCATCACAGCTGCAGTTTGCATGAATTGACTCAACTATAATGATATAAGTTTTCTAAATGTGCTAATTAGCTTATTCCCTAAATTTCAGCATTATGGGCACATTCTCCTCTATGTTATTTCATTGCAAAGAAAAATCTAGATGAAAAAATGGCAATGTCCCATAAGCATCACAGCTGCAGTTTGCATGAATTGACTCAACTATAATGATATAAGTTTTCTAAATGTGCTAATTAGCTTATTCCCTAAATTTCAGCATTATGGGCACATTCTCCTCTATGTTATTTCATTGCAAAGAAAAATCTAGATGAAAAAATGGCAATGTCCCATAA
This sequence comes from Pristionchus mayeri, assembly GCA_036245805.1. Classification (NCBI taxonomy): domain Eukaryota; kingdom Metazoa; phylum Nematoda; class Chromadorea; order Rhabditida; family Neodiplogasteridae; genus Pristionchus; species Pristionchus mayeri. Next base: position 3,279,373 of record BTRK01000002.1, on the reverse strand, counting down.
GCATCACAGCTGTAGTTTGCATGAATTGACTCAACTAAAACTATAGAAGTTTTCTAAATGTGCTAATTAGCTTATTCCCTAAATTTCAGCATTATGGGCACATTCTCCTCTATGTTATTTCATTGCAAAGAAAAATCTAGATGAAAAAATGGCATGTCCCATAAGCATTACAGCTGCAGTTTGCATGAATTGACTCAACTATAATGAAAGAAGTTTTCTAAATGTTCTAATTAGCTTATTCCCTAAATTTCAGCATTATGGGCACATTCTCCTCTATGTTATTTCATTGCAAAGAAAAATCTAGATGAAAAAATGGCAATGTCCCATAAGCATCACAGCTGCAGTTTGCATGAATTGACTCAACTATAATGATATAAGTTTTCTAAATGTGCTAATTAGCTTATTCCCTAAATTTCAGCATTATGGGCACATTCTCCTCTATGTTATTTCATTGCAAAGAAAAATCTAGATGAAAAAATGGCAATGTCCCATAAGCATCACAGCTGCAGTTTGCATGAATTGACTCAACTATAATGATATAAGTTTTCTAAATGTGCTAATTAGCTTATTCCCTAAATTTCAGCATTATGGGCACATTCTCCTCTATGTTATTTCATTGCAAAGAAAAATCTAGATGAAAAAATGGCAATGTCCCATAAGCATCACAGCTGTAGTTTGCATGAATTGACTCAACTAAAACTATAGAAGTTTTCTAAATGTGCTAATTAGCTTATTCCCTAAATTTCAGCATTATGGGCACATTCTCCTCTATGTTATTTCATTGCAAAGAAAAATCTAGATGAAAAAATGGCATGTCCCATAAGCATTACAGCTGCAGTTTGCATGAATTGACTCAACTATAATGAAAGAAGTTTTCTAAATGTTCTAATTAGCTTATTCCCTAAATTTCAGCATTATGGGCACATTCTCCTCTATGTTATTTCATTGCAAAGAAAAATCTAGATGAAAAAATGGCAATGTCCCATAAGCATCACAGCTGCAGTTTGCATGAATTGACTCAACTATAATGAAAGAAGTTTTCTAAATGTTCTAATTAGCTTATTCCCTAAATTTCAGCATTATGGGCACATTCTCCTCTATGTTATTTCATTGCAAAGAAAAATCTAGATGAAAAAATGGCAATGTCCCATAAGCATCACAGCTGCAGTTTGCATGAATTGACTCAACTATAATGATATAAGTTTTCTAAATGTGCTAATTAGCTTATTCCCTAAATTTCAGCATTATGGACACATTCTCCTCTATGTTATTTCATTGCAAAGAAAAATCTAGATGAAAAAATGGCAATGTCCCATAAGCATCACAGCTGTAGTTTGCATGAATTGACTCAACTAAAACTATAGAAGTTTTCTAAATGTGCTAATTAGCTTATTCCCTAAATTTCAGCATTATGGGCACATTCTCCTCTATGTTATTTCATTGCAAAGAAAAATCTAGATGAAAAAATGGCATGTCCCATAAGCATTACAGCTGCAGTTTGCATGAATTGACTCAACTATAATGAAAGAAGTTTTCTAAATGTTCTAATTAGCTTATTCCCTAAATTTCAGCATTATGGGCACATTCTCCTCTATGTTATTTCATTGCAAAGAAAAATCTAGATGAAAAAATGGCAATGTCCCATAAGCATCACAGCTGCAGTTTGCATGAATTGACTCAACTATAATGAAAGAAGTTTTCTAAATGTTCTAATTAGCTTATTCCCTAAATTTCAGCATTATGGGCACATTCTCCTCTATGTTATTTCATTGCAAAGAAAAATCTAGATGAAAAAATGGCAATGTCCCATAAGCATCACAGCTGCAGTTTGCATGAATTGACTCAACTAAAACTATAGAAGTTTTCTAAATGTGCTAATTAGCTTATTCCCTAAATTTCAGCATTATGGGCACATTCTCCTCTATGTTATTTCATTGCAAAGAAAAATATAGATGAAAAAATGGCAATGTCCCATAAGCATCACAGCTGTAGTTTGCATGAATTGACTCAATTATAATGAAAGAAGTTTTCTAAATGTTCTAATTAGCTTATTCCCTACATTTCAGCATTATGGGCACATTCTCCTCTATGTTATTTCATTGCAAAGAAAAATCTAGATGAAAAAATGGCAATGTCCCATAAGCATCACAGCTGCAGTTTGCATGAATTGACTCAACTAAAACTATAGAAGTTTTCTAAATGTGCTAATTAGCTTATTCCCTAAATTTCAGCATTATGGGCACATTCTCCTCTATGTTATTTCATTGCAAAGAAAAATATAGATGAAAAAATGGCAATGTCCCATAAGCATCACAGCTGTAGTTTGCATGAATTGACTCAATTATAATGAAAGAAGTTTTCTAAATGTTCTAATTAGCTTATTCCCTACATTTCAGCATTATGGGCACATTCTCCTCTATGTTATTTCATTGCAAAGAAAAATCTAGATGAAAAAATGGCAATGTCCCATAAGCATCACAGCTGTAGTTTGCATGAATTGACTCAACTAAAACTATAGAAGTTTTCTAAATGTGCTAATTAGCTTATTCCCTAAATTTCAACATTATGGGCACATTCTCCTCTATGTTACTTCATTGCAAAGAAAAATCTAGATGAAAAAATGGCAATGTCCCATAAGCATCACAGCTGTAGTTTGCATGAATTGACTCAACTATAATAAAACTATAGGTTTTCTAAATGTTCTAATTAGCTTATTCCCTAAATTTCAGCATTATGGGCACATTCTCCTCTATGTTATTTCATTGCAAAGAAAAATCTAGATGAAAAAATGGCAATGTCCCATAAGCATCACAGCTGTAGTTTGCATGAATTGACTCAACTATAATAAAACTATAGAAGTTTTCTAAATGTTCTAATTAGCTTATTCCCCAAATTTCAGCATTATGGGCACATTCTCCTCTATGTTATTTCATTGCAAAGAAAAATATAGATGAAAAAATGGCAATGTCCCATAAGCATCACAGCTGTAGTTTGCATGAATTGACTCAACTAAAACTATAGAAGTTTTTTAAATGTGCTAATTAGCTTATTCCCTAAATTTCAGCATTATGGGCACATTCTCCTCTATGTTATTTCATTGCAAAGAAAAATCTAGATGAAAAAATGGCAATGTCCCATAAGCATCACAGCTGCAGTTTGCATGAATTGACTCAACTATAATGATATAAGTTTTCTAAATGTGCTAATTAGCTTATTCCCTAAATTTCAGCATTATGGGCACATTCTCCTCTATGTTATTTCATTGCAAAGAAAAATCTAGATGAAAAAATGGCAATGTCCCATAAGCATCACAGCTGTAGTTTGCATGAATTGACTCAACTATAATAAAACTATAGAAGTTTTCTAAATGTTCTAATTAGCTTATTCCCCAAATTTCAGCATTATGGGCACATTCTCCTCTATGTTATTTCATTGCAAAGAAAAATATAGATGAAAAAATGGCAATGTCCCATAAGCATCACAGCTGCAGTTTGCATGAATTGACTCAACTATAATGATATAAGTTTTCTAAATGTGCTAATTAGCTTATTCCCTAAATTTCAGCATTATGGGCACATTCTCCTCTATGTTATTTCATTGCAAAGAAAAATCTAGATGAAAAAATGGCAATGTCCCATAAGCATCACAGCTGTAGTTTGCATGAATTGACTCAACTATAATAAAACTATAGAAGTTTTCTAAATGTTCTAATTAGCTTATTCCCCAAATTTCAGCATTATGGGCACATTCTCCTCTATGTTATTTCATTGCAAAGAAAAATATAGATGAAAAAATGGCAATGTCCCATAAGCATCACAGCTGTAGTTTGCATGAATTGACTCAACTATAATAAAACTATAGAAGTTTTCTAAATGTTCTAATTAGCTTATTCCCCAAATTTCAGCATTATGGGCACATTCTCCTCTATGTTATTTCATTGCAAAGAAAAATATAGATGAAAAAATGGCAATGTCCCATAAGCATCACAGCTGCAGTTTGCATGAATTGACTCAACTATAATGATATAAGTTTTCTAAATGTGCTAATTAGCTTATTCCCTAAATTTCAGCATTATGGGCACATTCTCCTCTATGTTATTTCATTGCAAAGAAAAATCTAGATGAAAAAATGGCAATGTCCCATAAGCATCACAGCTGCAGTTTGCATGAATTGACTCAACTAAAACTATAGAAGTTTTCTAAATGTGCTAATTAGCTTATTCCCTAAATTTCAGCATTATGGGCACATTCTCCTCTATGTTATTTCATTGCAAAGAAAAATATAGATGAAAAAATGGCAATGTCCCATAAGCATCACAGCTGTAGTTTGCAAGAATTGACTCAACTATAATGAAAGAAGTTTTCTAAATGTTCTAATTAGCTTATTCCCTACATTTCAGCATTATGGGCACATTCTCCTCTATGTTATTTCATTGCAAAGAAAAATCTAGATGAAAAAATGGCAATGTCCCATAAGCATCACAGCTGTAGTTTGCAAGAATTGACTCAACTATAATGAAAGAAGTTTTCTAAATGTTCTAATTAGCTTATTCCCTAAATTTCAACATTATGGGCACATTCTCCTCTATGTTACTTCATTGCAAAGAAAAATCTAGATGAAAAAATGGCAATGTCCCATAAGCATCACAGCTGTAGTTTGCATGAATTGACTCAACTATAATAAAACTATAGGTTTTCTAAATGTTCTAATTAGCTTATTCCCTAAATTTCAGCATTATGGGCACATTCTCCTCTATGTTATTTCATTGCAAAGAAAAATCTAGATGAAAAAATGGCAATGTCCCATAAGCATCACAGCTGTAGTTTGCATGAATTGACTCAACTATAATAAAACTATAGGTTTTCTAAATGTTCTAATTAGCTTATTCCCTAAATTTCAGCATTATGGGCACATTCTCCTCTATGTTATTTCATTGCAAAGAAAAATCTAGATGAAAAAATGGCAATGTCCCATAAGCATCACAGCTGTAGTTTGCATGAATTGACTCAACTATAATAAAACTATAGGTTTTCTAAATGTTCTAATTAGCTTATTCCCTAAATTTCAGCATTATGGGCACATTCTCCTCTATGTTATTTCATTGCAAAGAAAAATCTAGATGAAAAAATGGCAATGTCCCATAAGCATCACAGCTGTAGTTTGCATGAATTGACTCAACTATAATAAAACTATAGAAGTTTTCTAAATGTTCTAATTAGCTTATTCCCCAAATTTCAGCATTATGGGCACATTCTCCTCTATGTTATTTCATTGCAAAGAAAAATATAGATGAAAAAATGGCAATGTCCCATAAGCATCACAGCTGTAGTTTGCATGAATTGACTCAACTAAAACTATAGAAGTTTTCTAAATGTGCTAATTAGCTTATTCCCTAAATTTCAGCATTATGGGCACATTCTCCTCTATGTTATTTCATTGCAAAGAAAAATCTAGATGAAAAAATGGCAATGTCCCATAAGCATCACAGCTGTAGTTTGCATGAATTGACTCAACTAAAACTATAGAAGTTTTCTAAATGTGCTAATTAGCTTATTCCCTAAATTTCAGCATTATGGGCACATTCTCCTCTATGTTATTTCATTGCAAAGAAAAATCTAGATGAAAAAATGGCATGTCCCATAAGCATCACAGCTGCAGTTTGCATGAATTGACTCAACTATAATGAAAGAAGTTTTCTAAATGTTCTAATTAGCTTATTCCCTAAATTTCAGCATTATGGGCACATTCTCCTCTATGTTATTTCATTGCAAAGAAAAATATAGATGAAAAAATGGCAATGTCCCATAAGCATCACAGCTGTAGTTTGCATGAATTGACTCAACTAAAACTATAGAAGTTTTCTAAAGGTTCTAATTAGCTTATTCCCTAAATTTCAGCATTCAGGGCACATTCTCCTCTATGTTATTTCATTGCAAAGAAAAATCTAGATGAAAAAATGGCAATGTCCCATAAGCATCACAGCTGCAGTTTGCATGAATTGACTCAACTAAAACTATAGAAGTTTTCTAAATGTGCTAATTAGCTTATTCCCTAAATTTCAGCATTATGGGCACATTCTCCTCTATGTTATTTCATTGCAAAGAAAAATATAGATGAAAAAATGGCAATGTCCCATAAGCATCACAGCTGTAGTTTGCATGAATTGACTCAACTATAATGAAAGAAGTTTTCTAAATGTTCTAATTAGCTTATTCCCTACATTTCAGCATTATGGGCACATTCTCCTCTATGTTATTTCATTGCAAAGAAAAATCTAGATGAAAAAATGGCAATGTCCCATAAGCATCACAGCTGCAGTTTGCATGAATTGACTCAACTATAATGAAAAAAGTTTTCTAAATGTTCTAATTTGCTTATTCCCTAAATTTCAGCATTATGGGCACATTCTCCTCTATGTTATTTCATTGCAAAGAAAAATATAGATGAAAAAATGGCAATGTCCCATAAGCATCACAGCTGTAGTTTGCATGAATTGACTCAACTAAAAATATAGAAGTTTTCTAAATGTGCTAATTAGCTTATTCCCTAAATTTCAGCATTATGGGCACATTCTCCTCTATGTTATTTCATTGCAAAGAAAAATCTAGATGAAAAAATGGCAATGTCCTATAAGCATCACAGCTGTAGTTTGCATGAATTGACTCAACTATAATAAAACTATAGAAGTTTTCTAAATGTGCTAATTAGCTTATTCCCTAAATTTCAGCATTATGGGCACATTCTCCTCTATGTTATTTCATTGCAAAGAAAAATATTGATGAAAAAATGGCAATGTCCCATAAGCATCACAGCTGTAGTTTGCATGAATTGACTCAACTAAAACTATAGAAGTTTTCTAAATGTGCTAATTAGCTTATTCCCTAAATTTCAGCATTATGGACACATTCTCCTCTATGTTATTTCATTGCAAAGAAAAATCTAGATGAAAAAATGGCAATGTCCCATAAGCATCACAGCTGTAGTTTGCATGAATTGACTCAACTAAAACTATAGAAGTTTTCTAAAGGTTCTAATTAGCTTATTCCCTAAATTTCAGCATTCAAGGCACATTCTCCTCTATGTTATTTCATTGCAAAGAAAAATCTAGATGAAAAAATGGCAATGTCCCATAAGCATCACAGCTGCAGTTTGCATGAATTGACTCAACTATAATGAAAGAAGTTTTCTAAATGTTCTAATTAGCTTATTCCCTAAATTTCAGCATTATGGGCACATTCTCCTCTATGTTATTTCATTGCAAAGAAAAATATAGATGAAAAAATGGCAATGTCCCATAAGCATCGCAGCTGTAGTTTGCATGAATTGACTCAACTAAAACTATAGAAGTTTTCTAAATGTGCTAATTAGCTTATTCCCTAAATTTCAGCATTATGGGCACATTCTCCTCTATGTTATTTCATTGCAAAGAAAAATCTAGATGAAAAAATGGCAATGTCCCATAAGCATCACAGCTGCAGTTTGCATGAATTGACTCAACTATAATGAAAGAAGTTTTCTAAATGTTCTAATTTGCTTATTCCCTAAATTTCAGCATTATGGGCACATTCTCCTCTATGTTATTTCATTGCAAAGAAAAATATAGATGAAAAAATGGCATGTCCCATAAGCATCACAGCTGCAGTTTGCATGAATTGACTCAACTATAATGAAAGAAGTTTTCTAAATGTTCTAATTAGCTTATTCCCTAAATTTCAGCATTATGGGCACATTCTCCTCTATGTTATTTCATTGCAAAGAAAAATATAGATGAAAAAATGGCAATGTCCCATAAGCATCGCAGCTGTAGTTTGCATGAATTGACTCAACTAAAACTATAGAAGTTTTCTAAATGTGCTAATTAGCTTATTCCCTAAATTTCAGCATTATGGGCACATTCTCCTCTATGTTATTTCATTGCAAAGAAAAATCTAGATGAAAAAATGGCAATGTCCCATAAGCATCACAGCTGCAGTTTGCATGAATTGACTCAACTATAATGAAAGAAGTTTTCTAAATGTTCTAATTTGCTTATTCCCTAAATTTCAGCATTATGGGCACATTCTCCTCTATGTTATTTCATTGCAAAGAAAAATATAGATGAAAAAATGGCATGTCCCATAAGCATCACAGCTGCAGTTTGCATGAATTGACTCAACTATAATGAAAGAAGTTTTCTAAATGTTCTAATTAGCTTATTCCCTAAATTTCAGCATTATGGGCACATTCTCCTCTATGTTATTTCATTGCAAAGAAAAATCTAGATGAAAAAATGGCAATGTCCCATAAGCATCACAGCTGCAGTTTGCATGAATTGACTCAACTATAATGAAAGAAGTTTTCTAAATGTTCTAATTTGCTTATTCCCTAAATTTCAGCATTATGGGCACATTCTCCTCTATGTTATTTCATTGCAAAGAAAAATATAGATGAAAAAATGGCAATGTCCCATAAGCATCACAGCTGTAGTTTGCATGAATTGACTCAACTAAAAATATAGAAGTTTTCTAAATGTGCTAATTAGCTTATTCCCTAAATTTCAGCATTATGGGCACATTCTCCTCTATGTTATTTCATTGCAAAGAAAAATCTAGATGAAAAAATGGCAATGTTCTATAAGCATCACAGCTGTAGTTTGCATGAATTGACTCAACTATAATAAAACTATAGAAGTTTTCTAAATGTGCTAATTAGCTTATTCCCTAAATTTCAGCATTATGGGCACATTCTCCTCTATGTTATTTCATTGCAAAGAAAAATATAGATGAAAAAATGGCAATGTCCCATAAGCATCACAGCTGTAGTTTGCATGAATTGACTCAACTAAAACTATAGAAGTTTTCTAAATGTGCTAATTAGCTTATTCCCTAAATTTCAGCATTATGGACACATTCTCCTCTATGTTATTTCATTGCAAAGAAAAATCTAGATGAAAAAATGGCAATGTCCCATAAGCATCACAGCTGTAGTTTGCAAGAATTGACTCAACTATAATGAAAGAAGTTTTCTAAATGTTCTAATTAGCTTATTCCCTACATTTCAGCATTATGGGCACATTCTCCTCTATGTTATTTCATTGCAAAGAAAAATCTAGATGAAAAAATGGCAATGTCCCATAAGCATCACAGCTGTAGTTTGCAAGAATTGACTCAACTATAATGAAAGAAGTTTTCTAAATGTTCTAATTAGCTTATTCCCTAAATTTCAACATTATGGGCACATTCTCCTCTATGTTACTTCATTGCAAAGAAAAATCTAGATGAAAAAATGGCAATGTCCCATAAGCATCACAGCTGTAGTTTGCATGAATTGACTCAACTATAATAAAACTATAGGTTTTCTAAATGTTCTAATTAGCTTATTCCCTAAATTTCAGCATTATGGGCACATTCTCCTCTATGTTATTTCATTGCAAAGAAAAATCTAGATGAAAAAATGGCAATGTCCCATAAGCATCACAGCTGTAGTTTGCATGAATTGACTCAACTATAATAAAACTATAGGTTTTCTAAATGTTCTAATTAGCTTATTCCCTAAATTTCAGCATTATGGGCACATTCTCCTCTATGTTATTTCATTGCAAAGAAAAATCTAGATGAAAAAATGGCAATGTCCCATAAGCATCACAGCTGTAGTTTGCATGAATTGACTCAACTATAATAAAACTATAGGTTTTCTAAATGTTCTAATTAGCTTATTCCCTAAATTTCAGCATTATGGGCACATTCTCCTCTATGTTATTTCATTGCAAAGAAAAATCTAGATGAAAAAATGGCAATGTCCCATAAGCATCACAGCTGTAGTTTGCATGAATTGACTCAACTATAATAAAACTATAGAAGTTTTCTAAATGTTCTAATTAGCTTATTCCCCAAATTTCAGCATTATGGGCACATTCTCCTCTATGTTATTTCATTGCAAAGAAAAATATAGATGAAAAAATGGCAATGTCCCATAAGCATCACAGCTGTAGTTTGCATGAATTGACTCAACTAAAACTATAGAAGTTTTCTAAATGTGCTAATTAGCTTATTCCCTAAATTTCAGCATTATGGGCACATTCTCCTCTATGTTATTTCATTGCAAAGAAAAATCTAGATGAAAAAATGGCAATGTCCCATAAGCATCACAGCTGTAGTTTGCATGAATTGACTCAACTAAAACTATAGAAGTTTTCTAAATGTGCTAATTAGCTTATTCCCTAAATTTCAGCATTATGGGCACATTCTCCTCTATGTTATTTCATTGCAAAGAAAAATCTAGATGAAAAAATGGCATGTCCCATAAGCATCACAGCTGCAGTTTGCATGAATTGACTCAACTATAATGAAAGAAGTTTTCTAAATGTTCTAATTAGCTTATTCCCTAAATTTCAGCATTATGGGCACATTCTCCTCTATGTTATTTCATTGCAAAGAAAAATATAGATGAAAAAATGGCAATGTCCCGTAAGCATCACAGCTGTAGTTTGCATGAATTGACTCAACTAAAACTATAGAAGTTTTCTAAAGGTTCTAATTAGCTTATTCCCTAAATTTCAGCATTCAGGGCACATTCTCCTCTATGTTATTTCATTGCAAAGAAAAATCTAGATGAAAAAATGGCAATGTCCCATAAGCATCACAGCTGCAGTTTGCATGAATTGACTCAACTAAAACTATAGAAGTTTTCTAAATGTGCTAATTAGCTTATTCCCTAAATTTCAGCATTATGGGCACATTCTCCTCTATGTTATTTCATTGCAAAGAAAAATATAGATGAAAAAATGGCAATGTCCCATAAGCATCACAGCTGTAGTTTGCATGAATTGACTCAACTATAATGAAAGAAGTTTTCTAAATGTTCTAATTAGCTTATTCCCTACATTTCAGCATTATGGGCACATTCTCCTCTATGTTATTTCATTGCAAAGAAAAATCTAGATGAAAAAATGGCAATGTCCTATAAGCATCACAGCTGTAGTTTGCATGAATTGACTCAACTATAATAAAACTATAGAAGTTTTCTAAATGTGCTAATTAGCTTATTCCCTAAATTTCAGCATTATGGGCACATTCTCCTCTATGTTATTTCATTGCAAAGAAAAATATTGATGAAAAAATGGCAATGTCCCATAAGCATCACAGCTGTAGTTTGCATGAATTGACTCAACTAAAACTATAGAAGTTTTCTAAATGTGCTAATTAGCTTATTCCCTAAATTTCAGCATTATGGACACATTCTCCTCTATGTTATTTCATTGCAAAGAAAAATCTAGATGAAAAAATGGCAATGTCCCATAAGCATCACAGCTGTAGTTTGCATGAATTGACTCAACTAAAACTATAGAAGTTTTCTAAAGGTTCTAATTAGCTTATTCCCTAAATTTCAGCATTCAAGGCACATTCTCCTCTATGTTATTTCATTGCAAAGAAAAATCTAGATGAAAAAATGGCAATGTCCCATAAGCATCACAGCTGCAGTTTGCATGAATTGACTCAACTATAATGAAAGAAGTTTTCTAAATGTTCTAATTAGCTTATTCCCTAAATTTCAGCATTATGGGCACATTCTCCTCTATGTTATTTCATTGCAAAGAAAAATATAGATGAAAAAATGGCAATGTCCCATAAGCATCGCAGCTGTAGTTTGCATGAATTGACTCAACTAAAACTATAGAAGTTTTCTAAATGTGCTAATTAGCTTATTCCCTAAATTTCAGCATTATGGGCACATTCTCCTCTATGTTATTTCATTGCAAAGAAAAATCTAGATGAAAAAATGGCAATGTCCCATAAGCATCACAGCTGCAGTTTGCATGAATTGACTCAACTATAATGAAAGAAGTTTTCTAAATGTTCTAATTTGCTTATTCCCTAAATTTCAGCATTATGGGCACATTCTCCTCTATGTTATTTCATTGCAAAGAAAAATATAGATGAAAAAATGGCATGTCCCATAAGCATCACAGCTGCAGTTTGCATGAATTGACTCAACTATAATGAAAGAAGTTTTCTAAATGTTCTAATTAGCTTATTCCCTAAATTTCAGCATTATGGGCACATTCTCCTCTATGTTATTTCATTGCAAAGAAAAATCTAGATGAAAAAATGGCAATGTCCCATAAGCATCACAGCTGCAGTTTGCATGAATTGACTCAACTATAATGAAAGAAGTTTTCTAAATGTTCTAATTTGCTTATTCCCTAAATTTCAGCATTATGGGCACATTCTCCTCTATGTTATTTCATTGCAAAGAAAAATATAGATGAAAAAATGGCAATGTCCCATAAGCATCACAGCTGTAGTTTGCATGAATTGACTCAACTAAAAATATAGAAGTTTTCTAAATGTGCTAATTAGCTTATTCCCTAAATTTCAGCATTATGGGCACATTCTCCTCTATGTTATTTCATTGCAAAGAAAAATCTAGATGAAAAAATGGCAATGTTCTATAAGCATCACAGCTGTAGTTTGCATGAATTGACTCAACTATAATAAAACTATAGAAGTTTTCTAAATGTGCTAATTAGCTTATTCCCTAAATTTCAGCATTATGGGCACATTCTCCTCTATGTTATTTCATTGCAAAGAAAAATATAGATGAAAAAATGGCAATGTCCCATAAGCATCACAGCTGTAGTTTGCATGAATTGACTCAACTAAAACTATAGAAGTTTTCTAAATGTGCTAATTAGCTTATTCCCTAAATTTCAGCATTATGGACACATTCTCCTCTATGTTATTTCATTGCAAAGAAAAATCTAGATGAAAAAATGGCAATGTCCCATAAGCATCACAGCTGTAGTTTGCATGAATTGACTCAACTAAAACTATAGAAGTTTTCTAAAGGTTCTAATTAGCTTATTCCCTAAATTTCAGCATTCAAGGCACATTCTCCTCTATGTTATTTCATTGCAAAGAAAAATCTAGATGAAAAAATGGCAATGTCCCATAAGCATCACAGCTGCAGTTTGCATGAATTGACTCAACTATAATGAAAGAAGTTTTCTAAATGTTCTAATTAGCTTATTCCCTAAATTTCAGCATTATGGGCACATTCTCCTCTATGTTATTTCATTGCAAAGAAAAATATAGATGAAAAAATGGCAATGTCCCATAAGCATCACAGCTGTAGTTTGCACGAATTGACTCAACTAAAACTATAGAAGTTTTCTAAAGGTTCTAATTAGCTTATTCCCTAAATTTCAGCATTATGGGCACATTCTCCTCTATGTTATTTCATTGCAAAGAAAAATATAGATGAAAAAATGGCAATGTCCCATAAGCATCACAGCTGTAGTTTGCACGAATTGACTCAACTAAAACTATAGAAGTTTTCTAAAGGTTCTAATTAGCTTATTCCCTAAATTTCAGCATTATGGACACATTCTCCTCTATGTTATTTCATTGCAAAGAAAAATCTAGATGAAAAAATGGCAATGTCCCATAAGCATCACAGCTGTAGTTTGCATGAATTGATTCAACTAAAACTATAGAAGTTTTCTAAATGTGCTAATTAGCTTATTCCCTAAATTTCAGCATTATGGGCACATTCTCCTCTATGTTATTTCATTGCAAAGAAAAATCTAGATGAAAAAATGGCAATGTCCCATAAGCATCACAGCTGCAGTTTGCATGAATTGACTCAACTATAATGAAAGAAGTTTTCTAAATGTTCTAATTAGCTTATTCCCTAAATTTCAGCATTATGGGCACATTCTCCTCTATGTTATTTCATTGCAAAGAAAAATATAGATGAAAAAATGGCAATGTCCCATAAGCATCACAGCTGTAGTTTGCATGAATTGATTCAACTAAAACTATAGAAGTTTTCTAAATGTGCTAATTAGCTTATTCCCTAAATTTCAGCATTATGGGCACATTCTCCTCTATGTTATTTCATTGCAAAGAAAAATATAGATGAAAAAATGGCAATGTCCCATAAGCATCACAGCTGTAGTTTGCATGAATTGACTCAACTATAATGAAAGAAGTTTTCTAAATGTTCTAATTAGCTTATTCCCTAAATTTCAGCATTATGGGCACATTCTCCTCTATGTTATTTCATTGCAAAGAAAAATATAGATGAAAAAATGGCAATGTCCCATAAGCATCACAGCTGTAGTTTGCATGAATTGACTCAACTAAAACTATAGAAGTTTTCTAAAGGTTCTAATTAGCTTATTCCCTAAATTTCAGCATTCAAGGCACATTCTCCTCTATGTTATTTCATTGCAAAGAAAAATCTAGATGAAAAAATGGCAATGTCCCATAAGCATCACAGCTGCAGTTTGCATGAATTGACTCAACTATAATGAAAGAAGTTTTCTAAATGTTCTAATTAGCTTATTCACTAAATTTCAGCATTCAGGGCACATTCTCCTCTATGTTATTTCATTGCAAAGAAAAATCTAGATGAAAAAATGGCAATGTCCCATAAGCATCACAGCTGTAGTTTGCATGAATTGACTCAACTAAAAATATAGAAGTTTTCTAAATGTGCTAATTAGCTTATTCCCTAAATTTCAGCATTATGGGCACATTCTCCTCTATGTTATTTCATTGCAAAGAAAAATCTAGATGAAAAAATGGCAATGTCCCATAAGCATCACAGCTGTAGTTTGCATGAATTGACTCAACTATAATAAAACTATAGAAGTTTTCTAAATGTGCTAATTAGCTTATTCCCTAAATTTCAGCATTATGGGCACATTCTCCTCTATGTTATTTCATTGCAAAGAAAAATATAGATGAAAAAATGGCAATGTCCCATAAGCATCACAGCTGTAGTTTGCATGAATTGACTCAACTATAATGATATAAGTTTTCTAAATGTGCTAATTAGCTTATTCCCTAAATTTCAGCATTATGGGCACATTCTCCTCTATGTTATTTCATTGCAAAGAAAAATCTAGATGAAAAAATGGCAATGTCCCACAAGCATCACAGCTGTAGTTTGCATGAATTGACTCAACTAAAACTATAGAAGTTTTCTAAATGTGCTAATTAGCTTATTCCCTAAATTTCAGCATTATGGACACATTCTCCTCTATGTTATTTCATTGCAAAGAAAAATCTAGATGAAAAAATGGCAATGTCCCATAAGCATCACAGCTGTAGTTTGCATGAATTGACTCAACTAAAACTATAGAAGTTTTCTAAATGTGCTAATTAGCATATTCCCTAAATTTCAGCATTATGGGCACATTCTCCTCTATGTTATTTCATTGCAAAGAAAAATCTAGATGAAAAAATGGCAATGTCCCTTAAGCATCACAGCTGCAGTTTGCATGAATTGACTCAACTATAATGATATATATTTCTAAATGTGCTAATTAGCTTATTGCCTAAATTTCAGCATTATGGGCACATTCTCCTCTATGTTATTTCATTGCAAAGAAAAATCTAGATGAAAAAATGGCAATGTCCCATAAGCATCACAGCTGTAGTTTGCATGAATTGACTCAACTAAAACTATAGAAGTTTTCTAAATGTGCTAATTAGCATATTCCCTAAATTTCAGCATTATGGGCACATTCTCCTCTACGTTATTTCATTGCAAAGAAAAATCTAGATGAAAAAATGGCAATGTCCCACAAGCATCACAGCTGTAGTTTGCATGAATTGACTCAACTAAAACTATAGAAGTTTTCTAAATGTGCTAATTAGCTTACTCCCTAAATTTCAGCATTCAGGGCACATTCTCCTCTATGTTATTTCATTGCAAAGAAAAATCTAGATGAAAAAATGGCAATGTCCCATAAGCATCACAGCTGTAGTTTGCATGAATTGACTCAACTAAAACTATAGAAGTTTTCTAAAGGTTCTAATTAGCTTACTCCCTAAATTTCAGCATTATGGGCACATTCTCCTCTATGTTATTTCATTGCAAAGAAAAATCTAGATGAAAAAATGGCAATGTCCCACAAGCATCACATCTGTAGTTTGCATGAATTGACTCAACTAAAACTATAGAAGTTTTCTAAATGTGCTAATTAGCTTACTCCCTAAATTTCAGCATTCAGGGCACATTCTCCTCTATGTTATTTCATTGCAAAGAAAAATCTAGATGAAAAAATGGCAATGTCCCATAAGCATCACAGCTGCAGTTTGCATGAATTGACTCAACTAAAACTATAGAAGTTTTCTAAATGTGCTAATTAGCATATTCCCTAAATTTCAGCATTATGGGCACATTCTCCTCTATGTTATTTCATTGCAAAGAAAAATCTAGATGAAAAAATGGCAATGTCCCATAAGCATCACAGCTGCAGTTTGCATGAATTGACTCAACTATAATGATATAAGTTTTCTAAATGTGCTAATTAGCTTATTGCCTAAATTTCAGCATTATGGGCACATTCTCCTCTATGTTATTTCATTGCAAAGAAAAATCTAGATGAAAAAATGGCAATGTCCCATAAGCATCACAGCTGTAGTTTGCATGAATTGACTCAACTAAAACTAAAGAAGTTTTCTAAATGTGCTAATTAGCATATTCCCTAAATTTCAGCATTATGGGCACATTCTCCTCTATGTTATTTCATTGCAAAGAAAAATCTAGATGAAAAAATGGCAATGTCCCATAAGCATCACAGCTGCAGTTTGCATGAATTGACTCAACTATAATGATATAAGTTTTCTAAATGTGCTAATTAGCTTATTGCCTAAATTTCAGCATTATGGGCACATTCTCCTCTATGTTATTTCATTGCAAAGAAAAATCTAGATGAAAAAATGGCAATGTCCCATAAGCATCACAGCTGTAGTTTGCATGAATTGACTCAACTAAAACTAAAGAAGTTTTCTAAATGTGCTAATTAGCATATTCCCTAAATTTCAGCATTATGGGCACATTCTCCTCTATGTTATTTCATTGCAAAGAAAAATCTAGATGAAAAAATGGCAATGTCCCACAAGCATCACAGCTGTAGTTTGCATGAATTGACTCAACTAAAACTATAGAAGTTTTCTAAATGTGCTAATTAGCTTACTCCCTAAATTTCAGCATTCAGGGCACATTCTCCTCTATGTTATTTCATTGCAAAGAAAAATCTAGATGAAAAAATGGCAATGTCCCATAAGCATCACAGCTGTAGTTTGCATGAATTGACTCAACTAAAACTATAGAAGTTTTCTAAAGGTTCTAATTAGCTTACTCCCTAAATTTCAGCATTCAGGGCACATTGTCCTCTATGTTATTTCATTGCAAAGAAAAATCTAGATGAAAAAATGGCAATGTCCCACAAGCATCACAGCTGTAGTTTGCATGAATTGACTCAACTAAAACTATAGAAGTTTTCTAAATGTGCTAATTAGCTTACTCCCTAAATTTCAGCATTCAGGGCACATTCTCCTCTATGTTATTTCATTGCAAAGAAAAATCTAGATGAAAAAATGGCAATGTCCCACAAGCATCACAGCTGTAGTTTGCATGAATTGACTCAACTAAAACTATAGAAGTTTTCTAAATGTGCTAATTAGCTTACTCCCTAAATTTCAGCATTCAGGGCACATTGTCCTCTATGTTATTTCATTGCAAAGAAAAATCTAGATGAAAAAATGGCAATGTCCCATAAGCATCACAGCTGCAGTTTGCATGAATTGACTCAACTATAATGATATAAGTTTTCTAAATGTGCTAATTAGCTTATTGCCTAAATTTCAGCATTATGGGCACATTCTCCTCTATGTTATTTCATTGCAAAGAAAAATCTAGATGAAAAAATGGCAATGTCCCATAAGCATCACAGCTGTAGTTTGCATGAATTGACTCAACTAAAACTAAAGAAGTTTTCTAAATGTGCTAATTAGCATATTCCCTAAATTTCAGCATTATGGGCACATTCTCCTCTATGTTATTTCATTGCAAAGAAAAATCTAGATGAAAAAATGGCAATGTCCCATAAGCATCACAGCTGCAGTTTGCATGAATTGACTCAACTATAATGATATAAATTTCTAAATGTGCTAATTAGCTTATTGCCTAAATTTCAGCATTATGGGCACATTCTCCTCTATGTTATTTCATTGCAAAGAAAAATCTAGATGAAAAAATGGCAATGTCCCATAAGCATCACAGCTGTAGTTTGCATGAATTGACTCAACTAAAACTATAGAAGTTTTCTAAATGTGCTAATTAGCATATTCCCTAAATTTCAGCATTATGGGCACATTCTCCTCTATGTTATTTCATTGCAAAGAAAAATCTAGATGAAAAAATGGCAATGTCCCATAAGCATCACAGCTGCAGTTTGCATGAATTGACTCAACTATAATGATATAAGTTTTCTAAATGTGCTAATTAGCATATTCCCTAAATTTCAGCATTATGGGCACATTCTCCTCTATGTTATTTCATTGCAAAGAAAAATCTAGATGAAAAAATGGCAATGTCCCATAAGCATCACAGCTGCAGTTTGCATGAATTGACTCAACTATAATGATATAAATTTCTAAATGTGCTAATTAGCTTATTGCCTAAATTTCAGCATTATGGGCACATTCTCCTCTATGTTATTTCATTGCAAAGAAAAATCTAGATGAAAAAATGGCAATGTCCCATAAGCATCACAGCTGTAGTTTGCATGAATTGACTCAACTAAAACTATAGAAGTTTTCTAAATGTGCTAATTAGCATATTCCCTAAATTTCAGCATTATGGGCACATTCTCCTCTATGTTATTTCATTGCAAAGAAAAATCTAGATGAAAAAATGGCAATGTCCCATAAGCATCACAGCTGCAGTTTGCATGAATTGACTCAACTATAATGATATAAGTTTTCTAAATGTGCTAATTAGCTTATTCCCTAAATTTCAGCATTCAGGGCACATTCTCCTCTATGTTATTTCATTGCAAAGAAAAATCTAGATGAAAAAATGGCAATGTCCCATAAGCATCACAGCTGTAGTTTGCATGAATTGACTCAACTAAAACTATAGAAGTTTTCTAAATGTGCTAATTAGCTTATTCCCTAAATTTCAGCATTATGGGCACATTCTCCTCTATGTTATTTCATTGCAAAGAAAAATCTAGATGAAAAAATGGCAATGTCCCATAAGCATCACAGCTGTAGTTTGCATGAATTGACTCAACTAAAACTATAGAAGTTTTCTAAATGTGCTAATTAGCATATTCCCTAAATTTCAGCATTATGGGCACATTCTCCTCTATGTTATTTCATTGCAAAGAAAAATCTAGATGAAAAAATGGCAATGTCCCATAAGCATCACAGCTGCAGTTTGCATGAATTGACTCAACTATAATGATATATATTTCTAAATGTGCTAATTAGCTTATTGCCTAAATTTCAGCATTATGGGCACATTCTCCTCTATGTTATTTCATTGCAAAGAAAAATCTAGATGAAAAAATGGCAATGTCCCATAAGCATCACAGCTGTAGTTTGCATGAATTGACTCAACTAAAACTATAGAAGTTTTCTAAATGTGCTAATTAGCATATTCCCTAAATTTCAGCATTATGGGCACATTCTCCTCTATGTTATTTCATTGCAAAGAAAAATCTAGATGAAAAAATTTCAATGTCCCACAAGCATCACAGCTGTAGTTTGCATGAATTGACTCAACTAAAACTATAGAAGTTTTCTAAATGTGCTAATTAGCTTACTCCCTAAATTTCAGCATTCAGGGCACATTCTCCTCTATGTTATTTCATTGCAAAGAAAAATCTAGATGAAAAAATGGCAATGTCCCATAAGCATCACAGCTGTAGTTTGCATGAATTGACTCAACTAAAACTATAGAAGTTTTCTAAAGGTTCTAATTAGCTTACTCCCTAAATTTCAGCATTATGGGCACATTCTCCTCTATGTTATTTCATTGCAAAGAAAAATCTAGATGAAAAAATGGCAATGTCCCACAAGCATCACATCTGTAGTTTGCATGAATTGACTCAACTAAAACTATAGAAGTTTTCTAAATGTGCTAATTAGCTTACTCCCTAAATTTCAGCATTCAGGGCACATTCTCCTCTATGTTATTTCATTGCAAAGAAAAATCTAGATGAAAAAATGGCAATGTCCCATAAGCATCACAGCTGCAGTTTGCATGAATTGACTCAACTAAAACTATAGAAGTTTTCTAAATGTGCTAATTAGCATATTCCCTAAATTTCAGCATTATGGGCACATTCTCCTCTATGTTATTTCATTGCAAAGAAAAATCTAGATGAAAAAATGGCAATGTCCCATAAGCATCACAGCTGCAGTTTGCATGAATTGACTCAACTATAATGATATAAGTTTTCTAAATGTGCTAATTAGCATATTCCCTAAATTTCAGCATTATGGGCACATTCTCCTCTATGTTATTTCATTGCAAAGAAAAATCTAGATGAAAAAATGGCAATGTCCCATAAGCATCACAGCTGCAGTTTGCATGAATTGACTCAACTAAAACTATAGAAGTTTTCTAAATGTGCTAATTAGCATATTCCCTAAATTTCAGCATTATGGGCACATTCTCCTCTATGTTATTTCATTGCAAAGAAAAATCTAGATGAAAAAATGGCAATGTCCCATAAGCATCACAGCTGTAGTTTGCATGAATTGACTCAACTAAAACTAAAGAAGTTTTCTAAATGTGCTAATTAGCATATTCCCTAAATTTCAGCATTATGGGCACATTCTCCTCTATGTTATTTCATTGCAAAGAAAAATCTAGATGAAAAAATGGCAATGTCCCACAAGCATCACAGCTGTAGTTTGCATGAATTGACTCAACTAAAACTATAGAAGTTTTCTAAATGTGCTAATTAGCTTACTCCCTAAATTTCAGCATTCAGGGCACATTCTCCTCTATGTTATTTCATTGCAAAGAAAAATCTAGATGAAAAAATGGCAATGTCCCATAAGCATCACAGCTGCAGTTTGCATGAATTGACTCAACTATAATGATATAAGTTTTCTAAATGTGCTAATTAGCTTATTGCCTAAATTTCAGCATTATGGGCACATTCTCCTCTATGTTATTTCATTGCAAAGAAAAATCTAGATGAAAAAATGGCAATGTCCCATAAGCATCACAGCTGTAGTTTGCATGAATTGACTCAACTAAAACTAAAGAAGTTTTCTAAATGTGCTAATTAGCATATTCCCTAAATTTCAGCATTATGGGCACATTCTCCTCTATGTTATTTCATTGCAAAGAAAAATCTAGATGAAAAAATGGCAATGTCCCATAAGCATCACAGCTGCAGTTTGCATGAATTGACTCAACTATAATGATATGTTTTCTAAATGTGCTAATTAGCTTATTGCCTAAATTTCAGCATTATGGGCACATTCTCCTCTATGTTATTTCATTGCAAAGAAAAATCTAGATGAAAAAATGGCAATGTCCCATAAGCATCACAGCTGTAGTTTGCATGAATTGACTCAACTAAAACTAAAGAAGTTTTCTAAATGTGCTAATTAGCTTACTCCCTAAATTTCAGCATTATGGGCACATTCTCCTCTATGTTATTTCATTGCAAAGAAAAATCTAGATGAAAAAATGGCAATGTCCCATAAGCATCACAGCTGTAGTTTGCATGAATTGACTCAACTAAAACTAAAGAAGTTTTCTAAATGTGCTAATTAGCTTACTCCCTAAATTTCAGCATTATGGGCACATTCTCCTCTATGTTATTTCATTGCAAAGAAAAATCTAGATTAAAAAATGGCAATGTCCCATAAGCATCACAGCTGTAGTTTGCATGAATTGACTCAACTAAAACTAAAGAAGTTTTCTAAATGTGCTAATTAGCTTATTCCCTAAATTTCAGCATTATGGACACATTCTCCTCTATGTTATTTCATTGCAAAGAAAAATCTAGATGAAAAAATGGCAATGTCCCATAAGCATCACAGCTGTAGTTTGCATGAATTGAATCAACTATAATAAAACTATAGAAGTTTTCTAAATGTGCTAATTAGCTTATTCCCTAAATTTCAGCATTATGGGCACATTCTCCTCTATGTTATTTCATTGCAAAAAAAAATCTAGATGAAAAAATGGCAATGTCCCATAAGCATCACAGCTGCAGTTTGCATGAATTGACTCAACTAAAACTATAGAAGTTTTCTAAATGTGCTAATTAGCATATTCCCTAAATTTCAGCATTATGGGCACATTCTCCTCTATGTTATTTCATTGCAAAGAAAAATCTAGATGAAAAAATGGCAATGTCCCATAAGCATCACAGCTGCAGTTTGCATGAATTGACTCAACTATAATGATATAAGTTTTCTAAATGTGCTAATTAGCTTATTGCCTAAATTTCAGCATTATGGGCACATTCTCCTCTATGTTATTTCATTGCAAAGAAAAATCTAGATGAAAAAATGGCAATGTCCCATAAGCATCACAGCTGTAGTTTGCATGAATTGACTCAACTAAAACTAAAGAAGTTTTCTAAATGTGCTAATTAGCATATTCCCTAAATTTCAGCATTATGGGCACATTCTCCTCTATGTTATTTCATTGCAAAGAAAAATCTAGATGAAAAAATGGCAATGTCCCATAAGCATCACAGCTGCAGTTTGCATGAATTGACTCAACTATAATGATATGTTTTCTAAATGTGCTAATTAGCTTATTGCCTAAATTTCAGCATTATGGGCACATTCTCCTCTATGTTATTTCATTGCAAAGAAAAATCTAGATGAAAAAATGGCAATGTCCCATAAGCATCACAGCTGTAGTTTGCATGAATTGACTCAACTAAAACTAAAGAAGTTTTCTAAATGTGCTAATTAGCTTACTCCCTAAATTTCAGCATTATGGGCACATTCTCCTCTATGTTATTTCATTGCAAAGAAAAATCTAGATGAAAAAATGGCAATGTCCCATAAGCATCACAGCTGTAGTTTGCATGAATTGACTCAACTAAAACTAAAGAAGTTTTCTAAATGTGCTAATTAGCTTACTCCCTAAATTTCAGCATTATGGGCACATTCTCCTCTATGTTATTTCATTGCAAAGAAAAATCTAGATGAAAAAATGGCAATGTCCCATAAGCATCACAGCTGTAGTTTGCATGAATTGACTCAACTAAAACTAAAGAAGTTTTCTAAATGTGCTAATTAGCTTACTCCCTAAATTTCAGCATTATGGGCACATTCTCCTCTATGTTATTTCATTGCAAAGAAAAATCTAGATGAAAAAATGGCAATGTCCCATAAGCATCACAGCTGTAGTTTGCATGAATTGACTCAACTAAAACTAAAGAAGTTTTCTAAATGTGCTAATTAGCTTACTCCCTAAATTTCAGCATTATGGGCACATTCTCCTCTATGTTATTTCATTGCAAAGAAAAATCTAGATGAAAAAATGGCAATGTCCCATAAGCATCACAGCTGTAGTTTGCATGAATTGACTCAACTAAAACTAAAGAAGTTTTCTAAATGTGCTAATTAGCTTATTCCCTAAATTTCAGCATTATGGGCACATTCTCCTCTATGTTATTTCATTGCAAAGAAAAATCTAGATAAAAAAATGGCAATGTCCCATAAGCATCACAGCTGTAGTTTGCATGAATTGACTCAACTAAAACTATAGAAGTTTTCTAAAGGTTCTAATTAGCTTATTCCCTAAATTTCAGCATTCAGGGCACACTCTCCTCTATGTTATTTCATTGCAAAGAAAAATCTAGATGAAAAAATGGCAATGTCCCATAAGCATCACAGCTGTAGTTTGCATGAATTGAATCAACTATAATAAAACTATAGAAGTTTTCTAAATGTGCTAATTAGCTTATTCCCTAAATTTCAGCATTATGGGCACATTCTCCTCTATGTTATTTCATTGCAAAGAAAAATCTAGATAAAAAAATGGCAATGTCCCATAAGCATCACAGCTGTAGTTTGCATGAATTGACTCAACTAAAACTATAGAAGTTTTCTAAATGTGCTAATTAGCATATTCCCTAAATTTCAGCATTATGGGCACATTCTCCTCTATGTTATTTCATTGCAAAGAAAAATCTAGATGAAAAAATGGCAATGTCCCATAAGCATCACAGCTGCAGTTTGCATGAATTGACTCAACTATAATGATATATATTTCTAAATGTGCTAATTAGCTTATTGCCTAAATTTCAGCATTATGGGCACATTCTCCTCTATGTTATTTCATTGCAAAGAAAAATCTAGATAAAAAAATGGCAATGTCCCATAAGCATCACAGCTGTAGTTTGCATGAATTGACTCAACTAAAAATATAGAAGTTTTCTAAATGTGCTAATTAGCTTATTCCCTAAATTTCAGCATTCAGGGCACATTCTCCTCTATGTTATTTCATTGCAAAGAAAAATCTAGATGAAAAAATGGCAATGTCCCATAAGCATCACAGCTGCAGTTTGCATGAATTGACTCAACTAAAAATATAGAAGTTTTCTAAATGTGCTAATTAGCTTATTCCCTAAATTTCAGCATTATGGGCACATTCTCCTCTATGTTATTTCATTGCAAAGAAAAATCTAGATGAAAAAATGGCAATGTCCCATAAGCATCACAGCTGTAGTTTGCATGAATTGACTCAACTAAAACTATAGAAGTTTTCTAAATGTGCTAATTAGCTTATTCCCTAAATTTCAGCATTATGGGCACATTCTCCTCTATGTTATTTCATTGCAAAGAAAAATCTAGATGAAAAAATGGCAATGTCCCATAAGCATCACAGCTGTAGTTTGCATGAATTGACTCAACTAAAAATATAGAAGTTTTCTAAATGTGCTAATTAGCTTATTCCCTAAATTTCAGCATTATGGGCACATTCTCCTCTATGTTATTTCATTGCAAAGAAAAATCTAGATGAAAAAATGGCAATGTCCCATAAGCATCACAGCTGTAGTTTGCATGAATTGACTCAACTAAAACTATAGAAGTTTTCTAAATGTGCTAATTAGCTTATTCCCTAAATTTCAGCATTATGGGCACATTCTCCTCTATGTTATTTCATTGCAAAGAAAAATCTAGATGAAAAAATGGCAATGTCCCATAAGCATCACAGCTGTAGTTTGCATGAATTGACTCAACTAAAACTATAGAAGTTTTCTAAAGGTTCTAATTAGCTTATTCCCTAAATTTCAGCATTCAGGGCACACTCTCCTCTATGTTATTTCATTGCAAAGAAAAATCTAGATGAAAAAATGGCAATGTCCCATAAGCATCACAGCTGTAGTTTGCATGAATTGACTCAACTAAAACTATAGAAGTTTTCTAAAGGTTCTAATTAGCATATTCCCTAAATTTCAGCATTATGGGCACATTCTCCTCTATGTTATTTCATTGCAAAGAAAAATCTAGATGAAAAAATGGCAATGTCCCATAAGCATCACAGCTGCAGTTTGCATGAATTGACTCAACTATAATGATATAACTTTTCTAAATGTGCTAATTAGCTTATTGCCTAAATTTCAGCATTATGGGCACATTCTCCTCTATGTTATTTCATTGCAAAGAAAAATCTAGATGAAAAAATGGCAATGTCCCATAAGCATCACAGCTGTAGTTTGCATGAATTGACTCAACTAAAACTAAAGAAGTTTTCTAAATGTGCTAATTAGCATATTCCCTAAATTTCAGCATTATGGGCACATTCTCCTCTATGTTATTTCATTGCAAAGAAAAATCTAGATGAAAAAATGGCAATGTCCCACAAGCATCACAGCTGTAGTTTGCATGAATTGACTCAACTAAAACTATAGAAGTTTTCTAAATGTGCTAATTAGCTTACTCCCTAAATTTCAGCATTCAGGGCACATTCTCCTCTATGTTATTTCATTGCAAAGAAAAATCTAGATGAAAAAATGGCAATGTCCCACAAGCATCACAGCTGTAGTTTGCATGAATTGACTCAACTAAAACTATAGAAGTTTTCTAAATGTGCTAATTAGCTTACTCCCTAAATTTCAGCATTATGGGCACATTCTCCTCTATGTTATTTCATTGCAAAGAAAAATCTAGATGAAAAAATGGCAATGTCCCATAAGCATCACAGCTGTAGTTTGCATGAATTGACTCAACTAAAACTAAAGAAGTTTTCTAAATGTGCTAATTAGCTTATTCCCTAAATTTCAGCATTATGGGCACATTCTCCTCTATGTTATTTCCTTGCAAAGAAAAATCTAGATGAAAAAATGGCAATGTCCCATAAGCATCACAGCTGTAGTTTGCATGAATTGACTCAACTAAAACTAAAGAAGTTTTCTAAATGTGCTAATTAGCTTATTCCCTAAATTTCAGCATTATGGACACATTCTCCTCTATGTTATTTCATTGCAAAGAAAAATCTAGATGAAAAAATGGCAATGTCCCATAAGCATCACAGCTGTAGTTTGCATGAATTGACTCAACTAAAACTATAGAAGTTTTCTAAATGTGCTAATTAGCTTACTCCCTAAATTTCAGCATTATGGGCACATTCTCCTCTATGATATTTCATTGCAAAGAAAAATCTAGATGAAAAAATGGCAATGTCCCATAAGCATCACAGCTGTAGTTTGCATGAATTGACTCAACTAAAACTAAAGAAGTTTTCTAAATGTGCTAATTAGCTTATTCCCTAAATTTCAGCATTATGGGCACATTCTCCTCTATGTTATTTCCTTGCAAAGAAAAATCTAGATGAAAAAATGGCAATGTCCCATAAGCATCACAGCTGTAGTTTGCATGAATTGACTCAACTAAAACTATAGAAGTTTTCTAAATGTGCTAATTAGCTTATTCCCTAAATTTCAGCATTATGGGCACATTCTCCTCTATGTTATTTCATTGCAAAGAAAAATCTAGATGAAAAAATGGCAATGTCCCATAAGCATCACAGCTGTAGTTTGCATGAATTGACTCAACTAAAACTATAGAAGTTTTCTAAATGTTCTAATTAGCTTATTCCCTAAATTTCAGTATTATGGGCACATTCTCCTCTATGTTATTTCATTGCAAAGAAAAATCTAGATGAAAAAATGGCAATGTCACATAAGCATCACAGCTGTAGTTTGCATGAATTGACTCAACTAAAACTATAGAAGTTTTCTAAATGTGCTAATTAGCTTATTCCCTAAATTTCAGCATTCAGGGCACATTCTCCTCTATGTTATTTCATTGCAAAGAAAAATCTAGATGAAAAAATGGCAATGTCCCATAAGCATCACAGCTGTAGTTTGCATGAATTGACTCAACTAAAACTATAGAAGTTTTCTAAATGTGCTAATTAGCTTATTCCCTAAATTTCAGCATTATGGGCACATTCTCCTCTATGTTATTTCATTGCAAAGAAAAATCTAGATGAAAAAATGGCAATGTCCCATAAGCATCACAGCTGTAGTTTGCATGAATTGACTCAACTAAAACTATAGAAGTTTTCTAAATGTTCTAATTAGCTTATTCCCTAAATTTCAGTATTATGGGCACATTCTCCTCTATGTTATTTCATTGCAAAGAAAAATCTAGATGAAAAAATGGCAATGTCACATAAGCATCACAGCTGTAGTTTGCATGAATTGACTCAACTAAAACTATAGAAGTTTTCTAAATGTGCTAATTAGCTTATTCCCTAAATTTCAGCATTCAGGGTACATTCTCCTCTATGTTATTTCATTGCAAAGAAAAATCTAGATGAAAAAATGGCAATGTCCCATAAGCATCACAGCTGTAGTTTGCATGAATTGACTCAACTAAAACTATAGAAGTTTTCTAAATGTGCTAATTAGCTTATTCCCTAAATTTCAGCATTATGGGCACATTCTCCTCTATGTTACTTCATTGCAAAGAAAAATCTAGATGAAAAAATGGCAATGTCCCATAAGCATCACAGCTGTAGTTTGCATGAATTGACTCAACTAAAACTATAGAAGTTTTCTAAATGTTCTAATTAGCTTATTCCCTAAATTTCAGTATTATGGGCACATTCTCCTCTATGTTATTTCATTGCAAAGAAAAATCTAGATGAAAAAATGGCAATGTCACATAAGCATCACAGCTGTAGTTTGCATGAATTGACTCAACTAAAACTATAGAAGTTTTCTAAATGTGCTAATTAGCTTATTCCCTAAATTTCAGCATTCAGGGCACATTCTCCTCTATGTTATTTCATTGCAAAGAAAAATCTAGATGAAAAAATGGCAATGTCCCATAAGCATCACAGCTGTAGTTTGCATGAATTGACTCAACTAAAACTATAGAAGTTTTCTAAAGGTTCTAATTAGCTTATTCCCTAAATTTCAGCATTCAGGGCACACTCTCCTCTATGTTATTTCATTGCAAAGAAAAATCTAGATGAAAAAATGGCAATGTCCCATAAGCATCACAGCTGTAGTTTGCATGAATTGACTCAACTAAAACTATAGAAGTTTTCTAAATGTGCTAATTAGCTTATTCCCTAAATTTCAGCATTATGGGCACATTCTCCTCTATGTTATTTCATTGCAAAGAAAAATCTAGATGAAAAAATGGCAATGTCCCATAAGCATCACAGCTGTAGTTTGCATGAATTGACTCAACTAAAACTATAGAAGTTTTCTAAATGTGCTAATTAGCTTATTCCCTAAATTTCAGCATTATGGGCACATTCTCCTCTATGTTATTTCCTTGCAAAGAAAAATCTAGATGAAAAAATGGCAATGTCCCATAAGCATCACAGCTGTAGTTTGCATGAATTGACTCAACTAAAACTATAGAAGTTTTCTAAAGGTTCTAATTAGCTTATTCCCTAAATTTCAGCATTCAGGGCACACTCTCCTCTATGTTATTTCATTGCAAAGAAAAATCTAGATGAAAAAATGGCAATGTCCCATAAGCATCACAGCTGTAGTTTGCATGAATTGACTCAACTAAAACTATAGAAGTTTTCTAAATGTGCTAATTAGCTTATTCCCTAAATTTCAGCATTATGGGCACATTCTCCTCTATGTTATTTCATTGCAAAGAAAAATCTAGATGAAAAAATGGCAATGTCCCATAAGCATCACAGCTGTAGTTTGCATGAATTGACTCAACTAAAACTATAGAAGTTTTCTAAATGTGCTAATTAGCTTATTCCCTAAATTTCAGCATTATGGGCACATTCTCCTCTATGTTATTTCATTGCAAAGAAAAATCTAGATGAAAAAATGGCAATGTCCCATAAGCATCACAGCTGTAGTTTGCATGAATTGACTCAACTAAAACTATAGAAGTTTTCTAAAGGTTCTAATTAGCTTATTCCCTAAATTTCAGCATTCAGGGCACATTCTCCTCTATGTTATTTCATTGCAAAGAAAAATCTAGATGAAAAAATGGCAATGTCCCATAAGCATCACAGCTGCAGTTTGCATGAATTGACTCAACTATAATGATATAAGTTTTCTAAATGTGCTAATTAGCTTATTGCCTAAATTTCAGCATTATGGGCACATTCTCCTCTATGTTATTTCATTGCAAAGAAAAATCTAGATGAAAAAATGGCAATGTCCCATAAGCATCACAGCTGTAGTTTGCATGAATTGACTCAACTAAAACTATAGAAGTTTTCTAAAGGTTCTAATTAGCTTATTCCCTAAATTTCAGCATTCAGGGCACATTCTCCTCTATGTTATTTCATTGCAAAGAAAAATCTAGATGAAAAAATGGCAATGTCCCATAAGCATCACAGCTGCAGTTTGCATGAATTGACTCAACTATAATGATATAAGTTTTCTAAATGTGCTAATTAGCTTATTGCCTAAATTTCAGCATTATGGGCACATTCTCCTCTATGTTATTTCATTGCAAAGAAAAATCTAGATGAAAAAATGGCAATGTCCCATAAGCATCACAGCTGTAGTTTGCATGAATTGACTCAACTAAAACTAAAGAAGTTTTCTAAATGTGCTAATTAGCATATTCCCTAAATTTCAGCATTATGGGCACATTCTCCTCTATGTTATTTCATTGCAAAGAAAAATCTAGATGAAAAAATGGCAATGTCCCACAAGCATCACAGCTGTAGTTTGCATGAATTGACTCAACTAAAACTATAGAAGTTTTCTAAATGTGCTAATTAGCTTACTCCCTAAATTTCAGCATTCAGGGCACATTCTCCTCTATGTTATTTCATTGCAAAGAAAAATCTAGATGAAAAAATGGCAATGTCCCACAAGCATCACAGCTGTAGTTTGCATGAATTGACTCAACTAAAACTATAGAAGTTTTCTAAATGTGCTAATTAGCTTACTCCCTAAATTTCAGCATTCAGGGCACATTCTCCTCTATGTTATTTCATTGCAAAGAAAAATCTAGATGAAAAAATGGCAATGTCCCACAAGCATCACAGCTGTAGTTTGCATGAATTGACTCAACTAAAACTATAGAAGTTTTCTAAATGTGCTAATTAGCTTACTCCCTAAATTTCAGCATTATGGGCACATTCTCCTCTATGTTATTTCCTTGCAAAGAAAAATCTAGATGAAAAAATGGCAATGTCCCATAAGCATCACAGCTGTAGTTTGCATGAATTGACTCAACTAAAACTATAGAAGTTTTCTAAATGTGCTAATTAGCTTATTCCCTAAATTTCAGCATTATGGGCACATTCTCCTCTATGTTATTTCATTGCAAAGAAAAATCTAGATGAAAAAATGGCAATGTCCCATAAGCATCACAGCTGTAGTTTGCATGAATTGACTCAACTAAAACTATAGAAGTTTTCTAAATGTGCTAATTAGCTTATTCCCTAAATTTCAGCATTATGGGCACATTCTCCTCTATGTTATTTCATTGCAAAGAAAAATCTAGATGAAAAAATGGCAATGTCCCATAAGCATCACAGCTGTAGTTTGCATGAATTGACTCAACTAAAACTATAGAAGTTTTCTAAATGTGCTAATTAGCTTATTCCCTAAATTTCAGCATTCAGGGCACATTCTCCTCTATGTTATTTCATTGCAAAGAAAAATCTAGATGAAAAAATGGCAATGTCCCATAAGCATCACAGCTGTAGTTTGCATGAATTGACTCAACTAAAACTATAGAAGTTTTCTAAATGTGCTAATTAGCTTATTCCCTAAATTTCAGCATTATGGGCACATTCTCCTCTATGTTATTTCATTGCAAAGAAAAATCTAGATGAAAAAATGGCAATGTCCCATAAGCATCACAGCTGTAGTTTGCATGAATTGACTCAACTAAAACTATAGAAGTTTTCTAAATGTGCTAATTAGCTTATTCCCTAAATTTCAGCATTATGGGCACATTCTCCTCTATGTTATTTCATTGCAAAGAAAAATCTAGATGAAAAAATGGCAATGTCCCATAAGCATCACAGCTGTAGTTTGCATGAATTGACTCAACTAAAACTATAGAAGTTTTCTAAATGTGCTAATTAGCTTATTCCCTAAATTTCAGCATTCAGGGCACATTCTCCTCTATGTTATTTCATTGCAAAGAAAAATCTAGATGAAAAAATGGCAATGTCCCATAAGCATCACAGCTGTAGTTTGCATGAATTGACTCAACTAAAACTATAGAAGTTTTCTAAAGGTTCTAATTAGCTTACTCCCTAAATTTCAGCATTATGGGCACATTCTCCTCTATGTTATTTCATTGCAAAGAAAAATCTAGATGAAAAAATGGCAATGTCCCATAAGCATCACAGCTGTAGTTTGCATGAATTGACTCAACTAAAACTAAAGAAGTTTTCTAAATGTGCTAATAAGCTTATTCCCTAAATTTCAGCATTATGGGCACATTCTCCTCTATGTTATTTCATTGCAAAGAAAAATCTAGATGAAAACATGGCAATGTATCATAAGCATCACAGCTGTAGTTTGCATGAATTGACTCAACTAAAACTATAGAAGTTTTCTAAATGTGCTAATTAGCTTACTCCCTAAATTTCAGCATTATGGGCACATTCTCCTCTATGTTATTTCATTGCAAAGAAAAATCTAGATGAAAAAATGGCAATGTCCCATAAGCATCACAGCTGTAGTTTGCATGAATTGACTCAACTAAAACTATAGAAGTTTTCTAAATGTGCTAATTAGCTTATTCCCTAAATTTCAGCATTATGGGCACATTCTCCTCTATGTTATTTCATTGCAAAGAAAAATCTAGATGAAAAAATGGCAATGTCCCATAAGCATCACAGCTGTAGTTTGCATGAATTGACTCAACTAAAACTAAAGAAGTTTTCTAAATGTGCTAATTAGCATATTCCCTAAATTTCAGCATTATGGGCACATTCTCCTCTATGTTATTTCATTGCAAAGAAAAATCTAGATGAAAAAATGGCAATGTCCCATAAGCATCACAGCTGTAGTTTGCATGAATTGACTCAACTAAAACTAAAGAAGTTTTCTAAATGTGCTAATAAGCTTATTCCCTAAATTTCAGCATTATGGGCACATTCTCCTCTATGTTATTTCATTGCAAAGAAAAATCTAGATGAAAAAATGGCAATGTCCCATAAGCATCACAGCTGCAGTTTGCATGAATTGACTCAACTATAATGATATAAGTTTTCTAAATGTGCTAATTAGCTTATTGCCTAAATTTCAGCATTATGGGCACATTCTCCTCTATGTTATTTCATTGCAAAGAAAAATCTAGATGAAAAAATGGCAATGTCCCATAAGCATCACAGCTGTAGTTTGCATGAATTGACTCAACTAAAACTAAAGAAGTTTTCTAAATGTGCTAATTAGCTTATTGCCTAAATTTCAGCATTATGGGCACATTCTCCTCTATGTTATTTCATTGCAAAGAAAAATCTAGATGAAAAAATGGCAATGTCCCACAAGCATCACAGCTGTAGTTTGCATGAATTGACTCAACTAAAACTAAAGAAGTTTTCTAAATGTGCTAATTAGCATATTCCCTAAATTTCAGCATTATGGGCACATTCTCCTCTATGTTATTTCATTGCAAAGAAAAATCTAAATGAAAAAATGGCAATGTCCCATAAGCATCACAGCTGCAGTTTGCATGAATTGACTCAACTATAATGATATAAGTTTTCTAAATGTGCTAATTAGCTTATTGCCTAAATTTCAGCATTATGGGCACATTCTCCTCTATGTTATTTCATTGCAAAGAAAAATCTAGATGAAAAAATGGCAATGTCCCATAAGCATCACAGCTGTAGTTTGCATGAATTGACTCAACTAAAACTATAGAAGTTTTCTAAATGTGCTAATTAGCTTACTCCCTAAATTTCAGCATTCAGGGCACATTCTCCTCTATGTTATTTCATTGCAAAGAAAAATCTAGATGAAAAAATGGCAATGTCCCATAAGCATCACAGCTGTAGTTTGCATGAATTGACTCAACTAAAACTAAAGAAGTTTTCTAAATGTGCTAATTAGCATATTCCCTAAATTTCAGCATTCAGGGCACATTCTCCTCTATGTTATTTCATTGCAAAGAAAAATCTAGATGAAAAAATGGCAATGTCCCATAAGCATCACAGCTGTAGTTTGCATGAATTGACTCAACTAAAACTAAAGAAGTTTTCTAAATGTGCTAATTAGCATATTCCCTAAATTTCAGCATTATGGGCACATTCTCCTCTATGTTATTTCATTGCAAAGAAAAATCTAGATGAAAAAATGGCAATGTCCCACAAGCATCACAGCTGTAGTTTGCATGAATTGACTCAACTAAAACTATAGAAGTTTTCTAAATGTGCTAATTAGCTTACTCCCTAAATTTCAGCATTATGGGCACATTCTCCTCTATGTTATTTCATTGCAAAGAAAAATCTAGATGAAAAAATGGCAATGTCCCATAAGCATCACAGCTGCAGTTTGCATGAATTGACTCAACTATAATGATATAAGTTTTCTAAATGTGCTAATTAGCTTATTGCCTAAATTTCAGCATTATGGGCACATTCTCCTCTATGTTATTTCATTGCAAAGAAAAATCTAGATGAAAAAATGGCAATGTCCCATAAGCATCACAGCTGTAGTTTGCATGAATTGACTCAACTAAAACTAAAGGTTTTCTAAATGTGCTAATTAGCTTATTCCCTAAATTTCAGCATTATGGGCACATTCTCCTCTATGTTATTTCATTGCAAAGAAAAATCTAGATGAAAAAATGGCAATGTCCCACAAGCATCACAGCTGTAGTTTGCATGAATTGACTCAACTAAAACTATAGAAGTTTTCTAAATGTGCTAATTAGCTTACTCCCTAAATTTCAGCATTATGGGCACATTCTCCTCTATGTTATTTCATTGCAAAGAAAAATCTAGATGAAAAAATGGCAATGTCCCATAAGCATCACAGCTGTAGTTTGCATGAATTGACTCAACTAAAACTAAAGAAGTTTTCTAAATGTGCTAATTAGCTTATTCCCTAAATTTCAGCATTATGGGCACATTCTCCTCTATGTTATTTCATTGCAAAGAAAAATCTAGATGAAAAAATGGCAATGTCCCACAAGCATCACAGCTGTAGTTTGCATGAATTGACTCAACTAAAACTATAGAAGTTTTCTAAATGTGCTAATTAGCTTACTCCCTAAATTTCAGCATTATGGGCACATTCCCCTCTATGTTATTTCATTGCAAAGAAAAATCTAGATGAAAAAATGGCAATGTCCCATAAGCATCACAGCTGCAGTTTGCATGAATTGACTCAACTATAATGATATAAGTTTTCTAAATGTGCTAATTAGCTTATTGCCTAAATTTCAGCATTATGGGCACATTCTCCTCTATGTTATTTCATTGCAAAGAAAAATCTAGATGAAAAAATGGCAATGTCCCATAAGCATCACAGCTGTAGTTTGCATGAATTGACTCAACTAAAACTATAGAAGTTTTCTAAATGTGCTAATTAGCTTACTCCCTAAATTTCAGCATTCAGGGCACATTCTCCTCTATGTTATTTCATTGCAAAGAAAAATCTAGATGAAAAAATGGCAATGTCCCATAAGCATCACAGCTGTAGTTTGCATGAATTGACTCAACTAAAACTATAGAAGTTTTCTAAATGTGCTAATTAGCTTATTCCCTAAATTTCAGCATTATGGGCACATTCTCCTCTATGTTATTTCATTGCAAAGAAAAATCTAGATGAAAAAATGGCAATGTCCCATAAGCATCACAGCTGTAGTTTGCATGAATTGACTCAACTAAAACTAAAGAAGTTTTCTAAATGTGCTAATTAGCATATTCCCTAAATTTCAGCATTATGGGCACATTCTCCTCTATGTTATTTCATTGCAAAGAAAAATCTAGATGAAAAAATGGCAATGTCCCATAAGCATCACAGCTGTAGTTTGCATGAATTGACTCAACTAAAACTAAAGAAGTTTTCTAAATGTGCTAATAAGCTTATTCCCTAAATTTCAGCATTATGGGCACATTCTCCTCTATGTTATTTCATTGCAAAGAAAAATCTAGATGAAAAAATGGCAATGTCCCATAAGCATCACAGCTGCAGTTTGCATGAATTGACTCAACTATAATGATATAAGTTTTCTAAATGTGCTAATTAGCTTATTGCCTAAATTTCAGCATTATGGGCACATTCTCCTCTATGTTATTTCATTGCAAAGAAAAATCTAGATGAAAAAATGGCAATGTCCCATAAGCATCACAGCTGTAGTTTGCATGAATTGACTCAACTAAAACTAAAGAAGTTTTCTAAATGTGCTAATTAGCTTATTGCCTAAATTTCAGCATTATGGGCACATTCTCCTCTATGTTATTTCATTGCAAAGAAAAATCTAGATGAAAAAATGGCAATGTCCCACAAGCATCACAGCTGTAGTTTGCATGAATTGACTCAACTAAAACTAAAGAAGTTTTCTAAATGTGCTAATTAGCATATTCCCTAAATTTCAGCATTATGGGCACATTCTCCTCTATGTTATTTCATTGCAAAGAAAAATCTAAATGAAAAAATGGCAATGTCCCATAAGCATCACAGCTGCAGTTTGCATGAATTGACTCAACTATAATGATATAAGTTTTCTAAATGTGCTAATTAGCTTATTGCCTAAATTTCAGCATTATGGGCACATTCTCCTCTATGTTATTTCATTGCAAAGAAAAATCTAGATGAAAAAATGGCAATGTCCCATAAGCATCACAGCTGTAGTTTGCATGAATTGACTCAACTAAAACTATAGAAGTTTTCTAAATGTGCTAATTAGCTTACTCCCTAAATTTCAGCATTCAGGGCACATTCTCCTCTATGTTATTTCATTGCAAAGAAAAATCTAGATGAAAAAATGGCAATGTCCCATAAGCATCACAGCTGTAGTTTGCATGAATTGACTCAACTAAAACTAAAGAAGTTTTCTAAATGTGCTAATTAGCATATTCCCTAAATTTCAGCATTCAGGGCACATTCTCCTCTATGTTATTTCATTGCAAAGAAAAATCTAGATGAAAAAATGGCAATGTCCCATAAGCATCACAGCTGTAGTTTGCATGAATTGACTCAACTAAAACTATAGAAGTTTTCTAAATGTGCTAATTAGCTTACTCCCTAAATTTCAGCATTATGGGCACATTCTCCTCTATGTTATTTCATTGCAAAGAAAAATCTAGATGAAAAAATGGCAATGTCCCATAAGCATCACAGCTGTAGTTTGCATGAATTGACTCAACTAAAACTATAGAAGTTTTCTAAATGTGCTAATTAGCTTACTCCCTAAATTTCAGCATTCAGGGCACATTCTCCTCTATGTTATTTCATTGCAAAGAAAAATCTAGATGAAAAAATGGCAATGTCCCATAAGCATCACAGCTGTAGTTTGCATGAATTGACTCAACTAAAACTAAAGAAGTTTTCTAAATGTGCTAATTAGCATATTCCCTAAATTTCAGCATTCAGGGCACATTCTCCTCTATGTTATTTCATTGCAAAGAAAAATCTAGATGAAAAAATGGCAATGTCCCATAAGCATCACAGCTGTAGTTTGCATGAATTGACTCAACTAAAACTAAAGAAGTTTTCTAAATGTGCTAATTAGCATATTCCCTAAATTTCAGCATTATGGGCACATTCTCCTCTATGTTATTTCATTGCAAAGAAAAATCTAGATGAAAAAATGGCAATGTCCCACAAGCATCACAGCTGTAGTTTGCATGAATTGACTCAACTAAAACTATAGAAGTTTTCTAAATGTGCTAATTAGCTTACTCCCTAAATTTCAGCATTATGGGCACATTCTCCTCTATGTTATTTCATTGCAAAGAAAAATCTAGATGAAAAAATGGCAATGTCCCATAAGCATCACAGCTGCAGTTTGCATGAATTGACTCAACTATAATGATATAAGTTTTCTAAATGTGCTAATTAGCTTATTGCCTAAATTTCAGCATTATGGGCACATTCTCCTCTATGTTATTTCATTGCAAAGAAAAATCTAGATGAAAAAATGGCAATGTCCCATAAGCATCACAGCTGTAGTTTGCATGAATTGACTCAACTAAAACTAAAGGTTTTCTAAATGTGCTAATTAGCTTATTCCCTAAATTTCAGCATTATGGGCACATTCTCCTCTATGTTATTTCATTGCAAAGAAAAATCTAGATGAAAAAATGGCAATGTCCCACAAGCATCACAGCTGTAGTTTGCATGAATTGACTCAACTAAAACTATAGAAGTTTTCTAAATGTGCTAATTAGCTTACTCCCTAAATTTCAGCATTATGGGCACATTCTCCTCTATGTTATTTCATTGCAAAGAAAAATCTAGATGAAAAAATGGCAATGTCCCATAAGCATCACAGCTGTAGTTTGCATGAATTGACTCAACTAAAACTAAAGAAGTTTTCTA
The DNA here is from genome assembly GCA_036245805.1 of Pristionchus mayeri. Lineage (NCBI taxonomy): Eukaryota > Metazoa > Nematoda > Chromadorea > Rhabditida > Neodiplogasteridae > Pristionchus > Pristionchus mayeri. Next base: position 3,241,632 of record BTRK01000002.1, on the reverse strand, counting down.
AATGTGCTAATTAGCTTATTCCCTAAATTTCAGCATTATGGGCACATTCTCCTCTATGTTATTTCATTGCAAAGAAAAATCTAGATGAAAAAATGGCAATGTCCCACAAGCATCACAGCTGTAGTTTGCATGAATTGACTCAACTAAAACTATAGAAGTTTTCTAAATGTGCTAATTAGCTTACTCCCTAAATTTCAGCATTATGGGCACATTCCCCTCTATGTTATTTCATTGCAAAGAAAAATCTAGATGAAAAAATGGCAATGTCCCATAAGCATCACAGCTGCAGTTTGCATGAATTGACTCAACTATAATGATATAAGTTTTCTAAATGTGCTAATTAGCTTATTGCCTAAATTTCAGCATTATGGGCACATTCTCCTCTATGTTATTTCATTGCAAAGAAAAATCTAGATGAAAAAATGGCAATGTCCCATAAGCATCACAGCTGTAGTTTGCATGAATTGACTCAACTAAAACTATAGAAGTTTTCTAAATGTGCTAATTAGCTTACTCCCTAAATTTCAGCATTCAGGGCACATTCTCCTCTATGTTATTTCATTGCAAAGAAAAATCTAGATGAAAAAATGGCAATGTCCCATAAGCATCACAGCTGTAGTTTGCATGAATTGACTCAACTAAAACTAAAGAAGTTTTCTAAATGTGCTAATTAGCATATTCCCTAAATTTCAGCATTCAGGGCACATTCTCCTCTATGTTATTTCATTGCAAAGAAAAATCTAGATGAAAAAATGGCAATGTCCCATAAGCATCACAGCTGTAGTTTGCATGAATTGACTCAACTAAAACTAAAGAAGTTTTCTAAATGTGCTAATTAGCATATTCCCTAAATTTCAGCATTATGGGCACATTCTCCTCTATGTTATTTCATTGCAAAGAAAAATCTAGATGAAAAAATGGCAATGTCCCATAAGCATCACAGCTGCAGTTTGCATGAATTGACTCAACTATAATGATATAAGTTTTCTAAATGTGCTAATTAGCTTATTGCCTAAATTTCAGCATTATGGGCACATTCTCCTCTATGTTATTTCATTGCAAAGAAAAATCTAGATGAAAAAATGGCAATGTCCCATAAGCATCACAGCTGTAGTTTGCATGAATTGACTCAACTAAAACTATAGAAGTTTTCTAAATGTGCTAATTAGCATATTCCCTAAATTTCAGCATTCAGGGCACATTCTCCTCTATGTTATTTCATTGCAAAGAAAAATCTAGATGAAAAAATGGCAATGTCCCATAAGCATCACAGCTGTAGTTTGCATGAATTGACTCAACTAAAACTAAAGAAGTTTTCTAAATGTGCTAATTAGCATATTCCCTAAATTTCAGCATTATGGGCACATTCTCCTCTATGTTATTTCATTGCAAAGAAAAATCTAGATGAAAAAATGGCAATGTCCCATAAGCATCACAGCTGCAGTTTGCATGAATTGACTCAACTATAATGATATAAGTTTTCTAAATGTGCTAATTAGCTTATTGCCTAAATTTCAGCATTATGGGCACATTCTCCTCTATGTTATTTCATTGCAAAGAAAAATCTAGATGAAAAAATGGCAATGTCCCATAAGCATCACAGCTGTAGTTTGCATGAATTGACTCAACTAAAACTATAGAAGTTTTCTAAATGTGCTAATTAGCATATTCCCTAAATTTCAGCATTCAGGGCACATTCTCCTCTATGTTATTTCATTGCAAAGAAAAATCTAGATGAAAAAATGGCAATGTCCCATAAGCATCACAGCTGTAGTTTGCATGAATTGACTCAACTAAAACTAAAGAAGTTTTCTAAATGTGCTAATTAGCATATTCCCTAAATTTCAGCATTATGGGCACATTCTCCTCTATGTTATTTCATTGCAAAGAAAAATCTAGATGAAAAAATGGCAATGTCCCATAAGCATCACAGCTGCAGTTTGCATGAATTGACTCAACTATAATGATATAAGTTTTCTAAATGTGCTAATTAGCTTATTGCCTAAATTTCAGCATTATGGGCACATTCTCCTCTATGTTATTTCATTGCAAAGAAAAATCTAGATGAAAAAATGGCAATGTCCCATAAGCATCACAGCTGTAGTTTGCATGAATTGACTCAACTAAAACTAAAGGTTTTCTAAATGTGCTAATTAGCTTATTCCCTAAATTTCAGCATTATGGGCACATTCTCCTCTATGTTATTTCATTGCAAAGAAAAATCTAGATGAAAAAATGGCAATGTCCCACAAGCATCACAGCTGTAGTTTGCATGAATTGACTCAACTAAAACTATAGAAGTTTTCTAAATGTGCTAATTAGCTTACTCCCTAAATTTCAGCATTATGGGCACATTCTCCTCTATGTTATTTCATTGCAAAGAAAAATCTAGATGAAAAAATGGCAATGTCCCATAAGCATCACAGCTGTAGTTTGCATGAATTGACTCAACTAAAACTAAAGAAGTTTTCTAAATGTGCTAATTAGCTTATTCCCTAAATTTCAGCATTATGGGCACATTCTCCTCTATGTTATTTCATTGCAAAGAAAAATCTAGATGAAAAAATGGCAATGTCCCACAAGCATCACAGCTGTAGTTTGCATGAATTGACTCAACTAAAACTATAGAAGTTTTCTAAATGTGCTAATTAGCATATTCCCTAAATTTCAGCATTCAGGGCACATTCTCCTCTATGTTATTTCATTGCAAAGAAAAATCTAGATGAAAAAATGGCAATGTCCCATAAGCATCACAGCTGTAGTTTGCATGAATTGACTCAACTAAAACTAAAGAAGTTTTCTAAATGTGCTAATTAGCATATTCCCTAAATTTCAGCATTATGGGCACATTCTCCTCTATGTTATTTCATTGCAAAGAAAAATCTAGATGAAAAAATGGCAATGTCCCATAAGCATCACAGCTGCAGTTTGCATGAATTGACTCAACTATAATGATATAAGTTTTCTAAATGTGCTAATTAGCTTATTGCCTAAATTTCAGCATTATGGGCACATTCTCCTCTATGTTATTTCATTGCAAAGAAAAATCTAGATGAAAAAATGGCAATGTCCCATAAGCATCACAGCTGTAGTTTGCATGAATTGACTCAACTAAAACTAAAGGTTTTCTAAATGTGCTAATTAGCTTATTCCCTAAATTTCAGCATTATGGGCACATTCTCCTCTATGTTATTTCATTGCAAAGAAAAATCTAGATGAAAAAATGGCAATGTCCCACAAGCATCACAGCTGTAGTTTGCATGAATTGACTCAACTAAAACTATAGAAGTTTTCTAAATGTGCTAATTAGCTTACTCCCTAAATTTCAGCATTATGGGCACATTCTCCTCTATGTTATTTCATTGCAAAGAAAAATCTAGATGAAAAAATGGCAATGTCCCATAAGCATCACAGCTGTAGTTTGCATGAATTGACTCAACTAAAACTAAAGAAGTTTTCTAAATGTGCTAATTAGCTTATTCCCTAAATTTCAGCATTATGGGCACATTCTCCTCTATGTTATTTCATTGCAAAGAAAAATCTAGATGAAAAAATGGCAATGTCCCACAAGCATCACAGCTGTAGTTTGCATGAATTGACTCAACTAAAACTATAGAAGTTTTCTAAATGTGCTAATTAGCTTACTCCCTAAATTTCAGCATTATGGGCACATTCTCCTCTATGTTATTTCATTGCAAAGAAAAATCTAGATGAAAAAATGGCAATGTCCCATAAGCATCACAGCTGCAGTTTGCATGAATTGACTCAACTATAATGATATAAGTTTTCTAAATGTGCTAATTAGCTTATTGCCTAAATTTCAGCATTATGGGCACATTCTCCTCTATGTTATTTCATTGCAAAGAAAAATCTAGATGAAAAAATGGCAATGTCCCATAAGCATCACAGCTGTAGTTTGCATGAATTGACTCAACTAAAACTATAGAAGTTTTCTAAATGTGCTAATTAGCTTACTCCCTAAATTTCAGCATTCAGGGCACATTCTCCTCTATGTTATTTCATTGCAAAGAAAAATCTAGATGAAAAAATGGCAATGTCCCATAAGCATCACAGCTGTAGTTTGCATGAATTGACTCAACTAAAACTAAAGAAGTTTTCTAAATGTGCTAATTAGCATATTCCCTAAATTTCAGCATTCAGGGCACATTCTCCTCTATGTTATTTCATTGCAAAGAAAAATCTAGATGAAAAAATGGCAATGTCCCATAAGCATCACAGTTGTAGTTTGCATGAATTGACTCAACTAAAACTAAAGAAGTTTTCTAAATGTGCTAATTAGCATATTCCCTAAATTTCAGCATTATGGGCACATTCTCCTCTATGTTATTTCATTGCAAAGAAAAATCTAGATGAAAAAATGGCAATGTCCCATAAGCATCACAGCTGTAGTTTGCATGAATTGACTCAACTAAAACTAAAGAAGTTTTCTAAATGTGCTAATTAGCATATTCCCTAAATTTCAGCATTATGGGCACATTCTCCTCTATGTTATTTCATTGCAAAGAAAAATCTAGATGAAAAAATGGCAATGTCCCACAAGCATCACAGCTGTAGTTTGCATGAATTGACTCAACTAAAACTATAGAAGTTTTCTAAATGTGCTAATTAGCTTACTCCCTAAATTTCAGCATTCAGGGCACATTCTCCTCTATGTTATTTCATTGCAAAGAAAAATCTAGATGAAAAAATGGCAATGTCCCATAAGCATCACAGCTGTAGTTTGCATGAATTGACTCAACTAAAACTAAAGAAGTTTTCTAAATGTGCTAATTAGCATATTCCCTAAATTTCAGCATTATGGGCACATTCTCCTCTATGTTATTTCATTGCAAAGAAAAATCTAGATGAAAAAATGGCAATGTCCCACAAGCATCACAGCTGTAGTTTGCATGAATTGACTCAACTAAAACTATAGAAGTTTTCTAAATGTGCTAATTAGCATATTCCCTAAATTTCAGCATTATGGGCACATTCTCCTCTATGTTATTTCATTGCAAAGAAAAATCTAGATGAAAAAATGGCAATGTCCCATAAGCATCACAGCTGCAGTTTGCATGAATTGACTCAACTATAATGATATAAGTTTTCTAAATGTGCTAATTAGCTTATTGCCTAAATTTCAGCATTATGGGCACATTCTCCTCTATGTTATTTCATTGCAAAGAAAAATCTAGATGAAAAAATGGCAATGTCCCATAAGCATCACAGCTGTAGTTTGCATGAATTGACTCAACTAAAACTAAAGGTTTTCTAAATGTGCTAATTAGCTTATTGCCTAAATTTCAGCATTATGGGCACATTCTCCTCTATGTTATTTCATTGCAAAGAAAAATCTAGATGAAAAAATGGCAATGTCCCATAAGCATCACAGCTGTAGTTTGCATGAATTGACTCAACTAAAACTAAAGGTTTTCTAAATGTGCTAATTAGCTTATTCCCTAAATTTCAGCATTATGGGCACATTCTCCTCTATGTTATTTCATTGCAAAGAAAAATCTAGATGAAAAAATGGCAATGTCCCACAAGCATCACAGCTGTAGTTTGCATGAATTGACTCAACTAAAACTATAGAAGTTTTCTAAATGTGCTAATTAGCTTACTCCCTAAATTTCAGCATTATGGGCACATTCTCCTCTATGTTATTTCATTGCAAAGAAAAATCTAGATGAAAAAATGGCAATGTCCCACAAGCATCACAGCTGTAGTTTGCATGAATTGACTCAACTAAAACTATAGAAGTTTTCTAAATGTGCTAATTAGCTTACTCCCTAAATTTCAGCATTATGGGCACATTCTCCTCTATGTTATTTCATTGCAAAGAAAAATCTAGATGAAAAAATGGCAATGTCCCATAAGCATCACAGCTGTAGTTTGCATGAATTGACTCAACTAAAACTAAAGAAGTTTTCTAAATGTGCTAATTAGCTTATTCCCTAAATTTCAGCATTATGGGCACATTCTCCTCTATGTTATTTCATTGCAAAGAAAAATCTAGATGAAAAAATGGCAATGTCCCACAAGCATCACAGCTGTAGTTTGCATGAATTGACTCAACTAAAACTATAGAAGTTTTCTAAATGTGCTAATTAGCTTACTCCCTAAATTTCAGCATTATGGGCACATTCTCCTCTATGTTATTTCATTGCAAAGAAAAATCTAGATGAAAAAATGGCAATGTCCCATAAGCATCACAGCTGTAGTTTGCATGAATTGACTCAACTAAAACTAAAGAAGTTTTCTAAATGTGCTAATTAGCTTATTCCCTAAATTTCAGCAATATGGGCACATTCTCCTCTATGTTATTTCATTGCAAAGAAAAATCTAGATGAAAAAATGGCAATGTCCCATAAGCATCACAGCTGTAGTTTGCATGAATTGACTCAACTAAAACTATAGAAGTTTTCTAAATGTGCTAATTAGCTTATTCCCTAAATTTCAGCATTATGGGCACATTCTCCTCTATGTTATTTCATTGCAAAGAAAAATCTAGATGAAAAAATGGCAATGTCCCATAAGCATCACAGCTGCAGTTTGCATGAATTGACTCAACTATAATGATATAAGTTTTCTAAATGTGCTAATTAGCTTATTCCCTAAATTTCAGCATTATGGGCACATTCTCCTCTATGTTATTTCATTGCAAAGAAAAATCTAGATGAAAAAATGGCAATGTCCCACAAGCATCACAGCTGTAGTTTGCATGAATTGACTCAACTAAAACTATAGAAGTTTTCTAAATGTGCTAATTAGCTTACTCCCTAAATTTCAGCATTATGGGCACATTCTCCTCTATGTTATTTCATTGCAAAGAAAAATCTAGATGAAAAAATGGCAATGTCCCATAAGCATCACAGCTGCAGTTTGCATGAATTGACTCAACTATAATGATATAAGTTTTCTAAATGTGCTAATTAGCTTATTGCCTAAATTTCAGCATTATGGGCACATTCTCCTCTATGTTATTTCATTGCAAAGAAAAATCTAGATGAAAAAATGGCAATGTCCCATAAGCATCACAGCTGTAGTTTGCATGAATTGACTCAACTAAAACTAAAGAAGTTTTCTAAATGTGCTAATTAGCATATTCCCTAAATTTCAGCATTCAGGGCACATTCTCCTCTATGTTATTTCATTGCAAAGAAAAATCTAGATGAAAAAATGGCAATGTCCCATAAGCATCACAGCTGTAGTTTGCATGAATTGACTCAACTAAAACTATAGAAGTTTTCTAAATGTGCTAATTAGCTTATTCCCTAAATTTCAGCATTATGGGCACATTCTCCTCTATGTTATTTCATTGCAAAGAAAAATCTAGATGAAAAAATGGCAATGTCCCACAAGCATCACAGCTGTAGTTTGCATGAATTGACTCAACTAAAACTATAGAAGTTTTCTAAATGTGCTAATTAGCTTACTCCCTAAATTTCAGCATTATGGGCACATTCTCCTCTATGTTATTTCATTGCAAAGAAAAATCTAGATGAAAAAATGGCAATGTCCCATAAGCATCACAGCTGTAGTTTGCATGAATTGACTCAACTAAAACTATAGAAGTTTTCTAAATGTGCTAATTAGCTTATTCCCTAAATTTCAGCATTATGGGCACATTCTCCTCTATGTTATTTCATTGCAAAGAAAAATCTAGATGAAAAAATGGCAATGTCCCATAAGCATCACAGCTGTAGTTTGCATGAATTGACTCAACTAAAACTATAGAAGTTTTCTAAATGTGCTAATTAGCTTATTCCCTAAATTTCAGCATTATGGGCACATTCTCCTCTATGTTATTTCATTGCAAAGAAAAATCTAGATGAAAAAATGGCAATGTCCCATAAGCATCACAGCTGTAGTTTGCATGAATTGACTCAACTAAAACTAAAGAAGTTTTCTAAATGTGCTAATTAGCATATTCCCTAAATTTCAGCATTATGGGCACATTCTCCTCTATGTTATTTCATTGCAAAGAAAAATCTAGATGAAAAAATGGCAATGTCCCACAAGCATCACAGCTGTAGTTTGCATGAATTGACTCAACTAAAACTATAGAAGTTTTCTAAATGTGCTAATTAGCTTACTCCCTAAATTTCAGCATTCAGGGCACATTCTCCTCTATGTTATTTCATTGCAAAGAAAAATCTAGATGAAAAAATGGCAATGTCCCATAAGCATCACAGCTGTAGTTTGCATGAATTGACTCAACTAAAACTATAGAAGTTTTCTAAATGTGCTAATTAGCTTATTCCCTAAATTTCAGCATTATGGGCACATTCTCCTCTATGTTATTTCATTGCAAAGAAAAATCTAGATGAAAAAATGGCAATGTCCCATAAGCATCACAGCTGTAGTTTGCATGAATTGACTCAACTAAAACTATAGAAGTTTTCTAAATGTGCTAATTAGCTTATTCCCTAAATTTCAGCATTATGGGCACATTCTCCTCTATGTTATTTCATTGCAAAGAAAAATCTAGATGAAAAAATGGCAATGTCCCATAAGCATCACAGCTGTAGTTTGCATGAATTGACTCAACTAAAACTAAAGAAGTTTTCTAAATGTGCTAATTAGCATATTCCCTAAATTTCAGCATTATGGGCACATTCTCCTCTATGTTATTTCATTGCAAAGAAAAATCTAGATGAAAAAATGGCAATGTCCCACAAGCATCACAGCTGTAGTTTGCATGAATTGACTCAACTAAAACTATAGAAGTTTTCTAAATGTGCTAATTAGCTTACTCCCTAAATTTCAGCATTCAGGGCACATTCTCCTCTATGTTATTTCATTGCAAAGAAAAATCTAGATGAAAAAATGGCAATGTCCCATAAGCATCACAGCTGTAGTTTGCATGAATTGACTCAACTAAAACTAAAGAAGTTTTCTAAATGTGCTAATTAGCATATTCCCTAAATTTCAGCATTATGGGCACATTCTCCTCTATGTTATTTCATTGCAAAGAAAAATCTAAATGAAAAAATGGCAATGTCCCATAAGCATCACAGCTGCAGTTTGCATGAATTGACTCAACTATAATGATATAAGTTTTCTAAAGGTTCTAATTAGCTTACTCCCTAAATTTCAGCATTATGGGCACATTCTCCTCTATGTTATTTCATTGCAAAGAAAAATCTAGATGAAAAAATGGCAATGTCCCATAAGCATCACAGCTGTAGTTTGCATGAATTGACTCAACTAAAACAAAAGAAGTTTTCTAAATGTGCTAATTAGCATATTCCCTAAATTTCAGCATTATGGGCACATTCTCCTCTATGTTATTTCATTGCAAAGAAAAATCTAGATGAAAAAATGGCAATGTCCCACAAGCATCACAGCTGTAGTTTGCATGAATTGACTCAACTAAAACAAAAGAAGTTTTCTAAATGTGCTAATTAGCATATTCCCTAAATTTCAGCATTATGGGCACATTCTCCTCTATGTTATTTCATTGCAAAGAAAAATCTAGATGAAAAAATGGCAATGTCCCACAAGCATCACAGCTGTAGTTTGCATGAATTGACTCAACTAAAACAAAAGAAGTTTTCTAAATGTGCTAATTAGCATATTCCCTAAATTTCAGCATTATGGGCACATTCTCCTCTATGTTATTTCATTGCAAAGAAAAATCTAGATGAAAAAATGGCAATGTCCCATAAGCATCACAGCTGCAGTTTGCATGAATTGACTCAACTATAATGATATAAGTTTTCTAAATGTGCTAATTAGCTTATTGCCTAAATTTCAGCATTATGGGCACATTCTCCTCTATGTTATTTCATTGCAAAGAAAAATCTAGATGAAAAAATGGCAATGTCCCACAAGCATCACAGCTGTAGTTTGCATGAATTGACTCAACTAAAACAAAAGAAGTTTTCTAAATGTGCTAATTAGCATATTCCCTAAATTTCAGCATTATGGGCACATTCTCCTCTATGTTATTTCATTGCAAAGAAAAATCTAGATGAAAAAATGGCAATGTCCCATAAGCATCACAGCTGCAGTTTGCATGAATTGACTCAACTATAATGATATAAGTTTTCTAAATGTGCTAATTAGCTTATTGCCTAAATTTCAGCATTATGGGCACATTCTCCTCTATGTTATTTCATTGCAAAGAAAAATCTAGATGAAAAAATGGCAATGTCCCACAAGCATCACAGCTGTAGTTTGCATGAATTGACTCAACTAAAACTAAAGAAGTTTTCTAAATGTGCTAATTAGCATATTCCCTAAATTTCAGCATTATGGGCACATTCTCCTCTATGTTATTTCATTGCAAAGAAAAATCTAAATGAAAAAATGGCAATGTCCCATAAGCATCACAGCTGCAGTTTGCATGAATTGACTCAACTATAATGATATAAGTTTTCTAAATGTGCTAATTAGCTTATTGCCTAAATTTCAGCATTATGGGCACATTCTCCTCTATGTTATTTCATTGCAAAGAAAAATCTAGATGAAAAAATGGCAATGTCCCACAAGCATCACAGCTGTAGTTTGCATGAATTGACTCAACTAAAACTATAGAAGTTTTCTAAATGTGCTAATTAGCTTACTCCCTAAATTTCAGCATTATGGGCACATTCTCCTCTATGTTATTTCATTGCAAAGAAAAATCTAGATGAAAAAATGGCAATGTCCCATAAGCATCACAGCTGTAGTTTGCATGAATTGACTCAACTAAAACTAAAGGTTTTCTAAATGTGCTAATTAGCTTATTCCCTAAATTTCAGCATTATGGGCACATTCTCCTCTATGTTATTTCATTGCAAAGAAAAATCTAGATGAAAAAATGGCAATGTCCCACAAGCATCACAGCTGTAGTTTGCATGAATTGACTCAACTAAAACTATAGAAGTTTTCTAAATGTGCTAATTAGCTTACTCCCTAAATTTCAGCATTATGGGCACATTCTCCTCTATGTTATTTCATTGCAAAGAAAAATCTAGATGAAAAAATGGCAATGTCCCACAAGCATCACAGCTGTAGTTTGCATGAATTGACTCAACTAAAACTATAGAAGTTTTCTAAATGTGCTAATTAGCTTACTCCCTAAATTTCAGCATTATGGGCACATTCTCCTCTATGTTATTTCATTGCAAAGAAAAATCTAAATGAAAAAATGGCAATGTCCCATAAGCATCACAGCTGCAGTTTGCATGAATTGACTCAACTATAATGATATAAGTTTTCTAAATGTGCTAATTAGCATATTCCCTAAATTTCAGCATTATGGGCACATTCTCCTCTATGTTATTTCATTGCAAAGAAAAATCTAAATGAAAAAATGGCAATGTCCCATAAGCATCACAGCTGCAGTTTGCATGAATTGACTCAACTATAATGATATAAGTTTTCTAAATGTGCTAATTAGCTTATTGCCTAAATTTCAGCATTATGGGCACATTCTCCTCTATGTTATTTCATTGCAAAGAAAAATCTAGATGAAAAAATGGCAATGTCCCACAAGCATCACAGCTGTAGTTTGCATGAATTGACTCAACTAAAACTATAGAAGTTTTCTAAATGTGCTAATTAGCTTACTCCCTAAATTTCAGCATTCAGGGCACATTCTCCTCTATGTTATTTCATTGCAAAGAAAAATCTAGATGAAAAAATGGCAATGTCCCATAAGCATCACAGCTGTAGTTTGCATGAATTGACTCAACTAAAACTAAAGAAGTTTTCTAAATGTGCTAATTAGCTTATTCCCTAAATTTCAGCATTATGGGCACATTCTCCTCTATGTTATTTCATTGCAAAGAAAAATCTAGATGAAAAAATGGCAATGTCCCATAAGCATCACAGCTGTAGTTTGCATGAATTGACTCAACTAAAACTAAAGAAGTTTTCTAAATGTGCTAATTAGCATATTCCCTAAATTTCAGCATTATGGGCACATTCTCCTCTATGTTATTTCATTGCAAAGAAAAATCTAGATGAAAAAATGGCAATGTCCCATAAGCATCACAGCTGTAGTTTGCATGAATTGACTCAACTAAAACTAAAGAAGTTTTCTAAATGTGCTAATTAGCATATTCCCTAAATTTCAGCATTATGGGCACATTCTCCTCTATGTTATTTCATTGCAAAGAAAAATCTAGATGAAAAAATGGCAATGTCCCATAAGCATCACAGCTGCAGTTTGCATGAATTGACTCAACTATAATGATATAAGTTTTCTAAATGTGCTAATTAGCTTATTGCCTAAATTTCAGCATTATGGGCACATTCTCCTCTATGTTATTTCATTGCAAAGAAAAATCTAGATGAAAAAATGGCAATGTCCCATAAGCATCACAGCTGTAGTTTGCATGAATTGACTCAACTAAAACTAAAGAAGTTTTCTAAATGTGCTAATTAGCTTATTCCCTAAATTTCAGCATTATGGGCACATTCTCCTCTATGTTATTTCATTGCAAAGAAAAATCTAGATGAAAAAATGGCAATGTCCCACAAGCATCACAGCTGTAGTTTGCATGAATTGACTCAACTAAAACTATAGAAGTTTTCTAAATGTGCTAATTAGCTTACTCCCTAAATTTCAGCATTATGGGCACATTCTCCTCTATGTTATTTCATTGCAAAGAAAAATCTAGATGAAAAAATGGCAATGTCCCATAAGCATCACAGCTGTAGTTTGCATGAATTGACTCAACTAAAACTAAAGAAGTTTTCTAAATGTGCTAATTAGCTAATTCCCTAAATTTCAGCATTATGGGCACATTCTCCTCTATGTTATTTCATTGCAAAGAAAAATCTAGATGAAAAAATGGCAATGTCCCACAAGCATCACAGCTGCAGTTTGCATGAATTGACTCAACTATAATGATATAAGTTTTCTAAATGTGCTAATTAGCTTATTCCCTAAATTTCAGCATTATGGGCACATTCTCCTCTATGTTATTTCATTGCAAAGAAAAATCTAGATGAAAAAATGGCAATGTCCCACAAGCATCACAGCTGTAGTTTGCATGAATTGACTCAACTAAAACTATAGTTTTCTAAATGTGCTAATTAGCTTACTCCCTAAATTTCAGCATTATGGGCACATTCTCCTCTATGTTATTTCATTGCAAAGAAAAATCTAGATGAAAAAATGGCAATGTCCCATAAGCATCACAGCTGTAGTTTGCATGAATTGACTCAACTAAAACTATAGAAGTTTTCTAAATGTGCTAATTAGCTTATTCCCTAAATTTCAGCATTATGGGCACATTCTCCTCTATGTTATTTCATTGCAAAGAAAAATCTAGATGAAAAAATGGCAATGTCCCATAAGCATCACAGCTGTAGTTTGCATGAATTGACTCAACTAAAACTATAGAAGTTTTCTAAATGTGCTAATTAGCTTATTCCCTAAATTTCAGCATTATGGGCACATTCTCCTCTATGTTATTTCATTGCAAAGAAAAATCTAGATGAAAAAATGGCAATGTCCCATAAGCATCACAGCTGCAGTTTGCATGAATTGACTCAACTATAATGATATAAGTTTTCTAAATGTGCTAATTAGCTTATTCCCTAAATTTCAGCATTATGGGCACATTCTCCTCTATGTTATTTCATTGCAAAGAAAAATCTAGATGAAAAAATGGCAATGTCCCATAAGCATCACAGCTGTAGTTTGCATGAATTGACTCAACTAAAACTATAGAAGTTTTCTAAATGTGCTAATTAGCTTATTCCCTAAATTTCAGCATTATGGGCACATTCTCCTCTATGTTATTTCATTGCAAAGAAAAATCTAGATGAAAAAATGGCAATGTCCCATAAGCATCACAGCTGCAGTTTGCATGAATTGACTCAACTATAATGATATAAGTTTTCTAAATGTGCTAATTAGCTTATTCCCTAAATTTCAGCATTATGGGCACATTCTCCTCTATGTTATTTCATTGCAAAGAAAAATCTAGATGAAAAAATGGCAATGTCCCATAAGCATCACAGCTGTAGTTTGCATGAATTGACTCAACTAAAACTAAAGAAGTTTTCTAAATGTGCTAATTAGCTTATTCCCTAAATTTCAGCATTATGGGCACATTCTCCTCTATGTTATTTCATTGCAAAGAAAAATCTAGATGAAAAAATGGCAATGTCCCACAAGCATCACAGCTGTAGTTTGCATGAATTGACTCAACTAAAACTATAGAAGTTTTCTAAATGTGCTAATTAGCTTACTCCCTAAATTTCAGCATTATGGGCACATTCTCCTCTATGTTATTTCATTGCAAAGAAAAATCTAGATGAAAAAATGGCAATGTCCCATAAGCATCACAGCTGTAGTTTGCATGAATTGACTCAACTAAAACTAAAGAAGTTTTCTAAATGTGCTAATTAGCTAATTCCCTAAATTTCAGCATTATGGGCACATTCTCCTCTATGTTATTTCATTGCAAAGAAAAATCTAGATGAAAAAATGGCAATGTCCCACAAGCATCACAGCTGTAGTTTGCATGAATTGACTCAACTAAAACTATAGAAGTTTTCTAAATGTGCTAATTAGCTTACTCCCTAAATTTCAGCATTATGGGCACATTCTCCTCTATGTTATTTCATTGCAAAGAAAAATCTAGATGAAAAAATGGCAATGTCCCATAAGCATCACAGCTGTAGTTTGCATGAATTGACTCAACTAAAACTAAAGAAGTTTTCTAAATGTGCTAATTAGCTAATTCCCTAAATTTCAGCATTATGGGCACATTCTCCTCTATGTTATTTCATTGCAAAGAAAAATCTAGATGAAAAAATGGCAATGTCCCACAAGCATCACAGCTGCAGTTTGCATGAATTGACTCAACTATAATGATATAAGTTTTCTAAATGTGCTAATTAGCTTATTCCCTAAATTTCAGCATTATGGGCACATTCTCCTCTATGTTATTTCATTGCAAAGAAAAATCTAGATGAAAAAATGGCAATGTCCCACAAGCATCACAGCTGTAGTTTGCATGAATTGACTCAACTAAAACTATAGTTTTCTAAATGTGCTAATTAGCTTACTCCCTAAATTTCAGCATTATGGGCACATTCTCCTCTATGTTATTTCATTGCAAAGAAAAATCTAGATGAAAAAATGGCAATGTCCCATAAGCATCACAGCTGTAGTTTGCATGAATTGACTCAACTAAAACTATAGAAGTTTTCTAAATGTGCTAATTAGCTTATTCCCTAAATTTCAGCATTATGGGCACATTCTCCTCTATGTTATTTCATTGCAAAGAAAAATCTAGATGAAAAAATGGCAATGTCCCATAAGCATCACAGCTGTAGTTTGCATGAATTGACTCAACTAAAACTATAGAAGTTTTCTAAATGTGCTAATTAGCTTATTCCCTAAATTTCAGCATTATGGGCACATTCTCCTCTATGTTATTTCATTGCAAAGAAAAATCTAGATGAAAAAATGGCAATGTCCCATAAGCATCACAGCTGCAGTTTGCATGAATTGACTCAACTATAATGATATAAGTTTTCTAAATGTGCTAATTAGCTTATTCCCTAAATTTCAGCATTATGGGCACATTCTCCTCTATGTTATTTCATTGCAAAGAAAAATCTAGATGAAAAAATGGCAATGTCCCATAAGCATCACAGCTGTAGTTTGCATGAATTGACTCAACTAAAACTATAGAAGTTTTCTAAATGTGCTAATTAGCTTATTCCCTAAATTTCAGCATTATGGGCACATTCTCCTCTATGTTATTTCATTGCAAAGAAAAATCTAGATGAAAAAATGGCAATGTCCCATAAGCATCACAGCTGCAGTTTGCATGAATTGACTCAACTATAATGATATAAGTTTTCTAAATGTGCTAATTAGCTTATTCCCTAAATTTCAGCATTATGGGCACATTCTCCTCTATGTTATTTCATTGCAAAGAAAAATCTAGATGAAAAAATGGCAATGTCCCATAAGCATCACAGCTGTAGTTTGCATGAATTGACTCAACTAAAACTAAAGAAGTTTTCTAAATGTGCTAATTAGCTTATTCCCTAAATTTCAGCATTATGGGCACATTCTCCTCTATGTTATTTCATTGCAAAGAAAAATCTAGATGAAAAAATGGCAATGTCCCACAAGCATCACAGCTGTAGTTTGCATGAATTGACTCAACTAAAACTATAGAAGTTTTCTAAATGTGCTAATTAGCTTACTCCCTAAATTTCAGCATTATGGGCACATTCTCCTCTATGTTATTTCATTGCAAAGAAAAATCTAGATGAAAAAATGGCAATGTCCCATAAGCATCACAGCTGTAGCTTGCATGAATTGACTCAACTAAAACTAAAGAAGTTTTCTAAATGTGCTAATTAGCTAATTCCCTAAATTTCAGCATTATGGGCACATTCTCCTCTATGTTATTTCATTGCAAAGAAAAATCTAGATGAAAAAATGGCAATGTCCCACAAGCATCACAGCTGCAGTTTGCATGAATTGACTCAACTATAATGATATAAGTTTTCTAAATGTGCTAATTAGCTTATTCCCTAAATTTCAGCATTATGGGCACATTCTCCTCTATGTTATTTCATTGCAAAGAAAAATCTAGATGAAAAAATGGCAATGTCCCACAAGCATCACAGCTGTAGTTTGCATGAATTGACTCAACTAAAACTATAGTTTTCTAAATGTGCTAATTAGCTTACTCCCTAAATTTCAGCATTATGGGCACATTCTCCTCTATGTTATTTCATTGCAAAGAAAAATCTAGATGAAAAAATGGCAATGTCCCATAAGCATCACAGCTGTAGTTTGCATGAATTGACTCAACTAAAACTATAGAAGTTTTCTAAATGTGCTAATTAGCTTATTCCCTAAATTTCAGCATTATGGGCACATTCTCCTCTATGTTATTTCATTGCAAAGAAAAATCTAGATGAAAAAATGGCAATGTCCCATAAGCATCACAGCTGTAGTTTGCATGAATTGACTCAACTAAAACTATAGAAGTTTTCTAAATGTGCTAATTAGCTTATTCCCTAAATTTCAGCATTATGGGCACATTCTCCTCTATGTTATTTCATTGCAAAGAAAAATCTAGATGAAAAAATGGCAATGTCCCATAAGCATCACAGCTGTAGTTTGCATGAATTGACTCAACTAAAACTATAGAAGTTTTCTAAATGTGCTAATTAGCTTATTCCCTAAATTTCAGCATTATGGGCACATTCTCCTCTATGTTATTTCATTGCAAAGAAAAATCTAGATGAAAAAATGGCAATGTCCCATAAGCATCACAGCTGCAGTTTGCATGAATTGACTCAACTATAATGATATAAGTTTTCTAAATGTGCTAATTAGCTTATTCCCTAAATTTCAGCATTATGGGCACATTATCCTCTATGTTATTTCATTGCAAAGAAAAATCTAGATGAAAAAATGGCAATGTCCCATAAGCATCACAGCTGTAGTTTGCACGAATTGACTCAACTAAAACTATAGAAGTTTTCTAAAGGTTCTAATTAGCTTATTCCCTAAATTTCAGCATTCAGGGCACACTCCTCCATGTTATTTAATTGCAAAGAAAAATCTAGATGAAAAAATGGCAATGTCCCATAAGCATCACAGCTGCAGTTTGCATGAATTGACTCAACTATAATGAAAGAAGTTTTCTAAATGTTCTAATTAGCTTATTCCCTAAATTTCAGCATTATGGGCACATTCTCCTCTATGTTATTTCATTGCAAAGAAAAATATAGATGAAAAAATGGCAATGTCCCATAAGCATCACAGCTGTAGTTTGCATGAATTGACTCAACTAAAACTATAGAAGTTTTCTAAAGGTTCTAATTAGCTTATTCCCTAAATTTCAGCATTCAGGGCACATTCTCCTCTATGTTATTTCATTGCAAAGAAAAATCTAGATGAAAAAATGGCAATGTCCCATAAGCATCACAGCTGTAGTTTGCATGAATTGACTCAACTATAATAAAACTATAGAAGTTTTCTAAATGTGCTAATTAGCTTATTCCCTAAATTTCAGCATTATGGGCACATTCTCCTCTATGTTATTTCATTGCAAAGAAAAATCTAGATGAAAAAATGGCAATGTCCCATAAGCATCACAGCTGTAGTTTGCATGAATTGACTCAACTAAAACTATAGAAGTTTTCTAAATGTGCTAATTAGCTTATTCCCTAAATTTCAGCATTATGGGCACATTCTCCTCTATGTTATTTCATTGCAAAGAAAAATCTAGATGAAAAAATGGCAATGTCCCATAAGCATCACAGCTGCAGTTTGCATGAATTGACTCAACTATAATGATATAAGTTTTCTAAATGTGCTAATTAGCTTATTCCCTAAATTTCAGCATTATGGGCACATTCTCCTCTATGTTATTTCATTGCAAAGAAAAATCTAGATGAAAAAATGGCAATGTCCCACAAGCATCACAGCTGTAGTTTGCATGAATTGACTCAACTAAAACTATAGAAGTTTTCTAAATGTGCTAATTAGCTTACTCCCTAAATTTCAGCATTATGGGCACATTCTCCTCTATGTTATTTCATTGCAAAGAAAAATCTAGATGAAAAAATGGCAATGTCCCATAAGCATCACAGCTGTAGTTTGCATGAATTGACTCAACTATAATAAAACTATAGAAGTTTTCTAAATGTGCTAATTAGCTTATTCCCTAAATTTCAGCATTATGGGCACATTCTCCTCTATGTTATTTCATTGCAAAGAAAAATCTAGATGAAAAAATGGCAATGTCCCATAAGCATCACAGCTGTAGTTTGCATGAATTGACTCAACTAAAACTATAGAAGTTTTCTAAATGTGCTAATTAGCTTATTCCCTAAATTTCAGCATTATGGGCACATTCTCCTCTATGTTATTTCATTGCAAAGAAAAATCTAGATGAAAAAATGGCAATGTCCCATAAGCATCACAGCTGTAGTTTGCATGAATTGACTCAACTAAAACTATAGAAGTTTTCTAAATGTGCTAATTAGCTTATTCCCTAAATTTCAGCATTATGGGCACATTCTCCTCTATGTTATTTCATTGCAAAGAAAAATCTAGATGAAAAAATGGCAATGTCCCATAAGCATCACAGCTGTAGTTTGCATGAATTGACTCAACTAAAACTATAGAAGTTTTCTAAATGTGCTAATTAGCTTATTCCCTAAATTTCAGCATTATGGGCACATTCTCCTCTGTTATTTCATTGCAAAGAAAAATCTAGATGAAAAAATGGCAATGTCCCATAAGCATCACAGCTGCAGTTTGCATGAATTGACTCAACTATAATGATATAAGTTTTCTAAATGTGCTAATTAGCTTATTCCCTAAATTTCAGCATTATGGGCACATTCTCCTCTGTTATTTCATTGCAAAGAAAAATCTAGATGAAAAAATGGCAATGTCCCATAAGCATCACAGCTGTAGTTTGCATGAATTGACTCAAATAAAACTATAGAAGTTTTCTAAATGTGCTAATTAGCTTACTCCCTAAATTTCAGCATTATGGGCACATTCTCCTCTATGTTATTTCATTGCAAAGAAAAATCTAGATGAAAAAATGGCAATGTCCCATAAGCATCACAGCTGTAGTTTGCATGAATTGACTCAACTAAAACTATAGAAGTTTTCTAAATGTGCTAATTAGCTTATTCCCTAAATTTCAGCATTATGGGCACATTCTCCTCTATGTTATTTCATTGCAAAGAAAAATCTAGATAAAAAAATGGCAATGTCCCATAAGCATCACAGCTGTAGTTTGCATGAATTGACTCAACTAAAACTATAGAAGTTTTCTAAAGGTTCTAATTAGCTTATTCCCTAAATTTCAGCATTCAGGGCACACTCCTCCATGTTATTTAATTGCAAAGAAAAATCTAGATGAAAAAATGGCAATGTCCCATAAGCATCACAGCTGCAGTTTGCATGAATTGACTCAACTAAAACTATAGAAGTTTTCTAAAGGTTCTAATTAGCTTATTCCCTAAATTTCAGCATTATGGGCACATTCTCCTCTACGTTATTTCATTGCAAAGAAAAATATAGATGAAAAAATGGCAATGTCCCATAAGCATCACAGCTGTAGTTTGCATGAATTGACTCAACTAAAACTATAGAAGTTTTCTAAAGGTTCTAATTAGCTTATTCCCTAAATTTCAGCATTCAGGGCACACTCCTCCATGTTATTTAATTGCAAAGAAAAATCTAGATGAAAAAATGGCAATGTCCCATAAGCATCACAGCTGCAGTTTGCATGAATTGACTCAACTATAATGAAAGAAGTTTTCTAAATGTTCTAATTAGCTTATTCCCTAAATTTCAGCATTCAGGGCACATTCTCCTCTATGTTATTTCATTGCAAAGAAAAATCTAGATGAAAAAATGGCAATGTCCCATAAGCATCACAGCTGTAGTTTGCATGAATTGACTCAACTATAATAAAACTATAGAAGTTTTCTAAATGTGCTAATTAGCTTATTCCCTAAATTTCAGCATTATGGGCACATTCTCCTCTATGTTATTTCATTGCAAAGAAAAATCTAGATAAAAAAATGGCAATGTCCCATAAGCATCACAGCTGTAGTTTGCATGAATTGACTCAACTAAAACTATAGAAGTTTTCTAAAGGTTCTAATTAGCTTATTCCCTAAATTTCAGCATTCAGGGCACACTCCTCCATGTTATTTAATTGCAAAGAAAAATCTAGATGAAAAAATGGCAATGTCCCATAAGCATCACAGCTGCAGTTTGCATGAATTGACTCAACTATAATGAAAGAAGTTTTCTAAATGTTCTAATTAGCTTATTCCCTAAATTTCAGCATTATGGGCACATTCTCCTCTACGTTATTTCATTGCAAAGAAAAATATAGATGAAAAAATGGCAATGTCCCATAAGCATCACAGCTGTAGTTTGCATGAATTGACTCAACTAAAACTATAGAAGTTTTCTAAAGGTTCTAATTAGCTTATTCCCTAAATTTCAGCATTCAGGGCACATTCTCCTCTATGTTATTTCATTGCAAAGAAAAATCTAGATGAAAAAATGGCAATGTCCCATAAGCATCACAGCTGTAGTTTGCATGAATTGACTCAACTATAATAAAACTATAGAAGTTTTCTAAATGTGCTAATTAGCTTATTCCCTAAATTTCAGCATTATGGGCACATTCTCCTCTATGTTATTTCATTGCAAAGAAAAATCTAGATAAAAAAATGGCAATGTCCCATAAGCATCACAGCTGTAGTTTGCATGAATTGACTCAACTAAAACTATAGAAGTTTTCTAAATGTGCTAATTAGCTTATTCCCTAAATTTCAGCATTATGGGCACATTCTCCTCTATGTTATTTCATTGCAAAGAAAAATCTAGATAAAAAAATGGCAATGTCCCATAAGCATCACAGCTGTAGTTTGCATGACTTGACTCAACTAAAACTATAGTTTTCTAAATGTGCTAATTAGCTTATTCCCTAAATTTCAGCATTATGGGCACATTCTCCTCTATGTTATTTCATTGCAAAGAAAAATCTAGATGAAAAAATGGCAATGTCCCATAAGCATCACAGCTGCAGTTTGCATGAATTGACTCAACTATAATGAAAGAAGTTTTCTAAATGTTCTAATTAGCTTATTCCCTAAATTTCAGCATTATGGGCACATTCTCCTCTACGTTATTTCATTGCAAAGAAAAATATAGATGAAAAAATGGCAATGTCCCATAAGCATCACAGCTGTAGTTTGCATGAATTGACTCAACTAAAACTATAGAAGTTTTCTAAAGGTTCTAATTAGCTTATTCCCTAAATTTCAGCATTCAGGGCACATTCTCCTCTATGTTATTTCATTGCAAAGAAAAATCTAGATGAAAAAATGGCAATGTCCCATAAGCATCACAGCTGTAGTTTGCATGAATTGACTCAACTATAATAAAACTATAGAAGTTTTCTAAATGTGCTAATTAGCTTATTCCCTAAATTTCAGCATTATGGGCACATTCTCCTCTATGTTATTTCATTGCAAAGAAAAATCTAGATAAAAAAATGGCAATGTCCCATAAGCATCACAGCTGTAGTTTGCATGAATTGACTCAACTAAAACTATAGAAGTTTTCTAAATGTGCTAATTAGCTTATTCCCTAAATTTCAGCATTATGGGCACATTCTCCTCTATGTTATTTCATTGCAAAGAAAAATCTAGATAAAAAAATGGCAATGTCCCATAAGCATCACAGCTGTAGTTTGCATGACTTGACTCAACTAAAACTATAGTTTTCTAAATGTGCTAATTAGCTTATTCCCTAAATTTCAGCATTATGGGCACATTCTCCTCTATGTTATTTCATTGCAAAGAAAAATCTAGATGAAAAAATGGCAATGTCCCATAAGCATCACAGCTGTAGTTTGCATGAATTGACTCAACTATAATAAAACTATAGAAGTTTTCTAAATGTGCTAATTAGCTTATTCCCTAAATTTCAGCATTATGGGCACATTCTCCTCTATGTTATTTCATTGCAAAGAAAAATCTAGATAAAAAAATGGCAATGTCCCATAAGCATCACAGCTGTAGTTTGCATGAATTGACTCAACTAAAACTATAGAAGTTTTCTAAAAGTTCTAATTAGCTTATTCCCTAAATTTCAGCATTCAGGGCACACTCCTCCATGTTATTTAATTGCAAAGAAAAATCTAGATGAAAAAATGGCAATGTCCCATAAGCATCACAGCTGTAGTTTGCATGAATTGACTCAACTAAAACTATATAAGTTTTCTAAATGTGCTAATTAGCTTACTCCCTAAATTTCAGCATTATGGGCACATTCTCCTCTATGTTATTTCATTGCAAAGAAAAATCTAGATGAAAAAATGGCAATGTCCCATAAGCATCACAGCTGTAGTTTGCATGAATTGACTCAACTAAAACTATATAAGTTTTCTAAAGGTTCTAATTAGCTTATTCCCTAAATTTCAGCATTCAGGGCACATTCTCCTCTATGTTATTTCATTGCAAAGAAAAATCTAGATAAAAAAATGGCAATGTCCCATAAGCATCACAGCTGTAGTTTGCATGAATTGACTCAACTATAATAAAACTATAGAAGTTTTCTAAATGTGCTAATTAGCTTATTCCCTAAATTTCAGCATTATGGGCACATTCTCCTCTATGTTATTTCATTGCAAAGAAAAATCTAGATAAAAAAATGGCAATGTCCCATAAGCATCACAGCTGTAGTTTGCATGAATTGACTCAACTAAAACTATAGAAGTTTTCTAAAGGTTCTAATTAGCTTATTCCCTAAATTTCAGCATTCAGGGCACACTCCTCCATGTTATTTAATTGCAAAGAAAAATCTAGATGAAAAAATGGCAATGTCCCATAAGCATCACAGCTGCAGTTTGCATGAATTGACTCAACTATAATGAAAGAAGTTTTCTAAATGTTCTAATTAGCTTATTCCCTAAATTTCAGCATAATGGGCACATTCTCCTCTATGTTATTTCATTGCAAAGAAAAATATAGATGAAAAAATGGCAATGTCCCATAAGCATCACAGCTGTAGTTTGCATGAATTGACTCAACTAAAACTATAGAAGTTTTCTAAAGGTTCTAATTAGCTTATTCCCTAAATTTCAGCATTCAGGGCACATTCTCCTCTATGTTATTTCATTGCAAAGAAAAATCTAGATGAAAAATGGCAATGTCCCATAAGCATCACAGCTGTAGTTTGCATGAATTGACTCAACTATAATAAAACTATAGAAGTTTTCTAAATGTGCTAATTAGCTTATTCCCTAAATTTCAGCATTATGGGCACATTCTCCTCTATGTTATTTCATTGCAAAGAAAAATCTAGATAAAAAAATGGCAATGTCCCATAAGCATCACAGCTGTAGTTTGCATGAATTGACTCAACTAAAACTATAGAAGTTTTCTAAAGGTTCTAATTAGCTTATTCCCTAAATTTCAGCATTCAGGGCACACTCCTCCATGTTATTTAATTGCAAAGAAAAATCTAGATGAAAAAATGGCAATGTCCCATAAGCATCACAGCTGCAGTTTGCATGAATTGACTCAACTATAATGAAAGAAGTTTTCTAAATGTTCTAATTAGCTTATTCCCTAAATTTCAGCATTATGGGCACATTCTCCTCTATGTTATTTCATTGCAAAGAAAAATCTAGATAAAAAAATGGCAATGTCCCATAAGCATCACAGCTGTAGTTTGCATGAATTGACTCAACTAAAACTATAGAAGTTTTCTAAAGGTTCTAATTAGCTTATTCCCTAAATTTCAGCATTCAGGGCACACTCCTCCATGTTATTTAATTGCAAAGAAAAATCTAGATGAAAAAATGGCAATGTCCCATAAGCATCACAGCTGCAGTTTGCATGAATTGACTCAACTATAATGAAAGAAGTTTTCTAAAGGTTCTAATTAGCTTATTCCCTAAATTTCAGCATTCAGGGCACATTCTCCTCTATGTTATTTCATTGCAAAGAAAAATCTAGATGAAAAAATGGCAATGTCCCATAAGCATCACAGCTGTAGTTTGCATGAATTGACTCAACTATAATAAAACTATAGAAGTTTTCTAAATGTGCTAATTAGCTTATTCCCTAAATTTCAGCATTATGGGCACATTCTCCTCGATGTTATTTCATTGCAAAGAAAAATCTAGATAAAAAAATGGCAATGTCCCATAAGCATCACAGCTGTAGTTTGCATGAATTGACTCAACTAAAACTATAGAAGTTTTCTAAATGTGCTAATTAGCTTATTCCCTAAATTTCAGCATTATGGGCACATTCTCCTCTATGTTATTTCATTGCAAAGAAAAATCTAGATAAAAAAATGGCAATGTCCCATAAGCATCACAGCTGTAGTTTGCATGAATTGACTCAACTAAAACTATAGAAGTTTTCTAAATGTGCTAATTAGCTTATTCCCTAAATTTCAGCATTATGGGCACATTCTCCTCTATGTTATTTCATTGCAAAGAAAAATCTAGATGAAAAAATGGCAATGTCCCATAAGCATCACAGCTGTAGTTTGCATGAATTGACTCAACTAAAACTATAGAAGTTTTCTAAAGGTTCTAATTAGCTTATTCCCTAAATTTCAGCATTCAGGGCACATTCTCCTCTATGTTATTTCATTGCAAAGAAAAATCTAGATGAAAAAATGGCAATGTCCCATAAGCATCACAGCTGTAGTTTGCATGAATTGACTCAGCTAAAACTATAGAAGTTTTCTAAATGTTCTAATTAGCTTATTCCCTAAATTTCAGCATTATGGGCACATTCTCCTCTATGTTATTTCATTGCAAAGAAAAATCTAGATGAAAAAATGGCAATGTCCCATAAGCATCACAGCTGTAGTTTGCATGAATTGACTCAACTAAAACTATAGAAGTTTTCTAAATGTTCTAATTAGCTTATTTCCTAAATTTCAGCATTATGGGCACATTCTCCTCTATGTTATTTCATTGCAAAGAAAAATCTAGATGAAAAAATGGCAATGTCACATAAGCATCACAGCTGTAGTTTGCATGAATTGACTCAACTAAAACTATAGAAGTTTTCTAAATGTTCTAATTAGCTTATTCCCTAAATTTCAGCATTATGGGCACATTCTCCTCTATGTTATTTCATTGCAAAGAAAAATCTAGATGAAAAAATGGCAATGTCCCATAAGCATCACAGCTGTAGTTTGCATGAATTGACTCAACTAAAACTATAGAAGTTTTCAAAATGTTCTAATTAGCTTATTCCCTAAATTTCAGTATTATGGGCACATTCTCCTCTATGTTATTTCATTGCAAAGAAAAATCTAGATGAAAAAATGGCAATGTCCCATAAGCATCACAGCTGTAGTTTGCATGAATTGACTCAACTAAAACTATAGAAGTTTTCTAAATATTCTAATTAGCTTATTCCCTAAATTTCAGTATTATGGGCACATTCTCCTCTATGTTATTTCATTGCAAAGAAAAATCTAGATAAAAAAAGGCAATGTCCCATAAGCATCACAGCTGTAGTTTGCATGAATTGACTCAACTAAAACTATAGAAGTTTTCTAAATGTTCTAATTAGCTTATTCCCTAAATTTCAGTATTATGGGCACATTCTCCTCTATGTTATTTCATTGCAAAGAAAAATCTAGATGAAAAAATGGCAATGTCCCATAAGCATCACAGCTGTAGTTTGCATGAATTGACTCAACTAAAACTATAGAAGTTTTCTAAAGGTTCTAATTAGCTTATTCCCTAAATTTCAGCATTCAGGGCACATTCTCCTCTATGTTATTTCATTGCAAAGAAAAATCTAGATGAAAAAATGGCAATGTCCCATAAGCATCACAGCTGTAGTTTGCATGAATTGACTCAACTATAATAAAACTATAGAAGTTTTCTAAATGTGCTAATTAGCTTATTCCCTAAATTTCAGCATTATGGGCACATTCTCCTCTATGTTATTTCATTGCAAAGAAAAATCTAGATGAAAAAATGGCAATGTCCCATAAGCATCACAGCTGTAGTTTGCATGAATTGACTCAACTAAAACTATAGAAGTTTTCTAAATGTGCTAATTAGCTTATTCCCTAAATTTCAGCATTATGGGCACATTCTCCTCTATGTTATTTCATTGCAAAGAAAAATCTAGATGAAAAAATGGCAATGTCCCATAAGCATCACAGCTGCAGTTTGCATGAATTGACTCAACTATAATGATATAAGTTTTCTAAATGTGCTAATTAGCTTATTCCCTAAATTTCAGCATTATGGGCACATTCTCCTCTATGTTATTTCATTGCAAAGAAAAATCTAGATGAAAAAATGGCAATGTCCCATAAGCATCACAGCTGTAGTTTGCATGAATTGACTCAACTAAAACTATAGAAGTTTTCTAAATGTTCTAATTAGCTTATTCCCTAAATTTCAGTATTATGGGCACATTCTCCTCTATGTTATTTCATTGCAAAGAAAAATCTAGATGAAAAAATGGCAATGTCCCATAAGCATCACAGCTGTAGTTTGCATGAATTGACTCAACTAAAACTATAGAAGTTTTCTAAATGTTCTAATTAGCTTATTCCCTAAATTTCAGTATTATGGGCACATTCTCCTCTATGTTATTTCATTGCAAAGAAAAATCTAGATGAAAAAATGGCAATGTCCCATAAGCATCACAGCTGTAGTTTGCATGAATTGACTCAACTAAAACTATAGGTTTTCTAAATGTTCTAATTAGCTTATTCCCTAAATTTCAGTATTATGGGCACATTCTCCTCTATGTTATTTCATTGCAAAGAAAAATCTAGATGAAAAAATGGCAATGTCCCATAAGCATCACAGCTGTAGTTTGCATGAATTGACTCAACTAAAACTATAGAAGTTTTCTAAATGTTCTAATTAGCTTATTCCCTAAATTTCAGTATTATGGGCACATTCTCCTCTATGTTATTTCATTGCAAAGAAAAATCTAGATGAAAAAATGGCAATGTCCCATAAGCATCACAGCTGTAGTTTGCATGAATTGACTCAACTAAAACTATAGAAGTTTTCTAAATGTTCTAATTAGCTTATTCCCTAAATTTCAGCATTATGGGCACATTCTCCTCTATGTTATTTCATTGCAAAGAAAAATCTAGATGAAAAAATGGCAATGTCACATAAGCATCACAGCTGTAGTTTGCATGAATTGACTCAACTAAAACTATAGAAGTTTTCTAAATGTGCTAATTAGCTTATTCCCTAAATTTCAGCATTATGGGCACATTCTCCTCTATGTTATTTCATTGCAAAGAAAAATCTAGATGAAAAAATGGCAATGTCCCATAAGCATCACAGCTGTAGTTTGCATGAATTGACTCAACTAAAACTATAGAAGTTTTCTAAATGTTCTAATTAGCTTATTCCCTAAATTTCAGCATTATGGGCACATTCTCCTCTATGTTATTTCATTGCAAAGAAAAATCTAGATGAAAAAATGGCAATGTCCCATAAGCATCACAGCTGTAGTTTGCATGAATTGACTCAACTAAAACTATAGAAGTTTTCTAAATGTTCTAATTAGCTTATTCCCTAAATTTCAGCATTATGGGCACATTCTCCTCTATGTTATTTCATTGCAAAGAAAAATCTAGATGAAAAAATGGCAATGTCCCATAAGCATCACAGCTGTAGTTTGCATGAATTGACTCAACTAAAACTATAGAAGTTTTCTAAATGTTCTAATTAGCTTATTCCCTAAATTTCAGCATTATGGGCACATTCTCCTCTATGTTATTTCATTGCAAAGAAAAATCTAGATGAAAAAATGGCAATGTCACATAAGCATCACAGCTGTAGTTTGCATGAATTGACTCAACTAAAACTATAGAAGTTTTCTAAATGTTCTAATTAGCTTATTCCCTAAATTTCAGTATTATGGGCACATTCTCCTCTATGTTATTTCATTGCAAAGAAAAATCTAGATGAAAAAATGGCAATGTCCCATAAGCATTACAGCTGTAGTTTGCATGA
Organism: Pristionchus mayeri; assembly: GCA_036245805.1. Classification (NCBI taxonomy): domain Eukaryota; kingdom Metazoa; phylum Nematoda; class Chromadorea; order Rhabditida; family Neodiplogasteridae; genus Pristionchus; species Pristionchus mayeri. The sequence continues at coordinate 3,213,118 of BTRK01000002.1, read as the reverse complement.
ATTGACTCAACTAAAACTATAGAAGTTTTCTAAATGTTCTAATTAGCTTATTCCCTAAATTTCAGTATTATGGGCACATTCTCCTCTATGTTATTTCATTGCAAAGAAAAATCTAGATGAAAAAATGGCAATGTCCCAAAAAGCATCACAGCTGTAGTTTGCATGAATTGACTCAACTAAAACTATAGAAGTTTTCTACATGTTCTAATTAGCTTATTCCCTAAATTTCAGTATTATGGGCACATTCTCCTCTATGTTATTTCATTGCAAAGAAAAATCTAGATGAAAAAATGGCAATGTCCCATAAGCATCACAGCTGTAGTTTGCATGAATTGACTCAACTAAAACTATAGAAGTTTTCTACATGTTCTAATTAGCTTATTCCCTAAATTTCAGTATTATGGGCACATTCTCCTCTATGTTATTTCATTGCAAAGAAAAATCTAGATGAAAAAATGGCAATGTCCCATAAGCATCACAGCTGTAGTTTGCATGAATTGACTCAACTAAAACTATAGGAGTTTTCTACATGTTCTAATTAGCTTATTCCCTAAATTTCAGTATTATGGGCACATTCTCCTCTATGTTATTTCATTGCAAAGAAAAATCTAGATGAAAAAATGGCAATGTCCCATAAGCATCACAGCTGTAGTTTGCATGAATTGACTCAACTAAAACTATAGAAGTTTTCTAAATGTTCTAATTAGCTTATTCCCTAAATTTCAGCATTATGGGCACATTCTCCTCTATGTTATTTCATTGCAAAGAAAAATCTAGATGAAAAAATGGCAATGTCCCATAAGCATCACAGCTGTAGTTTGCATGAATTGACTCAACTAAAACTATAGAAGTTTTCTAAATGTTCTAATTAGCTTATTCCCTAAATTTCAGCATTATGGGCACATTCTCCTCTATGTTATTTCATTGCAAAGAAAAATCTAGATGAAAAAATGGCAATGTCCCATAAGCATCACAGCTGTAGTTTGCATGAATTGACTCAACTAAAACTATAGAAGTTTTCTAAATGTTCTAATTAGCTTATTCCCTAAATTTCAGCATTATGGGCACATTCTCCTCTATGTTATTTCATTGCAAAGAAAAATCTAGATGAAAAAATGGCAATGTCCCATAAGCATCACAGCTGTAGTTTGCATGAATTGACTCAACTAAAACTATAGAAGTTTTCTAAATGTTCTAATTAGCTTATTCCCTAAATTTCAGCATTATGGGCACATTCTCCTCTATGTTATTTCATTGCAAAGAAAAATCTAGATGAAAAAATGGCAATGTCCCATAAGCATCACAGCTGTAGTTTGCATGAATTGACTCAACTAAAACTATAGAAGTTTTCTAAATGTTCTAATTAGCTTATTCCCTAAATTTCAGCATTATGGGCACATTCTCCTCTATGTTATTTCATTGCAAAGAAAAATCTAGATGAAAAAATGGCAATGTCCCATAAGCATCACAGCTGTAGTTTGCATGAATTGACTCAACTAAAACTATAGAAGTTTTCTAAATGTGCTAATTAGCTTATTCCCTAAATTTCAGCATTATGGGCACATTCTCCTCTATGTTATTTCATTGCAAAGAAAAATCTAGATGAAAAAATGGCAATGTCCCATAAGCATCACAGCTGTAGTTTGCATGAATTGACTCAACTAAAACTATAGAAGTTTTCTAAATGTTCTAATTAGCTTATTCCCTAAATTTCAGTATTATGGGCACATTCTCCTCTATGTTATTTCATTGCAAAGAAAAATCTAGATGAAAAAATGGCAATGTCCCATAAGCATCACAGCTGTAGTTTGCATGAATTGACTCAACTAAAACTATAGAAGTTTTCTAAATGTTCTAATTAGCTTATTCCCTAAATTTCAGTATTATGGGCACATTCTCCTCTATGTTATTTCATTGCAAAGAAAAATCTAGATGAAAAAATGGCAATGTCCCATAAGCATCACAGCTGTATTTAGAAAACTGTGATGCTGTCCCATAAGCATCACAGCTGTAGTTTGCATGAATTGACTCAACTAAAACTATAGAAGTTTTCTAAATGTTCTAATTAGCTTATTCCCTAAATTTCAGTATTATGGGCACATTCTCCTCTATGTTATTTCATTGCAAAGAAAAATCTAGATGAAAAAATGGCAATGTCCCATAAGCATTACAGCTGTAGTTTGCATGAATTGACTCAACTAAAACTATAGAAGTTTTCTAAATGTTCTAATTAGCTTATGCCCTAAATTTCAGTATTATGGGCACATTCTCCTCTATGTTATTTCATTGCAAAGAAAAATCTAGATGAAAAAATGGCAATGTCCCATAAGCATCACAGCTGTAGTTTGCATGAATTGACTCAACTAAAACTATAGAAGTTTTCTACATGTTCTAATTAGCTTATTCCCTAAATTTCAGTATTATGGGCACATTCTCCTCTATGTTATTTCATTGCAAAGAAAAATCTAGATGAAAAAATGGCAATGTCCCATAAGCATCACAGCTGTAGTTTGCATGAATTGACTCAACTAAAACTATAGGAGTTTTCTACATGTTCTAATTAGCTTATTCCCTAAATTTCAGTATTATGGGCACATTCTCCTCTATGTTATTTCATTGCAAAGAAAAATCTAGATGAAAAAATGGCAATGTCCCATAAGCATCACAGCTGTAGTTTGCATGAATTGACTCAACTAAAACTATAGAAGTTTTCTAAATGTTCTAATTAGCTTATTCCCTAAATTTCAGTATTATGGGCACATTCTCCTCTATGTTATTTCATTGCAAAGAAAAATCTAGATGAAAAAATGGCAATGTCCCATAAGCATCACAGCTGTAGTTTGCATGAATTGACTCAACTAAAACTATAGAAGTTTTCTAAATGTTCTAATTAGCTTATTCCCAAAATTTCAGCATTATGGGCACATTCTCCTCTATTTTATTTCATTGCAAAGAAAAATCTAGATGAAAAAATGGCAATGTCACATAAGCATCACAGCTGTAGTTTGCATGAATTGACTCAACTAAAACTATAGAAGTTTTCTACATGTTCTAATTAGCTTATTCCCTAAATTTCAGTATTATGGGCACATTCTCCTCTATGTTATTTCATTGCAAAGAAAAATCTAGATGAAAAAATGGCAATGTCCCATAAGCATCACAGCTGTAGTTTGCATGAATTGACTCAACTAAAACTATAGAAGTTTTCTAAATGTTCTAATTAGCTTATTCCCTAAATTTCAGTATTATGGGCACATTCTCCTCTATGTTATTTCATTGCAAAGAAAAATCTAGATGAAAAAATGGCAATGTCCCATAAGCATCACAGCTGTAGTTTGCATGAATTGACTCAACTAAAACTATAGAAGTTTTCTACATGTTCTAATTAGCTTATTCCCTAAATTTCAGTATTATGGGCACATTCTCCTCTATGTTATTTCATTGCAAAGAAAAATCTAGATGAAAAAATGGCAATGTCCCACAAGCATCACAGCTGTAGTTTGCATGAATTGACTCAACTAAAACTATAGAAGTTTTCTAAATGTTCTAATTAGCTTATTCCCTAAATTTCAGTATTATGGGCACATTCTCCTCTATGTTATTTCATTGCAAAGAAAAATCTAGATGAAAAAATGGCAATGTCCCATAAGCATCACAGCTGTAGTTTGCATGAATTGACTCAACTAAAACTATAGAAGTTTTCTAAATGTTCTAATTAGCTTATTCCCAAAATTTCAGCATTATGGGCACATTCTCCTCTATTTTATTTCATTGCAAAGAAAAATCTAGATGAAAAAATGGCAATGTCACATAAGCATCACAGCTGTAGTTTGCATGAATTGACTCAACTAAAACTATAGAAGTTTTCTAAATGTTCTAATTAGCTTATTCCCTAAATTTCAGTATTATGGGCACATTCTCCTCTATGTTATTTCATTGCAAAGAAAAATCTAGATGAAAAAATGGCAATGTCACATAAGCATCACAGCTGTAGTTTGCAAGAATTGACTCAACTAAAACTATAGAAGTTTTCTAAATGTACTAATTAGCTTATTCCCTAAATTTCAGCATTATGGGCACATTCTCCTCTATGTTATTTCATTGCAAAGAAAAATCTAGATGAAAAAATGGCAATGTCCCATAAGCATCACAGCTGTAGTTTGCATGAATTGACTCAACTAAAACTATAGAAGTTTTCTACATGTTCTAATTAGCTTATTCCCTAAATTTCAGCATTATGGGCACATTCTCCTCTATGTTATTTCATTGCAAAGAAAAATCTAGATGAAAAAATGGCAATGTCACATAAGCATCACAGCTGTAGTTTGCATGAATTGACTCAACTAAAACTATAGAAGTTTTCTAAATGTGCTAATTAGCTTATTCCCTAAATTTCAGCATTATGGGCGCATTCTCCTCTATGTTATTTCATTGCAAAGAAAAATCTAGATGAAAAAATGGCAATGTCCCATAAGCATCACAGCTGTAGTTTGCATGAATTGACTCAACTAAAACTATAGAAGTTTTCTAAATGTGCTAATTAGCTTATTCCCTAAATTTCAGCATTATGGGCACATTCTCCTCTATTTTATTTCATTGCAAAGAAAAATCTAGATGAAAAAATGGCAATGTCACATAAGCATCACAGCTGTAGTTTGCATGAATTGACTCAACTAAAACTATAGAAGTTTTCTAAATGTTCTAATTAGCTTATTCCCTAAATTTCAGTATTATGGGCACATTCTCCTCTATGTTATTTCATTGCAAAGAAAAATCTAGATGAAAAAATGGCAATGTCACATAAGCATTACAGCTGTAGTTTGCAAGAATTGACTCAACTAAAACTATAGAAGTTTTCTAAATGTACTAATTAGCTTATTCCCTAAATTTCAGCATTATGGGCACATTCTCCTCTATGTTATTTCATTGCAAAGAAAAATCTAGATGAAAAAATGGCAATGTCCCATAAGCATCACAGCTGTAGTTTGCATGAATTGACTCAACTAAAACTATAGAAGTTTTCTAAATGTTCTAATTAGCTTATTCCCTAAATTTCAGTATTATGGGCACATTCTCCTGTATGTTATTTCATTGCAAAGAAAAATCTAGTTGAAAAAATGGCAATGTCACATAAGCATCACAGCTGTAGTTTGCAAGAATTGACTCAACTAAAACTATAGAAGTTTTCTAATTGTACTAATTAGCTTATTCCCTAAATTTCAGCATTATGGGCACATTCTCCTCTATGTTATTTCATTGCAAAGAAAAATCTAGATGAAAAAATGGCAATGTCCCATAAGCATCACAGCTGTAGTTTGCATGAATTGACTCAACTAAAACTATAGAAGTTTTCTAAATGTTCTAATTAGCTTATTCCCTAAATTTCAGCATTATGGGCACATTCTCCTCTATTTTATTTCATTGCAAAGAAAAATCTAGATGAAAAAATGGCAATGTCACATAAGCATCACAGCTGTAGTTTGCATGAATTGACTCAACTAAAACTATAGAAGTTTTCTAAATGTTCTAATTAGCTTATTCCCTAAATTTCAGTATTATGGGCACATTCTCCTCTATGTTATTTCATTGCAAAGAAAAATCTAGATGAAAAAATGGCAATGTCACATAAGCATCACAGCTGTAGTTTGCAAGAATTGACTCAACTAAAACTATAGAAGTTTTCTAAAGGTTCTAATTAGCTTATTCCCTAAATTTCAGCATTATGGGCACATTCTCCTCTATGTTATTTCATGCAAAGAAAAATCTAGATGAAAAAATGGCAATGTCCCATAAGCATCACAGCTGTAGTTTGCATGAATTGACGCAACTACAATTATAGAAGTTTTCCAAATGTTCTATTTAGCTTATTCCCTAAATTTCAGCATTATGGGCACATTCTCCTCTATGTTATTTCATTGCAAAGACAAATCTAGATGAAAAAATGGCAATGTCCCATAAGCATCACAGCTGTAGTTTGCATGAATTGACTCAACTAAAACTATAGAAGTTTTCTAAATGTTCTAATTAGCTTATTCCCTAAATTTCAGCATTATGGGCGCATTCTCCTCTATGTTATTTCATTGCAAAGAAAAATCTAGATGAAAAAATGGCAATGTCCCATAAGCATCACAGCTGTAGTTTGCATGAATTGACTCAACTAAAACTATAGAAGTTTTCTAAATGTGCTAATTAGCTTATTCCCTAAATTTCAGCATTATGGGCACATTCTCCTCTATTTTATTTCATTGCAAAGAAAAATCTAGATGAAAAAATGGCAATGTCACATAAGCATTACAGCTGTAGTTTGCAAGAATTGACTCAACTAAAACTATAGAAGTTTTCTAAATGTACTAATTAGCTTATTCCCTAAATTTCAGCATTATGGGCACATTCTCCTCTATGTTATTTCATTGCAAAGAAAAATCTAGATGAAAAAATGGCAATGTCCCATAAGCATCACAGCTGTAGTTTGCATGAATTGACTCAACTAAAACTATAGAAGTTTTCTAAATGTTCTAATTAGCTTATTCCCTAAATTTCAGTATTATGGGCACATTCTCCTCTATGTTATTTCATTGCAAAGAAAAATCTAGTTGAAAAAATGGCAATGTCACATAAGCATCACAGCTGTAGTTTGCAAGAATTGACTCAACTAAAACTATAGAAGTTTTCTAAATGTACTAATTAGCTTATTCCCTAAATTTCAGCATTATGGGCACATTCTCCTCTATGTTATTTCATTGCAAAGAAAAATCTAGATGAAAAAATGGCAATGTCCCATAAGCATCACAGCTGTAGTTTGCATGAATTGACTCAACTAAAACTATAGAAGTTTTCTAAATGTTCTAATTAGCTTATTCCCTAAATTTCAGCATTATGGGCACATTCTCCTCTATTTTATTTCATTGCAAAGAAAAATCTAGATGAAAAAATGGCAATGTCACATAAGCATCACAGCTGTAGTTTGCATGAATTGACTCAACTAAAACTATAGAAGTTTTCTAAATGTTCTAATTAGCTTATTCCCTAAATTTCAGTATTATGGGCACATTCTCCTCTATGTTATTTCATTGCAAAGAAAAATCTAGATGAAAAAATGGCAATGTCACATAAGCATCACAGCTGTAGTTTGCAAGAATTGACTCAACTAAAACTATAGAAGTTTTCTAAAGGTTCTAATTAGCTTATTCCCTAAATTTCAGCATTATGGGCACATTCTCCTCTATGTTATTTCATGCAAAGAAAAATCTAGATGAAAAAATGGCAATGTCCCATAAGCATCACAGCTGTAGTTTGCATGAATTGACGCAACTACAATTATAGAAGTTTTCCAAATGTTCTATTTAGCTTATTCCCTAAATTTCAGCATTATGGGCACATTCTCCTCTGTTATTTCATTGCAAAGACAAATCTAGATGAAAAGATGGCAATGTCCCATAAGCATCACAGCTGTAGTTTGCATGAATTGACTCAACTAAAACTATAGAAGTTTTCTAAATGTTCTAATTAGCTTATTCCCTAAATTTCAGCATTATGGGCACATTCTCCTCTATTTTATTTCATTGCAAAGAAAAATCTAGATGAAAAAATGGCAATGTCACATAAGCATCACAGCTGTAGTTTGCAAGAATTGACTCAACTAAAACTATAGAAGTTTTCTAAATGTACTAATTAGCTTATTCCCTAAATTTCAGCATTATGGGCACATTCTCCTCTATGTTATTTCATTGCAAAGAAAAATCTAGATGAAAAAATGGCAATGTCCCATAAGCATCACAGCTGTAGTTTGCATGAATTGACTCAACTAAAACTATAGAAGTTTTCTAAATGTTCTAATTAGCTTATTCCCTAAATTTCAGCATTATGGGCACATTCTCCTCTATGTTATTTCATTGCAAAGAAAAATCTAGATAAAAAAAGGCAATGTCCCATAAGCATCACAGCTGTAGTTTGCATGAATTAACTCAACTAAAACTATAGAAGTTTTCTAAATGTACTAATTAGCTTATTCCCTAAATTTCAGCATTATGGGCACATTCTCCTCTATGTTATTTCATTGCAAAGAAAAATCTAGATGAAAAAATGGCAATGTCCCATAAGCATCACAGCTGTAGTTTGCATGAATTGACTCAACTAAAACTATAGAAGTTTTCTACATGTTCTAATTAGCTTATTCCCTAAATTTCAGCATTATGGGCACATTCTCCTCTATGTTATTTCATTGCAAAGAAAAATCTAGATGAAAAAATGGCAATGTCACATAAGCATCACAGCTGTAGTTTGCATGAATTGACTCAACTAAAACTATAGAAGTTTTCTAAATGTGCTAATTAGCTTATTCCCTAAATTTCAGCATTATGGGCACATTCTCCTCTATGTTATTTCATTGCAAAGAAAAATCTAGATGAAAAAATGGCAATGTCACATAAGCATCACAGCTGTAGTTTGCAAGAATTGACTCAACTAAAACTATAGAAGTTTTCTAAATGTACTAATTAGCTTATTCCCTAAATTTCAGCATTATGGGCACATTCTCCTCTATGTTATTTCATGCAAAGAAAAATCTAGATGAAAAAATGGCAATGTCCCATAAGCATCACAGCTGTAGTTTGCATGAATTGACGCAACTACAATTATAGAAGTTTTCCAAATGTTCTATTTAGCTTATTCCCTAAATTTCAGCATTATGGGCACATTCTCCTCTATGTTATTTCATTGCAAAGACAAATCTAGATGAAAAAATGGCAATGTCCCATAAGCATCACAGCTGTAGTTTGCATGAATTGACTCAACTAAAACTATAGAAGTTTTCTAAATGTTCTAATTAGCTTATTCCCTAAATTTCAGCATTATGGGCACATTCTCCTCTATGTTATTTCATTGCAAAGAAAAATCTAGATGAAAAAATGGCAATGTCACATAAGCATCACAGCTGTAGTTTGCAAGAATTGACTCAACTAAAACTATAGAAGTTTTCTAAATGTTCTAATTAGCTTATTCCCTAAATTTCAGCATTATGGGCACATTCTCCTCTATGTTATTTCATTGCAAAGAAAAATCTAGATGAAAAAATGGCAATGTCACATAAGCATCACAGCTGTAGTTTGCAAGAATTGACTCAACTAAAACTATAGAAGTTTTCTAAATGTACTAATTAGCTTATTCCCTAAATTTCAGCATTATGGGCACATTCTCCTCTATGTTATTTCATTGCAAAGAAAAATCTAGATGAAAAAATGGCAATGTCCCATAAGCATCACAGCTGTAGTTTGCATGAATTGACTCAACTAAAACTATACAAGTTTTCTAAATGTTCTAATTAGCTTATTCCCTAAATTTCAGTATTATGGGCACATTCTCCTCTATGTTATTTCATTGCAAAGAAAAATCTAGTTGAAAAAATGGCAATGTCACATAAGCATCACAGCTGTAGTTTGCAAGAATTGACTCAACTAAAACTATAGAAGTTTTCTAAATGTACTAATTAGCTTATTCCCTAAATTTCAGCATTATGGGCACATTCTCCTCTATGTTATTTCATTGCAAAGAAAAATCTAGATGAAAAAATGGCAATGTCCCATAAGCATCACAGCTGTAGTTTGCATGAATTGTCTCAACTAAAACTATACAAGTTTTCTAAATGTTCTAATTAGCTTATTCCCTAAATTTCAGTATTATGGGCACATTCTCCTCTATGTTATTTCATTGCAAAGAAAAATCTAGATGAAAAAATGGCAATGTCACATAAGCATCACAGCTGTAGTTTGCATGAATTGACTCAACTAAAACTATAGAAGTTTTCTAAATGTGCTAATTAGCTTATTCCCTAAATTTCAGCATTATGGGCACATTCTCCTCTATGTTATTTCATTGCAAAGAAAAATCTAGATGAAAAAATGGCAATGTCCCATAAGCATCACAGCTGTAGTTTGCATGAATTGACTCAACTAAAACTATAGAAGTTTTCTAAATGTGCTAATTAGCTTATTCCCTAAATTTCAGCATTATGGGCACATTCTCCTCTATTTTATTTCATTGCAAAGAAAAATCTAGATGAAAAAATGGCAATGTCCCACAAGCATCACAGCTGTAGTTTGCATGAATTGACTCAACTAAAACTATAGAAGTTTTCTAAATGTTCTAATTAGCTTATTCCCTAAATTTCAGTATTATGGGCACATTCTCCTCTATGTTATTTCATTGCAAAGAAAAATCTAGATGAAAAAATGGCAATGTCCCATAAGCATCACAGCTGTAGTTTGCATGAATTGACTCAACTAAAACTATAGAAGTTTTCTAAATGTTCTAATTAGCTTATTCCCTAAATTACAGCATTATGGGCACATTCTCCTCTATTTTATTTCATTGCAAAGAAAAATCTAGTTGAAAAAATGGCAATGTCACATAAGCATCACAGCTGTAGTTTGCAAGAATTGACTCAACTAAAACTATAGAAGTTTTCTAAATGTACTAATTAGCTTATTCCCTAAATTTCAGCATTATGGGCACATTCTCCTCTATGTTATTTCATTGCAAAGAAAAATCTAGATGAAAAAATGGCAATGTCCCATAAGCATCACAGCTGTAGTTTGCATGAATTGACTCAACTAAAACTATAGAAGTTTTCTAAATGTTCTAATTAGCTTATTCCCTAAATTTCAGTATTATGGGCACATTCTCCTCTATGTTATTTCATTGCAAAGAAAAATCTAGATGAAAAAATGGCAATGTCACATAAGCATCACAGCTGTAGTTTGCAAGAATTGACTCAACTAAAACTATAGAAGTTTTCTAAATGTACTAATTAGCTTATTCCCTAAATTTCAGCATTATGGGCACATTCTCCTCTATGTTATTTCATTGCAAAGAAAAATCTAGATGAAAAAATGGCAATGTCCCATAAGCATCACAGCTGTAGTTTGCAAGAATTGACTCAACTAAAACTATAGAAGTTTTCTAAAGGTTCTAATTAGCTTATTCCCTAAATTTCAGCATTATGGGCACATTCTCCTCTATGTTATTTCATGCAAAGAAAAATCTAGATGAAAAAATGGCAATGTCCCATAAGCATCACAGCTGTAGTTTGCATGAATTGACGCAACTACAATTATAGAAGTTTTCCAAATGTTCTATTTAGCTTATTCCCTAAATTTCAGCATTATGGGCACATTCTCCTCTATGTTATTTCATTGCAAAGACAAATCTAGATGAAAAAATGGCAATGTCCCATAAGCATCACAGCTGTAGTTTGCATGAATTGACTCAACTAAAACTATAGAAGTTTTCTAAATGTTCTAATTAGCTTATTCCCTAAATTTCAGCATTATGGGCACATTCTCCTCTATTTTATTTCATTGCAAAGAAAAATCTAGATGAAAAAATGGCAATGTCACATAAGCATCACAGCTGTAGTTTGCATGAATTGACTCAACTAAAACTATAGAAGTTTTCTAAATGTTCTAATTAGCTTATTCCCTAAATTTCAGTATTATGGGCACATTCTCCTCTATGTTATTTCATTGCAAAGAAAAATCTAGATGAAAAAATGGCAATGTCACATAAGCATCACAGCTGTAGTTTGCAAGAATTGACTCAACTAAAACTATAGAAGTTTTCTAAATGTACTAATTAGCTTATTCCCTAAATTTCAGCATTATGGGCACATTCTCCTCTATGTTATTTCATTGCAAAGAAAAATCTAGATGAAAAAATGGCAATGTCCCATAAGCATCACAGCTGTAGTTTGCATGAATTGACTCAACTAAAACTATAGAAGTTTTCTAAATGTTCTAATTAGCTTATTCCCTAAATTTCAGTATTATGGGCACATTCTCCTCTATGTTATTTCATTGCAAAGAAAAATCTAGTTGAAAAAATGGCAATGTCACATAAGCATCACAGCTGTAGTTTGCAAGAATTGACTCAACTAAAACTATAGAAGTTTTCTAAAGGTTCTAATTAGCTTATTCCCTAAATTTCAGCATTATGGGCACATTCTCCTCTATGCTATTTCATTGCAAAGACAAATCTAGATGAAAAAATTGCAATGTCCCATAAGCATCACAGCTGTAGTTTGATTGAATTAACTCAACTAAAACTATAGAAGTTTTCTAAAGGTTCTAATTAGCTTATTCCCTAAATTTCAGCATTATGGGCACATTCTCCTCTATGCTATTTCATTGCAAAGACAAATCTAGATGAAAAAATTGCAATGTCCCATAAGCATCACAGCTGTAGTTTGCATGAATTGACTCAACTAAAACTATAGAAGTTTTCTAAATGTGCTAATTAGCTTATTCCCTAAATTTCAGCATTATGGGCACATTATCCTCTATGTTATTTCATTGCAAAGACAAATCTAGATGAAAAAATGGCAATGTCCCATAAGCATCACAGCTGTAGTTTGCATGAATTGACTCAACTATAATAAAACTATAGAAGTTTTCTAAATGTTCTAATTAGCTTATTCCCTAAATTTCAGTATTATGGGCACATTCTCCTCTATGTTATTTCATTGCAAAGAAAAATCTAGATGAAAAAATGGCAATGTCACATAAGCATCACAGCTGTAGTTTGCAAGAATTGACTCAACTAAAACTATAGAAGTTTTCTAAATGTACTAATTAGCTTATTCCCTAAATTTCAGCATTATGGGCACATTCTCCTCTATGTTATTTCATTGCAAAGAAAAATCTAGATGAAAAAATGGCAATGTCCCATAAGCATCACAGCTGTAGTTTGCATGAATTGACTCAACTAAAACTATAGAAGTTTTCTAAATGTTCTAATTAGCTTATTCCCTAAATTTCAGTATTATGGGCACATTCTCCTCTATGTTATTTCATTGCAAAGAAAAATCTAGTTGAAAAAATGGCAATGTCACATAAGCATCACAGCTGTAGTTTGCAAGAATTGACTCAACTAAAACTATAGAAGTTTTCTAAATGTACTAATTAGCTTATTCCCTAAATTTCAGCATTATGGGCTCATTCTCCTCTATGTTATTTCATTGCAAAGAAAAATCTAGTTGAAAAAATGGCAATGTCACATAAGCATCACAGCTGTAGTTTGCAAGAATTGACTCAACTAAAACTATAGAAGTTTTCTAAAGGTTCTAATTAGCTTATTCCCTAAATTTCAGCATTATGGGCACATTCTCCTCTATGCTATTTCATTGCAAAGACAAATCTAGATGAAAAAATTGCAATGTCCCATAAGCATCACAGCTGTAGTTTGCATGAATTGACTCAACTAAAACTATAGAAGTTTTCTAAATGTGCTAATTAGCTTATTCCCTAAATTTCAGCATTATGGGCACATTATCCTCTATGTTATTTCATTGCAAAGACAAATCTAGATGAAAAAATGGCAATGTCCCATAAGCATCACAGCTGTAGTTTGCATGAATTGACTCAACTATAATAAAACTATAGAAGTTTTCTAAATGTTCTAATTAGCTTATTCCCTAAATTTCAGCATTATGGGCACATTCTCCTCTATGTTATTTCATTGCAAAGAAAAATCTAGATAAAAAAAGGCAATGTCCCATAAGCATCACAGCTGTAGTTTGCATGAATTGACTCAACTAAAACTATAGAAGTTTTCTAAATGTTCTAATTAGCTTATTCCCTAAATTTCAGTATTATGGGCACATTCTCCTCTATGTTATTTCATTGCAAAGAAAAATCTAGATGAAAAAATGGCAATGTCACATAAGCATCACAGCTGTAGTTTGCAAGAATTGACTCAACTAAAACTATAGAAGTTTTCTAAATGTACTAATTAGCTTATTCCCTAAATTTCAGCATTATGGGCACATTCTCCTCTATGTTATTTCATTGCAAAGAAAAATCTAGATGAAAAAATGGCAATGTCCCATAAGCATCACAGCTGTAGTTTGCATGAATTGACTCAACTAAAACTATAGAAGTTTTCTAAATGTTCTAATTAGCTTATTCCCTAAATTTCAGTATTATGGGCACATTCTCCTCTATGTTATTTCATTGCAAAGAAAAATCTAGTTGAAAAAATGGCAATGTCACATAAGCATCACAGCTGTAGTTTGCAAGAATTGACTCAACTAAAACTATAGAAGTTTTCTAAATGTACTAATTAGCTTATTCCCTAAATTTCAGCATTATGGGCTCATTCTCCTCTATGTTATTTCATTGCAAAGAAAAATCTAGATGAAAAAATGGCAATGTCCCATAAGCATCACAGCTGTAGTTTGCATGAATTGACGCAACTACAATTATAGAAGTTTTCTAAATGTTCTATTGAGCTTATTCCCTAAATTTCAGCATTATGGGCACATTCTCCTCTATGTTATTTCATTGCAAAGAAAAATCTAGATGAAAAAATGGCAATGTCCCATAAGCATCACAGCTGTAGTTTGCATGAATTGACAACTAAAACTATAGAAGTTTTCTAAATGTTCTAATTAGCTTATTCCCTAAATTTCAGCATTATGGGCACATTCTCCTCTATGTTATTTCATGCAAAGAAAAATCTAGATGAAAAAATTGCAATGTCCCATAAGCATCACAGCTGTAGTTTGATTGAATTAACTCAACTAAAACTATAGAAGTTTTCTAAAGGTTCTAATTAGCTTATTCCCTAAATTTCAGCATTATGGGCACATTCTCCTCTATGCTATTTCATTGCAAAGACAAATCTAGATGAAAAAATTGCAATGTCCCATAAGCATCACAGCTGTAGTTTGCATGAATTGACTCAACTAAAACTATAGAAGTTTTCTAAATGTGCTAATTAGCTTATTCCCTAAATTTCAGCATTATGGGCACATTATCCTCTATGTTATTTCATTGCAAAGACAAATCTAGATGAAAAAATGGCAATGTCCCATAAGCATCACAGCTGTAGTTTGCATGAATTGACTCAACTATAATAAAACTATAGAAGTTTTCTAAATGTTCTAATTAGCTTATTCCCTAAATTTCAGCATTATGGGCACATTCTCCTCTATGTTATTTCATTGCAAAGAAAAATCTAGATAAAAATAGGCAATGTCCCATAAGCATCACAGCTGTAGTTTGCATGAATTGACTCAACTAAAACTATAGAAGTTTTCTAAATGTGCTAATTAGCTTATTCCCTAAATTTCAGCATTATGGGCACATTCTCCTCTATGTTATTTCATTGCAAAGAAAAATCTAGATGAAAACATGGCAATGTCCCATAAGCATCACAGCTGTAGTTTGCAAGAATTGACTCAACTAAAACTATAGAAGTTTTCTAAATGTACTAATTAGCTTATTCCCTAAATTTCAGCATTATGGGCACATTCTCCTCTATGTTATTTCATTGCAAAGAAAAATCTAGATGAAAAAATGGCAATGTCCCATAAGCATCACAGCTGTAGTTTGCAAGAATTGACTCAACTAAAACTATAGAAGTTTTCTAAAGGTTCTAATTAGCTTATTCCCTAAATTTCAGCATTATGGGCACATTCTCCTCTATGTTATTTCATGCAAAGAAAAATCTAGATGAAAAAATGGCAATGTCCCATAAGCATCACAGCTGTAGTTTGCATGAATTGACGCAACTACAATTATAGAAGTTTTCCAAATGTTCTATTTAGCTTATTCCCTAAATTTCAGCATTATGGGCACATTCTCCTCTATGTTATTTCATTGCAAAGACAAATCTAGATGAAAAAATGGCAATGTCCCATAAGCATCACAGCTGTAGTTTGCATGAATTGACTCAACTAAAACTATAGAAGTTTTCTAAATGTTCTAATTAGCTTATTCCCTAAATTTCAGCATTATGGGCACATTCTCCTCTATTTTATTTCATTGCAAAGAAAAATCTAGATGAAAAAATGGCAATGTCACATAAGCATCACAGCTGTAGTTTGC
The DNA here is from genome assembly GCA_036245805.1 of Pristionchus mayeri. NCBI lineage: Eukaryota > Metazoa > Nematoda > Chromadorea > Rhabditida > Neodiplogasteridae > Pristionchus > Pristionchus mayeri. The sequence goes on along the minus strand of BTRK01000002.1, from coordinate 3,197,237 downwards.
ATGAATTGACTCAACTATAATAAAACTATAGAAGTTTTCTAAATGTTCTAATTAGCTTATTCCCTAAATTTCAGCATTATGGGCACATTCTCCTCTATTTTATTTCATTGCAAAGAAAAATCTAGATGAAAAAAATGGCAATGTCACATAAGCATCACAGCTGTAGTTTGCAAGAATTGACTCAACTAAAACTATAGAAGTTTTCTAAATGTTCTAATTAGCTTATTCCCTAAATTTCAGCATTATGGGCACATTCTCCTCTATGTTATTTCATTGCAAAGAAAAATCTAGATGAAAAAATGGCAATGTCCCATAAGCATCACAGCTGTAGTTTGCATGAATTGACTCAACTAAAACTATAGAAGTTTTCTAAATGTTCTAATTAGCTTATTCCCTAAATTTCAGTATTATGGGCACATTCTCCTCTATGTTATTTCATTGCAAAGAAAAATCTAGATGAAAAAATGGCAATGTCACATAAGCATCACAGCTGTAGTTTGCATGAATTGACTCAACTAAAACTATAGAAGTTTTCTAAATGTGCTAATTAGCTTATTCCCTAAATTTCAGCATTATGGGCACATTCTCCTCTATGTTATTTCATTGCAAAGAAAAATCTAGATGAAAAAATGGCAATGTCCCATAAGCATCACAGCTGTAGTTTGCATGAATTGACTCAACTAAAACTATAGAAGTTTTCTAAATGTTCTATTTAGCTTATTCCCTAAATTTCAGCATTATGGGCACATTCTCCTCTATGTTATTTCATTGCAAAGAAAAATCTAGATGAAAAAATGGCAATGTCCCATAAGCATCACAGCTGTAGTTTGCATGAATTGACTCAACTAAAACTATAGAAGTTTTCTAAATGTTCTATTTAGCTTATTCCCTAAATTTCAGCATTATGGGCACATTCTCCTCTATGTTATTTCATTGCAAAGAAAAATCTAGATGAAAAAATGGCAATGTCCCATAAGCATCACAGCTGTAGTTTGCATGAATTGACTCAACTAAAACTATAGAAGTTTTCTAAATGTTCTAATTAGCTTATTCCCTAAATTTCAGCATTATGGGCACATTCTCCTCTATTTTATTTCATTGCAAAGAAAAATCTAGATGAAAAAAATGGCAATGTCACATAAGCATCACAGCTGTAGTTTGCAAGAATTGACTCAACTAAAACTATAGAAGTTTTCTAAATGTTCTAATTAGCTTATTCCCTAAATTTCAGCATTATGGGCACATTCTCCTCTATTTTATTTCATTGCAAAGAAAAATCTAGATGAAAAAATGGCAATGTCCCATAAGCATCACAGCTGTAGTTTGCAAGAATTGACTCAACTAAAACTATAGAAGTTTTCTAAATGTACTAATTAGCTTATTCCCTAAATTTCAGCATTATGGGCACATTCTCCTCTATGTTATTTCATTGCAAAGAAAAATCTAGATGAAAAAATGGCAATGTCCCATAAGCATCACAGCTGTAGTTTGCATGAATTGACTCAACTAAAACTATAGAAGTTTTCTAAATGTTCTAATTAGCTTATTCCCTAAATTTCAGTATTATGGGCACATTCTCCTCTATGTTATTTCATTGCAAAGAAAAATCTAGATGAAAAAATGGCAATGTCACATAAGCATCACAGCTGTAGTTTGCATGAATTGACTCAACTAAAACTATAGAAGTTTTCTAAATGTGCTAATTAGCTTATTCCCTAAATTTCAGCATTATGGGCACATTCTCCTCTATGTTATTTCATTGCAAAGAAAAATCTAGATGAAAAAATGGCAATGTCCCATAAGCATCACAGCTGTAGTTTGCATGAATTGACTCAACTAAAACTATAGAAGTTTTCTAAATGTTCTATTTAGCTTATTCCCTAAATTTCAGCATTATGGGCACATTCTCCTCTATGTTATTTCATTGCAAAGAAAAATCTAGATGAAAAAATGGCAATGTCCCATAAGCATCACAGCTGTAGTTTGCATGAATTGACTCAACTAAAACTATAGAAGTTTTCTAAATGTTCTATTTAGCTTATTCCCTAAATTTCAGCATTATGGGCACATTCTCCTCTATGTTATTTCATTGCAAAGAAAAATCTAGATGAAAAAATGGCAATGTCCCATAAGCATCACAGCTGTAGTTTGCATGAATTGACAACTAAAACTATAGAAGTTTTCTAAATGTTCTAATTAGCTTATTCCCTAAATTTCAGCATTATGGGCACATTCTCCTCTATGTTATTTCATGCAAAGAAAAATCTAGATGAAAAAATTGCAATGTCCCATAAGCATCACAGCTGTAGTTTGATTGAATTAACTCAACTAAAACTATAGAAGTTTTCTAAAGGTTCTAATTAGCTTATTCCCTAAATTTCAGTATTATGGGCACATTCTCCTCTATGTTATTTCATTGCAAAGAAAAATCTAGATGAAAAAATGGCAATGTCACATAAGCATCACAGCTGTAGTTTGCATGAATTGACTCAACTAAAACTATAGAAGTTTTCTAAATGTGCTAATTAGCTTATTCCCTAAATTTCAGCATTATGGGCACATTCTCCTCTATGTTATTTCATTGCAAAGAAAAATCTAGATGAAAAAATGGCAATGTCCCATAAGCATCACAGCTGTAGTTTGCATGAATTGACTCAACTAAAACTATAGAAGTTTTCTAAATGTTCTATTTAGCTTATTCCCTAAATTTCAGCATTATGGGCACATTCTCCTCTATGTTATTTCATTGCAAAGAAAAATCTAGATGAAAAAATGGCAATGTCCCACAAGCATCACAGCTGTAGTTTGCATGAATTGACTCAACTAAAACTATAGAAGTTTTCTAAATGTTCTAATTAGCTTATTCTTTAAATTTCAGCATTATGGGCACATTCTCCTCTATGTTATTTCATTGCAAAGAAAAATCTAGATGAAAAAATGGCAATGTCCCATAAGCATCACAGCTGTAGTTTGCATGAATTGACAACTAAAACTATAGAAGTTTTCTAAATGTTCTAATTAGCTTATTCCCTAAATTTCAGCATTATGGGCACATTCTCCTCTATGTTATTTCATGCAAAGAAAAATCTAGATGAAAAAATTGCAATGTCCCATAAGCATCACAGCTGTAGTTTGATTGAATTAACTCAACTAAAACTATAGAAGTTTTCTAAAGGTTCTAATTAGCTTATTCCCTAAATTTCAGCATTATGGGCACATTCTCCTCTATGCTATTTCATTGCAAAGACAAATCTAGATGAAAAAATGGCAATGTCCCATAAGCATCACAGCTGTAGTTTGCATGAATTGACTCAACTAAAACTATAGAAGTTTTCTAAATGTGCTAATTAGCTTATTCCCTAAATTTCAGCATTATGGGCACATTCTCCTCTATGTTATTTCATTGCAAAGACAAATCTAGATGAAAAAATGGCAATGTCCCATAAGCATCACAGCTGTAGTTTGCATGAATTGACTCAACTATAATAAAACTATAGAAGTTTTCTAAATGTTCTAATTAGCTTATTCCCTAAATTTCAGCATTATGGGCACATTCTCCTCTATGTTATTTCATTGCAAAGAAAAATCTAGATAAAAAAAGGCAATGTCCCATAAGCATCACAGCTGTAGTTTGCATGAATTGACTCAACTAAAACTATAGAAGTTTTCTAAATGTTCTAATTAGCTTATTCCCTAAATTTCAGCATTATGGGCACATTCTCCTCTATGTTATTTCATTGCAAAGAAAAATCTAGATAAAAAAAGGCAATGTCCCATAAGCATCACAGCTGTAGTTTGCATGAATTAACTCAACTAAAACTATAGAAGTTTTCTAAATGTGCTAATTAGCTTATTCCCTACATTTCAGCATTATGGGCACATTCTCCTCTATGTTATTTCATTGCAAAGACAAATCTAGATGAAAAAATGGCAATGTCCCATAAGCATCACAGCTGTAGTTTGCATGAATTGACTCAACTATAATAAAACTATAGAAGTTTTCTAAATGTTCTAATTAGCTTATTCCCTACATTTCAGCATTATGGGCACATTCTCCTCTATGTTATTTCATTGCAAAGACAAATCTAGATGAAAAAATGGCAATGTCCCATAAGCATCACAGCTGTAGTTTGCATGAATTGACTCAACTATAATAAAACTATAGAAGTTTTCTAAATGTTCTAATTAGCTTATTCCCTAAATTTCAGCATTATGGGCACATTCTCCTCTATGTTATTTCATTGCAAAGACAAATCTAGATGAAAAAATGGCAATGTCCCATAAGCATCACAGCTGTAGTTTGCATGAATTGACTCAACTAAAACTATAGAAGTTTTCTAAATGTTCTAATTACCTTATTCCCTAAATTTCAGCATTATGGGCACATTCTCCTCTATGTTATTTCATTGCAAAGAAAAATCTAGATGAAAAAATGGCAATGTCACACAAGCATCACAGCTGTAGTTTGCATGAATTGACTCAACTAAAACTATAGAAGTTTTCTAAATGTGCTAATTAGCTTATTCCCTAAATTTCAGCATTATGGGCACATTCTCCTCTATGTTATTTCATTGCAAAGAAAAATCTAGATGAAAAAATGGCAATGTCCCATAAGCATCACAGCTGTAGTTTGATTGAATTGACTCAACTAAAACTATAGAAGTTTTCTAAATGTTCTAAATAGCTTATTCCCTAAATTTCAGCATTATGGGCACATTCTCCTCTATGTTATTTCATTGCAAAGAAAAATCTAGATGAAAAATGGCAATGTCCCATAAGCATCACAGCTGTAGTTTGCATGAATTGACTCAACTAAAACTATATGTTTTCTAAATGTTCTAATTAGCTTATTCCCTAAATTTCAGCATTATGGGCACATTCTCCTCTATGTTATTTCATTGCAAAGAAAAATCTAGATGAAAAATGGCAATGTCCCATAAGCATCACAGCTGTAGTTTGCATGAATTGACTCAACTAAAACTATATGTTTTCTAAATGTTCTAATTAGCTTATTCCCTAAATTTCAGCATTATGGGCACATTCTCCTCTATGTTATTTCATTGCAAAGAAAAATCTAGATGAAAAAATGGCAATGTCCCATAAGCATCACAGCTGTAGTTTGCATGAATTGACTCAACTAAAACTATAGAAGTTTTTTAAATGTGCTAATTAGCTTATTCCCTAAATTTCAGCATTATGGGCACATTCTCCTCTATGTTATTTCATTGCAAAGAAAAATCTAGATGAAAAAATGGCAATGTCCCATAAGCATCACAGCTGTAGTTTGCATGAATTGACTCAACTAAAACTATAGAAGTTTTCTAAATGTTCTAATTAGCTTATTCCCTAAATTTCAGCATTATGGGCACATTCTCCTCTATTTTATTTCATTGCAAAGAAAAATCTAGATGAAAAAATGGCAATGTCACATAAGCATCACAGCTGTAGTTTGCATGAATTGACTCAACTAAAACTATAGAAGTTTTCTAAATGTTCTAATTAGCTTATTCCCTAAATTTCAGTATTATGGGCACATTCTCCTCTGTTATTTCATTGCAAAGAAAAATCTAGATGAAAAAATGGCAATGTCACATAAGCATCACAGCTGTAGTTTGCATGAATTGACTCAACTAAAACTATAGAAGTTTTCTAAATGTACTAATTAGCTTATTCCCTAAATTTCAGCATTATGGGCACATTCTCCTCTATGTTATTTCATTGCAAAGAAAAATCTAGATGAAAAAATGGCAATGTCCCACAAGCATCACAGCTGTAGTTTGCATGAATTGACTCAACTAAAACTATAGAAGTTTTCTAAATGTTCTAATTAGCTTATTCCCTAAATTTCAGTATTATGGGCACATTCTCCTCTATGTTATTTCATTGCAAAGAAAAATCTAGATGAAAAAATGGCAATGTCACATAAGCATCACAGCTGTAGTTTGCATGAATTGACTCAACTAAAACTATAGAAGTTTTCTAAATGTGCTAATTAGCTTATTCCCTAAATTTCAGCATTATGGGCACATTCTCCTCTATGTTATTTCATTGCAAAGAAAAATCTAGATGAAAAAATGGCAATGTCCCATAAGCATCACAGCTGTAGTTTGCATGAATTGACTCAACTAAAACTATAGAAGTTTTCTAAATGTTCTATTTAGCTTATTCCCTAAATTTCAGCATTATGGGCACATTCTCCTCTATGTTATTTCATTGCAAAGAAAAATCTAGATGAAAAAATGGCAATGTCCCATAAGCATCACAGCTGTAGTTTGCATGAATTGACTCAACTAAAACTATAGAAGTTTTCTAAATGTTCTAATTAGCTTATTCTTTAAATTTCAGCATTATGGGCACATTCTCCTCTATGTTATTTCATTGCAAAGAAAAATCTAGATGAAAAAATGGCAATGTCCCATAAGCATCACAGCTGTAGTTTGCATGAATTGACTCAACTAAAACTATAGAAGTTTTCTAAATGTTCTAATTAGCTTATTCCCTAAATTTCAGCATTATGGGCACATTCTCCTCTATGTTATTTCATTGCAAAGAAAAATCTAGATGAAAAAATGGCAATGTCCCATAAGCATCACAGCTGTAGTTTGCATGAATTGACTCAACTAAAACTATAGAAGTTTTTTAAATGTGCTAATTAGCTTATTCCCTAAATTTCAGCATTATGGGCACATTCTCCTCTATGTTATTTCATTGCAAAGAAAAATCTAGATGAAAAAATGGCAATGTCCCATAAGCATCACAGCTGTAGTTTGCATGAATTGACTCAACTAAAACTATAGAAGTTTTCTAAATGTTCTAATTAGCTTATTCCCTAAATTTCAGCATTATGGGCACATTCTCCTCTATTTTATTTCATTGCAAAGAAAAATCTAGATGAAAAAATGGCAATGTCACATAAGCATCACAGCTGTAGTTTGCATGAATTGACTCAACTAAAACTATAGAAGTTTTCTAAATGTTCTAATTAGCTTATTCCCTAAATTTCAGTATTATGGGCACATTCTCCTCTGTTATTTCATTGCAAAGAAAAATCTAGATGAAAAAATGGCAATGTCACATAAGCATCACAGCTGTAGTTTGCATAAATTGACTCAACTAAAACTATAGAAGTTTTCTAAATGTACTAATTAGCTTATTCCCTAAATTTCAGCATTATGGGCACATTCTCCTCTATGTTATTTCATTGCAAAGAAAAATCTAGATGAAAAAATGGCAATGTCCCACAAGCATCACAGCTGTAGTTTGCATGAATTGACTCAACTAAAACTATAGAAGTTTTCTAAATGTTCTAATTAGCTTATTCCCTAAATTTCAGTATTATGGGCACATTCTCCTCTATGTTATTTCATTGCAAAGAAAAATCTAGATGAAAAAATGGCAATGTCACATAAGCATCACAGCTGTAGTTTGCATGAATTGACTCAACTAAAACTATAGAAGTTTTCTAAATGTGCTAATTAGCTTATTCCCTAAATTTCAGCATTATGGGCACATTCTCCTCTATGTTATTTCATTGCAAAGAAAAATCTAGATGAAAAAATGGCAATGTCCCATAAGCATCACAGCTGTAGTTTGCATGAATTGACTCAACTAAAACTATAGAAGTTTTCTAAATGTTCTATTTAGCTTATTCCCTAAATTTCAGCATTATGGGCACATTCTCCTCTATGTTATTTCATTGCAAAGAAAAATCTAGATGAAAAAATGGCAATGTCCCATAAGCATCACAGCTGTAGTTTGCATGAATTGACTCAACTAAAACTATAGAAGTTTTCTAAATGTTCTAATTAGCTTATTCTTTAAATTTCAGCATTATGGGCACATTCTCCTCTATGTTATTTCATTGCAAAGAAAAATCTAGATGAAAAAATGGCAATGTCCCATAAGCATCACAGCTGTAGTTTGCATGAATTGACTCAACTAAAACTATAGAAGTTTTCTAAATGTTCTAATTAGCTTATTCCCTAAATTTCAGCATTATGGGCACATTCTCCTCTATGTTATTTCATGCAAAGAAAAATCTAGATGAAAAAATTGCAATGTCCCATAAGCATCACAGCTGTAGTTTGATTGAATTAACTCAACTAAAACTATAGAAGTTTTCTAAAGGTTCTAATTAGCTTATTCCCTAAATTTCAGTATTATGGGCACATTCTCCTCTATGTTATTTCATTGCAAAGAAAAATCTAGATGAAAAAATGGCAATGTCACATAAGCATCACAGCTGTAGTTTGCATGAATTGACTCAACTAAAACTATAGAAGTTTTCTAAATGTGCTAATTAGCTTATTCCCTAAATTTCAGCATTATGGGCACATTCTCCTCTATGTTATTTCATTGCAAAGAAAAATCTAGATGAAAAAATGGCAATGTCCCATAAGCATCACAGCTGTAGTTTGCATGAATTGACTCAACTAAAACTATAGAAGTTTTCTAAATGTTCTATTTAGCTTATTCCCTAAATTTCAGCATTATGGGCACATTCTCCTCTATGTTATTTCATTGCAAAGAAAAATCTAGATGAAAAAATGGCAATGTCCCACAAGCATCACAGCTGTAGTTTGCATGAATTGACTCAACTAAAACTATAGAAGTTTTCTAAATGTTCTAATTAGCTTATTCTTTAAATTTCAGCATTATGGGCACATTCTCCTCTATGTTATTTCATTGCAAAGAAAAATCTAGATGAAAAAATGGCAATGTCCCATAAGCATCACAGCTGTAGTTTGCATGAATTGACAACTAAAACTATAGAAGTTTTCTAAATGTTCTAATTAGCTTATTCCCTAAATTTCAGCATTATGGGCACATTCTCCTCTATGTTATTTCATGCAAAGAAAAATCTAGATGAAAAAATTGCAATGTCCCATAAGCATCACAGCTGTAGTTTGATTGAATTAGCTCAACTAAAACTATAGAAGTTTTCTAAAGGTTCTAATTAGCTTATTCCCTAAATTTCAGCATTATGGGCACATTCTCCTCTATGCTATTTCATTGCAAAGACAAATCTAGATGAAAAAATGGCAATGTCCCATAAGCATCACAGCTGTAGTTTGCATGAATTGACTCAACTAAAACTATAGAAGTTTTCTAAATGTGCTAATTAGCTTATTCCCTAAATTTCAGCATTATGGGCACATTCTCCTCTATGTTATTTCATTGCAAAGACAAATCTAGATGAAAAAATGGCAATGTCCCATAAGCATCACAGCTGTAGTTTGCATGAATTGACTCAACTATAATAAAACTATAGAAGTTTTCTAAATGTTCTAATTAGCTTATTCCCTAAATTTCAGCATTATGGGCACATTCTCCTCTATGTTATTTCATTGCAAAGACAAATCTAGATGAAAAAATGGCAATGTCCCATAAGCATCACAGCTGTAGTTTGCATGAATTGACTCAACTAAAACTATAGAAGTTTTCTAAATGTTCTAATTAGCTTATTCCCTAAATTTCAGCATTATGGGCACATTCTCCTCTATGTTATTTCATTGCAAAGAAAAATCTAGATGAAAAAATGGCAATGTCACACAAGCATCACAGCTGTAGTTTGCATGAATTGACTCAACTAAAACTAGAAGTTTTCTAAATGTGCTAATTAGCTTATTCCCTAAATTTCAGCATTATGGGCACATTCTCCTCTATGTTATTTCATTGCAAAGAAAAATCTAGATGAAAAAATGGCAATGTCCCATAAGCATCACAGCTGTAGTTTGCATGAATTGACTCAACTAAAACTATAGAAGTTTTCTAAATGTTCTATTTAGCTTATTCCCTAAATTTCAGCATTATGGGCACATTCTCCTCTATGTTATTTCATTGCAAAGAAAAATCTAGATGAAAAAATGGCAATGTCCCATAAGCATCACAGCTGTAGTTTGCATGAATTGACTCAACTAAAACTATAGAAGTTTTCTAAATGTTCTAAATAGCTTATTCCCTAAATTTCAGCATTATGGGCACATTCTCCTCTATGTTATTTCATTGCAAAGAAAAATCTAGATGAAAACATGTCCCATAAGCATCACAGCTGTAGTTTGCATGAATTGACTCAACTATAATGATATAAGTTTTCTAAATGTTCTAATTAGCATATTCCCTAAATTTCAGCATTATGGGCACATTCTCCTCTATGTTATTTCATTGCAAAGAAAAATCTAGATGAAAAAATGGCAATGTCCCATAAGCATCACAGCTGTAGTTTGCATGAATTGACAACTAAAACTATAGAAGTTTTCTAAATGTTCTAATTAGCTTATTCCCTAAATTTCAGCATTATGGGCACATTCTTCTCTATGTTATTTCATGCAAAGAAAAATCTAGATGAAAAAATTGCAATGTCCCATAAGCATCACAGCTGTAGTTTGATTGAATTAACTCAACTAAAACTATAGAAGTTTTCTAAAGGTTCTAATTAGCTTATTCCCTAAATTTCAGTATTATGGGCACATTCTCCTCTATGTTATTTCATTGCAAAGAAAAATCTAGATGAAAAAATGGCAATGTCACATAAGCATCACAGCTGTAGTTTGCATGAATTGACTCAACTAAAACTATAGAAGTTTTCTAAATGTGCTAATTAGCTTATTCCCTAAATTTCAGCATTATGGGCACATTCTCCTCTATGTTATTTCATTGCAAAGAAAAATCTAGATGAAAAAATGGCAATGTCCCATAAGCATCACAGCTGTAGTTTGCATGAATTGACTCAACTAAAACTATAGAAGTTTTCTAAATGTTCTATTTAGCTTATTCCCTAAATTTCAGCATTATGGGCACATTCTCCTCTATGTTATTTCATTGCAAAGAAAAATCTAGATGAAAAAATGGCAATGTCACACAAGCATCACAGCTGTAGTTTGCATGAATTGACTCAACTAAAACTAGAAGTTTTCTAAATGTGCTAATTAGCTTATTCCCTAAATTTCAGCATTATGGGCACATTCTCCTCTATGTTATTTCATTGCAAAGAAAAATCTAGATGAAAAAATGGCAATGTCCCATAAGCATCACAGCTGTAGTTTGCATGAATTGACTCAACTAAAACTATAGAAGTTTTCTAAATGTTCTAATTAGCTTATTCCCTAAATTTCAGCATTATGGGCACATTCTCCTCTATGTTATTTCATTGCAAAGAAAAATCTAGATGAAAAAATGGCAATGTCCCATAAGCATCACAGCTGTAGTTTGCATGAATTGACTCAACTAAAACTATAGAAGTTTTCTAAATGTTCTAAATAGCTTATTCCCTAAATTTCAGCATTATGGGCACATTCTCCTCTATGTTATTTCATTGCAAAGAAAAATCTAGATGAAAACATGTCCCATAAGCATCACAGCTGTAGTTTGCATGAATTGACTCAACTATAATGATATAAGTTTTCTAAATGTTCTAATTAGCATATTCCCTAAATTTCAGCATTATGGGCACATTCTCCTCTATGTTATTTCATTGCAAAGAAAAATCTAGATGAAAAAATGGCAATGTCCCATAAGCATCACAGCTGTAGTTTGCATGAATTGACAACTAAAACTATAGAAGTTTTCTAAATGTTCTAATTAGCTTATTCCCTAAATTTCAGCATTATGGGCACATTCTTCTCTATGTTATTTCATGCAAAGAAAAATCTAGATGAAAAAATTGCAATGTCCCATAAGCATCACAGCTGTAGTTTGATTGAATTAACTCAACTAAAACTATAGAAGTTTTCTAAAGGTTCTAATTAGCTTATTCCCTAAATTTCAGTATTATGGGCACATTCTCCTCTATGTTATTTCATTGCAAAGAAAAATCTAGATGAAAAAATGGCAATGTCACATAAGCATCACAGCTGTAGTTTGCATGAATTGACTCAACTAAAACTATAGAAGTTTTCTAAATGTGCTAATTAGCTTATTCCCTAAATTTCAGCATTATGGGCACATTCTCCTCTATGTTATTTCATTGCAAAGAAAAATCTAGATGAAAAAATGGCAATGTCCCATAAGCATCACAGCTGTAGTTTGCATGAATTGACTCAACTAAAACTATAGAAGTTTTCTAAATGTTCTATTTAGCTTATTCCCTAAATTTCAGCATTATGGGCACATTCTCCTCTATGTTATTTCATTGCAAAGAAAAATCTAGATGAAAAAATGGCAATGTCCCATAAGCATCACAGCTGTAGTTTGCATGAATTGACAACTAAAACTATAGAAGTTTTCTAAATGTTCTAATTAGCTTATTCCCTAAATTTCAGCATTATGGGCACATTCTCCTCTATGTTATTTCATGCAAAGAAAAATCTAGATGAAAAAATTGCAATGTCCCATAAGCATCACAGCTGTAGTTTGATTGAATTAACTCAACTAAAACTATAGAAGTTTTCTAAAGGTTCTAATTAGCTTATTCCCTAAATTTCAGCATTATGGGCACATTCTCCTCTATGCTATTTCATTGCAAAGACAAATCTAGATGAAAAAATGGCAATGTCCCATAAGCATCACAGCTGTAGTTTGCATGAATTAACTCAACTAAAACTATAGAAGTTTTCTAAAGGTTCTAATTAGCTTATTCCCTAAATTTCAGCATTATGGGCACATTCTCCTCTATGTTATTTCATTGCAAAGACAAATCTAGATGAAAAAATGGCAATGTCCCATAAGCATCACAGCTGTAGTTTGCATGAATTGACTCAACTATAATAAAACTATAGAAGTTTTCTAAATGTTCTAATTAGCTTATTCCCTAAATTTCAGCATTATGGGCACATTCTCCTCTATGCTATTTCATTGCAAAGACAAATCTAGATGAAAAAATGGCAATGTCCCATAAGCATCACAGCTGTAGTTTGCATGAATTGACTCAACTATAATAAAACTATAGAAGTTTTCTAAATGTTCTAATTAGCTTGTTCCCTAAATTTCAGCATTATGGGCACATTCTCCTCTATGTTATTTCATTGCAAAGAAAAATCTAGATAAAAAAAGGCAATGTCCCATAAGCATCACAGCTGTAATTTGCATGAATTAACTCAACTAAAACTATAGAAGTTTTCTAAATGTGCTAATTAGCTTATTCCCTAAATTTCAGCATTATGGGCACATTCTCCTCTATGTTATTTCATTACAAAGAAAAATCTAGATGAAAAAATGGCAATGTCCCATAAGCATCACAGCTGTAGTTTGCATGAATTGACTCAACTATAATAAAACTATAGAAGTTTTCTAAATGTTCTAATTAGCTTATTCCCTAAATTTCAGCATTATGGGCACATTCTCCTCTATGTTATTTCATTACAAAGAAAAATCTAGATGAAAAAATGGCAATGTCCCATAAGCATCACAGCTGTAGTTTGATTGAATTGACTCAACTAAAACTATAGAAGTTTTCTAAATGTGCTAATTAGCTTATTCCCTACATTTCAGCATTATGGGCACATTCTCCTCTATGTTATTTCATTGCAAAGACAAATCTAGATGAAAAAATGGCAATGTCCCATAAGCATCACAGCTGTAGTTTGCATGAATTGACTCAACTATAATAAAACTATAGAAGTTTTCTAAATGTTCTAATTAGCTTATTCCCTAAATTTCAGCATTATGGGCACATTCTCCTCTATGTTATTTCATTGCAAAGAAAAATCTAGATAAAAAAAAGGCAATGTCCCATAAGCATCACAGCTGTAGTTTGCATGAATTGACTCAACTAAAACTATAGAAGTTTTCTAAATGTGCTAATTAGCTTATTCCCTAAATTTCAGCATTATGGGCACATTCTCCTCTATGTTATTTCATTACAAAGAAAAATCTAGATGAAAAAATGGCAATGTCCCATAAGCATCACAGCTGTAGTTTGATTGAATTGATTCAACTAAAACTATAGAAGTTTTCTAAATGTGCTAATTAGCTTATTCCCTACATTTCAGCATTATGGGCACATTCTCCTCTATGTTATTTCATTGCAAAGACAAATCTAGATGAAAAAATGGCAATGTCCCATAAGCATCACAGCTGTAGTTTGCATGAATTGACTCAACTATAATAAAACTATAGAAGTTTTCTAAATGTTCTAATTAGCTTATTCCCTAAATTTCAGCATTATGGGCACATTCTCCTCTATGTTATTTCATTGCAAAGACAAATCTAGATGAAAAAATGGCAATGTCCCATAAGCATCACAGCTGTAGTTTGCATGAATTGACTCAACTAAAACTATAGAAGTTTTCTAAATGTGCTAATTAGCTTATTCCCTAAATTTCAGCATTATGGGCACATTCTCCTCTATGTTATTTCATTGCAAAGAAAAATCTAGATGAAAAAATGGCAATGTCCCATAAGCATCACAGCTGTAGTTTGATTGAATTGACTCAACTAAAACTATAGAAGTTTTCTAAATGTTCTAAATAGCTTATTCCCTAAATTTCAGCATTATGGGCACATTCTCCTCTATGTTATTTCATTGCAAAGAAAAATCTAGATGAAAACATGGCAATGTCCCATAAGCATCACAGCTGTAGTTTGCATGAATTGACTCAACTATAATGATATAAGTTTTCTAAATGTTCTAATTAGCATATTCCCTAAATTTCAGCATTATGGGCACATTCTCCTCTATGTTATTTCATTGCAAAGAAAAATCTAGATGAAAAAATGGCAATGTCCCATAAGCATCACAGCTGTAGTTTGCATGAATTGACTCAACTAAAACTATAGAAGTTTTCTAAATGTGCTAATTAGCTTATTCCCTAAATTTCAGCATTATGGGCACATTCTCCTCTATGTTATTTCATTGCAAAGAAAAATCTAGATGAAAAAATGGCAATGTCCCATAAGCATCACAGCTGTAGTTTGATTGAATTGACTCAACTAAAACTATAGAAGTTTTCTAAATGTTCTAAATAGCTTATTCCCTAAATTTCAGCATTATGGGCACATTCTCCTCTATGTTATTTCATTGCAAAGAAAAATCTAGATGAAAACATGGCAATGTCCCATAAGCATCACAGCTGTAGTTTGCATGAATTGACTCAACTAAAACTATAGAAGTTTTCTAAATGTGCTAATTAGCTTATTCCCTAAATTTCAGCATTATGGGCACATTCTCATCTATGTTATTTCATTGCAAAGAAAAATCTAGATGAAAACATGGCAATGTCCCATAAGCATCACAGCTGTAGTTTGCATGAATTGACTCAACTAAAACTATAGAAGTTTTCTAAATGTGCTAATTAGCTTATTCCCTAAATTTCAGCATTATGGGCACATTCTCATCTATGTTATTTCATTGCAAAGAAAAATCTAGATAAAAAAAAGGCAATGTCCCATAAGCATCACAGCTGTAGTTTGCATGAATTGACTCAACTAAAACTATAGAAGTTTTCTAAATGTGCTAATTAGCTTATTCCCTAAATTTCAGCATTATGGGCACATTCTCCTCTATGTTATTTCATTACAAAGAAAAATCTAGATGAAAAAATGGCAATGTCCCATAAGCATCACAGCTGTAGTTTGATTGAATTGATTCAACTAAAACTATAGAAGTTTTCTAAATGTGCTAATTAGCTTATTCCCTACATTTCAGCATTATGGGCACATTCTCCTCTATGTTATTTCATTGCAAAGACAAATCTAGATGAAAAAATGGCAATGTCCCATAAGCATCACAGCTGTAGTTTGCATGAATTGACTCAACTATAATAAAACTATAGAAGTTTTCTAAATGTTCTAATTAGCTTATTCCCTAAATTTCAGCATTATGGGCACATTCTCCTCTATGTTATTTCATTGCAAAGACAAATCTAGATGAAAAAATGGCAATGTCCCATAAGCATCACAGCTGTAGTTTGCATGAATTGACTCAACTAAAACTATAGAAGTTTTCTAAATGTGCTAATTAGCTTATTCCCTAAATTTCAGCATTATGGGCACATTCTCCTCTATGTTATTTCATTGCAAAGAAAAATCTAGATGAAAAAATGGCAATGTCCCATAAGCATCACAGCTGTAGTTTGATTGAATTGACTCAACTAAAACTATAGAAGTTTTCTAAATGTTCTAAATAGCTTATTCCCTAAATTTCAGCATTATGGGCACATTCTCCTCTATGTTATTTCATTGCAAAGAAAAATCTAGATGAAAACATGGCAATGTCCCATAAGCATCACAGCTGTAGTTTGCATGAATTGACTCAACTATAATGATATAAGTTTTCTAAATGTTCTAATTAGCATATTCCCTAAATTTCAGCATTATGGGCACATTCTCCTCTATGTTATTTCATTGCAAAGAAAAATCTAGATGAAAAAATGGCAATGTCCCATAAGCATCACAGCTGTAGTTTGCATGAATTGACTCAACTAAAACTATAGAAGTTTTCTAAATGTGCTAATTAGCTTATTCCCTAAATTTCAGCATTATGGGCACATTCTCCTCTATGTTATTTCATTGCAAAGAAAAATCTAGATGAAAAAATGGCAATGTCCCATAAGCATCACAGCTGTAGTTTGATTGAATTGACTCAACTAAAACTATAGAAGTTTTCTAAATGTTCTAAATAGCTTATTCCCTAAATTTCAGCATTATGGGCACATTCTCCTCTATGTTATTTCATTACAAAGAAAAATCTAGATGAAAAAATGGCAATGTCCCATAAGCATCACAGCTGTAGTTTGATTGAATTGATTCAACTAAAACTATAGAAGTTTTCTAAATGTGCTAATTAGCTTATTCCCTACATTTCAGCATTATGGGCACATTCTCCTCTATGTTATTTCATTGCAAAGACAAATCTAGATGAAAAAATGGCAATGTCCCATAAGCATCACAGCTGTAGTTTGCATGAATTGACTCAACTATAATAAAACTATAGAAGTTTTCTAAATGTTCTAATTAGCTTATTCCCTAAATTTCAGCATTATGGGCACATTCTCCTCTATGTTATTTCATTGCAAAGACAAATCTAGATGAAAAAATGGCAATGTCCCATAAGCATCACAGCTGTAGTTTGCATGAATTGACTCAACTAAAACTATAGAAGTTTTCTAAATGTGCTAATTAGCTTATTCCCTAAATTTCAGCATTATGGGCACATTCTCCTCTATGTTATTTCATTGCAAAGAAAAATCTAGATGAAAAAATGGCAATGTCCCATAAGCATCACAGCTGTAGTTTGATTGAATTGACTCAACTAAAACTATAGAAGTTTTCTAAATGTTCTAAATAGCTTATTCCCTAAATTTCAGCATTATGGGCACATTCTCCTCTATGTTATTTCATTGCAAAGAAAAATCTAGATGAAAACATGGCAATGTCCCATAAGCATCACAGCTGTAGTTTGCATGAATTGACTCAACTATAATGATATAAGTTTTCTAAATGTTCTAATTAGCATATTCCCTAAATTTCAGCATTATGGGCACATTCTCCTCTATGTTATTTCATTGCAAAGAAAAATCTAGATGAAAAAATGGCAATGTCCCATAAGCATCACAGCTGTAGTTTGCATGAATTGACTCAACTAAAACTATAGAAGTTTTCTAAATGTGCTAATTAGCTTATTCCCTAAATTTCAGCATTATGGGCACATTCTCCTCTATGTTATTTCATTGCAAAGAAAAATCTAGATGAAAAAATGGCAATGTCCCATAAGCATCACAGTTGTAGTTTGATTGAATTGACTCAACTAAAACTATAGAAGTTTTCTAAATGTTCTAAATAGCTTATTCCCTAAATTTCAGCATTATGGGCACATTCTCCTCTATGTTATTTCATTGCAAAGAAAAATCTAGATGAAAACATGGCAATGTCCCATAAGCATCACAGCTGTAGTTTGCATGAATTGACTCAACTAAAACTATAGAAGTTTTCTAAATGTGCTAATTAGCTTATTCCCTAAATTTCAGCATTATGGGCACATTCTCATCTATGTTATTTCATTGCAAAGAAAAATCTAGATGAAAACATGGCAATGTCCCATAAGCATCACAGCTGTAGTTTGCATGAATTGACTCAACTAAAACTATATAAGTTTTCTAAATGTTCTAATTAGCTTATTCCCTAAATTTCAGCATTATGGGCACATTCTCCTCTATGTTATTTCATTGCAAAGAAAAATCTAGATGAAAAAATGGCAATGTCCCATAAGGATCACAGCTGTAGTTTGCATGAATTGACTCAACTAAAACTATAGAAGTTTTCTAAATGTGCTAATTAGCTTATTCCCTAAATTTCAGCATTATGGGCACATTCTCCTCTATGTTATTTCATTGCAAAGAAAAATCTAGATGAAAAAATGGCAATGTCCCATAAGCATCACAGCTGTAGTTTGCATGAATTGACTCAACTAAAACTATATAAGTTTTCTAAATGTTCTAATTAGCTTATTCCCTAAATTTCAGCGTTATGGGCACATTCTCCTCTATGTTATTTCATTGCAAAGAAAAATCTAGATGAAAAAATGGCAATGTCCCATAAGCATCACAGCTGTAGTTTGCATGAATTGACTCAACTAAAACTATAGAAGTTTTCTAAATGTGCTAATTAGCTTATTCCCTAAATTTCAGCATTATGGGCACATTCTCATCTATGTTATTTCATTGCAAAGAAAAATCTAGATAAAAAAAAGGCAATGTCCCATAAGCATCACAGCTGTAGTTTGCATGAATTGACTCAACTAAAACTATAGAAGTTTTCTAAATGTGCTAATTAGCTTATTCCCTAAATTTCAGCATTATGGGCACATTCTCCTCTATGTTATTTCATTACAAAGAAAAATCTAGATGAAAAAATGGCAATGTCCCATAAGCATCACAGCTGTAGTTTGATTGAATTGATTCAACTAAAACTATAGAAGTTTTCTAAATGTGCTAATTAGCTTATTCCCTACATTTCAGCATTATGGGCACATTCTCCTCTATGTTATTTCATTGCAAAGACAAATCTAGATGAAAAAATGGCAATGTCCCATAAGCATCACAGCTGTAGTTTGCATGAATTGACTCAACTATAATAAAACTATAGAAGTTTTCTAAATGTTCTAATTAGCTTATTCCCTAAATTTCAGCATTATGGGCACATTCTCCTCTATGTTATTTCATTGCAAAGACAAATCTAGATGAAAAAATGGCAATGTCCCATAAGCATCACAGCTGTAGTTTGCATGAATTGACTCAACTAAAACTATAGAAGTTTTCTAAATGTGCTAATTAGCTTATTCCCTAAATTTCAGCATTATGGGCACATTCTCCTCTATGTTATTTCATTGCAAAGAAAAATCTAGATGAAAAAATGGCAATGTCCCATAAGCATCACAGCTGTAGTTTGATTGAATTGACTCAACTAAAACTATAGAAGTTTTCTAAATGTTCTAAATAGCTTATTCCCTAAATTTCAGCATTATGGGCACATTCTCCTCTATGTTATTTCATTGCAAAGAAAAATCTAGATGAAAACATGGCAATGTCCCATAAGCATCACAGCTGTAGTTTGCATGAATTGACTCAACTATAATGATATAAGTTTTCTAAATGTTCTAATTAGCATATTCCCTAAATTTCAGCATTATGGGCACATTCTCCTCTATGTTATTTCATTGCAAAGAAAAATCTAGATGAAAAAATGGCAATGTCCCATAAGCATCACAGCTGTAGTTTGCATGAATTGACTCAACTAAAACTATAGAAGTTTTCTAAATGTGCTAATTAGCTTATTCCCTAAATTTCAGCATTATGGGCACATTCTCCTCTATGTTATTTCATTGCAAAGAAAAATCTAGATGAAAAAATGGCAATGTCCCATAAGCATCACAGCTGTAGTTTGATTGAATTGACTCAACTAAAACTATAGAAGTTTTCTAAATGTTCTAAATAGCTTATTCCCTAAATTTCAGCATTATGGGCACATTCTCCTCTATGTTATTTCATTGCAAAGAAAAATCTAGATGAAAACATGGCAATGTCCCATAAGCATCACAGCTGTAGTTTGCATGAATTGACTCAACTAAAACTATAGAAGTTTTCTAAATGTGCTAATTAGCTTATTCCCTAAATTTCAGCATTATGGGCACATTCTCATCTATGTTATTTCATTGCAAAGAAAAATCTAGATGAAAACATGGCAATGTCCCATAAGCATCACAGCTGTAGTTTGCATGAATTGACTCAACTAAAACTATATAAGTTTTCTAAATGTTCTAATTAGCTTATTCCCTAAATTTCAGCATTATGGGCACATTCTCCTCTATGTTATTTCATTGCAAAGAAAAATCTAGATGAAAAAATGGCAATGTCCCATAAGGATCACAGCTGTAGTTTGCATGAATTGACTCAACTAAAACTATAGAAGTTTTCTAAATGTGCTAATTAGCTTATTCCCTAAATTTCAGCATTATGGGCACATTCTCCTCTATGTTATTTCATTGCAAAGAAAAATCTAGATGAAAAAATGGCAATGTCCCATAAGCATCACAGCTGTAGTTTGATTGAATTGACTCAACTAAAACTATAGAAGTTTTCTAAATGTTCTAAATAGCTTATTCCCTAAATTTCAGCATTATGGGCACATTCTCCTCTATGTTATTTCATTGCAAAGAAAAATCTAGATGAAAACATGGCAATGTCCCATAAGCATCACAGCTGTAGTTTGCATGAATTGACTCAACTATAATGATATAAGTTTTCTAAATGTTCTAATTAGCATATTCCCTAAATTTCAGCATTATGGGCACATTCTCCTCTATGTTATTTCATTGCAAAGAAAAATCTAGATGAAAAAATGGCAATGTCCCATAAGCATCACAGCTGTAGTTTGCATGAATTGACTCAACTAAAACTATAGAAGTTTTCTAAATGTGCTAATTAGCTTATTCCCTAAATTTCAGCATTATGGGCACATTCTCCTCTATGTTATTTCATTGCAAAGAAAAATCTAGATGAAAAAATGGCAATGTCCCATAAGCATCACAGCTGTAGTTTGATTGAATTGACTCAACTAAAACTATAGAAGTTTTCTAAATGTTCTAAATAGCTTATTCCCTAAATTTCAGCATTATGGGCACATTCTCCTCTATGTTATTTCATTGCAAAGAAAAATCTAGATGAAAACATGGCAATGTCCCATAAGCATCACAGCTGTAGTTTGCATGAATTGACTCAACTAAAACTATAGAAGTTTTCTAAATGTGCTAATTAGCTTATTCCCTAAATTTCAGCATTATGGGCACATTCTCATCTATGTTATTTCATTGCAAAGAAAAATCTAGATGAAAACATGGCAATGTCCCATAAGCATCACAGCTGTAGTTTGCATGAATTGACTCAACTAAAACTATATAAGTTTTCTAAATGTTCTAATTAGCTTATTCCCTAAATTTCAGCATTATGGGCACATTCTCCTCTATGTTATTTCATTGCAAAGAAAAATCTAGATGAAAAAATGGCAATGTCCCATAAGGATCACAGCTGTAGTTTGCATGAATTGACTCAACTAAAACTATAGAAGTTTTCTAAATGTGCTAATTAGCTTATTCCCTAAATTTCAGCATTATGGGCACATTCTCCTCTATGTTATTTCATTGCAAAGAAAAATCTAGATGAAAAAATGGCAATGTCCCATAAGCATCACAGCTGTAGTTTGCATGAATTGACTCAACTAAAACTATATAAGTTTTCTAAATGTTCTAATTAGCTTATTCCCTAAATTTCAGCGTTATGGGCACATTCTCCTCTATGTTATTTCATTGCAAAGAAAAATCTAGATGAAAAAATGGCAATGTCCCATAAGCATCACAGCTGTAGTTTGCATGAATTGACTCAACTAAAACTATAAAAGTTTTCTAAATGTTCTAATTAGCTTATTCCCTAAATTTCAGCATTATGGGCACATTCTCCTCTATGTTATTTCATTGCAAAGAAAAATCTAGATAAAAAATCGGCAATGTCCCATAAGCATCACAGCTGTAGTTTGCATGAATTGACTCAACTAAAACTATAGAAGTTTTCTAAATGTGCTAATTAGCTTATTCCCTAAATTTCAGCATTATGGGCACATTCTCCTCTATGTTATTTCATTGCAAAGAAAAATCTAGATGAAAAAATGGCAATGTCCCATAAGCATCACAGCTGTAGTTTGCATGAATTGACTCAACTAAAACTATAAAAGTTTTCTAAATGTTCTAATTAGCTTATTCCCTAAATTTCAGCATTATGGGCACATTCTCCTCTATGTTATTTCATTGCAAAGAAAAATCTAGATGAAAACATGGCAATGTCCCATAAGCATCACAGCTGTAGTTTGCATGAATTGACTCAACTAAAACTATAGAAGTTTTCTAAATGTGCTAATTAGCTTATTCCCTAAATTTCAGCATTATGGGCACATTCTCATCTATGTTATTTCATTGCAAAGAAAAATCTAGATGAAAACATGGCAATGTCCCATAAGCATCACAGCTGTAGTTTGCATGAATTGACTCAACTATAATGATATAAGTTTTCTAAATGTTCTAATTAGCATATTCCCTAAATTTCAGCATTATGGGCACATTCTCCTCTATGTTATTTCATTGCAAAGAAAAATCTAGATGAAAAAATGGCAATGTCCCATAAGCATCACAGCTGTAGTTTGATTGAATTGACTCAACTAAAACTATAGAAGTTTTCTAAATGTTCTAAATAGCTTATTCCCTAAATTTCAGCATTATGGGCACATTCTCCTCTATGTTATTTCATTGCAAAGAAAAATCTAGATGAAAACATGGCAATGTCCCATAAGCATCACAGCTGTAGTTTGCATGAATTGACTCAACTAAAACTATAGAAGTTTTCTAAATGTGCTAATTAGCTTATTCCCTAAATTTCAGCATTATGGGCACATTCTCATCTATGTTATTTCATTGCAAAGAAAAATCTAGATGAAAACATGGCAATGTCCCATAAGCATCACAGCTGTAGTTTGCATGAATTGACTCAACTAAAACTATATAAGTTTTCTAAATGTTCTAATTAGCTTATTCCCTAAATTTCAGCATTATGGGCACATTCTCCTCTATGTTATTTCATTGCAAAGAAAAATCTAGATGAAAAAATGGCAATGTCCCATAAGGATCACAGCTGTAGTTTGCATGAATTGACTCAACTAAAACTATAGAAGTTTTCTAAATGTGCTAATTAGCTTATTCCCTAAATTTCAGCATTATGGGCACATTCTCCTCTATGTTATTTCATTGCAAAGAAAAATCTAGATGAAAAAATGGCAATGTCCCATAAGCATCACAGCTGTAGTTTGCATGAATTGACTCAACTAAAACTATATAAGTTTTCTAAATGTTCTAATTAGCTTATTCCCTAAATTTCAGCGTTATGGGCACATTCTCCTCTATGTTATTTCATTGCAAAGAAAAATCTAGATGAAAAAATGGCAATGTCCCATAAGCATCACAGCTGTAGTTTGCATGAATTGACTCAACTAAAACTATAAAAGTTTTCTAAATGTTCTAATTAGCTTATTCCCTAAATTTCAGCATTATGGGCACATTCTCCTCTATGTTATTTCATTGCAAAGAAAAATCTAGATAAAAAATCGGCAATGTCCCATAAGCATCACAGCTGTAGTTTGCATGAATTGACTCAACTAAAACTATAGAAGTTTTCTAAATGTGCTAATTAGCTTATTCCCTAAATTTCAGCATTATGGGCACATTCTCCTCTATGTTATTTCATTGCAAAGAAAAATCTAGATGAAAAAATGGCAATGTCCCATAAGCATCACAGCTGTAGTTTGCATGAATTGACTCAACTAAAACTATAAAAGTTTTCTAAATGTTCTAATTAGCTTATTCCCTAAATTTCAGCATTATGGGCACATTCTCCTCTATGTTATTTCATTGCAAAGAAAAATCTAGATGAAAACATGGCAATGTCCCATAAGCATCACAGCTGTAGTTTGCATGAATTGACTCAACTAAAACTATAGAAGTTTTCTAAATGTTCTAATTAGCTTATTCCCTAAATTTCAGCATTATGGGCACATTCTCCTCTATGTTATTTCATTGCAAAGAAAAATCTAGATGAAAACATGGCAATGTCCCACAAGCATCACAGCTGTAGTTTGCATGTAGTGACACAACTAAAACTATAGAAGTTTTCTAAATGTGCAAATTAAATTATTCCCTAAATTTCAGCATTATGGGCACATTCTCCTCTATGTTATTTCATTGCAAAGAAAAATCTAGATGAAAACATGGCAATGTCCCATAAGCATCACAGCTGTAGTTTGCATGTAGTGACACAACTAAAACTATAGAAGTTTTCTAAATGTGCTAATTAGCTTATTCCCTACATTTCAGCATTATGGGCACATTCTCCTCTATGTTATTTCATTGCAAAGACAAATCTAGATGAAAAAATGGCAATGTCCCATAAGCATCACAGCTGTAGTTTGCATGAATTGACTCAACTATAATAAAACTATAGAAGTTTTCTAAATGTTCTAATTAAATTATTCCCTAAATTTCAGCATTATGGGCACGTTCACTTTTCAGTTATTTCCTTCCGAGTAAAAATCTAGAAAATCTGAAAAAATGGCAAGGTCCCATAAGCATCACAGCTGTAATTTGCATGTATTGACACAACTAAAACTATAGAAGCTTTCTAAATGTGCAAATTAAATTATTCCCTAAATTTCAGCATTATGGGCACATTCTCTTCTCTGTTATTTCATTCCAAAGCAAAATCTAGAAAATGTGAAAAAATGGCAATGTCCCATAAGGATCACAGCTGTAGTTTGCATGAATTGACGCAACTACAATTATAGAAGTTTTCGAACTGTGCTAATTAGCTTATTCCCTCAATCTTAGCATTATGGGCACGTTCACTTCTCAGTTATTTCATTCCAAAGCAAAATCTAGAAAATGTGAAAAAAATGGCAATGTCCCATAAGCATCACAGCTGTAGTTTGCATGAATTGACTCAACTAAAACTATAAAAGTTTTCTAAATATGCTAATTAGCTTATTCCCTCAATCTTAGCATTATGGGCACGTTCACTTCTCAGTTATTTCATTCCAAAGCAAAATCTAGAAAATGTGAAAAAATGGCAATGTCCCATAAGCATCACAGCTGTAGTTTGCATGAATTGACGCAACTACAATTATAGAAGTTTTCTAAATGTGCTAATTAGCTTATTCCCTAAATTTCAGCATTATGGGCACATTCTCCTCTATGTTATTTCATTGCAAAGAAAAATCTAGATGAAAACATGGCAATGTCCCACAAGCATCACAGCTGTAGTTTGCATGTAGTGACACAACTAAAACTATAGAAGTTTTCTAAATGTGCAAATTAAATTATTCCCTAAATTTCAGCATTATGGGCACATTCTCCTCTATGTTATTTCATTGCAAAGAAAAATCTAGATGAAAACATGGCAATGTCCCATAAGCATCACAGCTGTAGTTTGCATGTAGTGACACAACTAAAACTATAGAAGTTTTCTAAATGTGCTAATTAGCTTATTCCCTACATTTCAGCATTATGGGCACATTCTCCTCTATGTTATTTCATTGCAAAGAAAAATCTAGATGAAAACATGGCAATGTCCCATAAGCATCACAGCTGTAGTTTGCATGTAGTGACACAACTAAAACTATAGAAGTTTTCTAAATGTGCTAATTAGCTTATTCCCTACATTTCAGCATTATGGGCACATTCTCCTCTATGTTATTTCATTGCAAAGACAAATCTAGATGAAAAAATGGCAATGTCCCATAAGCATCACAGCTGTAGTTTGCATGAATTGACTCAACTATAATAAAACTATAGAAGTTTTCTAAATGTTCTAATTAAATTATTCCCTAAATTTCAGCATTATGGGCACGTTCACTTTTCAGTTATTTCCTTCCGAGTAAAAATCTAGAAAATCTGAAAAAATGGCAATGTCCCATAAGCATCACAGCTGTAATTTGCATGTATTGACACAACTAAAACTATAGAAGCTTTCTAAATGTGCAAATTAAATTATTCCCTAAATTTCAGCATTATGGGCACATTCTCTTCTCTGTTATTTCATTCCAAAGCAAAATCTAGAAAATGTGAAAAAATGGCAATGTCCCATAAGGATCACAGCTGTAGTTTGCATGAATTGACGCAACTACAATTATAGAAGTTTTCGAACTGTGCTAATTAGCTTATTCCCTCAATCTTAGCATTATGGGCACGTTCACTTCTCAGTTATTTCATTCCAAAGCAAAATCTAGAAAATGTGAAAAAAATGGCAATGTCCCATAAGCATCACAGGTGTAGTTTGCATGAATTGACTCAACTAAAACTATAAAAGTTTTCTAAATGTTCTAATTAGCTTATTCCCTAAATTTCAGCATTATGGGCACATTCTCCTCTATGTTATTTCATTGCAAAGAAAAATCTAGATGAAAACATGGCAATGTCCCATAAGCATCACAGCTGTAGTTTGCATGAATTGACTCAACTAAAACTATAGAAGTTTTCTAAATGTTCTAATTAGCTTATTCCCTAAATTTCAGCATTATGGGCACATTCTCCTCTATGTTATTTCATTGCAAAGAAAAATCTAGATGAAAACATGGCAATGTCCCATAAGCATCACAGCTGTAGTTTGCATGTAGTGACACAACTAAAACTATAGAAGTTTTCTAAATGTGCTAATTAGCTTATTCCCTAAATTTCAGCATTATGGGCACATTCTCCTCTATGTTATTTCATTGCAAAGAAAAATCTAGATGAAAAAATGGCAATGTCCCATAAGCATCACAGCTGTAGTTTGCATGAATTGACTCAACTAAAACTATATAAGTTTTCTAAATGTTCTAATTAGCTTATTCCCTAAATTTCAGCATTATGGGCACATTCTCCTCTATGTTATTTCATTGCAAAGAAAAATCTAGATGAAAAAATGGCAATGTCCCATAAGCATCACAGCTGTAGTTTGCATGAATTGACTCAACTAAAACTATAGAAGTTTTCTAAATGTGCTAATTAGCTTATTCCCTACATTTCAGCATTATGGGCACATTCTCCTCTATGTTATTTCATTGCAAAGACAAATCTAGATGAAAAAATGGCAATGTCCCATAAGCATCACAGCTGTAGTTTGCATGAATTGACTCAACTATAATAAAACTATAGAAGTTTTCTAAATGTTCTAATTAAATTATTCCCTAAATTTCAGCATTATGGGCACGTTCACTTTTCAGTTATTTCCTTCCAAGTAAAAATCTAGAAAATCTGAAAAAATGGCAATGTCCCATAAGCATCACAGCTGTAATTTGCATGTATTGACACAACTAAAACTATAGAAGCTTTCTAAATGTGCAAATTAAATTATTCCCTAAATTTCAGCATTATGGGCACATTCTCTTCTCTGTTATTTCATTCCAAAGCAAAATCTAGAAAATGTGAAAAAATGGCAATGTCCCATAAGGATCACAGCTGTAGTTTGCATGAATTGACGCAACTACAATTATAGAAGTTTTCGAACTGTGCTAATTAGCTTATTCCCTCAATCTTAGCATTATGGGCACGTTCACTTCTCAGTTATTTCATTCCAAAGCAAAATCTAGAAAATGTGAAAAAAATGGCAATGTCCCATAAGCATCACAGCTGTAGTTTGCATGAATTGAAGCAACTACAAGTATAGAAGTTTTCTAAATGTGCTAATTAGCTTATTCCCTCAATCTTAGCATTATGGGCACGTTCACTTCTCAGTTATTTCATTCCAAAGCAAAATCTAGAAAATGTGAAAAAAATGGCAATGTCCCATAAGCATCACAGCTGTAGTTTGCATGTATTGACACAACTAAAACTATAGAAGTTTTCTAAATGTGCAAATTAAATTATTCCCTAAATTTCAGCATTATGGGCACGTTCACTTTTCAGTTATTTCCTTCCAAGTAAAAATCTAGAAAATCTGAAAAAATGGCAATGTCCCATAAGCATCACAGCTGTAATTTGCATGTATTGACACAACTAAAACTATAGAAGCTTTCTAAATGTGCAAATTAAATTATTCCCTAAATTTCAGCATTATGGGCACATTCTCTTCTCTGTTATTTCATTCCAAAGCAAAATCTAGAAAATGTGAAAAAATGGCAATGTCCCGTAAGGATCACAGCTGTAGTTTGCATGAATTGACTCAACTATAATAAAACTATAGAAGTTTTCTAAATGTTCTAATTAAATTATTCCCTAAATTTCAGCATTATGGGCACGTTCACTTTTCAGTTATTTCCTTCCAAGTAAAAATCTAGAAAATCTGAAAAAATGGCAATGTCCCATAAGCATCACAGCTGTAATTTGCATGTATTGACACAACTAAAACTATAGAAGCTTTCTAAATGTGCAAATTAAATTATTCCCTAAATTTCAGCATTATGGGCACATTCTCTTCTCTGTTATTTCATTCCAAAGCAAAATCTAGAAAATGTGAAAAAATGGCAATGTCCCATAAGGATCACAGCTGTAGTTTGCATAAATTGACGCAACTACAATTATAGAAGTTTTCGAACTGTGCTAATTAGCTTATTCCCTCAATCTTAGCATTATGGGCACGTTCACTTCTCAGTTATTTCATTCCAAAGCAAAATCTAGAAAATGTGAAAAAAATGGCAATGTCCCATAAGCATCACAGCTGTAGTTTGCATGAATTGAAGCAACTACAAGTATAGAAGTTTTCTAAATGTGCTAATTAGCATATTCCCTCAATCTTAGCATTATGGGCACGTTCACTTCTCAGTTATTTGATTCCAAAGCAAAATCTAGAAAATGTGAAAAAAATGGCAATGTCCCATAAGCATCACAGCTGTAGTTTGCATGAATTGAAGCAACTACAAGTATAGAAGTTTTCTAAATGTGCTAATTAGCTTATTCCCTCAATCTTAGCATTATGGGCACGTTCACTTCTCAGTTATTTCATTCCAAAGCAAAATCTAGAAAATGTGAAAAAATGGCAATGTCCCGTAAGGATCACAGCTGTAGTTTGCATGTAGTGGCACAACTAAAACTATAGAAGCTTTCTAAATATGCAAATTAAATTATTCCCTAAATTTCAGCATTATGGGCACATTCTCTTCTCTGTTATTTCATTTCAAAGAAAAATCTAGATGAAAACATGGCAATGTCCCATAAGCATCACAGCTGTAGTTTGCATGAATTGACTCAACTAAAACTATAGAAGTTTTCTAAATGTTCTAATTAGCTTATTCCCTAAATTTCAGCATTATGGGCACATTCTCCTCAATGTTATTTCATTGCAAAGAAAAATCTATATGAAAACATGGCAATGTCCCATAAGCATCACAGCTGTAATTTGCATGTATTGACACAACTAAAACTATAGAAGCTTTCTAAATGTGCAATTTAAATTATTCCCTAAATTTCAGCATTATGGGCACATTCTCTTCTCTGTTATTTCATTCCAAAGCAAAATCTAGAAAATGTGAAAAAATGGCAATGTCCCATAAGCATCACAGCTGTAGTTTGCATGTAGTGGCACAACTAAAACTATAGAAGCTTTCTAAATATGCAAATTAAATTATTCCCTAAATTTCAGCATTATGGGCACATTCTCTTCTCTGTTATTTCATTTCAAAGAAAAATCTAGATGAAAAAATGGCAATGTCCCATAAGCATCACAGCTGTAGTTTGCATGAATTGACGCAACTACAATTATAGAAGTTTTCGAAATGTGCTAATTAGCTTATTCCCAAAATTTCAGAATTATGGGCACATTTTCCTCTATGTTATTTCATTTCAAAGAAAAATCTAGATGAAAAAATGGCAATGTCCCATAAGCATCACAGCTGTAGTTTGCATGAATTGAAGCAACTACAAGTATAGAAGTTTGCTAAATGTGCTAATTAGCTTATTCCCAAAATTTCAGAATTATGGGCACATTTTCCTCTATGTTATTTCATTTCAAAGAAAAATCTAGATGAAAAAATGGCAATGTCCCATAAGCATCACAGCTGTAATTTGCATGTATTGACACAACTATGATGATAGAAGTTTTCTAAATGTGCTAATTAGCTTATTCCCTAAATTTCAGCATTATGGGCACATTCTCTCTCCTCTATGTTATTTCATTGCAAAGAAAAATCTTGATGAAAAAATGGCAATGTCCCATAAGCATCACAGCTGTAGTTTGCATGAATTGACTCAACTAAAACTATAGAAGTTTTCTAAATGTGCTAATTAGCTTATTCCCTACATTTCAGCATTATGGGCACATTCTCTTCTCTGTTATTTCATTCCAAAGCAAAATCTAGAAAATGTGAAAAAATGGCAATGTCCCGTAAGGATCACAGCTGTAGTTTGCATGAATTGACTCAACTATAATAAAACTATAGAAGTTTTCTAAATGTTCTAATTAAATTATTCCCTAAATTTCAGCATTATGGGCACGTTCACTTTTCAGTTATTTCCTTCCAAGTAAAAATCTAGAAAATCTGAAAAAATGGCAATGTCCCATAAGCATCACAGCTGTAATTTGCATGTATTGACACAACTAAAACTATAGAAGCTTTCTAAATGTGCAAATTAAATTATTCCCTAAATTTCAGCATTATGGGCACATTCTCTTCTCTGTTATTTCATTCCAAAGCAAAATCTAGAAAATGTGAAAAAATGGCAATGTCCCATAAGGATCACAGCTGTAGTTTGCATAAATTGACGCAACTACAATTATAGAAGTTTTCGAACTGTGCTAATTAGCTTATTCCCTCAATCTTAGCATTATGGGCACGTTCACTTCTCAGTTATTTCATTCCAAAGCAAAATCTAGAAAATGTGAAAAAAATGGAAATGTCCCATAAGCATCACAGCGGTAGTTTGCATGAATTGAAGCAACTACAAGTATAGAAGTTTTCTAAATGTGCTAATTAGCATATTCCCTCAATCTTAGCATTATGGGCACGTTCACTTCTCAGTTATTTCATTCCAAAGCAAAATCTAGAAAATGTGAAAAAAATGGCAATGTCCCATAAGCATCACAGCTGTAGTTTGCATGAATTGAAGCAACTACAAGTATAGAAGTTTTCTAAATGTGCTAATTAGCTTATTCCCTCAATCTTAGCATTATGGGCACGTTCACTTCTCAGTTATTTCATTCCAAAGCAAAATCTAGAAAATGTGAAAAAAATGGCAATGTCCCATAAGCATCACAGCTGTAATTTGCATGTATTGACACAACTAAAACTATAGAAGCTTTCTAAATGTGCAATTTAAATTATTCCCTAAATTTCAGCATTATGGGCACATTCTCTTCTCTGTTATTTCATTCCAAAGCAAAATCTAGAAAATGTGAAAAAATGGCAATGTCCCATAAGCATCACAGCTGTAGTTTGCATGTAGTGGCACAACTAAAACTATAGAAGCTTTCTAAATGTGCAAATTAAATTATTCCCTAAATTTCAGCATTATGGGCAGATTCTCTTCTCTGTTATTTCATTTCAAAGAAAAATCTAGATGAAAAAATGGCAATGTCCCATAAGCATCACAGCTGTAGTTTGCATGAATTGACGCAACTACAATTATAGAAGTTTTCGAAAGGTTCTAATTAGCTTATTCCCTAAATTTCAGCATTATGGGCACATTCTCCTCTATGCTATTTCATTGCAAAGACAAATCTAGATGAAAAAATTGCAATGTCCCATAAGCATCACAGCTGTAGTTTGCATGAATTGAAGCAACTACAAGTATAGAAGTTTGCTAAATGTGCTAATTAGCTTATTCCCAAAATTTCAGAATTATGGGCACATTTTCCTCTATGTTATTTCATTTCAAAGAAAAATCTAGATGAAAAAATGGCAATGTCCCATAAGCATCACAGCTGTAATTTGCATGTATTGACACAACTATGATGATAGAAGTTTTCTAAATGTGCTAATTAGCTTATTCCCTAAATTTCAGCATTATGGGCACATTCTCTCTCCTCTATGTTATTTCATTGCAAAGAAAAATCTTGATGAAAAAATGGCAATGTCCCATAAGCATCACAGCTGTAGTTTGCATGAATTGACTCAACTAAAACTATAGAAGTTTTCTAAATGTGCTAATTAGCTTATTCCCTACATTTCAGCATTATGGGCACATTCTCCTCTATGTTATTTCATTGCAAAGAAAAATCTAGATAAAAAAAGGCAATGTCCCATAAGCATCACAGCTGTAGTTTGCATGAATTGACTCAACTAAAACTATAGAAGTTTTCTAAATGTTCTAATTAGCTTATTCCCTAAATTTCAGCATTATGGGCACATTCTCCTCTATGTTATTTCATTGCAAAGAAAAATCTAGATAAAAAAGGCAATGTCCCATAAGCATCACAGCTGTAGTTTGCATGAATTGACTCAACTAAAACTATAGAAGTTTTCTAAATGTTCTAATTAGCTTATTCCCTAAATTTCAGCATTATGGGCACATTCTCCTCTATGTTATTTCATTGCAAAGAAAAATCTAGATGAAAAAATGGCAATGTCCCATAAGCATCACAGCTGTAGTTTGCATGAATTGACTCAACTAAAATGACAGAAGTTTTCTAAATGTTCTAATTAGCTCATTCCCTAAATTTCAGCATTATGGGCACATTCTCCTCTATGTAATTTCATTGCAAAGAAAAATCTATATGAAAACATGGCAATGTCCCATAAGCATCACAGCTGTAGTTTGCATGAATTGACTCAACTAAAACTATAGAAGTTTTCTAAATGCGCTAATTAGCTTATTCCCTACATTTCAGCATTATGGGCACATTCTCCTCTATGTTATTTCATTGCAAAGAAAAATCTAGATAAAAAAAGGCAATGTCCCATAAGCATCACAGCTGTAGTTTGCATGAATTGACTCAACTAAAACTATAGAAGTTTTCTAAATGTGCTAATTAGCTTATTCCCTACATTTCAGCATTATGGGCACATTCTCCTCTATGTTATTTCATTGCAAAGAAAAATCTAGATAAAAAAAGGCAATGTCCCATAAGCATCACAGCTGTAGTTTGCATGAATTGACTCAACTAAAACTATAGAAGTTTTCTAAATGTGCTAATTAGCTTATTCCCTACATTTCAGCATTATGGGCACATTCTCCTCTATGTTATTTCATTGCAAAGAAAAATCTAGATAAAAAAAGGCAATGTCCCATAAGCATCACAGCTGTAGTTTGCATGAATTGACTCAACTAAAACTATAGAAGTTTTCTAAATGTTCTAATTAGCTTATTCCCTAAATTTCAGCATTATGGGCACATTCTCCTCTATGTTATTTCATTGCAAAGAAAAATCTAGATAAAAAAAAGGCAATGTCCCATAAGCATCACAGCTGTAGTTTGCATGAATTGACTCAACTAAAACTATAGAAGTTTTCTAAATGTTCTAATTAGCTTATTCCCTAAATTTCAGCATTATGGGCACATTCTCCTCTATGTTATTTCATTACAAAGAAAAATCTAGATGAAAAAATGGCAATGTCCCATAAGCATCACAGCTGTAGTTTGCATGAATTGACTCAACTAAAACTATAGAAGTTTTCTAAATGTGCTAATTAGCTTATTCCCTACATTTCAGCATTATGGGCACATTCTCCTCTATGTTATTTCATTGCAAAGAAAAATCTAGATAAAAAAAGGCAATGTCCCATATGTCCCATAAGCATCACAGCTGTAGTTTGCATGAATTGACTCAACTAAAACTATAGAAGTTTTCTAAATGTTCTAGTTAGCTTATTCCCTAAATTTCAGCATTATGGGCACATTCTCCTCTATGTTATTTCATTGCAAAGAAAAATCTAGATAAAAAAAAAGGCAATGTCCCATAAGCATCACAGCTGTAGTTTGCATGAATTGACTCAACTAAAACTATAGAAGTTTTCTAAATGTTCTAATTAGCTTATTCCCTAAATTTCAGCATTATGGGCACATTCTCCTCTATGTTATTTCATTACAAAGAAAAATCTAGATGAAAAAATGGCAATGTCCCATAAGCATCACAGCTGTAGTTTGCATGAATTGACTCAACTAAAACTATAGAAGTTTTCTAAATGTTCTAATTAGCTTATTCCCTAAATTTCAGCATTATGGGCACATTCTCCTCTATGTTATTTCATTGCAAAGAAAAATCTAGATAAAAAAAAAGGCAATGTCCCATAAGCATCACAGCTGTAGTTTGCATGAATTGACTCAACTAAAACTATAGAAGTTTTCTAAATGTTCTAATTAGCTTATTCCCTAAATTTCAGCATTATGGGCACATTCTCCTCTATGTTATTTCATTGCAAAGAAAAATCTAGATGAAAAAATGGCAATGTCCCATAAGCATCACAGCTGTAGTTTGCATGAATTGACTCAACTATAATAAAACTATAGAAGTTTTCTAAATGTTCTAATTAGCTTATTCCCTAAATTTCATCATTATGGGCACATTCTCCTCTATGTTATTTCATTACAAAGAAAAATCTAGATGAAAAAATGGCAATGTCCCATAAGCATCACAGCTGTAGTTTGATTGAATTGACTCAACTAAAACTATAGAAGTTTTCTAAATGTGCTAATTAGCTTATTCCCTACATTTCAGCATTATGGGCACATTCTCCTCTATGTTATTTCATTGCAAAGAAAAATCTAGATAAAAAAAAGGCAATGTCCCATAAGCATCACAGCTGTAGTTTGCATGAATTGACTCAACTAAAACTATAGAAGTTTTCTAAATGTTCTAATTAGCTTATTCCCTAAATTTCAGCATTATGGGCACATTCTCCTCTATGTTATTTCATTACAAAGAAAAATCTAGATGAAAAAATGGCAATGTCCCATAAGCATCACAGCTGTAGTTTGATTGAATTGACTCAACTAAAACTATAGAAGTTTTCTAAATGTTCTAATTAGCTTATTCCCTAAATTTCAGCATTATGGGCACATTCTCCTCTATGTTATTTCATTGCAAAGAAAAATCTAGATAAAAAAAAGGCAATGTCCCATAAGCATCACAGCTGTAGTTTGCATGAATTGACTCAACTAAAACTATAGAAGTTTTCTAAATGTTCTAATTAGCTTATTCCCTAAATTTCAGCATTATGGGCACATTCTCCTCTATGTTATTTCATTGCAAAGAAAAATCTAGATGAAAAAATGGCAATGTCCCATAAGCATCACAGCTGTAGTTTGCATGAATTGACTCAACTATAATAAAACTATAGAAGTTTTCTAAATGTTCTAATTAGCTTATTCCCTAAATTTCATCATTATGGGCACATTCTCCTCTATGTTATTTCATTACAAAGAAAAATCTAGATGAAAAAATGGCAATGTCCCATAAGCATCACAGCTGTAGTTTGATTGAATTGACTCAACTAAAACTATAGAAGTTTTCTAAATGTGCTAATTAGCTTATTCCCTACATTTCAGCATTATGGGCACATTCTCCTCTATGTTATTTCATTGCAAAGACAAATCTAGATGAAAAAATGGCAATGTCCCATAAGCATCACAGCTGTAGTTTGCATGAATTGACTCAACTATAATAAAACTATAGAAGTTTTCTAAATGTTCTAATTAGCTTATTCCCTAAATTTCAGCATTATGGGCACATTCTCCTCTATGTTATTTCATTGCAAAGAAAAATCTAGATGAAAAAATGGCAATGTCCCATAAGCATCACAGCTGTAGTTTGCATGAATTGACTCAACTATAATAAAACTATAGAAGTTTTCTAAATGTTCTAATTAGCTTATTCCCTAAATTTCATCATTATGGGCACATTCTCCTCTATGTTATTTCATTACAAAGAAAAATCTAGATGAAAAAATGGCAATGTCCCATAAGCATCACAGCTGTAGTTTGATTGAATTGACTCAACTAAAACTATAGAAGTTTTCTAAATGTGCTAATTAGCTTATTCCCTACATTTCAGCATTATGGGCACATTCTCCTCTATGTTATTTCATTGCAAAGAAAAATCTAGATAAAAAAAGGCAATGTCCCATAAGCATCACAGCTGTAGTTTGCATGAATTGACTCAACTAAAACTATAGAAGTTTTCTAAATGTTCTAATTAGCTTATTCCCTAAATTTCAGCATTATGGGCACATTCTCCTCTATGTTATTTCATTGCAAAGAAAAATCTAGATAAAAAAAGGCAATGTCCCATAAGCATCACAGCTGTAGTTTGCATGAATTGACTCAACTAAAACTATAGAAGTTTTCTAAATGTTCTAATTAGCTTATTCCCTAAATTTCAGCATTATGGGCACATTCTCCTCTATGTTATTTCATTGCAAAGACAAATCTAGATGAAAAAATGGCAATGTCCCATAAGCATCACAGCTGTAGTTTGCATGAATTGACTCAACTATAATAAAACTATAGAAGTTTTCTAAATGTTCTAATTAGCTTATTCCCTAAATTTCAGCATTATGGGCACATTCTCCTCTATGTTATTTCATTACAAAGAAAAATCTAGATGAAAAAATGGCAATGTCCCATAAGCATCACAGCTGTAGTTTGATTGAATTGACTCAACTAAAACTATAGAAGTTTTCTAAATGTGCTAATTAGCTTATTCCCTACATTTCAGCATTATGGGCACATTCTCCTCTATGTTATTTCATTGCAAAGACAAATCTAGATGAAAAAATGGCAATGTCCCATAAGCATCACAGCTGTAGTTTGCATGAATTGACTCAACTATAATAAAACTATAGAAGTTTTCTAAATGTTCTAATTAGCTTATTCCCTAAATTTCAGCATTATGGGCACATTCTCCTCTATGTTATTTCATTGCAAAGAAAAATCTAGATAAAAAAAAGGCAATGTCCCATAAGCATCACAGCTGTAGTTTGCATGAATTGACTCAACTAAAACTATAGAAGTTTTCTAAATGTTCTAATTAGCTTATTCCCTAAATTTCAGCATTATGGGCACATTCTCCTCTATGTTATTTCATTGCAAAGAAAAATCTAGATGAAAAAATGGCAATGTCCCATAAGCATCACAGCTGTAGTTTGCATGAATTGACTCAACTATAATAAAACTATAGAAGTTTTCTAAATGTTCTAATTAGCTTATTCCCTAAATTTCATCATTATGGGCACATTCTCCTCTATGTTATTTCATTACAAAGAAAAATCTAGATGAAAAAATGGCAATGTCCCATAAGCATCACAGCTGTAGTTTGATTGAATTGACTCAACTAAAACTATAGAAGTTTTCTAAATGTGCTAATTAGCTTATTCCCTACATTTCAGCATTATGGGCACATTCTCCTCTATGTTATTTCATTGCAAAGACAAATCTAGATAAAAAAAGGCAATGTCCCATAAGCATCACAGCTGTAGTTTGCATGAATTGACTCAACTAAAACTATAGAAGTTTTCTAAATGTTCTAATTAGCTTATTCACTAAATTTCAGCATTATGGGCACATTCTCCTCTATGTTATTTCATTGCAAAGAAAAATCTAGATGAAAAAATGGCAATGTCCCATAAGCATCACAGCTGTAGTTTGCATGAATTGACTCAACTAAAACTAGAAGTTTTCTAAATGTTCTAATTAGCTTATTCCCTAAATTTCAGCATTGTGGGCACATTCTCCTCTATGTTATTTCATTGCAAAGAAAAATCTAGATGAAAACATGGCAATGTCCCATAAGCATCACAGCTGTAGTTTGCATGAATTGACTCAACTAAAACTATAGAAGTTTTCTAAATGTTCTAATTAGCTTATTCCCTAAATTTCAGCATTATGGGCACATTCTCCTCTATGTTATTTCATTGCAAAGAAAAATCTAGATGAAAAAATGGCAATGTCCCATAAGCATCACAGCTGTAGTTTGCATGAATTGACTCAACTAAAATGACAGAAGTTTTCTATTAGGTTGGTCGATAATGAATACAAGATTTTTTAAAAAATTTAATTTTCCCGCTTTTTTTCAGGTTGGCAATTTCCCAACTCTAGAATGTTCTAGAGTGTTCTCGGAGGTACTCCCCTAAAGATATATAAAAGCGGCCGCTTCAAGGTAGAATAAACTATGACCGACATTACCGAAGACCAACTTCACGTCTTGTACTATTACGAATGGCTGCGCGGAGCCAACGCGAGCAAGACCACTGCTAACATCAACGGAGCATTCAAGAAGGATGTGACTACCTACAGCACAGTACACCGATGGTTCAATCGCTTTGAGGAAGGAGAGACGAATCTCGAAAGCGGACACTCCACTGGTCCCCCAATCACCACCGATGATTCTGAATTACTCCGTGCCATAAGGGAGAAGCCGGAATCAAGCACCCGTGAACTGGCGACCACACTTGGGTGCGTCCATAGTACTGTTGTCAACCACCTCAAAACGCTTGGCTACCACAAAGTTCTATCCAGATGGGTGCCCCACCAACTCACCGATGGCCAGAGGATGACCCGTACAAGCATCTGCCAATCTCTCCTCCTTCGCCCCCACAGGAAGGAGCTTCTAGAAGACCTCGTGACTGGAGATGAAAGTTGGATCCTCTACGATAACAGTACCCGTCACGCTGTCTGGATCCCCCGAGGAGAAGAGCCGCCAACGCAACCCAAAGCCGACCCCCATCCAAAGAAGATTCTTCTGTGCTGCTTCTGGGATGCGCAAGGGATGCTGTACTATGACCTGCTCACTCAAGGGAAAACAGTCAGTTCTATCCTCTACAGTACTCAACTGGACAATCTGGCCGCTGCGATGAAACAGAAGCGTCGGAGACGAACTACAGTATACCTGCTTCATGACAACGCTCGACCTCATACAGCAAAGTTAACTCAGTCCAAGCTTGCCGAACTGAACTGGGAAACCGTACCCCACCCGCCATATTCTCCTGACTTGGCACCCTCTGACTACCACTTGTTCCGGGCCCTCAAGTTGTTCCTACGCAACAAAACCTTCGCGGACTTTGACCACCTGAAAACCGATGTCGCCAACTTCTTCGAGTCCCAGCCATCGTTCTTCTGGGAGAACGGCATCAATGACCTGCCCAATAGGTGGACCAATGTTGTGCAGTACAATGGTGATTATATTGTTGATTGATTGTTGTGTGTTGTTGAATTATAAATAAAAATGTTATGAACAAAAAAATCTTGCATTCATTATCGACCAACCTAATAAATGTTCTAATTAGCTCATTCCCTAAATTTCAGCATTATGGGCACATTCTCCTCTATGTTATTTCATTGCAAAGAAAAATCTATATGAAAACATGGCAATGTCCCATAAGCATCACAGCTGTAGTTTGCATGAATTGACTCAACTAAAACTATAGAAGTTTTCTAAATGTTCTAATTAGCTTATTCCCTAAATTTCAGCATTATGGGCACATTCTCCTCTATGTTATTTCATTGCAAAGAAAAATCTAGATGAAAACATGGCAATGTCCCATAAGCATCACAGCTGTAGTTTGCATGAATTGACTCAACTAAAACTATAGAAGTTTTCTAAATGTTCTAATTAGCTTATTCCCTAAATTTCAGCATTATGGGCACATTCTCCTCTATGTTATTTCATTGCAAAGAAAAATCTAGATGAAAAAATGGCAATGTCCCATAAGCATCACAGCTGTAGTTTGCATGAATTGACTCAACTAAAACTAGAAGTTTTCTAAATGTTCTAATTAGCTTATTCCCTAAATTTCAGCATTATGGGCACATTCTCCTCTATGTTATTTCATTGCAAAGAAAAATCTAGATGAAAACATGGCAATGTCCCATAAGCATCACAGCTGTAGTTTGCATGAATTGACTCAACTAAAACTATAGAAGTTTTCTAAATGTTCTAATTAGCTTATTCCCTAAATTTCAGCATTATGGGCACATTCTCCTCTATGTTATTTCATTGCAAAGAAAAATCTAGATGAAAAAATGGCAATGTCCCATAAGCATCACAGCTGTAGTTTGCATGAATTGACTCAACTAAAATGACAGAAGTTTTCTAAATGTTCTAATTAGCTCATTCCCTAAATTTCAGCATTATGGGCACATTCTCCTCTATGTTATTTCATTGCAAAGAAAAATCTATATGAAAACATGGCAATGTCCCATAAGCATCACAGCTGTAGTTTGCATGAATTGACTCAACTAAAACTATAGAAGTTTTCTAAATGTTCTAATTAGCTTATTCCCTAAATTTCAGCATTATGGGCACATTCTCCTCTATGTTATTTCATTGCAAAGAAAAATCTAGATGAAAAAATGGCAACGTCCCATAAGCATCACAGCTGTAGTTTGCATGAATTGACTCAACTAAAATAATAGAAGTTTTCTAAATGTTCTAATTAGCTCATTCCCTAAATTTCAGCATTATGGGCACATTCTCCTCTATGTTATTTCATTGCAAAGAAAAATCTAGATGAAAACATGGCAATGTCCCATAAGCATCACAGCTGCAGTTTGCATGAATTGACTCAACTAAAATGATAGAAGTTTTCTAAATGTTCTAATTAGCTTATTCCCTAAATTTCAGCATTATGGGCACATTCTCCTCTATGTTATTTCATTGCAAAGAAAAATCTAGATAAAAAATCGGCAATGTCCCATAAGCATCACAGCTGTAGTTTGCATGAATTGACTCAACTAAAACTATAGAAGTTTTCTAAATATGCTAATTAGCTTATTTCCTAAATTTCAGCATTATGGGCACATTCTCCTCTATGTTATTTCATTGCAAAGAAAAATCTAGATGAAAAAATGGCAACGTCCCATAAGCATCACAGCTGTAGTTTGCATGAATTGACTCAACTAAAATAATAGAAGTTTTCTAAATGTTCTAATTAGCTTATTCCCTAAATTTCAGCATTATGGGCACATTCTCCTCTATGTTATTTCATTGCAAAGAAAAATCTAGATGAAAAAATGGCAACGTCCCATAAGCATCACAGCTGTAGTTTGCATGAATTGACTCAACTAAAATAATAGAAGTTTTCTAAATGTTCTAATTAGCTCATTCCCTAAATTTCAGCATTATGGGCACATTCTCCTCTATGTTATTTCATTGCAAAGAAAAATCTAGATGAAAACATGGCAATGTCCCATAAGCATCACAGCTGCAGTTTGCATGACTTGACTCAACTAAAATGATAGAAGTTTTCTAAATGTTCTAATTAGCTTATTCCCTAAATTTCAGCATTATGGGCACATTCCCCTCTATGTTATTTCATTGCAAAGAAAAATCTAGATAAAAAATCGGCAATGTCCCATAAGCATCACAGCTGTAGTTTGCATGAATTGACTCAACTAAAACTATAGAAGTTTTCTAAATGTTCTAATTAGCTTATTCCCTAAATTTCAGCATTATGGGCACATTCTCCTCAATGTTATTTCATTGCAAAGAAAAATCTAGATGAAAACATGGCAATGTATCATAAGCATCACAGCTGTAGTTTGCATGAATTGACTCAACTAAAATGATAGAAGTTTTCTAAATGTTCTAATTAGCTTATTCCCTAAATTTCAGCATTATGGGCACATTCTCCTCTATGTTATTTCATTGCAAAGAAAAATCTAGATGAAAACATGGCAATGTCCCATAAGCATCACAGCTGCAGTTTGCATGAATTAACTCAACTAAAATGATAGAAGTTTTCTAAATGTTCTAATTAGCTTATTCCCTAAATTTCAGCATTATGGGCACATTCCCCTCTATGTTATTTCATTGCAAAGAAAAATCTAGATAAAAAATCGGCAATGTCCCATAAGCATCACAGCTGTAGTTTGCATGAATTGACTCAACCAAAATAATAGAAGTTTTCTAAATGTTCTAATTAGCTCATTCCCTAAATTTCAGCATTATGGGCACATTCTCCTAAATGTTATTTCATTGCAAAGAAAAATCTAGATGAAAACATGGCAATGTATCATAAGCATCACAGCTGTAGTTTGCATGAATTGACTCAACTAAAATGATAGAAGTTTTCTAAATGTTCTAATTAGCTATTCCCTAAATTTCAGCATTATGGGCACATTCTCCTCTATGTTATTTCATTGCAAAGAAAAATCTAGATGAAAACATGGCAATGTCCCATAAGCATCACAGCTGCAGTTTGCATGAATTAACTCAACTAAAATGATAGAAGTTTTCTAAATGTTCTA
This sequence comes from Pristionchus mayeri, assembly GCA_036245805.1. Taxonomy (NCBI): domain Eukaryota; kingdom Metazoa; phylum Nematoda; class Chromadorea; order Rhabditida; family Neodiplogasteridae; genus Pristionchus; species Pristionchus mayeri. Next base: position 3,155,122 of record BTRK01000002.1, on the reverse strand, counting down.
ATTAGCTTATTCCCTAAATTTCAGCATTATGGGCACATTCCCCTCTATGTTATTTCATTGCAAAGAAAAATCTAGATAAAAAATCGGCAATGTCCCATAAGCATCACAGCTGTAGTTTGCATGAATTGACTCAACTAAAATAATAGAAGTTTTCTAAATGTTCTAATTAGCTCATTCCCTAAATTTCAGCATTATGGGCACATTCTCCTCTATGTTATTTCATTGCAAAGAAAAATCTAGATGAAAACATGGCAATGTCCCATAAGCATCACAGCTGCAGTTTGCATGAATTGACTCAACTAAAATGATAGAAGTTTTCTAAATGTTCTAATTAGCTTATTCCCTAAATTTCAGCATTATGGGCACATTCCCCTCTATGTTATTTCATTGCAAAAAAAATCTAGATAAAAAATCGGCAATGTCCCATAAGCATCACAGCTGTAGTTTGCATGAATTGACTCAACTAAAATAATAGAAGTTTTCTAAATGTTCTAATTAGCTTATTCCCTAAATTTCAGCATTATGGGCACATTCCCCTCTATGTTATTTCATTGCAAAGAAAAATCTAGATAAAAAATCGGCAATGTCCCATAAGCATCACAGCTGTAGTTTGCATGAATTGACTCAACCAAAATAATAGAAGTTTTCTAAATGTTCTAATTAGCTCATTCCCTAAATTTCAGCATTATGGGCACATTCTCCTCAATGTTATTTCATTGCAAAGAAAAATCTAGATGAAAACATGGCAATGTATCATAAGCATCACAGCTGTAGTTTGCATGAATTGACTCAACTAAAATGATAGAAGTTTTCTAAATGTTCTAATTAGCTTATTCCCTAAATTTCAGCATTATGGGCACATTCTCCTCTATGTTATTTCATTGCAAAGAAAAATCTAGATGAAAACATGGCAATGTCCCATAAGCATCACAGCTGCAGTTTGCATGAATTAACTCAACTAAAATGATAGAAGTTTTCTAAATGTTCTAATTAGCTTATTCCCTAAATTTCAGCATTATGGGCACATTCCCCTCTATGTTATTTCATTGCAAAGAAAAATCTAGATGAAAACATGGCAATGTCCCATAAGCATCACAGCTGCAGTTTGCATGAATTGACTCAACTAAAATGATAGAAGTTTTCTAAATGTTCTAATTAGCTTATTCCCTAAATTTCAGCATTATGGGCACATTCCCCTCTATGTTATTTCATTGCAAAAAAAATCTAGATAAAAAATCGGCAATGTCCCATAAGCATCACAGCTGTAGTTTGCATGAATTGACTCAACTAAAATAATAGAAGTTTTCTAAATGTTCTAATTAGCTTATTCCCTAAATTTCAGCATTATGGGCACATTCCCCTCTATGTTATTTCATTGCAAAGAAAAATCTAGATAAAAAATCGGCAATGTCCCATAAGCATCACAGCTGTAGTTTGCATGAATTGACTCAACCAAAATAATAGAAGTTTTCTAAATGTTCTAATTAGCTCATTCCCTAAATTTCAGCATTATGGGCACATTCTCCTCAATGTTATTTCATTGCAAAGAAAAATCTAGATGAAAACATGGCAATGTATCATAAGCATCACAGCTGTAGTTTGCATGAATTGACTCAACTAAAATGATAGAAGTTTTCTAAATGTTCTAATTAGCTTATTCCCTAAATTTCAGCATTATGGGCACATTCTCCTCTATGTTATTTCATTGCAAAGAAAAATCTAGATGAAAACATGGCAATGTCCCATAAGCATCACAGCTGCAGTTTGCATGAATTAACTCAACTAAAATGATAGAAGTTTTCTAAATGTTCTAATTAGCTTATTCCCTAAATTTCAGCATTATGGGCACATTCCCCTCTATGTTATTTCATTGCAAAGAAAAATCTAGATAAAAAATCGGCAATGTCCCATAAGCATCACAGCTGTAGTTTGCATGAATTGACTCAACTAAAATAATAGAAGTTTTCTAAATGTTCTAATTAGCTCATTCCCTAAATTTCAGCATTATGGGCACATTCTCCTCTATGTTATTTCATTGCAAAGAAAAATCTAGATGAAAACATGGCAATGTCCCATAAGCATCACAGCTGCAGTTTGCATGAATTGACTCAACTAAAATGATAGAAGTTTTCTAAATGTTCTAATTAGCTTATTCCCTAAATTTCAGCATTATGGGCACATTCCCCTCTATGTTATTTCATTGCAAAAAAAATCTAGATAAAAAATCGGCAATGTCCCATAAGCATCACAGCTGTAGTTTGCATGAATTGACTCAACTAAAATGATAGAAGTTTTCTAAATGTTCTAATTAGCTTATTCCCTAAATTTCAGCATTATGGGCACATTCTCCTCAATGTTATTTCATTGCAAAGAAAAATCTAGATGAAAACATGGCAATGTATCATAAGCATCACAGCTGTAGTTTGCATGAATTGACTCAACTAAAATGATAGAAGTTTTCTAAATGTTCTAATTAGCTTATTCCCTAAATTTCAGCATTATGGGCACATTCTCCTCTATGTTATTTCATTGCAAAGAAAAATCTAGATGAAAACATGGCAATGTCCCATAAGCATCACAGCTGCAGTTTGCATGAATTGACTCAACTAAAATGATAGAAGTTTTCTAAATGTTCTAATTAGCTTATTCCCTAAATTTCAGCATTATGGGCACATTCCCCTCTATGTTATTTCATTGCAAAAAAAATCTAGATAAAAAATCGGCAATGTCCCATAAGCATCACAGCTGTAGTTTGCATGAATTGACTCAACTAAAATAATAGAAGTTTTCTAAATGTTCTAATTAGCTCATTCCCTAAATTTCAGCATTATGGGCACATTCTCCTCAATGTTATTTCATTGCAAAGAAAAATCTAGATGAAAACATGGCAATGTATCATAAGCATCACAGCTGTAGTTTGCATGAATTGACTCAACTAAAATGATAGAAGTTTTCTAAATGTTCTAATTAGCTTATTCCCTAAATTTCAGCATTATGGGCACATTCTCCTCTATGTTATTTCATTGCAAAGAAAAATCTAGATGAAAACATGGCAATGTCCCATAAGCATCACAGCTGCAGTTTGCATGAATTAACTCAACTAAAATGATAGAAGTTTTCTAAATGTTCTAATTAGCTTATTCCCTAAATTTCAGCATTATGGGCACATTCCCCTCTATGTTATTTCATTGCAAAGAAAAATCTAGATAAAAAATCGGCAATGTCCCATAAGCATCACAGCTGTAGTTTGCATGAATTGACTCAACTAAAATAATAGAAGTTTTCTAAATGTTCTAATTAGCTCATTCCCTAAATTTCAGCATTATGGGCACATTCTCCTCTATGTTATTTCATTGCAAAGAAAAATCTAGATGAAAACATGGCAATGTCCCATAAGCATCACAGCTGCAGTTTGCATGAATTGACTCAACTAAAATGATAGAAGTTTTCTAAATGTTCTAATTAGCTTATTCCCTAAATTTCAGCATTATGGGCACATTCCCCTCTATGTTATTTCATTGCAAAAAAAATCTAGATAAAAAATCGGCAATGTCCCATAAGCATCACAGCTGTAGTTTGCATGAATTGACTCAACTAAAATAATAGAAGTTTTCTAAATGTTCTAATTAGCTCATTCCCTAAATTTCAGCATTATGGGCACATTCTCCTCTATGTTATTTCATTGCAAAGAAAAATCTATATGAAAACATGGCAATGTCCCATAAGCATCACAGCTGTAGTTTGCATGAATTGACTCAACTAAAACTATAGAAGTTTTCTAAATGTTCTAATTAGCTTATTCCCTAAATTTCAGCATTATGGGCACATTCTCCTCTATGTTATTTCATTGCAAAGAAAAATCTAGATGAAAAAATGGCAACGTCCCATAAGCATCACAGCTGTAGTTTGCATGAATTGACTCAACTAAAATAATAGAAGTTTTCTAAATGTTCTAATTAGCTCATTCCCTAAATTTCAGCATTATGGGCACATTCTCCTCTATGTTATTTCATTGCAAAGAAAAATCTAGATGAAAACATGGCAATGTCCCATAAGCATCACAGCTGCAGTTTGCATGAATTGACTCAACTAAAATGATAGAAGTTTTCTAAATGTTCTAATTAGCTTATTCCCTAAATTTCAGCATTATGGGCACATTCTCCTCTATGTTATTTCATTGCAAAGAAAAATCTAGATAAAAAATCGGCAATGTCCCATAAGCATCACAGCTGTAGTTTGCATGAATTGACTCAACTAAAACTATAGAAGTTTTCTAAATGTTCTAATTAGCTTATTCCCTAAATTTCAGCATTATGGGCACATTCTCCTCTATGTTATTTCATTGCAAAGAAAAATCTAGATGAAAAAATGGCAACGTCCCATAAGCATCACAGCTGTAGTTTGCATGAATTGACTCAACTAAAATAATAGAAGTTTTCTAAATGTTCTAATTAGCTCATTCCCTAAATTTCAGCATTATGGGCACATTCTCCTCTATGTTATTTCATTGCAAAGAAAAATCTAGATGAAAACATGGCAATGTCCCATAAGCATCACAGCTGCAGTTTGCATGACTTGACTCAACTAAAATGATAGAAGTTTTCTAAATGTTCTAATTAGCTTATTCCCTAAATTTCAGCATTATGGGCACATTCCCCTCTATGTTATTTCATTGCAAAGAAAAATCTAGATAAAAAATCGGCAATGTCCCATAAGCATCACAGCTGTAGTTTGCATGAATTGACTCAACTAAAACAATAGAAGTTTTCTAAATGTGCTAATTAGCTTATTCCCTAAATTTCAGCATTATGGGCACATTCTCCTCTATGTTATTTCATTGCAAAGAAAAATCTAGATGAAAAATGGCAATGTCCCATAAGCATCACAGCTGTAGTTTGCATGAATTGACTCAACTAAAACTATAGAAGTTTTCTAAATGTTCTAATTAGCTTATTCCCTAAATTTCAGCATTATGGGCACATTCTCCTCAATGTTATTTCATTGCAAAGAAAAATCTAGATGAAAAATGGCAATGTCCCATAAGCATCACAGCTGTAGTTTGCATGAATTGACTCAACTAAAACTATAGAAGTTTTCTAAATGTTCTAATTAGCTCATTCCCTAAATTTCAGCATTATGGGCACATTCTCCTCTATGTTATTTCATTGCAAAGAAAAATCTATATGAAAACATGGCAATGTCCCATAAGCATCACAGCTGTAGTTTGCATGAATTGACTCAACTAAAACTATAGAAGTTTTCTAAATGTTCTAATTAGCTTATTCCCTAAATTTCAGCATTATGGGCACATTCTCCTCTATGTTATTTCATTGCAAAGAAAAATCTAGATGAAAAAATGGCAACGTCCCATAAGCATCACAGCTGTAGTTTGCATGAATTGACTCAACTAAAATAATAGAAGTTTTCTAAATGTTCTAATTAGCTCATTCCCTAAATGTCAGCATTATGGGCACATTCTCCTCTATGTTATTTCATTGCAAAGAAAAATCTAGATGAAAACATGGCAATGTCCCATAAGCATCACAGCTGCAGTTTGCATGAATTGACTCAACTAAAATGATAGAAGTTTTCTAAATGTTCTAATTAGCTTATTCCCTAAATTTCAGCATTATGGGCACATTCTCCTCTATGTTATTTCATTGCAAAGAAAAATCTAGATAAAAAATCGGCAATGTCCCATAAGCATCACAGCTGTAGTTTGCATGAATTGACTCAACTAAAACTATAGAAGTTTTCTAAATATGCTAATTAGCTTATTTCCTAAATTTCAGCATTATGGGCACATTCTCCTCTATGTTATTTCATTGCAAAGAAAAATCTAGATGAAAAAATGGCAACGTCCCATAAGCATCACAGCTGTAGTTTGCATGAATTGACTCAACTAAAATAATAGAAGTTTTCTAAATGTTCTAATTAGCTTATTCCCTAAATTTCAGCATTATGGGCACATTCCCCTCTATGTTATTTCATTGCAAAGAAAAATCTAGATAAAAAATCGGCAGTGTCCCATAAGCATCACAGCTGTAGTTTGCATGAATTGACTCAACTAAAATAATAGAAGTTTTCTAAATGTTCTAATTAGCTCATTCCCTAAATTTCAGCATTATGGGCACATTCTCCTCTATGTTATTTCATTGCAAAGAAAAATCTAGATGAAAACATGGCAATGTCCCATAAGCATCACAGCTGCAGTTTGCATGAATTGACTCAACTAAAACTATAGAAGTTTTCTAAATGTTCTAATTAGCTTATTCCCTAAATTTCAGCATTATGGGCACATTCTCCTCAATGTTATTTCATTGCAAAGAAAAATCTAGATGAAAAATGGCAATGTCCCATAAGCATCACAGCTGTAGTTTGCATGAATTGACTCAACTAAAACTATAGAAGTTTTCTAAATGTTCTAATTAGCTCATTCCCTAAATTTCAGCATTATGGGCACATTCTCCTCTATGTTATTTCATTGCAAAGAAAAATCTAGATGAAAAATGGCAATGTCCCATAAGCATCACAGCTGTAGTTTGCATGAATTGACTCAACTAAAACTATAGAAGTTTTCTAAATGTTCTAATTAGCTTATTCCCTAAATTTCAGCATTATGGGCACATTCTCCTCAATGTTATTTCATTGCAAAGAAAAATCTAGATGAAAACATGGCAATGTATCATAAGCATCACAGCTGTAGTTTGCATGAATTGACTCAACTAAAATGATAGAAGTTTTCTAAATGTTCTAATTAGCTTATTCCCTAAATTTCAGCATTATGGGCACATTCTCCTCTATGTTATTTCATTGCAAAGAAAAATCTAGATGAAAACATGGCAATGTATCATAAGCATCACAGCTGTAGTTTGCATGAATTGACTCAACTAAAATGATAGAAGTTTTCTAAATGTTCTAATTAGCTTATTCCCTAAATTTCAGCATTATGGGCACATTCTCCTCTATGTTATTTCATTGCAAAGAAAAATCTAGATGAAAACATGGCAATGTCCCATAAGCATCACAGCTGCAGTTTGCATGAATTAACAACTAAAATGATAGAAGTTTTCTAAATGTTCTAATTAGCTTATTCCCTAAATTTCAGCATTATGGGCACATTCCCCTCTATGTTATTTCATTGCAAAGAAAAATCTAGATAAAAAATCGGCAATGTCCCATAAGCATCACAGCTGTAGTTTGCATGAATTGACTCAACTAAAATAATAGAAGTTTTCTAAATGTTCTAATTAGCTCATTCCCTAAATTTCAGCATTATGGGCACATTCTCCTCTATGTTATTTCATTGCAAAGAAAAATCTAGATGAAAACATGGCAATGTATCATAAGCATCACAGCTGTAGTTTGCATGAATTGACTCAACTAAAATGATAGAAGTTTTCTAAATGTTCTAATTAGCTTATTCCCTAAATTTCAGCATTATGGGCACATTCTCCTCTATGTTATTTCATTGCAAAGAAAAATCTAGATGAAAACATGGCAATGTATCATAAGCATCACAGCTGTAGTTTGCATGAATTGACTCAACTAAAATGATAGAAGTTTTCTAAATGTTCTAATTAGCTTATTCCCTAAATTTCAGCATTATGGGCACATTCTCCTCTATGTTATTTCATTGCAAAGAAAAATCTAGATGAAAACATGGCAATGTCCCATAAGCATCACAGCTGCAGTTTGCATGAATTAACAACTAAAATGATAGAAGTTTTCTAAATGTTCTAATTAGCTTATTCCCTAAATTTCAGCATTATGGGCACATTCCCCTCTATGTTATTTCATTGCAAAGAAAAATCTAGATAAAAAATCGGCAATGTCCCATAAGCATCACAGCTGTAGTTTGCATGAATTGACTCAACTAAAATAATAGAAGTTTTCTAAATGTTCTAATTAGCTCATTCCCTAAATTTCAGCATTATGGGCACATTCTCCTCTATGTTATTTCATTGCAAAGAAAAATCTAGATGAAAACATGGCAATGTCCCATAAGCATCACAGCTGCAGTTTGCATGACTTGACTCAACTAAAATGATAGAAGTTTTCTAAATGTTCTAATTAGCTTATTCCCTAAATTTCAGCATTATGGGCACATTCCCCTCTATGTTATTTCATTGCAAAGAAAAATCTAGATAAAAAATCGGCAATGTCCCATAAGCATCACAGCTGTAGTTTGCATGAATTGACTCAACTAAAACAATAGAAGTTTTCTAAATGTGCTAATTAGCTTATTCCCTAAATTTCAGCATTATGGGCACATTCTCCTCTATGTTATTTCATTGCAAAGAAAAATCTAGATGAAAAATGGCAATGTCCCATAAGCATCACAGCTGTAGTTTGCATGAATTGACTCAACTAAAACTATAGAAGTTTTCTAAATGTTCTAATTAGCTTATTCCCTAAATTTCAGCATTATGGGCACATTCTCCTCAATGTTATTTCATTGCAAAGAAAAATCTATATGAAAACATGGCAATGTCCCATAAGCATCACAGCTGTAGTTTGCATGAATTGACTCAACTAAAACTATAGAAGTTTTCTAAATGTTCTAATTAGCTTATTCCCTAAATTTCAGCATTATGGGCACATTCTCCTCAATGTTATTTCATTGCAAAGAAAAATCTATATGAAAACATGGCAATGTCCCATAAGCATCACAGCTGTAGTTTGCATGAATTGACTCAACTAAAACTATAGAAGTTTTCTAAATGTTCTAATTAGCTTATTCCCTAAATTTCAGCATTATGGGCACATTCTCCTCTATGTTATTTCATTGCAAAGAAAAATCTAGATAAAAAAAGGCAATGTCCCATAAGCATCACAGCTGTAGTTTGCATGAATTGACTCAACTAAAATGATAGAAGTTTTCTAAATGTTCTAATTAGCTTATTCCCTAAATTTCAGCATTATGGGCACATTCTCCTCTATGTTATTTCATTGCAAAGAAAAATCTAGATGAAAACATGGCAATGTCCCATAAGCATCACAGCTGCAGTTTGCATGAATTAACTCAACTAAAATGATAGAAGTTTTCTAAATGTTCTAATTAGCTTATTCCCTAAATTTCAGCATTATGGGCACATTCCCCTCTATGTTATTTCATTGCAAAGAAAAATCTAGATAAAAAATCGGCAATGTCCCATAAGCATCACAGCTGTAGTTTGCATGAATTGACTCAACTAAAATAATAGAAGTTTTCTAAATGTTCTAATTAGCTCATTCCCTAAATTTCAGCATTATGGGCACATTCTCCTCAATGTTATTTCATTGCAAAGAAAAATCTAGATGAAAACATGGCAATGTATCATAAGCATCACAGCTGTAGTTTGCATGAATTGACTCAACTAAAATGATAGAAGTTTTCTAAATGTTCTAATTAGCTTATTCCCTAAATTTCAGCATTATGGGCACATTCCCCTCTATGTTATTTCATTGCAAAGAAAAATCTAGATAAAAAATCGGCAATGTCCCATAAGCATCACAGCTGTAGTTTGCATGAATTGACTCAACTAAAATAATAGAAGTTTTCTAAATGTTCTAATTAGCTCATTCCCTAAATTTCAGCATTATGGGCACATTCTCCTCAATGTTATTTCATTGCAAAGAAAAATCTAGATGAAAAAATGGCAATGTATCATAAGCATCACAGCTGTAGTTTGCATGAATTGACTCAACTAAAACTATAGAAGTTTTCTAAATGTTCTAATTAGCTTATTCCCTAAATTTCAGCATTATGGGCACATTCTCCTCTATGATATTTCATTGCAAAGAAAAATCTAGATAAAAAATCGGCAATGTCCCATAAGCATCACAGCTGTAGTTTGCATGAATTGACTCAACTAAAATAATAGAAGTTTTCTAAATGTTCTAATTAGCTCATTCCCTAAATTTCAGCATTATGGGCACATTCTCCTCAATGTTATTTCATTGCAAAGAAAAATCTAGATGAAAAAATGGCAATGTATCATAAGCATCACAGCTGTAGTTTGCATGAATTGACTCAACTAAAATGATAGAAGTTTTCTAAATGTTCTAATTAGCTTATTCCCTAAATTTCAGCATTATGGGCACATTCCCCTCTATGTTATTTCATTGCAAAGAAAAATCTAGATAAAAAATCGGCAATGTCCCATAAGCATCACAGCTGTAGTTTGCATGAATTGACTCAACTAAAATAATAGAAGTTTTCTAAATGTTCTAATTAGCTCATTCCCTAAATTTCAGCATTATGGGCACATTCTCCTCAATGTTATTTCATTGCAAAGAAAAATCTAGATGAAAAAATGGCAATGTATCATAAGCATCACAGCTGTAGTTTGCATGAATTGACTCAACTAAAACTATAGAAGTTTTCTAAATGTTCTAATTAGCTTATTCCCTAAATTTCAGCATTATGGGCACATTCTCCTCTATGATATTTCATTGCAAAGAAAAATCTAGATAAAAAATCGGCAATGTCCCATAAGCATCACAGCTGTAGTTTGCATGAATTGACTCAACTAAAACAATAGAAGTTTTCTAAATGTGCTAATTAGCTTATTCCCTAAATTTCAGCATTATGGGCACATTCTCCTCTATGTTATTTCATTGCAAAGAAAAATCTAGATGAAAACATGGCAATGTATCATAAGCATCACAGCTGTAGTTTGCATGAATTGACTCAACTAAAACTATAGAAGTTTTCTAAATGTTCTAATTAGCTTATTCCCTAAATTTCAGCATTATGGGCACATTCTCCTCTATGTTATTTCATTGCAAAGAAAAATCTAGATGAAAAAATGGCAACGTCCCATAAGCATCACAGCTGTAGTTTGCATGAATTGACTCAACTAAAATAATAGGTTTTCTAAATGTTCTAATTAGCTCATTCCCTAAATTTCAGCATTATGGGCACATTCTCCTCTATGTTATTTCATTGCAAAGAAAAATCTAGATGAAAACATGGCAATGTCCCATAAGCATCACAGCTGCAGTTTGCATGAATTGACTCAACTAAAATGATAGAAGTTTTCTAAATGTTCTAATTAGCTTATTCCCTAAATTTCAGCATTATGGGCACATTCCCCTCTATGTTATTTCACTGCAAAGAAAAATCTAGATAAAAAATCGGCAATGTCCCATAAGCATCACAGCTGTAGTTTGCATGAATTGACTCAACTAAAATGATAGAAGTTTTCTAAATGTTCTAATTAGCTTATTCCCTAAATTTCAGCATTATGGGCACATTCTCCTCTATGTTATTTCATTGCAAAGAAAAATCTAGATGAAAACATGGCAATGTCCCATAAGCATCACAGCTGTAGTTTGCATGAATTGACTCAACTAAAACTGTAGAAGTTTTCTAAATGTGCTAATTAGCTTATTCCCTAAATTTCAGCATTATGGGCACATTCTCCTCTATGTTATTTCATTGCAAAGAAAAATCTAGATGAAAAAATGGCAATGTCCCATAAGCATCACAGCTGTAGTTTGCATGAATTGACTCAACTAAAACTATAAAAGTTTTCTAAATGTTCTAATTAGCTTATTCCCTAAATTTCAGCATTATGGGCACATTCTCCTCTATGTTATTTCATTGCAAAGAAAAATCTAGATGAAAAAATGGCAATGTCCCATAAGCATCACAGCTGTAGTTTGCATGAATTGACTCAACTAAAACTATAGGTTTTCTAAATGTGCTAATTAGCTTATTCCCTAAATTTCAGCATTATGGGCACATTCTCCTCTATGTTATTTCATTGCAAAGAAAAATCTATATGAAAACATGGCAATGTCCCATAAGCATCACAGCTGTAGTTTGCATGAATTGACTCAACTAAAACTATAGAAGTTTTCTAAATGTTCTAATTAGCTTATTCCCTAAATTTCAGCATTATGGGCACATTCTCCTCTATGTTATTTCATTGCAAAGAAAAATCTATATGAAAACATGGCAATGTCCCATAAGCATCACAGCTGTAGTTTGCATGAATTGACTCAACTAAAACTATAGAAGTTTTCTAAATGTTCTAATTAGCTTATTCCCTAAATTTCAGCATTATGGGCACATTCTCCTCTATGTTATTTCATTGCAAAGAAAAATCTAGATGAAAACATGGCAATGTCCCATAAGCATCACAGCTGTAGTTTGCATGAATTGACTCAACTAAAACTGTAGAAGTTTTCTAAATGTGCTAATTAGCTTATTCCCTAAATTTCAGCATTATGGGCACATTCTCCTCTATGTTATTTCATTGCAAAGAAAAATCTAGATGAAAAAATGGCAATGTCCCATAAGCATCACAGCTGTAGTTTGCATGAATTGACTCAACTAAAACTATAAAAGTTTTCTAAATGTTCTAATTAGCTTATTCCCTAAATTTCAGCATTATGGGCACATTCTCCTCTATGTTATTTCATTGCAAAGAAAAATCTAGATGAAAAAATGGCAATGTCCCATAAGCATCACAGCTGTAGTTTGCATGAATTGACTCAACTAAAACTATAGGTTTTCTAAATGTGCTAATTAGCTTATTCCCTAAATTTCAGCATTATGGGCACATTCTCCTCTATGTTATTTCATTGCAAAGAAAAATCTATATGAAAACATGGCAATGTCCCATAAGCATCACAGCTGTAGTTTGCATGAATTGACTCAACTAAAACTATAGAAGTTTTCTAAATGTTCTAATTAGCTTATTCCCTAAATTTCAGCATTATGGGCACATTCTCCTCTATGTTATTTCATTGCAAAGAAAAATCTATATGAAAACATGGCAATGTCCCATAAGCATCACAGCTGTAGTTTGCATGAATTGACTCAACTAAAACTATAGAAGTTTTCTAAATGTTCTAATTAGCTTATTCCCTAAATTTCAGCATTATGGGCACATTCTCCTCTATGTTATTTCATTGCAAAGAAAAATCTAGATGAAAAAATGGCAATGTCCCATAAGCATCACAGCTGTAGTTTGCATGAATTGACTCAACTAAAATGAGAAGTTTTCTAAATGTTCTAATTAGCTCATTCCCTAAATTTCAGCATTATGGGCACATTCTCCTCTATGTTATTTCATTGCAAAGAAAAATCTATATGAAAACATGGCAATGTCCCATAAGCATCACAGCTGTAGTTTGCATGAATTGACTCAACTAAAACTATAGAAGTTTTCTAAATGTTCTAATTAGCTTATTCCCTAAATTTCAGCATTATGGGCACATTCTCCTCTATGTTATTTCATTGCAAAGAAAAATCTAGATGAAAACATGGCAATGTCCCATAAGCATCACAGCTGTAGTTTGCATGAATTGACTCAACTAAAACTGTAGAAGTTTTCTAAATGTGCTAATTAGCTTATTCCCTAAATTTCAGCATTATGGGCACATTCTCCTCTATGTTATTTCATTGCAAAGAAAAATCTAGATGAAAAAATGGCAATGTCCCATAAGCATCACAGCTGTAGTTTGCATGAATTGACTCAACTAAAACTATAAAAGTTTTCTAAATGTTCTAATTAGCTTATTCCCTAAATTTCAGCATTATGGGCACATTCTCCTCTATGTTATTTCATTGCAAAGAAAAATCTAGATGAAAAAATGGCAATGTCCCATAAGCATCACAGCTGTAGTTTGCATGAATTGACTCAACTAAAACTATAGGTTTTCTAAATGTGCTAATTAGCTTATTCCCTAAATTTCAGCATTATGGGCACATTCTCCTCTATGTTATTTCATTGCAAAGAAAAATCTATATGAAAACATGGCAATGTCCCATAAGCATCACAGCTGTAGTTTGCATGAATTGACTCAACTAAAACTATAGAAGTTTTCTAAATGTTCTAATTAGCTTATTCCCTAAATTTCAGCATTATGGGCACATTCTCCTCTATGTTATTTCATTGCAAAGAAAAATCTATATGAAAACATGGCAATGTCCCATAAGCATCACAGCTGTAGTTTGCATGAATTGACTCAACTAAAACTATAGAAGTTTTCTAAATGTTCTAATTAGCTTATTCCCTAAATTTCAGCATTATGGGCACATTCTCCTCTATGTTATTTCATTGCAAAGAAAAATCTAGATGAAAAAATGGCAATGTCCCATAAGCATCACAGCTGTAGTTTGCATGAATTGACTCAACTAAAATAATAGAAGTTTTCTAAATGTTCTAATTAGCTCATTCCCTAAATTTCAGCATTATGGGCACATTCTCCTCTATGTTATTTCATTGCAAAGAAAAATCTAGATGAAAAAATGGCAACGTCCCATAAGCATCACAGCTGTAGTTTGCATGAATTGACTCAACTAAAATAATAGAAGTTTTCTAAATGTTCTAATTAGCTTATTCCCTAAATTTCAGCATTATGGGCACATTCTCCTCTATGTTATTTCATTGCAAAGAAAAATCTATATGAAAACATGGCAATGTCCCATAAGCATCACAGCTGTAGTTTGCATGAATTGACTCAACTAAAACTATAGAAGTTTTCTAAATGTTCTAATTAGCTTATTCCCTAAATTTCAGCATTATGGGCACATTCTCCTCTATGTTATTTCATTGCAAAGAAAAATCTAGATGAAAAAATGGCAATGTCCCATAAGCATCACAGCTGTAGTTTGCATGAATTGACTCAACTAAAATGACAGAAGTTTTCTAAATGTTCTAATTAGCTCATTCCCTAAATTTCAGCATTATGGGCACATTCTCCTCTATGTAATTTCATTGCAAAGAAAAATCCATATGAAAACATGGCAATGTCCCATAAGCATCACAGCTGCAGTTTGCATGAATTGACTCAACTATAATGAAAGAAGTTTTCTAAAGGTTCTAATTAGCTTATTCCCTAAATTTCAGCATTATGGGCACATTCTCCTCTATGTTATTTCATTGCAAAGAAAAATCTATATGAAAACATGGCAATGTCCCATAAGCATCACAGCTGTAGTTTGCATGAATTGACTCAACTAAAACTATAGAAGTTTTCTAAATGTTCTAATTAGCTTATTCCCTAAATTTCAGCATTATGGGCACATTCTCCTCTATGTTATTTCATTGCAAAGAAAAATCTAGATGAAAAAATGGCAACGTCCCATAAGCATCACAGCTGTAGTTTGCATGAATTGACTCAACTAAAATAATAGAAGTTTTCTAAATGTTCTAATTAGCTCATTCCCTAAATTTCAGCATTATGGGCACATTCTCCTCTATGTTATTTCATTGCAAAGAAAAATCTAGATGAAAACATGGCAATGTCCCATAAGCATCACAGCTGCAGTTTGCATGAATTGACTCAACTAAAACTATAGAAGTTTTCTAAATGTTCTAATTAGCTTATTCCCTAAATTTCAGCATTATGGGCACATTCTCCTCTATGTTATTTCATTGCAAAGAAAAATCTAGATGAAAAAATGGCAACGTCCCATAAGCATCACAGCTGTAGTTTGCATGAATTGACTCAACTAAAATAATAGAAGTTTTCTAAATGTTCTAATTAGCTCATTCCCTAAATTTCAGCATTATGGGCACATTCTCCTCTATGTTATTTCTCTGCAAAGAAAAATCTAGATGAAAAAATGGCAATGTCCCATAAGCATCACAGCTGTAGTTTGCATGAATTGACTCAAATAAAACTGTAGAAGTTTTCTAAATGTGCTAATTAGCTTATTCCCTAAATTTCAGCATTATGGGCACATTCTCCTCTATGTTATTTCATTGCAAAGAAAAATCTAGATGAAAAAATGGCAATGTCCCATAAGCATCACAGCTGTAGTTTGCATGAATTGACTCAACTAAAATGACAGAAGTTTTCTAAATGTTCTAATTAGCTCATTCCCTAAATTTCAGCATTATGGGCACATTCTCCTCTATGTTATTTCATTGCAAAGAAAAATCTATATGAAAACATGGCAATGTCCCATAAGCATCACAGCTGTAGTTTGCATGAATTGACTCAACTAAAACTATAGAAGTTTTCTAAATGTTCTAATTAGCTTATTCCCTAAATTTCAGCATTATGGGCACATTCTCCTCTATGTTATTTCATTGCAAAGAAAAATCTAGATGAAAAAATGGCAACGTCCCATAAGCATCACAGCTGTAGTTTGCATGAATTGACTCAACTAAAATAATAGAAGTTTTCTAAATGTTCTAATTAGCTCATTCCCTAAATTTCAGCATTATGGGCACATTCTCCTCTATGTTATTTCATTGCAAAGAAAAATCTAGATGAAAACATGGCAATGTCCCATAAGCATCACAGCTGTAGTTTGCATGAATTGACTCAACTAAAATGACAGAAGTTTTCTAAATGTTCTAATTAGCTCATTCCCTAAATTTCAGCATTATGGGCACATTCTCCTCTATGTTATTTCATTGCAAAGAAAAATCTATATGAAAACATGGCAATGTCCCATAAGCATCACAGCTGTAGTTTGCATGAATTGACTCAACTAAAACTATAGAAGTTTTCTAAATGTTCTAATTAGCTTATTCCCTAAATTTCAGCATTATGGGCACATTCTCCTCTATGTTAATTCATTGCAAAGAAAAATCTAGATGAAAAAATGGCAACGTCCCATAAGCATCACAGCTGTAGTTTGCATGAATTGACTCAACTAAAATAATAGAAGTTTTCTAAATGTTCTAATTAGCTCATTCCCTAAATTTCAGCGTTATGGGCACATTCTCCTCTATGTTATTTCATTGCAAAGAAAAATCTAGATGAAAACATGGCAATGTCCCATAAGCATCACAGCTGTAGTTTGCATGAATTGACTCAACTAAAACTATAGAAGTTTTCTAAATGTTCTAATTAGCTTATTCCCTAAATTTCAGCATTATGGGCACATTCTCCTCTATGTTAATTCATTGCAAAGAAAAATCTAGATGAAAAAATGGCAACGTCCCATAAGCATCACAGCTGTAGTTTGCATGAATTGACTCAACTAAAATAATAGAAGTTTTCTAAATGTTCTAATTAGCTCATTCCCTAAATTTCAGCATTATGGGCACATTCTCCTCTATGTTAATTCATTGCAAAGAAAAATCTAGATGAAAAAATGGCAACGTCCCATAAGCATCACAGCTGTAGTTTGCATGAATTGACTCAACTAAAATAATAGAAGTTTTCTAAATGTTCTAATTAGCTCATTCCCTAAATTTCAGCATTATGGGCACATTCTCCTCTATGTTATTTCATTGCAAAGAAAAATCTAGATGAAAACATGGCAATGTCCCATAAGCATCACAGCTGCAGTTTGCATGAATTGACTCAACTAAAACTATAGAAGTTTTCTAAATGTTCTAATTAGCTTATTCCCTAAATTTCAGCATTATGGGCACATTCTCCTCTATGTTATTTCATTGCAAAGAAAAATCTAGATGAAAAAATGGCAACGTCCCATAAGCATCACAGCTGTAGTTTGCATGAATTGACTCAACTAAAACTATAGGTTTTCTAAATGTGCTAATTAGCTTATTCCCTAAATTTCAGCATTATGGGCACATTCTCCTCTATGTTATTTCTCTGCAAAGAAAAATCTAGATGAAAACATGGCAATGTCCCATAAGCATCACAGCTGCAGTTTGCATGAATTGACTCAACTAAAATAATAGAAGTTTTCTAAATGTTCTAATTAGCTTATTCCCTAAATTTCAGCATTATGGGCACATTCTCCTCTATGTTATTTCATTGCAAAGAAAAATCTAGATGAAAACATGGCAATGTCCCATAAGCATCACAGCTGCAGTTTGCATGAATTGACTCAACTAAAACTATAGAAGTTTTCTAAATGTTCTAATTAGCTTATTCCCTAAATTTCAGCATTATGGGCACATTCTCCTCTATGTTATTTCATTGCAAAGAAAAATCTAGATGAAAAAATGGCAACGTCCCATAAGCATCACAGCTGTAGTTTGCATGAATTGACTCAACTAAAATAATAGAAGTTTTCTAAATGTTCTAATTAGCTCATTCCCTAAATTTCAGCATTATGGGCACATTCTCCTCTATTTTATTTCATTGCAAAGAAAAATCTAGATGAAAACATGGCAATGTCCCATAAGCATCACAGCTGCAGTTTGCATGAATTGACTCAACTAAAACTATAGAAGTTTTCTAAATGTTCTAATTAGCTTATTCCCTAAATTTCAGCATTATGGGCACATTCTCCTCTATGTTATTTCATTGCAAAGAAAAATCTAGATGAAAACATGGCAATGTATCATAAGCATCACAGCTGCAGTTTGCATGAATTGACTCAACTAAAACTATAGAAGTTTTCTAAATGTTCTAATTAGCTTATTCCCTAAATTTCAGCATTATGGGCACATTCTCCTCTATGTTATTTCATTGCAAAGAAAAATCTAGATGAAAAAATGGCAATGTCCCATAAGCATCACAGCTGCAGTTTGCATGAATTGACTCAACTAAAATGATAGAAGTTTTCTAAATGTTCTAATTAGCTTATTCCCTAAATTTCAGCATTATGGGCACATTCTCCTCTATGTTATTTCATTGCAAAGAAAAATCTAGATGAAAAAATGGCAACGTCCCATAAGCATCACAGCTGTAGTTTGCATGAATTGACTCAACTAAAATAATAGAAGTTTTCTAAATGTTCTAATTAGCTCATTCCCTAAATTTCAGCATTATGGGCACATTCTCCTCTATGTTATTTCATTGCAAAGAAAAATCTAGATGAAAACATGGCAATGTCCCATAAGCATCACAGCTGCAGTTTGCATGAATTGACTCAACTAAAACTATAGAAGTTTTCTAAATGTTCTAATTAGCTTATTCCCTAAATTTCAGCATTATGGGCACATTCTCCTCTATGTTATTTCATTGCAAAGAAAAATCTATATGAAAACATGGCAATGTCCCATAAGCATCACAGCTGTAGTTTGCATGAATTGACTCAACTAAAACTATAGAAGTTTTCTAAATGTTCTAATTAGCTTATTCCCTAAATTTCAGCATTATGGGCACATTCTCCTCTATGTTATTTCATTGCAAAGAAAAATCTAGATGAAAAAATGGCAATGTCCCATAAGCATCACAGCTGTAGTTTGCATGAATTGACTCAACTAAAATGACAGAAGTTTTCTAAATGTTCTAATTAGCTTATTCCCTAAATTTCAGCATTATGGGCACATTCTCCTCTATGTTATTTCATTGCAAAGAAAAATCTAGATGAAAAAATGGCAACGTCCCATAAGCATCACAGCTGTAGTTTGCATGAATTGACTCAACTAAAATAATAGAAGTTTTCTAAATGTTCTAATTAGCTCATTCCCTAAATTTCAGCATTATGGGCACATTCTCCTCTATGTTATTTCATTGCAAAGAAAAATCTAGATGAAAACATGGCAATGTCCCATAAGCATCACAGCTGCAGTTTGCATGAATTGACTCAACTAAAACTAAAGAAGTTTTCTAAATGTTCTAATTAGCTTATTCCCTAAATTTCAGCATTATGGGCACATTCTCCTCTATGTTATTTCATTGCAAAGAAAAATCTAGATGAAAAAATGGCAATGTCCCATAAGCATCACAGCTGTAGTTTGCATGAATTGACTCAACTAAAATGACAGAAGTTTTCTAAATGTTCTAATTAGCTCATTCCCTAAATTTCAGCATTATGGGCACATTCTCCTCTATGTTATTTCATTGCAAAGAAAAATCTATATGAAAACATGGCAATGTCCCATAAGCATCACAGCTGTAGTTTGCATGAATTGACTCAACTAAAACTATAGAAGTTTTCTAAATGTTCTAATTAGCTCATTCCCTAAATTTCAGCATTATGGGCACATTCTCCTCTATGTTATTTCATTGCAAAGAAAAATCTATATGAAAACATGGCAATGTCCCATAAGCATCACAGCTGTAGTTTGCATGAATTGACTCAACTAAAACTATAGAAGTTTTCTAAATGTTCTAATTAGCTTATTCCCTAAATTTCAGCATTATGGGCACATTCTCCTCTATGTTATTTCATTGCAAAGAAAAATCTAGATGAAAAAATGGCAATGTCCCATAAGCATCACAGCTGTAGTTTGCATGAATTGACTCAACTAAAACTATAGAAGTTTTCTAAATGTTCTAATTAGCTCATTCCCTAAATTTCAGCATTATGGGCACATTCTCCTCTATGTTATTTCATTGCAAAGAAAAATCTATATGAAAACATGGCAATGTCCCATAAGCATCACAGCTGTAGTTTGCATGAATTGACTCAACTAAAACTATAGAAGTTTTCTAAATGTTCTAATTAGCTTATTCCCTAAATTTCAGCATTATGGGCACATTCTCCTCTATGTTATTTCATTGCAAAGAAAAATCTAGATGAAAAAATGGCAACGTCCCATAAGCATCACAGCTGTAGTTTGCATGAGTTGACTCAACTAAAATAATAGAAGTTTTCTAAATGTTCTAATTAGCTCATTCCCTAAATTTCAGCATTATGGGCACATTCTCCTCTATGTTATTTCATTGCAAAGAAAAATCTAGATGAAAACATGGCAATGTCCCATAAGAATCACAGCTGCAGTTTGCATGAATTGACTCAACTAAAATGATAGGTTTTCTAAATGTTCTAATTAGCTTATTCCCTAAATTTCAGCATTATGGGCACATTCTCCTCTATGTTATTTCATTGCAAAGAAAAATCTAGATGAAAAAATGGCAATGTCCCATAAGCATCACAGCTGCAGTTTGCATGAATTGACTCAACTAAAATGATAGAAGTTTTCTAAATGTTCTAATTAGCTCATTCCCTAAATTTCAGCATTATGGGCACATTCTCCTCTATGTTATTTCATTGCAAAGAAAAATCTATATGAAAACATGGCAAAGTCCCATAAGCATCACAGCTGTAGTTTGCATGAATTGACTCAACTAAAACTATAGAAGTTTTCTAAATGTTCTAATTAGCTTATTCCCTAAATTTCAGCATTATGGGCACATTCTCCTCTATGTTATTTCATTGCAAAGAAAAATCTAGATGAAAAAATGGCAATGTCCCATAAGCATCACAGCTGTAGTTTGCATGAATTGACTCAACTAAAATGATAGAAGTTTTCTAAATGTTCTAATTAGCTTATTCCCTAAATTTCAGCATTATGGGCACATTCTCCTCTATGTTATTTCATTGCAAAGAAAAATCTATATGAAAACATGGCAAAGTCCCATAAGCATCACAGCTGTAGTTTGCATGAATTGACTCAACTAAAACTATAGAAGTTTTCTAAATGTTCTAATTAGCTTATTCCCTAAATTTCAGCATTATGGGCACATTCTCCTCTATGTTATTTCATTGCAAAGAAAAATCTAGATGAAAAAATGGCAATGTCCCATAAGCATCACAGCTGTAGTTTGCATGAATTGACTCAACTAAAATAATAGAAGTTTTCTAAATGTTCTAATTAGCTCATTCCCTAAATTTCAGCATTATGGGCACATTCTCCTCTATGTTATTTCATTGCAAAGAAAAATCTAGATGAAAACATGGCAATGTCCCATAAGAATCACAGCTGCAGTTTGCATGAATTGACTCAACTAAAATGATAGGTTTTCTAAATGTTCTAATTAGCTTATTCCCTAAATTTCAGCATTATGGGCACATTCTCCTCTATGTTATTTCATTGCAAAGAAAAATCTAGATGAAAAAATGGCAATGTCCCATAAGCATCACAGCTGCAGTTTGCATGAATTGACTCAACTAAAATGATAGAAGTTTTCTAAATGTTCTAATTAGCTTATTCCCTAAATTTCAGCATTATGGGCACATTCTCCTCTATGTTATTTCATTGCAAAGAAAAATCTATATGAAAACATGGCAAAGTCCCATAAGCATCACAGCTGTAGTTTGCATGAATTGACTCAACTAAAACTATAGAAGTTTTCTAAATGTTCTAATTAGCTTATTCCCTAAATTTCAGCATTATGGGCACATTCTCCTCTATGTTATTTCATTGCAAAGAAAAATCTAGATGAAAAAATGGCAATGTCCCATAAGCATCACAGCTGTAGTTTGCATGAATTGACTCAACTAAAATGACAGAAGTTTTCTAAATGTTCTAATTAGCTCATTCCCTAAATTTCAGCATTATGGGCACATTCTCCTCTATGTAATTTCATTGCAAAGAAAAATCTATATGAAAACATGGCAATGTCCCATAAGCATCACAGCTGTAGTTTGCATGAATTGACTCAACTAAAACTATAGAAGTTTTCTAAATGTTCTAATTAGCTTATTCCCTAAATTTCAGCATTATGGGCACATTCTCCTCTATGTTATTTCATTGCAAAGAAAAATCTAGATGAAAAAATGGCAACGTCCCATAAGCATCACAGCTGTAGTTTGCATGAATTGACTCAACTAAAATAATAGAAGTTTTCTAAATGTTCTAATTAGCTCATTCCCTAAATTTCAGCATTATGGGCACATTCTCCTCTGTTATTTCATTGCAAAGAAAAATCTAGATGAAAACATGGCAATGTCCCATAAGCATCACAGCTGCAGTTTGCATGAATTGACTCAACTAAAATGATAGAAGTTTTCTAAATGTTCTAATTAGCTCATTCCCTAAATTTCAGCATTATGGGCACATTCTCCTCTATGTAATTTCATTGCAAAGAAAAATCTATATGAAAACATGGCAATGTCCCATAAGCATCACAGCTGTAGTTTGCATGAATTGACTCAACTAAAACTATAGAAGTTTTCTAAATGTTCTAATTAGCTTATTCCCTAAATTTCAGCATTATGGGCACATTCTCCTCTATGTTATTTCATTGCAAAGAAAAATCTAGATGAAAAAATGGCAACGTCCCATAAGCATCACAGCTGTAGTTTGCATGAATTGACTCAACTAAAATAATAGAAGTTTTCTAAATGTTCTAATTAGCTCATTCCCTAAATTTCAGCATTATGGGCACATTCTCCTCTATGTTATTTCATTGCAAAGAAAAATCTAGATGAAAACATGGCAATGTCCCATAAGCATCACAGCTGCAGTTTGCATGAATTGACTCAACTAAAACTATAGAAGTTTTCTAAATGTTCTAATTAGCTTATTCCCTAAATTTCAGCATTATGGGCACATTCTCCTCTATGTTATTTCATTGCAAAGAAAAATCTAGATGAAAAAATGGCAACGTCCCATAAGCATCACAGCTGTAGTTTGCATGAATTGACTCAACTAAAATAATAGAAGTTTTCTAAATGTTCTAATTAGCTCATTCCCTAAATTTCAGCATTATGGGCACATTCTCCTCTATGTTATTTCATTGCAAAGAAAAATCTAGATGAAAACATGGCAATGTCCCATAAGCATCACAGCTGCAGTTTGCATGAATTGACTCAACTAAAACTATAGAAGTTTTCTAAATGTTCTAATTAGCTTATTCCCTAAATTTCAGCATTATGGGCACATTCTCCTCTATGTTATTTCATTGCAAAGAAAAATCTAGATGAAAAAATGGCAACGTCCCATAAGCATCACAGCTGTAGTTTGCATGAATTGACTCAACTAAAATAATAGAAGTTTTCTAAATGTTCTAATTAGCTCATTCCCTAAATTTCAGCATTATGGGCACATTCTCCTCTATGTTATTTCATTGCAAAGAAAAATCTAGATGAAAACATGGCAATGTCCCATAAGCATCACAGCTGCAGTTTGCATGAATTGACTCAACTAAAACTATAGAAGTTTTCTAAATGTTCTAATTAGCTTATTCCCTAAATTTCAGCATTATGGGCACATTCTCCTCTATGTTATTTCATTGCAAAGAAAAATCTAGATGAAAAAATGGCAACGTCCCATAAGCATCACAGCTGTAGTTTGCATGAATTGACTCAACTAAAATAATAGAAGTTTTCTAAATGTTCTAATTAGCTCATTCCCTAAATTTCAGCATTATGGGCACATTCTCCTCTATGTTATTTCATTGCAAAGAAAAATCTAGATGAAAACATGGCAATGTCCCATAAGCATCACAGCTGCAGTTTGCATGAATTGACTCAACTAAAATGATAGAAGTTTTCTAAATGTTCTAATTAGCTTATTCCCTAAATTTCAGCATTATGGGCACATTCCCCTCTATGTTATTTCATTGCAAAGAAAAATCTAGATAAAAAATGGCAATGTCCCATAAGCATCACAGCTGTAGTTTGCATGAATTGACTCAACTAAAACTATAGAAGTTTTCTAAATGTTCTAATTAGCTTATTCCCTAAATTTCAGCATTATGGGCACATTCCCCTCTATGTTATTTCATTGCAAAGAAAAATCTAGATGAAAACATGGCAATGTCCCATAAGCATCACAGCTGCAGTTTGCATGAATTGACTCAACTAAAATGATAGAAGTTTTCTAAATGTTCTAATTAGCTTATTCCCTAAATTTCAGCATTATGGGCACATTCTCCTCTATGTTATTTCATTGCAAAGAAAAATCTATATGAAAACATGGCAATGTCCCATAAGCATCACAGCTGTAGTTTGCATGAATTGACTCAACTAAAACTATAGAAGTTTTCTAAATGTTCTAATTAGCTTATTCCCTAAATTTCAGCATTATGGGCACATTCTCCTCTATGTTATTTCATTGCAAAGAAAAATCTAGGTGAAAAAATGGCAACGTCCCATAAGCATCACAGCTGTAGTTTGCAGGAATTGACTCAACTAAAATAATAGAAGTTTTCTAAATGTTCTAATTAGCTCATTCCCTAAATTTCAGCATTATGGGCACATTCTCCTCTATGTTATTTCATTGCAAAGAAAAATCTAGATGAAAAAATGGCAACGTCCCATAAGCATCACAGCTGTAGTTTGCATGAATTGACTCAACTAAAATAATAGAAGTTTTCTAAATGTTCTAATTAGCTCATTCCCTAAATTTCAGCATTATGGGCACATTCTCCTCTATGTTATTTCATTGCAAAGAAAAATCTAGATGAAAACATGGCAATGTCCCATAAGCATCACAGCTGCAGTTTGCATGAATTGACTCAACTAAAACTATAGAAGTTTTCTAAATGTTCTAATTAGCTTATTCCCTAAATTTCAGCATTATGGACACATTCTCCTCTATGTTATTTCATTGCAAAGAAAAATCTAGATGAAAAAATGGCAATGTCCCACAAGCATCACAGCTGTAGTTTGCATGAATTGACTCAACTAAAACTATAGAAGTTTTCTAAATGTGCTAATTAGCTTATTCCCTAAATTTCAGCATTACGGGCACATTCTCCTCTATGTCATTTCATTGCAAAGAAAAATCTAGATGAAAAAATGGCAATGTCCCATAAGCATCACAGCTGTAGTTTGCATGAATTGACTCAACTAAAACTATAGAAGTTTTCTAAATGTTCTAATTAGCTTATTCCCTAAATTTCAGCATTATGGGCACATTCTCCTCTATGTTATTTCATTGCAAAGAAAAATCTAGATGAAAAAATGGCAACGTCCCATAAGCATCACAGCTGTAGTTTGCATGAATTGACTCAACTAAAATAATAGAAGTTTTCTAAATGTTCTAATTAGCTCATTCCCTAAATTTCAGCATTATGGGCACATTCTCCTCTATGTTATTTCATTGCAAAGAAAAATCTAGATGAAAACATGGCAATGTCCCATAAGCATCACAGCTGCAGTTTGCATGAATTGACTCAACTAAAATGATAGAAGTTTTCTAAATGTTCTAATTAGCTTATTCCCTAAATTTCAGCATTATGGGCACATTCCCCTCTATGTTATTTCATTGCAAAGAAAAATCTAGATAAAAAATGGCAATGTCCCATAAGCATCACAGCTGTAGTTTGCATGAATCGACTCAACTAAAACTATATAAGTTTTCTAAATGTTCTACTTAGCTTATTCCCTAAATTTCAGCATTATGGGCACATTCCCCTCTATGTTATTTCATTGCAAAGAAAAATCTAGATGAAAACATGGCAATGTCCCATAAGCATCACAGCTGCAGTTTGCATGAATTGACTCAACTAAAATGATAGAAGTTTTCTAAATGTTCTAATTAGCTTATTCCCTAAATTTCAGCATTATGGGCACATTCTCCTCTATGTTATTTCATTGCAAAGAAAAATCTATATGAAAACATGGCAATGTCCCATAAGCATCACAGCTGTAGTTTGCATGAATTGACTCAACTAAAACTATAGAAGTTTTCTAAATGTTCTAATTAGCTTATTCCCTAAATTTCAGCATTATGGGCACATTCTCCTCTATGTTATTTCATTGCAAAGAAAAATCTAGGTGAAAAAATGTCAACGTCCCATAAGCATCACAGCTGTAGTTTGCAGGAATTGACTCAACTAAAATAATAGAAGTTTTCTAAATGTTCTAATTAGCTCATTCCCTAAATTTCAGCATTATGGGCACATTCTCCTCTATGTTATTTCATTGCAAAGAAAAATCTAGATGAAAAAATGGCAATGTCCCATAAGCATCGCAGCTGCAGTTTGCATGAATTGACTCAACTAAAATGATAGAAGTTTTCTAAATGTTCTAATTAGCTTATTCCCTAAATTTCAGCATTATGGGCACATTCTCCTCTATGTTATTTCATTGCAAAGAAAAATCTAGATGAAAAAATGGCAATGTCCCATAAGCATCACAGCTGTAGTTTGCATGAATTGACAACTAAAACTATAGAAGTTTTCTAAAGGTTCTAATTAGCTTATTCCCTAAATTTCAGCATTCAAGGCACATTCTCCTCTATGTTATTTCATTGCAAAGAAAAATCTAGATGAAAAAATGGCAATGTCCCATAAGCATCACAGCTGCAGTTTGCATGAATTGACTCAACTATAATGAAAGAAGTTTTCTAAATGTTCTAATTAGCTTATTCACTAAATTTCAGCATTCAGGGCACATTCTCCTCTATGTTATTTCATTGCAAAGAAAAATCTAGATGAAAAAATGGCAATGTCCCATAAGCATCACAGCTGTAGTTTGCATGAATTGACTCAACTAAAACTATAGAAGTTTTCTAAATGTTCTAATTAGCTCATTCCCTAAATTTCAGCATTATGGGCACATTCTCCTCTATGTTATTTCATTGCAAAGAAAAATCTATATGAAAACATGGCAATGTCCCATAAGCATCACAGCTGTAGTTTGCATGAATTGACTCAACTAAAACTATAGAAGTTTTCTAAATGTTCTAATTAGCTTATTCCCTAAATTTCAGCATTATGGGCACATTCTCCTCTATGTTATTTCATTGCAAAGAAAAATCTAGATGAAAAAATGGCGACGTCCCATAAGCATCACAGCTGTAGTTTGCAGGAATTGACTCAACTAAAATAATAGAAGTTTTCTAAATGTTCTAATTAGCTCATTCCCTAAATTTCAGCATTATGGGCACATTCTCCTCTATGTTATTTCATTGCAAAGAAAAATCTAGATGAAAAAATGGCAATGTCACATAAGCATCACAGCTGCAGTTTGCATGAATTGACTCAACTAAAATGATAGAAGTTTTCTAAATGTTCTAATTAGCTTATTCCCTAAATTTCAGCATTATGGGCACATTCTCCTCTATGTTATTTCATTGCAAAGAAAAATCTAGATGAAAAAATGGCAATGTCCCACAAGCATCACAGCTGTAGTTTGCATGAATTGACTCAACTAAAACTATAGAAGTTTTCTAAATGTTCTAATTAGCTCATTCCCTAAATTTCAGCATTATGGGCACATTCTCCTCTATGTTATTTCATTGCAAAGAAAAATCTATATGAAAACATGGCAATGTCCCATAAGCATCACAGCTGTAGTTTGCATGAATTGACTCAACTAAAACTATAGAAGTTTTCTAAATGTTCTAATTAGCTTATTCCCTAAATTTCAGCATTATGGGCACATTCTCCTCTGTTATTTCATTGCAAAGAAAAATCTAGATGAAAAAATGGCAACGTCCCATAAGCATCACAGCTGTAGTTTGCAGGAATTGACTCAACTAAAATAATAGAAGTTTTCTAAATGTTCTAATTAGCTCATTCCCTAAATTTCAGCATTATGGGCACATTCTCCTCTATGTTATTTCATTGCAAAGAAAAATCTAGATGAAAAAATGGCAATGTCCCATAAGCATCACAGCTGCAGTTTGCATGAATTGACTCAACTAAAATGATAGAAGTTTTCTAAATGTTCTAATTAGCTTATTCCCTAAATTTCAGCATTATGGGCACATTCTCCTCTATGTTATTTCATTGCAAAGAAAAATCTAGATGAAAAAATGGCAATGTCCCATAAGCATCACAGCTGTAGTTTGCATGAATTGACTCAACTAAAACTGTAGAAGTTTTCTAAATGTTCTAATTAGCTTATTCCCTAAATTTCAGCATTATGGGCACATTCTCCTCTATGTTATTTCATTGCAAAGAAAAATCTAGATGAAAAAATGGCAATGTCCCATAAGCATCACAGCTGTAGTTTGCATGAATTGACTCAACTAAAACTGTAGAAGTTTTCTAAATGTTCTAATTAGCTTATTCCCTAAATTTCAGCATTATGGGCACATTCTCCTCTATGTTATTTCATTGCAAAGAAAAATCTAGATGAAAAAATGGCAATGTCCCACAAGCATCACAGCTGTAGTTTGCATGAATTGACTCAACTAAAACTATAGAAGTTTTCTAAATGTTCTAATTAGCTTATTCCCTAAATTTCAGCATTATGGGCACATTCTCCTCTATGTTATTTCATTGCAAAGAAAAATCTAGATGAAAAAATGGCAATGTCCCACAAGCATCACAGCTGTAGTTTGCATGAATTGACTCAACTAAAACTATAGAAGTTTTCTAAATGTTCTAATTAGCTCATTCCCTAAATTTCAGCATTATGGGCACATTCTCCTCTATGTTATTTCATTGCAAAGAAAAATCTATATGAAAACATGGCAATGTCCCATAAGCATCACAGCTGTAGTTTGCATGAATTGACTCAACTAAAACTATAGAAGTTTTCTAAATGTTCTAATTAGCTTATTCCCTAAATTTCAGCATTATGGGCACATTCTCCTCTGTTATTTCATTGCAAAGAAAAATCTAGATGAAAAAATGGCAACGTCCCATAAGCATCACAGCTGTAGTTTGCAGGAATTGACTCAACTAAAATAATAGAAGTTTTCTAAATGTTCTAATTAGCTCATTCCCTAAATTTCAGCATTATGGGCACATTCTCCTCTATGTTATTTCATTGCAAAGAAAAATCTAGATGAAAAAATGGCAATGTCCCATAAGCATCACAGCTGCAGTTTGCATGAATTGACTCAACTAAAATGATAGAAGTTTTCTAAATGTTCTAATTAGCTTATTCCCTAAATTTCAGCATTATGGGCACATTCTCCTCTATGTTATTTCATTGCAAAGAAAAATCTAGATGAAAAAATGGCAATGTCCCATAAGCATCACAGCTGTAGTTTGCATGAATTGACTCAACTAAAACTGTAGAAGTTTTCTAAATGTTCTAATTAGCTTATTCCCTAAATTTCAGCATTATGGGCACATTCTCCTCTATGTTATTTCATTGCAAAGAAAAATCTAGATGAAAAAATGGCAATGTCCCATAAGCATCACAGCTGTAGTTTGCATGAATTGACTCAACTAAAACTGTAGAAGTTTTCTAAATGTTCTAATTAGCTTATTCCCTAAATTTCAGCATTATGGGCACATTCTCGTCTATGTTATTTCATTGCAAAGAAAAATCTAGATGAAAAAATGGCAATGTCCCACAAGCATCACAGCTGTAGTTTGCATGAATTGACTCAACTAAAACTATAGAAGTTTTCTAAATGTGCTAATTAGCTTATTCCCTAAATTTCAGCATTATGGGCACATTCTCCTCTATGTCATTTCATTGCAAAGAAAAATCTAGATGAAAAAATGGCAATGTCCCATAAGCATCACAGCTGTAGTTTGCATGAATTGACTCAACTAAAACTATAGAAGTTTTCTAAATGTTCTAATTAGCTCATTCCCTAAATTTCAGCATTATGGGCACATTCTCCTCTATGTTATTTCATTGCAAAGAAAAATCTATATGAAAACATGGCAATGTCCCACAAGCATCACAGCTGTAGTTTGCATGAATTGACTCAACTAAAACTATAGAAGTTTTCTAAATGTTCTAATTAGCTTATTCCCTAAATTTCAGCATTATGGGCACATTCTCCTCTATGTTATTTCATTGCAAAGAAAAATCTAGATGAAAAAATGGCAATGTCCCACAAGCATCACAGCTGTAGTTTGCATGAATTGACTCAACTAAAACTATAGAAGTTTTCTAAATGTTCTAATTAGCTCATTCCCTAAATTTCAGCATTATGGGCACATTCTCCTCTATGTTATTTCATTGCAAAGAAAAATCTATATGAAAACATGGCAATGTCCCATAAGCATCACAGCTGTAGTTTGCATGAATTGACTCAACTAAAACTATAGAAGTTTTCTAAATGTTCTAATTAGCTTATTCCCTAAATTTCAGCATTATGGGCACATTCTCCTCTGTTATTTCATTGCAAAGAAAAATCTAGATGAAAAAATGGCAACGTCCCATAAGCATCACAGCTGTAGTTTGCAGGAATTGACTCAACTAAAATAATAGAAGTTTTCTAAATGTTCTAATTAGCTCATTCCCTAAATTTCAGCATTATGGGCACATTCTCCTCTATGTTATTTCATTGCAAAGAAAAATCTAGATGAAAAAATGGCAATGTCCCATAAGCATCACAGCTGCAGTTTGCATGAATTGACTCAACTAAAATGATAGAAGTTTTCTAAATGTTCTAATTAGCTTATTCCCTAAATTTCAGCATTATGGGCACATTCTCCTCTATGTTATTTCATTGCAAAGAAAAATCTAGATGAAAAAATGGCAATGTCCCATAAGCATCACAGCTGTAGTTTGCATGAATTGACTCAACTAAAACTGTAGAAGTTTTCTAAATGTTCTAATTAGCTTATTCCCTAAATTTCAGCATTATGGGCACATTCTCCTCTATGTTATTTCATTGCAAAGAAAAATCTAGATGAAAAAATGGCAATGTCCCATAAGCATCACAGCTGTAGTTTGCATGAATTGACTCAACTAAAACTGTAGAAGTTTTCTAAATGTTCTAATTAGCTTATTCCCTAAATTTCAGCATTATGGGCACATTCTCGTCTATGTTATTTCATTGCAAAGAAAAATCTAGATGAAAAAATGGCAATGTCCCACAAGCATCACAGCTGTAGTTTGCATGAATTGACTCAACTAAAACTATAGAAGTTTTCTAAATGTGCTAATTAGCTTATTCCCTAAATTTCAGCATTATGGGCACATTCTCCTCTATGTCATTTCATTGCAAAGAAAAATCTAGATGAAAAAATGGCAATGTCCCATAAGCATCACAGCTGTAGTTTGCATGAATTGACTCAACTAAAACTATAGAAGTTTTCTAAATGTTCTAATTAGCTCATTCCCTAAATTTCAGCATTATGGGCACATTCTCCTCTATGTTATTTCATTGCAAAGAAAAATCTATATGAAAACATGGCAATGTCCCATAAGCATCACAGCTGTAGTTTGCATGAATTGACTCAACTAAAACTATAGAAGTTTTCTAAATGTTCTAATTAGCTTATTCCCTAAATTTCAGCATTATGGGCACATTCTCCTCTATGTTATTTCATTGCAAAGAAAAATCTAGATGAAAAAATGGCAACGTCCCATAAGCATCACAGCTGTAGTTTGCATGAATTGACTCAACTAAAATAATAGAAGTTTTCTAAATGTTCTAATTAGCTCATTCCCTAAATTTCAGCATTATGGGCACATTCTCCTCTGTTATTTCATTGCAAAGAAAAATCTAGATGAAAAAATGGCAATGTCCCATAAGCATCACAGCTGCAGTTTGCATGAATTGACTCAACTAAAACTATAGAAGTTTTCTAAATGTTCTAATTAGCTTATTCCCTAAATTTCAGCATTATGGGCACATTCTCCTCTATGTTATTTCATTGCAAAGAAAAATCTAGATGAAAAAATGGCAATGTCCCATAAGCATCACAGCTGCAGTTTGCATGAATTGACTCAACTAAAATGATAGAAGTTTTCTAAATGTTCTAATTAGCTTATTCCCTAAATTTCAGCATTATGGGCACATTCTCCTCTATGTTATTTCATTGCAAAGAAAAATCTATATGAAAACATGGCAATGTCCCATAAGCATCACAGCTGTAGTTTGCATGAATTGACTCAACTAAAACTATAGAAGTTTTCTAAATGTTCTAATTAGCTTATTCCCTAAATTTCAGCATTATGGGCACATTCTCCTCTATGTTATTTCATTGCAAAGAAAAATCTAGATGAAAAAATGGCAATGTCCCATAAGCATCACAGCTGTAGTTTGCATGAATTGACTCAACTAAAATGACAGAAGTTTTCTAAATGTTCTAATTAGCTCATTCCCTAAATTTCAGCATTATGGGCACATTCTCCTCTATGTAATTTCATTGCAAAGAAAAATCTATATGAAAACATGGCAATGTCCCATAAGCATCACAGCTGTAGTTTGCATGAATTGACTCAACTAAAACTATAGAAGTTTTCTAAATGTTCTAATTAGCTTATTCCCTAAATTTCAGCATTATGGGCACATTCTCCTCTATGTTATTTCATTGCAAAGAAAAATCAAGATGAAAAAATGGCAACGTCCCATAAGCATCACAGCTGTAGTTTGCATGAATTGACTCAACTAAAATAATAGAAGTTTTCTAAATGTTCTAATTAGCTCATTCCCTAAATTTCAGCATTATGGGCACATTCTCCTCTATGTTATTTCATTGCAAAGAAAAATCTAGATGAAAACATGGCAATGTCCCATAAGCATCACAGCTGCAGTTTGCATGAATTGACTCAACTAAAACTATAGAAGTTTTCTAAATGTTCTAATTAGCTTATTCCCTAAATTTCAGCATTATGGGCACATTCTCCTCTATGTTATTTCATTGCAAAGAAAAATCTAGATGAAAAAATGGCAATGTCCCATAAGCATCACAGCTGCAGTTTGCATGAATTGACTCAACTAAAATGATAGAAGTTTTCTAAATGTTCTAATTAGCTTATTCCCTAAATTTCAGCATTATGGGCACATTCTCCTCTATGTTATTTCATTGCAAAGAAAAATCTAGATGAAAAAATGGCAATGTCCCATAAGCATCACAGCTGTAGTTTGCATGAATTGACTCAACTAAAACTGTAGAAGTTTTCTAAATGTTCTAATTAGCTTATTCCCTAAATTTCAGCATTATGGGCACATTCTCCTCTATGTTATTTCATTGCAAAGAAAAATCTAGATGAAAAAATGGCAATGTCCCATAAGCATCACAGCTGTAGTTTGCATGAATTGACTCAACTAAAACTATAGAAGTTTTCTAAATGTTCTAATTAGCTTATTCCCTAAATTTCAGCATTATGGGCACATTCTCCTCTATGTTATTTCATTGCAAAGAAAAATCTAGATGAAAAAATGGCAACGTCCCATAAGCATCACAGCTGTAGTTTGCATGAATTGACTCAACTAAAATAATAGAAGTTTTCTAAATGTTCTAATTAGCTCATTCCCTAAATTTCAGCATTATGGGCACATTCTCCTCTATGTTATTTCATTGCAAAGAAAAATCTAGATGAAAACATGGCAATGTCCCATAAGCATCACAGCTGCAGTTTGCATGAATTGACTCAACTAAAACTATAGAAGTTTTCTAAATGTTCTAATTAGCTTATTCCCTAAATTTCAGCATTATGGGCACATTCTCCTCTATGTTATTTCATTGCAAAGAAAAATCTAGATGAAAAAATGGCAACGTCCCATAAGCATCACAGCTGTAGTTTGCATGAATTGACTCAACTAAAATAATAGAAGTTTTCTAAATGTTCTAATTAGCTCATTCCCTAAATTTCAGCATTATGGGCACATTCTCCTCTATGTTATTTCATTGCAAAGAAAAATCTAGATGAAAACATGGCAATGTCCCATAAGCATCACAGCTGCAGTTTGCATGAATTGACTCAACTAAAACTATAGAAGTTTTCTAAATGTTCTAATTAGCTTATTCCCTAAATTTCAGCATTATGGGCACATTCTCCTCTATGTTATTTCATTGCAAAGAAAAATCTAGATGAAAAAATGGCAATGTCCCATAAGCATCACAGCTGCAGTTTGCATGAATTGACTCAACTAAAATGATAGAAGTTTTCTAAATGTTCTAATTAGCTTATTCCCTAAATTTCAGCATTATGGGCACATTCTCCTCTATGTTATTTCATTGCAAAGAAAAATCTAGATGAAAAAATGGCAATGTCCCATAAGCATCACAGCTGTAGTTTGCATGAATTGACTCAACTAAAACTGTAGAAGTTTTCTAAATGTTCTAATTAGCTTATTCCCTAAATTTCAGCATTATGGGCACATTCTCCTCTATGTTATTTCATTGCAAAGAAAAATCTAGATGAAAAAATGGCAATGTCCCATAAGCATCACAGCTGTAGTTTGCATGAATTGACTCAACTAAAACTGTAGAAGTTTTCTAAATGTTCTAATTAGCTTATTCCCTAAATTTCAGCATTATGGGCACATTCTCCTCTATGTTATTTCATTGCAAAGAAAAATCTAGATGAAAAAATGGCAATGTCCCATAAGCATCACAGCTGTAGTTTGCATGAATTGACTCAACTAAAATGACAGAAGTTTTCTAAATGTTCTAATTAGCTCATTCCCTAAATTTCAGCATTATGGGCACATTCTCCTCTATGTCATTTCTTTGCAAAGAAAAATCTAGATGAAAAAATGGCAATGTCCCATAAGCATCACAGCTGTAGTTTGCATGAATTGACTCAACTAAAATGATAGAAGTTTTCTAAATGTTCTAATTAGCTCATTCCCAAAATTTCAGCATTATGGGCACATTCTCCTCTATGTTATTTCATTGCAAAGAAAAATCTAGATGAAAAAATGGCAATGTCCCATAAGCATCACAGCTGTAGTTTGCATGAATTGACTCAACTAAAACTATAGAAGTTTTCTAAATGAGCTAATTAGCTTATTCCCTAAATTTCAGCATTATGGGCACATTCTCCTCTATGTTATTTCATTGCAAAGACAAATCTAGATGAAAAAATGGCAATGTCCCATAAGCATCACAGCTGTAGTTTGCATGAATTGACTCAACTAAAATGACAGAAGTTTTCTAAATGTTCTAATTAGCTCATTCCCTAAATTTCAGCATTATGGGCACATTCTCCTCTATGTAATTTCATTGCA
Source organism: Pristionchus mayeri (assembly GCA_036245805.1). Taxonomy (NCBI): domain Eukaryota; kingdom Metazoa; phylum Nematoda; class Chromadorea; order Rhabditida; family Neodiplogasteridae; genus Pristionchus; species Pristionchus mayeri. Next base: position 3,119,795 of record BTRK01000002.1, on the reverse strand, counting down.
AAGAAAAATCTATATGAAAACATGGCAATGTCCCATAAGCATCACAGCTGTAGTTTGCATGAATTGACTCAACTAAAACTATAGAAGTTTTCTAAATGTTCTAATTAGCTTATTCCCTAAATTTCAGCATTATGGGCACATTCTCCTCTATGTTATTTCATTGCAAAGAAAAATCAAGATGAAAAAATGGCAACGTCCCATAAGCATCACAGCTGTAGTTTGCATGAATTGACTCAACTAAAATAATAGAAGTTTTCTAAATGTTCTAATTAGCTCATTCCCTAAATTTCAGCATTATGGGCACATTCTCCTCTATGTTATTTCATTGCAAAGAAAAATCTAGATGAAAACATGGCAATGTCCCATAAGCATCACAGCTGCAGTTTGCATGAATTGACTCAACTAAAATGATAGAAGTTTTCTAAATGTTCTAATTAGCTTATTCCCTAAATTTCAGCATTATGGGCACATTCTCCTCTATGTTATTTCATTGCAAAGAAAAATCTAGATGAAAAAATGGCAATGTCCCATAAGCATCACAGCTGTAGTTTGCATGAATTGACTCAACTAAAACTGTAGAAGTTTTCTAAATGTTCTAATTAGCTTATTCCCTAAATTTCAGCATTATGGGCACATTCTCCTCTATGTTATTTCATTGCAAAGAAAAATCTAGATGAAAAAATGGCAATGTCCCATAAGCATCACAGCTGTAGTTTGCATGAATTGACTCAACTAAAACTGTAGAAGTTTTCTAAATGTTCTAATTAGCTTATTCCCTAAATTTCAGCATTATGGGCACATTCTCCTCTATGTTATTTCATTGCAAAGAAAAATCTAGATGAAAAAATGGCAATGTCCCATAAGCATCACAGCTGTAGTTTGCATGAATTGACTCAACTAAAATGACAGAAGTTTTCTAAATGTTCTAATTAGCTCATTCCCTAAATTTCAGCATTATGGGCACATTCTCCTCTATGTCATTTCTTTGCAAAGAAAAATCTAGATGAAAAAATGGCAATGTCCCATAAGCATCACAGCTGTAGTTTGCATGAATTGACTCAACTAAAATGATAGAAGTTTTCTAAATGTTCTAATTAGCTCATTCCCAAAATTTCAGCATTATGGGCACATTCTCCTCTATGTTATTTCATTGCAAAGAAAAATCTAGATGAAAAAATGGCAATGTCCCATAAGCATCACAGCTGTAGTTTGCATGAATTGACTCAACTAAAACTATAGAAGTTTTCTAAATGAGCTAATTAGCTTATTCCCTAAATTTCAGCATTATGGGCACATTCTCCTCTATGTTATTTCATTGCAAAGACAAATCTAGATGAAAAAATGGCAATGTCCCATAAGCATCACAGCTGTAGTTTGCATGAATTGACTCAACTAAAATGACAGAAGTTTTCTAAATGTTCTAATTAGCTCATTCCCTAAATTTCAGCATTATGGGCACATTCTCCTCTATGTAATTTCATTGCAAAGAAAAATCTATATGAAAACATGGCAATGTCCCATAAGCATCACAGCTGTAGTTTGCATGAATTGACTCAACTAAAACTATAGAAGTTTTCTAAATGTTCTAATTAGCTTATTCCCTAAATTTCAGCATTATGGGCACATTCTCCTCTATGTTATTTCATTGCAAAGAAAAATCAAGATGAAAAAATGGCAACGTCCCATAAGCATCACAGCTGTAGTTTGCATGAATTGACTCAACTAAAATAATAGAAGTTTTCTAAATGTTCTAATTAGCTCATTCCCTAAATTTCAGCATTATGGGCACATTCTCCTCTATGTTATTTCATTGCAAAGAAAAATCTAGATGAAAACATGGCAATGTCCCATAAGCATCACAGCTGCAGTTTGCATGAATTGACTCAACTAAAACTATAGAAGTTTTCTAAATGTTCTAATTAGCTTATTCCCTAAATTTCAGCATTATGGGCACATTCTCCTCTATGTTATTTCATTGCAAAGAAAAATCTAGATGAAAAAATGGCAATGTCCCATAAGCATCACAGCTGCAGTTTGCATGAATTGACTCAACTAAAATGATAGAAGTTTTCTAAATGTTCTAATTAGCTTATTCCCTAAATTTCAGCATTATGGGCACATTCTCCTCTATGTTATTTCATTGCAAAGAAAAATCTAGATGAAAAAATGGCAATGTCCCATAAGCATCACAGCTGTAGTTTGCATGAATTGACTCAACTAAAACTGTAGAAGTTTTCTAAATGTTCTAATTAGCTTATTCCCTAAATTTCAGCATTATGGGCACATTCTCCTCTATGTTATTTCATTGCAAAGAAAAATCTAGATGAAAAAATGGCAATGTCCCATAAGCATCACAGCTGTAGTTTGCATGAATTGACTCAACTAAAACTATAGAAGTTTTCTAAATGTTCTAATTAGCTTATTCCCTAAATTTCAGCATTATGGGCACATTCTCCTCTATGTTATTTCATTGCAAAGAAAAATCTAGATGAAAAAATGGCAACGTCCCATAAGCATCACAGCTGTAGTTTGCATGAATTGACTCAACTAAAATAATAGAAGTTTTTTAAATGTTCTAATTAGCTCATTCCCTAAATTTCAGCATTATGGGCACATTCTCCTCTATGTTATTTCATTGCAAAGAAAAATCTAGATGAAAAAATGGCAATGTCCCGTAAGCATCACAGCTGTAGTTTGCATGAATTGACTCAACTAAAACTATAGAAGTTTTCTAAATGAGCTAATTAGCTTATTCCCTAAATTTCAGCATTATGGGCACATTCTCCTCTATGTTATTTCATTGCAAAGACAAATCTAGATGAAAAAATGGCAATGTCCCATAAGCATCACAGCTGCAGTTTGCATGAATTGACTCAACTAAAATGATAGAAGTTTTCTAAATGTTCTAATTAGCTCATTCCCAAAATTTCAGCATTATGGGCACATTCTCCTCTATGTTATTTCATTGCAAAGAAAAATCTAGATGAAAAAATGGCAATGTCCCATAAGCATCACAGCTGCAGTTTGCATGATTTGACTCAACTAAAATGATAGAAGTTTTCTAAATGTTCTAATTAGCTCATTCCCAAAATTTCAGCATTATGGGCACATTCTCCTCTATGTTATTTCATTGCAAAGAAAAATCTAGATGAAAAAATGGCAATGTCCCATAAGCATCACAGCTGCAGTTTGCATGAATTGACTCAACTAAAATGATAGAAGTTTTCTAAATGTTCTAATTAGCTCATTCCCTAAATTTCAGCATTATGGGCACATTCTCCTCTATGTTATTTCATTGCAAAGAAAAATCTAGATGAAAAAATGGCAATGTCCCATAAGCATCACAGCTGCAGTTTGCATGAATTGACTCAACTAAAATGATAGAAGTTTTCTAAATGTTCTAATTAGCTTATTCCCTAAATTTCAGCATTATGGGCACATTCTCCTCTATGTTATTTCATTGCAAAGACAAATCTAGATGAAAACATGGCAATGTCCCGTAAGCATCACAGCTGTAGTTTGCATGAATTGACTCAACTAAAACTATAGAAGTTTTCTAAATATTCTAATTAGCTTATTCCCTAAATTTCAGCATTATGGGCACATTCTCCTCTATGTTATTTCATTGCAAAGAAAAATCTAGATGAAAAAATGGCAATGTCCCATAAGCATCACAGCTGTAGTTTGCATGAATTGACTCAACTAAAACTATAGAAGTTTTCTAAATGAGCTAATTAGCTTATTCCTTAAATTTCAGCATTATGGGCACATTCTCCTCTATGTTATTTCATTGCAAAGAAAAATCTAGATGAAAAAATGGCAATGTCCCATAAGCATCACAGCTGCAGTTTGCATGAATTGACTCAACTAAAACTATAGAAGTTTTCTAAATGTTCTAATTAGCTTATTCCCTAAATTTCAGCATTATGGGCACATTCTCCTCTATGTTATTTCATTGCAAAGAAAAATCTAGATGAAAAAATGGCAATGTCCCATAAGCATCACAGCTGTAGTTTGGATGAATTGACTCAACTAAAACTATAGAAGTTTTCTAAATGTTCTAATTAGCTTATTCCCTAAATTTCAGCATTATGGGCACATTCTCCTCTATGTTATTTCATTGCAAAGAAAAATCTAGATGAAAACATGGCAATGTCCCATAAGCATCACAGCTGCAGTTTGCATGAATTGACTCAACTAAAACTATAGAAGTTTTCTAAATGTTCTAATTAGCTTATTCCCTAAATTTCAGCATTATGGGCACATTCTCCTCTATGTTATTTCATTGCAAAGAAAAATCTAGATGAAAAAATGGCAATGTCCCATAAGCATCACAGCTGCAGTTTGCATGAATTGACTCAACTAAAATGATAGAAGTTTTCTAAATGTTCTAATTAGCTCATTCCCTAAATTTCAGCATTATGGGCACATTCTCCTCTATGTTATTTCATTGCAAAGAAAAATCTAGATGAAAAAATGGCAATGTCCCATAAGCATCACAGCTGCAGTTTGCATGAATTGACTCAACTAAAATGATAGAAGTTTTCTAAATGTTCTAATTAGCTTATTCCCTAAATTTCAGCATTATGGGCACATTCTCCTCTATGTTATTTCATTGCAAAGACAAATCTAGATGAAAACATGGCAATGTCCCATAAGCATCACAGCTGTAGTTTGCATGAATTGACTCAACTAAAACTATAGAAGTTTTCTAAATGTTCTAATTAGCTTATTCCCTAAATTTCAGCATTATGGGCACATTCTCCTCTATGTTATTTCATTGCAAAGAAAAATCTAGATGAAAACATGGCAATGTCCCATAAGCATCACAGCTGTAGTTTGCATGAATTGACTCAACTAAAACTATAGTTTTCTAAATGTTCTAATTAGCTCATTCCCAAAATTTCAGCATTATGGGCACATTCTCCTCTATGTTATTTCATTGCAAAGAAAAATCTAGATGAAAAAATGGCAATGTCCCATAAGCATCACAGCTGCAGTTTGCATGAATTGACTCAACTAAAATGATAGAAGTTTTCTAAATGTTCTAATTAGCTCATTCCCTAAATTTCAGCATTATGGGCACATTCTCCTCTATGTTATTTCATTGCAAAGAAAAATCTAGATGAAAAAATGGCAATGTCCCATAAGCATCACAGCTGCAGTTTGCATGAATTGACTCAACTAAAATGATAGAAGTTTTCTAAATGTTCTAATTAGCTCATTCCCTAAATTTCAGCATTATGGGCACATTCTCCTCTATGTTATTTCATTGCAAAGAAAAATCTAGATGAAAACATGGCAATGTCCCATAAGCATCACAGCTGTAGTTTGCATGAATTGACTCAACTAAAACTATAGTTTTCTAAATGTTCTAATTAGCTCATTCCCAAAATTTCAGCATTATGGGCACATTCTCCTCTATGTTATTTCATTGCAAAGAAAAATCTAGATGAAAAAATGGCAATGTCCCATAAGCATCACAGCTGCAGTTTGCATGAATTGACTCAACTAAAATGATAGAAGTTTTCTAAATGTTCTAATTAGCTCATTCCCTAAATTTCAGCATTATGGGCACATTCTCCTCTATGTTATTTCATTGCAAAGAAAAATCTAGATGAAAAAATGGCAATGTCCCATAAGCATCACAGCTGCAGTTTGCATGAATTGACTCAACTAAAATGATAGAAGTTTTCTAAATGTTCTAATTAGCTTATTCCCTAAATTTCAGCATTATGGGCACATTCTCCTCTATGTTATTTCATTGCAAAGACAAATCTAGATGAAAACATGGCAATGTCCCATAAGCATCACAGCTGTAGTTTGCATGAATTGACTCAACTAAAACTATAGAAGTTTTCTAAATGTTCTAATTAGCTCATTCCCTAAATTTCAGCATTATGGGCACATTCTCCTCTATGTTATTTCATTGCAAAGAAAAATCTAGATGAAAAAATGGCAATGTCCCATAAGCATCACAGCTGCAGTTTGCATGAATTGACTCAACTAAAATGATAGAAGTTTTCTAAATGTTCTAATTAGCTTATTCCCTAAATTTCAGCATTATGGGCACATTCTCCTCTATGTTATTTCATTGCAAAGACAAATCTAGATGAAAACATGGCAATGTCCCATAAGCATCACAGCTGTAGTTTGCATGAATTGACTCAACTAAAACTATAGTTTTCTAAATGTTCTAATTAGCTCATTCCCAAAATTTCAGCATTATGGGCACATTCTCCTCTATGTTATTTCATTGCAAAGAAAAATCTAGATGAAAAAATGGCAATGTCCCATAAGCATCACAGCTGCAGTTTGCATGAATTGACTCAACTAAAATGATAGAAGTTTTCTAAATGTTCTAATTAGCTCATTCCCTAAATTTCAGCATTATGGGCACATTCTCCTCTATGTTATTTCATTGCAAAGAAAAATCTAGATGAAAAAATGGCAATGTCCCATAAGCATCACAGCTGCAGTTTGCATGAATTGACTCAACTAAAATGATAGAAGTTTTCTAAATGTTCTAATTAGCTCATTCCCTAAATTTCAGCATTATGGGCACATTCTCCTCTATGTTATTTCATTGCAAAGAAAAATCTAGATGAAAACATGGCAATGTCCCATAAGCATCACAGCTGTAGTTTGCATGAATTGACTCAACTAAAACTATAGTTTTCTAAATGTTCTAATTAGCTCATTCCCAAAATTTCAGCATTATGGGCACATTCTCCTCTATGTTATTTCATTGCAAAGAAAAATCTAGATGAAAAAATGGCAATGTCCCATAAGCATCACAGCTGCAGTTTGCATGAATTGACTCAACTAAAATGATAGAAGTTTTCTAAATGTTCTAATTAGCTCATTCCCTAAATTTCAGCATTATGGGCACATTCTCCTCTATGTTATTTCATTGCAAAGAAAAATCTAGATGAAAAAATGGCAATGTCCCATAAGCATCACAGCTGCAGTTTGCATGAATTGACTCAACTAAAATGATAGAAGTTTTCTAAATGTTCTAATTAGCTCATTCCCTAAATTTCAGCATTATGGGCACATTCTCCTCTATGTTATTTCATTGCAAAGAAAAATCTAGATGAAAAAATGGCAATGTCCCATAAGCATCACAGCTGCAGTTTGCATGAATTGACTCAACTAAAATGATAGAAGTTTTCTAAATGTTCTAATTAGCTTATTCCCTAAATTTCAGCATTATGGGCACATTCTCCTCTATGTTATTTCATTGCAAAGACAAATCTAGATGAAAACATGGCAATGTCCCGTAAGCATCACAGCTGTAGTTTGCATGAATTGACTCAACTAAAACTATAGAAGTTTTCTAAATATTCTAATTAGCTAATTCCCTAAATTTCAGCATTATGGGCACATTCTCCTCTATGTTATTTCATTGCAAAGAAAAATCTAGATGAAAAAATGGCAATGTCCCATAAGCATCACAGCTGTAGTTTGCATGAATTGACTCAACTAAAACTATAGAAGTTTTCTAAATGAGCTAATTAGCTTATTCCTTAAATTTCAGCATTATGGGCACATTCTCCTCTATGTTATTTCATTGCAAAGAAAAATCTAGATGAAAAAATGGCAATGTCCCATAAGCATCACAGCTGCAGTTTGCATGAATTGACTCAACTAAAACTATAGAAGTTTTCTAAATGTTCTAATTAGCTTATTCCCTAAATTTCAGCATTATGGGCACATTCTCCTCTATGTTATTTCATTGCAAAGAAAAATCTAGATGAAAAAATGGCAATGTCCCATAAGCATCACAGCTGTAGTTTGGATGAATTGACTCAACTAAAACTATAGAAGTTTTCTAAATGTTCTAATTAGCTTATTCCCTAAATTTCAGCATTATGGGCACATTCTCCTCTATGTTATTTCATTGCAAAGAAAAATCTAGATGAAAACATGGCAATGTCCCATAAGCATCACAGCTGTAGTTTGCATGAATTGACTCAACTAAAATGATAGAAGTTTTCTAAATGTTCTAATTAGCTCATTCCCAAAATTTCAGCATTATGGGCACATTCTCCTCTATGTCATTTCTTTGCAAAGAAAAATCTAGATGAAAAAATGGCAATGTCCCATAAGCATCACAGCTGCAGTTTGCATGATTTGACTCAACTAAAATGATAGAAGTTTTCTAAATGTTCTAATTAGCTTATTCCCTAAATTTCAGCATTATGGGCACATTCTCCTCTATGTTATTTCATTGCAAAGAAAAATCTAGATGAAAAAATGGCAACGTCCCATAAGCATCACAGCTGCAGTTTGCATGATTTGACTCAACTAAAATGATAGAAGTTTTCTAAATGTTCTAATTAGCTTATTCCCTAAATTTCAGCATTATGGGCACATTCTCCTCTATGTTATTTCATTGCAAAGACAAATCTAGATGAAAACATGGCAATGTCCCATAAGCATCACAGCTGTAGTTTGCATGAATTGACTCAACTAAAATGATAGAAGTTTTCTAAATGTTCTAATTAGCTCATTCCCAAAATTTCAGCATTATGGGCACATTCTCCTCTATGTCATTTCTTTGCAAAGAAAAATCTAGATGAAAAAATGGCAATGTCCCATAAGCATCACAGCTGCAGTTTGCATGATTTGACTCAACTAAAATGATAGAAGTTTTCTAAATGTTCTAATTAGCTTATTCCCTAAATTTCAGCATTATGGGCACATTCTCCTCTATGTTATTTCATTGCAAAGAAAAATCTAGATGAAAAAATGGCAACGTCCCATAAGCATCACAGCTGCAGTTTGCATGATTTGACTCAACTAAAATGATAGAAGTTTTCTAAATGTTCTAATTAGCTTATTCCCTAAATTTCAGCATTATGGGCACATTCTCCTCTATGTCATTTCTTTGCAAAGAAAAATCTAGATGAAAAAATGGCAATGTCCCATAAGCATCACAGCTGCAGTTTGCATGATTTGACTCAACTAAAATGATAGAAGTTTTCTAAATGTTCTAATTAGCTTATTCCCTAAATTTCAGCATTATGGGCACATTCTCCTCTATGTTATTTCATTGCAAAGAAAAATCTAGATGAAAAAATGGCAATGTCCCATAAGCATCACAGCTGCAGTTTGCATGAATTGACTCAACTAAAATGATAGAAGTTTTCTAAATGTTCTAATTAGCTCATTCCCAAAATTTCAGCATTATGGGCACATTCTCCTCTATGTTATTTCATTGCAAAGAAAAATCTAGATGAAAAAATGGCAATGTCCCATAAGCATCACAGCTGCAGTTTGCATGATTTGACTCAACTAAAATGATAGAAGTTTTCTAAATGTTCTAATTAGCTCATTCCCAAAATTTCAGCATTATGGGCACATTCTCCTCTATGTTATTTCATTGCAAAGAAAAATCTAGATGAAAAAATGGCAATGTCCCATAAGCATCACAGCTGCAGTTTGCATGAATTGACTCAACTAAAATGATAGAAGTTTTCTAAATGTTCTAATTAGCTCATTCCCTAAATTTCAGCATTATGGGCACATTCTCCTCTATGTTATTTCATTGCAAAGAAAAATCTAGATGAAAAAATGGCAATGTCCCATAAGCATCACAGCTGCAGTTTGCATGAATTGACTCAACTAAAACTATAGAAGTTTTCTAAATGAGCTAATTAGCTTATTCCTTAAATTTCAGCATTATGGGCACATTCTCCTCTATGTTATTTCATTGCAAAGAAAAATCTAGATGAAAAAATGGCAATGTCCCATAAGCATCACAGCTGCAGTTTGCATGAATTGACTCAACTAAAACTATAGAAGTTTTCTAAATGTTCTAATTAGCTTATTCCCTAAATTTCAGCATTATGGGCACATTCTCCTCTATGTTATTTCATTGCAAAGAAAAATCTAGATGAAAAAATGGCAATGTCCCATAAGCATCACAGCTGTAGTTTGGATGAATTGACTCAACTAAAACTATAGAAGTTTTCTAAATGTTCTAATTAGCTTATTCCCTAAATTTCAGCATTATGGGCACATTCTCCTCTATGTTATTTCATTGCAAAGAAAAATCTAGATGAAAACATGGCAATGTCCCATAAGCATCACAGCTGCAGTTTGCATGAATTGACTCAACTAAAACTATAGAAGTTTTCTAAATGTTCTAATTAGCTTATTCCCTAAATTTCAGCATTATGGGCACATTCTCCTCTATGTTATTTCATTGCAAAGAAAAATCTAGATGAAAAAATGGCAATGTCCCATAAGCATCACAGCTGCAGTTTGCATGAATTGACTCAACTAAAATGATAGAAGTTTTCTAAATGTTCTAATTAGCTCATTCCCTAAATTTCAGCATTATGGGCACATTCTCCTCTATGTTATTTCATTGCAAAGAAAAATCTAGATGAAAAAATGGCAATGTCCCATAAGCATCACAGCTGCAGTTTGCATGAATTGACTCAACTAAAATGATAGAAGTTTTCTAAATGTTCTAATTAGCTTATTCCCTAAATTTCAGCATTATGGGCACATTCTCCTCTATGTTATTTCATTGCAAAGACAAATCTAGATGAAAACATGGCAATGTCCCATAAGCATCACAGCTGTAGTTTGCATGAATTGACTCAACTAAAACTATAGAAGTTTTCTAAATGTTCTAATTAGCTTATTCCCTAAATTTCAGCATTATGGGCACATTCTCCTCTATGTTATTTCATTGCAAAGAAAAATCTAGATGAAAACATGGCAATGTCCCATAAGCATCACAGCTGTAGTTTGCATGAATTGACTCAACTAAAACTATAGTTTTCTAAATGTTCTAATTAGCTCATTCCCAAAATTTCAGCATTATGGGCACATTCTCCTCTATGTTATTTCATTGCAAAGAAAAATCTAGATGAAAAAATGGCAATGTCCCATAAGCATCACAGCTGCAGTTTGCATGAATTGACTCAACTAAAATGATAGAAGTTTTCTAAATGTTCTAATTAGCTCATTCCCTAAATTTCAGCATTATGGGCACATTCTCCTCTATGTTATTTCATTGCAAAGAAAAATCTAGATGAAAAAATGGCAATGTCCCATAAGCATCACAGCTGCAGTTTGCATGAATTGACTCAACTAAAATGATAGAAGTTTTCTAAATGTTCTAATTAGCTCATTCCCTAAATTTCAGCATTATGGGCACATTCTCCTCTATGTTATTTCATTGCAAAGAAAAATCTAGATGAAAACATGGCAATGTCCCATAAGCATCACAGCTGCAGTTTGCATGAATTGACTCAACTAAAATGATAGAAGTTTTCTAAATGTTCTAATTAGCTCATTCCCTAAATTTCAGCATTATGGGCACATTCTCCTCTATGTTATTTCATTGCAAAGAAAAATCTAGATGAAAACATGGCAATGTCCCATAAGCATCACAGCTGTAGTTTGCATGAATTGACTCAACTAAAACTATAGTTTTCTAAATGTTCTAATTAGCTCATTCCCAAAATTTCAGCATTATGGGCACATTCTCCTCTATGTTATTTCATTGCAAAGAAAAATCTAGATGAAAAAATGGCAATGTCCCATAAGCATCACAGCTGCAGTTTGCATGAATTGACTCAACTAAAATGATAGAAGTTTTCTAAATGTTCTAATTAGCTCATTCCCTAAATTTCAGCATTATGGGCACATTCTCCTCTATGTTATTTCATTGCAAAGAAAAATCTAGATGAAAAAATGGCAATGTCCCATAAGCATCACAGCTGTAGTTTGCATGAATTGACTCAACTAAAATGACAGAAGTTTTCTAAATGTTCTAATTAGCTCATTCCCTAAATTTCAGCATTATGGGCACATTCTCCTCTATGTTATTTCATTGCAAAGAAAAATCTATATGAAAACATGGCAATGTCCCATAAGCATCACAGCTGTAGTTTGCATGAATTGACTCAACTAAAACTATAGAAGTTTTCTAAATGTTCTAATTAGCTTATTCCCTAAATTTCAGCATTATGGGCACATTCTCCTCTATGTTATTTCATTGCAAAGAAAAATCTAGATGAAAAAATGGCAACGTCCCATAAGCATCACAGCTGTAGTTTGCATGAATTGACTCAACTAAAATAATAGAAGTTTTCTAAATGTTCTAATTAGCTCATTCCCTAAATTTCAGCATTATGGGCACATTCTCCTCTATGTTATTTCATTGCAAAGAAAAATCTAGATGAAAACATGGCAATGTCCCATAAGCATCACAGCTGTAGTTTGCATGAATTGACTCAACTAAAATGACAGAAGTTTTCTAAATGTTCTAATTAGCTCATTCCCTAAATTTCAGCATTATGGGCACATTCTCCTCTATGTTATTTCATTGCAAAGAAAAATCTAGATGAAAAAATGGCAATGTCCCATAAGCATCACAGCTGCAGTTTGCATGAATTGACTCAACTAAAATGATAGAAGTTTTCTAAATGTTCTAATTAGCTTATTCCCTAAATTTCAGCATTATGGGCACATTCTCCTCTATGTTATTTCATTGCAAAGACAAATCTAGATGAAAACATGGCAATGTCCCATAAGCATCACAGCTGTAGTTTGCATGAATTGACTCAACTAAAACTATAGAAGTTTTCTAAATGTTCTAATTAGCTCATTCCCTAAATTTCAGCATTATGGGCACATTCTCCTCTATGTTATTTCATTGCAAAGAAAAATCTAGATGAAAAAATGGCAATGTCCCATAAGCATCACAGCTGCAGTTTGCATGAATTGACTCAACTAAAATGATAGAAGTTTTCTAAATGTTCTAATTAGCTTATTCCCTAAATTTCAGCATTATGGGCACATTCTCCTCTATGTTATTTCATTGCAAAGACAAATCTAGATGAAAACATGGCAATGTCCCATAAGCATCACAGCTGTAGTTTGCATGAATTGACTCAACTAAAACTATAGTTTTCTAAATGTTCTAATTAGCTCATTCCCAAAATTTCAGCATTATGGGCACATTCTCCTCTATGTTATTTCATTGCAAAGAAAAATCTAGATGAAAAAATGGCAATGTCCCATAAGCATCACAGCTGCAGTTTGCATGAATTGACTCAACTAAAATGATAGAAGTTTTCTAAATGTTCTAATTAGCTCATTCCCTAAATTTCAGCATTATGGGCACATTCTCCTCTATGTTATTTCATTGCAAAGAAAAATCTAGATGAAAAAATGGCAATGTCCCATAAGCATCACAGCTGCAGTTTGCATGAATTGACTCAACTAAAATGATAGAAGTTTTCTAAATGTTCTAATTAGCTCATTCCCTAAATTTCAGCATTATGGGCACATTCTCCTCTATGTTATTTCATTGCAAAGAAAAATCTAGATGAAAACATGGCAATGTCCCATAAGCATCACAGCTGTAGTTTGCATGAATTGACTCAACTAAAACTATAGTTTTCTAAATGTTCTAATTAGCTCATTCCCAAAATTTCAGCATTATGGGCACATTCTCCTCTATGTTATTTCATTGCAAAGAAAAATCTAGATGAAAAAATGGCAATGTCCCATAAGCATCACAGCTGCAGTTTGCATGAATTGACTCAACTAAAATGATAGAAGTTTTCTAAATGTTCTAATTAGCTCATTCCCTAAATTTCAGCATTATGGGCACATTCTCCTCTATGTTATTTCATTGCAAAGAAAAATCTAGATGAAAAAATGGCAATGTCCCATAAGCATCACAGCTGCAGTTTGCATGAATTGACTCAACTAAAATGATAGAAGTTTTCTAAATGTTCTAATTAGCTCATTCCCTAAATTTCAGCATTATGGGCACATTCTCCTCTATGTTATTTCATTGCAAAGAAAAATCTAGATGAAAAAATGGCAATGTCCCATAAGCATCACAGCTGCAGTTTGCATGAATTGACTCAACTAAAATGATAGAAGTTTTCTAAATGTTCTAATTAGCTTATTCCCTAAATTTCAGCATTATGGGCACATTCTCCTCTATGTTATTTCATTGCAAAGACAAATCTAGATGAAAACATGGCAATGTCCCGTAAGCATCACAGCTGTAGTTTGCATGAATTGACTCAACTAAAACTATAGAAGTTTTCTAAATATTCTAATTAGCTAATTCCCTAAATTTCAGCATTATGGGCACATTCTCCTCTATGTTATTTCATTGCAAAGAAAAATCTAGATGAAAAAATGGCAATGTCCCATAAGCATCACAGCTGTAGTTTGCATGAATTGACTCAACTAAAACTATAGAAGTTTTCTAAATGAGCTAATTAGCTTATTCCTTAAATTTCAGCATTATGGGCACATTCTCCTCTATGTTATTTCATTGCAAAGAAAAATCTAGATGAAAAAATGGCAATGTCCCATAAGCATCACAGCTGCAGTTTGCATGAATTGACTCAACTAAAACTATAGAAGTTTTCTAAATGTTCTAATTAGCTTATTCCCTAAATTTCAGCATTATGGGCGCATTCTCCTCTATGTTATTTCATTGCAAAGAAAAATCTAGATGAAAAAATGGCAATGTCCCATAAGCATCACAGCTGTAGTTTGGATGAATTGACTCAACTAAAACTATAGAAGTTTTCTAAATGTTCTAATTAGCTTATTCCCTAAATTTCAGCATTATGGGCACATTCTCCTCTATGTTATTTCATTGCAAAGAAAAATCTAGATGAAAACATGGCAATGTCCCATAAGCATCACAGCTGTAGTTTGCATGAATTGACTCAACTAAAATGATAGAAGTTTTCTAAATGTTCTAATTAGCTCATTCCCAAAATTTCAGCATTATGGGCACATTCTCCTCTATGTCATTTCTTTGCAAAGAAAAATCTAGATGAAAAAATGGCAATGTCCCATAAGCATCACAGCTGCAGTTTGCATGATTTGACTCAACTAAAATGATAGAAGTTTTCTAAATGTTCTAATTAGCTTATTCCCTAAATTTCAGCATTATGGGCACATTCTCCTCTATGTTATTTCATTGCAAAGAAAAATCTAGATGAAAAAATGGCAACGTCCCATAAGCATCACAGCTGCAGTTTGCATGATTTGACTCAACTAAAATGATAGAAGTTTTCTAAATGTTCTAATTAGCTTATTCCCTAAATTTCAGCATTATGGGCACATTCTCCTCTATGTTATTTCATTGCAAAGACAAATCTAGATGAAAACATGGCAATGTCCCATAAGCATCACAGCTGTAGTTTGCATGAATTGACTCAACTAAAATGATAGAAGTTTTCTAAATGTTCTAATTAGCTCATTCCCAAAATTTCAGCATTATGGGCACATTCTCCTCTATGTCATTTCTTTGCAAAGAAAAATCTAGATGAAAAAATGGCAATGTCCCATAAGCATCACAGCTGCAGTTTGCATGATTTGACTCAACTAAAATGATAGAAGTTTTCTAAATGTTCTAATTAGCTTATTCCCTAAATTTCAGCATTATGGGCACATTCTCCTCTATGTTATTTCATTGCAAAGAAAAATCTAGATGAAAAAATGGCAACGTCCCATAAGCATCACAGCTGCAGTTTGCATGATTTGACTCAACTAAAATGATAGAAGTTTTCTAAATGTTCTAATTAGCTTATTCCCTAAATTTCAGCATTATGGGCACATTCTCCTCTATGTCATTTCTTTGCAAAGAAAAATCTAGATGAAAAAATGGCAATGTCCCATAAGCATCACAGCTGCAGTTTGCATGATTTGACTCAACTAAAATGATAGAAGTTTTCTAAATGTTCTAATTAGCTTATTCCCTAAATTTCAGCATTATGGGCACATTCTCCTCTATGTTATTTCATTGCAAAGAAAAATCTAGATGAAAAAATGGCAATGTCCCATAAGCATCACAGCTGCAGTTTGCATGAATTGACTCAACTAAAATGATAGAAGTTTTCTAAATGTTCTAATTAGCTCATTCCCAAAATTTCAGCATTATGGGCACATTCTCCTCTATGTTATTTCATTGCAAAGAAAAATCTAGATGAAAAAATGGCAATGTCCCATAAGCATCACAGCTGCAGTTTGCATGATTTGACTCAACTAAAATGATAGAAGTTTTCTAAATGTTCTAATTAGCTCATTCCCAAAATTTCAGCATTATGGGCACATTCTCCTCTATGTTATTTCATTGCAAAGAAAAATCTAGATGAAAAAATGGCAATGTCCCATAAGCATCACAGCTGCAGTTTGCATGAATTGACTCAACTAAAATGATAGAAGTTTTCTAAATGTTCTAATTAGCTCATTCCCTAAATTTCAGCATTATGGGCACATTCTCCTCTATGTTATTTCATTGCAAAGAAAAATCTAGATGAAAAAATGGCAATGTCCCATAAGCATCACAGCTGCAGTTTGCATGAATTGACTCAACTAAAATGATAGAAGTTTTCTAAATGTTCTAATTAGCTCATTCCCTAAATTTCAGCATTATGGGCACATTCTCCTCTATGTTATTTCATTGCAAAGAAAAATCTAGATGAAAAAATGGCAATGTCCCATAAGCATCACAGCTGCAGTTTGCATGAATTGACTCAACTAAAATGATAGAAGTTTTCTAAATGTTCTAATTAGCTTATTCCCTAAATTTCAGCATTATGGGCACATTCTCCTCTATGTTATTTCATTGCAAAGACAAATCTAGATGAAAACATGGCAATGTCCCATAAGCATCACAGCTGTAGTTTGCATGAATTGACTCAACTAAAACTATAGAAGTTTTCTAAATGAGCTAATTAGCTTATTCCCTAAATTTCAGCATTATGGGCACATTCTCCTCTATGTCATTTCTTTGCAAAGAAAAATCTAGATGAAAAAATGGCAATGTCCCATAAGAATCACAGCTGCAGTTTGCATGATTTGACTCAACTAAAATGATAGAAGTTTTCTAAATGTTCTAATTAGCTTATTCCCTAAATTTCAGCATTATGGGCACATTCTCCTCTATGTTATTTCATTGCAAAGAAAAATCTAGATGAAAAAATGGCATGTCCCGTAAGCATCACAGCTGTAGTTTGCATGAATTGACTCAACTAAAACTATAGAAGTTTTCTAAATGTGCTAATTAGCTTATTCCCTAAATTTCAGCATTATGGGCACATTCTCTTCTATGTTATTTCATTGCAAAGAAAAATCTAGATGAAAAAATGGCAATGTCCCATAAGCATCACAGCTGCAGTTTGCATGATTTGACTCAACTAAAATGATAGAAGTTTTCTAAATGTTCTAATTAGCTTGTTCCCTAAATTTCAGCATTATGGGCACATTCTCCTCTATGTTATTTCATTGCAAAGAAAAATCTAGATGAAAAAATGGCAATGTCCCATAAGCATCACAGCTGCAGTTTGCATGATTTGACTCAACTAAAATGATAGAAGTTTTCTAAATGTTCTAATTAGCTCATTCCCTAAATTTCAGCATTATGGGCACATTCTCCTCTATGTTATTTCATTGCAAAGAAAAATCTAGATGAAAAAATGGCAATGTCCCATAAGCATCACAGCTGTAGTTTGCATGAATTGACTCAACTAAAACTATAGAAGTTTTCTAAATATGCTAATTAGCTTATTCCCTAAATTTCAGCATTATGGGCACATTCTCCTCTATGTTATTTCATTGCAAAGAAAAATCTAGATGAAAAAATGGCAATGTCCCATAAGCATCACAGCTGCAGTTTGCATGAATTGACTCAACTAAAATGATAGAAGTTTTCTAAATGTTCTAATTAGCTCATTCCCTAAATTTCAGCATTATGGGCACATTCTCCTCTATGTTATTTCATTGCAAAGAAAAATCTAGATGAAAAAATGGCAATGTCCCATAAGCATCACAGCTGCAGTTTGCATGAATTGACTCAACTAAAATGATAGAAGTTTTCTAAATGTTCTAATTAGCTTATTCCCTAAATTTCAGCATTATGGGCACATTCTCCTCTATGTTATTTCATTGCAAAGACAAATCTAGATGAAAACATGGCAATGTCCCATAAGCATCACAGCTGTAGTTTGCATGAATTGACTCAACTAAAACTATAGAAGTTTTCTAAATGAGCTAATTAGCTTATTCCCTAAATTTCAGCATTATGGGCACATTCTCCTCTATGTCATTTCTTTGCAAAGAAAAATCTAGATGAAAAAATGGCAATGTCCCATAAGAATCACAGCTGCAGTTTGCATGATTTGACTCAACTAAAATGATAGAAGTTTTCTAAATGTTCTAATTAGCTTATTCCCTAAATTTCAGCATTATGGGCACATTCTCCTCTATGTTATTTCATTGCAAAGAAAAATCTAGATGAAAAAATGGCATGTCCCGTAAGCATCACAGCTGTAGTTTGCATGAATTGACTCAACTAAAACTATAGAAGTTTTCTAAATGTGCTAATTAGCTTATTCCCTAAATTTCAGCATTATGGGCACATTCTCTTCTATGTTATTTCATTGCAAAGAAAAATCTAGATGAAAAAATGGCAATGTCCCATAAGCATCACAGCTGCAGTTTGCATGATTTGACTCAACTAAAATGATAGAAGTTTTCTAAATGTTCTAATTAGCTTGTTCCCTAAATTTCAGCATTATGGGCACATTCTCCTCTATGTTATTTCATTGCAAAGAAAAATCTAGATGAAAAAATGGCAATGTCCCATAAGCATCACAGCTGCAGTTTGCATGATTTGACTCAACTAAAATGATAGAAGTTTTCTAAATGTTCTAATTAGCTCATTCCCTAAATTTCAGCATTATGGGCACATTCTCCTCTATGTTATTTCATTGCAAAGAAAAATCTAGATGAAAAAATGGCAATGTCCCATAAGCATCACAGCTGTAGTTTGCATGAATTGACTCAACTAAAACTATAGAAGTTTTCTAAATATGCTAATTAGCTTATTCCCTAAATTTCAGCATTATGGGCACATTCTCCTCTATGTCATTTCTTTGCAAAGAAAAATCTAGATGAAAAAATGGCAATGTCCCATAAGCATCACAGCTGTAGTTTGCATGAATTGACGCAACTAAAATTATAGAAGTTTTCTAAATGTGCTAATTAGCTTATTCCCCCAATTTTAGCATTATTGGCACGATCACTTTTCAGTTATTTCCTTCCAAGTAATTATCTAGAAAATGTGAAAAAATGGCAATGTCCCATAAGCATCACAGCTGTAGTTTGCATGAATTGACGCAACTACAATTATAGAAGTTTTCTAAATGTGCTAATTAGCTTATTCCCTCAATCTTAGCATTATGGGCACGATCATTTTTCAGTTATTTCCTTCCAAGCAATAATCTAGAAAATGTGAAAAAAATGGCAATGTCCCATAAGCATCACAGCTGTAGTTTGCATGAATTGACGCAACTACAATTATAGAAGTTTTCTAAATGTGCTAATTAGCTTATTCCCCCAATTTTAGCATTATGGGCACGATCACTTTTCAGTTATTTCCTTCCAAGTAATAATCTAGAAAATGTGAAAAAATGGCAATGTCCCATAAGCATCACAGCTGTAGTTTGCATGAATTGACTCAACTAAAACTATAGAAGTTTTCTAAATGTGCTAATTAGCTTATTCCCCCAATTTTAGCATTATGGGCACGATCATTTTTCAGTTATTTCCTTCCAAGCAATAATCTAGAAAATGTGAAAAAAATGGCAATGTCCCATAAGCATCACAGCTGTAGTTTGCATGAATTGACGCAACTACAATTATAGAAGTTTTCTAAATGTTCTAATTAGCTCATTCCCAAAATTTCAACATTATGGGCACGTTCACTTTTCAGTTATTTCCTTCCAAGTAATAATCTAGAAAATGTGAAAAAATGGCAATGTCCCATAAGCATCACAGCTGTAGTTTGCATGAATTGACGCAACTACAATTATAGAAGTTTTCTAAATGTGCTAATTAGCTTATTCCCCCAATTTTAGCATTATGGGCACGATCACTTTTCAGTTATTTCCTTCCAAGTAATAATCTAGAAAATGTGAAAAAATGGCAATGTCCCATAAGCATCACAGTTGTAGTTTGCATGAATTGAAGCAACTACAAGTATAGAAGTTTTCTAAATGTGCTAATTAGCTTATTCCCCCAATTTTAGCATTATGGGCACGATCATTTTTCAGTTATTTCTTTCCAAGCAATAATCTAGAAAATGTGAAAAAAATGGCAATGTCCCATAAGCATCACAGCTGTAGTTTGCATGAATTGACGCAACTACAATTATAGAAGTTTTCTAAATGTTCTAATTAGCTCATTCCCAAAATTTCAACATTATGGGCACGTTCACTTTTCAGTTATTTCCTTCCAAGTAATAATCTAGAAAATGTGAAAAAATGGCAATGTCCCATAAGCATCACAGCTGTAGTTTGCATGAATTGACTCAACTAAAACTATAGAAGTTTTCTAAATGTGCT
Organism: Pristionchus mayeri; assembly: GCA_036245805.1. Classification (NCBI taxonomy): domain Eukaryota; kingdom Metazoa; phylum Nematoda; class Chromadorea; order Rhabditida; family Neodiplogasteridae; genus Pristionchus; species Pristionchus mayeri. Next base: position 3,099,381 of record BTRK01000002.1, on the reverse strand, counting down.
AATTAGCTTATTCCCCCAATTTTAGCATTATGGGCACGATCATTTTTCAGTTATTTCCTTCCAAGCAATAATCTAGAAAATGTGAAAAAAATGGCAATGTCCCATAAGCATCACAGCTGTAGTTTGCATGAATTGACGCAACTACAATTATAGAAGTTTTCTAAATGTTCTAATTAGCTTATTCCCCCAATTTTAGCATTATGGGCACGATCACTTTTCAGTTATTTCCTTCCAAGTAATAATCTAGAAAATGTGAAAAAATGGCAATGTCCCATAAGCATCACAGCTGTAGTTTGCATGAATTGACTCAACTAAAACTATAGAAGTTTTCTAAATGTGCTAATTAGCTTATTCCCCCAATTTTAGCATTATGGGCACGATCATTTTTCAGTTATTTCCTTCCAAGCAATAATCTAGAAAATGTGAAAAAAATGGCAATGTCCCATAAGCATCACAGCTGTAGTTTGCATGAATTGACGCAACTACAATTATAGAAGTTTTCTAAATGTTCTAATTAGCTCATTCCCAAAATTTCAACATTATGGGCACGTTCACTTTTCAGTTATTTCCTTCCAAGTAATAATCTAGAAAATGTGAAAAAATGGCAATGTCCCATAAGCATCACAGCTGTAGTTTGCATGAATTGACGCAACTACAATTATAGAAGTTTTCTAAATGTGCTAATTAGCTTATTCCCTCAATCTTAGCATTATGGGCACGATCATTTTTCAGTTATTTCCTTCCAAGCAATAATCTAGAAAATGTGAAAAAAATGGCAATGTCCCATAAGCATCACAGCTGTAGTTTGCATGAATTGACGCAACTACAATTATAGAAGTTTTCTAAATGTGCTAATTAGCTTATTCCCCCAATTTTAGCATTATTGGCACGATCACTTTTCAGTTATTTCCTTCCAAGTAATTATCTAGAAAATGTGAAAAAATGGCAATGTCCCATAAGCATCACAGCTGTAGTTTGCATGAATTGACGCAACTACAATTATAGAAGTTTTCTAAATGTGCTAATTAGCTTATTCCCTCAATCTTAGCATTATGGGCACGATCATTTTTCAGTTATTTCCTTCCAAGCAATAATCTAGAAAATGTGAAAAAAAGGCAATGTCCCATAAGCATCACAGCTGTAGTTTGCATGAATTGACGCAACTACAATTATAGAAGTTTTCTAAATGTGCTAATTAGCTTATTCCCCCAATTTTAGCATTATGGGCACGATCACTTTTCAGTTATTTCCTTCCAAGTAATAATCTAGAAAATGTGAAAAAATGGCAATGTCCCATAAGCATCACAGCTGTAGTTTGCATGAATTGACTCAACTAAAACTATAGAAGTTTTCTAAAAGTGCTAATTAGCTTATTCCCTCAATCTTAGCATTATGGGCACGTTCACTTCTCAGTTATTTCCTTCCAAAGCAAAATCTAGAAAATGTGAAAAAAATGGCAATGTCCCATAAGCATCACAGCTGTAGTTTGCATGAATTGACTCAACTAAAACTATAGAAGTTTTCTAAATGTGCTAATTAGCTTATTCCCTCAATCTTAGCATTATGGGCACGATCATTTTTCAGTTATTTCCTTCCAAGCAATAATCTAGAAAATGTGAAAAAAATGGCAATGTCCCATAAGCATCACAGCTGTAGTTTGCATGAATTGACGCAACTACAATTATAGAAGTTTTCTAAATGTGCTAATTAGCTTATTCCCCCAATTTTAGCATTATTGGCACGATCACTTTTCAGTTATTTCCTTCCAAGTAATTATCTAGAAAATGTGAAAAAATGGCAATGTCCCATAAGCATCACAGCTGTAGTTTGCATGAATTGACGCAACTACAATTATAGAAGTTTTCTAAATGTGCTAATTAGCTTATTCCCCCAATTTTAGCATTATGGGCACGATCACTTTTCAGTTATTTCCTTCCAAGTAATAATCTAGAAAATGTGAAAAAATGGCAATGTCCCATAAGCATCACAGCTGTAGTTTGCATGAATTGACTCAACTAAAACTATAGAAGTTTTCTAAATGTGCTAATTAACTTATTCCCCCAATTTTAGCATTATGGGCACGATCATTTTTCAGTTATTTCCTTCCAAGCAATAATCTAGAAAATGTGAAAAAAATGGCAATGTCCCATAAGCATCACAGCTGTAGTTTGCATGAATTGACTCAACTAAAACTATAGAAGTTTTCTAAATGTGCTAATTAGCTTATTCCCTAAATTTCAGCATTATGGGCACATTCTCCTCTATGTCATTTCTTTGCAAAGAAAAATCTAGGTGAAAAAATGGCAATGTCCCATAAGCATCACAGCTGTAGTTTGCATGAATTGACTCAACTAAAACTATAGAAGTTTTCTAAATGTGCTAATTAGCTTATTCCCTAAATTTCAGCATTATGGGCACATTCTCCTCTATGTCATTTCTTTGCAAAGAAAAATCTAGATGAAAAAATGGCAATGTCCCATAAGCATCACAGCTGCAGTTTGCATGATTTGACTCAACTAAAATGATAGAAGTTTTCTAAATGTTCTAATTAGCTTATTCCCTAAATTTCAGCATTATGGGCACATTCTCCTCTATGTTATTTCATTGCAAAGAAAAATCTAGATGAAAAAATGGCAATGTCCCATAAGCATCACAGCTGTAGTTTGCATGAATTGACTCAACTAAAAATATAGAAGTTTTCTAAATGTGCTAATTAGCTTATTCCCTAAATTTCAGCATTATGGGCACATTCTCCTCTATGTCATTTCTTTGCAAAGAAAAATCTAGATGAAAAAATGGCAATGTCCCATAAGCATCACAGCAGCAGTTTGCATGATTTGACTCAACTAAAATGATAGAAGTTTTCTAAATGTTCTAATTAGCTTATTCCCTAAATTTCAGCATTATGGGCACATTCTCCTCTATGTTATTTCATTGCAAAGAAAAATCTAGATGAAAAAATGGCAATGTCCCATAAGCATCACAGCTGTAGTTTGCATGAATTGACTCAACTAAAACTATAGAAGTTTTCTAAATGTGCTAATTAGCTTATTCCCTAAATTTCAGCATTATGGGCACATTCTCCTCTATGTCATTTCTTTGCAAAGAAAAATCTAGATGAAAAAATGGCAATGTCCCATAAGCATCACAGCTGCAGTTTGCATGATTTGACTCAACTAAAATGATAGAAGTTTTCTAAATGTTCTAATTTGCTCATTCCCTAAATTTCAGCATTATGGGCACATTCTCCTCTATGTTATTTCATTGCAAAGAAAAATCTAGATGAAAAAATGGCAATGTCCCATAAGCATCACAGCTGCAGTTTGCATGATTTGACTCAACTAAAATGATAGAAGTTTTCTAAATGTTCTAATTAGCTTATTCCCTAAATTTCAGCATTATGGGCGCATTCTCCTCTATGTTATTTCATTGCAAAGAAAAATCTAGGTGAAAAAATGGCAATGTCCCATAAGCATCACAGCTGTAGTTTGCATGAATTGACTCAACTAAAACTATAGAAGTTTTCTAAATGTGCTAATTAGCTTATTCCCTAAATTTCAGCATTATGGGCACATTCTCCTCTATGTCATTTCTTTGCAAAGAAAAATCTAGATGAAAAAATGGCAATGTCCCATAAGCATCACAGCTGCAGTTTGCATGATTTGACTCAACTAAAATGATAGAAGTTTTCTAAATGTTCTAATTAGCTTATTCCCTAAATTTCAGCATTATGGGCACATTCTCCTCTATGTTATTTCATTGCAAAGAAAAATCTAGATGAAAAAATGGCAATGTCCCATAAGCATCACAGCTGTAGTTTGCATGAATTGACTCAACTAAAACTATAGAAGTTTTCTAAATGTGCTAATTAGCTTATTCCCTAAATTTCAGCATTATGGGCACATTCTCCTCTATGTCATTTCTTTGCAAAGAAAAATCTAGATGAAAAAATGGCAATGTCCCATAAGCATCACAGCTGCAGTTTGCATGAATTGACTCAACTAAAATGATAGAAGTTTTCTAAATGTTCTAATTTGCTCATTCCCTAAATTTCAGCATTATGGGCACATTCTCCTCTATGTTATTTCATTGCAAAGAAAAATCTAGATGAAAAAATGGCAATGTCCCATAAGCATCACAGCTGTAGTTTGCATGAATTGACTCAACTAAAACTATAGAAGTTTTCTAAATGTGCTAATTAGCTTATTCCCTAAATTTCAGCATTATGGGCACATTCTCCTCTATGTCATTTCTTTGCAAAGAAAAATCTAGATGAAAAAATGGCAATGTCCCATAAGCATCACAGCTGCAGTTTGCATGAATTGACTCAACTAAAATGATAGAAGTTTTCTAAATGTTCTAATTTGCTCATTCCCTAAATTTCAGCATTATGGGCACATTCTCCTCTATGTTATTTCATTGCAAAGAAAAATCTAGATGAAAAAATGGCAATGTCCCATAAGCATCACAGCTGCAGTTTGCATGATTTGACTCAACTAAAATGATAGAAGTTTTCTAAATGTTCTAATTAGCGTATTCCCTAAATTTCAGCATTATGGGCGCATTCTCCTCTATGTTATTTCATTGCAAAGAAAAATCTAGGTGAAAAAATGGCAATGTCCCATAAGCATCACAGCTGTAGTTTGCATGAATTGACTCAACTAAAACTATAGAAGTTTTCTAAATGTGCTAATTAGCTTATTCCCTAAATTTCAGCATTATGGGCACATTCTCCTCTATGTCATTTCTTTGCAAAGAAAAATCTAGATGAAAAAATGGCAATGTCCCATAAGCATCACAGCTGCAGTTTGCATGATTTGACTCAACTAAAATGATAGAAGTTTTCTAAATGTTCTAATTAGCTTATTCCCTAAATTTCAGCATTATGGGCACATTCTCCTCTATGTTATTTCATTGCAAAGAAAAATCTAGATGAAAAAATGGCAATGTCCCATAAGCATCACAGCTGCAGTTTGCATGATTTGACTCAACTAAAATGATAGAAGTTTTCTAAATGTTCTAATTAGCTTATTCCCTAAATTTCAGCATTATGGGCGCATTCTCCTCTATGTTATTTCATTGCAAAGAAAAATCTAGGTGAAAAAATGGCAATGTCCCATAAGCATCACAGCTGTAGTTTGCATGAATTGACTCAACTAAAACTATAGAAGTTTTCTAAATGTGCTAATTAGCTTATTCCCCCAATTTTAGCATTATTGGCACGATCACTTTTCAGTTATTTCCTTCCAAGTAATTATCTAGAAAATGTGAAAAAATGGCAATGTCCCATAAGCATCACAGCTGTAGTTTGCATGAATTGACGCAACTACAATTATAGAAGTTTTCTAAATGTGCTAATTAGCTTATTCCCTCAATCTTAGCATTATGGGCACGTTCACTTCTCAGTTATTTCCTTCCAAAGCAAAATCTAGAAAATGTGAAAAAAATGGCAATGTCCCATAAGCATCACAGCTGTAGTTTGCATGAATTGACGCAACTACAATTATAGAAGTTTTCTAAATGTGCTAATTAGCTTATTCCCTCAATCTTAGCATTATGGGCACGATCACTTTTCAGTTATTTCCTTCCAAGTAATAATCTAGAAAATGTGAAAAAATGGCAATGTCCCATAAGCATCACAGCTGTAGTTTGCATGAATTGAAGCAACTACAAGTATAGAAGTTTTCTAAATGTGCTAATTTGCTTATTCCCTCAATCTTAGCATTATTGGCACGTACACTTTTCAGTTATTTCATTCCAAAGCAAAATCTAGAAAATGTGAAAAAATGGCAATGTCCCATAAGCATCACAGCTGTAGTTTGCATGAATTGACGCAACTACAATTATAGAAGTTTTCTAAATGTGCTAATTAGCTTATTCCCTCAATCTTAGCATTATTGGCACGATCACTTTTCAGTTGTTTCCTTCCAAGTAATTATCTAGAAAATGTGAAAAAATGGCAATGTCCCATAAGCATCACAGCTGTAGTTTGCATGAATTGACGCAACTACAATTATAGAAGTTTTCTAAATGTGCTAATTAGCTTATTCCCTCAATCTTAGCATTATGGGCACGATCACTTTTCAGTTATTTCCTTCCAAGTAATAATCTAGAAAATGTGAAAAAATGGCAATGTCCCATAAGCATCACAGCTGTAGTTTGCATGAATTGAAGCAACTACAAGTATAGAAGTTTTCTAAATGTGCTAATTAGCTTATTCCCCCAATTTTAGCATTATGGGCACGATCACTTTTCAGTTATTTCCTTCCAAGTAATAATCTAGAAAATGTGAAAAAATGGCAATGTCCCATAAGCATCACAGCTGTAGTTTGCATGAATTGACGCAACTACAATTATAGAAGTTTTCTAAATGTGCTAATTAGCTTATTCCCTCAATCTTAGCATTATTGGCACGTTCACTTTTCAGTTATTTCATTCCAAAGCAAAATCTAGAAAATGTGAAAAAATGGCAATGTCCCATAAGCATCACAGCTGTAGTTTGCATGAATTGAAGCAACTACGAGTATAGAAGTTTTCTAAATGTGCTAATTAGCTTATTCCCCCAATTTTAGCATTATGGGCACGATCACTTTTCAGTTATTTCCTTCCAAGTAATAATCTAGAAAATGTGAAAAAATGGCAATGTCCCATAAGCATCACAGCTGTAGTTTGCATGAATTGACGCAACTACAATTATAGAAGTTTTCTAAATGTGCTAATTAGCTTATTCCCTCAATCTTAGCATTATTGGCACGTTCACTTTTCAGTTATTTCATTCCAAAGTAAAATCTAGAAAATGTGAAAAAATGGCAATGTCCCATAAGCATCACAGCTGTAGTTTGCATGAATTGAAGCAACTACGAGTATAGAAGTTTTCTAAATGTGCTAATTAGCTTATTCCCCCAATTTTAGCATTATGGGCACGATCACTTTTCAGTTATTTCCTTCCAAGTAATAATCTAGAAAATGTGAAAAAATGGCAATGTCCCATAAGCATCACAGCTGTAGTTTGCATGAATTGAAGCAACTACAAGTATAGAAGTTTTCTAAATGTGCTAATTAGCTTATTCCCCCAATTTTAGCATTATGGGCACGTTCACTTCTCAATTATTTCATTCCAAAGCAAAATCTAGAAAATGTGAAAAAAATGGCAATGTCCCATAAGCATCACAGCTGTAGTTTGCATGAATTGAAGCAACTACAAGTATAGAAGTTTTCTAAATGTGCTAATTAGCTTATTCCCCCAATTTTAGCATTATGGGCACGATCACTTTTCAGTTATTTCCTTCCAAGTAATAATCTAGAAAATGTGAAAAAAATGGCAATGTCCCAAAAGCATCACAGCTGTAGTTTGCATGAATTGACGCAACTACAATTATAGAAGTTTTCTAAATGTGCTAATTAGCTTATTCCCTCAATCTTAGCATTATGGGCACGTTCACTTCTCAGTTATTTCCTTCCAAAGCAAAATCTAGAAAATGTGAAAAAAATGGCAATGTCCCATAAGCATCACAGCTGTAGTTTGCATGAATTGAAGCAACTACAAGTATTGAAGTTTTCTAAATGTGCTAATTAGCTTATTCCCCCAATTTTAGCATTATGGGCACGTTCACTTCTCAGTTATTTCATTCCAAGTAATAATCTAGAAAATGTGAAAAAATGGCAATGTCCCATAAGCATCACAGCTGTAGTTTGCATGAATTGACGCAACTACAATTATAGAAGTTTTCTAAATGTGCTAATTAGCTTATTCCCTCAATCTTAGCATTATTGGCACGTTCACTTTTCAGTTATTTCATTCCAAAGCAAAATCTAGAAAATGTAAAAAAATGGCAATGTCCCATAAGCATCACAGCTGTAGTTTGCATGAATTGAAGCAACTACGAGTATAGAAGTTTTCTAAATGTGCTAATTAGCTTATTCCCCCAATTTTAGCATTATGGGCACGATCACTTTTCAGTTATTTCCTTCCAAGTAATAATCTAGAAAATGTGAAAAAATGGCAATGTCCCATAAGCATCACAGCTGTAGTTTGCATGAATTGACGCAACTACAATTATAGAAGTTTTCTAAATGTGCTAATTAGCTTATTCCCTCAATCTTAGCATTATTGGCACGTTCACTTTTCAGTTATTTCATTCCAAAGCAAAATCTAGAAAATGTGAAAAAATGGCAATGTCCCATAAGCATCACAGCTGTAGTTTGCATGAATTGAAGCAACTACGAGTATAGAAGTTTTCTAAATGTGCTAATTAGCTTATTCCCCCAATTTTAGCATTATGGGCACGATCACTTTTCAGTTATTTCCTTCCAAGTAATAATCTAGAAAATGTGAAAAAATGGCAATGTCCCATAAGCATCACAGCTGTAGTTTGCATGAATTGAAGCAACTACAAGTATAGAAGTTTTCTAAATGTGCTAATTAGCTTATTCCCCCAATTTTAGCATTATGGGCACGTTCACTTCTCAATTATTTCATTCCAAAGCAAAATCTAGAAAATGTGAAAAAAATGGCAATGTCCCATAAGCATCACAGCTGTAGTTTGCATGAATTGAAGCAACTACAAGTATAGAAGTTTTCTAAATGTGCTAATTAGCTTATTCCCTCAATCTTAGCATTATGGGCACGTTCACTTCTCAGTTATTTCATTCCAAAGCAAAATCTAGAAAATGTGAAAAAATGGCAATGTCCCACAAGCATCACAGCTGTAGTTTGCATGAATTGAAGCAACTACAATTATAGAAGTTTTCTAAATGTGCAAATTAGCTTATTCCCTCAATCTTAGCATTATGGGCACGTTCACTTTTCAGTTATTTCCTTCCAAGTAATAATCTAGAAAATGTGAAAAAAATGGCAATGTCCCATAAGCATCACAGCTGTAGTTTGCATGAATTGAAGCAACTACAAGTATTGAAGTTTTCTAAATGTGCTAATTAGCTTATTCCCCCAATTTTAGCATTATGGGCACGTTCACTTCTCAGTTATTTCATTCCAAGTAATAATCTAGAAAATGTGAAAAAATGGCAATGTCCCATAAGCATCACAGCTGTAGTTTGCATGAATTGACGCAACTACAATTATAGAAGTTTTCTAAATGTGCTAATTAGCTTATTCCCTCAATCTTAGCATTATGGGCACGTTCACTTCTCAGTTATTTCCTTCCAAAGCAAAATCTAGAAAATGTGAAAAAATGGCAATGTCCCATAAGCATCACAGCTGTAGTTTGCATGAATTGAAGCAACTACAAGTATAGAAGTTTTCTAAATGTGCTAATTAGCTTATTCCCCCAATTTTAGCATTATGGGCACGATCACTTTTCAGTTATTTCCTTCCAAGTAATAATCTAGAAAATGTGAAAAAATGGCAATGTCCCATAAGCATCACAGCTGTAGTTTGCATGAATTGAAGCAACTACAAGTATAGAAGTTTTCTAAATGTGCTAATTAGCTTATTCCCCCAATTTTAGCATTATGGGCACGATCACTTCTCAATTATTTCATTCCAAAGCAAAATCTAGAAAATGTGAAAAAAATGGCAATGTCCCATAAGCATCACAGCTGTAGTTTGCATGAATTGAAGCAACTACAAGTATAGAACTTTTCTAAATGTGCTAATTAGCTTATTCCCCCAATTTTAGCATTATGGGCACGATCACTTTTCAGTTATTTCCTTCCAAGTAATAATCTAGAAAATGTGAAAAAATGGCAATGTCCCATAAGCATCACAGCTGTAGTTTGCATGAATTGACGCAACTACAATTATAGAAGTTTTCTAAATGTGCTAATTAGCTTATTCCCTCAATCTTAGCATTATGGGCACGATCACTTTTCAGTTATTTCATTCCAAAGCAAAATCTAGAAAATGTGAAAAAATGGCAATGTCCCATAAGCATCACAGCTGTAGTTTGCATGAATTGACGCAACTACAATTATAGAAGTTTTCTAAATGTGCTAATTAGCTTATTCCCCCAATTTTAGCATTATGGGCACGATCACTTTTCAGATATTTCCTTCCAAGTAATAATCTAGAAAATGTGAAAAAAATGGCAATGTCCCATAAGCATCACAGCTGTAGTTTGCATGAATTGACGCAACTACAATTATAGAAGTTTTCTAAATGTGCTAATTAGCTTATTCCTCCAATTTTAGCATTATGGGCACGATCACTTTTCAGTTATTTCATTCCAAAGCAAAATCTAGAAAATGTGAAAAAATGGCAATGTCCCATAAGCATCACAGCTGTAGTTTGCATGAATTGACGCAACTACAATTATAGAAGTTTTCTAAATGTGCTAATTAGCTTATTCCCCCAATTTTAGCATTATGGGCACGATCACTTTTCAGTTATTTCCTTCCAAGTAATAATCTAGAAAATGTGAAAAAATGGCAATGTCCCATAAGCATCACAGCTGTAGTTTGCATGAATTGACGCAACTACAATTATAGAAGTTTTCTAAATGTGCTAATTAGCTTATTCCCTCAATCTTAGCATTATGGGCACGTTCACTTCTCAGTTAGTTCCTTCCAAGTGAAAATCTAGAAAATGTGAAAAAATGGAAATGTCCCATAAGCATCACAGCTGTAGTTTGCATGAATTGACGCAACTACAATTATAGAAGTTTTCTAAATGTGCTAATTAGCTTATTCCTCCAATTTTAGCATTATGGGCACGATCACTTTTCAGTTATTTCCTTCCAAGTAATAATCTAGAAAATGTGAAAAAATGGCAATGTCCCATAAGCATCACAGCTGTAGTTTGCATGAATTGACGCAACTACAATTATAGAAGTTTTCTAAATGTGCTAATTAGCTTATTCCCTCAATCTTAGCATTATGGGCACGTTCACTTCTCAATTATTTCATTCCAAAGCAAAATCTAGAAAATGTGAAAAAAATGGCAATGTCCCATAAGCATCACAGCTGTAGTTTGCATGAATTGAAGCAACTACAAGTATAGAAGTTTTCTAAATGTGCTAATTAGCTTATTCCCCCAATTTTAGCATTATGGGCACGATCACTTCTCAATTATTTCATTCCAAAGCAAAATCTAGAAAATGTGAAAAAAATGGCAATGTCCCATAAGCATCACAGCTGTAGTTTGCATGAATTGAAGCAACTACAAGTATAGAAGTTTTCTAAATGTGCTAATTAGCTTATTCCCCCAATTTTAGCATTATGGGCACGTTCACTTCTCAGTTATTTCATTCCAAGTAATAATCTAGAAAATGTGAAAAAATGGCAATGTCCCATAAGCATCACAGCTGTAGTTTGCATGAATTGACGCAACTACAATTATAGAAGTTTTCTAAATGTGCTAATTAGCTTATTCCCTCAACCTTAGCATTATGGGCACGATCACTTTTCAGTTATTTCATTCCAAAGCAAAATCTAGAAAATGTGAAAAAATGGCAATGTCCCATAAGCATCACAGCTGTAGTTTGCATGAATTGACGCAACTACAATTATAGAAGTTTTCTAAATGTGCTAATTAGCTTATTCCCCCAATTTTAGCATTATGGGCACGATCACTTTTCAGTTATTTCCTTCCAAGTAATAATCTAGAAAATGTGAAAAAAATGGCAATGTCCCATAAGCATCACAGCTGTAGTTTGCATGAATTGACGCAACTACAATTATAGAAGTTTTCTAAATGTGCTAATTAGCTTATTCCTCCAATTTTAGCATTATGGGCACGATCACTTCTCAATTATTTCATTCCAAAGCAAAATCTAGAAAATGTGAAAAAAATGGCAATGTCCCATAAGCATCACAGCTGTAGTTTGCATGAATTGAAGCAACTACAAGTATAGAAGTTTTCTAAATGTGCTAATTAGCTTATTCCCCCAATTTTAGCATTATGGGCACGATCACTTCTCAATTATTTCATTCAAAAGCAAAATCTAGAAAATGTGAAAAAAATGGCAATGTCCCATAAGCATCACAGCTGTAGTTTGCATGAATTGAAGCAACTACAAGTATAGAAGTTTTCTAAATGTGCTAATTAGCTTATTCCCCCAATTTTAGCATTATGGGCACGATCACTTTTCAGTTATTTCCTTCCAAGTAATAATCTAGAAAATGTGAAAAAATGGCAATGTCCCATAAGCATCACAGCTGTAGTTTGCATGAATTGACGCAACTACAATTATAGAAGTTTTCTAAATGTGCTAATTAGCTTATTCCCTCAATCTTAGCATTATGGGCACGATCACTTTTCAGTTATTTCATTCCAAAGCAAAATCTAGAAAATGTGAAAAAATGGCAATGTCCCATAAGCATCACAGCTGTAGTTTGCATGAATTGACGCAACTACAATTATAGAAGTTTTCTAAATGTGCTAATTAGCTTATTCCCCCAATTTTAGCATTATGGGCACGATCACTTTTCAGTTATTTCCTTCCAAGTAATAATCTAGAAAATGTGAAAAAAATGGCAATGTCCCATAAGCATCACAGCTGTAGTTTGCATGAATTGACGCAACTACAATTATAGAAGTTTTCTAAATGTGCTAATTAGCTTATTCCTCCAATTTTAGCATTATGGGCACGATCACTTTTCAGTTATTTCCTTCCAAGTAATAATCTAGAAAATGTGAAAAAAATGGCAATGTCCCATAAGCATCACAGCTGTAGTTTGCATGAATTGACGCAACTACAATTATAGAAGTTTTCTAAATGTGCTAATTAGCTTATTCCCTCAATCTTAGCATTATGGGCACGTTCACTTCTCAGTTATTTCCTTCCAAAGCAAAATCTAGAAAATGTGAAAAAAATGGCAATGTCCCATAAGCATCACAGCTGTAGTTTGCATGAATTGAAGCAACTACAAGTATAGAAGTTTTCTAAATGTGCTAATTAGCTTATTCCCCCAATTTTAGCATTATGGGCACGTTCACTTCTCAGTTATTTCATTCCAAGTAATAATCTAGAAAATGTGAAAAAATGGCAATGTCCCATAAGCATCACAGCTGTAGTTTGCATGAATTGAAGCAACTACAAGTATAGAAGTTTTCTAAATGTGCTAATTAGCTTATTCCCCCAATTTTAGCATTATGGGCACGATCACTTTTCAGTTATTTCCTTCCAAGTAATAATCTAGAAAATGTGAAAAAAAATGGCAATGTCCCATAAGCATCACAGCTGTAGTTTGCATGAATTGACGCAACTACAATTATAGAAGTTTTCTAAATGTGCTAATTGGCTTATTCCCCCAATTTTAGCATTATGGGCACGATCACTTTTCAGTTATTTCCTTCCAAGTAATAATCTAGAAAATGTGAAAAAAATGGCAATGTCCCATAAGCATCACAGCTGTAGTTTGCATGAATTGACGCAACTACAATTATAGAAGTTTTCTAAATGTGCTAATTAGCTTATTCCCTCAATCTTAGCATTATGGGCACGTTCACTTCTCAGTTATTTCCTTCCAAAGCAAAATCTAGAAAATGTGAAAAAAATGGCAATGTCCCATAAGCATCACAGCTGTAGTTTGCATGAATTGAAGCAACTACAAGTATAGAAGTTTTCTAAATGTGCTAATTAGCTTATTCCCCCAATTTTAGCATTATGGGCACGTTCACTTCTCAGTTATTTCATTCCAAGTAATAATCTAGAAAATGTGAAAAAATGGCAATGTCCCATAAGCATCACAGCTGTAGTTTGCATGAATTGAAGCAACTACAAGTATAGAAGTTTTCTAAATGTGCTAATTAGCTTATTCCCCCAATTTTAGCATTATGGGCACGATCACTTTTCAGTTATTTCCTTCCAAGTAATAATCTAGAAAATGTGAAAAAAATGGCAATGTCCCATAAGCATCACAGCTGTAGTTTGCATGAATTGACGCAACTACAATTATAGAAGTTTTCTAAATGTGCTAATTAGCTTATTCCCCCAATTTTAGCATTATGGGCACGATCACTTTTCAGTTATTTCCTTCCAAGTAATAATCTAGAAAATGTGAAAAAAATGGCAATGTCCCATAAGCATCACAGCTGTAGTTTGCATGAATTGACGCAACTACAATTATAGAAGTTTTCTAAATGTGCTAATTAGCTTATTCCCTCAATCTTAGCATTATGGGCACGTTCACTTCTCAGTTATTTCCTTCCAAAGCAAAATCTAGAAAATGTGAAAAAAATGGTAATGTCCCATAAGCATCACAGCTGTAGTTTGCATGAATTGAAGCAACTACAAGTATAGAAGTTTTCTAAATGTGCTAATTAGCTTATTCCCCCAATTTTAGCATTATGGGCACGTTCACTTCTCAGTTATTTCATTCCAAGTAATAATCTAGAAAATGTGAAAAAATGGCAATGTCCCATAAGCATCACAGCTGTAGTTTGCATGAATTGAAGCAACTACAAGTATAGAAGTTTTCTAAATGTGCTAATTAGCTTATTCCCCCAATTTTAGCATTATGGGCACGATCACTTTTCAGTTATTTCCTTCCAAGTAATAATCTAGAAAATGTGAAAAAATGGCAATGTCCCATAAGCATCACAGCTGTAGTTTGCATGAATTGAAGCAACTACAAGTATAGAAGTTTTCTAAATGTGCTAATTAGCTTATTCCCCCAATTTTAGCATTATGGGCACGATCACTTCTCAATTATTTCATTCCAAAGCAAAATCTAGAAAATGTGAAAAAAATGACAATGTCCCATAAGCATCACAGCTGTAGTTTGCATGAATTGAAGCAACTACAAGTATAGAAGTTTTCTAAATGTGCTAATTAGCTTATTCCCCCAATTTTAGCATTATGGGCACGATCACTTTTCAGTTATTTCCTTCCAAGTAATAATCTAGAAAATGTGAAAAAATGGCAATGTCCCATAAGCATCACAGCTGTAGTTTGCATGAATTGACGCAACTACAATTATAGAAGTTTTCTAAATGTGCTAATTAGCTTATTCCCTCAATCTTAGCATTATGGGCACGATCACTTTTCAGTTATTTCATTCCAAAGCAAAATCTAGAAAATGTGAAAAAATGGCAATGTCCCATAAGCATCACAGCTGTAGTTTGCATGAATTGACGCAACTACAATTATAGAAGTTTTCTAAATGTGCTAATTAGCTTATTCCCTCAATCTTAGCATTATGGGCACGTTCACTTTTCAGTTATTTCCTTCCAAGTAATAATCTAGAAAATGTGAAAAAATGGCAATGTCCCATAAGCATCACAGCTGTAGTTTGCATGAATTGACGCAACTACAATTATAGAAGTTTTCTAAATGTGCTAATTAGCTTATTCCCAGAATTTTAGCATTATGGGCACGATCACTTTTCAGTTATTTCCTTCCAAGTAATAATCTAGAAAATGTGAAAAAATGGCAATGTCCCATAAGCATCACAGCTGTAGTTTGCATGAATTGACGCAACTACAATTATAGAAGTTTTCTAAATGTGCTAATTAGCTTATTCCCTCAATCTTAGCATTATGGGCACGTTCACTTCTCAGTTATTTCCTTCCAAAGCAAAATCTAGAAAATGTGAAAAAAATGGTAATGTCCCATAAGCATCACAGCTGTAGTTTGCATGAATTGAAGCAACTACAAGTATAGAAGTTTTCTAAATGTGCTAATTAGCTTATTCCCCCAATTTTAGCATTATGGGCACGTTCACTTCTCAGTTATTTCATTCCAAGTAATAATCTAGAAAATGTGAAAAAATGGCAATGTCCCATAAGCATCACAGCTGTAGTTTGCATGAATTGAAGCAACTACAAGTATAGAAGTTTTCTAAATGTGCTAATTAGCTTATTCCCCCAATTTTAGCATTATGGGCACGATCACTTTTCAGTTATTTCCTTCCAAGTAATAATCTAGAAAATGTGAAAAAATGGCAATGTCCCATAAGCATCACAGCTGTAGTTTGCATGAATTGAAGCAACTACAAGTATAGAAGTTTTCTAAATGTGCTAATTAGCTTATTCCCCCAATTTTAGCATTATGGGCACGATCACTTCTCAATTATTTCATTCCAAAGCAAAATCTAGAAAATGTGAAAAAAATGACAATGTCCCATAAGCATCACAGCTGTAGTTTGCATGAATTGAAGCAACTACAAGTATAGAAGTTTTCTAAATGTGCTAATTAGCTTATTCCCCCAATTTTAGCATTATGGGCACGATCACTTTTCAGTTATTTCCTTCCAAGTAATAATCTAGAAAATGTGAAAAAATGGCAATGTCCCATAAGCATCACAGCTGTAGTTTGCATGAATTGACGCAACTACAATTATAGAAGTTTTCTAAATGTGCTAATTAGCTTATTCCCTCAATCTTAGCATTATGGGCACGATCACTTTTC
Source organism: Pristionchus mayeri (assembly GCA_036245805.1). Classification (NCBI taxonomy): domain Eukaryota; kingdom Metazoa; phylum Nematoda; class Chromadorea; order Rhabditida; family Neodiplogasteridae; genus Pristionchus; species Pristionchus mayeri. The sequence continues at coordinate 3,083,071 of BTRK01000002.1, read as the reverse complement.
AGTTATTTCATTCCAAAGCAAAATCTAGAAAATGTGAAAAAATGGCAATGTCCCATAAGCATCACAGCTGTAGTTTGCATGAATTGACGCAACTACAATTATAGAAGTTTTCTAAATGTGCTAATTAGCTTATTCCCTCAATCTTAGCATTATGGGCACGTTCACTTTTCAGTTATTTCCTTCCAAGTAATAATCTAGAAAATGTGAAAAAATGGCAATGTCCCATAAGCATCACAGCTGTAGTTTGCATGAATTGACGCAACTACAATTATAGAAGTTTTCTAAATGTGCTAATTAGCTTATTCCCAGAATTTTAGCATTATGGGCACGATCACTTTTCAGTTATTTCCTTCCAAGTAATAATCTAGAAAATGTGAAAAAATGGCAATGTCCCATAAGCATCACAGCTGTAGTTTGCATGAATTGACGCAACTACAATTATAGAAGTTTTCTAAATGTGCTAATTAGCTTATTCCCTCAATCTTAGCATTATGGGCACGTTCACTTCTCAGTTATTTCATTCCAAAGCAAAATCTAGAAAATGTGAAAAAATGGCAATGTCCCATAAGCATCACAGCTGTAGTTTGCATGAATTGGCGCAACTACAATTATAGAAGTTTTCTAAATGTGCTAATTAGCTTATTCCCTCAATTTTAGCATTATGGGCACGTTCACTTTTTAGTTATTTCCTTCCAAGCAAAATCTAGAAAATGTGAAAAAATGGCAATGTCCCATAAGCATCACAGCTGTAGTTTGCATGAATTGACGCAACTACAATTATAGAAGTTTTCTAAATGTGCTAATTAGCTTATTCCCCCAATTTTAGCATTATGGGCACGTTCACTTCTCAGTTATTTCATTCCAAGTAATAATCTAGAAAATGTGAAAAAAATGGCAATGTCCCATAAGCATCACAGCTGTAGTTTGCATGAATTGAAGCAACTACAAGTATAGAAGTTTTCTAAATGTGCTAATTAGCTTATTCCCCCAATTTTAGCATTATGGGCACGATCACTTTTCAGTTATTTCCTTCCAAGTAATAATCTAGAAAATGTGAAAAAAATGGCAATGTCCCATAAGCATCACAGCTGTAGTTTGCATGAATTGACGCAACTACAATTATAGAAGTTTTCTAAATGTGCTAATTAGCTTATTCCCTCAATCTTAGCATTATGGGCACGTTCACTTTTCAGTTATTTCCTTCCAAGTAATAATCTAGAAAATGTGAAAAAATGGCAATGTCCCATAAGCATCACAGCTGTAGTTTGCATGAATTGACGCAACTACAATTATAGAAGTTTTCTAAATGTGCTAATTAGCTTATTCCCAGAATTTTAGCATTATGGGCACGATCACTTTTCAGTTATTTCCTTCCAAGTAATAATCTAGAAAATGTGAAAAAATGGCAATGTCCCATAAGCATCACAGCTGTAGTTTGCATGAATTGACGCAACTACAATTATAGAAGTTTTCTAAATGTGCTAATTAGCTTATTCCCTCAATCTTAGCATTATGGGCACGATCACTTTTCAGTTATTTCATTCCAAAGCAAAATCTAGAAAATGTGAAAAAATGGCAATGTCCCATAAGCATCACAGCTGTAGTTTGCATGAATTGACGCAACTACAATTATAGAAGTTTTCTAAATGTGCTAATTAGCTTATTCCCTCAATCTTAGCATTATGGGCACGTTCACTTTTCAGTTATTTCCTTCCAAGTAATAATCTAGAAAATGTGAAAAAATGGCAATGTCCCATAAGCATCACAGCTGTAGTTTGCATGAATTGACGCAACTACAATTATAGAAGTTTTCTAAATGTGCTAATTAGCTTATTCCCTCAATCTTAGCATTATGGGCACGTTCACTTCTCAGTTATTTCATTCCAAAGCAAAATCTAGAAAATGTGAAAAAATGGCATTGTCCCATAAGCATCACAGCTGTAGTTTGCATGAATTGACGCAACTACAATTATAGAAGTTTTCTAAATGTGCTAATTAGCTTATTCCCCCAATTTTAGCATTATGGGCACGATCACTTTTCAGTTATTTCCTTCCAAGTAATAATCTAGAAAATGTGAAAAAAATGGCAATGTCCCATAAGCATCACAGCTGTAGTTTGCATGAATTGACGCAACTACAATTATAGAAGTTTTCTAAATGTGCTAATTAGCTTATTCCCCCAATTTTAGCATTATGGGCACGATCACTTTTCAGTTATTTCCTTCCAAGTAATAATCTAGAAAATGTGAAAAAAATGGCAATGTCCCATAAGCATCACAGCTGTAGTTTGCATGAATTGACGCAACTACAATTATAGAAGTTTTCTAAATGTGCTAATTAGCTTATTCCCTCAATCTTAGCATTATGGGCACGTTCACTTCTCAGTTATTTCCTTCCAAAGCAAAATCTAGAAAATGTGAAAAAAATGGTAATGTCCCATAAGCATCACAGCTGTAGTTTGCATGAATTGAAGCAACTACAAGTATAGAAGTTTTCTAAATGTGCTAATTAGCTTATTCCCCCAATTTTAGCATTATGGGCACGTTCACTTCTCAGTTATTTCATTCCAAGTAATAATCTAGAAAATGTGAAAAAATGGCAATGTCCCATAAGCATCACAGCTGTAGTTTGCATGAATTGAAGCAACTACAAGTATAGAAGTTTTCTAAATGTGCTAATTAGCTTATTCCCCCAATTTTAGCATTATGGGCACGATCACTTTTCAGTTATTTCCTTCCAAGTAATAATCTAGAAAATGTGAAAAAATGGCAATGTCCCATAAGCATCACAGCTGTAGTTTGCATGAATTGACGCAACTACAATTATAGAAGTTTTCTAAATGTGCTAATTAGATTATTCCCTCAAACTTAGCATTATGGGCACGATCACTTTTCAGTTATTTCATTCCAAAGCAAAATCTAGAAAATGTGAAAAAATGGCAATGTCCCATAAGCATCACAGCTGTAGTTTGCATGAATTGACGCAACTACAATTATAGAAGTTTTCTAAATGTGCTAATTAGCTTATTCCCTCAATCTTAGCATTATGGGCACGTTCACTTTTCAGTTATTTCCTTCCAAGTAATAATCTAGAAAATGTGAAAAAATGGCAATGTCCCATAAGCATCACAGCTGTAGTTTGCATGAATTGACGCAACTACAATTATAGAAGTTTTCTAAATGTGCTAATTAGCTTATTCCCAGAATTTTAGCATTATGGGCACGATCACTTTTCAGTTATTTCCTTCCAAGTAATAATCTAGAAAATGTGAAAAAATGGCAATGTCCCATAAGCATCACAGCTGTAGTTTGCATGAATTGACGCAACTACAATTATAGAAGTTTTCTAAATGTGCTAATTAGCTTATTCCCTCAATCTTAGCATTATGGGCACGATCACTTTTCAGTTATTTCATTCCAAAGCAAAATCTAGAAAATGTGAAAAAATGGCAATGTCCCATAAGCATCACAGCTGTAGTTTGCATGAATTGACGCAACTACAATTATAGAAGTTTTCTAAATGTGCTAATTAGCTTATTCCCTCAATCTTAGCATTATGGGCACGTTCACTTTTCAGTTATTTCCTTCCAAGTAATAATCTAGAAAATGTGAAAAAATGGCAATGTCCCATAAGCATCACAGCTGTAGTTTGCATGAATTGACGCAACTACAATTATAGAAGTTTTCTAAATGTGCTAATTAGCTTATTCCCCCAATTTTAGCATTATGGGCACGATCACTTTTCAGTTATTTCCTTCCAAGTAATAATCTAGAAAATGTGAAAAAATGGCAATGTCCCATAAGCATCACAGCTGTAGTTTGCATGAATTGACGCAACTACAATTATAGAAGTTTTCTAAATGTGCTAATTAGCTTATTCCCTCAATCTTAGCATTATGGGCACGATCACTTTTCAGTTATTTCATTCCAAAGCAAAATCTAGAAAATGTGAAAAAATGGCAATGTCCCATAAGCATCACAGCTGTAGTTTGCATGAATTGACGCAACTACAATTATAGAAGTTTTCTAAATGTGCTAATTAGCTTATTCCCTCAATCTTAGCATTATGGGCACGTTCACTTTTCAGTTATTTCCTTCCAAGTAATAATCTAGAAAATGTGAAAAAATGGCAATGTCCCATAAGCATCACAGCTGTAGTTTGCATGAATTGACGCAACTACAATTATAGAAGTTTTCTAAATGTGCTAATTAGCTTATTCCCAGAATTTTAGCATTATGGGCACGATCACTTTTCAGTTATTTCCTTCCAAGTAATAATCTAGAAAATGTGAAAAAATGGCAATGTCCCATAAGCATCACAGCTGTAGTTTGCATGAATTGACGCAACTACAATTATAGAAGTTTTCTAAATGTGCTAATTAGCTTATTCCCTCAATCTTAGCATTATGGGCACGATCACTTTTCAGTTATTTCACTCCAAAGCAAAATCTAGAAAATGTGAAAAAATGGCAATGTCCCATAAGCATCACAGCTGTAGTTTGCATGAATTGACGCAACTACAATTATAGAAGTTTTCTAAATGTGCTAATTAGCTTATTCCCTCAATCTTAGCATTATGGGCACGATCACTTTTCAGTTATTTCCTTCCAAGTAATAATCTAGAAAATGTGAAAAAATGGCAATGTCCCATAAGCATCACAGCTGTAGTTTGCATGAATTGACGCAACTACAATTATAGAAGTTTTCTAAATGTGCTAATTAGCTTATTCCCTCAATCTTAGCATTATGGGCACGTTCACTTCTCAGTTATTTCATTCCAAAGCAAAATCTAGAAAATGTGAAAAAATGGCAATGTCCCATAAGCATCACAGCTGTAGTTTGCATGAATTGACGCAACTACAATTATAGAAGTTTTCTAAATGTGCTAATTAGCTTATTCCCAGAATTTTAGCATTATGGGCACGATCACTTTTCAGTTATTTCCTTCCAAGTAATAATCTAGAAAATGTGAAAAAATGGCAATGTCCCATAAGCATCACAGCTGTAGTTTGCATGAATTGACGCAACTACAATTATAGAAGTTTTCTAAATGTGCTAATTAGCTTATTCCCTCAATCTTAGCATTATGGGCACGTTCACTTCTCAGTTATTTCATTCCAAAGCAAAATCTAGAAAATGTGAAAAAATGGCAATGTCCCATAAGCATCACAGCTGTAGTTTGCATGAATTGACGCAACTACAATTATAGAAGTTTTCTAAATGTGCTAATTAGCTTATTCCCCCAATTTTAGCATTATGGGCACGATCACTTTTCAGTTATTTCCTTCCAAGTAATAATCTAGAAAATGTGAAAAAATGGCAATGTCCCATAAGCATCACAGCTGTAGTTTGCATGAATTGACGCAACTACAATTATAGAAGTTTTCTAAATGTGCTAATTAGCTTATTCCCTCAATCTTAGCATTATGGGCACGTTCACTTCTCAGTTATTTCATTCCAAACCAAAATCTAGAAAATGTGAAAAAATGGCAATGTCCCATAAGCATCACAGCTGTAGTTTGCATGAATTGACGCAACTACAATTATAGAAGTTTTCTAAATGTGCTAATTAGCTTATTCCCTCAATCTTAGCATTATGGGCACGTTAACTTCTCAGTTATTTCATTCCAAAGCAAAATCTAGAAAATGTGAAAAAAATGGCAATGTCCCATAAGCATCACAGCTGTAGTTTGCATGAATTGAAGCAACTATAAGTATAGAAGTTTTCTAAATGTGCTAATTAGCTTATTCCCCCAATTTTAGCATTATGGGCGCGATCACTTTTCAGTTATTTCCTTCCAAGTAATAATCTAGAAAATGTGAAAAAATGGCAATGTCCCATAAGCATCACAGCTGTAGTTTGCATGAATTGACGCAACTACAATTATAGAAGTTTTCTAAATGTGCTAATTAGCTTATTCCCTCAATCTTAGCATTATGGGCACGTTCACTTCTCAGTTATTTCATTCCAAAGCAAAATCTAGAAAATGTGAAAAAATGGCAATGTCCCATAAGCATCACAGCTGTAGTTTGCATGAATTGACGCAACTACAATTATAGAAGTTTTCTAAATGTGCTAATTAGCTTATTCCCTCAATCTTAGCATTATGGGCACGTTAACTTCTCAGTTATTTCATTCCAAAGCAAAATCTAGAAAATGTGAAAAAAATGGCAATGTCCCATAAGCATCACAGCTGTAGTTTGCATGAATTGAAGCAACTATAAGTATAGAAGTTTTCTAAATGTGCTAATTAGCTTATTCCCCCAATTTTAGCATTATGGGCGCGATCACTTTTCAGTTATTTCCTTCCAAGTAATAATCTAGAAAATGTGAAAAAATGGCAATGTCCCATAAGCATCACAGCTGTAGTTTGCATGAATTGACGCAACTACAATTATAGAAGTTTTCTAAATGTGCTAATTAGCTTATTCCCTCAATCTTAGCATTATGGGCACGTTCACTTCTCAGTTATTTCATTCCAAAGCAAAATCTAGAAAATGTGAAAAAAATGGCAATGTCCCATAAGCATCACAGCTGTAGTTTGCATGAATTGAAGCAACTATAAGTATAGAAGTTTTCTAAATGTGCTAATTAGCTTATTCCCCCAATTTTAGCATTATGGGCGCGATCACTTTTCAGTTATTTCCTTCCAAGTAATAATCTAGAAAATGTGAAAAAATGGCAATGTCCCATAAGCATCACAGCTGTAGTTTGCATGAATTGAAGCAACTATAAGTATAGAAGTTTTCTAAATGTGCTAATTAGCTTATTCCCCCAATTTTAGCATTATGGGCGCGATCACTTTTCAGTTATTTCCTTCCAAGTAATAATCTAGAAAATGTGAAAAAATGGCAATGTCCCATAAGCATCACAGCTGTAGTTTGCATGAATTGACGCAACTACAATTATAGAAGTTTTCTAAATGTGCTAATTAGCTTATTCCCTCAATCTTAGCATTATGGGCACGTTCACTTCTCAGTTATTTCATTCCAAAGCAAAATCTAGAAAATGTGAAAAAAATGGCAATGTCCCATAAGCATCACAGCTGTAGTTTGCATGAATTGAAGCAACTACAATTATAGAAGTTTTCTAAATGTGCTAATTAGCTTATTCCCTCAATCTTAGCATTATGGGCACGTTCACTTTTCAGTTATTTCCTTCCAAGTAAAAATCTAGAAAACGTGAAAAAATGGCAATGTCCCATAAGCATCACAGCTGTAGTTTGCATGAATTGAAGCAACTATAAGTATAGAAGTTTTCTAAATGTGCTAATTAGCTTATTCCCCCAATTTTAGCATTATGGGCGCGATCACTTTTCAGTTATTTCCTTCCAAGTAATAATCTAGAAAATGTGAAAAAATGGCAATGTCCCATAAGCATCACAGCTGTAGTTTGCATAAATTGACGCAACTACAATTATAGAAGTTTTCTAAATGTGCTAATTAGCTTATTCCCTCAATCTTAGCATTATGGGCACGTTCACTTCTCAGTTATTTCATTCCAAAGCAAAATCTAGAAAATGTGAAAAAAATGGCAATGTCCCATAAGCATCACAGCTGTAGTTTGCATGAATTGAAGCAACTACAATTATAGAAGTTTTCTAAATGTGCTAATTAGCTTATTCCCTCAATCTTAGCATTATGGGCACGTTCACTTTTCAGTTATTTCCTTCCAAGTAAAAATCTAGAAAACGTGAAAAAATGGCAATGTCCCATAAGCATCACAGCTGTAGTTTGCATGAATTGAAGCAACTACAATTATAGAAGTTTTCTAAATGTGCTAATTAGCTTATTCCCTCAATCTTAGCATTATGGGCACGTTCACTTTTCAGTTATTTCCTTCCAAGTAAAAATCTAGAAAATGTGAAAAAATGGCAATGTCCCATAAGCATCACAGCTGTAGTTTGCATGAATTGAAGCAACTACAATTATAGAAGTTTTCTAAATGTCCTAATTAGCTTATTCCCTCAATCTTAGCATTATGGGCACGTTCACTTCTCAGTTATTTCATTCCAAAGCAAAATCTAGAAAATGTGAAAAAATGGCAATGTCCCATAAGCATCACAGCTGTAGTTTGCATGAATTGACGCAACTACAATTATAGAAGTTTTCTAAATGTGCTAATTAGCTTATTCCCTCAATCTTAGCATTATGGGCACGTTAACTTCTCAGTTATTTCATTCCAAAGCAAAATCTAGAAAATGTGAAAAAAATGGCAATGTCCCATAAGCATCACAGCTGTAGTTTGCATGAATTGACGCAACTACAATTATAGAAGTTTTCTAAATGTGCTAATTAGCTTATTCGCTCAATCTTAGCATTATGGGCACGTTCACTTCTCAGTTATTTCATTCCAAAGCAAAATCTAGAAAATGTGAAAAAAATGGCAATGTCCCATAAGCATCACAGCTGTAGTTTGCATGAATTGAAGCAACTACAATTATAGAAGTTTTCTAAATGTGCTAATTAGCTTATTCCCTCAATCTTAGCATTATGGGCACGTTCACTTTTCAGTTATTTCCTTCCAAGTAAAAATCTAGAAAACGTGAAAAAATGGCAATGTCCCATAAGCATCACAGCTGTAGTTTGCATGAATTGACGCAACTACAATTATAGAAGTTTTCTAAATGTGCTAATTAGCTTATTCCCTCAATCTTAGCATTATGGGCACGTTCACTTTTCAGTTATTTCATTCCAAAGCAAAATCTAGAAAATGTGAAAAAAATGGCAATGTCCCATAAGCATCACAGTTGTAGTTTGCATGAATTGAAGCAACTACAAGTATAGAATTTTTCTAAATATGCTAATTAGCTTATTCCCCCAATTTTAGCATTATGGGCACGATCACTTTTCAGTTATTTCCTTCCAAGTAATAATCTAGAAAATGTGAAAAAATGGCAATGTCCCATAAGCATCACAGCTGTAGTTTGCATGAATTGACGCAACTACAATTATAGAAGTTTTCTAAATGTGCTAATTAGCTTATTCCCTCAATTTTAGCATTATGGGCACGTTCACTTTTTAGTTATTTCCTTCCAAGTAAAAATCTTGAAAATGTGAAAAAATGGCAATGTCCCATAAGCATCACAGCTGTAGTTTGCATGAATTGAAGCAACTACAATTATAGAAGTTTTCTAAATGTGCTAATTAGCTTATTCCCTCAATCTTAGCATTATGGGCACGTTCACTTCTCAGTTATTTCATTCCAAAGCAAAATCTAGAAAATGTGAAAAAAATGGCAATGTCCCATAAGCATCACAGCTGTAGTTTGCATGAATTGAAGCAACTACAAGTATAGAAGTTTTCTAAATATGCTAATTAGCTTATTCCTCCAATTTTAGCATTATGGGCACGATCACTTTTCAGTTATTTCCTTCCAAGTAAAAATCTAGAAAATGTGAAAAAATGGCAATGTCCCATAAGCATCACAGCTGTAGTTTGCACGAATTGACGCAACTACAATTATAGAAGTTTTCTAAATGTGCTAATTAGCTTATTCCCTCAATTTTAACATTATGGGCACGTTCACTTTTCAGATATTTCCTTCCAAGTAAAAATCTAGAAAATGTGAAAAAATGGCAATGTCCCATAAGCATCACAGCTGTAGTTTGCATGAATTGACGCAACTACAATTATAGAAGTTTTCTAAATGTGCTAATTAGCTTATTCCCTCAATGTTAGCATTATGGGCACGTTCACTTCTCAGTTATTTCATTCCAAAGCAAAATCTAGAAAATGTGAAAAAAATGGCAATGTCCCATAAGCATCACAGCTGTAGTTTGCATGAATTGAAGCAACTACAAGTATAGAAGATTTCTAAATGTGCTAATTAGCTTATTCCCCCAATTTTAGCATTATGGGCACGATCACTTTTCAGTTATTTCCTTCCAAGTAATAATCTAGAAAATGTGAAAAAATGGCAATGTCCCATAAGCATCACAGCTGTAGTTTGCATGAATTGACGCAACTACAATTATAGAAGTTTTCTAAATGTGCTAATTAGCTTATTCCCTCAATCTTAGCATTATGGGCACGTTCACTTCTCAGTTATTTCATTCCAAAGCAAAATCTAGAAAATGTGAAAAAAATGGCAATGTCCCATAAGCATCACAGCTGTAGTTTGCATGAATTGAAGCAACTACAAGTATAGAAGTTTTCTAAATGTGCTAATTAGCTTATTCCCCAAATTTTAGCATTATGGGCACGATCACTTCTCAGTTATTTCATTCCAAAGCAAAATCTAGAAAATGTGAAAAAAATGGCAATGTCCCATAAGCATCACAGCTGTAGTTTGCATGAATTGAAGCAACTACAAGTATAGAAGTTTTCTAAATGTGCTAATTAGCTTATTCCCCCAATTTTAGCATTATGGGCACGATCACTTTTCAGTTATTTCCTTCCAAGTAATAATCTAGAAAATGTGAAAAAATGGCAATGTCCCATAAGCATCACAGCTGTAGTTTGCATGAATTGACGCAACTACAATTATAGAAGTTTTCTAAATGTGCTAATTAGCTTATTCCCTCAATCTTAGCATTATGGGCACGTTCACTTCTCAGTTATTTCATTCCAAAGCAAAATCTAGAAAATGTGAAAAAAAATGGCAATGTCCCATAAGCATCACAGCTGTAGTTTGCATGAATTGAAGCAACTACAAGTATAGAAGTTTTCTAAATGTGCTAATTAGCTTATTCCCCAAATTTTAGCATTATGGGCACGATCACTTCTCAGTTATTTCATTCCAAAGCAAAATCTAGAAAATGTGAAAAAAATGGCAATGTCCCATAAGCATCACAGCTGTAGTTTGCATGAATTGAAGCAACTACAAGTATAGAAGTTTTCTAAATGTGCTAATTAGCTTATTCCCCCAATTTTAGCATTATGGGCACGATCACTTTTCAGTTATTTCCTTCCAAGTAATAATCTAGAAAATGTGAAAAAATGGCAATGTCCCATAAGCATCACAGCTGTAGTTTGCACGAATTGACGCAACTACAATTATAGAAGTTTTCTAAATGTGCTAATTAGCTTATTCCCTCAATTTTAACATTATGGGCACGTTCACTTTTCAGATATTTCCTTCCAAGTAAAAATCTAGAAAATGTGAAAAAATGGCAATGTCCCATAAGCATCACAGCTGTAGTTTGCATGAATTGACGCAACTACAATTATAGAAGTTTTCTAAATGTGCTAATTAGCTTATTCCCTCAATGTTAGCATTATGGGCACGTTCACTTCTCAGTTATTTCATTCCAAAGCAAAATCTAGAAAATGTGAAAAAAATGGCAATGTCCCATAAGCATCACAGCTGTAGTTTGCATGAATTGAAGCAACTACAAGTATAGAAGTTTTCTAAATATGCTAATTAGCTTATTCCTCCAATTTTAGCATTATGGGCACGATCACTTTTCAGTTATTTCCTTCCAAGTAAAAATCTAGAAAATGTGAAAAAATGGCAATGTCCCATAAGCATCACAGCTGTAGTTTGCACGAATTGACGCAACTACAATTATAGAAGTTTTCTAAATGTGCTAATTAGCTTATTCCCTCAATTTTAACATTATGGGCACGTTCACTTTTCAGATATTTCCTTCCAAGTAAAAATCTAGAAAATGTGAAAAAATGGCAATGTCCCATAAGCATCACAGCTGTAGTTTGCATGAATTGACGCAACTACAATTATAGAAGTTTTCTAAATGTGCTAATTAGCTTATTCCCCAAATTTTAGCATTATGGGCACGATCACTTCTCAGTTATTTCATTCCAAAGCAAAATCTAGAAAATGTGAAAAAAATGGCAATGTCCCATAAGCATCACAGCTGTAGTTTGCATGAATTGAAGCAACTACAAGTATAGAAGTTTTCTAAATGTGCTAATTAGCTTATTCCCCCAATTTTAGCATTATGGGCACGATCACTTTTCAGTTATTTCCTTCCAAGTAATAATCTAGAAAATGTGAAAAAATGGCAATGTCCCATAAGCATCACAGCTGTAGTTTGCACGAATTGACGCAACTACAATTATAGAAGTTTTCTAAATGTGCTAATTAGCTTATTCCCTCAATTTTAACATTATGGGCACGTTCACTTTTCAGATATTTCCTTCCAAGTAAAAATCTAGAAAATGTGAAAAAATGGCAATGTCCCATAAGCATCACAGCTGTAGTTTGCATGAATTGACGCAACTACAATTATAGAAGTTTTCTAAATGTGCTAATTAGCTTATTCCCTCAATGTTAGCATTATGGGCACGTTCACTTCTCAGTTATTTCATTCCAAAGCAAAATCTAGAAAATGTGAAAAAAATGGCAATGTCCCATAAGCATCACAGCTGTAGTTTGCATGAATTGAAGCAACTACAAGTATAGAAGTTTTCTAAATATGCTAATTAGCTTATTCCTCCAATTTTAGCATTATGGGCACGATCACTTTTCAGTTATTTCCTTCCAAGTAATAATCTAGAAAATGTGAAAAAATGGCAATGTCCCATAAGCATCACAGCTGTAGTTTGCATGAATTGACGCAACTACAATTATAGAAGTTTTCTAAATGTGCTAATTAGCTTATTCCCTCAATCTTAGCATTATGGGCACGTTCACTTCTCAGTTATTTCATTCCAAAGCAAAATCTAGAAAATGTGAAAAAAATGGCAATGTCCCATAAGCATCACAGCTGTAGTTTGCATGAATTGAAGCAACTACAAGTATAGAAGTTTTCTAAATGTGCTAATTAGCTTATTCCCCAAATTTTAGCATTATGGGCACGATCACTTCTCAGTTATTTCATTCCAAAGCAAAATCTAGAAAATGTGAAAAAAATGGCAATGTCCCATAAGCATCACAGCTGTAGTTTGCATGAATTGAAGCAACTACAAGTATAGAAGTTTTCTAAATGTGCTAATTAGCTTATTCCCCCAATTTTAGCATTATGGGCACGATCACTTTTCAGTTATTTCCTTCCAAGTAATAATCTAGAAAATGTGAAAAAATGGCAATGTCCCATAAGCATCACAGCTGTAGTTTGCATGAATTGACGCAACTACAATTATAGAAGTTTTCTAAATGTGCTAATTAGCTTATTCCCTCAATCTTAGCATTATGGGCACGTTCACTTCTCAGTTATTTCATTCCAAAGCAAAATCTAGAAAATGTGAAAAAAAATGGCAATGTCCCATAAGCATCACAGCTGTAGTTTGCATGAATTGAAGCAACTACAAGTATAGAAGTTTTCTAAATGTGCTAATTAGCTTATTCCCCAAATTTTAGCATTATGGGCACGATCACTTCTCAGTTATTTCATTCCAAAGCAAAATCTAGAAAATGTGAAAAAAATGGCAATGTCCCATAAGCATCACAGCTGTAGTTTGCATGAATTGAAGCAACTACAAGTATAGAAGTTTTCTAAATGTGCTAATTAGCTTATTCCCCCAATTTTAGCATTATGGGCACGATCACTTTTCAGTTATTTCCTTCCAAGTAATAATCTAGAAAATGTGAAAAAATGGCAATGTCCCATAAGCATCACAGCTGTAGTTTGCACGAATTGACGCAACTACAATTATAGAAGTTTTCTAAATGTGCTAATTAGCTTATTCCCTCAATTTTAACATTATGGGCACGTTCACTTTTCAGATATTTCCTTCCAAGTAAAAATCTAGAAAATGTGAAAAAATGGCAATGTCCCATAAGCATCACAGCTGTAGTTTGCATGAATTGACGCAACTACAATTATAGAAGTTTTCTAAATGTGCTAATTAGCTTATTCCCTCAATGTTAGCATTATGGGCACGTTCACTTCTCAGTTATTTCATTCCAAAGCAAAATCTAGAAAATGTGAAAAAAATGGCAATGTCCCATAAGCATCACAGCTGTAGTTTGCATGAATTGAAGCAACTACAAGTATAGAAGTTTTCTAAATATGCTAATTAGCTTATTCCTCCAATTTTAGCATTATGGGCACGATCACTTTTCAGTTATTTCCTTCCAAGTAAAAATCTAGAAAATGTGAAAAAATGGCAATGTCCCATAAGCATCACAGCTGTAGTTTGCACGAATTGACGCAACTACAATTATAGAAGTTTTCTAAATGTGCTAATTAGCTTATTCCCTCAATTTTAACATTATGGGCACGTTCACTTTTCAGATATTTCCTTCCAAGTAAAAATCTAGAAAATGTGAAAAAATGGCAATGTCCCATAAGCATCACAGCTGTAGTTTGCATGAATTGACGCAACTACAATTATAGAAGTTTTCTAAATGTGCTAATTAGCTTATTCCCCAAATTTTAGCATTATGGGCACGATCACTTCTCAGTTATTTCATTCCAAAGCAAAATCTAGAAAATGTGAAAAAAATGGCAATGTCCCATAAGCATCACAGCTGTAGTTTGCATGAATTGAAGCAACTACAAGTATAGAAGTTTTCTAAATGTGCTAATTAGCTTATTCCCCCAATTTTAGCATTATGGGCACGATCACTTTTCAGTTATTTCCTTCCAAGTAATAATCTAGAAAATGTGAAAAAATGGCAATGTCCCATAAGCATCACAGCTGTAGTTTGCACGAATTGACGCAACTACAATTATAGAAGTTTTCTAAATGTGCTAATTAGCTTATTCCCTCAATTTTAACATTATGGGCACGTTCACTTTTCAGATATTTCCTTCCAAGTAAAAATCTAGAAAATGTGAAAAAATGGCAATGTCCCATAAGCATCACAGCTGTAGTTTGCATGAATTGACGCAACTACAATTATAGAAGTTTTCTAAATGTGCTAATTAGCTTATTCCCTCAATGTTAGCATTATGGGCACGTTCACTTCTCAGTTATTTCATTCCAAAGCAAAATCTAGAAAATGTGAAAAAAATGGCAATGTCCCATAAGCATCACAGCTGTAGTTTGCATGAATTGAAGCAACTACAAGTATAGAAGTTTTCTAAATATGCTAATTAGCTTATTCCTCCAATTTTAGCATTATGGGCACGATCACTTTTCAGTTATTTCCTTCCAAGTAAAAATCTAGAAAATGTGAAAAAATGGCAATGTCCCATAAGCATCACAGCTGTAGTTTGCACGAATTGACGCAACTACAATTATAGAAGTTTTCTAAATGTGCTAATTAGCTTATTCCCTCAATTTTAACATTATGGGCACGTTCACTTTTCAGATATTTCCTTCCAAGTAAAAATCTAGAAAATGTGAAAAAATGGCAATGTCCCATAAGCATCACAGCTGTAGTTTGCATGAATTGACGCAACTACAATTATAGAAGTTTTCTAAATGTGCTAATTAGCTTATTCCCTCAATGTTAGCATTATGGGCACGTTCACTTCTCAGTTATTTCATTCCAAAGCAAAATCTAGAAAATGTGAAAAAAATGGCAATGTCCCATAAGCATCACAGCTGTAGTTTGCATGAATTGAAGCAACTACAAGTATAGAAGTTTTCTAAATATGCTAATTAGCTTATTCCTCCAATTTTAGCATTATGGGCACGATCACTTTTCAGTTATTTCCTTCCAAGTAAAAATCTAGAAAATGTGAAAAAATGGCAATGTCCCATAAGCATCACAGCTGTAGTTTGCACGAATTGACGCAACTACAATTATAGAAGTTTTCTAAATGTGCTAATTAGCTTATTCCCTCAATTTTAACATTATGGGCACGTTCACTTTTCAGATATTTCCTTCCAAGTAAAAATCTAGAAAATGTGAAAAAATGGCAATGTCCCATAAGCATCACAGCTGTAGTTTGCATGAATTGACGCAACTACAATTATAGAAGTTTTCTAAATGTGCTAATTAGCTTATTCCCTCAATGTTAGCATTATGGGCACGTTCACTTCTCAGTTATTTCATTCCAAAGCAAAATCTAGAAAATGTGAAAAAATGGCAATGTCCCATAAGCATCACAGCTGTAGTTTGCACGAATTGACGCAACTACAATTATAGAAGTTTTCTAAATGTGCTAATTAGCTTATTCCCTCAATTTTAACATTATGGGCACGTTCACTTTTCAGATATTTCCTTCCAAGTAAAAATCTAGAAAATGTGAAAAAATGGCAATGTCCCATAAGCATCACAGCTGTAGTTTGCATGAATTGACGCAACTACAATTATAGAAGTTTTCTAAATGTGCTAATTAGCTTATTCCCTCAATGTTAGCATTATGGGCACGTTCACTTCTCAGTTATTTCATTCCAAAGCAAAATCTAGAAAATGTGAAAAAAATGGCAATGTCCCATAAGCATCACAGCTGTAGTTTGCATGAATTGAAGCAACTACAAGTATAGAAGATTTCTAAATGTGCTAATTAGCTTAATCCCCCAATTTTAGCATTATGGGCACGATCACTTTTCAGTTATTTCCTTCCAAGTAAAAATCTAGAAAATGTGAAAAAATGGCAATGTCCCATAAGCATCACAGCTGTAGTTTGCACGAATTGACGCAACTACAATTATAGAAGTTTTCTAAATGTGCTAATTAGCTTATTCCCTCAATTTTAACATTATGGGCACGTTCACTTTTCAGATATTTCCTTCCAAGTAAAAATCTAGAAAATGTGAAAAAATGGCAATGTCCCATAAGCATCACAGCTGTAGTTTGCATGAATTGACGCAACTACAATTATAGAAGTTTTCTAAATGTGCTAATTAGCTTATTCCCTCAATGTTAGCATTATGGGCACGTTCACTTCTCAGTTATTTCATTCCAAAGCAAAATCTAGAAAATGTGAAAAAATGGCAATGTCCCATAAGCATCACAGCTGTAGTTTGCACGAATTGACGCAACTACAATTATAGAAGTTTTCTAAATGTGCTAATTAGCTTATTCCCTCAATTTTAACATTATGGGCACGTTCACTTTTCAGATATTTCCTTCCAAGTAAAAATCTAGAAAATGTGAAAAAATGGCAATGTCCCATAAGCATCACAGCTGTAGTTTGCATGAATTGACGCAACTACAATTATAGAAGTTTTCTAAATGTGCTAATTAGCTTATTCCCTCAATGTTAGCATTATGGGCACGTTCACTTCTCAGTTATTTCATTCCAAAGCAAAATCTAGAAAATGTGAAAAAAATGGCAATGTCCCATAAGCATCACAGCTGTAGTTTGCATGAATTGAAGCAACTACAAGTATAGAAGATTTCTAAATGTGCTAATTAGCTTAATCCCCCAATTTTAGCATTATGGGCACGATCACTTTTCAGTTATTTCCTTCCAAGTAATAATCTAGAAAATGTGAAAAAATGGCAATGTCCCATAAGCATCACAGCTGTAGTTTGCATGAATTGACGCAACTACAATTATAGAAGTTTTCTAAATGTGCTAATTAGCTTATTCCCTCAATCTTAGCATTATGGGCACGTTCACTTCTCAGTTATTTCATTCCAAAGCAAAATCTAGAAAATGTGAAAAAAATGGCAATGTCCCATAAGCATCACAGCTGTAGTTTGCATGAATTGAAGCAACTACAAGTATAGAAGTTTTCTAAATGTGCTAATTAGCTTATTCCCCAAATTTTAGCATTATGGGCACGATCACTTCTCAGTTATTTCATTCCAAAGCAAAATCTAGAAAATGTGAAAAAAATGGCAATGTCCCATAAGCATCACAGCTGTAGTTTGCATGAATTGAAGCAACTACAAGTATAGAAGTTTTCTAAATGTGCTAATTAGCTTATTCCCCCAATTTTAGCATTATGGGCACGATCACTTTTCAGTTATTTCCTTCCAAGTAATAATCTAGAAAATGTGAAAAAATGGCAATGTCCCATAAGCATCACAGCTGTAGTTTGCATGAATTGACGCAACTACAATTATAGAAGTTTTCTAAATGTGCTAATTAGCTTATTCCCTCAATTTTAGCATTATGGGCACGATCACTTTTCAGTTATTTCCTTCCAAGTAATAATCTAGAAAATGTGAAAAAATGGCAATGTCCCATAAGCATCACAGCTGTAGTTTGCATGAATTGAAGCAACTACAAGTATAGAAGTTTTCTAAATGTGCAAATTAAATTATTCCCTAAATTTCAGCGTTATGGGCACGTTCACTTTTCAGTTATTTCCTTCCAAGTAAAAATCTAGAAAATCTGAAAAAATGGCAATGTCCCATAAGCATCACAGCTGTAGTTTGCATGAATTGAAGCAACTACAAGTATAGAAGTTTTCTAAATGTGCTAATTTGCTTATTCCCTCAATCTTAGCATTATGGGCACGTTCACTTCTCAGTTATTTCATTCCAAAGCAAAATCTAGAAAATGTGAAAAAAATGGCAATGTCCCATAAGCATCACAGCTGTAGTTTGCATGTATTGACACAACTAAAACTATAGAAGTTTTCTAAATGTGCAAATTAAATTATTCCCTAAATTTCAGCGTTATGGGCACGTTCACTTTTCAGTTATTTCCTTCCAAGTAAAAATCTAGAAAATCTGAAAAAATGGCAATGTCCCATAAGCATCACAGCTGTAGTTTGCATGAATTGAAGCAACTACAAGTATAGAAGTTTTCTAAATGTGCTAATTTGCTTATTCCCTCAATCTTAGCATTATGGGCACGTTCACTTCTCAGTTATTTCATTCCAAAGCAAAATCTAGAAAATGTGAAAAAAATGGCAATGTCCCATAAGCATCACAGCTGTAGTTTGCATGTATTGACACAACTAAAACTATAGAAGTTTTCTAAATGTGCAAATTAAATTATTCCCTAAATTTCAGCGTTATGGGCACGTTCACTTTTCAGTTATTTCCTTCCAAGTAAAAATCTAGAAAATCTGAAAAAATGGCAATGTCCCATAAGCATCACAGCTGTAGTTTGCATGAATTGAAGCAACTACAAGTATAGAAGTTTTCTAAATGTGCTAATTAGCTTATTCCCTCAATCTTAGCATTATGGGCACGTTCACTTCTCAGTTATTTCATTCCAAAGCAAAATCTAGAAAATGTGAAAAAATGGCAATGTCCCATAAGCATCACAGCTGTAGTTTGCATGAATTGAAGCAACTACAAGTATAGAAGTTTTCTAAATGTGCTAATTAGCTTATTCCTTCAATCTTAGCATTATGGGCACGTTCACTTCTCAGTTATTTCATTCCAAAGCAAAATCTAGAAAATGTGAAAAAAATGGCAATGTCCCATAAGCATCACAGCTGTAGTTTGCATGAATTGAAGCAACTACAAGTATAGAAGTTTTCTAAATGTGCTAATTAGCTTATTCCCTAAATTTCAGCGTTATGGGCACGTTCACTTTTCAGTTATTTCCTTCCAAGTAAAAATCTAGAAAATCTGAAAAAATGGCAATGTCCCATAAGCATCACAGCTGTAGTTTGCATGAATTGACGCAACTACAATTATAGAAGATTTCTAAATGTGTTAATTAGCTTATTCCCTCAATCTTAGCATTATGGGCACGTTCACTTCTCAGTTATTTCATTCCAAAGCAAAATCTAGAAAATGTGAAAAAAATGGCAATGTCCCATAAGCATCACAGCTGTAGTTTGCATGTATTGACACAACTAAAACTATAGAAGTTTTCTAAATGTGCAAATTAAATTATTCCCTAAATTTCAGCGTTATGGGCACGTTCACTTTTCAGTTATTTCCTTCCAAGTAAAAATCTAGAAAATCTGAAAAAAATGGCAATGTCCCATAAGCATCACAGCTGTAGTTTGCATGAATTGAAGCAACTACAAGTATAGAAGTTTTCTAAATGTGCTAATTAGCTTATTCCCTCAATCTTAGCATTATGGGCACGTTCACTTCTCAGTTATTTCATTCCAAAGCAAAATCTAGAAAATGTGAAAAAATGGCAATGTCCCATAAGCATCACAGCTGTAGTTTGCATGAATTGAAGCAACTACAAGTATAGAAGTTTTCTAAATGTGCTAATTAGCTTATTCCTTCAATCTTAGCATTATGGGCACGTTCACTTCTCAGTTATTTCATTCCAAAGCAAAATCTAGAAAATGTGAAAAAAATGGCAATGTCCCATAAGCATCACAGCTGTAGTTTGCATGAATTGAAGCAACTACAAGTATAGAAGTTTTCTAAATGTGCTAATTAGCTTATTCCCTCAATCTTAGCATTATGGGCACGTTCACTTCTCAGTTATTTCATTCCAAAGCAAAATCTAGAAAATGTGAAAAAAATGGCAATGTCCCATAAGCATCACAGCTGTAGTTTGCATGTATTGACACAACTAAAACTATAGAAGTTTTCTAAATGTGCAAATTAAATTATTCCCTAAATTTCAGCGTTATGGGCACGTTCACTTTTCAGTTATTTCCTTCCAAGTAAAAATCTAGAAAATCTGAAAAAATGGCAATGTCCCATAAGCATCACAGCTGTAGTTTGCATGAATTGACGCAACTACAATTATAGAAGATTTCTAAATGTGTTAATTAGCTTATTCCCTCAATCTTAGCATTATGGGCACGTTCACTTCTCAGTTATTTCATTCCAAAGTAAAATCTAGAAAATGTGAAAAAAATGGCAATGTCCCATAAGCATCACAGCTGTAGTTTGCATGAATTGAAGCAACTACAAGTATAGAAGTTTTCTAAATGTGCTAATTAGCTTATTCCCCCAATTTTAGCATTATGGGCACGTTCACTTCTCAGTTATTTCATTCCAAAGCAAAATCTAGAAAATGTGAAAAAAATGGCAATGTCCCATAAGCATCACAGCTGTAGTTTGCATGAATTGACGCAACTACAATTATAGAAGTTTTCTAAATGTGCTAATTAGCTTATTCCCTCAATTTTAGCATTATGGGCACGTTCACTTCTCAGTTATTTCCTTCCAAGTAAAAATCTAGAAAATGTGAAAAAATGGCAATGTCCCATAAGCATCACAGCTGTAATTTGCATGAATTGACGCAACTACAATTATAGAAGTTTTCGAACTGTGCTAATTAGCTTATTCCCTCAATCTTAGCAATATGGGCACGTTCACTTTTCAGTTATTTCCTTCCAAGTAAAAATCTAGAAAATGTGAAAAAATGGCAATGTCCCATAAGCATCACAGCTGTAGTTTGCATGAATTGAAGCAACTACAAGTATAGAAGTTTTCTAAATGTGCTAATTAGCTTATTCCCCCAATTTTAGCATTATGGGCACGTTCACTTCTCAGTTATTTCATTCCAAAGCAAAATCTAGAAAATGTGAAAAAAATGGCAATGTCCCATAAGCATCACAGCTGTAGTTTGCATGAATTGACGCAACTACAATTATAGAAGTTTTCTAAATGTGCTAATTAGCTTATTCCCTCAATTTTAGCATTATGGGCACGTTCACTTCTCAGTTATTTCCTTCCAAGTAAAAATCTAGAAAATGTGAAAAAATGGCAATGTCCCATAAGCATCACAGCTGTAATTTGCATGAATTGACGCAACTACAATTATAGAAGTTTTCGAACTGTGCTAATTAGCTTATTCCCTCAATCTTAGCATTATGGGCACGTTCACTTTTCAGTTATTTCCTTCCAAGTAAAAATCTAGAAAATGTGAAAAAATGGCAATGTCCCATAAGCATCACAGCTGTAGTTTGCATGAATTGAAGCAACTACAAGTATAGAAGTTTTCTAAATGTGCTAATTAGCTTATTCCCTCAATCTTAGCATTATGGGCACGTTCACTTCTCAGTTATTTCATTCCAAAGCAAAATCTAGAAAATGTGAAAAAATGGCAATGTCCCATAAGCATCACAGCTGTAGTTTGCATGAATTGAAGCAACTACAAGTATAGAAGTTTTCTAAATGTGCTAATTAGCTTATTCCTTCAATCTTAGCATTATGGGCACGTTCACTTCTCAGTTATTTCATTCCAAAGCAAAATCTAGAAAATGTGAAAAAAATGGCAATGTCCCATAAGCATCACAGCTGTAGTTTGCATGAATTGAAGCAACTACAAGTATAGAAGTTTTCTAAATGTGCTAATTAGCTTATTCCCTCAATCTTAGCATTATGGGCACGTTCACTTCTCAGTTATTTCATTCCAAAGCAAAATCTAGAAAATGTGAAAAAAAATGGCAATGTCCCATAAGCATCACAGCTGTAGTTTGCATGTATTGACACAACTAAAACTATAGAAGTTTTCTAAATGTGCAAATTAAATTATTCCCTAAATTTCAGCGTTATGGGCACGTTCACTTTTCAGTTATTTTCTTCCAAGTAAAAATCTAGAAAATCTGAAAAAATGGCAATGTCCCATAAGCATCACAGCTGTAGTTTGCATGAATTGACGCAACTACAATTATAGAAGATTTCTAAATGTGTTAATTAGCTTATTCCCTCAATCTTAGCATTATGGGCACGTTCACTTCTCAGTTATTTCATTCCAAAGTAAAATCTAGAAAATGTGAAAAAAATGGCAATGTCCCATAAGCATCACAGCTGTAGTTTGCATGAATTGAAGCAACTACAAGTATAGAAGTTTTCTAAATGTGCTAATTAGCTTATTCCCCCAATTTTAGCATTATGGGCACGTTCACTTCTCAGTTATTTCATTCCAAAGCAAAATCTAGAAAATGTGAAAAAAATGGCAATGTCCCATAAGCATCACAGCTGTAGTTTGCATGAATTGACGCAACTACAATTATAGAAGTTTTCTAAATGTGCTAATTAGCTTATTCCCTCAATTTTAGCATTATGGGCACGTTCACTTCTCAGTTATTTCCTTCCAAGTAAAAATCTAGAAAATGTGAAAAAATAGCAATGTCCCATAAGCATCACAGCTGTAGTTTGCATGAATTGAAGCAACTACAAGTATAGAAGTTTTCTAAATGTGCTAATTAGCTTATTCCCTCAATCTTAGCATTATGGGCACGTTCACTTCGCAGTTATTTCATTCCAAAGCAAAATCTAGAAAATGTGAAAAAATGGCAATGTCCCATAAGCATCACAGCTGTAGTTTGCATGAATTGAAGCAACTACAAGTATAGAAGTTTTCTAAATGTGCTAATTAGCTTATTCCTTCAATCTTAGCATTATGGGCACGTTCACTTCTCAGTTATTTCATTCCAAAGCAAAATCTAGAAAATGTGAAAAAAATGGCAATGTCCCATAAGCATCACAGCTGTAGTTTGCATGAATTGACGCAACTACAATTATAGAAGTTTTCTAAATGTGCTAATTAGCTTATTCCCTCAATTTTAGCATTATGGGCACGTTCACTTCTCAGTTATTTCCTTCCAAGTAAAAATCTAGAAAATGTGAAAAAATGGCAATGTCCCATAAGCATCACAGCTGTAATTTGCATGAATTGACGCAACTACAATTATAGAAGTTTTCGAACTGTGCTAATTAGCTTATTCCCTCAATCTTAGCATTATGGGCACGTTCACTTTTCAGTTATTTCCTTCCAAGTAAAAATCTAGAAAATGTGAAAAAATGGCAATGTCCCATAAGCATCACAGCTGTAGTTTGCATGAATTGAAGCAACTACAAGTATAGAAGTTTTCTAAATGTGCTAATTAGCTTATTCCCTCAATCTTAGCATTATGGGCACGTTCACTTCTCAGTTATTTCATTCCAAAGCAAAATCTAGAAAATGTGAAAAAATGGCAATGTCCCATAAGCATCACAGCTGTAGTTTGCATGAATTGAAGCAACTACAAGTATAGAAGTTTTCTAAATGTGCTAATTAGCTTATTCCTTCAATCTTAGCATTATGGGCACGTTCACTTCTCAGTTATTTCATTCCAAAGCAAAATCTAGAAAATGTGAAAAAAATGGCAATGTCCCATAAGCATCACAGCTGTAGTTTGCATGAATTGAAGCAACTACAAGTATAGAAGTTTTCTAAATGTGCTAATTAGCTTATTCCCTCAATCTTAGCATTATGGGCACGTTCACTTCTCAGTTATTTCATTCCAAAGCAAAATCTAGAAAATGTGAAAAAAATGGCAATGTCCCATAAGCATCACAGCTGTAGTTTGCATGTATTGACACAACTAAAACTATAGAAGTTTTCTAAATGTGCAAATTAAATTATTCCCTAAATTTCAGCGTTATGGGCACGTTCACTTTTCAGTTATTTTCTTCCAAGTAAAAATCTAGAAAATCTGAAAAAATGGCAATGTCCCATAAGCATCACAGCTGTAGTTTGCATGAATTGACGCAACTACAATTATAGAAGATTTCTAAATGTGTTAATTAGCTTATTCCCTCAATCTTAGCATTATGGGCACGTTCACTTCTCAGTTATTTCATTCCAAAGTAAAATCTAGAAAATGTGAAAAAAATGGCAATGTCCCATAAGCATCACAGCTGTAGTTTGCATGAATTGAAGCAACTACAAGTATAGAAGTTTTCTAAATGTGCTAATTAGCTTATTCCCCCAATCTTAGCATTATGGGCACGTTCACTTCTCAGTTATTTCATTCCAAAGCAAAATCTAGAAAATGTGAAAAAAATGGCAATGTCCCATAAGCATCACAGCTGTAGTTTGCATGAATTGAAGCAACTACAAGTATAGAAGTTTTCTAAATGTGCTAATTAGCTTATTCCCTCAATCTTAGCATTATGGGCACGTTCACTTCGCAGTTATTTCATTCCAAAGCAAAATCTAGAAAATGTGAAAAAATGGCAATGTCCCATAAGCATCACAGCTGTAGTTTGCATGAATTGAAGCAACTACAAGTATAGAAGTTTTCTAAATGTGCTAATTAGCTTATTCCTTCAATCTTAGCATTATGGGCACGTTCACTTCTCAGTTATTTCATTCCAAAGCAAAATCTAGAAAATGTGAAAAAAATGGCAATGTCCCATAAGCATCACAGCTGTAGTTTGCATGAATTGACGCAACTACAATTATAGAAGTTTTCTAAATGTGCTAATTAGCTTATTCCCTCAATTTTAGCATTATGGGCACGTTCACTTCTCAGTTATTTCCTTCCAAGTAAAAATCTAGAAAATGTGAAAAAATGGCAATGTCCCATAAGCATCACAGCTGTAATTTGCATGAATTGACGCAACTACAATTATAGAAGTTTTCGAACTGTGCTAATTAGCTTATTCCCTCAATCTTAGCATTATGGGCACGTTCACTTTTCAGTTATTTCCTTCCAAGTAAAAATCTAGAAAATGTGAAAAAATGGCAATGTCCCATAAGCATCACAGCTGTAGTTTGCATGAATTGAAGCAACTACAAGTATAGAAGTTTTCTAAATGTGCTAATTAGCTTATTCCCTCAATCTTAGCATTATGGGCACGTTCACTTCTCAGTTATTTCATTCCAAAGCAAAATCTAGAAAATGTGAAAAAATGGCAATGTCCCATAAGCATCACAGCTGTAGTTTGCATGAATTGAAGCAACTACAAGTATAGAAGTTTTCTAAATGTGCTAATTAGCTTATTCCTTCAATCTTAGCATTATGGGCACGTTCACTTCTCAGTTATTTCATTCCAAAGCAAAATCTAGAAAATGTGAAAAAAATGGCAATGTCCCATAAGCATCACAGCTGTAGTTTGCATGAATTGAAGCAACTACAAGTATAGAAGTTTTCTAAATGTGCTAATTAGCTTATTCCCTCAATCTTAGCATTATGGGCACGTTCACTTCTCAGTTATTTCATTCCAAAGCAAAATCTAGAAAATGTGAAAAAAATGGCAATGTCCCATAAGCATCACAGCTGTAGTTTGCATGTATTGACACAACTAAAACTATAGAAGTTTTCTAAATGTGCAAATTAAATTATTCCCTAAATTTCAGCGTTATGGGCACGTTCACTTTTCAGTTATTTTCTTCCAAGTAAAAATCTAGAAAATCTGAAAAAATGGCAATGTCCCATAAGCATCACAGCTGTAGTTTGCATGAATTGACGCAACTACAATTATAGAAGATTTCTAAATGTGTTAATTAGCTTATTCCCTCAATCTTAGCATTATGGGCACGTTCACTTCTCAGTTATTTCATTCCAAAGTAAAATCTAGAAAATGTGAAAAAAATGGCAATGTCCCATAAGCATCACAGCTGTAGTTTGCATGAATTGAAGCAACTACAAGTATAGAAGTTTTCTAAATGTGCTAATTAGCTTATTCCCCCAATTTTAGCATTATGGGCACGTTCACTTCTCAGTTATTTCATTCCAAAGCAAAATCTAGAAAATGTGAAAAAAATGGCAATGTCCCATAAGCATCACAGCTGTAGTTTGCATGAATTGACGCAACTACAATTATAGAAGTTTTCTAAATGTGCTAATTAGCTTATTCCCTCAATTTTAGCATTATGGGCACGTTCACTTCTCAGTTATTTCCTTCCAAGTAAAAATCTAGAAAATGTGAAAAAATGGCAATGTCCCATAAGCATCACAGCTGTAGTTTGCATGAATTGAAGCAACTACAAGTATAGAAGTTTTCTAAATGTGCTAATTAGCTTATTCCCTCAATCTTAGCATTATGGGCACGTTCACTTCGCAGTTATTTCATTCCAAAGCAAAATCTAGAAAATGTGAAAAAATGGCAATGTCCCATAAGCATCACAGCTGTAGTTTGCATGAATTGAAGCAACTACAAGTATAGAAGTTTTCTAAATGTGCTAATTAGCTTATTCCTTCAATCTTAGCATTATGGGCACGTTCACTTCTCAGTTATTTCATTCCAAAGCAAAATCTAGAAAATGTGAAAAAAATGGCAATGTCCCATAAGCATCACAGCTGTAGTTTGCATGTATTGACACAACTAAAACTATAGAAGTTTTCTAAATGTGCAAATTAAATTATTCCCTAAATTTCAGCGTTATGGGCACGTTCACTTTTCAGTTATTTCCTTCCAAGTAAAAATCTAGAAAATCTGAAAAAATGGCAATGTCCCATAAGCATCACAGCTGTAGTTTGCATGAATTGACGCAACTACAATTATAGAAGATTTCTAAATGTGTTAATTAGCTTATTCCCTCAATCTTAGCATTATGGGCACGTTCACTTCTCAGTTATTTCATTCCAAATTAAAATCAAGAAAATGTGAAAAAAATGGCAATGTCCCATAAGCATCACAGCTGTAGTTTGCATGAATTGAAGCAACTACAAGTATAGAAGTTTTCTAAATGTGCTAATTAGCTTATTCCCCAAATTTTAGCATTATGGGCACGTTCACTTCTCAGTTATTTCATTCCAAAGCAAAATCTAGAAAATGTGAAAAAATGGCAATGTCCCATAAGCATCACAGCTGTAGTTTGCATGAATTGAAGCAACTACAAGTATAGAAGTTTTCTAAATGTGCTAATTAGCTTATTCCTTCAATCTTAGCATTATGGGCACGTTCACTTCTCAGTTATTTCATTCCAAAGCAAAATCTAGAAAATGTGAAAAAAATGGCAATGTCCCATAAGCATCACAGCTGTAGTTTGCATGAATTGAAGCAACTACAAGTATAGAAGTTTTCTAAATGTGCTAATTAGCTTATTCCCTCAATCTTAGCATTATGGGCACGTTCACTTCTCAGTTATTTCATTCCAAAGCAAAATCTAGAAAATGTGAAAAAAAATGGCAATGTCCCATAAGCATCACAGCTGTAGTTTGCATGTATTGACACAACTAAAACTATAGAAGTTTTCTAAATGTGCAAATTAAATTATTCCCTAAATTTCAGCGTTATGGGCACGTTCACTTTTCAGTTATTTTCTTCCAAGTAAAAATCTAGAAAATCTGAAAAAATGGCAATGTCCCATAAGCATCACAGCTGTAGTTTGCATGAATTGACGCAACTACAATTATAGAAGATTTCTAAATGTGTTAATTAGCTTATTCCCTCAATCTTAGCATTATGGGCACGTTCACTTCTCAGTTATTTCATTCCAAAGTAAAATCTAGAAAATGTGAAAAAAATGGCAATGTCCCATAAGCATCACAGCTGTAGTTTGCATGAATTGAAGCAACTACAAGTATAGAAGTTTTCTAAATGTGCTAATTAGCTTATTCCCCCCAATTTTAGCATTATGGGCACGTTCACTTCTCAGTTATTTCATTCCAAAGCAAAATCTAGAAAATGTGAAAAAAATGGCAATGTCCCATAAGCATCACAGCTGTAGTTTGCATGAATTGACGCAACTACAATTATAGAAGTTTTCTAAATGTGCTAATTAGCTTATTCCCTCAATTTTAGCATTATGGGCACGTTCACTTCTCAGTTATTTCCTTCCAAGTAAAAATCTAGAAAATGTGAAAAAATGGCAATGTCCCATAAGCATCACAGCTGTAGTTTGCATGAATTGAAGCAACTACAAGTATAGAAGTTTTCTAAATGTGCTAATTAGCTTATTCCCTCAATCTTAGCATTATGGGCACGTTCACTTCTCAGTTATTTCATTCCAAAGTAAAATCTAGAAAATGTGAAAAAAATGGCAATGTCCCATAAGCATCACAGCTGTAGTTTGCATGAATTGAAGCAACTACAAGTATAGAAGTTTTCTAAATGTGCTAATTAGCTTATTCCCCCAATTTTAGCATTATGGGCACGTTCACTTCTCAGTTATTTCATTCCAAAGCAAAATCTAGAAAATGTGAAAAAAATGGCAATGTCCCATAAGCATCACAGCTGTAGTTTGCATGAATTGAAGCAACTATAATTATAGAAGTTTTCTAAATGTGCTAATTAACTTATTCCCTCAATCTTAGCATAATGGGCACGTTCACTTTTCAGTTATTTCCTTCCAAGTAAAAATCTAGAAAATGTGAAAAAATGGCAATGTCCCATAAGCATCACAGCTGTAGTTTGCATGAATTGACGCAACTACAATTATAGAAGTTTTCGAACTGTGCTAATTAGCTTATTCCCTCAATCTTAGCATTATGGGCACGTTCACTTTTCAGTTATTTCCTTCCAAGTAAAAATCTAGAAAATGTGAAAAAAATGGCAATGTCCCATAAGCATCACAGCTGTAGTTTGCATGAATTGAAGCAACTACAAGTATAGAAGTTTTCTAAATGTGCTAATTAGCTTATTCCCTCAATCTTAGCATTATGGGCACGTTCACTTCTCAGTTATTTCATTCCAAAGCAAAATCTAGAAAATGTGAAAAAATGGCAATGTCCCATAAGCATCACAGCTGTAGTTTGCATGAATTGACGCAACTACAATTATAGAAGTTTTCGAACTGTGCTAATTAGCTTATTCCCTCAATCTTAGCATTATGGGCACGTTCACTTTTCAGTTATTTCCTTCCAAGTAAAAATCTAGAAAATGTGAAAAAATGGCAATGTCCCATAAGCATCACAGCTGTAGTTTGCATGAATTGACGCAACTACAATTATAGAAGTTTTCGAACTGTGCTAGTTAGCTTATTCCCTCAATCTTAGCATTATGGGCACGTTCACTTCTCAGTTATTTCATTCCAAAGCAAAATCTAGAAAATGTGAAAAAAATGGCAATGTCCCATAAGCATCACAGCTGTAGTTTGCATGAATTGAAGCAACTACAAGTATAGAAGTTTTCTAAATGTGCTAATTAGCTTATTCCCTCAATCTTAGCATTATGGGCACGTTCACTTCTCAGTTATTTCATTCCAAAGCAAAATCTAGAAAATGTGAAAAAATGGCAATGTCCCATAAGCATCACAGCTGTAGTTTGCATGAATTGAAGCAACTATAATTATAGAAGTTTTCTAAATGTGCTAATTAACTTATTCCCTCAATCTTAGCATAATGGGCACGTTCACTTTTCAGTTATTTCCTTCCAAGTAAAAATCTAGAAAATGTGAAAAAATGGCAATGTCCCATAAGCATCACAGCTGTAGTTTGCATGAATTGACGCAACTACAATTATAGAAGTTTTCGAACTGTGCTAATTAGCTTATTCCCTCAATCTTAGCATTATGGGCACGTTCACTTTTCAGTTATTTCCTTCCAAGTAAAAATCTAGAAAATGTGAAAAAATGGCAATGTCCCATAAGCATCACAGCTGTAGTTTGCATGAATTGACGCAACTACAATTATAGAAGTTTTCGAACTGTGCTAGTTAGCTTATTCCCTCAATCTTAGCATTATGGGCACGTTCACTTCTCAGTTATTTCATTCCAAAGCAAAATCTAGAAAATGTGAAAAAAATGGCAATGTCCCATAAGCATCACAGCTGTAGTTTGCATGAATTGAAGCAACTACAAGTATAGAAGTTTTCTAAATGTGCTAATTAGCTTATTCCCTCAATCTTAGCATTATGGGCACGTTCACTTCTCAGTTATTTCATTCCAAAGCAAAATCTAGAAAATGTGAAAAAAATGGCAATGTCCCATAAGCATCACAGCTGTAGTTTGCATGTATTGACACAACTAAAACTATAGAAGTTTTCTAAATGTGCAAATTAAATTATTCCCTAAATTTCAGCATTATGGGCACGTTCACTTTTCAGTTATTTCCTTCCAAGTAAAAATCTAGAAAATGTGAAAAAATGGCAATGTCCCATAAGCATCACAGCTGTAGTTTGCATGAATTGACGCAACTACAATTATAGAAGTTTTCGAACTGTGCTAATTAGCTTATTCCCTCAATCTTAGCATTATGGGCACGTTCACTTTTCAGTTATTTCCTTCCAAGTAAAAATCTAGAAAATGTGAAAAAATGGGAATGTCCCATAAGCATCACAGCTGTAGTTTGCATGAATTGAAGCAACTACAAGTATAGAAGTTTTCTAAATGTGCTAATTAGCTTATTCCCTCAATCTTAGCATTATGGGCACGTTCACTTCTCAGTTATTTCATTCCAAAGCAAAATCTAGAAAATGTGAAAAAAATGGCAATGTCCCATAAGCATCACAGCTGTAGTTTGCATGTATTGACACAACTAAAACTATAGAAGTTTTCTAAATGTGCAAATTAAATTATTCCCTAAATTTCAGCATTATGGGCACGTTCACTTTTCAGTTATTTCCTTCCAAGTAAAAATCTAGAAAATGTGAAAAAATGGCAATGTCCCATAAGCATCACAGCTGTAGTTTGCATGAATTGACGCAACTACAATTATAGAAGTTTTCGAACTGTGCTAATTAGCTTATTCCCTCAATCTTAGCATTATGGGCACGTTCACTTTTCAGTTATTTCCTTCCAAGTAAAAATCTAGAAAATGTGAAAAAATGGGAATGTCCCATAAGCATCACAGCTGTAGTTTGCATGAATTGAAGCAACTACAAGTATAGAAGTTTTCTAAATGTGCTAATTAGCTTATTCCCTCAATCTTAGCATTATGGGCACGTTCACTTCTCAGTTATTTCATTCCAAAGCAAAATCTAGAAAATGTGAAAAAAATGGCAATGTCCCATAAGCATCACAGCTGTAGTTTGCATGAATTGAAGCAACTACAAGTATAGAAGTTTTCTAAATGTGCTAATTAGCTTATTCCCTCAATCTTAGCATTATGGGCACGTTCACTTCTCAGTTATTTCATTCCAAAGCAAAATCTAGAAAATGTGAAAAAAATGGCAATGTCCCATAAGCATCACAGCTGTAGTTTGCATGAATTGAAGCAACTACAAGTATAGAAGTTTTCTAAATGTGCTAATTAGCTTATTCCCTCAATCTTAGCATTATGGGCACGTTCACTTCTCAGTTATTTCATTCCAAAGCAAAATCTAGAAAATGTGAAAAAAATGGCAATGTCCCATAAGCATCACAGCTGTAGTTTGCATGTATTGACACAACTAAAACTATAGAAGTTTTCTAAATGTGCAAATTAAATTATTCCCTAAATTTCAGCATTATGGGCACGTTCACTTTTCAGTTATTTCCTTCCAAGTAAAAATCTAGAAAATCTGAAAAAATGGCAATGTCCCATAAGCATCACAGCTGTAGTTTGCATGAATTGACGCAACTACAATTATAGAAGTTTTCTAAATGTGCTAATTAGCTTATTCCCTCAATTTTAGCATTATGGGCACGTTCACTTTTCAGTTATTTCCTTCCAAGTAAAAATCTAGAAAATGTGAAAAAATGGCAATGTCCCATAAGCATCACAGCTGTAGTTTGCATGAATTGACGCAACTACAATTATAGAAGTTTTCGAACTGTGCTAATTAGCTTATTCCCTCAATCTTAGCATTATGGGCACGTTCACTTTTCAGTTATTTCCTTCCAAGTAAAAATCTAGAAAATGTGAAAAAGTGGCAATGTCCCATAAGCATCACAGCTGTAGTTTGCATGAATTGACGCAACTACAATTATAGAAGTTTTCGAACTGTGCTAATTAGCTTATTCCCTCAATCTTAGCATTATGGGCACGTTCACTTCTCAGTTATTTCATTCCAAAGCAAAATCTAGAAAATGTGAAAAAAAATGGCAATGTCCCATAAGCATCACAGCTGTAGTTTGCATGAATTGAAGCAACTACAAGTATAGAAGTTTTCTAAATGTGCTAATTAGCTTATTCCCTCAATCTTAGCATTATGGGCACGTTCACTTCTCAGTTATTTCATTCCAAAGCAAAATCTAGAAAATGTGAAAAAAATGGCAATGTCCCATAAGCATCACAGCTGTAGTTTGCATGAATTGAAGCAACTACAAGTATAGAAGTTTTCTAAATGTGCAAATTAAATTATTCCCTAAATTTCAGCATTATGGGCACGTTCACTTTTCAGTTATTTCCTTCCAAGTAAAAATCTAGAAAATCTGAAAAAATGGCAATGTCCCATAAGCATCACAGCTGTAGTTTGCATGAATTGACGCAACTACAATTATAGAAGTTTTCTAAATGTGCTAATTAGCTTATTCCCTCAATTTTAGCATTATGGGCACGTTCACTTTTCAGTTATTTCCTTCCAAGTAAAAATCTAGAAAATGTGAAAAAATGGCAATGTCCCATAAGCATCACAGCTGTAGTTTGCATGAATTGACGCAACTACAATTATAGAAGTTTTCGAACTGTGCTAATTAGCTTATTCCCTCAATCTTAGCATTATGGGCACGTTCACTTCTCAGTTATTTCATTCCAAAGCAAAATCTAGAAAATGTGAAAAAAATGGCAATGTCCCATAAGCATCACAGCTGTAGTTTGCATGAATTGAAGCAACTACAAGTATAGAAGTTTTCTAAATGTGCTAATTAGCTTATTCCCTCAATCTTAGCATTATGGGCACGTTCACTTCTCAGTTATTTCATTCCAAAGCAAAATCTAGAAAATGTGAAAAAAATGGCAATGTCCCATAAGCATCACAGCTGTAGTTTGCATGAATTGAAGCAACTACAAGTATAGAAGTTTTCTAAATGTGCTAATTAGCTTATTCCCTCAATCTTAGCATTATGGGCACGTTCACTTCTCAGTTATTTCATTCCAAAGCAAAATCTAGAAAATGTGAAAAAAATGGCAATGTCCCATAAGCATCACAGCTGTAGTTTGCATGAATTGAAGCAACTACAAGTATAGAAGTTTTCTAAATGTGCAAATTAAATTATTCCCTAAATTTCAGCATTATGGGCACGTTCACTTTTCAGTTATTTCCTTCCAAGTAAAAATCTAGAAAATCTGAAAAAATGGCAATGTCCCATAAGCATCACTGCTGTAGTTTGCATGAATTGACGCAACTACAATTATAGAAGTTTTCTAAATGTGCTAATTAGCTTATTCCCACAATTTTAGCATTATGGGCACGTTCACTTTTCAGTTATTTCCTTCCAAGTAAAAATCTAGAAAATCTGAAAAAATGGCAATGTCCCATAAGCATCACAGCTGTAGTTTGCATGAATTGACGCAACTACAATTATAGAAGTTTTCTAAATGTGCTAATTAGCTTATTCCCTCAATTTTAGCATTATGGGCACGTTCACTTTTCAGTTATTTCCTTCCAAGTAAAAATCTAGAAAATGTGAAAAAATGGCAATGTACCATAAGCATCACAGCTGTAGTTTGCATGAATTGAAGCAACTACAAGTATAGAAGTTTTCTAAATGTGCTAATTAGCTTATTCCCTCAATCTTAGCATTATGGGCACGTTCACTTCTCAGTTATTCCATTCCAAAGCAAAATCTAGAAAATGTGAAAAAATGGCAATGTCCCATAAGCATCACAGCTGTAATTTGCATGTATTGACACAACTAAAACTATAGAAGCTTTCTAAATGTGCAAATTAAATTATTCCCTAAATTTCAGCATTATGGGCACATTCTCTTCTCTGTTATTTCATTCCAAAGCAAAATCTAGAAAATGTGAAAAAATGGCAATGTCCCATAAGCATCACAGCTGCAGTTTGCATGAATTTGACTCAACTATATTGATAGAAGTTTTCTAAATGTGCTAATTACCTTATTCCCAAAATTTCAGCATTATGGGCACATTCTCCTCTATGTTATTTCATTGCAAAGAAAAATCTAGATGAAAAAATGGCAATGTCCCATAAGCATCACAGCTGTAGTTTGCATGTAGTGACACAACTAAAACTATAGAAGTTTTCTAAATGTGCAAATTAAATTATCCCCTAAATTTCAGCATTATGGGCACGTTCACTTTTCACTTATTTCCTTCCAAGTAAAAATCTAGAAAATCTGAAAAAATGGCAATGTCCCATAAGCATCACAGCTGTAATTTGCATGAATTGACGCAACTACAATTATAGAAGTTTTCGAAATGTGCTAATTAGCTTATTCCCTCAATCTTAGCATTATGGGCACGTTCACTTCTCAGTTATTTCATTCCAAAGCAAAATCTAGAAAATGTGAAAAAAAATGGCAATGTCCCATAAGCATCACAGCTGTAATTTGCATGTATTGACACAACTAAAACTATAGAAGCTTTCTAAATGTGCAAATTAAATTATTCCCTTAAATTTCAGCATTATGGGCACATTCTCCTCTATGTTATTTCATTGCAAAGAAAAATCTAGATGAAAAAATGGTAATGTCCCATAAGCATCACAGCTGTAATTTGCATGTATTGACACAACTAAAACTATAGAAGCTTTCTAAATGTGCAAATTAAATTATTCCCTAAATTTCAACATTATGGGCACATTCTCTTCTCTGTTATTTCATTCCAAAGCAAAATCTAGAAAATGTGAAAAAATGGTAATGTCCCATAAGCATCACAGCTGTAGTTTGCATGAATTGACTCAACTATAATGATAGAAGTTTTCTAAATGTGCTAATTAGCTTATTCCCAAAATTTCAGCATTATGGGCACATTCTCCTCTATGTTATTTCATTGCAAAGAAAAATCTAGATGAAAAAATGGTAATGTCCCATAAGCATCACAGCTGTAATTTGCATGTATTGACACAACTAAAACTATAGAAGCTTTCTAAATGTGCAAATTAAATTATTCCCTTAAATTTCAGCATTATGGGCACATTCTCCTCTATGTTATTTCATTGCAAAGAAAAATCTAGATGAAAAAATGGTAATGTCCCATAAGCATCACAGCTGTAATTTGCATGTATTGACACAACTAAAACTATAGAAGCTTTCTAAATGTGCAAATTAAATTATTCCCTAAATTTCAGCATTATGGGCACATTCTCTTCTCTGTTATTTCATTCCAAAGCAAAATCTAGAAAATGTGAAAAAATGGTAATGTCCCATAAGCATCACAGCTGTAGTTTGCATGAATTGACTCAACTATAATGATAGAAGTTTTCTAAATGTGCTAATTAGCTTATTCCCAAAATTTCAGCATTATGGGCACATTCTCCTCTATGTTATTTCATAGCAAAGAAAAATCTAGATGAAAAAATGGCAATGTCCCATAAGCATCACAGCTGTAGTTTGCATGAATTGACTCAACTAAAACTATAGAAGTTTTCTAAATGTGCAAATTAAATTATTCCCTAAATTTCAGCATTATGGGCACATTCTCTTCTATGTTATTTCATTCCAAAGCCAAATCTAGAGAATGTGAAAAAATGGCAATGTCCCATAAGCATCACAGCTGTAGTTTGCATGTATTGACACAACTAAAACTATAGAAGTTTTCTAAATGTGCAATTTAAATTATTCCCTAAATTTCAGCATTATGGGCACATTCTCTTCTATGTTATTTCATTCCAAAGCAAAATCTAGAAAATGTGAAAAAAATGGCAATGTCCCATAAGCATCACAGCTGTAGTTTGCAGGTATTGACACAACTAAAACTATAGAAGTTTTCTAAATGTGCAAATTAAATTATTCCCTAAATTTTAGCATTATGGGCACATTCTCCTCTAAGTTATTTCATTGCAAAGAAAATTCTAGATGAAAAAATGGCAATGTCAAGTAAGCATCACAGCTGTAGTTTGCATGAATTGACGCAACTATAATTATAAAAGTTTTCTAAATGTGCTAATTAACTTATTCCCTAAATTTCAGCATTATGGGCACATTCTCTTCTATTTTATTTCATTCCAAAGCAAAATCTAGAGAATGTGAAAAAATGGCAATGTCCCATAAGCATCACAGCTGTAGTTTGCATGAATTGACGCAACTATAATTGTAGAAGTTTTCTAAATGTGCTAATTAGCATATTCCCTCAATCTTAGCATTATGGGCACGTTCACTTCTCAGTTATTTCATTCCAAAGCAAAATCTAGAAAATGTGAAAAAAATGGCAATGTCCCATAAGCATCACAGCTGTAGTTTGCATGAATTGAAGCAACTACAAGTATAGAAGTTTTCTAAATGCGCTAATTAGCTTATTCCCAAAATTTCAGCATTATGGGCACATTCTCCTCTATGTTATTTCATTGCAAAGAAAAATCTAGATGAAAAAATGGCAATGTCCCGTAAGCATCACAGCTGTAGTTTGCATGAATTGACCCAACTATAATGATAGAAGTTTTCTAAATGTGCTAATTAGCTTATTCCCAAAATTTCAGCATTATGGGCACATTCTCCTCTATGTTATTTCATAGCAAAGAAAAATCTAGATGAAAAAATGGCAATGTCCCATAAGCATCACAGCTGTAGTTTGCATGAATTGACTCAACTAAAACTATAGAAGTTTTCTAAATGTGCAAATTAAATTATTCCCTAAATTTCAGCATTATGGGCACATTCTCTTCTATGTTATTTCATTCCAAAGCCAAATCTAGAGAATGTGAAAAAATGGCAATGTCCCATAAGCATCACAGCTGTAGTTTGCATGTATTGACACAACTAAAACTATAGAAGTTTTCTAAATGTGCAATTTAAATTATTCCCTAAATTTCAGCATTATGGGCACATTCTCTTCTATGTTATTTCATTCCAAAGCAAAATCTAGAAAATGTGAAAAAAATGGCAATGTCCCATAAGCATCACAGCTGTAGTTTGCAGGTATTGACACAACTAAAACTATAGAAGTTTTCTAAATGTGCAAATTAAATTATTCCATAAATTTTAGCATTATGGGCACATTCTCCTCTAAGTTATTTCATTGCAAAGAAAATTCTAGATGAAAAAATGGCAATGTCCCATAAGCATCACAGCTGTAGTTTGCATGAATTGACGCAACTATAATTATAAAAGTTTTCTAAATGTGCTAATTAACTTATTCCCTAAATTTCAGCATTATGGGCACATTCTCTTCTATTTTATTTCATTCCAAAGCAAAATCTAGAGAATGTGAAAAAATGGCAATGTCCCATAAGCATCACAGCTGTAGTTTGCATGAATTGACGCAACTATAATTGTAGAAGTTTTCTAAATGTGCTAATTAACTTATTCCCTAAATTTCAGCATTATGGGCACATTCTCTTCTATTTTATTTCATTCCAAAGCAAAATCTAGAGAATGTGAAAAAATGGCAATGTCCCATAAGCATCACAGCTGTAGTTTGCATGAATTGACGCAACTATAATTGTAGAAGTTTTCTAAATGTGCTAATTAACTTATTCCCTAAATTTTAGCATTATGGGCACATTCTCCTCTAAGTTATTTCATTCCAAAGCAAAATCTTGAGAATGTGAAAAAATGGCAATGTCCCATAAGCATCACAGCTGTAGTTTGCATGAATTGACGCAACTATAATTGTAGAAGTTTTCTAAATGTGCTAATTAACTTATTCCCTAAATTTCAGCATTATGGGCACATTCTCTTCTATTTTATTTCATTCCAAAGCAAAATCTAGAGAATGTGAAAAAATGGCAATGTCCCATAAGCATCACAGCTGTAGTTTGCATGAATTGACGCAACTATAATTATAGAAGTTTTCTAAATGTGCTAATTAACTTATTCCCAAAATTTCAGCATTATGGGCACATTCTCTTCTCTGTTATTTCATTCCAAAGCAAAATCTAGAAAATGTGAAAAAATGGCAATGTCCCACAAGCATCACAGCTGTAGTTTGCATGAATTGACGCAACTATCATTATAGAAGTTTTCTAAATGTGCTAATTAACTTATTCCTTAAATTTCAGCATTATGTGCACGTTCACTTCTGAGTTATTTCCTTCCAAGTGAAAATCTAGAAAATGTGAAAAAATGGCAATGTCCCATAAGCATCACAGCTGTAGTTTGCAGGTATTGACACAACTAAAACTATAGAAGTTTTCTAAATGTGCTAATTAACTTATTCCCTAAATTTTAGCATTATGGGCACATTCTCCTCTAAGTTATTTCATTCCAAAGCAAAATCTTGAGAATGTGAAAAAATGGCAATGTCCCATAAGCATCACAGCTGTAGTTTGCATGAATTGACGCAACTATAATTGTAGAAGTTTTCTAAATGTGCTAATTAACTTATTCCCTAAATTTCAGCATTATGGGCACATTCTCTTCTATTTTATTTCATTCCAAAGCAAAATCTAGAGAATGTGAAAAAATGGCAATGTCCCATAAGCATCACAGCTGTAGTTTGCATGAATTGACGCAACTATAATTGTAGAAGTTTTCTAAATGTGCTAATTAACTTATTCCCTAAATTTCAGCATTATGGGCACATTCTCTTCTATTTTATTTCATTCCAAAGCAAAATCTAGAGAATGTGAAAAAATGGCAATGTCCCATAAGCATCACAGCTGTAGTTTGCATGAATTGACGCAACTATAATTATAGAAGTTTTCTAAATGTGCTAATTAACTTATTCCCTAAATTTCAGCATTATGGGCACATTCTCTTCTCTGTTATTTCATTCCAAAGCAAAATCTAGAAAATGTGAAAAAATGGCAATGTCCCATAAGCATCACAGCTGTAGTTTGCATGAATTGACGCAACTACAATTATAGAAGTTTTCTAAATGTGCAAATTAAATTATTCCCTAAATTTCAGCATTATGGGCACATTCTCTTCTATGTTATTTCATTCCAAAGCAAAATCTAGAGAATGTGAAAAAATGGGAATGTCCCATAAGCATCACAGCTGTAGTTTGCATGTATTGACAAAACTAAAACTATAGAAGTTTTCTAAATGTGCTATTTAGCTTAATCCCTCAATCTTAGCATTATGGGCACATTCTCTTCTATGTTATTTCATTCCAAAGCAAAATCTAGAGAATGTGAAAAAATGGGAATGTCCCATAAGCATCACATCTGTAGTTTGCATGTATTGACACAACTAAAACTATAGAAGTTTTCTAAATGTGCAAATTAAATTATTCCCTTAAATTTCAGCATTATGGGCACATTCTCTTCTATGTTATTTCATTCCAAAGCAAAATCTAGAGAATGTGAAAAAATGGGAATGTCCCATAAGCATCACAGCTGTAGTTTGCATGTATTGACAAAACTAAAACTATAGAAGTTTTCTAAATGTGCTATTTAGCTTAATCCCTCAATCTTAGCATTATGGGCACATTCTCTTCTATGTTATTTCATTCCAAAGCAAAATCTAGAGAATGTGAAAAAATGGGAATGTCCCATAAGCATCACATCTGTAGTTTGCATGTATTGACACAACTAAAACTATAGAAGTTTTCTAAATGTGCAAATTAAATTATTCCCTTAAATTTCAGCATTATGGGCACATTCTCTTCTATGTTATTTCATTCCAAAGCAAAATCTAGAGAATGTGAAAAAATGGCAATGTCCCATAAGCATCACAGCTGTAGTTTGCATGAATTGACGCAACTATAATTGTAGAAGTTTTCTAAATGTGCTAATTAACTTATTCCCTAAATTTCAGCATTATGGGCACATTCTCTTCTATTTTATTTCATTCCAAAGCAAAATCTAGAGAATGTGAAAAAATGGCAATGTCCCATAAGCATCACAGCTGTAGTTTGCATGAATTGACGCAACTATAATTATAGAAGTTTTCTAAATGTGCTAATTAACTTATTCCCTAAATTTCAGCATTATGGGCACATTCTCTTCTATTTTATTTCATTCCAAAGCAAAATCTAGAGAATGTGAAAAAATGGCAATGTCCCATAAGCATCACAGCTGTAGTTTGCATGAATTGACGCAACTATAATTATAGAAGTTTTCTAAATGTGCTAATTAACTTATTCCCTAAATTTCAGCATTATGGGCACATTCTCTTCTCTGTTATTTCATTCCAAAGCAAAATCTAGAAAATGTGAAAAAATGGCAATGTCCCACAAGCATCACAGCTGTAGTTTGCATGAATTGACGCAACTATCATTATAGAAGTTTTCTAAATGTGCTAATTAACTTATTCCTTAAATTTCAGCATTATGTGCACGTTCACTTCTGAGTTATTTCCTTCCAAGTGAAAATCTAGAAAATGTGAAAAAATGGCAATGTCCCATAAGCATCACAGCTGTAGTTTGCAGGTATTGACACAACTAAAACTATAGAAGTTTTCTAAATGTGCTAATTAACTTATTCCCTAAATTTTAGCATTATGGGCACATTCTCCTCTAAGTTATTTCATTCCAAAGCAAAATCTTGAGAATGTGAAAAAATGGCAATGTCCCATAAGCATCACAGCTGTAGTTTGCATGAATTGACGCAACTATAATTGTAGAAGTTTTCTAAATGTGCTAATTAACTTATTCCCTAAATTTCAGCATTATGGGCACATTCTCTTCTATTTTATTTCATTCCAAAGCAAAATCTAGAGAATGTGAAAAAATGGCAATGTCCCATAAGCATCACAGCTGTAGTTTGCATGAATTGACGCAACTATAATTGTAGAAGTTTTCTAAATGTGCTAATTAACTTATTCCCTAAATTTCAGCATTATGGGCACATTCTCTTCTATTTTATTTCATTCCAAAGCAAAATCTAGAGAATGTGAAAAAATGGCAATGTCCCATAAGCATCACAGCTGTAGTTTGCATGAATTGACGCAACTATAATTATAGAAGTTTTCTAAATGTGCTAATTAACTTATTCCCTAAATTTCAGCATTATGGGCACATTCTCTTCTCTGTTATTTCATTCCAAAGCAAAATCTAGAAAATGTGAAAAAATGGCAATGTCCCATAAGCATCACAGCTGTAGTTTGCATGAATTGACGCAACTACAATTATAGAAGTTTTCTAAATGTGCAAATTAAATTATTCCCTAAATTTCAGCATTATGGGCACATTCTCTTCTATGTTATTTCATTCCAAAGCAAAATCTAGAGAATGTGAAAAAATGGGAATGTCCCATAAGCATCACAGCTGTAGTTTGCATGTATTGACAAAACTAAAACTATAGAAGTTTTCTAAAT
This sequence comes from Pristionchus mayeri, assembly GCA_036245805.1. NCBI lineage: Eukaryota > Metazoa > Nematoda > Chromadorea > Rhabditida > Neodiplogasteridae > Pristionchus > Pristionchus mayeri. The sequence goes on along the minus strand of BTRK01000002.1, from coordinate 3,041,595 downwards.
GTGCTATTTAGCTTAATCCCTCAATCTTAGCATTATGGGCACATTCTCTTCTATGTTATTTCATTCCAAAGCAAAATCTAGAGAATGTGAAAAAATGGGAATGTCCCATAAGCATCACATCTGTAGTTTGCAGGTATTGACACAACTAAAACTATAGAAGTTTTCTAAATGTGCAAATTAAATTATTCCCTAAATTTCAGCATTATGGGCACATTCTCTTCTCTGTTATTTCATTCCAAAGCAAAATCTAGAAAATGTGAAAAAAATGGCAATGTCCCATAAGTATCACAGCTGTAGTTTGCATGAATTGACGCAACTACAATTATAGAAGTTTTCTAAATGTGCTATTTAGCTTAATCCCTCAATCTTAGCATTATGTGCACGTTCACTTCTGAGTTATTTCCTTCCAAGTGAAAATCTAGAAAATGTGAAAAAATGGCAATGTCCCATGAGCATCACATCTGTAGTTTGCATGTATTGACACAACTAAAACTATAGAAGTTTTCCAAATGTGCAAATTAAATTATTCCCTAAATTTCAGCATTATGGGCACATTCTCTTCTCTGTTATTTCATTCCAAAGCAAAATCTAGAAAATGTGAAAAAAATGGCAATGTCCCATAAGTATCACAGCTGTAGTTTGCATGAATTGACGCAACTACAATTATAGAAGTTTTCTAAATGTGCTATTTAGCTTAATCCCTCAATCTTAGCATTATGTGCACGTTCACTTCTGAGTTATTTCCTTCCAAGTGAAAATCTAGAAAATGTGAAAAAATGGCAATGTCCCATAAGCATCACAGCTGTAGTTTGCATGAATTGACGCAACTATAATTATAGAAGTTTTCTAAATGTGCTAATTAACTTATTCCTTAAATTTCAGCATTATGTGCACGTTCACTTCTGAGTTATTTCCTTCCAAGTGAAAATCTAGAAAATGTGAAAAAATGGCAATGTCCCATAAGCATCACAGCTGTAGTTTGCATGAATTGACGCAACTATAATTATAGAAGTTTTCTAAATGTGCTAATTAACTTATTCCCTAAATTTCAGCATTATGGGCACATTCTCTTCTCTGTTATTTCATTCCAAAGCAAAATCTAGAAAATGTGAAAAAATGGCAATGTCCCATAAGCATCACAGCTGTAGTTTGCATGAATTGACGCAACTACAATTATAGAAGTTTTCTAAATGTGCTATTTAGCTTATTCCCTCAATCTTAGCATTATGGGCACGTTCACTTCTCAGTTATTTCCTTCCAAGTGAAAATCTAGAAAATGTGAAAAAATGGCAATGTCCCATAAGCATCACATCTGTAGTTTGCATGTATTGACACAACTAAAACTATAGAAGTTTTCTAAATGTGCAAATTAAATTATTCCCTTAAATTTCAGCATTATGGGCACATTCTCTTCTATGTTATTTCATTCCAAAGCAAAATCTAGAGAATGTGAAAAAATGGCAATGTCCCATAAGCATCACAGCTGTAGTTTGCATGAACTACAATTATAGAAGTTTTCTAAATGTGCTATTTAGCTTAATCCCTCAATCTTAGCATTATGTGCACGTTCACTTCTGAGTTATTTCCTTCCAAGTGAAAATCTAGAAAATGTGAAAAAATGGCAATGTCCCATAAGCATCACATCTGTAGTTTGCATGTATTGACACAACTAAAACTATAGAAGTTTTCTAAATGTGCAAATTAAATTATTCCCTTAAATTTCAGCATTATGGGCACATTCTCTTCTATGTTATTTCATTCCAAAGCAAAATCTAGAGAATGTGAAAAAATGGCAATGTCCCATAAGCATCACAGCTGTAGTTTGCAGGTATTGACACAACTAAAACTATAGAAGTTTTCTAAATGTGCAAATTAGATTATTCCCTAAATTTCAGCATTATGGGCACATTCTCTTCTATGTTATTTCATTCCAATGCAAAATCTAGAGAATGTGAAAAAATGGCAATGTCCCATAAGCATCACAGCTGTAGTTTGCATGTATTGACAAAACTAAAACTATAGAAGTTTTCTAAATGTGCAAATTAAATTATTCCCTTAAATTTCAGCATTATGTGCACGTTCACTTCTGAGTTATTTCCTTCCAAGTGAAAATCTAGAAAATGTGAAAAAATGGCAATGTCCCATAAGCATCACAGCTGTAGTTTGCATGTATTGACAAAACTAAAACTATAGAAGTTTTCTAAATGTGCAAATTAAATTATTCCCTTAAATTTCAGCATTATGTGCACGTTCACTTCTGAGTTATTTCCTTCCAAGTGAAAATCTAGAAAATGTGAAAAAATGGCAATGTCCCATAAGCATCACATCTGTAGTTTGCATGTATTGACACAACTAAAACTATAGAAGTTTTCTAAATGTGCAAATTAAATTATTCCCTTAAATTTCAGCATTATGGGCACATTCTCTTCTATGTTATTTCATTCCAAAGCAAAATCTAGAGAATGTGAAAAAATGGCAATGTCCCATAAGCATCACAGCTGTAGTTTGCAGGTATTGACACAACTAAAACTATAGAAGTTTTCTAAATGTGCAAATTAGATTATTCCCTAAATTTCAGCATTATGGGCACATTCTCTTCTATGTTATTTCATTCCAAAGCAAAATCTAGAGAATGTGAAAAAATGGCAATGTCCCATAAGCATCACAGCTGTAGTTTGCATGTATTGACAAAACTAAAACTATTGAAGTTTTCTAAATGTGCAAATTAAATTATTCCCTTAAATTTCAGCATTATGTGCACGTTCACTTCTGAGTTATTTCCTTCCAAGTGAAAATCTAGAAAATGTGAAAAAATGGCAATGTCCCATAAGCATCACATCTGTAGTTTGCATGAATTGACGCAACTACAATTATAGAAGTTTTCTAAATGTGCTATTTAGCTTAATCCCTTAATCTTAGCATTATGTGCACGTTCACTTCTGAGTTATTTCCTTCCAAGTGAAAATCTAGAAAATGTGAAAAAATGGCAATGTCCCATAAGCATCACATCTGTAGTTTGCATGTATTGACACAACTAAAACTATAGAAGTTTTCTAAATGTGCAAATTAAATTATTCCCTTACAATTTCAGCATTATGGGCACATTCTCTTCTATGTTATTTCATTCCAAAGCAAAATCTAGAGAATGTGAAAAAATGGCAATGTCCCATAAGCATCACAGCTGTAGTTTGCAGGTATTGACACAACTAAAACTATAGAAGTTTTCTAAATGTGCAAATTAGATTATTCCCTAAATTTCAGCATTATGGGCACATTCTCTTCTATGTTATTTCATTCCAAAGCAAAATCTAGAGAATGTGAAAAAATGGCAATGTCCCATAAGCATCACAGCTGTAGTTTGCATGTATTGACAAAACTAAAACTATAGAAGTTTTCTAAATGTGCAAATTAAATTATTCCCTTAAATTTCAGCATTATGTGCACGTTCACTTCTGAGTTATTTCCTTCCAAGTGAAAATCTAGAAAATGTGAAAAAAATGGCAATGTCCCATAAGTATCACAGCTGTAGTTTGCATGAATTGACGCAACTACAATTATAGAAGTTTTCTAAATGTGCTATTTAGCTTAATCCCTTAATCTTAGCATTATGTGCACGTTCACTTCTGAGTTATTTCCTTCCAAGTGAAAATCTAGAAAATGTGAAAAAATGGGAATGTCCCATGAGCATCACATCTGTAGTTTGCATGTATTGACATAACTAAAACTATAGAAGTTTTCTAAATGTGCAAATTAAATTATTCCCTAAATTTCAGCATTATGGGCACATTCTCCTCTAAGTTATTTCATTGCAAAGAAAATTCTAGATGAAAAAATGGCAATGTCCCATAAGCATCACAGCTGTAGTTTGCATGAATTGACGCAACTATAATTATAGAAGTTTTCTAAATGTGCTATTTAGCTTAATCCCTCAATCTTAGCATTATGTGCACGTTCACTTCTGAGTTATTTCCTTCCAAGTGAAAATCTAGAAAATGTGAAAAAATGGGAATGTCCCATAAGTATCACAGCTGTAGTTTGCATGAATTGACGCAACTACAATTATAGAAGTTTTCTAAATGTGCTATTTAGCTTAATCCCTTAATCTTAGCATTATGTGCACGTTCACTTCTGAGTTATTTCCTTCCAAGTGAAAATCTAGAAAATGTGAAAAAATGGCAATGTCCCATAAGCATCACATCTGTAGTTTGCATGTATTGACACAACTAAAACTATAGAAGTTTTCCAAATGTGCAAATTAAATTATTCCCTAAATTTCAGCATTATGGGCACATTCTCTTCTCTGTTATTTCATTCCAAAGCAAAATCTAGAAAATGTGAAAAAAATGGCAATGTCCCATAAGTATCACAGCTGTAGTTTGCATGAATTGACGCAACTACAATTATAGAAGTTTTCTAAATGTGCTATTTAGCTTAATCCCTTAATCTTAGCATTATGTGCACGTTCACTTCTGAGTTATTTCCTTCCAAGTGAAAATCTAGAAAATGTGAAAAAATGGCAATGTCCCATAAGCATCACATCTGTAGTTTGCATGTATTGACACAACTAAAACTATAGAAGTTTTCCAAATGTGCAAATTAAATTGTTCCCTAAATTTCAGCATTATGGGCACATTCTCTTCTCTGTTATTTCATTCCAAAGCAAAATCTAGAAAATGTGAAAAAAATGGCAATGTCCCATAAGTATCACAGCTGTAGTTTGCATGAATTGACGCAACTACAATTATAGAAGTTTTCTAAATGTGCTATTTAGCTTAATCCCTTAATCTTAGCATTATGTGCACGTTCAATTCTGAGTTATTTCCTTCCAAGTGAAAATCTAGAAAATGTAAAAAAATGGCAATGTCCCATAAGCATCACATCTGTAGTTTGCATGTATTGACACAACTAAAACTATAGAAGTTTTCCAAATGTGCAAATTAAATTGTTCCCTAAATTTCAGCATTATGGGCACATTCTCTTCTCTGTTATTTCATTCCAAAGCAAAATCTAGAAAATGTGAAAAAAATGGCAATGTCCCATAAGTATCACAGCTGTAGTTTGCATGAATTGACGCAACTACAATTATAGAAGTTTTCTAAATGTGCTATTTAGCTTAATCCCTTAATCTTAGCATTATGTGCACGTTCACTTCTGAGTTATTTCCTTCCAAGTGAAAATCTAGAAAATGTGAAAAAATGGCAATGTCCCATGAGCATCACATCTGTAGTTTGCATGTATTGACATAACTAAAACTATAGAAGTTTTCTAAATGTGCAAATTAAATTATTCCCTAAATTTCAGCATTATGGGCACATTCTCCTCTAAGTTATTTCATTGCAAAGAAAATTCTAGATGAAAAAATGGCAATGTTCCATAAGCATCACAGCTGTAGTTTGCATGAATTGACGCAACTATAATTATAGAAGTTTTCTAAATTTGCTAATTAACTTATTCCTTAAATTTCAGCATTATGTGCACGTTCACTTCTGAGTTATTTCCTTCCAAGTGAAAATCTAGAAAATGTGAAAAAATGGGAATGTCCCATGAGCATCACATCTGTAGTTTGCATGTATTGACATAACTAAAACTATAGAAGTTTTCTAAATGTGCAAATTAAATTATTCCCTAAATTTCAGCATTATGGGCACATTCTCCTCTAAGTTATTTCATTGCAAAGAAAATTCTAGATGAAAAAATGGCAATGTCCCATAAGCATCACAGCTGTAGTTTGCATGAATTGACGCAACTATAATTATAGAAGTTTTCTAAATGTGCTAATTAACTTATTCCTTAAATTTCAGCATTATGTGCACGTTCACTTCTGAGTTATTTCCTTCCAAGTGAAAATCTAGAAAATGTGAAAAAATGGGAATGTCCCATGAGCATCACATCTGTAGTTTGCATGAATTGACGCAACTATAATTATAGAAGTTTTCTAAATGTGCTATTTAGCTTAATCCCTCAATCTTAGCATTATGTGCACGTTCACTTCTGAGTTATTTCCTTCCAAGTGAAAATCTAGAAAATGTGAAAAAATGGGAATGTCCCATGAGCATCACATCTGTAGTTTGCATGTATTGACATAACTAAAACTATAGAAGTTTTCTAAATGTGCAAATTAAATTATTCCCTAAATTTCAGCATTATGGGCACATTCTCCTCTAAGTTATTTCATTGCAAAGAAAATTCTAGATGAAAAAATGGCAATGTCCCATAAGCATCACAGCTGTAGTTTGCATGAATTGACGCAACTATAATTATAGAAGTTTTCTAAATGTGCTAATTAACTTATTCCTTAAATTTCAGCATTATGTGCACGTTCACTTCTGAGTTATTTCCTTCCAAGTGAAAATCTAGAAAATGTGAAAAAATGGGAATGTCCCATGAGCATCACATCTGTAGTTTGCATGAATTGACGCAACTATAATTATAGAAGTTTTCTAAATGTGCTATTTAGCTTAATCCCTCAATCTTAGCATTATGTGCACGTTCACTTCTGAGTTATTTCCTTCCAAGTGAAAATCTAGAAAATGTGAAAAAATGGGAATGTCCCATGAGCATCACATCTGTAGTTTGCATGTATTGACATAACTAAAACTATAGAAGTTTTCTAAATGTGCAAATTAAATTATTCCCTAAATTTCAGCATTATGGGCACATTCTCCTCTAAGTTATTTCATTGCAAAGAAAATTCTAGATGAAAAAATGGCAATGTCCCATAAGCATCACAGCTGTAGTTTGCATGAATTGACGCAACTATAATTATAGAAGTTTTCTAAATGTGCTAATTAACTTATTCCTTAAATTTCAGCATTATGTGCACGTTCACTTCTGAGTTATTTCCTTCCAAGTGAAAATCTAGAAAATGTGAAAAAATGGGAATGTCCCATAAGCATCACAGCTGTAGTTTGCATGTATTGACAAAACTAAAACTATAGAAGTTTTCTAAATGTGCTATTTAGCTTAATCCCTCAATCTTAGCATTATGTGCACGTTCAATTCTGAGTTATTTCCTTCCAAGTGAAAATCTAGAAAATGTAAAAAAATGGCAATGTCCCATAAGCATCACATCTGTAGTTTGCATGTATTGACACAACTAAAACTATAGAAGTTTTCCAAATGTGCAAATTAAATTGTTCCCTAAATTTCAGCATTATGGGCACATTCTCCTCTAAGTTATTTCATTGCAAAGAAAATTCTAGATGAAAAAATGGCAATGTCCCATAAGCATCACAGCTGTAGTTTGCAGGTATTGACACAACTAAAACTATAGAAGTTTTCTAAATGTGCAAATTAGATTATTCCCTAAATTTCAGCATTATGGGCACATTCTCTTCTATGTTATTTCATTCCAAAGCAAAATCTAGAGAATGTGAAAAAATGGCAATGTCCCATAAGCATCACAGCTGTAGTTTGCATGTATTGACAAAACTAAAACTATAGAAGTTTTCTAAATGTGCAAATTAAATTATTCCCTTAAATTTCAGCATTATGTGCACGTTCACTTCTGAGTTATTTCCTTCCAAGTGAAAATCTAGAAAATGTGAAAAAAATGGCAATGTCCCATAAGTATCACAGCTGTAGTTTGCATGAATTGACGCAACTACAATTATAGAAGTTTTCTAAATGTGCTATTTAGCTTAATCCCTTAATCTTAGCATTATGTGCACGTTCACTTCTGAGTTATTTCCTTCCAAGTGAAAATCTAGAAAATGTGAAAAAATGGGAATGTCCCATGAGCATCACATCTGTAGTTTGCATGTATTGACATAACTAAAACTATAGAAGTTTTCTAAATGTGCAAATTAAATTATTCCCTAAATTTCAGCATTATGGGCACATTCTCCTCTAAGTTATTTCATTGCAAAGAAAATTCTAGATGAAAAAATGGCAATGTCCCATAAGCATCACAGCTGTAGTTTGCATGAATTGACGCAACTATAATTATAGAAGTTTTCTAAATGTGCTAATTAACTTATTCCTTAAATTTCAGCATTATGTGCACGTTCACTTCTGAGTTATTTCCTTCCAAGTGAAAATCTAGAAAATGTGAAAAAATGGGAATGTCCCATAAGCATCACAGCTGTAGTTTGCATGTATTGACAAAACTAAAACTATAGAAGTTTTCTAAATGTGCTATTTAGCTTAATCCCTCAATCTTAGCATTATGTGCACGTTCACTTCTGAGTTATTTCCTTCCAAGTGAAAATCTAGAAAATGTGAAAAAATGGCAATGTCCCATAAGCATCACATCTGTAGTTTGCATGTATTGACACAACTAAAACTATAGAAGTTTTCCAAATGTGCAAATTAAATTATTCCCTAAATTTCAGCATTATGGGCACATTCTCTTCTCTGTTATTTCATTCCAAAGCAAAATCTAGAAAATGTGAAAAAAATGGCAATGTCCCATAAGTATCACAGCTGTAGTTTGCATGAATTGACGCAACTACAATTATAGAAGTTTTCTAAATGTGCTATTTAGCTTAATCCCTTAATCTTAGCATTATGTGCACGTTCACTTCTGAGTTATTTCCTTCCAAGTGAAAATCTAGAAAATGTGAAAAAATGGCAATGTCCCATAAGCATCACATCTGTAGTTTGCATGTATTGACACAACTAAAACTATAGAAGTTTTCCAAATGTGCAAATTAAATTGTTCCCTAAATTTCAGCATTATGGGCACATTCTCTTCTCTGTTATTTCATTCCAAAGCAAAATCTAGAAAATGTGAAAAAATGGCAATGTCCCATAAGCATCACATCTGTAGTTTGCATGTATTGACACAACTAAAACTATAGAAGTTTTCCAAATGTGCAAATTAAATTATTCCCTAAATTTCAGCATTATGGGCACATTCTCTTCTCTGTTATTTCATTCCAAAGCAAAATCTAGAAAATGTGAAAAAAATGGCAATGTCCCATAAGTATCACAGCTGTAGTTTGCATGAATTGACGCAACTACAATTATAGAAGTTTTCTAAATGTGCTATTTAGCTTAATCCCTTAATCTTAGCATTATGTGCACGTTCACTTCTGAGTTATTTCCTTCCAAGTGAAAATCTAGAAAATGTGAAAAAATGGCAATGTCCCATAAGCATCACATCTGTAGTTTGCATGTATTGACACAACTAAAACTATAGAAGTTTTCCAAATGTGCAAATTAAATTGTTCCCTAAATTTCAGCATTATGGGCACATTCTCTTCTCTGTTATTTCATTCCAAAGCAAAATCTAGAAAATGTGAAAAAAATGGCAATGTCCCATAAGTATCACAGCTGTAGTTTGCATGAATTGACGCAACTACAATTATAGAAGTTTTCTAAATGTGCTATTTAGCTTAATCCCTTAATCTTAGCATTATGTGCACGTTCAATTCTGAGTTATTTCCTTCCAAGTGAAAATCTAGAAAATGTAAAAAAATGGCAATGTCCCATAAGCATCACATCTGTAGTTTGCATGTATTGACACAACTAAAACTATAGAAGTTTTCCAAATGTGCAAATTAAATTGTTCCCTAAATTTCAGCATTATGGGCACATTCTCTTCTCTGTTATTTCATTCCAAAGCAAAATCTAGAAAATGTGAAAAAAATGGCAATGTCCCATAAGTATCACAGCTGTAGTTTGCATGAATTGACGCAACTACAATTATAGAAGTTTTCTAAATGTGCTATTTAGCTTAATCCCTTAATCTTAGCATTATGTGCACGTTCACTTCTGAGTTATTTCCTTCCAAGTGAAAATCTAGAAAATGTGAAAAAATGGCAATGTCCCATGAGCATCACATCTGTAGTTTGCATGTATTGACATAACTAAAACTATAGAAGTTTTCTAAATGTGCAAATTAAATTATTCCCTAAATTTCAGCATTATGGGCACATTCTCCTCTAAGTTATTTCATTGCAAAGAAAATTCTAGATGAAAAAATGGCAATGTTCCATAAGCATCACAGCTGTAGTTTGCATGAATTGACGCAACTATAATTATAGAAGTTTTCTAAATGTGCTAATTAACTTATTCCTTAAATTTCAGCATTATGTGCACGTTCACTTCTGAGTTATTTCCTTCCAAGTGAAAATCTAGAAAATGTGAAAAAATGGGAATGTCCCATAAGCATCACAGCTGTAGTTTGCATGTATTGACAAAACTAAAACTATAGAAGTTTTCTAAATGTGCTATTTAGCTTAATCCCTCAATCTTAGCATTATGTGCACGTTCACTTCTGAGTTATTTCCTTCCAAGTGAAAATCTAGAAAATGTGAAAAAATGGCAATGTCCCATAAGCATCACATCTGTAGTTTGCATGTATTGACACAACTAAAACTATAGAAGTTTTCCAAATGTGCAAATTAAATTATTCCCTAAATTTCAGCATTATGGGCACATTCTCTTCTCTGTTATTTCATTCCAAAGCAAAATCTAGAAAATGTGAAAAAAATGGCAATGTCCCATAAGTATCTCAGCTGTAGTTTGCATGAATTGACGCAACTACAATTATAGAAGTTTTCTAAATGTGCTAATTAACTTATTCCTTAAATTTCAGCATTATGTGCACGTTCACTTCTGAGTTATTTCCTTCCAAGTGAAAATCTAGAAAATGTGAAAAAATGGGAATGTCCCATAAACATCACAGCTGTAGTTTGCATGTATTGACAAAACTAAAACTATAGAAGTTTTCTAAATGTGCAAATTAAATTGTTCCCTAAATTTCAGCATTATGGGCACATTCTCTTCTCTGTTATTTCATTCCAAAGCAAAATCTAGAAAATGTGAAAAAATGGCAATGTCCCATAAGCATCACATCTGTAGTTTGCATGTATTGACGCAACTATAATTATAGAAGTTTTCTAAATGTGCAAATTAACTTATTCCTTAAATTTCAGCATTATGTGCACGTTCACTTCTGAGTTATTTCCTTCCAAGTGAAAATCTAGAAAATGTGAAAAAATGGGAATGTCCCATAAGCATCACAGCTGTAGTTTGCATGTATTGACGCAACTATAATTATAGAAGTTTTCTAAATGTGCAAATTAACTTATTCCTTAAATTTCAGCATTATGTGCACGTTCACTTCTGAGTTATTTCCTTCCAAGTGAAAATCTAGAAAATGTGAAAAAATGGCAATGTCCCATGAGCATCACATCTGTAGTTTGCATGTATTGACATAACTAAAACTAGAAGTTTTCCAAATGTGCAAATTAAATTGTTCCCTAAATTTCAGCATTATGGGCACATTCTCTTCTCTGTTATTTCATTCCAAAGCAAAATCTAGAAAATGTGAAAAAAATGGCAATGTCCCATAAGTATCACAGCTGAAGTTTGCATGAATTGACGCAACTACAATTATAGAAGTTTTCTAAATGTGCTATTTAGCTTAATCCCTCAATCTTAGCATTATGTGCACGTTCACTTCTGAGTTATTTCCTTCCAAGTGAAAATCTAGAAAATGTGAAAAAATGGCAATGTCCCATGAGCATCACATCTGTAGTTTGCATGTATTGACACAACTAAAACTATAGAAGTTTTCTAAATGTGCAAATTAAATTATTCCCTAAATTTCAGCATTATGGGCACATTCTCTTCTATGTTATTTCATTCCAAAGCAAAATCTAGAAAATGTGAAAAAATGGCAATGTCCCATAAGTATCTCAGCTGTAGTTTGCATGAATTGACGCAATTACAATTATAGAAGTTTTCTAAATGTGCTAATTAACTTATTCCTTAAATTTCAGCATTATGTGCACGTTCACTTCTGAGTTATTTCCTTCCAAGTGAAAATCTAGAAAATGTGAAAAAATGGGAATGTCCCATAAACATCACAGCTGTAGTTTGCATGTATTGACAAAACTAAAACTATAGAAGTTTTCTAAATGTGCTATTTAGCTTAATCCCTCAATCTTAGCATTATGTGCACGTTCACTTCTGAGTTATTTCCTTCCAAGTGAAAATCTAGAAAATGTGAAAAAATGGCAATGTCCCATAAGCATCACATCTGTAGTTTGCATGTATTGACGCAACTATAATTATAGAAGTTTTCTAAATGTGCAAATTAACTTATTCCTTAAATTTCAGCATTATGTGCACGTTCACTTCTGAGTTATTTCCTTCCAAGTGAAAATCTAGAAAATGTGAAAAAATGGGAATGTCCCATAAGCATCACAGCTGTAGTTTGCATGTATTGACGCAACTATAATTATAGAAGTTTTCTAAATGTGCAAATTAACTTATTCCTTAAATTTCAGCATTATGTGCACGTTCACTTCTGAGTTATTTCCTTCCAAGTGAAAATCTAGAAAATGTGAAAAAATGGGAATGTCCCATAAGCATCACAGCTGTAGTTTGCATGAATTGACGCAACTACAATTATAGAAGTTTTCTAAATGTGCTATTTAGCTTAATCCCTTAATCTTAGCATTATGTGCACGTTCACTTCTGAGTTATTTCCTTCCAAGTGAAAATCTAGAAAATGTGAAAAAATGGGAATGTCCCATAAGCATCACAGCTGTAGTTTGCATGAATTGACGCAACTACAATTATAGAAGTTTTCTAAATGTGCTATTTAGCTTAATCCCTTAATCTTAGCATTATGTGCACGTTCACTTCTGAGTTATTTCCTTCCAAGTGAAAATCTAAAAAATGTGAAAAAATGGCAATGTCCCATAAGCATCACATCTGTAGTTTGCATGTATTGACGCAACTATAATTATAGAAGTTTTCTAAATGTGCAAATTAACTTATTCCTTAAATTTCAGCATTATGTGCACGTTCACTTCTGAGTTATTTCTTTCCAAGTGAAAATCTAGAAAATGTGAAAAAATGGGAATGTCCCATAAGCATCACAGCTGTAGTTTGCATGAATTGACGCAACTACAATTATAGAAGTTTTCTAAATGTGCTATTTAGCTTAATCCCTTAATCTTAGCATTATGTGCACGTTCACTTCTGAGTTATTTCCTTCCAAGTGAAAATCTAGAAAATGTGAAAAAATGGCAATGTCCCATAAGCATCACATCTGTAGTTTGCATGTATTGACACAACTAAAACTATAGAAGTTTTCCAAATGTGCAAATTAAATTGTTCCCTAAATTTCAGCATTATGGGCACATTCTCTTCTCTGTTATTTCATTCCAAAGCAAAATCTAGAAAATGTGAAAAAAATGGCAATGTCCCATAAGTATCACAGCTGAAGTTTGCATGAATTGACGCAACTACAATTATAGAAGTTTTCTAAATGTGCTATTTAGCTTAATCCCTCAATCTTAGCATTATGTGCACGTTCACTTCTGAGTTATTTCCTTCCAAGTGAAAATCTAGAAAATGTGAAAAAATGGCAATGTCCCATGAGCATCACATCTGTAGTTTGCATGTATTGACACAACTAAAACTATAGAAGTTTTCTAAATGTGCAAATTAAATTATTCCCTAAATTTCAGCATTATGGGCACATTCTCTTCTATGTTATTTCATTCCAAAGCAAAATCTAGAAAATGTGAAAAAATGGCAATGTCCCATAAGTATCACAGCTGTAGTTTGCATGAATTGACGCAACTACAATTATAGAAGTTTTCTAAATGTGCTAATTAACTTATTCCCTAAATTTCAGCATTATGGGCACATTCTCTTCTATGTTATTTCATTCCAAAGCAAAATCTAGAGAATGTGAAAAAATGGCAATGTCCCATAAGCATCACAGCTGTAGTTTGCATGTATTGACAAAACTAAAACTATAGAAGTTTTCTAAATGTGCTATTTAGCTTAATCCTTCAATCTTAGCATTATGTGCACGTTCACTTCTGAGTTATTTCCTTCCAAGTGAAAATCTAGAAAATGTGAAAAAATGGAAATGTCCCATAAGCATCACAGCTGTAGTTTGCAGGTATTGGCACAACTAAAACTATAGAAGTTTTCTAAATGTGAAATTAAATTATTCCCTAAATTTCAGCATTATGGGCACATTCTCTTCTCTGTTATTTCATTCCAAAGCAAAATCTAGAAAATGTGAAAAAATGGCAATGTCCGATAAGTATCACATCTGTAGTTTGCATGTATTGACACAACTAAAACTATAGAAGTTTTCTAAATGTGCAAATTAAATTATTCCCTAAATTTCAGCATTATGGGCACATTCTCTTCTATGTTATTTCATTCCAAGTGAAAATCTAGAAAATGTGAAAAAATGGAAATGTCCCATAAGCATCACAGCTGTAGTTTGCAGGTATTGACACAACTAAAACTATAAAAGTTTTCCAAATGTGCAAATTAAATTATTCCCTAAATTTCAGCATTATGGGCACATTCTCTTCTATGTTATTTCATTCCAAAGCAAAATCTAGAGAATGTGAAAAAATGGCAATGTCCCAAAAGCATCACAGCTGTAGTTTGCATGAATTGACGCAACTATCATTATAGAAGTTTTCTAAATGTGCTAATTAACTTATTCCTTAAATTTCAGCATTATGTGCACGTTCACTTCTGAGTTATTTCCTTCCAAGTGAAAATCTAGAAAATGTGAAAAAATGGCAATGTCCCATAAGCATCACAGCTGTAGTTTGCATGAATTGACGCAACTACAATTATAGAAGTTTTCTAAATGTGCTAATTAACTTATTCCCTAAATTTCAGCATTATGGGCACATTCTCTTCTATGTTATTTCATTCCAAAGCAAAATCTAGAGAATGTGAAAAAATGGCAATGTCCCATAAGCATCACAGCTGTAGTTTGCATGTATTGACAAAACTAAAACTATAGAAGTTTTCTAAATGTGCTATTTAGCTTAATCCTTCAATCTTAGCATTATGTGCACGTTCACTTCTGAGTTATTTCCTTCCAAGTGAAAATCTAGAAAATGTGAAAAAATGGCAATGTCCCGTAAGCATCACAGCTGTAATTTGCATGTATTGACACAACTAAAACTATAGAAGTTTTCTAAATGTGCAAATTAAATTATTCCCTAAATTTCAGCATTATGGGCACATTCTCTTCTATGTTATTAAATTCCAAAGCAAAATCTAGAGAATGTGAAAAAATGGCAATGTCCCATAAGCATCACAGCTGTAGTTTGCATGTATTGACAAAACTAAAACTATAGAAGTTTTCTAAATGTGCTATTTAGCTTAATCCTTCAATCTTAGCATTATGTGCACGTTCACTTCTGAGTTATTTCCTTCCAAGTGAAAATCTAGAAAATGTGAAAAAATGGAAATGTCCCATAAGCATAACAGCTGTAGTTTGCAGGTATTGACACAACTAAAACTATAGAAGTTTTCTAAATGTGAAATTAAATTATTCCCTAAATTTCAGCATTATGGGCACATTCTCTTCTATGTTATTTCATTCCAAAGCAAAATCTAGAAAATGTGAAAAAATGGCAATGTCCCATAAGTATCACAGCTGTAGTTTGCATGAATTGACGCAACTACAATTATAGAAGTTTTCTAAATGTGCTAATTAACTTATTCCCTAAATTTCAGCATTATGGGCACATTCTCTTCTATGTTATTTCATTCCAAAGCAAAATCTAGAGAATGTGAAAAAATGGCAATGTCCCATAAGCATCACAGCTGTAGTTTGCATGTATTGACAAAACTAAAACTATAGAAGTTTTCTAAATGTGCTATTTAGCTTAATCCTTCAATCTTAGCATTATGTGCACGTTCACTTCTGAGTTATTTCCTTCCAAGTGAAAATCTAGAAAATGTGAAAAAATGGAAATGTCCCATAAGCATCACAGCTGTAGTTTGCAGGTATTGGCACAACTAAAACTATAGAAGTTTTCTAAATGTGAAATTAAATTATTCCCTAAATTTCAGCATTATGGGCACATTCTCTTCTCTGTTATTTCATTCCAAAGCAAAATCTAGAAAATGTGAAAAAATGGCAATGTCCGATAAGTATCACATCTGTAGTTTGCATGTATTGACACAACTAAAACTATAGAAGTTTTCTAAATGTGCAAATTAAATTATTCCCTAAATTTCAGCATTATGGGCACATTCTCTTCTATGTTATTTCATTCCAAGTGAAAATCTAGAAAATGTGAAAAAATGGAAATGTCCCATAAGCATCACAGCTGTAGTTTGCAGGTATTGACACAACTAAAACTATAAAAGTTTTCCAAATGTGCAAATTAAATTATTCCCTAAATTTCAGCATTATGGGCACATTCTCTTCTATGTTATTTCATTCCAAAGCAAAATCTAGAGAATGTGAAAAAATGGCAATTTCCCAAAAGCATCACAGCTGTAGTTTGCATGAATTGACGCAACTATCATTATAGAAGTTTTCTAAATGTGCTAATTAACTTATTCCTTAAATTTCAGCATTATGTGCACGTTCACTTCTGAGTTATTTCCTTCCAAGTGAAAATCTAGAAAATGTGAAAAAATGGCAATGTCCCATAAGCATCACACCTGTAGTTTGCATGAATTGACGCAACTACAATTATAGAAGTTTTCTAAATGTGCCAATTAACTTATTCCCTAAATTTCAGCATTATGGGCACATTCTCTTCTATGTTATTTCATTCCAAAGCAAAATCTAGAGAATGTGAAAAAATGGCAATGTCCCATAAGCATCACAGCTGTAGTTTGCATGTATTGACAAAACTAAAACTATAGAAGTTTTCTAAATGTGCTATTTAGCTTAATCCTTCAATCTTAGCATTATGTGCACGTTCACTTCTGAGTTATTTCCTTCCAAGTGAAAATCTAGAAAATGTGAAAAAATGGCAATGTCCCGTAAGCATCACAGCTGTAGTTTGCAGGTATTGACACAACTAAAACTATAGAAGTTTTCTAAATGTGAAATTAAATTATTCCCTAAATTTCAGCATTATGGGCACATTCTCTTCTATGTTATTTCATTCCAAAGCAAAATCTAGAAAATGTGAAAAAATGGCAATGTCCCATAAGCATCACAGCTGTAGTTTGCATGAATTGACGCAACTACAATTATAGAAGTTTTCTAAATGTGCTAATTAACTTATTCCCTAAATTTCAGCATTATGGGCACATTCTCTTCTATGTTATTTCATTCCAAAGCAAAATCTAGAGAATGTGAAAAAATGGCAATGTCCCATAAGCATCACAGCTGTAGTTTGCATGTATTGACAAAACTAAAACTATAGAAGTTTTCTAAATGTGAAATTAAATTATTCCCTAAATTTCAGCATTATGGGCACATTCTCTTCTCTGTTATTTCATTCCAAAGCAAAATCTAGAAAATGTGAAAAAATGGCAATGTCCGATAAGTATCACATCTGTAGTTTGCATGTATTGACACAACTAAAACTATAGAAGTTTTCTAAATGTGCAAATTAAATTATTCCCTAAATTTCAGCATTATGGGCACATTCTCTTCTATGTTATTTCATTCCAAGTGAAAATCTAGAAAATGTGAAAAAATGGAAATGTCCCATAAGCATCACAGCTGTAGTTTGCAGGTATTGACACAACTAAAACTATAAAAGTTTTCCAAATGTGCAAATTAAATTATTCCCTAAATTTCAGCATTATGGGCACATTCTCTTCTATGTTATTTCATTCCAAAGCAAAATCTAGAGAATGTGAAAAAATGGCAATGTCCCAAAAGCATCACAGCTGTAGTTTGCATGAATTGACGCAACTATCATTATAGAAGTTTTCTAAATGTGCTAATTAACTTATTCCTTAAATTTCAGCATTATGTGCACGTTCACTTCTGAGTTATTTCCTTCCAAGTGAAAATCTAGAAAATGTGAAAAAATGGCAATGTCCCATAAGCATCACAGCTGTAGTTTGCATGAATTGACGCAACTACAATTATAGAAGTTTTCTAAATGTGCTAATTAACTTATTCCCTAAATTTCAGCATTATGGGCACATTCTCTTCTATGTTATTTCATTCCAAAGCAAAATCTAGAGAATGTGAAAAAATGGCAATGTCCCATAAGCATCACAGCTGTAGTTTGCATGTATTGACAAAACTAAAACTATAGAAGTTTTCTAAATGTGCTATTTAGCTTAATCCTTCAATCTTAGCATTATGTGCACGTTCACTTCTGAGTTATTTCCTTCCAAGTGAAAATCTAGAAAATGTGAAAAAATGGCAATGTCCCATAAGTATCACATCTGTAGTTTGCATGTATTGACACAACTAAAACTATAGAAGTTTTCTAAATGTGCAAATTAAATTATTCCCTAAATTTCAGCATTATGGGCACATTCTCTTCTATGTTATTTCATTCCAAGTGAAAATCTAGAAAATGTGAAAAAATGGAAATGTCCCATAAGCATCACAGCTGTAGTTTGCAGGTATTGACACAACTAAAACTATAAAAGTTTTCCAAATGTGCAAATTAAATTATTCCCTAAATTTCAGCATTATGGGCACATTCTCTTCTATGTTATTTCATTCCAAAGCAAAATCTAGAGAATGTGAAAAAATGGCAATGTCCCAAAAGCATCACAGCTGTAGTTTGCATGAATTGACGCAACTATCATTATAGAAGTTTTCTAAATGTGCTAATTAACTTATTCCTTAAATTTCAGCATTATGTGCACGTTCACTTCTGAGTTATTTCCTTCCAAGTGAAAATCTAGAAAATGTGAAAAAATGGCAATGTCCCATAAGCATCACAGCTGTAGTTTGCATGAATTGACGCAACTACAATTATAGAAGTTTTCTAAATGTGCTAATTAACTTATTCCCTAAATTTCAGCATTATGGGCACATTCTCTTCTATGTTATTTCATTCCAAAGCAAAATCTAGAGAATGTGAAAAAATGGCAATGTCCCATAAGCATCACAGCTGTAGTTTGCATGTATTGACAAAACTAAAACTATAGAAGTTTTCTAAATGTGCTATTTAGCTTAATCCTTCAATCTTAGCATTATGTGCACGTTCACTTCTGAGTTATTTCCTTCCAAGTGAAAATCTAGAAAATGTGAAAAAATGGCAATGTCCCGTAAGCATCACAGCTGTAATTTGCATGTATTGACACAACTAAAACTATAGAAGTTTTCTAAATGTGCAAATTAAATTATTCCCTAAATTTCAGCATTATGGGCACATTCTCTTCTATGTTATTAAATTCCAAAGCAAAATCTAGAGAATGTGAAAAAATGGCAATGTCCCATAAGCATCACAGCTGTAGTTTGCATGTATTGACAAAACTAAAACTATAGAAGTTTTCTAAATGTGCTATTTAGCTTAATCCTTCAATCTTAGCATTATGTGCACGTTCACTTCTGAGTTATTTCCTTCCAAGTGAAAATCTAGAAAATGTGAAAAAATGGAAATGTCCCATAAGCATCACAGCTGTAGTTTGCAGGTATTGACACAACTAAAACTATAGAAGTTTTCTAAATGTGAAATTAAATTATTCCCTAAATTTCAGCATTATGGGCACATTCTCTTCTCTGTTATTTCATTCCAAAGCAAAATCTAGAAAATGTGAAAAAATGGCAATGTCCGATAAGTATCACATCTGTAGTTTGCATGTATTGACACAACTAAAACTATAGAAGTTTTCTAAATGTGCAAATTAAATTATTCCCTAAATTTCAGCATTATGGGCACATTCTCTTCTATGTTATTTCATTCCAAGTGAAAATCTAGAAAATGTGAAAAAATGGAAATGTCCCATAAGCATCACAGCTGTAGTTTGCAGGTATTGACACAACTAAAACTATAAAAGTTTTCCAAATGTGCAAATTAAATTATTCCCTAAATTTCAGCATTATGGGCACATTCTCTTCTATGTTATTTCATTCCAAAGCAAAATCTAGAGAATGTGAAAAAATGGCAATGTCCCAAAAGCATCACAGCTGTAGTTTGCATGAATTGACGCAACTATCATTATAGAAGTTTTCTAAATGTGCTAATTAACTTATTCCTTAAATTTCAGCATTATGTGCACGTTCACTTCTGAGTTATTTCATTCCAAAGCAAAATCTAGAGAATGTGAAAAAATGGCAATGTCCCATAAGCATCACAGCTGTAGTTTGCAGGTATTGACACAACTAAAACTATAGAAGTTTTCTAAATGTGCAAATTAAATTATTCCCTTAATTTCAGCATTATCGTACGTGATGGAAATATAGGAACGTATACCGTGAAGTTCGTAAAATATCACCTTTCTTGGATTATGGTGAATTTACATTTTTGTGACTTTTGATTTTTTTCATTCTTTTTTTCATATACGTTTACATAAAACGGATGGGTTTTTTCCATGAAAAGTGGCTAAATAATATTTAAAAGAGAAAATAAAAATTGAATGAAATTGCGAAAATTGCACTACCGTAATCGCAGTTTCGTCAGTTATTTGGCATCCGCGTCCGCGAGCGGACGTCCGCGCCATGAATTTTGCAATTTCTCGCTCCTACTTTTCTCCTTATTTTCCCTCGAATTTCCTGTTATATTGTTCAATTAAGTTTAATTTGAATTAGTTTCGCACTCTCATCTGCCCAGTTTCGTCGAGTAAAGTAGATTTGCCACTAGTTTTAGGCAGTTGACCTTATTTCATAATCGGGCTCGTCGTATTTCGACAACATTTTTGCTTGTCTTTCGCGTTACTTTACTTAATTTAATTAAAAACGTGCATGTATATTGTTTCGCACTCACGCTTCCCCGCTTCACCCGCGTAAATTAGCACAAATCGCTAATATTAGGCCGCCTCAACTTCGAATTTGAACTGTTATCATTCTTTTTTTGTTTAGTACTTTTGCTTTGCAGGTCGCGAGTATCGGAATCATGTCGAATCAAACTCCGTACATCGGCAGCAAGATCAGTCTCATTTCCAAGCTCGATATTCGCTACGAGGGAATTCTTTACTCTTCGAGCACCACGGAGTCCACCATCGCACTCGTGAAAGGTTAATATAGAATATTTTATTTAATTATTCGAGCGTTTTAGTGCGTTGTCTGGGTACTGAGGACCGACCGGTATCCAACCCTGTCCCTACTCGTGTGTACGAACACATTATCTTCAAGGCCAGTTTCCTGGAGTAAAGTAGCATCACCTCTACTTTTAAGCAGTTTACGCTCATTTTATCATAAGATGTTCCTAAAATTTAATTTTGAATTGTTATCGTTCTTTTTTGCTGAGTATTTTTGATTTGCAGAACCGAGAAAGTCGAGAAGGCTTGATCCGAGGCCGAAATTTCCTATGAAGTGGGAGGGGAAGCACCTGGACCAAGGAGCTCGCTGCCAGCAAGCTTGTAATATTTTATGTTCTTTGTTTATATTCCGGGAATAAATTCGACACAATTTTGCTCTGCAGCGCTCTGCTCTCCCCGACTTCGACCGCTACAAGCTGTTGCGCGCCAAGCAAGCCATAAACCGATTGATCAAGATGGAAAGCTCAAGGTATGATCTTATATTTTGGCTAATTGATTGGTCGGGACTTATCGCTACCACTGAAACCAGTTCCATATTTTTTGCTGCCCCGAGAGTCATCCGATAGGGATTAGACGCCAATTATCTCTCAGTTGAAAATGTGGTATTTTGTTCGACTCTGTATCGTGTTCCCGAACCCGGTTACCATTAGAGGATACTCAGGTTCCAAAAATATGTTGGCCATCCAGGACCCATCAAAGGCTGCTCTGGTTCCACAGCGTGGTACCATGTCTCAAAATTGAGACGGACAAGTCATGGAACCCGGGTCCCGAGCAGTTCCACGTTAATGTCTTATTTTTCGAAAATGTATTGTCCTTTTTTAAAAAATAAGCAACTTTGCATGATTAAATATTTTATTAACAGGTCCTTCTCGATGGACCCGCTTCCACAGTTCTCCGCAGCGTCCGTAACCTGAAGGACCTCCAGCAGACTAAGTTCAAGGTCGCCATTGGGCTCGAGGAGTGAACCGAAGCAGTCTCTCGTCGGTCAGTATTTGTAAATTTATTGATATTTTAAAATGTGGTATTTTGTAAGGCTATGTTACTGTTCTATGGCCCAATCCGCGGATCCGGGTCCAGTCAGAGGGTAACCATGTTCTAAAAGTATTTCATTTTGTCATCCAGATCCCATTAAATGTTAGCAAGGTCCCACAGCCTTTAAATTTAATATTTTATTAACAGGTTCTCGATGGATCCGCTTCCGGAGTTCTCCGCAGCGTCCGTAGCCTGAAGGAGGGCTCTCCCGTCGGTCAGTATTTTTAAATTTATTATTATTTTAAAATATGCTATTCTGCTATGCTCTTTCTATATCCTGGCCCAATATTCGAATCCGGGTCCCGTCAGAGAGTACCCATGTTCTAAAATATTTTTGCTATCCCGAACCCATCAAATGCTACCAAGGATCCTACTGCCTGGTACCCGGATCCATTCACGGGCTACGCGAATTAGAGGCTTGGGACCGGGATGTTGAAGCAGTCTTTCAATATTTGTTTATTTTTGTGAACTTGTAATCAAATGATCCGTGTCACGAAGTTTTTCGTGGCCTGAGCTCGATGCTTGGTACCGGGACACTGTATCTAGCTCTTTCTATTAAAAAAGGATCGAGTATCTTGTCAATAATCTGTTTTTGCGAGCACAATAATACTTCTCCTTTCAGGAGTCAGCACCTTCGACAGCTACAAACTGATGCGCGCCAAGCAAGCCAGAAACCGATTGGTCAAGATGGAAATCGCCTAATTGTATTTATATTTGCGAGTTTTTCGTGGACAAAGATTTATCATTACCATGGTCTTATTTCAAAAATGAAAAAACAACAACAGTAAGGGGGTGAGTGGGAATCTGGGGAATCAATGATAGGAGTATGTGGCCTCGGGACTGTACAGAGACTCGAAATTGGGCTCTACTGCATAATCATAGGCATCATCTTCACCCTCTTCGTTGCCCGTTTCAATCTCCCCCATCTCCACTTCCTCCTCTTCCTCTGGCATAACTATCTGGTTTTGCCAACGAGGAGGGAGATAGGGCACGGGTCTTCTGGGTGTGTTGAGGGGTCTAGTATGAGAATGAGTAGGAGGAAGACGGAGGGGGCGAGACTTTGCAATTCCTCCCAGCTGTACTCTGGAGACGAATTGTCCTCCTGGTCCCCGATTGCTCCTTGGAGTCGTTCTGTCCACGGGAGGATCACCTCTTGCCAGTTTGCCGATGTGCACCTTGTAGTTGTGGTCGATGCGTCTGCACGCATCCCTCCAGTAACGATCCTTGTCCACGGCCAAACTGAACTTGCGCCGATGATCCAAGCACTGCAAATGTGTTGAATTCGACAAAGTACAGTGCAATCCGTAATACAGACATTTCAGGTTATGGTAAGTGAAGAAAGTCATAAAGTTTAGAATATCTCACGTCCTCTAGCCATTTCACTCGGATGGGATCTCGCTCATCCAGTGGGAGATCAAGCTGATCCTTGAAGAGGACATCGGAGATGCGGGCGGCGAAGAGGACATAATGGACGTTGATCCCATCCAGTCTGTCCACCTTCACTTTGCTCATCCCGTGACGATTGTAGTCGAAGTCTGAAATAAATTACAGTAACAGCAATGCATTTGTGTGTACGAAACGACTATTGTTGTAGACTAATCACCGGGAGGAGGGGCGTGAAGATTCTTGATGGCAACGTCGACATCCTTTGTAAGTTTCTTCACTGCATCCTTCAACTCGGTATCCGTCTGTTCCCTCTCGATGACCTCAAACCGACGATATAATATCGAATAGAGTTCAAGGTGAAGATTTGAGTACGGTACCGAGTGGGAGATGGACTCCAGTTGCCCTCGATCATTGTATTGACGTCTTTCCATTCTCTCCATGAAGGCCGTGATCTTGTCCATTTGCATGCGAATCGGGGCGAGCTCCTCGCGGACAGCGTCCCGAATCATTTCTATCATGGTTAATAAAGCACACTGACTAACTGACATTCTGAAAACACAGTACCTCGGAGCTGAAGAGAATCGTCGGGAGGAGGCTCGCGAGATTGGTCTAGAAAAGGATCTGCGATGCGAGTACGATCTCCCTCGTCCATTGGTTCCTCCTCCATATCATAGCCATTTGACGTCTCCTGCTTCACCAGAGAAGGACGGAAGATGGTGAACTAAACCGATGAAGTATCTGGATACTGTAGGTCCAATATCAGTAAGGACTCACTGGTTGTTCGCCCTTCTTCGCTTTCCCTCTTGCGCTCGAGGGAAGATCCATGAACCCTTGGCACTTCTTCTTGGTCCCTTGGAAGGCAAACGTGCCTGATTCCACTTTCTCATCGTCTCCATTTACTACTCGAAAAGAGACAGCTCGGCCAGGGTGACCAGGACCTTTAGTGAGATCCCCCGCATTGATCATCTTGAGCATGTTTCCCTGCTGGACGACGACGAATGCCATCTGGAAGCGTAAAATCGAAATAAAATAGATGGAAAACGAATAAAAAGGACGAAAATACAACGTAATCAAAGAGGTCTCTCAATTTCGTGATAATTGCATCATCTCTGGAAATATGTCTCTGTAGACGTTCGAAAACGTTCCTTTTATTACTTTTTTTCTCGATTATTTCGCCAAAATGTCTTCTCTTCCCAACATACGTGTTCGCAAGGTGAGCGTTTATCGATTTCCATTCTTTCGTAAACCTTCGAATGTATACTATGTGAGTAATCAATGAGTTTCTTTGAGAATGTCGCTCGTCCTCCTCTTCAGAAAGATTGGAGAGACGATATTGCAGTGTGGAGAGAGGGCGGAGATACCTACCAGAGAATTGTGGACAAGTCTGATGAAAGGGGGCATCCAATCTCTAAGAGCATGGCACATCGATATGTGAACAAAGTGTTCACTCCACACGAATACAAGCCGACATCTCTGAAGGACAGGCAGATGTTCACCGAGATTAGAGATTTCGTTCTCGAATCCTATCTCAACGACAGCGAGGCCACTCTATCGTCCATCAAGCAGACCATTAAGGGAACATTTGACGAGGAGGTACCGAACTATGTTCATCAAGACACTACCGTAACACATAATAGTACTTCCCCAGACCCCCACTTGCAGATCTCTGAGGCTGTGGTTCGAAGAATCAGAGAGGAGTGTGGCCTGATCTGCTACAACACTCGATATGGCCATTCGGTGCGAGAAGTCAATCGACCACTCCGTCTGTCCTTCTGTGAACAACAAATCGCAGAGAGAAACATGTTCACTAACCATGTGTTCACTGACGAATGCATGGTTCAGTTGAGTGCTAACTCTCGATTCTGTTTCTGCTTGAGAGGGGACGTGCTCAGAAGGGTGAAATCCACCCACAAAAATCCAGTCAGAGTTAGTTTCTCACCCCTCTATTTATTATGAACGAGAAAATCTATTTGCAGATAATGATCTGGGGTGGGATCAGCTGGGACGGCCCTACTGAACTGATCTTACTGGATCCCTCTACGAAGATCGATTCTGGTCTGTATCAAGTAATGCTGGATTCGGCATACAAGCCATGGGCAAGTTAAATACAATTGATTGATGAACTCAAAATTACGATGAATATATTATTTATTCAGAAGGCTGTTCGGAGATAACGCCGTCCTTATCCAGGACAACGCCCCGTGCCACTCTGCACACTACACGCGTGCCTACCTCGAGAGAGAAGAACTCAAGGTTGGCAAATTAAGAACCCTAATAATAAGTTTCATCATAAGACTAACGGATTTTCCTTCACCAGACCATGGATTGGCCGGCAGAATCGCCGGATCTGAATGCTGTCGAGATCGTATGGGCTAATCTCAAGAGATGGCTGCAAAATGTGTGGAAGCCTAAGGGGAAGGATCACTTGATACAGGGAATCTCCAAGTTCTGGGAGGAGCATCTCACCGTAGAACGGTGCAGACGCTACATCAGAAGAGTTCAGTCACAAATGCGAAAAGTGATTGCCGTAAGGGGAGCCCCCGTCTTTGATTGACCCATTCTCCAGTGTTTCGTTTACAATTGTTTGTATTCGTTATTGAAATAAGACCATGATAATGATAAATCTTTATCTACGAAAAACTCACAAATATAAATACAATTAGGCGATTTCCATCTTGACCAATCGGTTTCTGGCTTGCTTGGCGCGCATCAGTTTGTAGCTGTCGAAGGTGCTGACTCCTGAAAGGAAAAGTATTATTGTGCTCACAAAAACAGATTATTGACAAGATACTCGATCCTTTTTTAATAGAAAGAGCTAGATACAGTGTCCCGGTACCAAGCATCGAGCTCAGGCCACGAAAAACTTCGTGACACGGATCATTTGATTACAAGTTCACAAAAATAAACAAATATTGAAAGACTGCTTCAACATCCCGGTCCCAAGCCTCTAATTCGTGTAGCCCGTGAATGGATCCGGTACCAGGCAGTAGGATCCTTGGTAGCATTTGATGGGTTCGGGATAGCAAAAATATTTTAGAACATGGGTACTCTCTGACGGGAGCCGGATTCGAATATTGGGCCAGGATATAGAAAGAGCATAGCAGAATAGCATATTTTAAAATAATAATAAATTTAAAAATACTGACCGACGGGAGAGCCCCCCTTCAGGCTACGGACGCTGCGGAGAACTCCGGAAGCGGATCCATCGAGAACCTGTTAATAAAATATTAAATTTAAAAGCTGTGGGACCTTGCTAACATTTAATGGGATCTGGATGACAAAATGAAATACTTTTAGAACATGGTTACCCTCTGACTGGACCCGGATCCGAGGATTGGGCCATAGAACAGTAACATGGCCTTACAAAATACCACATTTTAAAATATCAATAAATTTACAAATACTGACCGACGAGATACTGCTTCGGTTCACTCCTCGAGCCCAATCGCGACCTTGAACTTAGTCTGCTGGAGGTCCTTCAGGTTACGGACGCTGCGGAGAACTGTGGAAGCGGGTCCATCGAGAAGAACCTGTTAATAAAATATTTAATCATGCAAAGTTGCTTATTTTTTAAAAAAGGACAATACATTTTCGAAAAATAAGACATTAACGTGGAACTGCTCGGGACCCGGGTTCTATGACTTGTCCGTCTCAATTTTGAGACATGGTACCACGCTGTGGAACCAGAGCAGCCTTTGATGGGTCCTGGATGGCCAACATATTTTTGGAACCTGAGTATCCTCTAATGGTAACCGGGTTCGGGAACACGATACAGAGTCGAACAAAATACCACATTTTCAACTGAGAGATAATTGGCGTCTAATCCCTATCGGATGACTCTCGGGGCAGCAAAAAATATGGAACTGGTTTCAGTGGTAGCGATAAGTCCCGACCATTCAATTAGCCAAAATATAAGATCATACCTTGAGCTTTCCATCTTGATCAATCGGTTTATGGCTTGCTTGGCGCGCAACAGCTTGTAGCGGTCGAAGTCGGGGAGAGCAGAGCGCTGCAGAGCAAAATTGTGTCGAATTTATTCCCGGAATATAAACAAAGAACATAAAATATTACAAGCTTGCTGGCAGCGAGCTCCTTGGTCCAGGTGCTTCCCCTCCCACTTCATAGGAAATTTCGGCCTCGGATCAAGCCTTCTCGACTTTCTCGGTTCTGCAAATCAAAAATACTCAGCAAAAAAGAACGATAACAATTCAAAATTAAATTTTAGGAACATCTTATGATAAAATGAGCGTAAACTGCTTAAAAGTAGAGGTGATGCTACTTTACTCGAGGAAACTGGCCTTGAAGATAATGTGTTCGTACACACGAGTAGGGACAGGGTTGGATACCGGTCGGTCCTCAGTACCCAGACAACGCATTAAAACGCTCGAATAATTAAATAAAATATTCTATATTAACCTTTCACGAGTGCGATGGTGGACTCCGTGGTGCTCGAAGAGTAAAGAATTCCCTCGTAGCGAATATCGAGCTTGGAAATGAGACTGATCTTGCTGCCGATGTACGGAGTTTGATTCGACATGATTCCGATACTCGCGACCTGCAAAGCAAAAGTACTAAACAAAAAAAGAATGATAACAGTTCAAATTCGAAGTTGAGGCGGCCTAATATTAGCGATTTGTGCTAATTTACGCGGGTGAAGCGGGGAAGCGTGAGTGCGAAACAATATACATGCAAGTTTTTAATTAAATTAAGTAAAGTAACGCGAAAGACAAGCAAAAATGTTGTCGAAATACGACGAGCCCGATTATGAAATAAGGTCAACTGCCTAAAATTCGTAAAACGAGCGTAAACTGCCTAAAACTAGTGGCAAATCTACTTTACTCGACGAAACTGGGCAGATGAGAGTGCGAAACTAATTCAAATTAAACTTAATTGAACAATATAACAGGAAATTCGAGGGAAAATAAGGAGAAAAGTAGGAGCGAGAAATTGCAAAATTCATGGCGCGGACGTCCGCTCGCGGACGCGGATGCCAAATAACTGACGAAACTGCGATTACGGTAGTGCAATTTTCGCAATTTTATTCAATTTTTATTTTCTCTTTTAAATATTATTTAACTACTTTTCATGGAAAAAACCCATCCGTTTTATGTAAACGTATATGAAAAAAAGAATGAAAAAAATCAAAAGTCACAAAAATGTAAATTCACCATAATCCAAGAAAGGTGATATTTTACGAACTTCACGGTATACGTTCCTATATTTCCATCACGTACGATATGGGCACATTCTCTTCTCTGTTATTTAATTCCAAAGCAAAATCTAGAAAATGTGAAAAAATGGCAATGTCCCATAAGCATCACAGCTGTAGTTTGCATGAATTGACGCAACTACAATTATAGAAGTTTTCTAAATGTGCTATTTAGCTTAATCCCTCAATCTTAGCATTATGGGCACGTTTACTTCTCAGTTAGTTCCTTCCAAGTGAAAATCTAGAAAATGTGAAAAAATGGAAATGTCCCATAAGCATCACAGCTGTAGTTTGCATGAATTGACGCAACTACAATTATAGAAGTTTTCTAAATGTGCTATTTAGCTTAATCCCTCAATCTTAGCATTATGGGCACGTTCACTTCTCAGTTAGTTCCTTCCAAGTGAAAATCTAGAAAATGAGAAAAAAGGGAAATGTCCCATAAGCATCACAGCTGTAGTTTGCAGGTATTGACACAACTAAAACTATAAAAGTTTTCCAAGTGTGCAAATTAAATTATTCCCTAAATTTCAGCATTATGGGCACATTCTCTTCTCTGTTATTTCATTCCAAAGCAAAAGCTAGAAAATGTGAAAAAATGGCAATGTCCCATAAGCATCACAGCTGTAGTTTGCATGAATTGACACAACTAAAACTATAGAAGTTTTCTAAATGTGCAAATTAAATTATTCCCTTAATTTCAGCATTATGGGCACATTCTCTTCTCTGTTATTTAATTCCAAAAACAAAATCTAGAAAATGTGAAAAAATGGCAATGTCCCATAAGCATCACAGCTGTAGTTTGCATGAATTGACACAACTTAAACTATAGAAGTTTTCCAAATGTGCAAATTAAATTATTCCCTAAATTTCAGCATTATGGGCACATTCTCTTCTATGTTATTTCATTCCAAAGCAAAATCTAGAGAATGTGGAAAAATGGCAATGTCCCATAAGCATCACAGCTGTAGTTTGCATGAATTGACACAACTTAAACTATAGAAGTTTTCCAAATGTGCAAATTAAATTATTCCCTAAATTTCAGCATTATGGGCACATTCTCTTCTATGTTATTTCATTCCAAAGCAAAATCTAGAAAATGTGAAAAAATGGCAATGTCCCATAAGCATCACAGCTGTAGTTTGCATGAATTGACGCAACTACAATTATAGAAGTTTTCCAAATGTGCAAATTAAATTATTCCCTAAATTTCAGCATTATGGGCACATTCTCTTCTATGTTATTTCATTCCAAAGCAAAATCTAGAGAATGTGAAAAAATGGCAATGTCCCATAAGCATCACAGCTGTAGTTTGCAGGTATTGACACAACTAAAACTATAGAAGTTTTCTAAATGTGCTATTTAGCTTAATCCCTCAATCTTAGCATTATGGGCACGTTCACTTCTCAGTTAGTTCCTTCCAAGTGAAAATCTAGAAAATGTGCAAAAATGGCAATGTCCCATAAGCATCACATATGTAGTTTGCATGTATTGACACAACTAAAACTATAGAAGTTTTCTAAATGTGCAAATTAAATTATTCCCTTAATTTCAGCATTATGGGCACATTCTCTTCTCTGTTATTTAATTCCAAAGCAAAATCTAGAAAATGTGAAAAAATGGCAATGTCCCATAAGCATCACAGCTGTAGTTTGCAGGTATTGACACAACTAAAACTATAGAAGTTTTCTAAATGTGCTATTTAGCTTAATCCCTCAATCTTAGCATTATGGGCACGTTCACTTCTCAGTTAGTTCCTTCCAAGTGAAAATCTAGAAAATGTGAAAAAATGGAAATGTCCCATAAGCATCACAGCTGTAGTTTGCATGTATTGACACAACTAAAACTATAGAAGTTTTCCAAATGTGCAAATTAAATTATTCCCTAAATTTCAGCATTATGGGCACATTCTCTTCTATGTTATTTCATTCCAAAGCAAAATCTAGAGAATGTGAAAAAATGGCAATGTCCCATAAGCATCACAGCTGTAGTTTGCATGAATTGACACAACTTAAACTATAGAAGTTTTCCAAATGTGCAAATTAAATTATTCCCTAAATTTCAGCATTATGGGCACATTCTCTTCTATGTTATTTCATTCCAAAGCAAAATCTAGAGAATGTGGAAAAATGGCAATGTCCCATAAGCATCACAGCTGTAGTTTGCATGAATTGACACAACTTAAACTATAGAAGTTTTCCAAATGTGCAAATTAAATTATTCCCTAAATTTCAGCATTATGGGCACATTCTCTTCTATGTTATTTCATTCCAAAGCAAAATCTAGAAAATGTGAAAAAATGGCAATGTCCCATAAGCATCACAGCTGTAGTTTGCATGAATTGACGCAACTACAATTATAGAAGTTTTCCAAATGTGCAAATTAAATTATTCCCTAAATTTCAGCATTATGGGCACATTCTCTTCTATGTTATTTCATTCCAAAGCAAAATCTAGAGAATGTGAAAAAATGGCAATGTCCCATAAGCATCACAGCTGTAGTTTGCAGGTATTGACACAACTAAAACTATAGAAGTTTTCTAAATGTGCTATTTAGCTTAATCCCTCAATCTTAGCATTATGGGCACGTTCACTTCTCAGTTAGTTCCTTCCAAGTGAAAATCTAGAAAATGTGCAAAAATGGCAATGTCCCATAAGCATCACATATGTAGTTTGCATGTATTGACACAACTAAAACTATAGAAGTTTTCTAAATGTGCAAATTAAATTATTCCCTTAATTTCAGCATTATGGGCACATTCTCTTCTCTGTTATTTAATTCCAAAGCAAAATCTAGAAAATGTGAAAAAATGGCAATGTCCCATAAGCATCACAGCTGTAGTTTGCAGGTATTGACACAACTAAAACTATAGAAGTTTTCTAAATGTGCTATTTAGCTTAATCCCTCAATCTTAGCATTATGGGCACGTTCACTTCTCAGTTAGTTCCTTCCAAGTGAAAATCTAGAAAATGTGAAAAAATGGAAATGTCCCATAAGCATCACAGCTGTAGTTTGCATGTATTGACACAACTAAAACTATAGAAGTTTTCCAAATGTGCAAATTAAATTATTCCCTAAATTTCAGCATTATGGGCACATTCTCTTCTATGTTATTTCATTCCAAAGCAAAATCTAGAGAATGTGAAAAAATGGCAATGTCCCATAAGCATCACAGCTGTAGTTTGCATGAATTGACACAACTTAAACTATAGAAGTTTTCCAAATGTGCAAATTAAATTATTCCCTAAATTTCAGCATTATGGGCACATTCTCTTCTATGTTATTTCATTCCAAAGCAAAATCTAGAAAATGTGAAAAAATGGCAATGTCCCATAAGCATCACAGCTGTAGTTTGCATGAATTGACGCAACTACAATTATAGAAGTTTTCCAAATGTGCAAATTAAATTATTCCCTAAATTTCAGCATTATGGGCACATTCTCTTCTATGTTATTTCATTCCAAAGCAAAATCTAGAGAATGTGAAAAAATGGCAATGTCCCATAAGCATCACAGCTGTAGTTTGCAGGTATTGACACAACTAAAACTATAGAAGTTTTCTAAATGTGCTATTTAGCTTAATCCCTCAATCTTAGCATTATGGGCACGTTCACTTCTCAGTTAGTTCCTTCCAAGTGAAAATCTAGAAAATGTGAAAAAATGGAAATGTCCCATAAGCATCACAGCTGTAGTTTGCATGAATTGACGCAACTACAATTATAGAAGTTTTCTAAATGTGCTATTTAGCTTAATCCCTCAATCTTAGCATTATGGGCACGTTCACTTCTCAGTTAGTTCCTTCCAAGTGAAAATCTAGAAAATGTGCAAAAATGGCAATGTCCCATAAGCATCACATATGTAGTTTGCATGTATTGACACAACTAAAACTATAGAAGTTTTCTAAATGTGCAAATTAAATTATTCCCTTAATTTCAGCATTATGGGCACATTCTCTTCTCTGTTATTTAATTCCAAAGCAAAATCTAGAAAATGTGAAAAAATGGCAATGTCCCATAAGCATCACAGCTGTAGTTTGCATGAATTGACACAACTTAAACTATAGAAGTTTTCCAAATGTGCAAATTAAATTATTCCCTAAATTTCAGCATTATGGGCACATTCTCTTCTATGTTATTTCATTCCAAAGCAAAATCTAGAGAATGTGAAAAAATGGCAATGTCCCATAAGCATCACAGCTGTAGTTTGCAGGTATTGACACAACTAAAACTATAGAAGTTTTCTAAATGTGCAAATTAAATTATTCCCTTAATTTCAGCATTATGGGCACATTCTCTTCTCTGTTATTTAATTCCAAAGCAAAATCTAGAAAATGTGAAAAAATGGCAATGTCCCATAAGCATCACAGCTGTAGTTTGCATGAATTGACGCAACTACAATTATAGAAGTTTTCTAAATGTGCTATTTAGCTTAATCCCTCAATCTTAGCATTATGGGCACGTTCACTTCTCAGTTAGTTCCTTCCAAGTGAAAATCTAGAAAATGTGAAAAAATGGAAATGTCCCATAAGCATCACAGCTGTAGTTTGCATGAATTGACGCAACTACAATTATAGAAGTTTTCTAAATGTGCTATTTAGCTTAATCCCTCAATCTTAGCATTATGGGCACGTTCACTTCTCAGTTAGTTCCTTCCAAGTGAAAATCTAGAAAATGTGAAAAAATGGAAATGTCCCATAAGCATAACAGCTGTAGTTTGCATGAATTGACGCAACTTCAATTATAGAAGTTTTCTAAATGTGCTATTTAGCTTAATCCCTCAATCTTAGCATTATGGGCACGTTCACTTCTCAGTTAGTTCCGTCCAAGTGAAAATCTAGAAAATGTGAAAAAATGGAAATGTCCCATAAGCATCACAGCTGTAGTTTGCAGGTATTGACACAACTAAAACTATAAAAGTTTTCCAAATGTGCAAATTAAATTATTCCCTAAATTTCAGCATTATGGGCACATTCTCTTCTCTGTTATTTAATTCCAAAGCAAAATCTAGAAAATGTGAAAAAATGGCAATGTCCCATAAGCATCACAGCTGTAGTTTGCATGAATTGACGCAACTACAATTATAGAAGTTTTCTAAATGTGCTATTTAGCTTAATCCCTCAATCTTAGCATTATGGGCACGTTCACTTCTCAGTTAGTTCCTTCCAAGTGAAAATCTAGAAAATGTGAAAAAATGGAAATGTCCCATAAGCATCACAGCTGTAGTTTGCATGAATTGACGCAACTACAATTATAGAAGTTTTCTAAATGTGCTATTTAGCTTAATCCCTCAATCTTAGCATTATGGGCACGTTCACTTCTCAGTTAGTTCCTTCCAAGTGAAAATCTAGAAAATGTGAAAAAATGGAAATGTCCCATAAGCATCACAGCTGTAGTTTGCAGGTATTGACACAACTAAAACTATAAAAGTTTTCCAAATGTGCAAATTAAATTATTCCCTAAATTTCAGCATTATGGGCACATTCTCTTCTCTGTTATTTCATTCCAAAGCAAAATCTAGAAAATGTGAAAAAATGGCAATGTCCCATAAGTATCACAGCTGTAGTTTGCATGAATTGACACAACTAAAACTACAGATTTTTTTAAATGTGCAAATCAAATTATTCCCTAAATTTCAGCATTATGGGCACATTCTCTTCTATGTTATTTCATTTCAAAGCAAAATCTAGAGAATGTGAAAAAATGGCAATGTCCCATAAGCATCACATCTGTAGTTTGCATGTATTGACACAACTAAAACTATAGAAGTTTTCTAAATGTGCAAATTAAATTATTCCCTAAATTTCAGCATTATGGGCACATTCTCTTCTATGTTATTTCATTCCAAAGCAAAATCTAGAGAATGTGAAAAAATGGCAATGTCCCATAAGCATCACAGCTGTAGTTTGCATGTATTGACACAACTAAAACTATAGAAGTTTTCTAAATGTGCAAATTAAATTATTCCCTAAATTTCAGCATTATGGGCACATTCTCTTCTATGTTATTTCATTCCAAAGCCAAATCTAGAGAATGTGAAAAAATGGCAATGTCCCATAAGCATCACATCTGTAGTTTGCATGAATTGACGCAACTACAATTATAGAAGTTTTCTAAATGTGCTATTTAGCTTAATCCCTCAATCTTAGCATTATGGGCACGTTCACTTCTCAGTTATTTCATTCCAAAGCAAAATCTAGAAAATGTGAAAAAATGGCAATGTCCCATAAGCATCACATCAGTAGTTTGCATGTATTGACACAACTAAAACTATAGAAGTTTTCTAAATGTGCAAATTAAATTATTCCCTAAATTTCAGCATTATGGGCACATTCTCTTCTATGTTATTTCATTCCAAAGCAAAATCTAGAGAATGTGAAAAAATGGCAATGTCCCATAAGCATCACAGCTGTAGTTTGCATGAATTGACGCAACTACAATTATAGAAGTTTTCTAAATGTGCTATTTAGCTTAATCCCTCAATCTTAGCATTATGGGCACGTTCACTTCTCAGTTAGTTCCTTCCAAGTGAAAATCTAGAAAATGTGAAAAAATGGAAATGTCCCATAAGCATCACAGCTGTAGTTTGCATGTATTGACACAACTACAATTATAGAAGTTTTCTAAATGTGCTATTTAGCTTAATCCCTCAATCTTAGCATTATGGGCACGTTCACTTCTCAGTTAGTTCCTTCCAAGTGAAAATCTAGAAAATGTGAAAAAATGGAAATGTCCCATAAGCATCACAGCTGTAGTTTGCATGAATTGACGCAACTACAATTATAGAAGTTTTCTAAATGTGCTATTTAGCTTAATCCCTCAATCTTAGCATTATGGGCACGTTCACTTCTCAGTTAGTTCCTTCCAAGTGAAAATCTAGAAAATGTGAAAAAATGGAAATGTCCCATAAGCATCACAGCTGTAGTTTGCATGAATTGACGCAACTACAATTATAGAAGTTTTCTAAATGTGCTATTTAGCTTAATCCCTCAATCTTAGCATTATGGGCACGTTCACTTCTCAGTTAGTTCCTTCCAAGTGAAAATCTAGAAAATGTGAAAAAATGGAAATGTCCCATAAGCATCACAGCTGTAGTTTGCATGAATTGACGCAACTACAATTATAGAAGTTTTCTAAATGTGCTATTTAGCTTAATCCCTCAATCTTAGCATTATGGGCACGTTCACTTCTCAGTTAGTTCCTTCCAAGTGAAAATCTAGAAAATGTGAAAAAATGGAAATGTCCCATAAGCATCACAGCTGTAGTTTGCAGGTATTGACACAACTAAAACTATAAAAGTTTTCCAAATGTGCAAATTAAATTATTCCCTAAATTTCAGCATTATGGGCACATTCTCTTCTCTGTTATTTCATTCCAAAGCAAAATCTAGAAAATGTGAAAAAATGGCAATGTCCCATAAGTATCACAGCTGTAGTTTGCATGAATTGACACAACTAAAACTATAGATTTTTTTAAATGTGCAAATCAAATTATTCCCTAAATTTCAGCATTATGGGCACATTCTCTTCTATGTTATTTCATTTCAAAGCAAAATCTAGAGAATGTGAAAAAATGGCAATGTCCCATAAGCATCACATCTGTAGTTTGCAGGTATTGACACAACTAAAACTATAAAAGTTTTCCAAATGTGCAAATTAAATTATTCCCTAAATTTCAGCATTATGGGCACATTCTCTTCTCTGTTATTTAATTCCAAAGCAAAATCTAGAAAATGTGAAAAAATGGCAATGTCCCATAAGCATCACAGCTGTAGTTTGCATGAATTGACGCAACTACAATTATAGAAGTTTTCTAAATGTGCTATTTAGCTTAATCCCTCAATCTTAGCATTATGGGCACGTTCACTTCTCAGTTAGTTCCTTCCAAAGCAAAATCTAGAAAATGTGAAAAAATGGCAATGTCCCATAAGTATCACAGCTGTAGTTTGCATGAATTGACACAACTAAAACTATAGATTTTTTTAAATGTGCAAATCAAATTATTCCCTAAATTTCAGCATTATGGGCACATTCTCTTCTATGTTATTTCATTTCAAAGCAAAATCTAGAGAATGTGAAAAAATGGCAATGTCCCATAAGCATCACATCTGTAGTTTGCAGGTATTGACACAACTAAAACTATAAAAGTTTTCCAAATGTGCAAATTAAATTATTCCCTAAATTTCAGCATTATGGGCACATTCTCTTCTCTGTTATTTAATTCCAAAGCAAAATCTAGAAAATGTGAAAAAATGGCAATGTCCCATAAGCATCACAGCTGTAGTTTGCATGAATTGACGCAACTACAATTATAGAAGTTTTCTAAATGTGCTATTTAGCTTAATCCCTCAATCTTAGCATTATGGGCACGTTCACTTCTCAGTTAGTTCCTTCCAAGTGAAAATCTAGAAAATGTGAAAAAATGGAAATGTCCCATAAGCATCACAGCTGTAGTTTGCATGAATTGACGCAACTACAATTATAGAAGTTTTCTAAATGTGCTATTTAGCTTAATCCCTCAATCTTAGCATTATGGGCACGTTCACTTCTCAGTTAGTTCCTTCCAAGTGAAAATCTAGAAAATGTGAAAAAATGGAAATGTCCCATAAGCATCACAGCTGTAGTTTGCAGGTATTGACACAACTAAAACTATAAAAGTTTTCCAAATGTGCAAATTAAATTATTCCCTAAATTTCAGCATTATGGGCACATTCTCTTCTCTGTTATTTCATTCCAAAGCAAAATCTAGAAAATGTGAAAAAATGGCAATGTCCCATAAGTATCACAGCTGTAGTTTGCATGAATTGACACAACTAAAACTATAGATTTTTTTAAATGTGCAAATCAAATTATTCCCTAAATTTCAGCATTATGGGCACATTCTCTTCTATGTTATTTCATTTCAAAGCAAAATCTAGAGAATGTGAAAAAATGGCAATGTCCCATAAGCATCACATCTGTAGTTTGCATGTATTGACACAACTAAAACTATAGAAGTTTTCTAAATGTGCAAATTAAATTATTCCCTAAATTTCAGCATTATGGGCACATTCTCTTCTATGTTATTTCATTCCAAAGCAAAATCTAGAGAATGTGAAAAAATGGCAATGTCCCATAAGCATCACAGCTGTAGTTTGCATGTATTGACACAACTAAAACTATAGAAGTTTTCTAAATGTGCAAATTAAATTATTCCCTAAATTTCAGCATTATGGGCACATTCTCTTCTATGTTATTTCATTCCAAAGCCAAATCTAGAGAATGTGAAAAAATGGCAATGTCCCATAAGCATCACATCTGTAGTTTGCATGAATTGACGCAACTACAATTATAGAAGTTTTCTAAATGTGCTATTTAGCTTAATCCCTCAATCTTAGCATTATGGGCACGTTCACTTCTCAGTTATTTCATTCCAAAGCAAAATCTAGAAAATGTGAAAAAATGGCAATGTCCCATAAGCATCACATCAGTAGTTTGCATGTATTGACACAACTAAAACTATAGAAGTTTTCTAAATGTGCAAATTAAATTATTCCCTAAATTTCAGCATTATGGGCACATTCTCTTCTATGTTATTTCATTCCAAAGCAAAATCTAGAGAATGTGAAAAAATGGCAATGTCCCATAAGCATCACAGCTGTAGTTTGCATGAATTGACGCAACTACAATTATAGAAGTTTTCTAAATGTGCTATTTAGCTTAATCCCTCAATCTTAGCATTATGGGCACGTTCACTTCTCAGTTAGTTCCTTCCAAGTGAAAATCTAGAAAATGTGAAAAAATGGAAATGTCCCATAAGCATCACAGCTGTAGTTTGCATGTATTGACACAACTAAAACTATAGAAGTTTTCTAAATGTGCAAATTAAATTATTCCCTAAATTTCAGCATTATGGGCACATTCTCTTCTATGTTATTTCATTCCAAAGCAAAATCTAGAGAATGTGAAAAAATGGGAATGTCCCATAAGCATCACATCTGTAGTTTGCATGTATTGACACAACTAAAACTATAGAAGTTTTCTAAATGTGCAAATTAAATTATTCCCTTAAATTTCAGCATTATGGGCACATTCTCTTCTATGTTATTTCATTCCAAAGCAAAATCTAGAGAATGTGAAAAAATGGCAATGTCCCATAAGCATCACAGCTGTAGTTTGCATGAATTGACGCAACTACAATTATAGAAGTTTTCTAAATGTGCTATTTAGCTTAATCCCTCAATCTTAGCATTATGGGCACGTTCACTTCTCAGTTAGTTCCTTCCAAGTGAAAATCTAGAAAATGTGAAAAAATGGAAATGTCCCATAAGCATCACAGCTGTAGTTTGCATGTATTGACACAACTAAAACTATAGAAGTTTTCTAAATGTGCAAATTAAATTATTCCCTAAATTTCAGCATTATGGGCACATTCTCTTCTATGTTATTTCATTCCAAAGCAAAATCTAGAGAATGTGAAAAAATGGGAATGTCCCATAAGCATCACATCTGTAGTTTGCATGTATTGACACAACTAAAACTATAGAAGTTTTCTAAATGTGCAAATTAAATTATTCCCTTAAATTTCAGCATTATGGGCACATTCTCTTCTATGTTATTTCATTCCAAAGCAAAATCTAGAGAATGTGAAAAAATGGCAATGTCCCATAAGCATCACAGCTGTAGTTTGCATGAATTGACGCAACTACAATTATAGAAGTTTTCTAAATGTGCTATTTAGCTTAATCCCTCAATCTTAGCATTATGGGCACGTTCACTTCTCAGTTAGTTCCTTCCAAGTGAAAATCTAGAAAATGTGAAAAAATGGAAATGTCCCATAAGCATCACAGCTGTAGTTTGCATGAAATGACGCAACTACAATTATAGAAGTTTTCTAAATGTGCTATTTAGCTTAATCCCTCAATCTTAGCATTATGGGCACGTTCACTTCTCAGTTAGTTCCTTCCAAGTGAAAATCTAGAAAATGTGAAAAAATGGAAATGTCCCATAAGCATCACAGCTGTAGTTTGCAGGTATTGACACAACTAAAACTATAAAAGTTTTCCAAATGTGCAAATTAAATTATTCCCTAAATTTCAGCATTATGGGCACATTCTCTTCTCTGTTATTTCATTCCAAAGCAAAATCTAGAAAATGTGAAAAAATGGCAATGTCCCATAAGTATCACAGCTGTAGTTTGCATGAATTGACACAACTAAAACTATAGATTTTTTTAAATGTGCAAATCAAATTATTCCCTAAATTTCAGCATTATGGGCACATTCTCTTCTATGTTATTTCATTTCAAAGCAAAATCTAGAGAATGTGAAAAAATGGCAATGTCCCATAAGCATCACATCTGTAGTTTGCATGTATTGACACAACTAAAACTATAGAAGTTTTCTAAATGTGCTATTTAGCTTAATCCCTCAATCTTAGCATTATGGGCACGTTCACTTCTATGTTATTTCATTCCAAAGCAAAATCTAGAGAATGTGAAAAAATGGCAATGTCCCATAAGCATCACATCTGTAGTTTGCATGAATTGACGCAACTACAATTATAGAAGTTTTCTAAATGTGCAAATTAAATTATTCCCTAAATTTCAGCATTATGGGCACATTCTCTTCTATGTTATTTCATTCCAAAGCAAAATCTAGAGAATGTGAAAAAATGGCAATGTCCCATAAGCATCACAGCTGTAGTTTGCATGAATTGACGCAACTACAATTATAGAAGTTTTCTAAATGTGCTATTTAGCTTAATCCCTCAATCTTAGCATTATGGGCACGTTCACTTCTCAGTTAGTTCCTTCCAAGTGAAAATCTAGAAAATGTGAAAAAATGGAAATGTCCCATAAGCATCACAGCTGTAGTTTGCATGTATTGACACAACTAAAACTATAGAAGTTTTCTAAATGTGCAAATTAAATTATTCCCTAAATTTCAGCATTATGGGCACATTCTCTTCTATGTTATTTCATTCCAAAGCAAAATCTAGAGAATGTGAAAAAATGGGAATGTCCCATAAGCATCACATCTGTAGTTTGCATGTATTGACACAACTAAAACTATAGAAGTTTTCTAAATGTGCAAATTAAATTATTCCCTTAAATTTCAGCATTATGGGCACATTCTCTTCTATGTTATTTCATTCCAAAGCAAAATCTAGAGAATGTGAAAAAATGGCAATGTCCCATAAGCATCACAGCTGTAGTTTGCATGAATTGACGCAACTACAATTATAGAAGTTTTCTAAATGTGCTATTTAGCTTAATCCCTCAATCTTAGCATTATGGGCACGTTCACTTCTCAGTTAGTTCCTTCCAAGTGAAAATCTAGAAAATGTGAAAAAATGGAAATGTCCCATAAGCATCACAGCTGTAGTTTGCATGAAATGACGCAACTACAATTATAGAAGTTTTCTAAATGTGCTATTTAGCTTAATCCCTCAATCTTAGCATTATGGGCACGTTCACTTCTCAGTTAGTTCCTTCCAAGTGAAAATCTAGAAAATGTGAAAAAATGGAAATGTCCCATAAGCATCACAGCTGTAGTTTGCAGGTATTGACACAACTAAAACTATAAAAGTTTTCCAAATGTGCAAATTAAATTATTCCCTAAATTTCAGCATTATGGGCACATTCTCTTCTCTGTTATTTCATTCCAAAGCAAAATCTAGAAAATGTGAAAAAATGGCAATGTCCCATAAGTATCACAGCTGTAGTTTGCATGAATTGACACAACTAAAACTATAGATTTTTTTAAATGTGCAAATCAAATTATTCCCTAAATTTCAGCATTATGGGCACATTCTCTTCTATGTTATTTCATTTCAAAGCAAAATCTAGAGAATGTGAAAAAATGGCAATGTCCCATAAGTATCACAGTTGTAGTTTGCAGGTATTGACACAACTAAAACTATAGATTTTTTTAAATGTGCAAATTAAATTATTCCCTAAATTTCAGCATTATGGGCACATTCTCTTCTATGTTATTTCATTCCAAAGCAAAATCTAGAGAATGTGAAAAAATGGCAATGTCCCATAAGCATCACAGCTGTAGTTTGCATGAATTGACGCAACTACAATTATAGAAGTTTTCTAAATGTGCAAATTAAATTATTCCCTAAATTTCAGCATTATGGGCACATTCTCTTCTATGTTATTTCATTCCAAAGCAAAATCTAGAGAATGTGAAAAAATGGCAATGTCCCATAAGCATCACAGCTGTAGTTTGCATGAATTGACGCAACTACAATTATAGAAGTTTTCTAAATGTGCTATTTAGCTTAATCCCTCAATCTTAGCATTATGGGCACGTTCACTTCTCAGTTATTTCATTTCAAAGCAAAATCTAGAGAATGTGAAAAAATGGCAATGTCCCATAAGTATCACAGCTGTAGTTTGCAGGTATTGACACAACTAAAACTATAGATTTTTTTAAATGTGCAAATTAAATTATTCCCTAAATTTCAGCATTATGGGCACATTCTCTTCTATGTTTTTTCATTCCAAAGCAAAATCTAGAAAATGTGAAAAAATGGCAATGTCCCATAAGTATCACAGCTGTAGTTTGCATGAATTGACGCAACTACAATTATGGAAGTTTTCTAAATGTGCTATTTAGCTTAATCCCTCAATCTTAGCATTATGTGCACGTTCACTTCTGAGTTATTTCCTTCCAAGTGAAAATCTAGAAAATGTGAAAAAATGGCAATGTCCCATAAGCATCACATCTGTAGTTTGCATGTATTGACACAACTAAAACTATAGAAGTTTTCTAAATGTGCAAATTAAATTATTCCCTAAATTTCAGCATTATGGGCACATTCTCTTCTATGTTATTTCATTTCAAAGCAAAATCTAGAGAATGTGAAAAAATGGCAATGTCCCATAAGCATCACAGCTGTAGTTTGCAGGTATTGACACAACTAAAACTATAGAAGTTTTCTAAATGTGCAAATTAAATTATTCCCTAAATTTCAGCATTATGGGCACATTCTCTTCTATGTTATTTCATTCCAAAGCAAAATCTAGAGAATGTGAAAAAATGGCAATGTCCCATAAGCATCACAGCTGTAGTTTGCAGGTATTGACACAACTAAAACTATAGAAGTTTTCTAAATGTGCAAATTAAATTATTCCCTGAATTTCAGCATTATGGGCACATTCTCTTTTCTGTTATTTCATTTCAAAGCAAAATCTAGAAAATGTGAAACAATGGCAATGTCCCATAAGCATCACAGCTGTAGTTTGCATGAATTGACGCAACTACAATTATAGAAGTTTTCTAAATGTGCTATTTAGCTTAATCCCTCAATCTTAGCATTATGTGCACGTTCACTTCTGAGTTATTTCCTTCCAAGTGAAAATCTAGAAAATGTGAAAAAATGGCAATGTCCC
Source organism: Pristionchus mayeri (assembly GCA_036245805.1). NCBI lineage: Eukaryota > Metazoa > Nematoda > Chromadorea > Rhabditida > Neodiplogasteridae > Pristionchus > Pristionchus mayeri. The sequence continues at coordinate 2,998,714 of BTRK01000002.1, read as the reverse complement.
ATAAGCATCACATCTGTAGTTTGCATGTATTGACACAACTAAAACTATAGAAGTTTTCTAAATGTGCAAATTAAATTATTCCCTAAATTTCAGCATTATGGGCACATTCTCTTCTATGTTATTTCATTTCAAAGCAAAATCTAGAGAATGTGAAAAAATGGCAATGTCCCATAAGCATCACATCTGTAGTTTGCATGTATTGACACAACTAAAACTATAGAAGTTTTCTAAATGTGCAAATTAAATTATTCCCTAAATTTCAGCATTGTGGGCACATTCTCTTCTATGTTATTTCATTCCAAAGCAAAATCTAGAGAATGTGAAAAAATGGCAATGTCCCATAAGTATCACAGCTGTAGTTTGCATGAATTGACGCAACTACAATTATAGAAGTTTTCTAAATGTGCTATTTAGCTTAATCCCTCAATCTTAGCATTATGGGCACGTTCACTTCTCAGTTATTTCATTCCAAAGCAAAATCTAGAAAATGTGAAAAAATGGCAATGTCCCATAAGCATCACATCTGTAGTTTGCATGTATTGACACAACTAAAACTATAGAAGTTTTCTAAATGTGCAAATTAAATTATTCCCTAAATTTCAGCATTATGGGCACATTCTCTTCTATGTTATTTCATTCCAAAGCAAAATCTAGAGAATGTGAAAAAATGGCAATGTCCCATAAGCATCACAGCTGTAGTTTGCAGGTATTGACACAACTAAAACTATAGAAGTTTTCTAAATGTGCAAATTAAATTATTCCCTAAATTTCAGCATTATGGGCACATTCTCTTCTATGTTATTTCATTCCAAAGCAAAATCTAGAGAATGTGAAAAAATGGCAATGTCCCAAAAGCATCACAGCTGTAGTTTGCATGAATTGACGCAACTATCATTATAGAAGTTTTCTAAATGTGCTAATTAACTTATTCCTTAAATTTCAGCATTATGTGCACGTTCACTTCTGAGTTATTTCCTTCCAAGTGAAAATCTAGAAAATGTGAAAAAATGGCAATGTCCCATAAGCATCACATCTGTAGTTTGCATGTATTGACACAACTAAAACTATAGAAGTTTTCTAAATGTGCAAATTAAATTATTCCCTAAATTTCAGCATTATGGGCACATTCTCTTCTATGTTATTTCATTTCAAAGCAAAATCTAGAGAATGTGAAAAAATGGCAATGTCCCATAAGCATCACATCTGTAGTTTGCATGTATTGACACAACTAAAACTATAGAAGTTTTCTAAATGTGCAAATTAAATTATTCCCTAAATTTCAGCATTATGGGCACATTCTCTTCTATGTTATTTCATTCCAAAGCAAAATCTAGAGAATGTGAAAAAATGGCAATGTCCCATAAGCATCACAGCTGTAGTTTGCAGGTATTGACACAACTAAAACTATAAAAGTTTTCCAAATGTGCAAATTAAATTATTCCCTAAATTTCAGCATTATGGGCACATTCTCTTCTATGTTTTTTTCATTCCAAAGCAAAATCTAGAAAATGTGAAAAAATGGCAATGTCCCATAAGTATCACAGCTGTAGTTTGCATGAATTGACGCAACTACAATTATAGAAGTTTTCTAAATGTGCTATTTAGCTTAATCCCTCAATCTTAGCATTATGTGCACGTTCACTTCTGAGTTATTTCCTTCCAAGTGAAAATCTAGAAAATGTGAAAAAATGGCAATGTCCCATAAGCATCACATCTGTAGTTTGCATGTATTGACACAACTAAAACTATAGAAGTTTTCTAAATGTGCAAATTAAATTATTCCCTAAATTTCAGCATTATGGGCACATTCTCTTCTATGTTATTTCATTTCAAAGCAAAATCTAGAGAATGTGAAAAAATGGCAATGTCCCATAAGCATCACAGCTGTAGTTTGCAGGTATTGACACAACTAAAACTATAAAAGTTTTCCAAATGTGCAAATTAAATTATTCCCTAAATTTCAGCATTATGGGCACATTCTCTTCTATGTTTTTTCATTCCAAAGCAAAATCTAGAAAATGTGAAAAAATGGCAATGTCCCATAAGTATCACAGCTGTAGTTTGCATGAATTGACGCAACTACAATTATAGAAGTTTTCTAAATGTGCTATTTAGCTTAATCCCTCAATCTTAGCATTATGTGCACGTTCACTTCTGAGTTATTTCCTTCCAAGTGAAAATCTAGAAAATGTGAAAAAATGGCAATGTCCCATAAGCATCACATCTGTAGTTTGCATGTATTGACACAACTAAAACTATAGAAGTTTTCTAAATGTGCAAATTAAATTATTCCCTAAATTTCAGCATTATGGGCACATTCTCTTCTATGTTATTTCATTTCAAAGCAAAATCTAGAGAATGTGAAAAAATGGCAATGTCCCATAAGTATCACAGCTGTAGTTTGCATGTATTGACACAACTAAAACTATAGAAGTTTTCTAAATGTGCTATTTAGCTTAATCCCTCAATCTTAGCATTATGGGCACGTTCACTTCTCAGTTATTTCATTCCAAAGCAAAATCTAGAAAATGTGAAAAAATGGCAATGTCCCATAAGCATCACAGCTGTAGTTTGCAGGTATTGACACAACTAAAACTATAGAAGTTTTCTAAATGTGCAAATTAAATTATTCCCTAAATTTCAGCATTATGGGCACATTCTCTTCTATGTTATTTCATTCCAAAGCAAAATCTAGAGAATGTGAAAAAATGGCAATGTCCCATAAGCATCACAGCTGTAGTTTGCAGGTATTGACACAACTAAAACTATAAAAGTTTTCCAAATGTGCAAATTAAATTATTCCCTAAATTTCAGCATTATGGGCACATTCTCTTCTATGTTTTTTCATTCCAAAGCAAAATCTAGAAAATGTGAAAAAATGGCAATGTCCCATAAGTATCACAGCTGTAGTTTGCATGAATTGACGCAACTACAATTATAGAAGTTTTCTAAATGTGCTATTTAGCTTAATCCCTCAATCTTAGCATTATGTGCACGTTCACTTCTGAGTTATTTCCTTCCAAGTGAAAATCTAGAAAATGTGAAAAAATGGCAATGTCCCATAAGCATCACATCTGTAGTTTGCATGTATTGACACAACTAAAACTATAGAAGTTTTCTAAATGTGCAAATTAAATTATTCCCTAAATTGGCAATGTCCCATAAGTATCACAGCTGTAGTTTGCATGTATTGACACAACTAAAACTATAGAAGTTTTCTAAATGTGCTATTTAGCTTAATCCCTCAATCTTAGCATTATGGGCACGTTCACTTCTCAGTTATTTCATTCCAAAGCAAAATCTAGAAAATGTGAAAAAATGGCAATGTCCCATAAGCATCACAGCTGTAGTTTGCAGGTATTGACACAACTAAAACTATAGAAGTTTTCTAAATGTGCAAATTAAATTATTCCCTAAATTTCAGCATTATGGGCACATTCTCTTCTATGTTATTTCATTCCAAAGCAAAATCTAGAGAATGTGAAAAAATGGCAATGTCCCATAAGCATCACATCTGTAGTTTGCATGTATTGACACAACTAAAACTATAGAAGTTTTCTAAATGTGCAAATTAAATTATTCCCTAAATTTCAGCATTATGGGCACATTCTCTTCTATGTTATTTCATTTCAAAGCAAAATCTAGAGAATGTGAAAAAATGGCAATGTCCCATAAGCATCACATCTGTAGTTTGCATGTATTGACACAACTAAAACTATAGAAGTTTTCTAAATGTGCAAATTAAATTATTCCCTAAATTTCAGCATTATGGGCACATTCTCTTCTATGTTATTTCATTCCAAAGCAAAATCTAGAGAATGTGAAAAAATGGCAATGTCCCATAAGCATCACATCTGTAGTTTGCATGTATTGACACAACTAAAACTATAGAAGTTTTCTAAATGTGCAAATTAAATTATTCCCTAAATTTCAGCATTATGGGCACATTCTCTTCTATGTTATTTCATTTCAAAGCAAAATCTAGAGAATGTGAAAAAATGGCAATGTCCCATAAGCATCACATCTGTAGTTTGCATGTATTGACACAACTAAAACTATAGAAGTTTTCTAAATGTGCAAATTAAATTATTCCCTAAATTTCAGCATTATGGGCACATTCTCTTCTATGTTATTTCATTCCAAAGCAAAATCTAGAGAATGTGAAAAAATGGCAATGTCCCATAAGCATCACAGCTGTAGTTTGCAGGTATTGACACAACTAAAACTATAAAAGTTTTCCAAATGTGGAAATTAAATTATTCCCTAAATTTCAGCATTATGGGCACATTCTCTTCTATGTTTTTTCATTCCAAAGCAAAATCTAGAAAATGTGAAAAAATGGCAATGTCCCATAAGTATCACAGCTGTAGTTTGCATGAATTGACGCAACTACAATTATAGAAGTTTTCTAAATGTGCTATTTAGCTTAATCCCTCAATCTTAGCATTATGTGCACGTTCACTTCTGAGTTATTTCCTTCCAAGTGAAAATCTAGAAAATGTGAAAAAATGGCAATGTCCCATAAGCATCACATCTGTAGTTTGCATGTATTGACACAACTAAAACTATAGAAGTTTTCTAAATGTGCAAATTAAATTATTCCCTAAATTTCAGCATTATGGGCACATTCTCTTCTATGTTATTTCATTTCAAAGCAAAATCTAGAGAATGTGAAAAAATGGCAATGTCCCATAAGCATCACATCTGTAGTTTGCATGTATTGACACAACTAAAACTATAGAAGTTTTCTAAATGTGCAAATTAAATTATTCCCTAAATTTCAGCATTATGGGCACATTCTCTTCTATGTTATTTCATTTCAAAGCAAAATCTAGAGAATGTGAAAAAATGGCAATGTCCCATAAGCATCACATCTGTAGTTTGCATGTATTGACACAACTAAAACTATAGAAGTTTTCTAAATGTGCAAATTAAATTATTCCCTAAATTTCAGCATTATGGGCACATTCTCTTCTATGTTATTTCATTCCAAAGCAAAATCTAGAGAATGTGAAAAAATGGCAATGTCCCATAAGCATCACATCTGTAGTTTGCATGTATTGACACAACTAAAACTATAGAAGTTTTCTAAATGTGCAAATTAAATTATTCCCTAAATTTCAGCATTATGGGCACATTCTCTTCTATGTTATTTCATTTCAAAGCAAAATCTAGAGAATGTGAAAAAATGGCAATGTCCCATAAGCATCACATCTGTAGTTTGCATGTATTGACACAACTAAAACTATAGAAGTTTTCTAAATGTGCAAATTAAATTATTCCCTAAATTTCAGCATTATGGGCACATTCTCTTCTATGTTATTTCATTCCAAAGCAAAATCTAGAGAATGTGAAAAAATGGCAATGTCCCATAAGCATCACAGCTGTAGTTTGCAGGTATTGACACAACTAAAACTATAAGTTTTCCAAATGTGGAAATTAAATTATTCCCTAAATTTCAGCATTATGGGCACATTCTCTTCTATGTTTTTTCATTCCAAAGCAAAATCTAGAAAATGTGAAAAAATGGCAATGTCCCATAAGTATCACAGCTGTAGTTTGCATGAATTGACGCAACTACAATTATAGAAGTTTTCTAAATGTGCTATTTAGCTTAATCCCTCAATCTTAGCATTATGTGCACGTTCACTTCTGAGTTATTTCCTTCCAAGTGAAAATCTAGAAAATGTGAAAAAATGGCAATGTCCCATAAGCATCACATCTGTAGTTTGCATGTATTGACACAACTAAAACTATAGAAGTTTTCTAAATGTGCAAATTAAATTATTCCCTAAATTTCAGCATTATGGGCACATTCTCTTCTATGTTATTTCATTTCAAAGCAAAATCTAGAGAATGTGAAAAAATGGCAATGTCCCATAAGCATCACATCTGTAGTTTGCATGTATTGACACAACTAAAACTATAGAAGTTTTCTAAATGTGCTATTTAGCTTAATCCCTCAATCTTAGCATTATGGGCACGTTCACTTCTCAGTTATTTCATTCCAAAGCAAAATCTAGAAAATGTGAAAAAATGGCAATGTCCCATAAGCATCACATATGTAGTTTGCATGTATTGACACAACTAAAACTATAGAAGTTTTCTAAATGTGCAAATTAAATTATTCCCTAAATTTCAGCATTATGGGCACATTCTCTTCTATGTTATTTCATTCCAAAGCAAAATCTAGAGAATGTGAAAAAATGGCAATGTCCCATAAGCATCACATCTGTAGTTTGCATGTATTGACACAACTAAAACTATAGAAGTTTTCTAAATGTGCAAATTAAATTATTCCCTAAATTTCAGCATTATGGGCACATTCTCTTCTATGTTATTTCATTCCAAAGCAAAATCTAGAGAATGTGAAAAAATGGCAATGTCCCATAAGCATCACAGCTGTAGTTTGCAGGTATTGACACAACTAAAACTATAAGTTTTCCAAATGTGGAAATTAAATTATTCCCTAAATTTCAGCATTATGGGCACATTCTCTTCTATGTTTTTTCATTCCAAAGCAAAATCTAGAAAATGTGAAAAAATGGCAATGTCCCATAAGTATCACAGCTGTAGTTTGCATGAATTGACGCAACTACAATTATAGAAGTTTTCTAAATGTGCTATTTAGCTTAATCCCTCAATCTTAGCATTATGTGCACGTTCACTTCTGAGTTATTTCCTTCCAAGTGAAAATCTAGAAAATGTGAAAAAATGGCAATGTCCCATAAGCATCACATCTGTAGTTTGCATGTATTGACACAACTAAAACTATAGAAGTTTTCTAAATGTGCAAATTAAATTATTCCCTAAATTTCAGCATTATGGGCACATTCTCTTCTATGTTATTTCATTTCAAAGCAAAATCTAGAGAATGTGAAAAAATGGCAATGTCCCATAAGCATCACATCTGTAGTTTGCATGTATTGACACAACTAAAACTATAGAAGTTTTCTAAATGTGCTATTTAGCTTAATCCCTCAATCTTAGCATTATGGGCACGTTCACTTCTCAGTTATTTCATTCCAAAGCAAAATCTAGAAAATGTGAAAAAATGGCAATGTCCCATAAGCATCACATCTGTAGTTTGCATGTATTGACACAACTAAAACTATAGAAGTTTTCTAAATGTGCAAATTAAATTATTCCCTAAATTTCAGCATTATGGGCACATTCTCTTCTATGTTATTTCATTTCAAAGCAAAATCTAGAGAATGTGAAAAAATGGCAATGTCCCATAAGTATCACAGCTGTAGTTTGCATGTATTGACACAACTAAAACTATAGAAGTTTTCTAAATGTGCTATTTAGCTTAATCCCTCAATCTTAGCATTATGGGCACGTTCACTTCTCAGTTATTTCATTCCAAAGCAAAATCTAGAAAATGTGAAAAAATGGCAATGTCCCATAAGCATCACAGCTGTAGTTTGCAGGTATTGACACAACTAAAACTATAAAAGTTTTCCAAATGTGCAAATTAAATTATTCCCTAAATTTCAGCATTATGGGCACATTCTCTTCTATGTTATTTCATTCCAAAGCAAAATCTAGAGAATGTGAAAAAATGGCAATGTCCCATAAGCATCACAGCTGTAGTTTGCAGGTATTGACACAACTAAAACTATAAAAGTTTTCCAAATGTGCAAATTAAATTATTCCCTAAATTTCAGCATTATGGGCACATTCTCTTCTATGTTTTTTCATTCCAAAGCAAAATCTAGAAAATGTGAAAAAATGGCAATGTCCCATAAGTATCACAGCTGTAGTTTGCATGAATTGACGCAACTACAATTATAGAAATTTCTAAATGTGCTATTTAGCTTAATCCCTCAATCTTAGCATTATGTGCACGTTCACTTCTGAGTTATTTCCTTCCAAGTGAAAATCTAGAAAATGTGAAAAAATGGCAATGTCCCATAAGCATCACATCTGTAGTTTGCATGTATTGACACAACTAAAACTATAGAAGTTTTCTAAATGTGCAAATTAAATTATTCCCTAAATTTCAGCATTATGGGCACATTCTCTTCTATGTTATTTCATTTCAAAGCAAAATCTAGAGAATGTGAAAAAATGGCAATGTCCCATAAGCATCACATCTGTAGTTTGCATGTATTGACACAACTAAAACTATAGAAGTTTTCTAAATGTGCAAATTAAATTATTCCCTAAATTTCAGCATTATGGGCACATTCTCTTCTATGTTATTTCATTCCAAAGCAAAATCTAGAGAATGTGAAAAAATGGCAATGTCCCATAAGCATCACAGCTGTAGTTTGCAGGTATTGACACAACTAAAACTATAAAAGTTTTCCAAATGTGCAAATTAAATTATTCCCTAAATTTCAGCATTATGGGCACATTCTCTTCTATGTTTTTTCATTCCAAAGCAAAATCTAGAAAATGTGAAAAAATGGCAATGTCCCATAAGTATCACAGCTGTAGTTTGCATGAATTGACGCAACTACAATTATAGAAGTTTTCTAAATGTGCTATTTAGCTTAATCCCTCAATCTTAGCATTATGTGCACGTTCACTTCTGAGTTATTTCCTTCCAAGTGAAAATCTAGAAAATGTGAAAAAATGGCAATGTCCCATAAGCATCACATCTGTAGTTTGCATGTATTGACACAACTAAAACTATAGAAGTTTTCTAAATGTGCAAATTAAATTATTCCCTAAATTTCAGCATTATGGGCACATTCTCTTCTATGTTATTTCATTTCAAAGCAAAATCTAGAGAATGTGAAAAAATGGCAATGTCCCATAAGCATCACATCTGTAGTTTGCATGTATTGACACAACTAAAACTATAGAAGTTTTCTAAATGTGCTATTTAGCTTAATCCCTCAATCTTAGCATTATGGGCACGTTCACTTCTCAGTTATTTCATTCCAAAGCAAAATCTAGAAAATGTGAAAAAATGGCAATGTCCCATAAGCATCACATCTGTAGTTTGCATGTATTGACACAACTAAAACTATAGAAGTTTTCTAAATGTGCAAATTAAATTATTCCCTAAATTTCAGCATTATGGGCACATTCTCTTCTATGTTATTTCATTTCAAAGCAAAATCTAGAGAATGTGAAAAAATGGCAATGTCCCATAAGCATCACATCTGTAGTTTGCATGTATTGACACAACTAAAACTATAGAAGTTTTCTAAATGTGCTATTTAGCTTAATCCCTCAATCTTAGCATTATGGGCACGTTCACTTCTCAGTTATTTCATTCCAAAGCAAAATCTAGAAAATGTGAAAAAATGGCAATGTCCCATAAGCATCACATCTGTAGTTTGCATGTATTGACACAACTAAAACTATAGAAGTTTTCTAAATGTGCAAATTAAATTATTCCCTAAATTTCAGCATTATGGGCACATTCTCTTCTATGTTATTTCATTTCAAAGCAAAATCTAGAGAATGTGAAAAAATGGCAATGTCCCATAAGTATCACAGCTGTAGTTTGCATGAATTGACGCAACTACAATTATAGAAGTTTTCTAAATGTGCTATTTAGCTTAATCCCTCAATCTTAGCATTATGGGCACGTTCACTTCTCAGTTATTTCATTCCAAAGCAAAATCTAGAAAATGTGAAAAAATGGCAATGTCCCATAAGCATCACATCTGTAGTTTGCATGTATTGACACAACTAAAACTATAGAAGTTTTCTAAATGTGCAAATTAAATTATTCCCTAAATTTCAGCATTATGGGCACATTCTCTTCTATGTTATTTCATTTCAAAGCAAAATCTAGAGAATGTGAAAAAATGGCAATGTCCCATAAGCATCACATCTGTAGTTTGCATGTATTGACACAACTAAAACTATAGAAGTTTTCTAAATGTGCAAATTAAATTATTCCCTAAATTTCAGCATTATGGGCACGTTCACTTCTCAGTTATTTCATTCCAAAGCAAAATCTAGAAAATGTGAAAAAATGGCAATGTCCCATAAGCATCACATCTGTAGTTTGCATGTATTGACACAACTAAAACTATAGAAGTTTTCTAAATGTGCAAATTAAATTATTCCCTAAATTTCAGCATTATGGGCACATTCTCTTCTATGTTATTTCATTTCAAAGCAAAATCTAGAGAATGTGAAAAAATGGCAATGTCCCATAAGTATCACAGCTGTAGTTTGCATGAATTGACGCAACTACAATTATAGAAGTTTTCTAAATGTGCTATTTAGCTTAATCCCTCAATCTTAGCATTATGGGCACGTTCACTTCTCAGTTATTTCATTCCAAAGCAAAATCTAGAAAATGTGAAAAAATGGCAATGTCCCATAAGCATCACATCTGTAGTTTGCATGTATTGACACAACTAAAACTATAGAAGTTTTCTAAATGTGCAAATTAAATTATTCCCTAAATTTCAGCATTATGGGCACATTCTCTTCTATGTTATTTCATTTCAAAGCAAAATCTAGAGAATGTGAAAAAATGGCAATGTCCCATAAGCATCACATCTGTAGTTTGCATGTATTGACACAACTAAAACTATAGAAGTTTTCTAAATGTGCAAATTAAATTATTCCCTAAATTTCAGCATTATGGGCACATTCTCTTCTATGTTATTTCATTCCAAAGCAAAATCTAGAGAATGTGAAAAATGGCAATGTCCCATAAGCATCACAGCTGTAGTTTGCAGGTATTGACACAACTAAAACTATAGAAGTTTTCTAAATGTGCAAATTAAATTATTCCCTGAATTTCAGCATTATGGGCACATTCTCTTTTCTGTTATTTCATTTCAAAGCAAAATCTAGAAAATGTGAAACAATGGCAATGTCCCATAAGCATCACAGCTGTAGTTTGCATGAATTGACGCAACTACAATTATAGAAGTTTTCTAAATGTGCTATTTAGCTTAATCCCTCAATCTTAGCATTATGGGCACGTTCACTTCTCAGTTATTTCATTCCAAAGCAAAATCTAGAAAATGTGAAAAAATGGCAATGTCCCATAAGCATCACATCTGTAGTTTGCATGTATTGACACAACTAAAACTATAGAAGTTTTCTAAATGTGCAAATTAAATTATTCCCTAAATTTCAGCATTATGGGCACGTTCACTTCTCAGTTATTTCCTTCCAAGTGAAAATCTAGAAAATGTGAAAAAATGGCAATGTCCCATAAGCATCACATCTGTAGTTTGCATGTATTGACACAACTAAAACTATAGAAGTTTTCTAAATGTGCAAATTAAATTTTTCCCTAAATTTCAGCATTATGGGCACATTCTCTTCTCTGTTATTTCCTTCCAAGTGAAAATCTAGAAAATGTGAAAAAATGGCAATGTCCCATAAGCATCACAGCTGTAGTTTGCATGTATTGACACAACTAAAACTATAGAAGTTTTCTAAATGTGCAAATTAAATTATTCCCTAAATTTCAGCATTATGGGGACATTCTCTTCTCTGTTATTTCCTTCCAAGTGAAAATCTAGAAAATGTGAAAAAATGGCAATGTCCCATAAGCATCACAGCTGTAGTTTGCATGTATTGACACAACTAAAACTATAGAAGTTTTCTAAATGTGCAAATTAAATTTTTCCCTAAATTTCAGCATTATGGGCACATTCTCTTCTCTGTTATTTCCTTCCAAGTGAAAATCTAGAAAATGTGAAAAAATGGCAATGTCCCATAAGCATCACAGCTGTAGTTTGCATGAATTGACGCAACTACAATTATAGAAGTTTTCTAAATGTGCAAATTAAATTATTCCCTAAATTTCAGCATTATGGGCACATTCTCTTCTATGTTATTTCATTCCAAAGCAAAATCTAGAGAATGTGAAAAATGGCAATGTCCCATAAGCATCACAGCTGTAGTTTGCAGGTATTGACACAACTAAAACTATAGAAGTTTTCTAAATGTGCAAATTAAATTATTCCCTGAATTTCAGCATTATGGGCACATTCTCTTTTCTGTTATTTCATTTCAAAGCAAAATCTAGAAAATGTGAAACAATGGCAATGTCCCATAAGCATCACAGCTGTAGTTTGCATGAATTGACGCAACTACAATTATAGAAGTTTTCTAAATGTGCTATTTAGCTTAATCCCTCAATCTTAGCATTATGGGCACGTTCACTTCTCAGTTATTTCATTCCAAAGCAAAATCTAGAAAATGTGAAAAAATGGCAATGTCCCATAAGCATCACATCTGTAGTTTGCATGTATTGACACAACTAAAACTATAGAAGTTTTCTAAATGTGCAAATTAAATTATTCCCTAAATTTCAGCATTATGGGCACGTTCACTTCTCAGTTATTTCCTTCCAAGTGAAAATCTAGAAAATGTGAAAAAATGGCAATGTCCCATAAGCATCACATCTGTAGTTTGCATGTATTGACACAACTAAAACTATAGAAGTTTTCTAAATGTGCAAATTAAATTTTTCCCTAAATTTCAGCATTATGGGCACATTCTCTTCTCTGTTATTTCCTTCCAAGTGAAAATCTAGAAAATGTGAAAAAATGGCAATGTCCCATAAGCATCACAGCTGTAGTTTGCATGTATTGACACAACTAAAACTATAGAAGTTTTCTAAATGTGCAAATTAAATTATTCCCTAAATTTCAGCATTATGGGGACATTCTCTTCTCTGTTATTTCCTTCCAAGTGAAAATCTAGAAAATGTGAAAAAATGGCAATGTCCCATAAGCATCACAGCTGTAGTTTGCATGAATTGACGCAACTACAATTATAGAAGTTTTCTAAATGTGCAAATTAAATTTTTCCCTAAATTTCAGCATTATGGGCACATTCTCTTCTCTGTTATTTCATTTCAAAGCAACATCTAGAAAATGTGAAACAATGGCAATGTCCCATAAGCATCACAGCTGTAGTTTGCATGAATTGACGCAACTACAATTATAGAAGTTTTCTAAATGTGCTATTTAGCTTAATCCCTCAATCTTAGCATTATGGGCACGTTCACTTCTCAGTTATTTCCTTCCAAGTGAAAATCTAGAGAATGTGAAAAAATGGCAATGTCCCATAAGCATCACATCTGTAGTTTGCATGTATTGACACAACTAAAACTATAGAAGTTTTCTAAATGTGCAAATTAAATTTTTCCCTAAATTTCAGCATTATGGGCACATTCTCTTCTCTGTTATTTCCTTCCAAGTGAAAATCTAGAAAATGTGAAAAAATGGCAATGTCCCATAAGCATCACAGCTGTAGTTTGCATGTATTGACACAACTAAAACTATAGAAGTTTTCTAAATGTGCAAATTAAATTATTCCCTAAATTTCAGCATTATGGGGACATTCTCTTCTCTGTTATTTCCTTCCAAAGCAAAATCTAGAGAATGTGAAAAATGGCAATGTCCCATAGGCATCACAGCTGTAGTTTGCAGGTATTGACACAACTAAAACTATAGAAGTTTTCTAAATGTGCAAATTAAATTATTCCCTAAATTTCAGCATTATGGGCACGTTCACTTCTCAGTTATTTCCTTCCAAGTGAAAATCTAGAAAATGTGAAAAAATGGCAATGTCCCATAAGCATCACATCTGTAGTTTGCATGTATTGACACAACTAAAACTATAGAAGTTTTCTAAATGTGCAAATTAAATTTTTCCCTAAATTTCAGCATTATGGGCACATTCTCTTCTCTGTTATTTCCTTCCAAGTGAAAATCTAGAAAATGTGAAAAAATGGCAATGTCCCATAAGCATCACAGCTGTAGTTTGCATGTATTGACACAACTAAAACTATAGAAGTTTTCTAAATGTGCAAATTAAATTATTCCCTAAATTTCAGCATTATGGGGACATTCTCTTCTCTGTTATTTCCTTCCAAGTGAAAATCTAGAAAATGTGAAAAAATGGCAATGTCCCATAAGCATCACAGCTGTAGTTTGCATGTATTGACACAACTAAAACTATAGAAGTTTTCTAAATGTGCAAATTAAATTTTTCCCTAAATTTCAGCATTATGGGCACATTCTCTTCTCTGTTATTTCCTTCCAAGTGAAAATCTAGAAAATGTGAAAAAATGGCAATGTCCCATAAGCATCACAGCTGTAGTTTGCATGAATTGACGCAACTACAATTATAGAAGTTTTCTAAATGTGCAAATTAAATTATTCCCTAAATTTCAGCATTATGGGCACATTCTCTTCTCTGTTATTTCATTTCAAAGCAAAATCTAGAAAATGTGAAACAATGGCAATGTCCCATAAGCATCACAGCTGTAGTTTGCATGAATTGACGCAACTACAATTATAGAAGTTTTCTAAATGTGCTATTTAGCTTAATCCCTCAATCTTAGCATTATGGGCACGTTCACTTCTCAGTTATTTCCTTCCAAGTGAAAATCTAGAAAATGTGAAAAAATGGCAATGTCCCATAAGCATCACATCTGTAGTTTGCATGTATTGACACAACTAAAACTATAGAAGTTTTCTAAATGTGCAAATTAAATTATTCCCTAAATTTCAGCATTATGGGCACATTCTCTTCTATGTTATTTCATTTCAAAGCAAAATCTAGAGAATGTGAAAAAATGGCAATGTCCCATAAGCATCACATCTGTAGTTTGCATGTATTGACACAACTAAAACTATAGAAGTTTTCTAAATGTGCAAATTAAATTATTCCCTAAATTTCAGCATTGTGGGCACATTCTCTTCTATGTTATTTCATTCCAAAGCAAAATCTAGAGAATGTGAAAAAATGGCAATGTCCCATAAGTATCACAGCTGTAGTTTGCATGAATTGACGCAACTACAATTATAGAAGTTTTCTAAATGTGCTATTTAGCTTAATCCCTCAATCTTAGCATTATGGGCACGTTCACTTCTCAGTTATTTCATTCCAAAGCAAAATCTAGAAAATGTGAAAAAATGGCAATGTCCCATAAGCATCACATCTGTAGTTTGCATGTATTGACACAACTAAAACTATAGAAGTTTTCTAAATGTGCAAATTAAATTATTCCCTAAATTTCAGCATTATGGGCACATTCTCTTCTATGTTATTTCATTTCAAAGCAAAATCTAGAGAATGTGAAAAAATGGCAATGTCCCATAAGCATCACATCTGTAGTTTGCATGTATTGACACAACTAAAACTATAGAAGTTTTCTAAATGTGCAAATTAAATTATTCCCTAAATTTCAGCATTGTGGGCACATTCTCTTCTATGTTATTTCATTCCAAAGCAAAATCTAGAGAATGTGAAAAAATGGCAATGTCCCATAAGTATCACAGCTGTAGTTTGCATGAATTGACGCAACTACAATTATAGAAGTTTTCTAAATGTGCTATTTAGCTTAATCCCTCAATCTTAGCATTATGGGCACGTTCACTTCTCAGTTATTTCATTCCAAAGCAAAATCTAGAAAATGTGAAAAAATGGCAATGTCCCATAAGCATCACATCTGTAGTTTGCATGTATTGACACAACTAAAACTATAGAAGTTTTCTAAATGTGCAAATTAAATTATTCCCTAAATTTCAGCATTATGGGCACATTCTCTTCTATGTTATTTCATTTCAAAGCAAAATCTAGAGAATGTGAAAAAATGGCAATGTCCCATAAGCATCACAGCTGTAGTTTGCAGGTATTGACACAACTAAAACTATAGAAGTTTTCTAAATGTGCAAATTAAATTATTCCCTAAATTTCAGCATTATGGGCACATTCTCTTCTATGTTATTTCATTCCAAAGCAAAATCTAGAGAATGTGAAAAATGGCAATGTCCCATAAGCATCACAGCTGTAGTTTGCAGGTATTGACACAACTAAAACTATAGAAGTTTTCTAAATGTGCAAATTAAATTATTCCCTGAATTTCAGCATTATGGGCACATTCTCTTTTCTGTTATTTCATTTCAAAGCAAAATCTAGAAAATGTGAAACAATGGCAATGTCCCATAAGCATCACAGCTGTAGTTTGCATGTATTGACACAACTAAAACTATAGAAGTTTTCTAAATGTGCAAATTAAATTATTCCCTAAATTTCAGCATTATGGGCACATTCTCTTCTATGTTATTTCATTTCAAAGCAAAATCTAGAGAATGTGAAAAAATGGCAATGTCCCATAAGCATCACATCTGTAGTTTGCATGTATTGACACAACTAAAACTATAGAAGTTTTCTAAATGTGCAAATTAAATTATTCCCTAAATTTCAGCATTGTGGGCACATTCTCTTCTATGTTATTTCATTCCAAAGCAAAATCTAGAGAATGTGAAAAAATGGCAATGTCCCATAAGTATCACAGCTGTAGTTTGCATGAATTGACGCAACTACAATTATAGAAGTTTTCTAAATGTGCTATTTAGCTTAATCCCTCAATCTTAGCATTATGGGCACGTTCACTTCTCAGTTATTTCATTCCAAAGCAAAATCTAGAAAATGTGAAAAAATGGCAATGTCCCATAAGCATCACATCTGTAGTTTGCATGTATTGACACAACTAAAACTATAGAAGTTTTCTAAATGTGCAAATTAAATTATTCCCTAAATTTCAGCATTATGGGCACAT
Organism: Pristionchus mayeri; assembly: GCA_036245805.1. Lineage (NCBI taxonomy): Eukaryota > Metazoa > Nematoda > Chromadorea > Rhabditida > Neodiplogasteridae > Pristionchus > Pristionchus mayeri. Next base: position 2,982,195 of record BTRK01000002.1, on the reverse strand, counting down.
TCTCTTCTATGTTATTTCATTTCAAAGCAAAATCTAGAGAATGTGAAAAAATGGCAATGTCCCATAAGCATCACAGCTGTAGTTTGCAGGTATTGACACAACTAAAACTATAGAAGTTTTCTAAATGTGCAAATTAAATTATTCCCTAAATTTCAGCATTATGGGCACATTCTCTTCTATGTTATTTCATTCCAAAGCAAAATCTAGAGAATGTGAAAAATGGCAATGTCCCATAAGCATCACAGCTGTAGTTTGCAGGTATTGACACAACTAAAACTATAGAAGTTTTCTAAATGTGCAAATTAAATTATTCCCTGAATTTCAGCATTATGGGCACATTCTCTTTTCTGTTATTTCATTTCAAAGCAAAATCTAGAAAATGTGAAACAATGGCAATGTCCCATAAGCATCACAGCTGTAGTTTGCATGTATTGACACAACTAAAACTATAGAAGTTTTCTAAATGTGCAAATTAAATTATTCCCTAAATTTCAGCATTATGGGCACATTCTCTTCTATGTTATTTCATTTCAAAGCAAAATCTAGAGAATGTGAAAAAATGGCAATGTCCCATAAGCATCACATCTGTAGTTTGCATGTATTGACACAACTAAAACTATAGAAGTTTTCTAAATGTGCAAATTAAATTATTCCCTAAATTTCAGCATTGTGGGCACATTCTCTTCTATGTTATTTCATTCCAAAGCAAAATCTAGAGAATGTGAAAAAATGGCAATGTCCCATAAGTATCACAGCTGTAGTTTGCATGAATTAACGCAACTACAATTATAGAAGTTTTCTAAATGTGCTATTTAGCTTAATCCCTCAATCTTAGCATTATGGGCACGTTCACTTCTCAGTTATTTCATTCCAAAGCAAAATCTAGAAAATGTGAAAAAATGGCAATGTCCCATAAGCATCACATCTGTAGTTTGCATGTATTGACACAACTAAAACTATAGAAGTTTTCTAAATGTGCAAATTAAATTATTCCCTAAATTTCAGCATTATGGGCACATTCTCTTCTATGTTATTTCATTTCAAAGCAAAATCTAGAGAATGTGAAAAAATGGCAATGTCCCATAAGCATCACAGCTGTAGTTTGCAGGTATTGACACAACTAAAACTATAGAAGTTTTCTAAATGTGCAAATTAAATTATTCCCTAAATTTCAGCATTATGGGCACATTCTCTTCTATGTTATTTCATTCCAAAGCAAAATCTAGAGAATGTGAAAAATGGCAATGTCCCATAAGCATCACAGCTGTAGTTTGCAGGTATTGACACAACTAAAACTATAGAAGTTTTCTAAATGTGCAAATTAAATTATTCCCTGAATTTCAGCATTATGGGCACATTCTCTTTTCTGTTATTTCATTTCAAAGCAAAATCTAGAAAATGTGAAACAATGGCAATGTCCCATAAGCATCACAGCTGTAGTTTGCATGTATTGACACAACTAAAACTATAGAAGTTTTCTAAATGTGCAAATTAAATTATTCCCTAAATTTCAGCATTATGGGCACATTCTCTTCTATGTTATTTCATTTCAAAGCAAAATCTAGAGAATGTGAAAAAATGGCAATGTCCCATAAGCATCACATCTGTAGTTTGCATGTATTGACACAACTAAAACTATAGAAGTTTTCTAAATGTGCAAATTAAATTATTCCCTAAATTTCAGCATTGTGGGCACATTCTCTTCTATGTTATTTCATTCCAAAGCAAAATCTAGAGAATGTGAAAAAATGGCAATGTCCCATAAGTATCACAGCTGTAGTTTGCATGAATTAACGCAACTACAATTATAGAAGTTTTCTAAATGTGCTATTTAGCTTAATCCCTCAATCTTAGCATTATGGGCACGTTCACTTCTCAGTTATTTCATTCCAAAGCAAAATCTAGAAAATGTGAAAAAATGGCAATGTCCCATAAGCATCACATCTGTAGTTTGCATGTATTGACACAACTAAAACTATAGAAGTTTTCTAAATGTGCAAATTAAATTATTCCCTAAATTTCAGCATTATGGGCACATTCTCTTCTATGTTATTTCATTTCAAAGCAAAATCTAGAGAATGTGAAAAAATGGCAATGTCCCATAAGCATCACAGCTGTAGTTTGCAGGTATTGACACAACTAAAACTATAGAAGTTTTCTAAATGTGCAAATTAAATTATTCCCTAAATTTCAGCATTATGGGCACATTCTCTTCTATGTTATTTCATTCCAAAGCAAAATCTAGAGAATGTGAAAAATGGCAATGTCCCATAAGCATCACAGCTGTAGTTTGCAGGTATTGACACAACTAAAACTATAGAAGTTTTCTAAATGTGCAAATTAAATTATTCCCTGAATTTCAGCATTATGGGCACATTCTCTTTTCTGTTATTTCATTTCAAAGCAAAATCTAGAAAATGTGAAACAATGGCAATGTCCCATAAGCATCACAGCTGTAGTTTGCATGAATTGACGCAACTACAATTATAGAAGTTTTCTAAATGTGCTATTTAGCTTAATCCCTCAATCTTAGCATTATGGGCACGTTCACTTCTCAGTTATTTCATTCCAAAGCAAAATCTAGAAAATGTGAAAAAATGGCAATGTCCCATAAGCATCACATCTGTAGTTTGCATGTATTGACACAACTAAAACTATAGAAGTTTTCTAAATGTGCAAATTAAATTATTCCCTAAATTTCAGCATTATGGGCACATTCTCTTCTATGTTATTTCATTTCAAAGCAAAATCTAGAGAATGTGAAAAAATGGCAATGTCCCATAAGCATCACAGCTGTAGTTTGCAGGTATTGACACAACTAAAACTATAGAAGTTTTCTAAATGTGCAAATTAAATTATTCCCTAAATTTCAGCATTATGGGCACATTCTCTTCTATGTTATTTCATTCCAAAGCAAAATCTAGAGAATGTGAAAAATGGCAATGTCCCATAAGCATCACAGCTGTAGTTTGCAGGTATTGACACAACTAAAACTATAGAAGTTTTCTAAATGTGCAAATTAAATTATTCCCTGAATTTCAGCATTATGGGCACATTCTCTTTTCTGTTATTTCATTCCAAAGCAAAATCTAGAAAATGTGAAAAAATGGCAATGTCCCATAAGCATCACAGCTGTAGTTTGCATGAATTGACGCAACTACAATTATAGAAGTTTTCTAAATGTGCTATTTAGCTTAATCCCTCAATCTTAGCATTATGGGCACGTTCACTTCTCAGTTATTTCATTCCAAAGCAAAATCTAGAAAATGTGAAAAAATGGCAATGTCCCATAAGCATCACATCTGTAGTTTGCATGTATTGACACAACTAAAACTATAGAAGTTTTCTAAATGTGCAAATTAAATTATTCCCTAAATTTCAGCATTATGGGCACGTTCACTTCTCAGTTATTTCCTTCCAAGTGAAAATCTAGAAAATGTGAAAAAATGGCAATGTCCCATAAGCATCACATCTGTAGTTTGCATGTATTGACACAACTAAAACTATAGAAGTTTTCTAAATGTGCAAATTAAATTTTTCCCTAAATTTCAGCATTATGGGCACATTCTCTTCTCTGTTATTTCCTTCCAAGTGAAAATCTAGAAAATGTGAAAAAATGGCAATGTCCCATAAGCATCACAGCTGTAGTTTGCATGTATTGACACAACTAAAACTAGAAGTTTTCTAAATGTGCAAATTAAATTATTCCCTAAATTTCAGCATTATGGGCACATTCTCTTCTCTGTTATTTCATTTCAAAGCAAAATCTAGAAAATGTGAAACAATGGCAATGTCCCATAAGCATCACAGCTGTAGTTTGCATGAATTGACGCAACTACAATTATAGAAGTTTTCTAAATGTGCTATTTAGCTTAATCCCTCAATCTTAGCATTATGGGCACGTTCACTTCTCAGTTATTTCCTTCCAAGTGAAAATCTAGAAAATGTGAAAAAAATGGCAATGTCCCATAAGCATCACAACTGTAGTTTGCATGTATTGACACAACTAAAACTATAGAAGTTTTCTAAATGTGCAAATTAAATTTTTCCCTAAATTTCAGCATTATGGGCACATTCTCTTCTCTGTTATTTCCTTCCAAGTGAAAATCTAGAAAATGTGAAAAAATGGCAATGTACCATAAGCATCACAGCTGTAGTTTGCATGAATTGACGCAACTACAATTATAGAAGTTTTCTAAATGTGCAAATTAAATTATTCCCTAAATTTCAGCATTATGGGCACATTCTCTTCTCTGTTATTTCATTTAAAGCAAAATCTAGAAAATGTGAAACAATGGCAATGTCCCATAAGCATCACAGCTGTAGTTTGCATGAATTGACGCAACTACAATTATAGAAGTTTTCTAAATGTGCTATTTAGCTTAATCCCTCAATCTTAGCATTATGGGCACGTTCACTTCTCAGTTATTTCCTTCCAAGTGAAAATCTAGAAAATGTGAAAAAAATGGCAATGTCCCATAAGCATCACAACTGTAGTTTGCATGTATTGACACAACTAAAACTATAGAAGTTTTCTAAATGTGCAAATTAAATTTTTCCCTAAATTTCAGCATTATGGGCACATTCTCTTCTCTGTTATTTCCTTCCAAGTGAAAATCTAGAAAATGTGAAAAAATGGCAATGTACCATAAGCATCACAGCTGTAGTTTGCATGAATTGACGCAACTACAATTATAGAAGTTTTCTAAATGTGCAAATTAAATTATTCCCTAAATTTCAGCATTATGGGCACATTCTCTTCTCTGTTATTTCATTTAAAGCAAAATCTAGAAAATGTGAAACAATGGCAATGTCCCATAAGCATCACAGCTGTAGTTTGCATGAATTGACGCAACTACAATTATAGAAGTTTTCTAAATGTGCTATTTAGCTTAATCCCTCAATCTTAGCATTATGGGCACGTTCACTTCTCAGTTATTTCCTTCCAAGTGAAAATCTAGAAAATGTGAAAAAATGGCAATGTCCCATAAGCATCACAGCTCTAGTTTGCATGTATTGACACAACTAAAACTATAGAAGTTTTCTAAATGTGCAAATTAAATTATTCCCTAAATTTCAGCATTATGGGGACATTCTCTTCTCTGTTATTTCATTCCAAAGCAAAATCTAGAAAATGTGAAAAAATGGCAATGTCCCATAAGCCTCACAGCTGTAGTTTGCATGAATTGACGCAAATAAAACTATAGAAGTTTTCTAAATGTGCAAATTAAATTTTTCCCTAAATTTCAGCATTATGGGGACATTCTCTTCTCTGTTATTTCATTCCAAAGCAAAATCTAGAAAATGTGAAAAAATGGCAATGTCCCATAAGCATCACAGCTGTAGTTTGCATGAATTGACGCAACTAAAACTATAGAAGTTTTCTAAATGTGCAAATTAAATTTTTCCCTAAATTTCAGCATTATGGGCACATTCTCTTCTCTGTTATTTCCTTCCAAGTGAAAATCTAGAAAATGTGAAAAAATGGCAATGTCCCATAAGCATCACATCTGTAGTTTGCATGTATTGACACAACAAAAACTATAGAAGTTTTCTAAATGTGCAAATTAAATTATTCCCTAAATTTCAGCATTATGGGCACATTCTCTTCTATGTTATTTCATTCCAAAGCAAAATCTAGAGAATGTGAAAAAATGGCAATGTCCCGTAAGCATCACAGCTGTAGTTTGCAGGTATTGACACAACTAAAACTATAGAAGTTTTCTAAATGTGCAAATTAAATTATTCCCTAAATTTCAGCATTATGGGCACATTCTCTTCTATGCTATTTCATTCCAAAGCAAAATCTAGAGAATGTGAAAAAATGGCAATGTCCCATAAGCATCACTGCTGTAGTTTGCATGTATTGACACAACTAAAACTATAGAAGTTTTCTAAATGTGCAAATTAAATTATTCCCTAAATTTCAGCATTATGGGCACATTCTCTTCTCTGTTATTTCATTCCAAAGCAAAATCTAGAAAATGTGAAAAAATGGCAATGTCCCATAAGCATCACAGCTGTAGTTTGCATGAATTGACGCAACTACAATTATAGAAGTTTTCTAAATGTGCTATTTAGCTTAATCCCTCGATCTTAGCATTATGGGCACGTTCACTTCTCAGTTATTTCCTTCCAAGTGAAAATCTAGAAAATGTGAAAAAATGGCCATGTCCCATAAGCATCACAGCTGTAGTTTGCATGTATTGACACAACTAAAACTATAGAAGTTTTCTAAATGTGCAAATTAAATTATTCCCTAAATTTCAGCATTATGGGCACATTCTCTTCTATGTTATTTCATTCCAAAGCAAAATCTAGAGAATGTGAAAAAATGGCAATGTCCCGTAAGCATCACAGCTGTAGTTTGCATGTATTGACACAACTAAAACTATAGAAGTTTTCTAAATGTGCTATTTAGCTTAATCCCTCGATCTTAGCATTATGGGCACGTTCATTTCTCAGTTATTTCCTTCCAAGTGAAAATCTAGAAAATGTGAAAAAATGGCAATGTCCCATAAGCATCACAGCTGTAGTTTGCATGTATTGACACAACTAAAACTATAGAAGTTTTCTAAATGTGCAAATTAAATTATTCCCTAAATTTCAGCATTATGGGGACATTCTCTTCTCTGTTATTTCATTCCGAAGCAAAATCTAGAAAATGTGAAAAAAATGGCAATGTCCCATAAGCATCACAGCTGTAGTTTGCATGTATTGACACAACTAAAACTATAGAAGTTTTCTAAATGTGCAAATTAAATTTTTCCCTAAATTTCAGCATTATGGGCACATTCTCTTCTCTGTTATTTCCTTCCAAAGCAAAATCTAGAAAATGTGAAAAAAATGGCAATGTCCCATAAGCATCACAGCTGTAGTTTGCATGTATTGACACAACTAAAACTATAGAAGTTTTCTAAATGTGCAAATTAAATTATTCCCTAAATTTCAGCATTATGGGCACATTCTCTTCTATGTTATTTCATTTCAAAGCAAAATCTAGAGAATGTGAAAAAATGGCAATGTCCCATAAGCATCACATCTGTAGTTTGCATGTATTGACACAACTAAAACTATAGAAGTTTTCTAAATGTGCTATTTAGCTTAATCCCTCAATCTTAGCATTATGGGCACGTTCACTTCTCAGTTATTTCATTCCAAAGCAAAATCTAGAGAATGTGAAAAAATGGCAATGTCCCATAAGCATCACTGCTGTAGTTTGCATGTATTGACACAACTAAAACTATAGAAGTTTTCTAAATGTGCAAATTAAATTATTCCCTAAATTTCAGCATTATGGGCACATTCTCTTCTCTGTTATTTCATTCCAAAGCAAAATCTAGAAAATGTGAAAAAATGGCAATGTCCCATAAGCATCACAGCTGTAGTTTGCATGAATTGACGCAACTACAATTATAGAAGTTTTCTAAATGTGCTATTTAGCTTAATCCCTCGATCTTAGCATTATGGGCACGTTCACTTCTCAGTTATTTCCTTCCAAGTGAAAATCTAGAAAATGTGAAAAAATGGCCATGTCCCATAAGCATCACAGCTGTAGTTTGCATGTATTGACACAACTAAAACTATAGAAGTTTTCTAAATGTGCAAATTAAATTATTCCCTAAATTTCAGCATTATGGGCACATTCTCTTCTATGTTATTTCATTCCAAAGCAAAATCTAGAGAATGTGAAAAAATGGCAATGTCCCGTAAGCATCACAGCTGTAGTTTGCAGGTATTGACACAACTAAAACTATAGAAGTTTTCTAAATGTGCAAATTAAATTATTCCCTAAATTTCAGCATTATGGGCACATTCTCTTCTCTGTTATTTCATTCCAAAGCAAAATCTAGAAAATGTGAAAAAATGGCAATGTCCCAAAAGCATCACAGCTGTAGTTTGCATGAATTGACGCAACTACAATTATAGAAGTTTTCTAAATGTGCTATTTAGCTTAATCCCTCGATCTTAGCATTATGGGCACGTTCATTTCTCAGTTATTTCCTTCCAAGTGAAAATCTAGAAAATGTGAAAAAATGGCAATGTCCCATAAGCATCACAGCTGTAGTTTGCATGTATTGACACAACTATAACTATAGAAGTTTTCTAAATGTGCAAATTAAATTATTCCCTAAATTTCAGCATTATGGGGACATTCTCTTCTCTGTTATTTCATTCCGAAGCAAAATCTAGAAAATGTGAAAAAAATGGCAATGTCCCATAAGCATCACAGCTGTAGTTTGCATGTATTGACACAACTAAAACTATAGAAGTTTTCTAAATGTGCAAATTAAATTTTTCCCTAAATTTCAGCATTATGGGCACATTCTCTTCTCTGTTATTTCCTTCCAAAGCAAAATCTAGAAAATGTGAAAAAAATGGCAATGTCCCATAAGCATCACAGCTGTAGTTTGCATGTATTGACACAACTAAAACTATAGAAGTTTTCTAAATGTGCAAATTAAATTTTTCCCTAAATTTCAGCATTATGGGCACATTCTCTTCTCTGTTATTTCCTTCCAAAGCAAAATCTAGAAAATGTGAAAAAAATGGCAATGTCCCATAAGCATCACAGCTGTAGTTTGCATGTATTGACACAACTAAAACTATAGAAGTTTTCTAAATGTGCTATTTAGCTTAATCCCTCAATCTTAGCATTATGGGCACGTTCACTTCTCAGTTATTTCATTCCAAAGCAAAATCTAGAAAATGTGAAAAAATGGCAATGTCCCATAAGCATCACATCTGTAGTTTACATGTATTGACACAACTAAAACTATAGAAGTTTTCTAAATGTGCTATTTAGCTTAATCCCTCAATCTTAGCATTATGGGCACATTCTCTTCTCTGTTATTTCATTCCAAAGCAAAATTTAGAGAATGTGAAAAAATGGCAATGTCCCATAAGCATCACTGCTGTAGTTTGCATGTATTGACACAACTAAAACTATAGAAGTTTTCTAAATGTGCAAATTAAATTATTCCCTAAATTTCAGCATTATGGGCACATTCTCTTCTATGCTATTTCATTCCAAAGCAAAATCTAGAGAATGTGAAAAAATGGCAATGTCCCATAAGCATCACTGCTGTAGTTTGCATGTATTGACACAACTAAAACTATAGAAGTTTTCTAAATGTGCAAATTAAATTATTCCCTAAATTTCAGCATTATGGGGACATTCTCTTCTCTGTTATTTCATTCCAAAGCAAAATCTAGAGAATGTGAAAAAATGGCAATGTCCCATAAGCATCACTGCTGTAGTTTGCATGTATTGACACAACTAAAACTATAGAAGTTTTCTAAATGTGCAAATTAAATTATTCCCTAAATTTCAGCATTATGGGCACATTCTCTTCTATGCTATTTCATTCCAAAGCAAAATCTAGAGAATGTGAAAAAATGGCAATGTCCCATAAGCATCACTGCTGTAGTTTGCATGTATTGACACAACTAAAACTATAGAAGTTTTCTAAATGTGCAAATTAAATTATTCCCTAAATTTCAGCATTATGGGCACATTCTCTTCTCTGTTATTTCATTCCAAAGCAAAATCTAGAAAATGTGAAAAAATGGCAATGTCCCATAAGCATCACAGCTGTAGTTTGCATGAATTGACGCAACTACAATTATAGAAGTTTTCTAAATGTGCTATTTAGCTTAATCCCTCGATCTTAGCATTATGGGCACGTTCACTTCTCAGTTATTTCCTTCCAAGTGAAAATCTAGAAAATGTGAAAAAATGGCAATGTCCCATAAGCATCACATCTGTAGTTTGCATGTATTGACACAACTAAAACTATAGAAGTTTTCTAAATGTGCAAATTAAATTTTTCCCTAAATTTCAGCATTATGGGCACATTCTCTTCTATGTTATTTCATTCCAAAGCAAAATCTAGAGAATGTGAAAAAATGGCAATGTCCCGTAAGCATCACAGCTGTAGTTTGCAGGTATTGACACAACTAAAACTATAGAAGTTTTCTAAATGTGCAAATTAAATTATTCCCTAAATTTCAGCATTATGGGCACATTCTCTTCTATGCTATTTCATTCCAAAGCAAAATCTAGAGAATGTGAAAAAATGGCAATGTCCCATAAGCATCACTGCTGTAGTTTGCATGTATTGACACAACTAAAACTATAGAAGTTTTCTAAATGTGCAAATTAAATTATTCCCTAAATTTCAGCATTATGGGCACATTCTCTTCTCTGTTATTTCATTACAAAGCAAAATCTAGAAAATGTGAAAAAATGACAATGTCCCGTAAGCATCACAGCTGTAGTTTGCATGAATTGACGCAACTACAATTATAGAAGTTTTCTAAATGTGCTATTTAGCTTAATCCCTCGATCTTAGCATTATGGGCACGTTCACTTCTCAGTTATTTCCTTCCAAGTGAAAATCTAGAAAATGTGAAAAAATGGCAATGTCCCATAAGCATCACAGCTGTAGTTTGCATGTATTGACACAACTAAAACTATAGAAGTTTTCTAAATGTGCAAATTAAATTATTCCCTAAATTTCAGCATTATGGGGACATTCTCTTCTCTATTATTTCATTCCAAAGCAAAATCTAGAAAATGTGAAAAAAATGGCAATGTCCCATAAGCATCACAGCTGTAGTTTGCATGTATTGACACAACTAAAACTATAGAAGTTTTCTAAATGTGCAAATTAAATTATTCCCTAAATTTCAGCATTATGGGCACATTCTCTTCTATGTTATTTCATTTCAAAGCAAAATCTAGAGAATGTGAAAAAATGGCAATGTCCCATAAGCATCACAGCTGTAGTTTGCAGGTATTGACACAACTAAAACTATAGAAGTTTTCTAAATGTGCAAATTAAATTATTCCCTAAATTTCAGCATTATGGGCACATTCTCTTCTATGTTATTTCATTCCAAAGCAAAATCTAGAGAATGTGAAAAATGGCAATGTCCCATAAGCATCACAGCTGTAGTTTGCAGGTATTGACACAACTAAAACTATAGAAGTTTTCTAAATGTGCAAATTAAATTATTCCCTGAATTTCAGCATTATGGGCACATTCTCTTTTCTGTTATTTCATTTCAAAGCAAAATCTAGAAAATGTGAAACAATGGCAATGTCCCATAAGCATCACAGCTGTAGTTTGCATGAATTGACGCAACTACAATTATAGAAGTTTTCTAAATGTGCTATTTAGCTTAATCCCTCAATCTTAGCATTATGTGCACGTTCACTTCTGAGTTATTTCCTTCCAAGTGAAAATCTAGAAAATGTGAAAAAATGGCAATGTCCCATAAGCATCACATCTGTAGTTTGCATGTATTGAAACAACTAAAACTATAGAAGTTTTCTAAATGTGCAAATTAAATTATTCCCTAAATTTCAGCATTATGGGCACATTCTCTTCTATGTTATTTCATTTCAAAGCAAAATCTAGAGAATGTGAAAAAATGGCAATGTCCCATAAGCATCACATCTGTAGTTTGCATGTATTGACACAACTAAAACTATAGAAGTTTTCTAAATGTGCAAATTAAATTATTCCCTAAATTTCAGCATTGTGGGCACATTCTCTTTTCTGTTATTTCATTTCAAAGCAAAATCTAGAAAATGTGAAACAATGGCAATGTCCCATAAGCATCACAGCTGTAGTTTGCATGAATTGACGCAACTACAATTATAGAAGTTTTCTAAATGTGCTATTTAGCTTAATCCCTCAATCTTAGCATTATGTGCACGTTCACTTCTGAGTTATTTCCTTCCAAGTGAAAATCTAGAAAATGTGAAAAAATGGCAATGTCCCATAAGCATCACATCTGTAGTTTGCATGTATTGACACAACTAAAACTATAGAAGTTTTCTAAATGTGCAAATTAAATTATTCCCTAAATTTCAGCATTATGGGCACATTCTCTTCTATGTTATTTCATTTCAAAGCAAAATCTAGAGAATGTGAAAAAATGGCAATGTCCCATAAGCATCACATCTGTAGTTTGCATGTATTGACACAACTAAAACTATAGAAGTTTTCTAAATGTGCAAATTAAATTATTCCCTAAATTTCAGCATTGTGGGCACATTCTCTTCTATGTTATTTCATTCCAAAGCAAAATCTAGAGAATGTGAAAAAATGGCAATGTCCCATAAGTATCACAGCTGTAGTTTGCATGAATTGACGCAACTACAATTATAGAAGTTTTCTAAATGTGCTATTTAGCTTAATCCCTCAATCTTAGCATTATGGGCACGTTCACTTCTCAGTTATTTCATTCCAAAGCAAAATCTAGAAAATGTGAAAAAATGGCAATGTCCCATAAGCATCACATCTGTAGTTTGCATGTATTGACACAACTAAATCTATAGAAGTTTTCTAAATGTGCAAATTAAATTATTCCCTAAATTTCAGCATTATGGGCACATTCTCTTCTATGTTATTTCATTTCAAAGCAAAATCTAGAGAATGTGAAAAAATGGCAATGTCCCATAAGCATCACAGCTGTAGTTTGCAGGTATTGACACAACTAAAACTATAGAAGTTTTCTAAATGTGCAAATTAAATTATTCCCTAAATTTCAGCATTATGGGCACATTCTCTTCTATGTTATTTCATTCCAAAGCAAAATCTAGAGAATGTGAAAAATGGCAATGTCCCATAAGCATCACAGCTGTAGTTTGCAGGTATTGACACAACTAAAACTATAGAAGTTTTCTAAATGTGCAAATTAAATTATTCCCTGAATTTCAGCATTATGGGCACATTCTCTTTTCTGTTATTTCATTTCAAAGCAAAATCTAGAAAATGTGAAACAATGGCAATGTCCCATAAGCATCACAGCTGTAGTTTGCATGAATTGACGCAACTACAATTATAGAAGTTTTCTAAATGTGCTATTTAGCTTAATCCCTCAATCTTAGCATTATGGGCACGTTCACTTCTCAGTTATTTCATTCCAAAGCAAAATCTAGAAAATGTGAAAAAATGGCAATGTCCCATAAGCATCACATCTGTAGTTTGCATGTATTGACACAACTAAAACTATAGAAGTTTTCTAAATGTGCAAATTAAATTATTCCCTAAATTTCAGCATTATGGGCACGTTCACTTCTCAGTTATTTCCTTCCAAGTGAAAATCTAGAAAATGTGAAAAAATGGCAATGTCCCATAAGCATCACATCTGTAGTTTGCATGTATTGACACAACTAAAACTATAGAAGTTTTCTAAATGTGCAAATTAAATTTTTCCCTAAATTTCAGCATTATGGGCACATTCTCTTCTCTGTTATTTCCTTCCAAGTGAAAATCTAGAAAATGTGAAAAAATGGCAATGTCCCATAAGCATCACAGCTGTAGTTTGCATGTATTGACACAACTAAAACTATAGAAGTTTTCTAAATGTGCAAATTAAATTTTTCCCTAAATTTCAGCATTATGGGCACATTCTCTTCTCTGTTATTTCCTTCCAAGTGAAAATCTAGAAAATGTGAAAAAATGGCAATGTCCCATAAGCATCACAGCTGTAGTTTGCATGAATTGACGCAACTACAATTATAGAAGTTTTCTAAATGTGCAAATTAAATTATTCCCTAAATTTCAGCATTATGGGCACATTCTCTTCTCTGTTATTTCATTTCAAAGCAAAATCTAGAAAATGTGAAACAATGGCAATGTCCCATAAGCATCACAGCTGTAGTTTGCATGAATTGACGCAACTACAATTATAGAAGTTTTCTAAATGTGCTATTTAGCTTAATCCCTCAATCTTAGCATTATGGGCACGTTCACTTCTCAGTTATTTCATTCCAAAGCAAAATCTAGAAAATGTGAAAAAATGGCAATGTCCCATAAGCATCACATCTGTAGTTTGCATGTATTGACACAACTAAAACTATAGAAGTTTTCTAAATGTGCAAATTAAATTATTCCCTAAATTTCAGCATTATGGGCACGTTCACTTCTCAGTTATTTCCTTCCAAGTGAAAATCTAGAAAATGTGAAAAAATGGCAATGTCCCATAAGCATCACATCTGTAGTTTGCATGTATTGACACAACTAAAACTATAGAAGTTTTCTAAATGTGCAAATTAAATTTTTCCCTAAATTTCAGCATTATGGGCACATTCTCTTTTCTGTTATTTCCTTCCAAGTGAAAATCTAGAAAATGTGAAAAAATGGCAATGTCCCATAAGCATCACAGCTGTAGTTTGCATGTATTGACACAACTAAAACTATAGAAGTTTTCTAAATGTGCAAATTAAATTTTTCCCTAAATTTCAGCATTATGGGCACATTCTCTTCTCTGTTATTTCCTTCCAAGTGAAAATCTAGAAAATGTGAAAAAATGGCAATGTCCCATAAGCATCACAGCTGTAGTTTGCATGAATTGACGCAACTACAATTATAGAAGTTTTCTAAATGTGCAAATTAAATTATTCCCTAAATTTCAGCATTATGGGCACGTTCACTTCTCAGTTATTTCCTTCCAAGTGAAAATCTAGAAAATGTGAAAAAATGGCAATGTCCCATAAGCATCACAGCTGTAGTTTGCATGTATTGACACAACTAAAACTATAGAAGTTTTCTAAATGTGCAAATTAAATTTTTCCCTAAATTTCAGCATTATGGGCACATTCTCTTCTCTGTTATTTCCTTCCAAGTGAAAATCTAGAAAATGTGAAAAAATGGCAATGTCCCATAAGCATCACAGCTGTAGTTTGCATGAATTGACGCAACTACAATTATAGAAGTTTTCTAAATGTGCAAATTAAATTATTCCCTAAATTTCAGCATTATGGGCACATTCTCTTCTCTGTTATTTCATTTCAAAGCAAAATCTAGAAAATGTGAAACAATGGCAATGTCCCATAAGCATCACAGCTGTAGTTTGCATGAATTGACGCAACTACAATTATAGAAGTTTTCTAAATGTGCTATTTAGCTTAATCCCTCAATCTTAGCATTATGGGCACGTTCACTTCTCAGTTATTTCATTCCAAAGCAAAATCTAGAAAATGTGAAAAAATGGCAATGTCCCATAAGCATCACATCTGTAGTTTGCATGTATTGACACAACTAAAACTATAGAAGTTTTCTAAATGTGCAAATTAAATTATTCCCTAAATTTCAGCATTATGGGCACGTTCACTTCTCAGTTATTTCCTTCCAAGTGAAAATCTAGAAAATGTGAAAAAATGGCAATGTCCCATAAGCATCACATCTGTAGTTTGCATGTATTGACACAACTAAAACTATAGAAGTTTTCTAAATGTGCAAATTAAATTTTTCCCTAAATTTCAGCATTATGGGCACATTCTCTTTTCTGTTATTTCCTTCCAAGTGAAAATCTAGAAAATGTGAAAAAATGGCAATGTCCCATAAGCATCACAGCTGTAGTTTGCATGTATTGACACAACTAAAACTATAGAAGTTTTCTAAATGTGCAAATTAAATTTTTCCCTAAATTTCAGCATTATGGGCACATTCTCTTCTCTGTTATTTCCTTCCAAGTGAAAATCTAGAAAATGTGAAAAAATGGCAATGTCCCATAAGCATCACAGCTGTAGTTTGCATGAATTGACGCAACTACAATTATAGAAGTTTTCTAAATGTGCAAATTAAATTATTCCCTAAATTTCAGCATTATGGGCACATTCTCTTCTCTGTTATTTCATTTCAAAGCAAAATCTAGAAAATGTGAAACAATGGCAATGTCCCATAAGCATCACAGCTGTAGTTTGCATGAATTGACGCAACTACAATTATAGAAGTTTTCTAAATGTGCTATTTAGCTTAATCCCTCAATCTTAGCATTATGGGCACGTTCACTTCTCAGTTATTTCATTCCAAAGCAAAATCTAGAAAATGTGAAAAAATGGCAATGTCCCATAAGCATCACATCTGTAGTTTGCATGTATTGACACAACTAAAACTATAGAAGTTTTCTAAATGTGCAAATTAAATTATTCCCTAAATTTCAGCATTATGGGCACGTTCACTTCTCAGTTATTTCCTTCCAAGTGAAAATCTAGAAAATGTGAAAAAATGGCAATGTCCCATAAGCATCACATCTGTAGTTTGCATGTATTGACACAACTAAAACTATAGAAGTTTTCTAAATGTGCAAATTAAATTTTTCCCTAAATTTCAGCATTATGGGCACATTCTCTTCTCTGTTATTTCCTTCCAAGTGAAAATCTAGAAAATGTGAAAAAATGGCAATGTCCCATAAGCATCACATCTGTAGTTTGCATGTATTGACACAACTAAAACTATAGAAGTTTTCTAAATGTGCAAATTAAATTTTTCCCTAAATTTCAGCATTATGGGCACATTCTCTTCTCTGTTATTTCCTTCCAAGTGAAAATCTAGAAAATGTGAAAAAATGGCAATGTCCCATAAGCATCACAGCTGTAGTTTGCATGTATTGACACAACTAAAACTATAGAAGTTTTCTAAATGTGCAAATTAAATTTTTCCCTAAATTTCAGCATTATGGGCACATTCTCTTCTCTGTTATTTCCTTCCAAGTGAAAATCTAGAAAATGTGAAAAAATGGCAATGTCCCATAAGCATCACAGCTGTAGTTTGCATGAATTGACGCAACTACAATTATAGAAGTTTTCTAAATGTGCAAATTAAATTATTCCCTAAATTTCAGCATTATGGGCACATTCTCTTCTCTGTTATTTCATTTCAAAGCAAAATCTAGAAAATGTGAAACAATGGCAATGTCCCATAAGCATCACAGCTGTAGTTTGCATGAATTGACGCAACTACAATTATAGAAGTTTTCTAAATGTGCTATTTAGCTTAATCCCTCAATCTTAGCATTATGGGCACGTTCACTTCTCAGTTATTTCATTCCAAAGCAAAATCTAGAAAATGTGAAAAAATGGCAATGTCCCATAAGCATCACATCTGTAGTTTGCATGTATTGACACAACTAAAACTATAGAAGTTTTCTAAATGTGCAAATTAAATTATTCCCTAAATTTCAGCATTATGGGCACGTTCACTTCTCAGTTATTTCCTTCCAAGTGAAAATCTAGAAAATGTGAAAAAATGGCAATGTCCCATAAGCATCACATCTGTAGTTTGCATGTATTGACACAACTAAAACTATAGAAGTTTTCTAAATGTGCAAATTAAATTTTTCCCTAAATTTCAGCATTATGGGCACATTCTCTTCTCTGTTATTTCCTTCCAAGTGAAAATCTAGAAAATGTGAAAAAATGGCAATGTCCCATAAGCATCACAGCTGTAGTTTGCATGTATTGACACAACTAAAACTATAGAAGTTTTCTAAATGTGCAAATTAAATTTTTCCCTAAATTTCAGCATTATGGGCACATTCTCTTCTCTGTTATTTCCTTCCAAGTGAAAATCTAGAAAATGTGAAAAAATGGCAATGTCCCATAAGCATCACAGCTGTAGTTTGCATGAATTGACGCAACTACAATTATAGAAGTTTTCTAAATGTGCAAATTAAATTATTCCCTAAATTTCAGCATTATGGGCACATTCTCTTCTCTGTTATTTCATTTCAAAGCAAAATCTAGAAAATGTGAAACAATGGCAATGTCCCATAAGCATCACAGCTGTAGTTTGCATGAATTGACGCAACTACAATTATAGAAGTTTTCTAAATGTGCTATTTAGCTTAATCCCTCAATCTTAGCATTATGGGCACGTTCACTTCTCAGTTATTTCCTTCCAAGTGAAAATCTAGAAAATGTGAAAAAATGGCAATGTCCCATAAGCATCACAGCTGTAGTTTGCATGTATTGACACAACTAAAACTATAGAAGTTTTCTAAATGTGCAAATTAAATTTTTCCCTAAATTTCAGCATTATGGACACATTCTCTTCTCAGTTATTTCCTTCCAAGTGAAAATCTAGAAAATGTGAAAAAATGGCAATGTCCCATAAGCATCACATCTGTAGTTTGCATGTATTGACACAACTAAAACTATAGAAGTTTTCTAAATGTGCAAATTAAATTTTTCCCTAAATTTCAGCATTATGGGCACATTCTCTTCTCTGTTATTTCCTTCCAAGTGAAAATCTAGAAAATGTGAAACAATGGCAATGTCCCATAAGCATCACAGCTGTAGTTTGCATGAATTGACGCAACTACAATTATAGAAGTTTTCTAAATGTGCTATTTAGCTTAATCCCTCAATCTTAGCATTATGGGCACGTTCACTTCTCAGTTATTTCCTTCCAAGTGAAAATCTAGAAAATGTGAAAAAATGGCAATGTCCCATAAGCATCACAGCTGTAGTTTGCATGTATTGACACAACTAAAACTATAGAAGTTTTCTAAATGTGCAAATTAAATTATTCCCTAAATTTCAGCATTATGGGGACATTCTCTTCTCTGTTATTTCATTCCAAAGCAAAATCTAGAAAATGTGAAAAAATGGCAATGTCCCATAAGCATCACAGCTGTAGTTTGCATGAATTGACGCAACTAAAACTATAGAAGTTTTCTAAATGTGCAAATTAAATTTTTCCCTAAATTTCAGCATTATGGGGACATTCTCTTCTCTGTTATTTCATTCCAAAGCAAAATCTAGAAAATGTGAAAAAATGGCAATGTCCCATAAGCATCACAGCTGTAGTTTGCATGAATTGACGCAACTAAAACTATAGAAGTTTTCTAAATGTGCAAATTAAATTTTTCCCTAAATTTCAGCATTATGGGCACATTCTTTTCTCTGTTATTTCCTTCCAAGTGAAAATCTAGAAAATGTGAAAAAATGGCAATGTCCCATAAGCATCACATCTGTAGTTTGCATGTATTGACACAACAAAAACTATAGAAGTTTTCTAAATGTGCAAATTAAATTATTCCCTAAATTTCAGCATTATGGGCACATTCTCTTCTATGTTATTTCATTCCAAAGCAAAATCTAGAGAATGTGAAAAAATGGCAATGTCCCGTAAGCATCACAGCTGTAGTTTGCAGGTATTGACACAACTAAAACTATAGAAGTTTTCTAAATGTGCAAATTAAATTATTCCCTAAATTTCAGCATTATGGGCACATTCTCTTCTATGCTATTTCATTCCAAAGCAAAATCTAGAGAATGTGAAAAAATGGCAATGTCCCATAAGCATCACTGCTGTAGTTTGCATGTATTGACACAACTAAAACTATAGAAGTTTTCTAAATGTGCAAATTAAATTATTCCCTAAATTTCAGCATTATGGGCACATTCTCTTCTCTGTTATTTCATTCCAAAGCAAAATCTAGAAAATGTGAAAAAATGGCAATGTCCCATAAGCATCACAGCTGTAGTTTGCATGAATTGACGCAACTACAATTATAGAAGTTTTCTAAATGTGCTATTTAGCTTAATCCCTCGATCTTAGCATTATGGGCACGTTCACTTCTCAGTTATTTCCTTCCAAGTGAAAATCTAGAAAATGTGAAAAAATGGCAATGTCCCATAAGCATCACAGCTGTAGTTTGCATGTATTGACACAACTAAAACTATAGAAGTTTTCTAAATGTGCAAATTAAATTATTCCCTAAATTTCAGCATTATGGGGACATTCTCTTCTCTGTTATTTCATTCCAAAGCAAAATCTAGAGAATGTGAAAAAATGGCAATGTCCCATAAGCATCACTGCTGTAGTTTGCATGTATTGACACAACTAAAACTATAGAAGTTTTCTAAATGTGCAAATTAAATTATTCCCTAAATTTCAGCATTATGGGCACATTCTCTTCTCTGTTATTTCATTCCAAAGCAAAATCTAGAAAATGTGAAAAAATGGCAATGTCCCATAAGCATCACAGCTGTAGTTTGCATCAATTGACGCAACTACAATTATAGAAGTTTTCTAAATGTGCTATTTAGCTTAATCCCTCGATCTTAGCATTATGGGCACGTTCACTTCTCAGTTATTTCCTTCCAAGTGAAAATCTAGAAAATGTGAAAAAATGGCAATGTCCCATAAGCATCACAGCTGTAGTTTGCATGTATTGACACAACTAAAACTATAGAAGTTTTCTAAATGTGCAAATTAAATTATTCCCTAAATTTCAGCATTATGGGGACATTCTCTTCTCTGTTATTTCATTCCAAAGCAAAATCTAGAGAATGTGAAAAAATGGCAATGTCCCATAAGCATCACTGCTGTAGTTTGCATGTATTGACACAACTAAAACTATAGAAGTTTTCTAAATGTGCAAATTAAATTATTCCCTAAA
This sequence comes from Pristionchus mayeri, assembly GCA_036245805.1. NCBI lineage: Eukaryota > Metazoa > Nematoda > Chromadorea > Rhabditida > Neodiplogasteridae > Pristionchus > Pristionchus mayeri. The sequence goes on along the minus strand of BTRK01000002.1, from coordinate 2,961,987 downwards.
TTTCAGCATTATGGGCACATTCTCTTCTCTGTTATTTCATTCCAAAGCAAAATCTAGAAAATGTGAAAAAATGGCAATGTCCCATAAGCATCACAGCTGTAGTTTGCATCAATTGACGCAACTACAATTATAGAAGTTTTCTAAATGTGCTATTTAGCTTAATCCCTCGATCTTAGCATTATGGGCACGTTCACTTCTCAGTTATTTCCTTCCAAGTGAAAATCTAGAAAATGTGAAAAAATGGCAATGTCCCATAAGCATCACAGCTGTAGTTTGCATGTATTGACACAACTAAAACTATAGAAGTTTTCTAAATGTGCAAATTAAATTATTCCCTAAATTTCAGCATTATGGGGACATTCTCTTCTCTGTTATTTCATTCCAAAGCAAAATCTAGAAAATGTGAAAAAATGGCAATGTCCCATAAGCATCACAGCTGTAGTTTGCATGAATTGACGCAACTAAAACTATAGAAGTTTTCTAAATGTGCAAATTAAATTTTTCCCTAAATTTCAGCATTATGGGGACATTCTCTTCTATGTTATTTCATTCCAAAGCAAAATCTAGAGAATGTGAAAAAATGGCAATGTCCCGTAAGCATCACAGCTGTAGTTTGCATGTATTGACACAACTAAAACTATAGAAGTTTTCTAAATGTGCAAATTAAATTATTCCCTAAATTTCAGCATTATGGGCACATTCTCTTCTCTGTTATTTCATTCCAAAGCAAAATCTAGAAAATGTGAAAAAATGGCAATGTCCCATAAGCATCACAGCTGTAGTTTGCATGAATTGACGCAACTACAATTATAGAAGTTTTCTAAATGTGCTATTTAGCTTAATCCCTCGATCTTAGCATTATGGGCACGTTCACTTCTCAGTTATTTCCTTCCAAGTGAAAATCTAGAAAATGTGAAAAAATGGCAATGTCCCATAAGCATCACAGCTGTAGTTTGCATGTATTGACACAACTAAAACTATAGAAGTTTTCTAAATGTGCAAATTAAATTATTCCCTAAATTTCAGCATTATGGGGACATTCTCTTCTCTGTTATTTCATTCCAAAGCAAAATCTAGAAAATGTGAAAAAAATGGCAATGTCCCATAAGCATCACAGCTGTAGTTTGCATGTATTGACACAACTAAAACTATAGAAGTTTTCTAAATGTGCAAATTAAATTTTTCCCTAAATTTCAGCATTATGGGCACATTCTCTTCTCTGTTATTTCCTTCCAAAGCAAAATCTAGAAAATGTGAAAAAAATGGCAATGTCCCATAAGCATCACAGCTGTAGTTTGCATGTATTGACACAACTAAAACTATAGAAGTTTTCTAAATGTGCAAATTAAATTATTCCCTAAATTTCAGCATTATGGGGACATTCTCTTCTCTGTTATTTCATTCCAAAGCAAAATCTAGAAAATGTGAAAAAAATGGCAATGTCCCATAAGCATCACAGCTGTAGTTTGCATGTATTGACACAACTAAAACTATAGAAGTTTTCTAAATGTGCAAATTAAATTATTCCCTAAATTTCAGCATTATGGGCACATTCTCTTCTCTGTTATTTCATTCCAAAGCAAAATCTAGAAAATGTGAAAAAATGGCAATGTCCCATAAGCATCACAGCTGTAGTTTGCATCAATTGACGCAACTACAATTATAGAAGTTTTCTAAATGTGCTATTTAGCTTAATCCCTCGATCTTAGCATTATGGGCACGTTCACTTCTCAGTTATTTCCTTCCAAGTGAAAATCTAGAAAATGTGAAAAAATGGCAATGTCCCATAAGCATCACAGCTGTAGTTTGCATGTATTGACACAACTAAAACTATAGAAGTTTTCTAAATGTGCAAATTAAATTATTCCCTAAATTTCAGCATTATGGGGACATTCTCTTCTCTGTTATTTCATTCCAAAGCAAAATCTAGAAAATGTGAAAAAATGGCAATGTCCCATAAGCATCACAGCTGTAGTTTGCATGAATTGACGCAACTAAAACTATAGAAGTTTTCTAAATGTGCAAATTAAATTTTTCCCTAAATTTCAGCATTATGGGGACATTCTCTTCTATGTTATTTCATTCCAAAGCAAAATCTAGAGAATGTGAAAAAATGGCAATGTCCCGTAAGCATCACAGCTGTAGTTTGCATGTATTGACACAACTAAAACTATAGAAGTTTTCTAAATGTGCAAATTAAATTATTCCCTAAATTTCAGCATTATGGGGACATTCTCTTCTCTGTTATTTCATTCCAAAGCAAAATCTAGAAAATGTGAAAAAATGGCAATGTCCCATAAGCATCACAGCTGTAGTTTGCATGAATTGACGCAACTAAAACTATAGAAGTTTTCTAAATGTGCAAATTAAATTTTTCCCTAAATTTCAGCATTATGGGGACATTCTCTTCTATGTTATTTCATTCCAAAGCAAAATCTAGAGAATGTGAAAAAATGGCAATGTCCCGTAAGCATCACAGCTGTAGTTTGCATGTATTGACACAACTAAAACTATAGAAGTTTTCTAAATGTGCAAATTAAATTATTCCCTAAATTTCAGCATTATGGGCACATTCTCTTCTCTGTTATTTCATTCCAAAGCAAAATCTAGAAAATGTGAAAAAATGGCAATGTCCCATAAGCATCACAGCTGTAGTTTGCATGAATTGACGCAACTACAATTATAGAAGTTTTCTAAATGTGCTATTTAGCTTAATCCCTCGATCTTAGCATTATGGGCACGTTCACTTCTCAGTTATTTCCTTCCAAGTGAAAATCTAGAAAATGTGAAAAAATGGCAATGTCCCATAAGCATCACAGCTGTAGTTTGCATGTATTGACACAACTAAAACTATAGAAGTTTTCTAAATGTGCAAATTAAATTATTCCCTAAATTTCAGCATTATGGGGACATTCTCTTCTCTGTTATTTCATTCCAAAGCAAAATCTAGAAAATGTGAAAAAAATGGCAATGTCCCATAAGCATCACAGCTGTAGTTTGCATGTATTGACACAACTAAAACTATAGAAGTTTTCTAAATGTGCAAATTAAATTTTTCCCTAAATTTCAGCATTATGGGCACATTCTCTTCTCTGTTATTTCCTTCCAAAGCAAAATCTAGAAAATGTGAAAAAAATGGCAATGTCCCATAAGCATCACAGCTGTAGTTTGCATGTATTGACACAACTAAAACTATAGAAGTTTTCTAAATGTGCAAATTAAATTATTCCCTAAATTTCAGCATTATGGGGACATTCTCTTCTCTGTTATTTCATTCCAAAGCAAAATCTAGAAAATGTGAAAAAATGGCAATGTCCCATAAGCATCACAGCTGTAGTTTGCATGAATTGACGCAACTAAAACTATAGAAGTTTTCTAAATGTGCAAATTAAATTTTTCCCTAAATTTCAGCATTATGGGGACATTCTCTTCTCTGTTATTTCATTCCAAAGCAAAATCTAGAAAATGTGAAAAAATGGCAATGTCCCATAAGCATCACAGCTGTAGTTTGCATGAATTGACGCAACTAAAACTATAGAAGTTTTCTAAATGTGCAAATTAAATTTTTCCCTAAATTTCAGCATTATGGGCACATTCTTTTCTCTGTTATTTCCTTCCAAGTGAAAATCTAGAAAATGTGAAAAAATGGCAATGTCCCATAAGCATCACATCTGTAGTTTGCATGTATTGACACAACAAAAACTATAGAAGTTTTCTAAATGTGCAAATTAAATTATTCCCTAAATTTCAGCATTATGGGCACATTCTCTTCTATGTTATTTCATTCCAAAGCAAAATCTAGAGAATGTGAAAAAATGGCAATGTCCCGTAAGCATCACAGCTGTAGTTTGCAGGTATTGACACAACTAAAACTATAGAAGTTTTCTAAATGTGCAAATTAAATTATTCCCTAAATTTCAGCATTATGGGCACATTCTCTTCTATGCTATTTCATTCCAAAGCAAAATCTAGAGAATGTGAAAAAATGGCAATGTCCCATAAGCATCACTGCTGTAGTTTGCATGTATTGACACAACTAAAACTATAGAAGTTTTCTAAATGTGCAAATTAAATTATTCCCTAAATTTCAGCATTATGGGCACATTCTCTTCTCTGTTATTTCATTCCAAAGCAAAATCTAGAAAATGTGAAAAAATGGCAATGTCCCATAAGCATCACAGCTGTAGTTTGCATGAATTGACGCAACTACAATTATAGAAGTTTTCTAAATGTGCTATTTAGCTTAATCCCTCGATCTTAGCATTATGGGCACGTTCACTTCTCAGTTATTTCCTTCCAAGTGAAAATCTAGAAAATGTGAAAAAATGGCAATGTCCCATAAGCATCACAGCTGTAGTTTGCATGTATTGACACAACTAAAACTATAGAAGTTTTCTAAATGTGCAAATTAAATTATTCCCTAAATTTCAGCATTATGGGGACATTCTCTTCTCTGTTATTTCATTCCAAAGCAAAATCTAGAGAATGTGAAAAAATGGCAATGTCCCATAAGCATCACTGCTGTAGTTTGCATGTATTGACACAACTAAAACTATAGAAGTTTTCTAAATGTGCAAATTAAATTATTCCCTAAATTTCAGCATTATGGGCACATTCTCTTCTCTGTTATTTCATTCCAAAGCAAAATCTAGAAAATGTGAAAAAATGGCAATGTCCCATAAGCATCACAGCTGTAGTTTGCATCAATTGACGCAACTACAATTATAGAAGTTTTCTAAATGTGCTATTTAGCTTAATCCCTCGATCTTAGCATTATGGGCACGTTCACTTCTCAGTTATTTCCTTCCAAGTGAAAATCTAGAAAATGTGAAAAAATGGCAATGTCCCATAAGCATCACAGCTGTAGTTTGCATGTATTGACACAACTAAAACTATAGAAGTTTTCTAAATGTGCAAATTAAATTATTCCCTAAATTTCAGCATTATGGGGACATTCTCTTCTCTGTTATTTCATTCCAAAGCAAAATCTAGAGAATGTGAAAAAATGGCAATGTCCCATAAGCATCACTGCTGTAGTTTGCATGTATTGACACAACTAAAACTATAGAAGTTTTCTAAATGTGCAAATTAAATTATTCCCTAAATTTCAGCATTATGGGCACATTCTCTTCTCTGTTATTTCATTCCAAAGCAAAATCTAGAAAATGTGAAAAAATGGCAATGTCCCATAAGCATCACAGCTGTAGTTTGCATCAATTGACGCAACTACAATTATAGAAGTTTTCTAAATGTGCTATTTAGCTTAATCCCTCGATCTTAGCATTATGGGCACGTTCACTTCTCAGTTATTTCCTTCCAAGTGAAAATCTAGAAAATGTGAAAAAATGGCAATGTCCCATAAGCATCACAGCTGTAGTTTGCATGTATTGACACAACTAAAACTATAGAAGTTTTCTAAATGTGCAAATTAAATTATTCCCTAAATTTCAGCATTATGGGGACATTCTCTTCTCTGTTATTTCATTCCAAAGCAAAATCTAGAAAATGTGAAAAAATGGCAATGTCCCATAAGCATCACAGCTGTAGTTTGCATGAATTGACGCAACTAAAACTATAGAAGTTTTCTAAATGTGCAAATTAAATTTTTCCCTAAATTTCAGCATTATGGGGACATTCTCTTCTATGTTATTTCATTCCAAAGCAAAATCTAGAGAATGTGAAAAAATGGCAATGTCCCGTAAGCATCACAGCTGTAGTTTGCATGTATTGACACAACTAAAACTATAGAAGTTTTCTAAATGTGCAAATTAAATTATTCCCTAAATTTCAGCATTATGGGCACATTCTCTTCTCTGTTATTTCATTCCAAAGCAAAATCTAGAAAATGTGAAAAAATGGCAATGTCCCATAAGCATCACAGCTGTAGTTTGCATGAATTGACGCAACTACAATTATAGAAGTTTTCTAAATGTGCTATTTAGCTTAATCCCTCGATCTTAGCATTATGGGCACGTTCACTTCTCAGTTATTTCCTTCCAAGTGAAAATCTAGAAAATGTGAAAAAATGGCAATGTCCCATAAGCATCACAGCTGTAGTTTGCATGTATTGACACAACTAAAACTATAGAAGTTTTCTAAATGTGCAAATTAAATTATTCCCTAAATTTCAGCATTATGGGGACATTCTCTTCTCTGTTATTTCATTCCAAAGCAAAATCTAGAAAATGTGAAAAAAATGGCAATGTCCCATAAGCATCACAGCTGTAGTTTGCATGTATTGACACAACTAAAACTATAGAAGTTTTCTAAATGTGCAAATTAAATTTTTCCCTAAATTTCAGCATTATGGGCACATTCTCTTCTCTGTTATTTCCTTCCAAAGCAAAATCTAGAAAATGTGAAAAAAATGGCAATGTCCCATAAGCATCACAGCTGTAGTTTGCATGTATTGACACAACTAAAACTATAGAAGTTTTCTAAATGTGCAAATTAAATTATTCCCTAAATTTCAGCATTATGGGGACATTCTCTTCTCTGTTATTTCATTCCAAAGCAAAATCTAGAAAATGTGAAAAAAATGGCAATGTCCCATAAGCATCACAGCTGTAGTTTGCATGTATTGACACAACTAAAACTATAGAAGTTTTCTAAATGTGCAAATTAAATTATTCCCTAAATTTCAGCATTATGGGCACATTCTCTTCTCTGTTATTTCATTCCAAAGCAAAATCTAGAAAATGTGAAAAAATGGCAATGTCCCATAAGCATCACAGCTGTAGTTTGCATCAATTGACGCAACTACAATTATAGAAGTTTTCTAAATGTGCTATTTAGCTTAATCCCTCGATCTTAGCATTATGGGCACGTTCACTTCTCAGTTATTTCCTTCCAAGTGAAAATCTAGAAAATGTGAAAAAATGGCAATGTCCCATAAGCATCACAGCTGTAGTTTGCATGTATTGACACAACTAAAACTATAGAAGTTTTCTAAATGTGCAAATTAAATTATTCCCTAAATTTCAGCATTATGGGGACATTCTCTTCTCTGTTATTTCATTCCAAAGCAAAATCTAGAAAATGTGAAAAAATGGCAATGTCCCATAAGCATCACAGCTGTAGTTTGCATGAATTGACGCAACTAAAACTATAGAAGTTTTCTAAATGTGCAAATTAAATTTTTCCCTAAATTTCAGCATTATGGGGACATTCTCTTCTATGTTATTTCATTCCAAAGCAAAATCTAGAGAATGTGAAAAAATGGCAATGTCCCGTAAGCATCACAGCTGTAGTTTGCATGTATTGACACAACTAAAACTATAGAAGTTTTCTAAATGTGCAAATTAAATTATTCCCTAAATTTCAGCATTATGGGCACATTCTCTTCTCTGTTATTTCATTCCAAAGCAAAATCTAGAAAATGTGAAAAAATGGCAATGTCCCATAAGCATCACAGCTGTAGTTTGCATGAATTGACGCAACTACAATTATAGAAGTTTTCTAAATGTGCTATTTAGCTTAATCCCTCGATCTTAGCATTATGGGCACGTTCACTTCTCAGTTATTTCCTTCCAAGTGAAAATCTAGAAAATGTGAAAAAATGGCAATGTCCCATAAGCATCACAGCTGTAGTTTGCATGTATTGACACAACTAAAACTATAGAAGTTTTCTAAATGTGCAAATTAAATTATTCCCTAAATTTCAGCATTATGGGGACATTCTCTTCTCTGTTATTTCATTCCAAAGCAAAATCTAGAAAATGTGAAAAAAATGGCAATGTCCCATAAGCATCACAGCTGTAGTTTGCATGTATTGACACAACTAAAACTATAGAAGTTTTCTAAATGTGCAAATTAAATTTTTCCCTAAATTTCAGCATTATGGGCACATTCTCTTCTCTGTTATTTCCTTCCAAAGCAAAATCTAGAAAATGTGAAAAAAATGGCAATGTCCCATAAGCATCACAGCTGTAGTTTGCATGTATTGACACAACTAAAACTATAGAAGTTTTCTAAATGTGCAAATTAAATTATTCCCTAAATTTCAGCATTATGGGGACATTCTCTTCTCTGTTATTTCATTCCAAAGCAAAATCTAGAAAATGTGAAAAAAATGGCAATGTCCCATAAGCATCACAGCTGTAGTTTGCATGTATTGACACAACTAAAACTATAGAAGTTTTCTAAATGTGCAAATTAAATTTTTCCCTAAATTTCAGCATTATGGGCACATTCTCTTCTCTGTTATTTCCTTCCAAGTGAAAATCTAGAAAATGTGAAAAAATGGCAATGTCCCATAAGCATCACAGCTGTAGTTTGCAGGTATTGACACAACTAAAACTATAGAAGTTTTCTAAATGTGCAAATTAAATTATTCCCTAAATTTCAGCATTATGGGGACATTCTCTTCTCTGTTATTTCATTCCAAAGCAAAATCTAGAAAATGTGAAAAAAATGGCAATGTCCCATAAGCATCACAGCTGTAGTTTGCATGTATTGACACAACTAAAACTATAGAAGTTTTCTAAATGTGCAAATTAAATTATTCCCTAAATTTCAGCATTATGGGCACATTCTCTTCTATGTTATTTCATGCCAAAGCAAAATCTAGAGAATGTGAAAAAATGGCAATGTCCCATAAGCATCACAGCTGTAGTTTGCATGTATTGACACAACTAAAACTATAGAAGTTTTCTAAATGTGCAAATTAAATTTTTCCCTAAATTTCAGCATTATGGGCACATTCTCTTCTCAGTTATTTCCTTCCAAGTGAAAATCTAGAAAATGTGAAAAAATGGCAATGTCCCATAAGCATCACAGCTGTAGTTTGCATGAATTGACGCAACTAAAACTATAGAAGTTTTCTAAATGTGCAAATTAAATTTTTCCCTAAATTTCAGCATTATGGGGACATTCTCTTCTCTGTTATTTCATTCCAAAGCAAAATCTAGAAAATGTGAAAAAATGGCAATGTCCCATAAGCATCACAGCTGTAGTTTGCATGAATTGACGCAACTAAAACTATAGAAGTTTTCTAAATGTGCAAATTAAATTTTTCCCTAAATTTCAGCATTATGGGCACATTCTCTTCTCTGTTATTTCCCTCCAAGTGAAAATCTAGAAAATGTGAAAAAATGGCAATGTCCCATAAGCATCACATCTGTAGTTTGCATGTATTGACACAACTAAAACTATAGAAGTTTTCTAAATGTGCAAATTAAATTATTCCCTAAATTTCAGCATTATGGGCACATTCTCTTCTATGTTATTTCATTCCAAAGCAAAATCTAGAGAATGTGAAAAAATGGCAATGTCCCATAAGCATCACAGCTGTAGTTTGCAGGTATTGACACAACTAAAACTATAGAAGTTTTCTAAATGTGCAAATTAAATTATTCCCTAAATTTCAGCATTATGGGCACATTCTTTTCTATGCTATTTCATTCCAAAGCAAAATCTAGAGAATGTGAAAAAATGGCAATGTCCCATAAGCATCACTGCTGTAGTTTGCATGTATTGACACAACTAAAACTATAGAAGTTTTCTAAATGTGCAAATTAAATTATTCCCTAAATTTCAGCATTATGGGCACATTCTCTTCTCTGTTATTTCATTCCAAAGTAAAATCTAGAAAATGTGAAAAAATGGCATCCCATGAAAATGTGAAAAAATGGCGTCCCATAAGCATCACAGCTGTAGTTTGCATGAATTGACGCAACTAAAACTACAGAAGTTTTCTAAATGTGATAATTAGCGTATTCCCTCAATCTTAGCATTATGGGCACGTTCACTTCTCAGTTATTTCCTTCGAAATGAAAATCTAGTAAATGTTAACAAATGGCAAAATGTGAAAAAATGGCATTGTGTCAATACATGCAAACTACAGCTGTGATGGTTATGGGACATTGCCATTTTTTCGCATTTTCTAGATTTTCACTTGGAAGGACATAACTGAGAAGTGAACGTGCCCATAATGCTAAGATTGAGGGAATAAGCTAATTATCAGGTTGGAACAAAAGTTCTGTCCGAATTCAATATTTTGCTTATCTTACATGCAACATCCTTACTTTTCATCCGATTTTCAAATGGTTGTTCTCACACAATAAGTGATTCAACACTCTGTATAGCGCGCATTTGTACAGCACTATAGCATCGGGATTGTGGTCGCAGTGCGAGGCAAATGTCACCGTAACAGGTAACTGTGCTATTAATTTTTCCGATTTCCAATCTATAGGTTTGAGAGATAGTGCCAACCGTATTATATTTTTGGAAAGTACCATGATCGTGTATAACAGCAGCAACATAAAATGAATTCTAACACGAAAGACCAACTTGAAAAATGCACCAATTGGTCAATACTGATATCCTGGACATGACCTCAGATGAATTTACCTACCGTGCATTCAAATAGTTAGACTTAGAGATTAAAACATACTGAAAATGTATAGATCCGGCCCTGTTCAGCACATTATTTTTGCTAGGTAATTGTGCGATCCTCCTGTCACAAGCCAAAATTTATTTAAAAATTGATGCCCCAAATTCAACATTAAAATTGACATATTTTACCAGTTCCTGCCTCACATACAGTTGATCAGCTCGTTATTTTGTGATATCATGCTGAAGCTGACCCTACCCTATTACATTGTGGCTTGGGTAAGTTGGGTGATAGTTACTTTTGGTAGAGAAGTCATCCTAGCCTGGACACCAAAGGTCGAAATTTTGCATGTTTCGCAAGGATAATATGTTTTTGAAAAATCACAATTTCGAGAAAGATGAAGATCAGTTCAGCTAGACTTTTCTAATGTATGAATGATGCAATAGTTCAATATTCAATATTCAATATTTTATTCAAGCCTCAGGTCAATAGCCTGTTGAAAGGAACGGCCATTCCATTGGATGGGATCTCTTCTGCACTTATTAGCCCATGTTACTCCAAATACTTTGACAAATTCGTCCCGCCATCTGATTTTTGGGCGTCCAGGAGGTCGCAATCTATCCCACGGTGTCCAATTCTTGTAGTCCATCTATTGTCGTCCAGCGTAGCTAGTCTCTTCGCCCAATTCCATTTTCTCCGCATCGCTCGTACTCGAATGTCCTCTAAGGGCACCTTCCTACTGAGCCAATCGTTGGTCTTCCGATCAAATCTAGTCACGCTGGCCATTTTCCTCATCATAGATCTCTGTGCTACAATCAGTCTTTTCCGCTCAGACTTCGTAGTGCTCCAAACTTCACTTCCATAAAGAAAACTCGGCTCGATGCACATTCTGAACACTTTTGTCTTGAGCGCCATTGCCACACTTCGACTAGTCATGAATTCTTGAAACTTGTTAAATGATCTCCATGCTGCACCTATCCTCCTATTCAATTCCAGCTTCAAGTCCTGATCGAATGATAAACGAACACCCAGGTTGATGAATTGATTAACATATTCTAGCGTTTTGCCATCTATTCGTTGAGGCAAGCTGTCGCCTACTCAGCTGCCTGCAAAGCTGCCCGGACGAGTTTCGTCGATGACATCAGGAAGCGAAAGGAGGCGCAAGCACGGCAAGCAGCAACCATGGGAAGGAGCATCGTGAAGAGCATGCTGAGTCTGCAAACCTCAAAGAAGCGCCTTCTAGTTCCCGACCCTGTAACTGGTGCTCTCTCTCAAGCAGCTACCAAGACAGTGGTCCAGAGCTTCTTTGACGGTCTCTACACCCCTGCAGTTCCGTGTCCACTCCCAGTCCCTCCTCAGCCTCTGGATCCCCTTCCTCCCTTCCTACCCGATGAGGTCAGCAAAGCGATGTCCCAACTCAAGTGTGGTCACTCACCCGGTTCGGATGGCATTCTCCCTGATATGCTATACCACTCTCGAAACCACCTTGCTCCCGTTATCGCTGATCTACTCAACTATCTGGTAGATGGAGAGGCTGTTCCAAGCGACCTGACCGAAGCAATTGTCACTCTTCTGCACAAGAAAGGAGACCCTACCAACATTGGGAACTTCCGTCCCATCTCCCTCCTCACCGTTTCCCTGAAGACAATGACCAAAGTCATTCTTCAGAGACTCGAAACTGTGCTTGAAGAAACAGAGTCCTCGACCCAAACCGGCTTCCGGCGCGGCTACAGTACTCTCGACAACCTGCATGCCATCAAGCAGGTCGCTGAAAGAACCTCCGAGTACGGTATCCCAATCTACTTGGCGTTCGTCGACTTCGAGAAGGCGTTCGACTGTGTGGAGTGGAATGCCTGCTGGCAAGCCCTCTTCTCGTTCGGAGCCCATCCCTCCCTCGTCCACGTGTTGCTCCGTCTCTACGAGTCCTCCTGTACACTCATTCGAGTTAATGAGGAGCTCGTTCCTGTGACTGTGCGTCGAGGAGTCCGCCAAGGGGATACCCTCTCCCCTCGTCTCTTCAACGCAGTGCTACGATCAGCCATGGACAACATTGACTGGGAGTCAGATGGAATTAGAATCGACGGAAGGAACCTTTGCCACTTGGAGTATGCCGATGACGTGGCTCTCGTTGCCAAATCTCGACCCGAGCTGGAACGAATGCTGAAGAAGCTGATGGACGCGTGCAGCCGAGTTGGTCTCGAAGTGAATGCAAGCAAGACCAACCTCCTCACCTCCTGCACCTCTACCCGCAATCCAATAATCATCGGCAATCTGCGATTCGAATTCGTCGATAGCGCCACCTATCTCGGAGGAAGAAGAGCTCTTCCCTTGGATCATTCCGACGAAATAGAACACCGGATTCGATTAGGGTGGCTGGCCTGGAGTAAGCTCTCGCACCTCCTATCTTCTCGAATTCTGTCCATCAAGATCAGGAGGAGAGTCTTCGAGAGCTGCATCACGGCTACAGTTCTCTATGGGTGTGAAGTATGGGCTCTGAGATCTAACGAGAAGGAGAGGCTGAGAGTCACCCAGAGGAAGATGGAAAGAAAGATGCTTGGAGTCACGCTGAGGGACAGATGGAGGAATGACCGCGTGAGAGGGATTACCAAGCTGAGAGACTGGAATGAGGAAGGATTGAAACGAAAAGCGCGCTGGGCCCTCAAGATCAGAAGAATGGGAGTGGAACGGTGGAGCCGTGCGACAACTGTATGGACTCCATTCAATAGGACTCGTCCCCCCGGAAAGCCTCACGCGCGATGGAGAGACGACCTATCCCGAGCTATTGGCAGCCATTGGTGGAGTGCAACTTATGAAGACTACCGACCTATTATCTTCTGAGCGTTTCCGCCTGATAAGATAAATTGATTGATTGATTGATTGTATATGAATCGCAGGGTATTGATTATTTTGGGATGAATACCGTGATTTGAAATAGCTTCCCACACTTTGTCAAATTCGACGCTATCAAACGCTTTTTTGTAGTCAATAAACACGAGATATACGGGGAAACGATATTCCTCTGATTTTTGGAGTAATTCTGTTAGAGTGAAAATATGGTCCGTAGTAGAGAAATTCCTTCGAAATCCCGCTTGCTCTCTGGTCTGATTGTCGGAAAGTTGATTCGCAATTCGTGAGTCGATTACTGAAGTGAATAACTTGTAGATTATGTTCAACAACGAAATCGGGCGATAGTTCTAAATGTCCAAGACGTTTCCTTTTTTGAATATCAGATATATTGTTGCGTCGGACAATTCGTTGGGAACACACTCTTCTAATATCCACTTGTTGAATAGATCTGTGATGGGACGCGTAAGCAATTCCATTCCGCATTTCAACATCTCTGCTTTAATTCGATCAGGTCCGGGTGCTTTGTCATTCTTCAACTGCACGATTCCTCTTTTGATTTCACTTTCTAAGAATGGTAAGAACTGATCATTACATCGGAAATGTCTCCTTTTTGGCCTTATCGTGCGTTTATACAACTCATTGTAGAATGATTTGACAAGTGAGTGAATCTCCGATTTGTTCTTGGCGACAGTACCGTCATTCTTCTCCAACTGGCTGAGTTGAGTCTTGCCTATTTGAGAGGCTTGAAAAGCTCTCTTGGTACTCTTCCCATAATACACGGCTCTCCGCACAGTCTCCACGTGTCCGCGGTATAAGTCGTCCTTGATGGAGAAACGAAGGGCCTTTCCCGTGAGTGAAAAGTTGATTCTGTTAAGAGGCGTATTTGGGGTGTACTTCAGCCTCCTTCTTTCATCAAACAGCTGTTTCGTTCTATTGGAAAATCGTTCATTGCGTGGTTTGGGGATCATACATTGGCCGGCTGTTGCTATGAGAGTATTTCGCAATCGATCGTAACCATTGAACTCTTTGGAGATTACTGTATAAATTGCGGTTGTGAACAGTTGCTTAGAAAATTCAGTTGGATTTTTCGCTTTCCGAGGGAAAAACCGGATTGACGAATCAAGCCGGATCTTTGCCATCACCAAACGATGATCAGAAGTAAACTTGAACTTTCCAACTATTTCCACATCGAGCACACTTGAGAGATCACGGGAGAGATCTGAGAGAGATCTCAGAGAGATCTTCTTGAGAGATCTTGATGCAATAGTAGTGCACTATATCGCCCATATTCTAAGAACTGTCAGCTTGATTATCGGGGCAGGAATACTAATCGATTGAACAGCTCCATCACTCCATCTTACTCTTAGTTCCTCATGTAATTCGGGGAGGGGGTGGATCAACCCCACCATTCAACCTAGGCTTAGAAAGTACTAGACATGGCCTTCTCAATAATATATGTGAAGTTGCCCCACGATTTTTCTCTTCTGCAAAATAGTGATCCAAACACTTTTGGAAAAACAAACTTGGTTTGATGACAATCATCAATTTCTCGTATACCCTGAGTCACTTATTTGATCTGAACATATGTATGGAATGTTCAAGTCTGTTCAAGTCCTAATAACGCTACTGAGTTAGCTCAATGCGATTTGAGATGAGAATTTTACGCGAGCTCAAATGTCGTTCACGAAATCGGACAGAACTTATGTTCCAACCTAATAGCACATTTAGAAAACTTCTATGGAAACTTCATTATAGGCACGTTCACTTCTCAGTTATTTCCTTCCAAGTGAAAATCAAGAAAATGTGAAAAAATGGCAATGTCTCATAAGCATCACAGCTGTAGTTTGCATGTATTGACACATCTAAAGGCTCTACCACTACACCAAACAGATAGTTGGTGTTGCTCGTTAACGAGAACTACAACGTTTTATTGCTTGTCGCATTCTACCCGCTATCCCGATTTTAAGCAATCTGCGCAAAGAGTAAGAGCGCTAGGTTTTTGGAAAATATTTCGCTTCAAATCTGAGATATCGCACAAATTCAAAAAGCATGATGTTATTCATGTCCATGGAGACACATTAGGCACATAAACAGAGTAATGTGACTATCAGGTTGGTCCATAAGTCTTTTCCCTTTTCCAGAATTAAATATTTTTGGATTTGCCAGCCCTTACTTCCAACCGATTCTCATGTGGTTCGATGCATTCAGTGAGTGGATCGACACTCTCTTTAACGCACATTGGGTCAAGCCTATATTGTCAGTATTGCTACCATAAGGGAAAGCCAAATGCACCGACGTGAAAAAAGTAGAGTTACTTTTTTTCGACTTGTGCTCTAACGAAATCTGACATTTGGCTACAGTCATACCATTATTGTATAGCGTGGTATTCGTAGTTTTCAAAACACTATTGAACCTCAACATCCCGTGAAGGATGGGGTCAAACTGGTGCTACTTTCAAAAGTTCAGTGCTGCTTAACATAACGATAGTGCGTTTAATCCACGATATGTTCGAACCAACATTCACATGCAACCTATTTCTATACATCCACGAAGTTGCATCTATATTGAGTTTAAATTCACGTTTTGGTGCACATAGCAATAGTCCTTTCAAAATTTACACAACTCAATATTACAATACGAATATTTGGTTATCGAAACGCCAATTTTCGAAGCATCTTTGTTTTCAGCATCGATAGATGATTCAGCATTTTGAGGTTAAAAGTTCAAGCAACCTTTCATCTATCATATATTAAAAGGGCAAAATTCGGGAATGCCTCGTTCGTCAGGGGATTGGACCTATTCAAATACTCCAAAAATTGAATTTTTGACTATTTTTGCCGTTTGAAGATGTTTTTCAAAATAGTGTTGCATTGAAAGATGAACGAGGCATGCACTTAAATATTTTTATAATAGTGTGCCACAACAGTGATTGAGTGTAGCGCCCCTACATAGAAGCCAAGATCTTTGATCCTTGGATCAGGAGTTCCGATCGATGGAGCAGCTTTGCATCGCTCATGTATGAATTTCCATGCTTGTATTTCGGAATGTCGGAAAGTAAGCACATGTTCCTACACATTTTTAGAAAGAGGAACTAACGGGCTTTCCATTCATGCATAAGAAGTGGTACAGCAACTTTTCTCCTCTGAATGCTAGCTGATCAAACAAAATGGAAAATATCAACGAAATTTTATTTGGAATCAAACGTCATTTTGTCGGAAACTCTAAAGCCATGATGCAATTCTAATATATGACAAAACAATGAAGTTCGAGCGTACCCTTACATAATGCCTTGGAGTCAGGAAATTCTCTTTTACTGGAACAATTTTAGGTGAAATCGAATTGTACACCCCAAAAGGGAAAAGACGGACCAACCTAATATTTTGGCAGAACACTTGTGGTCTCTACACATAGTAGTCATTGTGAGTCCACATAGTAGTCATTGTGAGTCCACAGATTAGTCATTGTGAGTCCACAGATTAGCAATTGTGAGTCCACAGATTAGCCATTGTGAGTACACAGTTTAGCCATTGTGAGTCCACAGATTAGCCATTGTGAGTCCACAGATTAGCCATTGTGAGTCCACTAACCATGAAATTTTTAGATCCCAATTACTTCGTATCGTGCACCGAGTCCACATTGAAGAAACATGTTCCATAATGTTCCATAGTGGAGCATTTTTTTCCATGTTTTTCCATTTTCGAAATTCTATATTAAAATGGATGAACTGATGGCTGTATTTGTGTGCGGAGCTTCAATACTTTATTTTTAATCGATTTGTGTGAAAAAAGAAGAGAAATTATTCATTAATTTATTATTTGAGCGATTTCAGCAAAAAAATCCTATAATTGGCATTTTGCGATCGCTAAAAGTTTACTACAGAGCAGGTTACGGTACTCACTGGTCTTTCGTGAGTTGTTCTCTTTTATCTTTGCCTATTCCCGCATTCACTTTTTTCGGAGTTTCTAATCAATAATTCACTGCTTTCTATTGATTATTTGCTGCAATTCCATGTCCTCATATCACCACCAGAGTATCCGCCTCTGTTCAATGCCCTGTTCGCTTTCAAAAACCGCGTCATTAAGCTAACTTCATTGTTTAATTGCAATTGCTCTGTTTTTGTGCTCATGTATTGGACGCCCATGCACGTTTCACTACCCACTACTCTTATTTAGCATGCGCCGTGTTCGTGTTTAGTCGATATTCACACTTTGACTATGGGAAAATCGATTTATAGTATGTTTTTGAGGCCACTTTTCTCGCGTGGTTTGCTTGCTTTTCGCCAAGTTGTTTTCCCCTTATTGTTCGATTTTCGTGTTGTTTAAATTTAAATATTCTAGGATGAACCGCACTCTCGGATTCCTTCGCCTCGCTGTTCGCGCCACCCAGCAGTCGCGCGCATCCTCCGGGCAGCTCGCGCCCGCCGAAATCACCATCACCACCTGGAGAAAGGTACGCCTCCTTTACGTTACAATATTAGTTCATTCTATCCCTGGTCAAGCAACGTATTTATATTCCTCTTTTCCAGGACCACGCGAAGCACGGGAGACGTCAGCTAGCCCTACCTCAACGTGCGCAACAAGGTTATTTTTCATTTATTTATTTAAATTTGTGCGGTTTGCTCACTTTCGAGTAACCATGATGCACTTTTGTAACCTTATTTTTATGAGAGAACTTGAAACGCCCTTCTTTTACTAGTGTCTGTAAATATGCGTTTTTGATAGAGAGAGAACTCGCAAGTAACCATAGTCATAGTTACCGAATTTTGTTTGATTCGGTCACCAATCTATACATTAATCCTACTCCGTTTACAGCCTTTCCCTTGGGGCGATGGCAACCACTCCCTCTTCCACAACAAGAGCGAGCAGTACGTGCCCGGAGTGGGCTTTGAGGAGGACCGCAAGCACCACTAGAGGAGCAACGAGTAGATGAAGGTGAGTTGCTTATCTTCTTCCATACTCGTATTGCTGATCTACGTATTGAATTTATTGTATTCTTGCTGATTGTTTTAGTGTGACTACGCACAGTGATGGTCCCCACGTTTTTAGATAGCACCACATGAATATTTTTTTTCGTTTAAATTTCGGCCAAGGAAATTATATTGTTATGTTCTTCCCCTTACAGGCCCGGCGAGCGACATGAGAATCTGAAGGCAGACCTCGTGAGGAGAATCAAAATGCTCGAGTACTGCCCCAAGCAGGAGAGGTATGCCGTGTCTCATCCATTTCCTGCACACATTTCGTTGTTAGTTCATATCCATATTCGTCTTTTCTTTTCTGAAAATTAGAACTATATTTTTCTCTCGTTACAGTGAACTAATCCCGGATTATTGTTGAAGACAAATTTATCAGCTCAGTCATCTTCGGTTATTTCAGAAACAAAAACTACCACCTGACGAACAGCTGAGAAGAGCCGCCGAAATACGAGGAGGGCGCCCCCGGTTTGTTGATTTTATGTGGAACTCATTTCTTTTTATTGCTCACGCTTCCCGATTCCGTATGTAAGATGCGAACAGTACGAGTCAATTTATCATAGCAATATACTTAACTATTTTAATTTGAAAAATTAAATTCTTGCAGATCCGAACGAGCCCATCGATGTGGACGCCTACCCACTGGAGTCAGCGAATGCGATTGGATGGAAGCAGGGAAGGGAACTGCTGAGGAAGTATCTAGAGGTGAACGATTGCATCCATTGCCCCCTATGCCTCTATAGTTGATGAATCCCAGTCCTATTTATATCTATTTATATCTAGAGTTGTTGCATCTGTTGATACAAAGCTAGACGAATTGAATTAATCTATTTGAAAGCAGCATTAGTAATTATTTAATTAATCGATGTAGGGAATCGGGTACTCGGAGACGATTCTGGACATTCGCGGCTTCCGATTCAAGAACCTCCTCGGCACGATTCCACCCGGTGAGCAGAAGGGATCTCTTGATGGACACCCGAGATGAATTTATTAAAAGAAAAGTACAATGTAGACAAGAGTTATCGATTTTACTGGGATTATTTAACTGAGAAATATCTCCTGCTTGAATTATATTCACTATAGTAATGCCTGGATTCGTTACTGTCAGGTGAAGGAACGAAAATATCCCTTTAGACTTATGAATAATACGATACTGCGCAGTTTTTGGTTTCTGAGATTTCTAGTCATAGTTACTGAATTTTGTTTGAATCTTTATCTAATCTATGCATTAATCCTACTCCGTTTGCAGCATTTCCCTTGGCGCGATGGAAACCACTCACTCTTCCACAACAAGAGCGAGCAGTGCGTGCCCGGAGTGGGCTTTGAGGAGGACCGCAAGCACCACTAGAGGAGCAACGAGTAGATGGAGGTGAGTTGCTTATCTTCTTCCATTAAAGCGTGACCCTACTCGCATTGCTGTTCTACTTTCTTTGGAACATAAATCTAATTAGTGAAACATTACTGGGACTTGACATCGTATTGTATTTAGTCCATTGTTGAATCAAAAATCTTGATGCGATTATTTTTTTCTAAAGGGGAGCGCTTTCTACTTCTCATTCGCAATTTATCAACTTAATTGCATTGCTTTAAGATGCTGCGCGAGCAGATCAAAGTCGACGACACGACGACGAAGCGCACGCGCGGATTCGGATTCACCACTGGTTAGTTCGTTACACATTTCTTTGTTTACTTTAGACGTGCATAAAAACACACAGCAGAAACTAATTGCGATAAAAATGGTCCAGTTGTTTCTTTATTATAAGTTTGAAACCTGGGTATGCATGGTAGATGGGAAGGGAGAGTGGGTTGCTTACAATCTTTCATTCGATTGTAAAGGTGTGATAAGCTGAACACGATTGTGACTACTACCTAACAATTTCCCTCATTAGAAAAATTCATGCAATCCAAACAATATTTGTTCCAGGCAGTCTCGGATCACTCGACGAGGATAAAGGAATCCCCCTCCCCTCCCTTCCCCTCCCTCCAATTAGTGACCCCCCAATGTGATTAGGAGAACATCCGATTATTTTGGACTGATTTATTGCCCCCATTCCCTCTCTTGTTGTTTAGTATGATAACAAGGTTATTATATGTTATCAAATCACTGTTATTGCTTCGGCAATTTCATTGTATTTGTAAATTAGTAAATTCTTTACGCTATTTTTTTAGTTTGAGCCTCGGGGACACAAGTACGGATTCCAGTTAGACTACACATTGTGCAACTTAGGCGATCGTGTACATTAGATCCCATCTATTTAACGTTTATCGGAAACTTGGAAGACAATGGGACCATTACGATGGAAAAAAAGACGATACAGTAACATAATTCACAGAATTAACAGCGTCGACCTTACTATGGGAACATCTATAATGGAAAGTAGGGCTTACAGTTGCAAATATTCTCTGCTACCCTCTCTCTGGATAGGGGGATTCTCTACCGGGTATCCTCCCATGTTCCCTCCCATGTGATCTCCTTCGTCAGCCACATTGTCCACTCCCTCTGGACCCTCTTCCTCATCCTCGCCCATACCATTCTCCCCTCCTATCTCCTCAATCCCCTCTCCCTCCACTTCGTCCATCTCAATACCATTCTTCTCAAACTGTATTCTTCTCAGTGAAGCGTACGAGTTGAGTCGCTTCCTCACTGCTCCGATGCAGATCACCTCTCCGTCCTTTCCCCTCAGTCCAATTCCGAATCTACGGAGATGGAGAAGACACTGCAAGGAGAATGGTAAGTAAACGGTGAGCGACTTCTAAATAACTATACGTGATCTTACATTCTTCATCCAGGTCCACTTTGACTGATCTCTGTCTTTAATCGACATTCTGCGTTCTTGGATCGTGAAGACCCTTTTATCGAGAGCGTTCGCAAAGGAGAGCAGTTCTTTGTGCTCTTCATCCAGCACAGCCACCTCCTCTATCGACAGGTACTTATAGACGAAGTCTGTAAGAATGTTTTTGACTTATAATAAGATGAGAGTAGAAAACCTTTGGGTGGGGCTGGCATCATATCCTTGATCGAGTCCGTGCCTTGCGCTGCCTTCTGAGCATTTGCTACTATGGAGGGAGTAGCAGATGCCACTTGACGAACCTAGATGTACACAGTAATGACACTATAACGAATTCATTTGCATTCTCTGCTATTCTGGATTCCAGTGTGTGCTACAGTACTGACCATAGCTCGCTGTCCCTCAACAGCATCGGCGATCTCATCAGCTTGATCCTCCAGGCGGTCGATTCTGGCATTGACTTTTCTCATGCCGTCGTCGAATTTCTTCTCGAGCGCCTTCATGTGCTTCCCGAGAGTGCTCCCCATCGCCTGCACTGCTGCGAGCACTGAAGAAAAGGTTTTACTTCTCCCTTTATCTCTCTCCCTGAATCGGCTATCGCCCAGCATGTAGGTAGATCACTCATACATGAAACGCTCCATATCATAAACAAAAGAATTCTTACAGATTGCTCCATCCCCGCTCAGTCCTGATAGATCGGGTGCAGCTCCCTCCTCCTCCTCCTCCGAATCGTCCTCCAGCACAGGGGTCGGGTTCCGGTTTGATTCCCTCTCCACACTCCGTCCCAATTTCCGAGATTTCGACGATTCTATGTTTTGTATTGAGATAAATTATCATTTCATTTAACCTGGTCGCCGATCTCCTGTGGATTCTCCACTATTCAACCGGACCATCATCTGTGAAAGACCACTGATATCATCACCAGTTCCATCTCCTGAATACTACCTCTCCGGAAACCGAACAATCTTCGAAAATCTAACCTCCTGCAGATCGGGAAGTCCTTTCGTTCTCTCCTTTCATTCTCCCTGATCCCCCTGAATTCACAGTTCTAGCACAAAACGAGTGTGAAAACTTACCTTTCACAACCTTGGCCTTCTTCTCCACTGCGGCTAGTCCATCATCTGATATTTCGCGTGCGATTTGCGATGGAAGGAATGACCTACCTGATTCCTTCTTCCTCTTCTCTCTCTTCTCTCTCACTGCCACTTCCACTGACTTTCCCCGGACGATGACCGTTCGCTTCTGCGAACCGTTCATTTCAATCTCACTTTGTAATTGGCTGACCAGATCTTTCTTCTTCCGTTGATTGTCGATCGTCTTTGTCCCATCTCTCCAATTTCCGATTTCCTTCTCCATTGCCTTGTGGAATCCTCCCTGGCAGAATATGCCCTCCTTTCTCACACCGTGATACTCGAAGAAACATTTCTCGCCCAGTCCCTCGACGCTTCCTTTCTTGAGAGAACTACGATCGACTAGTTCGAAGTCCCCATCGATAAGCATGATCACCGACATCTATGAAACCATGATATGCATGTCCTTCTCAATTTTAACATTCCAGGTACTCTCCATTCTTCGTTGGAAACGAGTTCATACAATGGCGCAATCCCTGGCAAGCATTGTGAGTATTTACCATCGACATTTTATCATCTCCTTTCACAAGTGAACATTAATAATTTGAACAGAACGTGGACAAGACATGGAAGGACTGCTTAGTAGGATGGGATGATCAGGGAATCCCTTATACGGAGATGTCGAGGCGCCTTCTTGTCATGGGCCATGTGGTTTCCCCGACGACCATTCAGCGTCTTCTTGCCCTTCCACCCAAGCTGGAGAAGGAGTACTCTCCTCGACCTGAGACCATCCTTCCCGATCTGTACCCTGCCGTTCGGTCTCACATCGCGAAGATGTACGAGGACGACGACGAGATTACTCTCTCGTCTCTTCTCCAATCCATCGAGACAGAATTCGGCCTGCAGGTACACACAATCACTTGTTTTCCCAATTATTTCTATTTCAGCTATCCGAGTACCCAGTGGAAAGGATCAGGAATGAGATTGGCTATGTCAATCTGGACGTGAGATATGGTCACTCTGTCCGTCTGGCGAATCGCCAACCTCGAGTCGACTGGTGCAAGGCACGAATCGAGGAGAACTGTACCTTCCGGAAGCACATCTTCACGGATGAATCGATGATTCAACTCGATTCCAACTCAAGGAAGGTCTGGGTGTTGTCTACGGCAAGGGATAGACGCATCAAAAGTACCTTCAAGCACCCTCAGAAGGTTGGAGTATATCTCAATTGTGAATTAAATGTGTCTGATTGAGGTGCTTGTGTGGGGTGGGATCTCTTGGAAAGGCCCGACCAACCTGGTTGTCCTTGATGGTTCATGCCGAGTCGATGCAGTCGAGTACTGCAAGATCCTCAGGGACGGATACGTGGAGTGGGAAAGGTGTGTAAGTATCGTATAAATACTCATAATAGTCTGAATTATCGGAAATACTAAAACAAAATGTAACTACATCCGAAGAAAAGACTCACGTTTTAGGGAGAACTTCGGAGGGAAGTCATTGCTGGTGCAGGACAATGCGCCCTGTCATAAAGCAAACATAACCAAGGAGTTCCTCAAAAGGGAGGAGATCGAGGTACTATTTCTGATCTGCATGATAAAGGGCACTCGGTAGAGAACGTGAAGAAAGTAAACATTGTGATTCTAGTTGAGAGATATAAAAATAACCCTAATCATTGAAGAGAGAGGACTGGCCTGCAGAATCCCCAGACCTCAATCCTGTGGAGTTGGTCTGGGGAGAAATGAAGCGATATCTCAAGACGACTTGGAAGCCCACTAACGTGCCCCACCTAGTAGAGGGAATCAACGAGTTCTGGACGAACGTGCTCACTGCCGATAAATGCCAAAATTACATTCGACATGTGCACACCCAAATGAGAAGAGTCATTGAAGTAGATGGAAAGCCCGTTAAAGACTAGTTTACATTCTATCTACTGTTTTCACGATGAATCTATCAATTGTTATATCGTCGAATCTCTATCGTAATCGTTTGTCGCCGATGTGTCAAAAAATTGCAATAAAGATGTTTTTACGATGTGACCTAATGTACACGATCGCCTAAGTTGCACAATGTGTAGTCTAACTGGAATCCGTACTTGTGTCCCCGAGGCTCAAACCAAAAAAAAAAAAAGCGTAAAGAATTTACTAATTTACAAATACAATGAAATTGCCGAAGCAATAACAGTGATTTGATAACATAAAATAACCTTGTTATCATACTAAACAACAAGAGAGGGAATGGGGGCAATAAATCAGTCCAAAATAATCGGATGTTCTCCTAATCACATTGGGGGGTCACTAATTGGAGGGAGGGGAAGGGAGGGGAGGGGGATTCCTTTATCCTCGTCGAGTGATCCGAGACTGCCTGGAACAAATATTGTTTGGATTGCATGAATTTTTCTAATGAGGGAAATTGTTAGGTAGTAGTCACAATCGTGTTCAGCTTATCACACCTTTACAATCGAATGAAAGATTGTAAGCAACCCACTCTCCCTTCCCATCTACCATGCATACCCAGGTTTCAAACTTATAATAAAGAAACAACTGGACCATTTTTATCGCAATTAGTTTCTGCTGTGTGTTTTTATGCACGTCTAAAGTAAACAAAGAAATGTGTAACGAACTAACCAGTGGTGAATCCGAATCCGCGCGTGCGCTTCGTCGTCGTGTCGTCGACTTTGATCTGCTCGCGCAGCATCTTAAAGCAATGCAATTAAGTTGATAAATTGCGAATGAGAAGTAGAAAGCGCTCCCCTTTAGAAAAAAATAATCGCATCAAGATTCTTGATTCAACAATGGACTAAATACAATACGATGTCAAGTCCCAGTAATGTTTCACTAATTAGATTTATGTTCCAAAGAAAGTAGAACAGCAATGCGAGTAGGGTCACGCTTTAATGGAAGAAGATAAGCAACTCACCTCCATCTACTCGTTGCTCCTCTAGTGGTGCTTGCGGTCCTCCTCAAAGCCCACTCCGGGCACGCACTGCTCGCTCTTGTTGTGGAAGAGTGAGTGGTTTCCATCGCGCCAAGGGAAATGCTGCAAACGGAGTAGGATTAATGCATAGATTAGATAAAGATTCAAACAAAATTCAGTAACTATGACTAGAAATCTCAGAAACCAAAAACTGCGCAGTATCGTATTATTCATAAGTCTAAAGGGATATTTTCGTTCCTTCACCTGACAGTAACGAATCCAGGCATTACTATAGTGAATATAATTCAAGCAGGAGATATTTCTCAGTTAAATAATCCCAGTAAAATCGATAACTCTTGTCTACATTGTACTTTTCTTTTAATAAATTCATCTCGGGTGTCCATCAAGAGATCCCTTCTGCTCACCGGGTGGAATCGTGCCGAGGAGGTTCTTGAATCGGAAGCCGCGAATGTCCAGAATCGTCTCCGAGTACCCGATTCCCTACATCGATTAATTAAATAATTACTAATGCTGCTTTCAAATAGATTAATTCAATTCGTCTAGCTTTGTATCAACAGATGCAACAACTCTAGATATAAATAGATATAAATAGGACTGGGATTCATCAACTATAGAGGCATAGGGGGCAATGGATGCAATCGTTCACCTCTAGATACTTCCTCAGCAGTTCCCTTCCCTGCTTCCATCCAATCGCATTCGCTGACTCCAGTGGGTAGGCGTCCACATCGATGGGCTCGTTCGGATCTGCAAGAATTTAATTTTTCAAATTAAAATAGTTAAGTATATTGCTATGATAAATTGACTCGTACTGTTCGCATCTTACATACGGAATCGGGAAGCGTGAGCAATAAAAAGAAATGAGTTCCACATAAAATCAACAAACCGGGGGCGCCCTCCTCGTATTTCGGCGGCTCTTCTCAGCTGTTCGTCAGGTGGTAGTTTTTGTTTCTGAAATAACCGAAGATGACTGAGCTGATAAATTTGTCTTCAACAATAATCCGGGATTAGTTCACTGTAACGAGAGAAAAATATAGTTCTAATTTTCAGAAAAGAAAAGACGAATATGGATATGAACTAACAACGAAATGTGTGCAGGAAATGGATGAGACACGGCATACCTCTCCTGCTTGGGGCAGTACTCGAGCATTTTGATTCTCCTCACGAGGTCTGCCTTCAGATTCTCATGTCGCTCGCCGGGCCTGTAAGGGGAAGAACATAACAATATAATTTCCTTGGCCGAAATTTAAACGAAAAAAAATATTCATGTGGTGCTATCTAAAAACGTGGGGACCATCACTGTGCGTAGTCACACTAAAACAATCAGCAAGAATACAATAAATTCAATACGTAGATCAGCAATACGAGTATGGAAGAAGATAAGCAACTCACCTTCATCTACTCGTTGCTCCTCTAGTGGTGCTTGCGGTCCTCCTCAAAGCCCACTCCGGGCACGTACTGCTCGCTCTTGTTGTGGAAGAGGGAGTGGTTGCCATCGCCCCAAGGGAAAGGCTGTAAACGGAGTAGGATTAATGTATAGATTGGTGACCGAATCAAACAAAATTCGGTAACTATGACTATGGTTACTTGCGAGTTCTCTCTCTATCAAAAACGCATATTTACAGACACTAGTAAAAGAAGGGCGTTTCAAGTTCTCTCATAAAAATAAGGTTACAAAAGTGCATCATGGTTACTCGAAAGTGAGCAAACCGCACAAATTTAAATAAATAAATGAAAAATAACCTTGTTGCGCACGTTGAGGTAGGGCTAGCTGACGTCTCCCGTGCTTCGCGTGGTCCTGGAAAAGAGGAATATAAATACGTTGCTTGACCAGGGATAGAATGAACTAATATTGTAACGTAAAGGAGGCGTACCTTTCTCCAGGTGGTGATGGTGATTTCGGCGGGCGCGAGCTGCCCGGAGGATGCGCGCGACTGCTGGGTGGCGCGAACAGCGAGGCGAAGGAATCCGAGAGTGCGGTTCATCCTAGAATATTTAAATTTAAACAACACGAAAATCGAACAATAAGGGGAAAACAACTTGGCGAAAAGCAAGCAAACCACGCGAGAAAAGTGGCCTCAAAAACATACTATAAATCGATTTTCCCATAGTCAAAGTGTGAATATCGACTAAACACGAACACGGCGCATGCTAAATAAGAGTAGTGGGTAGTGAAACGTGCATGGGCGTCCAATACATGAGCACAAAAACAGAGCAATTGCAATTAAACAATGAAGTTAGCTTAATGACGCGGTTTTTGAAAGCGAACAGGGCATTGAACAGAGGCGGATACTCTGGTGGTGATATGAGGACATGGAATTGCAGCAAATAATCAATAGAAAGCAGTGAATTATTGATTAGAAACTCCGAAAAAAGTGAATGCGGGAATAGGCAAAGATAAAAGAGAACAACTCACGAAAGACCAGTGAGTACCGTAACCTGCTCTGTAGTAAACTTTTAGCGATCGCAAAATGCCAATTATAGGATTTTTTTGCTGAAATCGCTCAAATAATAAATTAATGAATAATTTCTCTTCTTTTTTCACACAAATCGATTAAAAATAAAGTATTGAAGCTCCGCACACAAATACAGCCATCAGTTCATCCATTTTAATATAGAATTTCGAAAATGGAAAAACATGGAAAAAAATGTTCCACTATGGAACATTATGGAACATGTTTCTTCAATGTGGACTCGGTGCACGATATTTACCAGTGACCCATGCCCATGCAAATAGGAGAGACTGACAAACGTGTATTGTATACAGTGATGGTAATGGGAACGCGTATTGTCAACATTGCAACATTGGAAATGTATTAGTTATGCCAAATCGGCGCGCGCTCTCCTCGTTTCACACGCTCTCTCGCCGGTCAGACAGAGCGAGAGAACGAGGAGAGCGCGCGCCGTTTTGGCATCATTAAAATGTATATTTTGCGAGTAAATTAGACAAGATACTTAAAATGATTAAAAACTGCACAAACTCATCATAACAGTTAATTGATGAGATGTGCAGAACCGTCAACACAGAAAAGGCATACAATATTAGTATATCTAAAATTGCAACTCGTGAATTCCGTCCGGGATCGCTTCCGTCGATTGGAGTGTAATAGCAACGGCTCGGAGTGCAAAATCGATCGCTTCCTCCAGCGATCTGCCGAGCAGACGCGAAGTAAGAAGGGCAGCGTTCAGACTGAAATTAATGTGTATTTACAATTTTTCTTTTGAAAATAGTAAAAAATATGCAAAAAAATAAGAAAAAAATGTATTTAATGAATTAAGAAACTTGCTTGTCTCCTGCTCCCGAAACTGAAACGATCTCGTCGACTTGAGGTGAAGGAATGATGTGGGCGTGTCCCCATGCGCAGTCGCAAACCTTGAATTTTACAATGATCCTAACTATGAAACATACAACAAGCTCAACGAATCATCGTTTAAAATAAGTTCAAGTTTTACTTTTAAATAGATATTACACGATTTTGTCAATGTATCGAATACATTGTAAGCCTAACCTCATATTTCTCAGCGACAAATTCCTTCGTGATTATCAGTGATCCCTGCACGTCAAATGTCACCATCAGTATGTCGAGATGGGGCAAGAGAGGAGGGAGTGACTGGATGAGTTCAAGTAGAGCAGCAGGAGAGGTGATCAAGGTTTCTAAAAAAAATTATCTTTTACTATTTTATTTTTTGAATCGTTCAATTCGCGTCATGTATCTATCAAGGAAACAACGTGATATGTATAAAGAAACAAACCATCTGAATCTACTCCCAGCTTTCTCAAAATTGGCAGAAATTCGCTGATGTTAGGAGATATGACGGAAATGGCGGAGCAGAAAGCAGAATCGAGAAACTTCGAGGATATCGACAGCTCGGTCGGTTCGTACCACACTGACAATTGAAATAATATAAACTTTTCCAGTTGCAGACCTAACGATGTAAATTGTAACCGTAGTGCTCATCCGTACCAATCAGGAGTGTGTAGAGTCAGGAGAATGCTTTCCAAGTAAGAAATTCTTTTTAGAATTTTGAGACTATGCTATCTTAAAACTCACCTTTTACTTTGTGAAATGTGGCGATTTCGAGCACTTTCGAAAGAGCTGGAACTGGAACGTTCGCATCGCAGAAGATGTAGTCGGCAGCGATGAGCACGTCCTGGTTAGCCTCGATCTGAATCATGAACCTAATTTGTTTGCCAAATCTACTCGAAAATGGCGTTTCCGGTCGCACAATGTTCATCACGCTTTCCAAGATGCGAGCATTTGCAATTCTGTAGCTAAATTGCATGCTCAATCTCAGTCATATAATTGCCAAAATTGCAACATTGCTCACGTAATCCGGCGTGATCTCCCTCAGAATCTGCTCGAAGCAAGAGATTCCAAACAGTATGTTTCCCTTCTGATTCATCGACATGTGGGTGGCAGTGGGCGCAGAAGGACTGCGAAGAACGCGAGCAACGTCCTTAATTAGCAGTAATTAGTACAGCACCGCACGGTCTCCTCCCAGACGAGAGCGGCGCGGCGTGGCGCGGCGGGTCGCATTAGGTCGCATCACTCCCAGAGGCACTTTAAAGTGTGTATGTTTCGTTGAATTTTAGAATGTGGGTTCTTCTGAAAACTACAGATCGATCTGCGATATCTATGAGCCAAAATATTCAGATTGGGCTACTGTTCGGAAGGGTCTTCTTTGGAGCCCCCTCTCCTCCCCTCCCCTCATTCCCTACGACACCGCTCACTAGCCAGAATGAAGACGAATGATATCGTAGGGAAATGAGGGGAGGGATGAGAGGGGCTCCAAAGATGACACATCCGAATAATAACTCAAACTGAATATTTAGAAATGCAGATTTCGCAGATCGATTGGTAGTCATCACAAGAACCAAAAGCCGAAAATTCAGCAAAAAATACCCACTTTGAAGTGTCTATGGGAGTGATGCGAACTAATGCGACCCGCCGCGCCACGCTGCGCCGCGCTCGTCTCTGAGGAGACCGTGCGGCACTGTATATTAATTTTAATTAAAATTGAAAAAAATAATTTATTTGTGATTTTTCATTTTATTTCTCGTTCTCTCTAACTCATAAATCAAAATGAAGAGAGTCTAATTATTTACAGCAATCCTAGTAGAAAGAGTCGAGCAATGGTCTGACTCTCTTCAGTTTGCACGATCTCTTGTCTCTCTGACCGGAGAGAGAGCGTGCAAACTCAAGAGAGTCAGACGATTGTTCAACAAGTCATTCACTGCGTATTTAGCAGTCGTCCTCATAAGGTGTTCTCCATTTGCATCGCAGCCAACAGCTGAGAGCAGGGTGACTGGAGAGCAGCTACCACTCCTTGCAGCATCGCCGGAAGCTTCTGAAACAAACAAGGACTAGCCAGTGACTCGAGTGGGAGTTTCGGCGAATTTCTTGTTTTCTGAGTCTAGTGTGCAGCATCCGAGATCATGTATGTACCATAAATCTTCTTATCATATGTAAATGAATGCACCTGCGGCAGATGGAGTTGCATGTTCACCGTCAGCATCATCAGCTCCAGCGGCGTCTTATAAAGTTACTTTCACAAAAAAGCTCACCTACATGTAGCGTAAATATCAGACTATTGGAAAATTGTGGGGCAAAACGCGCCTTCACAGCCCGCAACAATCGTATGTTTACCGCGAGCTGCAGCAGCTGCATCAAGCAATCTTCCGATGGCCTCTGCGTGATTCCGACCCGTGCCGCCGCACCGCTGAATGACGCGACCGGCGTAAGACCCGCCGTCGTGCTGAAACATGCATGTTATTGTTGTCGAATCGGAGTGCAGCACTGACTATGCAAAATTTAATATCGTTTCCCCAAGAATTTTGACGGAAACATAACCGTTGTGAGTAAAATGAATTGTTTTGAAATGTTAATGTGATTTCTGCCAGGGAAAAATATGAATCATTCTTACCCGAATTTCCTCTGCAGTGATCGACTCAAAATCGAGAATAGAAGAACCGATCGATACCTTCAAGATATTGAATGCAGCGTTTGTAATTCGGGTCTTCATTCTACACACTCTCTCGCTATTCCACCGGTCGAGAGACCGTGTAAAATGAAGAGACGGTGACCCGAATTTCGAACTCTAGCGGAAAATGAATAGACCGTGACGTGAATCACAAATTGCAATTGATTTACGACGAGGGCGATAAAACACTACATGAATTCCTCTTTAAATATTAGTTTAGAACAATAAAGTTTAGGAAAAATGATTCACCACTCTCGGCAGCTTCATGTCTAAAGAAGTAGAGATATCGGAGTGAGCGTTGCCTAAGGTTTCGGAATATTATCGGATGGAGGGGAATGTGGATATAGAGATCTGATATAAGATTATGATCGAACGAAGCGAAACACAGAAAAAAACGATTGGGAAAGATATCAGGGGGGAGGAGGGGGAATTACGAAATACGCTTATGATTGCACGGGAAATACGAGTGTGAAGGAGAGGGGAACATTAGGAAACAGGGAGAGAAAGGAGTTTACACTGGCATAACAGAGATACAAAGGCTGTTTCTCGGTTGAAAGGAGGGGAGAGCTCGTATGAGTCACATAAGGAGAGCACATTGCAGAGAAAGGAGAGAGGTCGTGCCAATTTCGGAAACAGAGGTCTTTGGGTGCCATTTCTCAGTCTCTTGGTAATTGAAGAAAAATTCTAGACCACATTTTAGACCAAGTTTTATTGACATTTCTGAAAATGTGAGAGGAAACTACGCGCAAAGCCTGCTTGAGCAAATGCCCAGACTCCATATCATGGTCTCCCCTCTAACTCAAGATCGATGGATTGCGAGAGTGCAAAGTGGGTGCAGGGATATGCGGAAGGGAGCCAGAGAAACATACACATGCCCTCACACTGAATAGATAGGAGAGAGAGGGAACGAATCAAAAGACGAAAAGCAACAAATCATGTGGTTAACGTCTTTTCATAAGGAAGTGTCGACTTAGCAAGGATTTTGAAATTCGCTTGACGGTGAGTGCAGAATAGGTACGGAGAGGCAAGAGGAAGCTAGGATTGCGCATGCGTACCATTCAATGAATAGATACGAGTGAGTTTGAGGGAATCATAAAGGGAAGAAATTGAAAGTATTGACTGTTTTCACAGGCTGGGCCTCCTGCGATATCTCTGAAAAACCGTTAACTTAATGTCATTTCCCACAAAGATCACAAAGTTATCCTCTTAAAGTTACCGGACGAGGACAAAATTGACCCCCTATCGAATAGCCGATGGTTGAATTAGTTGATAATGCATATACAAAAATGCTATAAATCAGTAATAGCCTCAAGGGAAAGCTGGAAATGATCAGCGTAATCCCGCGCTCTCTCATTTTACATAGTCTCTCGTAAGCGCGACGAGATCAGGGTGAGATCAGGGGTTCGTCCTCGTCCGGTAACTTTTATGTTATTCCTCCTCTCCAGGTTATGATAATTTGTCTCGCCCCCATACAATTAGCCGATTCTTCTACGTCATGATTGATTTAATTGAACTTCAGATAAGAAACACAAACCAATGTTAGCGGGAATCAATTGATCTTCATATCTTCTGAGCATCTATAGGCGACCTGCAGCAGCTCTCATATTGCCTGCATTCTTCGCTCTTTCGATTTCATCGCTTATATGATAAGAGCTTAGTGAAGTTATCAGAGGTTTCCAAAATATTGTCCTGTTATTTTCACATATTAGATTATTCAAGTGAACATTTGATTTTCGAATTGAATTTCGAAAATAAAATAAAATAATCAAATTGGCGTCATCGAATAACCTAGTATAAAATTTCGACGATGCTCGACCAGGTACGATTCTTTCCATGCTAATGCGTACTTATCAAGAGTGATTTTGCTGTAGTTTGACGTCGTAATTAACATTTTTATTAATTACCCATTAATTACCCATCATCCGTATCACCTACAAGTAAGAATGATGTGGAATCGCAAAAATTACTATCGCTACTAGTTGTGCTCTCACCAACCTGTAAAGCCAGAGAGAAGGGGTCTTACGGAGTCTTCTCCTATTCGTTAAAAATCGAGCACGTATGCAAATATTGCATCCCTCTAGTTTGCTTCTCTGCAGGATTGGTTTTTACTATCACCGATCAGAATAGCGAGAGAGTATGCAGAATTCAGAGACCATTCCACGAATCCAATCCAAATTATCTTTTCTTATCTTTCAATATCTAAACGAGAAAAGACACTTCGCAATATTTCTACTTCTCCCATTGTATAATTTTGTTGACTTGTCGGGTAATTTGTGCGCTAAGTAGGAGATGCACTGTTGATCTGTTTAGAGCCCCTGGACCTACTCGGACGATAAACAATTCGTCAAGATAACTCTACACCCTGCTACACTAGTCATGCGTCTCTCTCGCAATTTCAGGAAAATTGTTCTTATTTCTATTTTTTTCACTGCCATTTATGTGAGTGCCATTACCTTTCAAAGCTACAGTTATCGTTTCAGTTGCAAATTACGAAAAAGTCTATTCGATTTTACCAAAATGAAGCTAAGATTACGATAACGATACTAGGCCAGGATGATGGACCGAGAAGGACGAAACAAGGTATAAAGAATGGAGAGAGCATTTCAATGGTGAGTAGTAGAGTTCGAGAAGTGAAACCACGGTCTCTTCATTTCCCACACTCTCTCGCCGCTCGACCTGTTGAGATAGCGTGGGAAATGGAGAGACGGTGACCTGAGTTGCGAACTCTAGTGAGTAACACCGAGCTTGTAATGTCTTACTAATCGTCAATATGTTCTTCAGTAAAATCATGTTTCAGACTTGTAATATTCCCAAATTGGAAATTAATGGATCTGAAGTGATCAAATTCTTCAATGATCCAGATCCGATAAATTGTGGAAGTGGCGAGAACTGGGTTTACATCGACGGAGAGAACAAAGTTCGGTTAATAGAAGAAAGGTGATAACGTTTAATTCAGATTCTATAATAGAATTGAATTTCTAAGTGAAAAGTTACGAATAACTCGAAGCATTGTAACTCAGTTCATTAAAAAATTGAAAATGTATTGAAACGTATCGGATTTGCATTTTAACACTCCCATTTTAACTGTTTACAGTCCGGTATTTGCTGGATAACCCCTAAATGAGGTTGCTATGCTCTCGAATAACCTCATTTCAGGAAAGAAGCGACATGTCACGTTTAGACAATCACATTTGATTCCGACGCTATGGACCTTTTGTATGGACCTTTTGAAACATTAAAGGTGGGAGTGGAACTACCCAGTGAAATGGTGAATGTGCTATGCAGCCAGGGATTCAGAACTTGGTGAGTATGGTAAAAGCATCATGGACGGTTTCAAAAGAAATAGTTGTTTTTTTAAATTATCTTTAGATGAGTAAAGCGATGAATTTATTGAGAAGCTATCTATGGATCCCTTCATTGATTGATAACTTTTTTTATTGCTAAGAACAATTACTCTCTTTTTTTCCAGGGAAGCCCCATTGTTATCACTTCGAAAGGTGAAAAAATAAGCGAAGAAGTCGAAGAAAAAACAATGGAGTGTACTAATGATGTCTTTCGATTCCGCCAGTCAAATGACGTTCAGGTATTTTTTTATTTCACTCATACTATTGACCTAACAATTGGAAATTTCAGAAGAAAGCTACCAAAAACAGTGAAATTTCACGAACATGAGCTGGTGCGGTGGTATTGAATGGTAAGCGATGAGCTAAAACGCCGGTTCACTGAATATTCGTAGTACACAGTAACAAGATCATTTGAATTATGAGCGTGTAAAGAATGAAGAAATAGTGTAATAATTGTTTTCGGATTCATGAAATCGCAATTCATGAGACATTTATTGAAGGGTACAACATAGTGGGCGATGGAACACCCCAAGCATTCATTCTAATTCTCACGGGAGCGACCGAGGAAGAACTACCACGTGCAAGGTTACAGAATAACACAATTTATTGTGAATCGGTAATGAATGGTATTTAGTAAACGGTTTTCTGATGCTTCATACGTCGATGATGTCTATCCATTCATCTGGAATAGCTTCTCTGACGCGGGATACGTGACTATGTTCGCGGAGGATCAGGCTTATCTTGGTGGGAACTTGAGAATCAGTCTGAGGATATTTCACCTTATCTCTCACTCTATTGCATCTCCCTCATAATCCCTGGCTCCGTAGGAATGTTCAACTACCGCCAGAAAGGTTTCAAGCGATCTCCTACCGATCACTACACACGACCCTACTTCAAGCATGTGAGAACATCATCCATATTATGAGAATTCGTCGTCTAAGGTGTAAAATTGATTGATTTATTTATTTTTTTTGTGTAAACACGTTTCTCTTCAGCTCGAGGGGTGGTTCCGTTGGAATGTACAATGCATTGGAACGGATGTTCAGCACAAGGTACTTAACGTAAAATTCGTATGAACAGCTCAAATATGGGCATCTGACTTCAGAGAGCGAACATAAAGAGTATTTAATGGGCTTTTTACGGTCGCAAAAAGCTGAGGGGGCACTCTCTTCAGTTCCCGAACTCTCTCACAACCGGTCGAGAGAGTTCGGGAATTAAGAGAGTGCCCCCCTCAGCTTTGTGCGACCAGAAAGGGCCCATACAACGAATAGTTTACGTTATCTCAGCACTGGCTTCGGTACGCTCGTCAATTCCTCGACGCATACAAAGATGCTCCCCGAACGATGCATCACTGCATCTACTCCCACGATCACGTCAATCTGGTGAGAAAATACTAATCTTGCCATCTCATTTAAGAGGCCGGATCTGAGGAGAGTTACCATTTGTGCCCCTTACCGGACATTGCGCCAAGAATTTCGATTCAGGCTATGGTACTCATAGGACCTAGAGTGCTTAGGGTGTTACTTTTGAAATTTAACAAGGGTACCGCCTGGGTCGCGCAAAGCGGTCCGCCAGGTGTGTGGGTACAGTGAAAAATGATGAATTTTCATATTTTCTCAGCCGATCAAGCTAGACACAAAATTCCTTTTGCGTTATACTAGGCTACCCTAAACTGAGTTGGGGCACCATTGACGTCGAATTTGGGTCGATTCTCAAAATGACATTTTGATCGAATTTTTCATTTTTTCCGAATTTTTTTCAGGTTACAGGAATTTCCGCATATAATTTCCTGTATCAGGTTGCAGCACACTTACTACCCCTTCATATCATATTGTCACATTGACGATTCGGTCTTTAACATGCCTTGAAAAATCGAGTTGAAGTTCAAATGGTCACTGTCAATTCGGTTCGTTTCCAGTTCCAAAATTGTTTTCTTGTCTGGATAAACTCATATTGACTGAAAAACTATTAGGTAGTGTAGTATTTACCCCTATGACTTTGGTGACTTCGTTTTATAACATGCATACCTAGTCCACTTTTCATAGCTTTTCGCCTATTGAGTAACTTTTCACAGCGAGCTTTGCCGTGAACTTTTCTTTTGCAGGAATTTCCGCCTATAATTTCCCGTACCACGTTGTAGCACACACCCATCCCGATCATGACTTACTGTCGTAGTTACAAATCGTGCTTTAACATATCGTGAACAATTGACGTCAAATAATCACATGACGACTTATCGCACAAATGAACGCCGTTCGCTTGGGAGTGAGTCAATCAACCTGGGTCTTGTTTCATTGTTATCAGCATAGCCTCCACTCTTATACAATATAGTAATCCTAGTACCAGGCGATCTTGAGTTTTCATCCCCCACCATCGACCAGGGGGTCATGGTCCAGATATGAGAAATTGAGAGGTAAGTCATGAACAGATAAACACAAAGTACCGTTCCCAATCGATACTACGGAACCTTCGTAGTAACCTTAATGCAGTTCCATCGGTCAGATTCAGTTCCTTGGGTTAAATATTATTCCAAAATTTCCGAACAGTGACGTGTTGTTAGGTAAATATAAAGTACACGTTAAATATTACAGTACCCCAGTAACTAATGCAACAAAGCACCGGGTGTATAATGGTTACAATGAAACAAAACCCAGGTTGATTGACTCACTCCCAAGCGAACGGCGTTCATTTGTGCGATAAGTCGTCATGTGATTATTTGACGTCAATTTTTCTCGATATGTTAAAGCACGATTTGAAACTACGACAGTAAGTCATGATCGGGATGGGTATCTGCTACAACGTGGTACAGGAAATTATAGGCGGAAATTCCTGCACAAGAAAAGTTCACGGCAAAGCTCGCTGTGAAAAGTTGCTCAATAGGCGAAAAGCTAGGAAAAGTGGACTAGGTATGCATGTCATAAAACGAAGTCACCGAAGTCATAGGGGTAAATACTACACTATCTAATAGTTTTTCAGTCAATATGAGTTTATCCAGACAAGAAAACAATTTTGGAATTGGAAACGAACCGAATTGACAGTGACCATTTGAACTTCAACTCGATTTTTCGAGGCATGTTAAAGACCGAATCGTCAATGTGACAATATGATATGAAGGGGTAGTAAGTGTGCTGCAACCTGATACAGGAAATTATATGCGGAAATTCCTGTAACCTGAAAAAAATTCGGAAAAAATGAAAAATTCGATAAAAATGTCATTTTGAGAATCGACCCAAATTCGATGTCAATGGTGCCCCAACTCAGTTTAGGGTAGCCTAGTATAACGCAAAAGGAATTTTGTGTCTAGCTTAATCGGCTGAGAAAATATGAAAATTCATCATTTTTCACTGTACCCACACCTGGCGGACCGCTTTGCGCGATCCAGGCGGTATCCTTATTTAATTTCAAATTAACACCCTAAGCGCTCTAGGTCCTATGAGTACCATAGCCTGTATCGAAATTCTTGGCGCAATGTCCGGGCAGTGGTGACTCTTCTCAGATCCGGCCTCTTAATCTCTAACCTCTAAACTTACTTTCTTCCACATACATGTCCTGTTAGAAAAACACTATTGCATTATCTTTATTCGATCCTACATTTGAAAAATTCCATTCAGATTGGCATAATTGACGACGATTTCTCGTCGTGGCTTCGATCGATCAGCAACAACGGCCTTCTCGATGACACCATTCTGATTGTTATGGCTGGTAGGTCAACACCATTCTGATTGTTATGGCTGGGAGGTTGATAATCAATAAACGCCAAATTACAGATCATGGACATCGATTTGCGAAACTGCGAGATACTCATCAAGTACAATTACAGGTTCCCTAATTACATTTGAATAGCATTGGCAAGTTGCACTTTGTCTGGCAGTCCTTGCTAGTAGTCCGCCTCACAGGACTTCCCGCAGAGCTTGTTTGCCTCTTGCCGGATTGATAGAACTGTATACTATTACAGGAGCGATTATCATTCTATTCGTTCACTCCCCCGAATAAATTGAGAGCAACTGCGAAAGGAAAGCAGGCAAGCAATGAGAACGACACATAGAAGTGTACAACCTTCAGATGTACGAAAATCTCAAAGTCAACAAGGATCGACTAAGCACTCCATTTGACATTCATCAAACGATCCACGACATTATCGGTTTGCCTGTTGATCTCAGCAGGCAAGTTCTCCTACATCCACCTTTGATGCTTCATGAGACCGTTGCTTCTTCTGCCATACTGGTGGATTCGGTTGTTGTCAGATCGCTGGTGTTTTCTACCTTATTAAGTTCACTCTCTGTTCACAATCATACGTCGGTGAGACTGGTAGAACCCTTCATCTAAGAGCGTATGACCATTACAAGTCTGCTCGCAACCCCACTTGTCATAGCTATAGACACAACACATTTGCTATCACAATAGTGCCCCCATTCCACTGATTGGTTCCATTCTCCATCGTGAAACCAACACTTGTCATCGTAAGATTGCCGAGGCTATGTATATTATCAAGTTAGATCCCGTCTTGAATAACAGGGCAGAATTGTCTAAGGAGAATGCTCCCATTACACTTCAAACTCTCAACATCTAGCACTTCCCTTCTCTCTCTACCTCCCCTCTCTTATTGCTCTCTCCATTTCACCTTATCTCTCGCTTCTTCCTCCCTCTTCCTTCTCCCTCCTCTTCTCACTCACTCTTTCGCCTCGTCTCTTCCCTTACCTTCCTCCATCGTTCACTCATAACCTCGCACCCTGTCTCACTCATTTTGCATCCTCGTTCTATTCGCTTCGTTCTCGCGTTATATTGATTGCCTGTCCCCTCCTAATCTGTTATCTTGCATGTGTTAACCATGACTGATGATTGGCGGACAGCCCGAAACGTCTCTCTTCGATAAAGACTGAAGATCCACACCCTTGTCCCCCCCATTGGCTACACGAAGAACAATAGCAGTACTTCTCAACCATGACAAGGATCACCGAGTATTCCCTTTTAATGCATGATACTATCTTCCTTTCTTGCTCTCACTCTCAACCGGTGAAACTTATCGACAAATTCATATATTAACAACGAGTGAACAAGTAAACTGCAGACTAATCCCAAATAACGATCTACTGAAGTACACGGATGTGCTAGACAAGGATGGCTTCGAGGCTGATCTCTCTGGAAATACAGAAGCAACACAGGCACACTATCAGTTGAAGATCGCTACGAGACCAGGAAGGTCAGTTCACTGTCGTTTTTTTATAGTTTTCCGGTGCTTAGTACTTCATACGAGAGTTAGGAAATGGAAATAGAACATGCAATTCCCGATTTTAATAAGACTAGAACAAATCACTGTGAGAACAACATGTAGAATTGGCTCTCTCACTCGCACTCAATTTATCGATACTTTCAGAGGCGTCTATGAAGTGACCGTTATCTTCTCCTTCCTCACTCGTCATCTCACTCTCGATCTCGCGACGACACCCACTGTATCATCGACAGAAACTACTTCCTTGCCACTTACAGCGTCTGTCACAATAAAGTGTGAGGAGAGAAGACATTAGTTTCATTTGTATCTCAATCATGCATAAATGCACGTAAGGTTAGGAGAGGGCATGTTGACAAACTCTCAATCTTGATATATTCATCCTCCAACATTTCTCTCAATGTTTCATCTACAGAAACGTCTTCCTTGCCATTTATTGCGTGTGTTATGATCGAGTATGATACGCTAGCCATATGCTTCCCAGCCATATGCCTCCCAGACATGAATAAATATAAAACCGAGAATCTCGATCGAATACATATTTCATCTCAACTTCATTCGTTACGGAGACGACCCGGCAGAGCAATTGTCTCGCTCTCTTCATATCACACACTCTCTCGCTCACTCTTATCGACGAGAGAGCGGGTGGTTTGGATAGAGCCCGACGATTCCTCACCCGGTCATCATCGGAAGAGATTACTTCATTGCGCTTATTTTGAGATGGACTCACTTCCTGGTTATTTTGGAATACATATGTATTAAAAAAACAAAGAATCAAAATTCAAAATGTTGGTGTGCCGCCAGCGAGATTTCGGAAAAGGCGTAAACAATTTCGACAGTTTCCGCGCCGAGAGACGCATTTGTCGTCGCAAGGAGGCATTTCAAATAATTGATTTTCTTACATATTACTTTATAAAAATGTCTTCCAGATACTAATTAAATGGAAACCAATCTACTGAATCTTCCTCCACCAATATTTTGTGAAATTTGTGACTATTTAGAAGACATATGTGTTCTACAGTTGTCCGAGGTCAGTTACGTACTACAAATGATTAGCAATTTCATTCGTAGGTGTGCAAATCACTAAATGAACAAGTTTGCACCATCTTACAAACTCGAAAAACAGAAATAACTTATTTTCATTTGGAACCATCGGTGAGATTTACGGTGAGGTGAGGTGAGATCCGGCGCGTCACGATAATTATGTTGTTCAGCACCAACATAAAAGAAGCACTTACCAAATAACTGTTTACATCCGTAATAGAATAGACTATGTCTACTGGGTGATTGGTATCAAGCACATAATAAGGCACCATCGTCGTAAACCTATCGTTGATACATCCACATACGTTAGCGAAGATACAAATACTAGGAAGTATGAATGAGTTTTTTAAGCGTGCCATATGCATCTACATTGATCCGCGAGATCTTAAATACTTTGCTGCGCTTTTGAAGCCTCTCACAATTTATACAAGATGTATCAATATCACCGTAATGCAAATTCATGAAAAATCCATCCCGATTTTGTTGGACTTGCTGGAGAACAAATCTTTCGACGTAGTTCACATTAAACATTGCGAGCTTTCGAGAACTCACAATTCGTAAGTAGGATTGTTTTTGTATTTTGTTCACGCAGAACTGGTTCTTGTGAACATCTCTTAAGTCAAATGTTAAAATCAGTGCTCAGTTCTCGGACATCATGGATAAATTTTCTTCGAACAGTCAGAGCTGCACATATTTCTTTGGACCAATCAATTATTGTCGAAGGTACAAACCTTCGAAGACAATATCTAAAATTTAAATAATACATTTAACGTTTCAGAAGACGTCGACAACATCCTACAAATTGCCAGCATGGTTAAATCGATGAGCTTGAAGAACTGGAACATAAGGAACACAATCGGCATCTCGTTGATTCGGCCGATTCTGAGCGAGAAGTGTGAAAAATTTACATACATCCACCCGGGTCACCGGCTATCTATAGCAGATACAGAAAAATTAATCAATATGAGTTGAACCACTTTCTGATATTCAGTACGTGTCAGGATGAACAAGTTGTGTGAAATCCAGAGTTCAAGACAGACAGATACACATGGAGTTTTCCTTTGCCAAAATATATGATAAAATATTGACCAATTTTTCCAGGTTTGTCATCATTTAGAGAAGACGATTGAATTTCAAGGATGTTGTGAAGAAGCGTCGATTGATGTTCAAATAGGAGTGTATAACGTTGCGAGTACACGTTCCGGCTTTATAACGATCAAACACAACGAACTTCATTAAATAATTTATAAATTATTCATATATTTGCATCTTCTTGGTTCCTCAACTTGTGTTCATTTTGGTGTTGTATTCACAAAAATCGTTGTTTTCCGTGAACTTGTGTACTCGGATTGAAATGGCTATGTGGGTATTTGACCGAACCAAATCGCCATACTCTTTCACCCCGAACTGAGATTCCCGTCAATTCCCATTTCCTTGGTAGGTTATCACTCATGTACCTTACTGTTTCGTCGCGCCTCGGGCGTTGATAAGATATAATAATTATTATAATTTGCATAATACCAGCAGGTTGGATGTTCTATCGCTTGCACACCTAATTGTTCGGGTATGTGAAGGATGGGCCGAATATTTATCTCAACACGTATTCATCAATAATATGCAACAACAATGTAGTCATTTGTGTTCGTGATGGAGCATAATTTCAACGAATATTATATACATTTATCAAATAATACCAAAACAGTAGGAACATAAAGTAGGGAAAAAAATGGAACAATGATCTTGCAATGATAGATGTTCATGATGAGTACGTTTTATGTGTTTGTGAATTGTGCATCTCCGATTCGACATTATAGAAATGTTAACATTCACCCTGCTTTTTCTCAGCAACGATTATGTCATTCACTCCATTTTCGCGATCATTCTTCGTCATGATACTTAGGTATGCCTTGGTGTAAGAGAATCCGAAATCGAAGCCGTTGTCCATCCCCAGCTCTGATACTTTGATTGATATTCCCTCTTCATCAAACATCGCTGCCGTATCCTCCCATTCACTCCGATTATCACGGAAATAAGTATTCGCATGAACTTCATATACATGTAATGTCACGTTCATATTGATCAATTGCCTAATGAAATCAGACAAAAATGGATTAATCATTATTAGATTTCCTTGTAGGTTAAGGGAAACGTGTTTAATGTTATGTCGACGAACTAAGTGAATGATTAGTGACCTGTAACTCGATAAACACATAGTCCTTAACATGCACGCTTACTGAAACGAGCTGTTGTTGATGTTGTTGTAAAAGAACAGTTCCAATGTCTTAACTTCCATAATACCCACGGTACTTAGCCAGACATCATGTATATCGTATCTACCTTTCAGAGCCAGTGTTTCAATTCGTGAAAACATCAAAAAGAAACGACAGAAGCGGTTAATGTTGATAGTTCCCCGTGTCTCATTTTGATTTACAGTCATATGGCCAAAGCTCGAAACCACATTAAACGCCTAAACGAATGAGATTGAAACTCATCTAGCCTGAACGTAAGGTTTCGCAAGAAGCATCATGCCAGTTGTATGTCGCTCTTCAGAACGGTGGAGCAATGGTCTGACTCTCTCCAGTTTGCACGCTCTCTCCTCTCTCTGACCGACGAGAGATCGTGCAAACTGAAGAGAGTCAGACCATTACTCGAACGGTGAGAACACGAATTATGCAAACGGCATTTTCTTGTGACAAATATAGCTGCACCTCAGACTAAGAACTACTCACTTGTTCATGCTTTCTCTTCAATTTTTGTTCTTTAATCCATTTTCCGACTCCGACTCGCCCAGAGCACGATTTTGGAAGTTTCGCGGAAATGTTGACAAATTGACGTCCTCTGCTTATTAAGCAATCGAGTCCCACTCCAGCCAAGACTTGTTTGTAACGTGGTTCAGCGAGATATTCGATCACGGATAGATTCCATGATGGCGAAATCTGCAGCATGTTTCATATTTGCCATACTAAAGAGGGAATATATGTAACCACGGCAAGTTTGTGCAATCAGAAAGACTTATTAGTGTTAGCATTAGGATGCGAACAACAACGTAAATTGCCATTCAAAATCAGAAAAGCGTCGTTATGTAATATCGCACTATTCAGTCAATCACGTATCAAGTGTACAAACATAATCAAAATACATACCAACCGCACGTTGTCGAGATAATCTTCGTCCGTGTGAATGATCATTTTGATAATATCAACAGGTAAATTTCCTACGTTCATTTTGATAGGATCAGAAGCTATCGAGGTGGTTATGAAGAGGAATAGTCTTCATAGTTCATTATAATTAGCGCCAGAAAAATGGCGCGAAAAATGAAAATTGCATACGGTAGCAAGAAGGAATGCGGTTGCCGCAAACCAGATCCTTGAAATAGTTCGCATTTTCCTTCCAATTATGAATCGGCCATTGTTAGTGATCAGTACTCTTCTGGGGTGATACTGTTGATTTTTAAAAAGCTGATTTTTTTTTAAAATCAGTATGAATTATATGTAATTCGTCGTTTCCAGCCTAGTTGCCAATGAATGTGCTCAAAAGAATCCAAGAAAACAATGATACATCTATTTCCATAGCTGAGGATATATGTGTCACGACCTGGAATCGTACCCGGGTGGGATGAGGGTGCGCCACAGACCGCAGCACTAACCATTACGAATTACAATTCGGACGATGATCACCTTATTTTGCATGATCTCTCGTTCTCTCTCACTGGAGAAAGGTCGTGCGAAATTAGGACTCGTGTTGACGTCTCAGCAGTATAATACGCCACTATTCGTATCATCCATCCGGCATTACGAAGATTACGAGCAGTTCCAACCCTGGCAAAGAATTACTGAAAATCCCCAAATCGCCGTGCATAGTAGAGTTGCAGGAACGGATACCCGAAAAAAGTACAAGCCCTTCTCTATCGAACAATCACGTCCACCGGTCTTCCTGTGGGGA
This sequence comes from Pristionchus mayeri, assembly GCA_036245805.1. NCBI lineage: Eukaryota > Metazoa > Nematoda > Chromadorea > Rhabditida > Neodiplogasteridae > Pristionchus > Pristionchus mayeri. The sequence continues at coordinate 2,917,509 of BTRK01000002.1, read as the reverse complement.
TAGTTTCGCAAGCAATGGTATGCTAATTTTGGAACAATCTTCTCGATATAGCTCTAATGATACTATATCTTGCCGACGAGCGAGCTTGTGGAATGAAGAGAGATAAATTGCTCTTATATGCGCGGTATCACGCCTGTCCGATTGAAGGGAGAGCACGTTACATGAAGATAGACATGACGTACCAGGAAGAGTGCGCTTTTCGGGTAATGTTCTCTTCATTCCCCACACACCCTCGACCCGTCGAATGGTGAAGAGACCATCACCCGTATAGCACACTCTATTACAAAGCCGTCCCTACTCCCACCTCCCCCGTTCGTCCCCCTCTATATATGGGGGCGGAATCGTATTGTCGATGCGGAGTCAAGTGTCTCATAAAAGGAGCAGGATTGAGGCCCCTCTCATTCTCCTTTCCATCCCATCTTTCAGTCTACTTCCTTCTTCTTCCACCACCTGTAGTGAAACAGAGCAGATGAGAGTCAAGTACCTTCTTCTCCTTGTCATTGGACTCAGCTTCTACTTCACACTCGGTCTAGTTCTCGTAGAAGAAGTGAGCTCATCTCCAACCGATACGGTTCGTGCTCATATAGCAATACTTCTCGCTCAATTCCAAAATCAGAAGATCGCCAAATGCTTCCGAAACGAGTCCTCAAATGTGAAGAGGGTCAAGGTCGGGCGGCCTGCAGCAGTGGATGAATACCACTGCAAGATAATGTGTGTGGAAATGAATGAGGTAAGTGAACATTACTTTCTGAAAATATGCAGTATTTCAGTGCATGTCGTACATTTACACTGAATACGAGTGTTTTCTTCTCGGGAAGACTTACACCGATAACACAAGAAAAACGTCACAACATACATCCGTGGAGCTGGCTGTTTCATCATGCCTCCGAGCAAGTTCACTGGTGCAATTCTATTTCTGCAAATATCTACGTTAATTGCTTTCAGATAGGACAACTTGCGGTGGTGATATCCCTGAAACTATGATGGATCCCAACCATCCCACCATGAAGAGCGCTGGACCGGTTCAGTACAGTCCAAATCTGGCTTGTCCCAGTGAGATTATCGGGTAAGAACTGATGATAGCCTTTTTAAATTTTGCAATAATAGAGCTTACATCGACTACTACTCAAAGATAATGTTCATCTCCGGTCTCGACCAGAAGGGATTGAGAAAAGCGGTATTCTACGTCACGTGCATCGATGGTATCTGGTTTCGACAAGACTTTCTTACCGATGGAACACCGTCAGTGGCATACACAATTTCATCCGCCATCTGTGCGGTTATGAAGTAGCGCACAGTCGAGAGATGTCGATAGATCCGTTATCTATTGCATACTCCATCTATCATACCATTATATTCCATATGTACTCTCGAATACTCTGTATATGAGTTGTATTATATTAACCAGTCATAGCATACATACGATGCAAAGGAAATAAATCATGTCGCTGTTATTTATGCAAACATTCGTGCATAATTTCTATTACGGGCTACTAGACTAAAATGGAGCACTCATCAGACCTTTCTGGATCTATCAATTTCAATATTGAAAACCGGGAAAGTACAAACTTCACTGTATAACAAAACAGATGACTATTCATTCTCAGTGATTCGATATCCACATTTCGAATCCAACATTCCGATGTCTATAGGTGTGAATACCCTCCATGGAGAAATAATTAGAATTTTCCGTAACTGCTCCTCATTCGAACATTTCTTAGATAGAGTGCATCAACTATCACGATATTTCATAACAACTAAATATCCAAAAGACATAGTTTTCTCTAGAATTTACAAAACTCTGAATAATAATCCAACCATCGCTTTGAAATACGCACTACCGAATAATGAAATATGTCTTCAAATAATTAACGGAATCTAACCAATTATCCGATGAAATTATAGTAATTTTACCAACAAACGAGAGAGTCAATAACTCTACGCTCTTTGTTTCACCCTCCCCTTCCCCTTCCCCGTCTCCCAGGGAGAGAGACAGCTGACCGTTCGCCTTGATCTACCTCCTGTCTTGCCAGACAACTGACCTTTGGCCTTGATCTACCCCTGTCTTCCCTCCTCCTCTCGCATCGATTGATATCACCCTCTTCCCTTCTCACTCCACTCATTCGTTCACCTTGTTCTCATCGGAGTTTACTATATTTATATTTTCACATTCGCATTCTGTCGTGAATCGTTTTCTGTCGCGTGTTTGTTGTTTGTTGAATCCCTTATCTCTCTAATTATATTATATCTATACTTTTACTACCCTTTTATTCTTTCTACTCGTTCCTTTTGGTAAACTACTCGTAGTGGGCATCGCACTGATGAGGTCCCCCCATTGCGAGGCGGGTCGGGTGTATGCGACTCAGGACCGAAACACCCACCCGCTCTTTTCTAGGAAGTAATACTCTGCTCTATTATCTTTCTAAGGCAATTAGCTCTACTTTTCATGCCATTTCGATTTCACTTTAATTTCGCTTACCCTGTTTCGCTCTGTGCAGGTGAGAGCTTGGCTCCTCTCCAGTGTGAGCAGGGTTTCAGTTGCATTCCCTATTCTTGTTTTCTTTATCCTTTAGTCATTCTAAACGCTTTCCCTTATTCTATCTACCTTCTGCCTGTTCATTTTCATATCTTTTCCCACTTCCACTTCTTTCTTTTTTACTCTTTCCGTTCACTTTTGTGACACCCAAGGGTTTGGCGATTGGAGTTTATCTCCGCATTAAGGCCAACCCTAAACCTATCTGGACCCCCTCCTCGCAGTATCAAGGGCCCTTGTGGTCGAATTGCGTTTAAGGAGGGTGGGTAGTTGTTCTTTGAACAACAAACAACATAAATATTCAATTTTTTCAATTCAATTTCTCTATTTTTAACTTCAAAACTCTTCTATCTACTTATAATTTACAACTTCCCTCTTCCTCATTCCTGCAGGGCGTCGTGTGGCGCGGTGATCAGGTACGCACCGTGCCCCCCGCCAACTGTGGGGGAGGAATGATTAGAAATTCTCAAATTCATTTGAATTCTTAATATCTTATTCTCAAATCTCATAATCTGCATGCATTCTCCGCGCGCTCTCTTTTTCAAATATTTACAACAAAAATCGACAAACCACACCCAATTTGTTAATAAAACTGCAATAGGCCGGTGGTATATGCCTTCTTCCTTTTCTCCCACTCTCTCATTTCTCTATCCGGGAAAGAATTCCCGCAACCACCTCCTCTTGCTTCTACATTTCAATTCTAAAACCAGCGCATAGGCTTTTTGTGCCTCTTTCTTATATATCCCATTACATCATCAATTACTTCTGCAACTATTTCGCCCATTATATTCTTTCACTTAATACTTCAAATTCCCATAAATCCTTAAATTCTAGATTCGTAATCATACAGATTCAACTGGCTTTATCCCTTACTCTCATTTCAAATTCAGAAATCCTTCTTCCCTACGTCTGCAGCGATTGTCGTCTCTTCTGACCCATAGGTCGGCGGAGAGGGGATGACAGAGCAGTCAAGCCAGATACATATGGTTCTCCCACCATAGAGGGGTCACGCCATGGCAACAGTCCTGCGAAATGTCCGTCGATCGACTTCATAGCAAGGGATAGGCATCCCTCATACAGCCCGCTAAAAACACAAAAAACGCGTCTAAATTAATTCATTCATCTACATTTGTTAGGCGAGAGTGTGGGAGCAATCTCATAACTCTTGGAGAACACTCAATCCATCCTGGTCGTTCCTGTGGAAAGCCACGTTGTCGAATTTGTCCAAAATCTAATTTCAAAATTGGCGTAACTAGCAATATAACTAATGATGTGTTCCTAACGAATAAAAAAGCAGAGGATCACTGCATGACAAAAAATGTGGTGTATTTAATAACGTGTACTGTATGTGGAAAGCAATATGTCGGCGAGACCACACAAACGCTAAAAAGCAGAATTTCCCAACATAGCTACTCATCCGAGAAGAATCACTTTCATACCTTCCTCAGTAAACATTTTAAGGAAGCTTTGCATGATCGTAATTCATTCACTGTTGATATTCTAGATCATGGAAAGGACAAAACTGAACTCCTGCAAAAAGAACTTCTCTGGATAAAAGCACTGAATGCTGCATACCCTTTCGGTCTGAATGACTCCATAAAAAACTTTGGATATATATCCGAGGGAATAAACCCCCTCGAAAAATCTACACATCCATACCAAACATTACCAATTGCAGACCTCCCTAAAAACAGAAGAGGAAAGAGAAAGCGAACCAGAAGAAAATCTGCAGCCAAGTGTACAAAAACTATAATGGAAATTGTTGACAAGATAGATAGTATAGAAACCAGAGAGCTTTATATTAGGTTGTAACATAAGTTTTGTCGCATTTCGGAGGTTCACAATATTTCCATGAAGGATACTTCTCAAACATTCCCAATGCCTGACTTCCTAGCATATGTTTGGGGTGTACATGCACATTCAAACCATATGGTAGAGCTGAACCGCCCACGCTGGCTATGTGAAAAATATTAATATGAACTGATTTAAATTTGGTGCAGATTTTATTAATTCGTTTGATCGGGTGCTAGTTCGCAGAGATGAACAATTAACCAAACTTCTACAGCATGGTGATATGCCCCGTCAATGCTCTTTCAAAATATGTACCAGATATGGTGCTATGTTAAGCGGAACAAAAGATATACTTCACTGAGTGTAAGGTTAGCCGCTGATTCGTAGCCAACTTGACCAACTCTTCTGAATCCAGAATTACAACAACAGTGCGTAACATAAGTGCGTTCCAATGACCACTCATGGAGGTATAATTTTTCATTAAACGCATGAGAGAAAGAACACTCTACTTGTGGGAAATTTGAATTTTCATTAATTCAATTCGCGCACAATTTTACCAAAAAATCCAAGTTTAGGTGTTTCGAATTAAAGATTGTCATTCAAAAGCTATTTATTTCCAAAATTATCCTAAGTAGATACTGGTAAGGGTAGGGTTGATGGTTCGAATGGACACAATAAATCAGATATTGAACGTGTGTGTGAGGTAGGAATATGAACAAAGTGCCAATTTCAGTAGTTTCATTTACATGCCATCGTTCCGAATGGAGCCACTTATCTCAACAGAACCCAATCTACCCCAAACTTTGTCTGCACACTGACCACTTTGGGTGAACTATATTCCACCACTATTTGGATCTGGATATCTACTGAGAAGAAAATTCGGCTTGCGAAAGTTTTCGCGACCGTCACCAACCATCCACATTATACAAACTCGTCTACATTTCTAGAACGATTTTCGTTTGTCATTATCCGTGAGTGGTTCAAAATTATGCACATATGTAGTACTTTACGCAAATCACACAAAATCGGCATCATTTATCCTTTTCAAGAAGAGCTGATGCGTGAAAATGATTTCTAATCCTTATCTCAGTACAACTTTGTCTGACTAATGTGCCTCCTCAACTGCCTTGACAGGACTGAAGTAAAGCTCGTAAGAAAGAGTACGAAGGCCCTCACTGATGATGAATAACGAAATTGAGATTAAATTAATTCGAAGAATTTCTGAGGTTAAAATGCATAAGAGATTGGACGCGACAAAACTTATGTTACAACATGATATTTACGGTCGATTACTTGCCCATCATGAAATGAGAAAATTAGAATCATTTACTGCTTCTTCTGATTTCAACTTATTGACCCATGAAATGAAATACAAAATATTCTCAATTATCTGCCCGCATTTTTGGGAATACAAGACAAATGAAACAATAAATGATCAGCCAAAAGCACGTTTGAAGCTGCATTACTTTGGTAAATTCATGGAGAGAATAAAACTTTCTAAGATTCTCAATTCGGAAAACATTAAAAAGCTCTACAAAGAAATAACCGATGACCCAATGACCATTCCTCGCGTTCAAATTACATATTCCTTAGGAGCGTCGACATCACAATATCTTTGTAATTATGGTAAATTCCTTAGAAGTCTCGACAGTAATGGCATAGCAAGGATTCTAAACTCGCCATGTAATTGTATTCAATATCCAGAATTCGTCGATTCAAACTACCAACACGTATGCTCTGGAAACACGAATATTGTACGGGATCCGGATCTTCGAAACATTTTCGAGAAAGGAACAAAATTCAGAATACAAACATATACTGATCCTCAAACTGTAATAGATTCAATTCGGGAATCATGCGAGATTCTATTGAACGGGCTGATACGCAAGCATCGAACTCATAAAGACAAAATAAGTAAAATCAAAGATAAATTCCATAAACTAATTTCCGATAGGATTAACAACAGATTAAACTTCAAACAAAATGAAATTAGAAATCATAAAATTTTCTCTTACAAAGTTTCTCAACTTCATAAAGACTTCGTAGTGACAATGGTTGATAAAGCATCTGGAAACTACGCCTTTACTTGTAAAAAATTATACCTCAAATTTATGGAAAAAGAACTAAATACTACAAGCGACGGAAACAGAACTTATGCGTTGAAATCCCATATACTCCCCATAGATATAAAAACTAATCATGAACGATTCACAAGAAGTTTTGGAATTAAACCACTCACAGATGGTAATCTACCAAAAATCTATGGCATTCCGAAAATGCATAAAAACCCTATCAAGTTCCGATTCATAACCGGTGCCCATGACAGTACTTTAAAACCATTATCGATAGAATTACAAAAAATACTTAAATTTCTTCATAATCACTTCAGAAGATATTGTGAAAATATAACTAGTCACGACAGGATAAATAGATTATTTTCTATTCAAAATACATTCAAGGTGGTTCAACAACTGAGTACAGTTCATAATCCAAATTCCAAAATATTTTGTGCGGATTTTTCCTCGCTCTTCACGAATCTTCACCATGACGTGGTTAGAGAAAAACTCTACTATCTTATAGATCTCCTATTTAAAAATGCTGGCTCCGAATACCTCGTAGTACAAGGAAATTGCATTCGATATGATAGAAATAATTCCAGTAGTTCTGGTAGATCATATCACAAAGTAGACATAAAAGGTATTATCGATTTCATCCTCAAAAATTCATACGCATATTATGGAGAACATCTGTACCAACAAAAATAAAGGTATTCCGCAAGGTAATAATGCATCTCCACAGATTGCTGATCTTACATTGGCAGTCATGGAATTTCAGTATATCCAAAATCAAATAAAAGTTGGGCATTCTTTATCCTATTCACTGAACAGAACCTTCAGATATATTGATGATCTCTTTCACATCTCCGAGAAAGCAAATGATTTTATACGAATGACCACCGACATGTACCATCAGTCGCTCACACTTGAACAAACAAACACCAACCTCTACGAGGCAGCCTTTCTGGATCTATCAATTTCAATATTGAAAACCGGGAAAGTACAAACTTCACTGTATAACAAAACAGATGACTATTCATTCTCAGTGATTCGATATCCACATTTCGAATCCAACATTCCGATGTCTATAGGTGTGAATACCCTCCATGGAGAAATAATTAGAATTTTCCGTAACTGCTCCTCATTCGAACATTTCTTAGATAGAGTGCATCAACTATCAAGATATTTCATAACAACTAAATATCCAAAAGACATAGTTTTCTCTAGAATTTACAAAACTCTGAATAATAATCCAACCATCGCTTTGAAATACGCACTACCGAATAATGAAAAATGTCTTCAAATAATTAACGGAATCTAACCAATTATCCGATGAAATTATAGTAATTTTACCAACAAACGAGAGAGTCAATAACTCTACGCTCTTTGTTTCACCCTCCCCTTCCCCTTCCCCGTCTCCCAGGGAGAGAGACAGCTGACGCCTTGATCTACCTCCTGTCTTGCCAGACAACTGACCTTTGGCCTTGATCTACCCCTGTCTTCCCTCCTCCTCTCGCATCGATTGATATCACCCTCTTCCCTTCTCACTCCACTCATTCGTTCACCTTGTTCTCATCGGAGTTTACTATATTTATTATTTTCACATTCGCATTCTGTCGTGAATCGTTTTCTGTCGCGTGTTTGTTGTTTGTTGAATCCCTTATCTCTCTAATTATATTATATCTATACTTTTACTACCCTTTTATTCTTTCTACTCGTTCCTTTTAGTAAACTACTCGTGGTGGGCATCGCACTGATGAGGTCCCCCCATTGCGAGGCGGGTCGGGTGTATGCGACTCAGGACCGAAACACCCACCCGCTCTTTTCTAGGAAGTAATACTCTGCTCTATTATCTTTCTAAGGCAATTAGCTCTACTTTTCATGCCATTTCGATTTCACTTTAATCTCTTCAGTCTGCATGCTCTCTCGTCTCTCTGACCGGCGAGAGAGCGTGTAAACTGAAGAGGGTCAGACCATTGCTCCTAAAATTAAAACCCCCACTGCTTGCAGGCCGAGAAGAATCGTAGAGATTCAGTCTGTGGATCTTTTCCTTCGCCCATTTCTTCCCCCCCATCCGTCCGAGGTGTTTCTATGGCATTGAATAGGCAGGAAGACAAGAGCTCATAAAAACAGAAGTGGTCTGCCCGCCTCGTAGATACAACGAAACATATGTGCAAAGAAGCATATGTGAAAATATGGATGAAGGAAAATACTAATAGAGTGAATCGATAGATTCGTACTCTGCGTAGATCCAGGAAGTATGCTTACCGAGTACAAGGGTTTGCAATCACACATGCATGCATCTGCGATACATAAACGACCGAATAGGGAAAGTTGATCAATGAAACAAGGGCAATTCGACAAATGAAATTTGATTTTCAAAACGAGAAATTATGAATTTGAAAAGAGGAGATGAGAAAATTCTAAGAACCCATTTTTCCAAAAATACAAACGCTCAATGACTGGGCTAATTTTGAGAAACTTTATTTTTTTAAACATTTTCTCAGGCACTGTCTGAAAAGACCTCTATTCCCTAATAGAGCGTTTAGAAAATTTGAAAATAACAGAAGCTCTTAGAACCCTCTCTAATGCGCTAGGTGTCGTTCTGAAAGCACTTTTACATTCTGCCACATTGTCTTGTTAGAGCATGTTGATTAGATATTGATAGCGAAAGGACGACTAGTTCATGCAGTAACTGATCGTTGACATGGCCACCGAAAGCACCCTAGTGGCTCTAATAACCTGAACAACTGTGCTTGGCATCCTCCTTAAATGTCGGCTACTTTCGAGATGGAGCAACATAATGATCGTTTTTGAACCGGTAGCAGTCGATTGGCTATTCTGGGGCATCTGAAGGTCATCAGAAGGGTGGGAGAAAATCAGCAATATGTGGTCAGATCATGAATACTAGGTAAGCAGTCATCTATCCATTGAATTGTTGGAGAAAAAAAAATCAGCAAAAATAATATATTTTATTAAATATAACTAAAGAGTCGCGACATAAAGTAGTAAATCGTAATAACGATATGTTAGATGTTAAGTAATTTTATTTGATTGCGAATTATACAATTACGATTCAACATTATAGCAGAGTTACCATTCACCCTTCTTCTTCTCTTCTGCGATAACTTCATTCAATCCACTTTCGCGATCATTCTTCGACATAATACTGAGGTATGCGTTGACGGAAGGGAATCCGAAATCGAAGTCATTGTCCATCCCCAGCTCAGATACTTTGATTGATATTCCCTCTTCATCAAACTTCGCTTTCGTATCCTCCCATACAGACCGATTATCACGGAAATACGTATTCGTATGAACTTCGTATACATGCAAAGTCACGTTCAACTTGATCAGTTGTCGTATGAAATCATCTGGCAGAAATGGATCTATCCTGATTAAGTGACCTTCCAAATCGATAGAAACATGTCTGATGTTATGCCGCTGAACTAAGTGAATGATGAGTGCCCTGTAAATTCATACATACAGCTATTTCATGCACACTTACTGAAACGAGTTGTTGTTGATGCTGTTGTAAAAGTACAGTTCCAATGTCTTCACGTCCATAATACCCAGGGTACTTAGCCATACTTCTTAAATATCGTATTTGCCTTTCAGAGCCAGTGTTTCAATTCGTGAAAACAATGAGAACACTCGACGAAATCGGTTAATATTGGCAGTACTCTTGCTTTTTCCGTCTTGATGTGCAATCAAGTATCGAAAGCTCGAAACCGATACAAGCGCCTGAAAATCCGACCGAAGTCATTTTATCCTGGTGTACGATTCTTTCGTTCATTAATCAAAGATGAGGTTAGAAAACACAAAAAAAGAAGGGAGTAATATGTTGCGCGTCAATCCCCACTATTAATATCTAGTACTAAAGATAAGTTGACTGACTTCATTTAACCGTTTCATAGGTTTTCTGAGCTTCATAAATCTGCCCACACGACCTATGCACATCTTTGGCAGTCTTGCGGAAATGTGGACATACGAAGTTGGATTTTTCAAGCAACTAAGAGCCACACGATCAAGCGCATGCTTATAACGCGGTTCGATGAGATATTCGTTAACCGAGCGATTATAATGATCGCGAAATCTTGAATTTATTTCAAAATAGGAATGGTAAAAATGAACGTATGTTCCGCGTCCCGCTTACACAAGAAAAGTATGAGTAGTGCCATAATTATTGCATAAAATAGTCAATAACGCATTAGATAAACACAAAGAAAAGAAAATACATACCAATCGTACGTTGTCCACTGAATCTTCGTCTGTGTGAATGATTATTTTGATAATATCCACAGGTATATGAGCAATGTTCATTGTGATAGGATCAGATGTAGAGGAGAATATGAAGGAGTAGAAAAGATTTTGAAACAAATACTATTTACGCCCCCTGAAAATAACCGGGAAAAGGAAGACGCGATTGAAGGGGAAATGCGGTTTTCACGAACATGATTGAACAATCTTGTTCGTGACAACCGGTTTGTCCCTGGTTGATATTTTGGTTTAGCCGCAACCAATGCGCTCTACCACTTCCGAAATACCAGCTTTTCAAGTCCTTTGTTAGCCGAAGACGATTCTGCTGCGAATATAATATTATATTATTGTAGGCGCATTAACTGTAACTTTCTTTTCGTTTTCTCATCTCTTCTTCAACCCCGAGATGTTTCGGTGAGATGAGAATCGTGCAGTGGGGAGCTTTCATAAGCTATATTCGAGGCACCACCTCTCAGATTTCTATGCTCGTCTCATAGTTACGGATATACATCTCGGATGAGGGGAGGAGGTGGAAGAGAGAAAGATAGATGGAGAGATCTACTTTCGAACAGCAGTGCCAGTCATTATGGAGGGAATTTACTGAGAATTGTCGGATCTTTGGTTCCTTGCTAACTGGTTCATCTGGTTTCTACCAACCAGATGTTGACCAGTTAGAATGGACGGGGTTTGCGTCAACCAGAGTTTGAACAGTCCCCTGACCAGTTGGTGCGCAACTCCCCGCCCATTGTTCAAGTGAACCACCGGTTAGGATACAACTGTGCTTGTCAGATTGGCGAGAGGTCGCGGGAGACATTCACGTATTCGCTTGTTGAATCATCAAACACTTCCAGCGAAGCTGACACAAAAAAATGTCAAAAAGGCTCTTCCTATCCAATGATTCACCTTCATTTTCTCGTTAGATGTTTTCACAATAAATCTTCATGCTGCACTCTCTACGATCGAGAGAGTATGCATAATGAAGAGACGCATTTCGTACTAAAAGGTTTTTTTTGAGATAGAGACGAGGTCAAAGGGATGTTTTGAAAATCACTGTATGTTCATCAAATCCTTCCATCACCTGGTCCCAATCAGCGAACTTAGGTGGTCGACAGTTTTTTTAAAGATGTTTTTTGACAGTTTTAGACAGTTTTTTTGAAAAATGTTATGATTCTCTTTCATTTTACCGTTAGATATGGTTTCACAATAAATCTTCATGCTGCGCTCTCTACGAGCGAGAGAGCACGCATATTGAAGAGACGTATTTCTTGCTAAAAGACCCCTGTACGCATTTCTATCAGTGTATGCGCACTAGCTTTCTATTCGTTCTCTCATCTCTTATTCACCCCGAGATGTTTCGATGAGATGGAAATCGTACAGTGGGGAGCTGAGATCATCAATATTCGAGGCACCTCTCTGCTTTCCAAGCCCCTTCGTTCCTCCGTATCTATGGGGGCGGAATCGTGTTGTCGAGGCAGAGTCAAGTGTCTCATAAAAGCAGAAGGATTGAGGCCCCTCTCATTCTCCTTTCCATCCCCTCTTTTAGTCGACTTCTTTCTTCTTCACCTGTAGTCGAACAGAGCAGATGAGGGTCAAGTACCTGCTTCTGCTTGCCATTGGACTTAGTTTCTACTTCGTTCTCGGTCAAATCAACCTACCTGTACGTTACGCTAATATTGTGAAAAATAATACCGCAGCCGCTTTACTCTATACACTCTCTCGTAACTTAGCCTAAGTGATTCGTACTTATCTCTAAGAAAAGTCAGATCGGATATTTATATCTCATTTTAGAAGATCGCAAAATGCTTCCGTAACGAGTCTTCGAACGTGAAGAGGGTCAAGGTCGGCCGGCCCGCTGCAGTAGATGAATACCACTGCAAAATAATGTGTATTGAGATGAACGAGGTAAGTAAACAATTATTTCTAAAATTATGCAATATTTCAGTGCCTATCCTACATTTTCACTGATTATGAATGCTTTCTTCTCGGAAAGAAGTACACCGATTCCTCAACGTGCATTCTTCCCTATTATGAATGGGTTAAGAAGTACGAAGACTCAAAATGCCCAGGTACCCACTAGTGTTTTATGGCATGCGTCCTCCCTTATTTCCCGCGCTTTCTCTACGGTCAGGAAAGCTGAGAAAGTATGAAAATTAGAGTTCTAGAAGTGAAACCACGGTCTCTTCATTTCCCACACTCTCTCGCCGCTCGACCGATCTAAAGAGTGTGGGAAATGAAGAGACAGTGACCCGAATTTCGAACTCTATTGAAAATGACGAGATAATTCGCCGATTTACTTATCCACTAATCACAAATAATTAGAGTTCGTAATTCGGGTCACCGTCTCTTCATTTTACGCACTCTCTCGACAGGTGGAATGGCGAGAGAGTGTGTGGAGTGAAGAGACCGTGGTTTCATTTCTCGAACTCTACAAATAATCGATGGTGGAGATTCTGGCATTGTCTTGAATGAAAAAAAAAGAAATGACCCTAAATCATGTGTAATTTCGCAATTTTTCAACTTGTGAGAGAGTACGCAGAACACGCAGAACACACGATGTATGTGAAACCATCCCTACTTAATTGCAGATGCCATAGCCCAGCCTAAGATCGATGATGGATACGTACCGAATCCGGCCCTGTCTCGTATCTCTTCCAGAAGAAAGGCAAATATCGAATTCAACAAAGAACCGCCGTGCCAGACGGAGCGCTTATTGAGTGAGTTAATACCTATTATGCAACATTTTATTTTTAGTGCATGTTTTTTTAAATTTTGCATACATATTTAATTACATACATGTATTTTAGTCACGTCTAATAACGCATATTTTGAGTCCATGTAGAGTTCGAGACGAAACATCCAAAACTTCACATTCAGTATGACACTGCCGGACAATTCGAACCAAGTACAAGGAATCACATGGAAAACGATTACGTGGGATGGCAAACTTGGAGCGTGGAAATTCATCATTCCAGCACATGTTGCTGACAATACTTGTTTGTTTCACAATTAATGTTAAGTAGAACGGCGAACAGTTGGTCACCATTTAATCAAAATTTGATTTTTTCAAAAAAATATATTTTGTCATATTTCGTATTTCAGTTGCGAACTTCACCTCATACATTAGGGCAGCCCGGTGTTTCGCTATTCATGAGCAAGAATTCTCAGGTTTGAAATTGTGCTCATACCTTTTCTAGGTATTTATTTTATTTATTTATTTATTTATCACATCAGGCAGTAGTGCTCAGGTGAGGATGGGGCCATATTCTTCATAGGCTGCGCTCCACCAATGGGGTCCCGATGGCTCTCCTGAGGTCATCACGCCATCGAGTCTTGGGATGGCCTTGAGGGCGTGCACGATTGTAGGGCGTCCACACAGTAGTCGCACGCGTCCAGTGGTTGACACGCATCTCCCGTAACTTCAGCGCCCATTTTGCTTTGCATTTGAGGGCCTCCTTATTCCAGTCGCGTACTCCAGTGATCTCCCGCAGTCTCTCATTTCTCATTCGGTCCTTGAGAGTCACTCCGACCATTCTCCGCTCCATCTTCCTTAGTGTGACGTCAAGACGCTCCTTGTCACTTGATCGTAGAGCCCACGTCTCACTCCCGTAGAGCACGGTAGATTTGACGCAGCTGTCGAAGAGTCGCCTCTTTGTCTTCATGGGGAGAATGCGGCTGGCGAGTAGATGAGAAAGCTTGCTCCATGCAGCCCAACCCAATCGAATTCGGTGTTCCAGTTCGGCAGAGGGATCAAGGGGGAGAGAGATCTTCCCGCCAAGATAGGTGGCTGAATCAGCGAAGCAGAACACTTGATTGTTGATTACGATGGGCGATCGAGCGGTGGTGCAGGATGTGAGGAGGACTGTCTTGGAAGCATTCACTTCCAGTCCGACTCGAGAGCAGGCCTCTACCAGCTTCCTTAGCATGTTCTCCATTTTGGGGACGGTTCTTGGCAATGAGGGCGACATCATCGGCGTACTCCAGAGGTCTTCCATCAATCCGAAGTCCGCAGTCCTCCCAGTCGATGTCGTCCATTGCGAGGCGGAGGACAGAGTTGAAGAGACGTGGGGACAGAGTGTCACCCTGCCGTACTCCTCTCTTCACTTGCACGGGGACCACATCTTCGTTCACTCTGATGAGGGTCGAAGACGACTCATAGAGGCGCCAAAGAAGGTGAACGAGAGTAGGGTGCACTCCAGCCTTCCAGAGAGCCTGCCAGACGGCACTCCACTCAACTGTATCGAAGGCCTTGGTGAAATCGACGAAACCAAGATACAGGGGGATACTGTATTCATGCGTCCTTTCTGCGAGTTGCTTAATGGCGTGTAAGTTGTCGAGAGTGGAGTGCCCCTTGCGGAATCCAGATTGGGTGAGGGACTCGGACTCATCGAGTGACACTTCGATTCTTTTCATGATCACCCGAGTGATACTCCTCAGGGTGACTGTCAGGAGGGAAATGGGCCTGTAGTTGCTGATGTTGGTAGTGTCTCCCTTTCTTATGCAGTAAGGAGACGACAGCTTCAACGAGGCCTTCGGGGACAGTATCACCTGCCACAAGGTGGTTCAGAAGATCGGCCAATGGCTGTGCAAGGAATTCACGTGATAGGCTGAGCATATCAGGAAGGACCTTGTCAGAACCAGGGGAATGGTCACTCTTGAGGTAAGAAAGAGCATCACGACACTCATCAGCCAAGAAGGGTGGAAGGGGCTTGGCAGAGGGAGGAACGGCAAGAGGGAGGACGACAACGGACGTGTAGAGAGTATTGTAGAAGCGCTGGACTTCGCTCGTGGTCGCTTGCTGGGAGAGCGCGCCAGAGACGGGGTCGGGGACGAGAAGACGCTTCCGGGTTGAGTGTAGATCTCTCTGTGCACGAACGATGCTTCTTCCCATGACGGCTGCATTCTTAC